>CAXKWD010000005.1:79383223-80696607 GCA_964059195.1 Ectobius pallidus
ACTACAATTAAGAATGATGTGACAATGCCAACTCAAGGTAACTCACCAACTCGCATAAAGAAGTTGTTGAAGGAATGTTTGTTGACCTCTTCAAGGCGTGCCCTCATAGCAATGGAGAAGTCCACCAGAGCACACAAATGCTCATATTCATCCTCCTCCACCTGCAGACAAGAGCAGAGGTCTTTAACATATGCCAGAGACACTGATTATGTCAAAAAAACATTTTATGTATTATTTCTGTTTTAATTTGTTTATGGAGATTGATTTTACTGTGTGTGATTTTTAATATTGGTTTCAGCAGGGATTGAGATTGTTTTATACTTTTGGCAGTGTTTAATGGAAATCGTAGAAAATAAGTTACAATTATTTTGGAATTGGATAATAGGTCATTATGAATGTTACTTTCCAGTACCATAAATCTGTACCATAGCGAAAGTGAAAAGTTCATTGCATTCCTGAAAAGGTATGGAAATATCAAGAAAAAATGAATTAACTACTTAAATAATTGGAAAGGTGAAGTCAGGCTGAAAAATTCATTGCCGTAGCCATAGCATTGAAATTTTCAGTCTGACTTCACCTTTCCATCTTGGCCTACACACAGCCAGTGTGAAAGATTATCATTTCTATTTAAATAATTGTTACCGAGTGGGATGGCTGAGGCGTTAGCGTCCTGGACTCATATTTGGAAGATCCCGGGTTCAAATATTGAGGTCGGCCAACATAACTGAGGTATTCCACAATCATTGAGGCAAATGCTGGATTGGATTTTCATTACTACAGCCTTCTACACAGAAAAATACGTTAAAATGTTTTAATCAGAATTAATTATTCGTTCCATATTATAGAAAATATTACATTTTTAAAATTAGAGCAGCTAATGCATTTAATAGTAGGCCTTTACCTGAAATGAAACAATTTCATTTCTTTTAACCCCTTCAGAGATTAATTTAAATTTTAATGTAAGCATTTATCAGGTAAAATCACTAGAGCATTACAAGATTGAAATTAAGTGGAACATTTTAATGGAATAGCTGGTTTCCATATACCGGTACGATAAAATATTGCAAAAAAATTCTCAGGGCTCAGGAGTTGTATTAAGCTTATACCCCTGCCTTTATGCAATTGTTGTGACTCATACGTACATCAGTAGCAGTGTGAAGGTTAATAAGCATCCACATCCCCACATTGGAGAACTGCACAACTTTCAATATAATTGTACAGCACAATCCATTGTTTTTACAACTAATTGGTATATGAAAATGCTTCATGAAATATTTCTGGATATAACTTAGCAAATCCAAGTGAACAACAAATCTTTATCCAACAACAAATAGCCTAAAAATGTGAAATTTGCTACAAAATGACATAATACTGGTAGGCGTAATAAGTGATTGTGTTAATATTTTGCATTTGACATCCCATTTCTGGATATGTTGCAATTGCTTTATCTACAAACTAGTAAGTGCATTTATTAATTCCAATGCTAGATGATTTTTAAATCATTTATCTAACAGCAAAATGATTACTTACACTAACATCGTTTCACATAAACCGAAGGTATTACATCATTTTATTTTATATTGTGAGATAAAGTAAACAAATAATTTAAACAACTAAAACAAATCATGTGCTGCCATATAGGCATACTGATTTGAAATGGAAGGATTAAAACAAACCATAGATTCATAAACTTTATCCTAACATGCAAATAATTAATAAACAATTCAAATAATTAATAATTAAAAAGAATTCTCATATGTATTTCACGATTAGAGAATGCTGCTCAGGATAAATCTACCTGAGTTTCGAGTTCCCTAGCCCAAAAAGCCCCGCATTCAAATCACTCAACCATTTTCCCATTTAGGCCTACATACATGATCCCCTTCTGTACACTTATAACAAAAATTCAGATCTCTACATGCTGTAAAGTTATTAACAAATGAATCAAGCAAAAGGGGCCAATAAATGCAAAGTGATAAACAATTTGATACCTTATATGGAAAAAACTATTTCAGTGATGCTCTTCTTTCCCAGGAGCTATGGCAACAGAGCAAGGCCACTTGCAACTGAAATGTATTTGCAAAAACTGATGCTTTGTTGGCATTAAAAGTCACGTTTTCTGCCAGTTTATCGATCATAACACGTGAACAAAAGCAAATATTAAAAATCTGGCTTCGAAGTGCATTTGGACCCCTTTCAGTCCATTTATGTTGAAAATTTCAGATATCTGCCTGCTGTAGATTTAGCTGAGCATCGCACATACAGAGAGACAGACAGACAGTCAAATAGACACTATACAGATTATTAATCAGAAACCCTTAATTTGTGCATATATGTACAAATCAGTTCAATATCTAACATGACACGATTATTGCAATCTCCATAGTCGTGATTGATACCCTGGATATTTAGGACGAGCATGATGTAATGCAAACTTCGAACTTCACCACAGTGAAATTGTGATTGAGAATGGTGTACAAGACCATAATTAACAACATAACAATCATAAAATCTAGGATAATGCAATATTCTATCTCACCTTTTGACTAGGATTTAGACCAGATGCTGCCATATATGTAGATCCAACGGTCTTGACTTTCTCAATACTTCTGAACCGTGGTTCATCCAGCAGTTCATCAAAATCAGCTGGGAAAATGTGAACATAAAGGTACATTATACATTCATTAGAAATGCTGTAGATACAAGAGGCTTGAGTGACTTTCTCAGACACATCTTTTGCTTTGCTCATGCACAAATGAAAGGTGTACATTTTACAAAAAATCTCCTTTGCGCATCTTAAACCTTACTGATTATAACCACTACTCTATGAGATTTAATTATTTTCTTGAAGTGCCTCAGGTGAGACTTGCCAAATCAAAAAACTGGTGTAAAAATTTAGGAGTATCCATGTTTAATAAGTTGCCCCAAGTGGCTCACAATGTAGATTTTAAGCAATTCAAGTTTCATTTTATGGAGTACAAGAGTTTTTTGAGGCGCAAATCAATATAACATTCTAGTCTGGGTTTCCTGATTTATTGTTTTACCTATTTATGTATAGTATTCATTTTATTTCAATTGACGATGTCTATAGCAGCACAGTGTTGCTAACGACTAATTAGAAAATTAAAATTAAATTAAACCATCTACAGCCTTCCTCAGGAGGAAGACAGAGATGACAGCGGGCAAAAGCTTGGAAATTTTGGATCCCTTTGACTCTGCTTACAGCCCGTAAAACTGTTACTGATAATCAGTGCCAAGAAAGCCTGAAGCCTTAAGCCGGGTTGGGGATTTTTCAGTTTTTCAGTAATGAAAAATCCTTTTCCTTGGTTCAGGATGGGTGTTTGTGTTGTCCCTAGGTTTAAGTGTTAGGTAGGGAACTGGCACACCCCGGAAACAAATCCGCCGTGAATATCTCCTTAAGGGATCTCCAGGGGTCGTTCGCAACCTGGTAGGACCAGACACACACACACATACTTAAGGGGGTGGTCCGGTATTCTGCATGCTATGTTCTTGTTTAGAACCAAGAAAAATGGTCATGTTTGAGGTTATAATAGTATTTAAAATCTATAGAATTCATATATGAACTCAATTTGTTGCTAAAAAAATTATGCGAATTGAATTAAAAAACATGAAGCAGTGGGCATTTACATAACCTAAAATGGCAACTCCTGTGGATAAAATACAAAATACAATAACTTAGGCATTCCAAACTCGGCACAGAAATAGCAGAAAAGGAGTTTATTGTGATCACTGTATAGCATATATTCCTCAGTCTTTGCTGTCGATCACAAGTATGGATAACTTCTCGGCAGCCATAGAAGTAGCAGAAAAGGAAGCATGCTTTAAGAAATTAAGGAAAAAATTACACTAAAAGAATATGAAGATTTTAAGTAAAATTTGTGTACACATTTCTCAATTTGCCTATGGAATGAGCTTATTTTGCACATATTTTGTGCTTATTTAGACATTTCTTATAATCAAACAAATTTTGTGATATTTTGTGGAATCAATTTGCTTAATATTGGTTTTTTACGCATGTACAAAGCTAAATATAGCTAAGGAAAACAGTTTTGTAAAATTTTGCGCTTATCATTGTTAATAAAAATACAGTCCCTACTTACATATCATAAGATTCTGCTGATAAGGTACCAAATGAGGTGGTCAACGTTATTAAGTGAGGATAAGTGATTAAGTAAGTCTCACTATGTTCCTCTAAATAGATTTAAAAGTGTTTTATATAACTGGATCTCCAAACGTCCTTTTATAGTATTAGTGACTTTCTTGAATTACCTGTAAGTTAATAGTTAGGGCCTAATATTTAATTCTGATATTTTCTGTATAATATTTTATTTATCTGAACCGATCTTGTAGTTTGTGTTTGTGTATAGGCCTACTTTAGTCTATCCTTACCATTCATGATTCTCACGACATTAATGTAAGAAATAAGTAAATAAATTAATTAAAACATAAACATTGGAAGAGGAAAAGAAAGCTCTCTCATTTGCCGAGGATTGAAAACTAATTTAATAGAAACTACAGTTTTTGCTTACTTCCAATTTCAAGTTCATAATGTTGAAGTTAATGCAACACTTTAATTCAGTTATATTATAATCTTGGTAATTAAACACACAATTTACTAGGTTTATGAAATACAAACAAGTTTACTTTTCATTGAAAAGTTTATAAATTTATTGTGCATCCATTTGTTTGAGATATGGCCATTATGTCACTAAGTGAATGTGATTTGAAATGGAACAGAAGATTCTCATAATCCCTGAAGATTTGTTAAGATTAATTTTTTTGTAAACATAAATTGAAATGGCATTAGGTAAGGAATTATAAAATAAAAAATATTAACAGTATCAGGAAAGTACAAAATCGGGTTACAGAAATTAACATACCTATAATTTCATTGAGAAGTCGAATGCATTCCATTCCCATGTTGACATCTTCTGAGTAAAATTCTGTGAAGTTGGGGATACTGGCAAACATCACACCCACCTTGTCTCGTGACTGAGAGTACAATTCCTGTAATTCAAATTTTATTTTTTTAAATTTTGTAACAGGAAATTTATGCAGGCAGGAATCGAACCTAGGTTCTGATCTTAATGCAGATCTCTTAGCTGAGATGAGACTGAAAACGTATCAGTAATTTTATTTCATATCCAATTGCTTTCTGCATCTATTAAAATAATATTATTGTTTATGAAAATGTTTTTCTTTGATTGTATTTTTTAATCCATTTCCCGTTCATGCTATCATGGAGAAGAGTTGATTTTCCAGCACCGGTACCCAGTGCCAGCAACCTAACTTACTGCACTCATTCCCATACAGGTACATCATTATATCAGACCCAAGAAAAGTAGGCCTACTATATGAATAGTTGCCTGCTAAATTTTTAGTAACAAATGTAGATGAGAACACAAACAATGAGTATTAACAACTTGAGAGAACCGCCAAGATGAAAGTAATTGATCACTACCAAGCTCCGCCTATGTGATCTTTAAGAAGACAGTGCACCAAGATAAATAGTAACGTGCTTAAATTGGCACACTTGAAGCCTAGGTTGTCGAATAGAAGTTTGTTTTTAATTATTATTTCACACAAGTTTTCAGGTTTTCTCCCAATCATATAAAAATTGTATGCAATATGTGTGTGTGAAGTGTATAAGGGAATCTCAGAAGTAGAAATAAAAACTGAGACAAATTTTTCTAATCCTTCTCAATTCTGTTAAAACACACTTCCACATTAGTATTACAAAATACTACTGTTTCCTAACCAAAAAAATGTATGTACTTAATTATAATGGGGCTGGGTAGTTTATGAAAAATCATATTAATTTTTAATAATTTATTCTATTACATAGAGAGTCTGCTGCCGTAGGTGAGTTGGTAGCATGACTGCCAGCCACCTGGGTGGCCTGGGTTCGATTCCCGGCTGGGTTGGGGATTTTACAGAGATTTAAAGTTTCCTTCCTGGGTCAGGATTGGGTGTTGTGTTCCCATTCCCATCCTGCGAAAGGACCTGGCCACCCTATGCGGTATCATCTGGCCTAGTGTCCCTCAGTCGGGCCATGGGTCTCTCCCCACTGGCCTCTGGCCGCAGAGGACTGGCCTCTGGGCTGAACACTTCATCATCATCATCATTACATAGAAAATATAATAAGCCATTATATTTACTGTTTCTAGATTACGAGTAAGCTTATGGCAGAATTAATCGGCAGAAATTACAAGAAAGCTTATGACAGGATTAACTGCCAGAAATTGTGGAATATCCTACATCAATATACAATAAACTCCAAGTTAATTAATGCTATAAAAGTATTATATAGCAGCACCAAAATATCAATAAAAAAGTAATCAATATAATACTTGTACTGTAAATCTCTCCAGGTGAATAGAGGACTTAGAAAAGGGTGTGGATTATTACCATTGTTGTTCATTCTACACCTAAATATAATTGAAAAATGGACATTATTAAACCCTAAAGGTATCAGTTTAACTGTACGACATTATATTAAAACAATCCTGTTTGCTGATGACCAAGTATTGTTGGCAGAATCAGAAGAGGACCTGCAAAGGTCTGTGACATGTTAAATTCTGTAGCAAAACAGTATGATATGAAAATATCACATGGAAAAACAAAGTCAATGGCTATGTGGGAAAGGAATCAAAGAAGAGAAAAATAGTAATAAAAATGAACTCATAGAACAGGTATCATCGTTTGTATATTTAGGGTGTAAAATAATTACACAACATATGAATATTGACCTGGAAGTAAATATGACAAAATACAGTGAGTCCCACGCAAGAGTTGGCCAATGACGTGGGTTTCTCCATCGCAGTTGGCACAGCTCCAACTCCCGGGCGACCAAGTAAAATATCTACGCTAATAAAGCCGCAATTGGTGTAATGATTCAGGTTCTCAAATTTACAGTTAACATTGCAATGAAAATAACCACATACCTCATCACAAGAGCTGTTGGAAATGTTCTCCTCTTGCATCCACACAATACTGGTACCTTTTTAGGAAATTTTCTTTCACACACATAAGTTCAGCTTCTGAGACAGAGTAAATTTTTCTTGTGATATTGTCTTTAAGTTCTTCTAACAGTATGTGAATATTATTTATGGGGAAACTTGAAAAATAAAGTGTATAGGTGAATTTCCCATACATTAGAAGGACTTAAAGACAATATCACAAGAGAAATTAACTCTGTCTTGGAAGCTGAACTTATGCGCATGAAAGAAAATTTCCAAAAAAGGTGCCAGTATTGTGTGGATGCAATAGGAGAACATTTCCAACATCTCTTGTCATGAGGTACGTGGTTATTTTCATTGTAATTTTAACTGTAAATGTGAGAGCCTGAATCATTATACCGATCACGGCTTTATTAGCGTAGGTATTTCACCCAATCGCCCAGGAGTTAAAGCTGTGCCAACGTGATGCAGAAACCCGCGTCATTGGCCAACTCTTGCGTGGGGCTCACTGTATAATAATTAAATGGATGTATAAACAAGTATTTTGGTAAGAACATGAGAGTGGAAATAAATAAAAAAATTATGTAATATAGTCTCCAAATCAACTTTGAAGTATGGTAGCGAAACATGGGTCTTAAGAGCTCAAGATCAACGACATTCAGAGGCATCACAGATGTATTTTATGACATCACTGATTGGAAAAATAAGGAGGGATAGAATCAGAAATCAAGATGTTCGTGCACAAATGGGGGAAATTAATATAGTGGAGGAAATACGTAATTACTGGAAAGAACATGTAATAAGAATGCCACCTTGCACATTCCCTAAGCAAGCTATATTATGTAAACCAGGGATTTAGGAAGACCTCGGTGAAGATGGAGTGACCAACATGAATTTAATAACTACCCTCAGAATGGGTCATTGGCCCAAACCTTGTTTTGGAAGAAGAAGAAGACTCTATTACATACTAGTGTTAAAATGTGTGTAAGACATGAAAGAAATAACAGAAAATTGATGGTTTCATTTTGCATACTTTTATATATTTTGTTACTTTGCAATTTTGCATCATATTCAGTTGATATTAAAATATTTGTGCATATTTTCCTAATTTGTCACATTTTTAATGGCATATTTCTTACATTTTAATTACTGTGAACATCCGTGTTAATTCAAACATTTGCAGCATATTTGGCAAAGTGAGTGTTTTGAGAACTGACTGTACAGTGATTAACAGTACTTAGCCTTTTGTTTTCAGAACTTGTTATATAATATTAAAGCAATATTTCATTTTATTAGTCTTCAATTTACTAAAAATTTTTGCATTGACCTTATTTTGTAAACAAAATTTGTAACTTCTAACTTACTATTTGTTGTAATTTATAATGTAATTCAGCAAGCAAGAGAATGTAAAGTATGAAAGTTACTTAAATGATAGAACATACTTCATTGGTTCCAGAGCATGTTTTACAAATTTCAAAGGATATTTGCATGCATATTTCGTTTCCTGATGGAGCATTAACCTCCAAGCCTTATATATATAAACAATATGATCAAAAATATACAGTACTGGATTTCGACCAGCTCTCATGTACATGTCTGTTCGTCAGAAAATTGTGTGTTCCTAGGAGTGCTAAGAACAGAGTTTAAAATGGGTTTCGCAACAAAGGAAAGAGTTGTCATAGTGGAGTATTATTTTTGCTCATATGGAAATGTATATCAAGGCAGGCTGATTTCAAAGTTAGTGGCAGAACAATATCACAAACAATTTAATAAGGCGGCACTAAGCAACACAGTTATGCTGCCTGTTGTTACAAAATTTTTATGTACTGGTAGTGTATGCATCAATGGAAATGAAGTCTGGTAGGCCAGTAACTGTGTTCATAACTGAGAATCATGAACATGTCCTCAATCAAGGGTTAGAGTCACCAAAATGAAGTCTTCGATGAATGTCCTTTATATTGAATATCAGGAATATGTTGCTTTGGTGATTGTTTAAAGACATGGGTGGATTTCCATACCAAATACAGGTTGGACAACAATTGACAGAGCAAGATGTAAATGCCAGGATTGTGTATTGTGCAAGATTTTTGATCATGGTATACGAGGACCCAAATATCTTGCTCAATGTGTGGTTCTCCGACAAAAGTCACATTCACTTGAACAGTTTCATTAATTGCCAAACAACTCTTTCTTGGTTTCGAGAGGCCAGACGTTATCATCTAGAAATCACTAAATACTGAGCTCCAATACTGTATACTGCTCCAGTGTTGTATATTTTAGCGCATACTGTATTTAAATATGTAGATTGATGATTTCAAGAAGTAAAATTACATACATGAGAGGAGAACATTAAATAAACCAAAATAAAATAAATAAATAAATAAAATATAAAAATCATGGTTTCGACATCACTAGTTCAGATTTATCAAATTTCAAACTTCCCCTACTGTGTTTCCACTACAAAATTGCAATCTTTGTAGTTTCAACAAAATATTGTTCCTACCTCTGTGGGTCTGGCTTCACCGAGGAAATGGTGTGCAACATGGTCTGGCAGGATGTTCTTGAGTAGCTGAGTGTTGTTTGCTCGTGTCTCCATCATGTCCTGTAACTCTCGTTCTGCCTGTTGCTTCCACAGAAAATCCAAACGTGATGTCACTTCAACAAGGCGTGCATGATACGTGACCATGATCAAGAAGACAGTAAGAAGCATCACCATGATAGAGGACATTGGGATAACCATTTTACTGGTATTCTCTCTGAAACATGTACATAAAAGTGTTTTCAGAAATAAACAATGTATTTCTTTCAAATAATGTTATATGCTATCAAATACACTGTACAGTGGTAAGTCAATTATCCAAACTATTTGGGACTGAGGGTGTTCAGATTTTCAATTTGTTCAGTTTATCAAATATGTACAAAATAACATGTTGAACTAGAAAAAAATTCCACAACAGGAACAATCAAAGAAAATGGTGAGTGACTTAAAAACGAATTATACCTGCATGTGGAAAATATATTGGACACCATTCCGAAAAGGAATATTAATTTTCATGGCCATATAAAAAAGAAAAACAAGAAAACAAGAAAAGTAAGGGGCCCTGGTTCCGCAAAGTTGACAAAGACCTTTGAGAAACTGAAATCATACATGAAGACATCCAGGAATTATCGAGGTACGCGTTTCTTTCCAGAGAAAACTTCAAGCATACCAACAAATTCAAGTTGAAAACATGCCTGAAGTGAACTGATGAAAGCAAGGAGGCTCACAGAAAATGAATGCAGGAATACTGGGGAAGAATTAAAGCACAAGGATGCAAGCAGTTGAAATAAAAGTGGCCCACAGCAGGATGAAACAAAAACCGTAAATAAAAAAATGAATAAAAACATATTTATGCACTTATGCACTTAGTTTCTTTCCTAAACGAAACTTAACTACAGTGAGTCCCACGCAAGAGTTGGTCAATGACGTGGGTTTCTGGGTCGTGGCAGGCACAACTCCAACTCCCGAGCAATCAGGTGAAATATCTACACAAATAAAGCCGCGATCGGTGTAATGATTCAGGTTCTCACATTTACAGTTAAAATTACAATGAAAATAACCACGTACCTCATCACAAGAGATGTTGGAAATTAATGTTCTCCTCTTGCATCCACACAATACTGGCACCTTTTTAGGAAATTTTCTTTCACGCGCATAAGTTCAGCTTCCGAGACAGAGTTAATTTATCTTGTGATATTGTCTTTAAGTTCTTCTAACAGTATGTGAATATTACTTATGGGGAAACTTGAAAAATAAAGTGTATAAGTCAATTTATCATACATTAGAAGAACTTAAAGACAATATCATATAGGCCTATCACAAGAGAAATTAACTCTGTCTTGGAAGCTGAACTTATGCACGTGAAAGAAAATTTCCTAAAAAGGTGCCAGTATTGTGTGGATGCAAGAGGAGAACATTTCCAACATCTCTTGTCATGAGGAACATGGTTATTTTCATTGTAATTTTAACTGTAAATGTGAGAACTTGAATCATTACACCGAAAGTGGCTTTATTTGCAAAGATATTTCACCCAATTGCTCAGGAGTTGGAGCTGTGCCTGCTATGATGCGTCACGATGCGTCATTGGCCAACTCTTGCATGGGACTCACTGTACAATTCACTTCCTTAGAATACAGACTGTTGCTTTGCTTTGAAATCTACACCAACAATGAATGCAAAATGGTCAGTGTTTCAAAATACTCAGAAAACTAACCATTTCGAAAACATCCACTTATCAATAGCATGCATATGTAAGTTGAAAGCACAGCAAAGGGATATTCATGTTTTGATATAAGGCTATACAGCATTAGCCAGAGATCGGAGCAGTATGTAGAAATTTACAACCCATCCATCAGAACAAATTTGCTATTACTGCTGTCCTCATTCACTAAGTAGAGACCCTCTATTTTACAGCTTCTCCAGTCCATTCAAGCTTAACTTTTCCTGCAATATTTTTAAAAACCTTAATATTATGCCAAACTCCAAGATTTGCTGAATGTAGAACATGAAATATGATACAGTATAAGTAGGTAATTGTTATAATTTGTGCTAACTCTTAACTATTTGATCTGTGACAAAATGGTACTTTCTCTGTAACAATGTAAATATTGTGTGATCATCTTTTAATTGATATCACAAGGATCCATAAAATATAAAAGTGAATAAAAAGATATATTTAAAAAAAGGAGGTCGTTCACATAACTGATGGTTTAGATGACTGACAATGAGATTACTGATGTTCTACTGCATTTCTTTGGCAAACCTGGACAACAGACCAATCATGACAGGTTGGCAAATGAGCCGAGAATTCATCTCACAGATCCTACTGAAGGCCACTGATACTCATTTCCGTTAGAGGCTGAGTCAACCCCAGGGCCATAATGCCATCAGAAGGTTTAGGCCAATTGAAAATCCCAACGACCTCATCAGAGATCCTACTCTAGGTTAAAATAAAGAATGTAAAGATGGCTTTTGGGCTGGTTGGCTTGCTAGTAGCACCACCAGGGTCTAGCAGCTGAGCTGCGAATTGAGAAGATATCGAGTCATTAGTTGTGGTTGAACCTCCGATCTATTCAGTGTTTATTTTGCGGGTGCTGCCCTGGTGCTATCATGGACAATTTGCAGGTAAGCAACTTATGTTTCAAGGGATTTTGTGTAAGTAATTGCTACATTTCTTGATTACCTGTGTTTCGATATGAAAATTTTTCTGTCTTGGCTTTAAGAAGAAAATATTTATTACGCTGTTTAAATTATTGTCTTGGCTCTTGGAAATTTCGCCCACTATTGCGTTTCTTTGGTAGTATTAAATATTTTTATGGGCGACCCTTTTCAAAATTTGCATAGAATGGGGTTGGATTAATTTTAAATTGGAGGTCTTATGTTTATGTCACAACTCACCAGCCAGAATATGCCAGATTTCTTAGACCAGAAAAAACAACAGATTACTAAGGTTATAAAATATGTCACTTTAACTGGTTTTAATTATGTAAATTTTATACTTACAGTAACTTACTTTGCAGAATTTCGAACTTGTTATTTTGAAAATAAATCTTTATTATTGTTCACCCAGATTTTTTCAAACAAGAAAGAATAAAACAGTATACTACCCTTGTCCTGCTTCAAAAACAGTAGTTTTGCTCAACCCTAATTTTCACCTGTCTGTAAGCCTTGATTTGAAAGTAAAGTGGGAAACCCTACTTCTTCAGCCTCGAGGGGTGGCCGCTTCATTAAGGTGTTGCTAGGTACTGATAACGCTACTAGCAAGCCTACCAGTCCAAACACCATCATTACATTTTTTAATAGAAATAATTTATTACATTTTAACCTAGATAGAGGGAGAAGGAACCATGAAACGAATTCTCGGCTCACAAACAATGTTATTTTATTCAGTATCTCTCCTGTAATACCTCTTACAAAAAAAAGTAACTGTGCAAAAAGTACAGGTTTAATATTACATAGAATAGATATTTAGATGGCTCTCAACTGGAACATGATACTTCAGATTCAGTATTTAACATATTTTTTGCTTGAAAAGATGATGTGGAAAGATGATGAACAGGGCCCGGATTTTAATGACATGTCATCTTTTTATTGGTGCTACATAGACATGGCCAACTTGTAGATCAATCCTAATCATGGCCTCTACATTATAGAAATGCATTTTTATTATGTCATTTTTTGTCATTTTATGCAATTTAAATTTTTAGGGCATTTATTTCAATTTTACGTCATTATTTTGTGATTTTTGTGACATTTGCTTCCTTATATAATCATTTTCATGCAACTACATTGACTATATTAACTTTTATTCCTTCAATAAACTCCGTATGCTGACAGTAATTTACTGCAATCCTAAATAAGGTAGGATTTACAAGCTTTTTTCATACGGGTAATATTTAAATAAATTACTAGGTTACCATAATGCATAAGGATCTACTTTAAAACAATTTTCTTACTTCTCTTCTCAAATGCTCCAATCATGAACAAAGAACAGAGTTTTTAGACCTACAACATCCTTTCTGCATTTACAGTTTTTTCAATTATGTGGTATGTACAAATTTGTTTAGTACAACTTTGTGTGTACAATAACTTTTTTATAAATAAATATAAGTTTTTAGGTAATTCTTTATGATTATAAAGTCATTTTCTTTAAAATTTAAGATCATTTTATAGGTCATTTTTCAAACAATATTAGGTCATCAGAATCCGGGCCCTGATGATGAATATTATTATTAGAGTATTTAGAACAGTGCGATTTTAACTGAACATATTAGTTAAGTTAAAAGTTATATTAACTTTTTAAACTAAATATTTTGATTATACACAGTTGAAGGGTGATGCCTAAGAATGATCACAGTCCATGTTTAATATAGTGAGTTTGAATGCCATTTTGTAGCTTATTACAGAAAGAAAATAAGTTTGGTTCCATTCAGCTAAGAAAGAATAAAACTCTGTGATGCTACATCCCTGGAGGGACTAGGCCTACCATACAACCGTTGCACCATCTACCATAGGCAGATGGAAGGATTGGGGGGCATGTGGTCAGCATGCCAACACCCACAGCCATTGATAGTTTCTGTTATCGGAAGAAAAAAGATAGGTTCCTAATTAATTATTATTTTCCTCCCAATATTTTAATTTAGATTAGTGAATTGAAAGACAAAAAGTTTAAATTCTGAAGAACTAACAAAATGTGACTCTGATAATTTTTAGTCATCACCCTTCAGTTTTTTAAGACTTATAAAACCATGCAAACTTACTAAATAGCACTGTTTGTTCTATCTACTTCGAATTGCATACAAGAACATTCTAAGTATACTTACTCAATGTCAAATACATCTTGATAGGCCACAAGGATGAGCGTTGTAAATACTGACACCATACCCACGGCCAGGATGGTTTTCACAAGATAATAGAGTTTGAGTGCAGTGGCTAGAGCAACAAGACATAGTACCCAAGTATACACAATGTATTCCGGGGCATGGCAAATTGACTCTAAAATCTTATGTTCTTGACTTTGTTGCTGGGTATCACTTCCATTATAACTAGAATTCTCAGGTATTTCTGACCGCTTCCATCGTCTAGGAAGTAAGCTTCTAATATCTTCACTACTGTACACATCACTTTTTATAATACTGTTATTCCTAGTATGTTTATTATTATAGATCTTCCACAATTCTTCCTCTTTTGAACTTTCATTACTGTTTATATCCTCTACCCCCATCAGTCTTTGGTTTTCGTCACTAGAGTCATGTTTTGCACTTTTACTTATTTCACTGGTATTTGAGATCATTTCTGTCCTATTATTAATATGTAAGTGCCGACGATGTCGCAAAGTTCTAAGATCAGCACTGTCATTAGTTCTAATTTTACCTAACTCAGTTTCTGAGATCACAGGATCGTTTGATAAACTTCTCTTCAAAGTTCTTGTGTACGGTTCATCTGAACTTGTGTTTAAAGTGAATGGAACAGATGTACACCCGGAGGAATTGTTTGTGCAATCGGGCAGAGACTTCTGGAGGGAAGGGTCAGATTGATCTGCTGCTGATGGGAATCCTCTGGCAGACACAGATAGGAACAGAGACCAGATGACACCACCTGCTGTGGATGGAACCAAAGCTTGTGGTGAAGGGCTGACTAGAGAGGAAACTGAAGTATTGATGTTTGAGGATCTGCCGTTACCTCTTAAATCTACATCCAGAAGAGGAGAGAGGATCTGAAAAAGGAAGAATATTTATGTTATGATTTTCAGAACAACAGACATCTTTTTTGGGATGTAGGCCAAGTAAATGTATTTAACTCCACATGTTTTGTTCCCAGCTGCAGGGAAATTCTTTGGTGGTAGCTTTTCAAACTTCTTAGTAAGGTACCGGTACCACTGAAGAAGTTCCCCCCAGCTGACAGGAACATTTGAAGGTAAATACTCATGACCTGCTCCCGAAAATGATGTCTGTTATTGAATATTCAGACCATGAAAGTTTAAGATAATTATATAAAATGATTTTCTGAATTTCAAATAAATAAATTTGTAAAAAACGACCAAAAATTTCTAGCAGCTACACATAATGAAACAAAGATGTTATATAACAAATGAGAAATATAAAAAGAAATGATGTGTAAATTGCGTTGGTCAGACCTGACCTGGATTTTCAGGATAATAATAATCCTGGTTATGAAGTTCTCTCAAAAAAATTACAAACCATGTTGTAAATTCACAGCACATTAAGGACCTCCAAGCCTAAATGATCCAGAAAAGCTGAAAATGTCAACAGATAAACGAAAATTGTGGCTGATCTTATGAAGGAGACTGTCTAACAACATATAAAAGAAATGACAAATGATTTGAAGAAGTGACAATTTTCTATGTTATAGATCCTTCATGCTTGAATGCTGAATAGGAAAGAAATCCTTGGGCATTATAATAACTAATTCTGTGGCGCTAACATCCCCGAAGGGACAAGGCCTACCACCTGAACGCTGCATCATCTACCAAGGGCAGACAGCAAGGGGGCATGTGGTCAGCATGCCGACACCCATGGCCGTTAATGGTGGTTTCTATGCATGTATGTTTGATAAAATTGTGAACACTACAATTACTACAGTGAGTCTCAGACAGATATCACCCGCCGCGCCGCGCGTTGGGTTCCCCGTAGATGACGCTCCTATCCCCAGCATGCGGCAAAGGAACTGCCCGGCAGTTGACTGACTTGTCCGTGCGTGACAATGAAAATAAATGAAATAAGTTTGAAAATAACGAAAATAGGCACCTACCTTATTACAGGAGATGCAGGAAGTGTCCTCCTCCTACATCCACACATTTTTGGCATCGTGATAGGAAATTCCGATTAATACGCATTAATTGTTCTTCCGTTAGTATTGAGTTTATCTCTATCCTAATGTTTTCTTTTAGTTGTGACAACTACAGAATAACACTTTCACGTCTGTACAACACGAGAACAATGCTCAACTGCAGGCTATGCAGGAGTTGTTGACTTATCTGCGGGGACATAGCTGGCCGCGACGCGGGTAGTGTTGAGTCATCACAAGAGAAGCACGGCGCGCGGCAAACGGGTGCAATCTGGCTGAGACTCACTGTATTACAATTTTATGTCTTAAATTTTACTTTACTTTACTTCTATTTCATTTTACTCACACTGTCCCTTTGAATTTTGTTAAGAAAGGATTTCACTGAATATATTCAATTGTTTTAGTAAATCTTTCAATTCCAGGCTTGATTTTGAAAAAATCAGGTATCAGAAATCAAATATTTGGAAGCTTATATAGAGAGATTATTTTTTCAATATGCTGAGAACGCATGGTTCGCATGGCAGCCTAAAGCAGGTCTTCAATTAAATCTAACGAGAGATCTGCAGTATGCGCTGTGTCAGAGTCTTGTTGGAAAAATTCAAATTGAATTGAAGTGTTTGAAGATAAGGTAATTAGTAAGATTTCCAGATCTCACTGTATGTGATTTTTACTTCTGGAGATCTTAAAATATAACATGTACAAGAATAACCCTAATACAATTGAAGAACTGAAAGAGAACATAAGAAGAGAAGTTGCAGCAATTTCACAAAAAGAATTAACACATGTGAATGCAAACTTTCTTAAAACTGACAGAAATGTCTGGTGGTAGATGGAGATAATTTTCAACATCTTCTATGACAAAGGTAGGTGGTATTCTAACTGTAGGCCTAATTCAGAAATCCCTCCACTTGAATTGAGGGGTTATGTACAGTCGGTCAAATAAAAAACGTCGGGTGGTATTTGATTAAGTATCACGAACGAGCATATGCGCATGTACAGGAAGACTTAAGGTTAGGTTCACACATGTCTCTTGTCTGTCCATGTATTTTCTTGATTATTTAGTCAGTTTTGTTCCAAAACAAACATGTATAGAAGGCTGTGGCTATATGCCTCAAATCCGCCATATTCTAGGTTGCAAATTTTTATAATATTAATAATTAATAGATTCGCGAGGAATATGTTTATTCAAGGAGCATTTTTCAAAGATTTTATTTTATAATACCGGTACTTGTAGTGCAAAATCAATAACTTACGTTCAACTTCTGCCACCAATCTAGCATCGAAATACGCGGCCGGCCAGATCCACGATTCCTATAAAAACTTCCAGTCGCATTATAGTGAAGTACCCACCTCTTTAAGAAATATGGAACCTTCTCGCTGCTTCAGAGGCCGAAAAATGCAGGTCAATTACAGCCCTAACTACACTTTCTCTCAAGCTAGCATTTGTATGTGGTGCGATGACAAAGCAAAATGAATTATGACAATACATTAAGTTGAATATCGTGTATTGCGCTTTCCGCGTTTTTCATTTTTCCCTCATTGTTCATTTTTTCCCTCCTGTCGCATGGCCTCATATGTTCCGAAAATGACCTGTATTTTATGTTTTTTATAGGAAACTTGTGAACTAATGCGTTAAAACTTTAATTTTAACTGCATACGAGTCCCGACGTTTTTTATTTGACCGACTGTACATGAGCCTTTACCGACCGATGAATTGCTTCTAAGCCGCCAGGCAGACTGTGAATTTTCGGCACATCTAAAAAATTATGTCTCTGAATAACAAATAATAAGAACCTATACCAAGAAGCCAAGAAGCAATCTGAGAAGGCAGTACAAATATCAGGATGCACGAAAGATATTATTTGGCGTAACAAATTTTTGACATTAGAAAATAAGGAAAGAATATATAAAACATTAGTTAGACCCTGGCATTTGCAGCAGAAACTAGAGCTAATACAGCAAAAATTAAACAAAAGTAGGCACAAGTGAAATTCAAGATGTCACAACGTTTATTAAAGATTGGAAAAAACATGTAGATAGAATAGTGGAAGATCGAGGCCCCTAGAAGGGAAGAGAGAAAGAGCATATCCTACAATCAGAGAAGAAGTTTAGTAAACTACATGTCACTAGGATGGACAGACTAAATACAACAAGTGAAATTGAGTCCAGAGGGAGGTACAGAATAAAACAATACTGTACTGTGAGTACCAGATAGGCTACTTATAAATAGAGGTGTTTGAACATGTTTTTATTTTTTACAAGATAGGCCTATGTTGTTTCAGAATTCAAAATTTGGTATTTTGCATTATTATTTGTTAGAAACACTGAAAATATAAGACGTTATGCATGTATAATCTAACATAATGGTTATTTTAATGAATTATTATTAATTATTTACACATCAGTACACTGCATCTCACTGAAAAAATTACAGATTGTAGAATACACCACCAAAAAAGTAATATGTTAGATATATGTACTGTATATCTACTGTATTCTGAATATACTGTATATCGAACAAGTACAGCTGAAAATATGCACTAGCAAAACTGAATAAAGAAAGTTTCCTACTCTTCTGAAATAAGTTATCAAAGCAAAGCAACCTCAAAAATGTTAAGAGTTTACTTTTTTTCCTTCTGGTAGTGCAGAAATTATGTTGTCAATTACGTCACTATTATACTAATTGATAGTGATATGAAGGGAACATATCAAAATTTAAAATAACTGTGTAATTTCAATAGTTAAATAAATGTTAACTACACCTACTTATACCGCAAAATAACCTTGGGAAGATCACCTATTTCATTTTTGAAACCTTAAAATATGCTACATTAAAGAGTAAAAGTTATGGTAACATAACTACAGAGCTTTAATGAGAATTGACAATCCTTACCTGAATAACAAATTTAAAATTAAAAGTGTTGATCTTTGTTGAAAAAGTTAGCAAGAAATTTTCATTCATGAAGGCAGTGCAAAATGTGTTTCACAGTCCAACAGAGGAATAAAAAATTACAAAAGGAATAAATATAAAAAATGGGTTTTATTTAGCTGATAATGGCTTTTGAGGTTTTATTTAGCTGATCATGGGTTTTATGGTTTATTTATGAAATTAGCGTTTTTTCGTGATTTAATTTCACCCCAAATAACTCCTAACATCCTTAAGATGTTAAGAAAATGTAATCTTAACCTAAAATACAACATTTTGTTTTATAGGTTATTAACAAAACCAAACACCTGTACTTATAAATAATATCAGGAAAAGTGGAATAGTAGCCCTATTATGCTGATGTACTTACTAAGCTGACAGAAGATGCCACAGACATGAGCACAATGACAGTGCAGATGAATGTGGTGCGCTGACTGCGGCGCTGGACTAGAACACTTGACATGTTTTGAAGCTTTGCTGGAAGCTGTTTAAACTCCTCTGCCATCACCAATACTATTCCCAGTGCTAGAAGAACTGTTGTGACTGCCATTGCAGAGACAAGCACCGTCCACCTGCAAAATTTAGCATACCACTGCTGTTGATTCTTGGTTATCCAGGGTAATGGGTATAATAAACATGGATAATGCAAGATCATGTACTTCACATCACTCCAATGAAAACAATGAAAACAATGAAAAAACATCCCCATGCACCAATAAAATTATATTCTATTCACCCTCTGCCCATTTAAAATAAAATTCTTAGCGCCATTAAGAGGGACACACATTTCAAACATATGCAGAGTGCCATTTCTTTGGAACAATTTATTAAGAATAATATAAACTATTACATATATTCATGTAGGGTTGCAATATGTCAAGGATTTCATGGAAAGTATGCAATTTTGTAGTGTAAGAACATTTTATTGTGAAAATACTAGAAGTCTGCAATTCTTATTTGATATTGCCAATTTTAAAATTTGTTGCTCAAAATTTATAGGCTACCACTGCCATGTAACAATACTCTGCCTTGAATGGAACCGTATTATGTATTGCCCCTATATTTGTAGATGGTGCAATAGTGGCTGTCACCTCAGCAGATTCTATTACTTAGCCATAATTATAAAAAAATTAACTATTTCCGATTCTAGCCCAGTATTTGAATTTAACTCTTTTTGTGATGACTTGAAACATTTAAGATGTGGCTGTTCAGGAGAATGCTAAGAGTGCCATAAAATAAGGACAGACAAAATTATTAACAACTACATTCTTCACAAAATGAAGAAAGAAAAAGAAGTCCTAAATAAAATAAATACAGGAAACTATAATATCCCAGCCATATAATGAGGAATGGAAACAAGTATAAAATGCTGCAGAACATTCTTCAAGGAAATATCACTGGTAAAAGAGGACGAGGAAGAAGCAGAAGATCTTGGCTTGAAAACTCACAAAAGTGACGAACTTTTTCGAACATGCAAAAGTGATATAGCTATGATGATCACCAACATCTGGATTGGATAAACACTAGTAGAAGAAGAACAAACATTCAAGTAAAATAATCAGTTTGAATTAAACACGAAAAATTTCAAAGAAGTAGCTGGATTCCATGAACAACAAGCTAACAAAAGAATAAACAATTTTATATAAATTATTCATTTATTAATCTAATTACTCTCCTTTTATGCATTTTTTGTGGTGATGAATTTATATGTCAGTAGCAGTGAAAAGGTTAAGGAAGGTTTTCAAATGGAAATGTTAAATGTTATGAATGATGATGATAATGATGGTGATGATGAGTGTTTGGCCCGAAGGCCAGTCCTGCCCTGGGACAGAGACATGGGGGGATATCCACGGCCCGATAGAGGGACACTAGGCAGGATGAAACCGTGTGGGGTGGCCAGATCCTTTCCCGGGATGGGAATGAGGACAGCACCCAGTCCTGACCCAGAAAGGAAACTTTACATCTCTGTAAAATCCCTGACCTGGCCGGGAATCAAACCCAGGCCGTCCAGGTGGCTGGCAGTCATGCTACCAACTCACCCATGGAGGCAGACTGTTATGAATGTGTTAATGAGAATTCTAGTACTGTAACAGATATATAGCCATTTCAGCATGTAGTATTAATATAAACTGTCAATTAATGAATCATGTCCTGGTTATGGCAACCTTATGAAAAAAAGTCAAAACTAGACAGGCTAGGTAACAGCAACATTAGAAAATGAAAGATTGGCAAAATCATTTCCTGGGTATAATGGTGTAACAGCATTGCGGATTTTTGTAAAAGTTAACAAATGCACATAATATAAACTTACTTAAAACACTTGTAAGAGGAGAAAGCAGGGAACTGCACAAATCCATTACTTGATTGTATATTTCTTGATTTGGCAGCTTATAAAAATTTTCTTTTCTGTTCCACTCTCACTAAATAGTCTTTGCAAGTATCTGTAATATTTGTAGAAATTATGATTTCATAAAGCAGAAAACTCTTTACAACAGCTTACTGGCAAAGTTATGAATCATTGAACCGGTACAAAGACACAATTTTAGCAATAGAAGTTGATATTTCGAGAGTCATAGGTACATATCATGAATCAAAATTTACAAATGTGAATAGGAATTTCTGTCACATATTTTGTGTTTCAGACATTTGGCATCCCACCACATAATGCATCCCTCTTCAGCATAATCTACAACACTGAACATCTTAATATAATAATGGGTCGAGATTTGTAACACTTCTATTTTAAGTGAAGTAAGTGTTACAAATCTTGACTCATTATTATATTATCTATAGTAACTTCACTTTCACCATCTTCCTATATAAATTACCTGAACATCTTCTTTACATTTGGAATGTTCCACCCGATTCGGGAAAGCTGGTAAACCTACACAATTTTTTGTTCTAGCTTTAGATCACATGGTTCAAAAATAAGATTCAATAATCTAAGTGTTGGACATGAAGGTAAAAATTAAATCTAGCTAGGTATAATAAAAGTTCATTCACTTACTTTGGCAAGATGATAAGTTGGCAGATGACAATGAACAGCCAGATGATAAAGCAGCACAACATGTTGGACTTAAACATATCTTCTCGCAGTTGACAGAACTGCCAACAAACATAGTTACATTTGATGATTATTATCTTATGACAAAGTTATACTTATTTTCTAATAGAATACTTAAAACATACTCAAATACAACAATGGTGGATGAAGTTTCATTATCAACTATATTATTTTTGGTTATCATTCAAATACTAGAATAGTTTAGTTCATCTGAATAAGACAGCTTTCCGAAAACTATTTTTAAGACAAACTGATTTAAATTATTGTTGGTTTTCACACTACATTATCATTGAAACATTAGAAAGGGTCCTGTGGAGATTACATTTCAATGTGCCATGAGCATTGAGAAGATGTTAAATGTTATTGCAAATAAAAAAAATACAAATACAATTATAAATGCAAAATTTCCACACAAATATAAAAATTAAAATAAACTAAAATTAAAATAGATCTAACTACACAATAAGAAGTAATGAATGTAAATACAAATTAATATATAAAATTTGTACTACAGAAAAATATTTACATAAGAGTCAAAGACTTCTTTAACATTGTAAAGGAGATTTTATAGTAGCCAAAGATGGTTTTAAGGTTTAAGAAGTGCAAGTCATTAACTTTTCATGAAAATTTCTTTATCAAGTTATTGGCAATGAAAGTAAACCATTTTTTTGACTTGCAGAGAATTATAATGTGTGATATGTGTTAAATTCTTCCCTCTGAATAAACAGTCTAATGTAAATATGTAACTGTTGTAATTTTTCCTGTCAATGTTTGTATTGCCATTTTTTGTTTTGTGAGGACTCTTGTATACTCCCCCAGATGCTTACACTGTAATGCCGTCTTTACAATAACAAGTACCTTACGGTGACTTGTACATACTCTTAGCTCATAAAGGGTTTATAATCGAAGTAAAATGACATCTGGAATTCATCTGAATTTCATTTCTTAACTGGCGAAATCCAAATTTCATAGGATGTCAGCAGAAAATGCAGAAGAGTTTATTAAGTTATTCAGTCCCGTTTAGTCTTACATTCCCTTTGCAGATGATTTTTACTGACACTAACAAAATACCAGCCATAAGAAGAAGGTTTCTTCTGTATGAAACCTTTTAGGAAAGTGCTATTGACTACCAATAGTTAACAGTTATGTAAAGAGTAACCCACTCCTACACTAGTACATGAGATACTTGCAAGTATATAAGCAACTTAAAACAATATACTATTGAAGAATGTGTAATGGGAGCTTGTAAGATATTGTAGTAGCTACAGTGTGTGCTCTCCCTCCAATTCCTCGATCTTCCTAAAAACTTATCATTATCATGTTGAAATACTATTTTCACTTTACAAATTGACCTTCACTAACAGGCGCAGGAGCTTCACAAAAGAAAATCTTCACGTAACCTTTCTTACATACTGTAACAGCCACGAGGAAGATAAAATTTCTTTGAAACTAATGATTTAATTAGTTTTCATGCAATTTTTATTGTTTATTTCGGTATTTATTTTCTAAGCTTATTTTCTTGCTAATATTATTATTTTATTTTACTTATAAATGCAAGCTCTAATCATGCATAAAAGTCACATATTACATTCTTTGGAAAACTCATTTAGACATTACTTGAAAGAAGCCAGAAACAATCTAATATGTGCTTACCTTATTTTCTGTTGCAACATCATTAAACCTCAGAGTCCATGTGTTGAGGTTAGCATTGCGCATGCGTTTGTTGCTTTCAATCTCAATGCTGTTGTCAATGATCTCATCCACCTGCTCTGCCATGGAAAGGGCTCGCTGCACCTGTTTAGGTTCTGTTTCACCAGGGATATCATCATCATCTTCATCTCGGAAAGGGTCATCCAACTCGTCCAAGTCAACAGCCTCACCAGAATTCAACTGAACAAACAGATACGACTTGATCAGCTGATGTAGTGGGCCGCCGTCTTGTTGGAATTGCTACACACATCAGATGAAAATATATCAGAAGCAGAATTTTCAAAACATTATGTCACTTGCATCATATATATATAAAACAATAGTTTTATTCTTGGATGTTATTACCTTTATGTCACATTCCCTAAACACAGTTGTATAAAGTAGGAGGGATGGGGCATAAGTCATGGTAATTTTTTTTTATTTTGAAAATGTGGAATCATTTTGAAATTTTGCAATATACAAATGAAAGGACAGAGTATGGAATGCATGCATGATGCAGATCTAGATGTATTCACACACATAGACATGTGTACATATGCAAACATCATGTAACTCTACTGTATTACACTAGTTGGACACATGAATGCAAGCATAGCCCAACCCACAAAACCCTCGAAGTTTGGTATAGAAGGTCCTTATTCCAGAAGTTTCACCAGCTCCCTGTCTCTATGGAAGATGGCATTATTATTTGTAGAGAGGGATTCAGCTCTCAGTGAGTCAGCTGCCATGCTGAATAGATGTGACAAGAAGTGAACAGTGTGAGAGCGCCACCGGGAGCTGGTGGAAGCTTTGGGAATTAGGACCTACTGCACCGAACCATAACAGTATTATAGGTTGGGCCATGAATACTTTCATACTTCCAAGTACTGCAATGGAGTAGAGTGGCATGATGCTGTTGTGTAGGCCTAAGCATGTTTATAGGTGACTACATCTATATAGGCCTATATCTAGTAGGACTACTAGTATCCATAATCTCCATCACACATACATTCTGTACCCTGCCCTTTCATTCATATATTTCAAATATTCAAAAGATACCGAATTTTCAAAAAATAACATAAATTACCATGGCTTATGCCCCATTTCTCATAATATTCACATTTTACAATATTCAAGTTTTAACTGCTCCCTAGAAAAGTGAAGAAGGAAGTAAGTTGTATCACTATTTAACCATAAACATCCCATGAATGTGTGTTACAGAAGGACAAAACAAAAAGAATATTTTTTCTATGGGGTCGACTCAGCCTCTAACAGAAATGAGTACCAGGAGCAATCCTGGGGGTAGGCGGTCGGTGCGTAAGGCTGACAACCTTACCACCTTCATGTGCCGAATGTCTAAAAATCTGGGAGCCTCGAACTCCTGGAACCCTCTGGGCCTCCATGGCCTGTAATAGGGAACACTTTACTTTACTTTAACTGATTTTCTGAAGAAAAATTCTAGCTATAAAGACAGAAGATATAACATTTAGCATTCTTACAGTGTCTAACTGGAGATTTCCCTGGCAGTGAGAAGTTAGCTAGGTTAGAAGTTTGATGTATCTGCAATTTTTCTTTTAAGATTGTAACATCATGTTATGAAATGCATAAATAAAAAAACATTGGTTTGGTTATTATACTTTCTTACATAACAAATCATTATTTTAAAACTCTTCTAAATTTTAATTTCTCGTTAATGATTCTATACTCTCAGAATTTTTTAAGATTCAAATTTCAAAACGGCGTGGTGTTGATAGTTCTTCAGCTTAACAATGCACATAATTAATCTCAATGAGCAAATTATCTGAAATAACTTCTACTGTAGAGGAAAGCATAGGCCTATTGTTATTAAATAATTTATTAATACTGGTGGGTTTTTAATTTTATACTTCTTATAACAGTGACACGTTACTGATAAATACAATTTCCTTCCGATTTTCTCATAAAAGATTGGACGACCTGGGAATCTATGTGGTGTGATCAGTTGGATCTCTGGAGTCCAGTGGAATGCAGCTAATTCCTGCAAAATTTCAATTTTCTGGAATGGAGGATTTGCCTTCAGAAACCAACACAAGAAGTAGTTAAGCGAAATTACTACGTCTGCAATTAACTTGCCAATACAGAATCAACAAAATATAAATACAATGATTCATAGTGCTCCACATATAGAAATCATGTGGATTACAGATCATAGTGTGTATTACATCCTATGATACTAGGACAATTTCTCAAAAGATAGGTTTTATTTATAGATTCTTTTTAAAACAAGTAATGGACATATACCTAAAGGAAAAAGTTTCAAAAACTGCACTGCATAACTAACATCATATCATTTATAGTGTACTAATGGTCACAATACAACTGTTTAGTCACTAAAAATAGAGTATTAAGTTACAATGTGTCCAAAGATATGGAGCTGAGACAACATTATATTCAACCCCCTCCAAACAGAATTTTACCGTACGCCTATGCAAAGAGAGACATTCAAAGTGCATTTAGAAAATCAGTATATTGAAGTGCAATGTATCTGCACTAAGTTTCTGATACATAAACTTCTATAATGATTTTGTAATTATGAACAATTAATTACTTTAAATTTCATTTCTTGGAGTTTTATAAGCTTAATCCTTAATCAAACATGCATGATTTTTTGTATTATTGACTTGGTTGTGGTTTTCAGGTTGATAAATCAACCATTGAACAAAGAACAAGAAGCATGTTGATATTTTCTTTCCTTAAAATCACTGTACTGGTATGCATTTAGAAGGCTAAAATAGTTCTATGAAGTTTTCTCAAAATAGCTATAGTGATTTTGATCAATTTTTGTGCAATGATTGCTTGCATTTGAAATTGTCTATGGGACAGACATACGCTAGCCATCTCTTCATTATTGAATGCCTAAATTCAGATTTACATGAGAGGGGAAGCAGCAGAATATACACTCCAACTAAGTGGCAACTTCCTTTCCACTGAAAAGTGCAGAGAGAATATCAAAATACACACATTTAAGGAATAGAAATGAAGTATCTCACATAAGATTTTCATTCTGATGAAAGAGTACATGAATATAATAATCATAATATAAATTTTCTGTGATTATAGCTAAATAGAATTGTATTACATATCATCAGTATAAATATAAATAAGTAGTGGTGCAGTGCCAATTTTTTAGGAGATGGAGCTCTCAACTTGTCATGACAATATTTGAATAATTTTTCCAAAAGTAAAAAAAAATACCAATGTCAGTTTCATAGTAATGATGTCAATGATTCAAAAATGCTGGAGTGACACCTGGGAAGCACTGCACCACTCTGAACAAGCCTATACCCCGAATTTTGGATGAAAACTTCAAATTAATGCAAGTGACAGAATGTTTTGTATAATCACAGTTTAAAAAATTCACAAACCACATCTATTATAAGACTAAATACGTACAAATGTTTACTTCTGCAAACTGTAAGAGTCATTGCACATGTTACAGGGAAACCTAGAAAGCATTTATAAAAAAAAAACACTTATGACCACCTATGATCACATGTTTTATCTACTCCAAAGTAACATTTAAGTTAGGTGGTGAGGAAGATTAAACAGATGGAATTCTAAACTAAAGAAAATAGGAGGGTTGGAAATTTAATAGTGGCAACTCACATCTATAAAATCAAGGTGTATTACAGGAAGTACAAATCGCTTTTGTTGGATGTTGGTTGGATATCCAGCATACTTCAGAGCAAATAGGAGGTTCTATCACTTTGAATGCCTTCACAGTAACCAGAAGAAATTGAGCTGGCTCTATCAAATGGTCTAAAATGAATTTTGGATATGACAGATAGCCAATGATTAAAAATAATTCAATAGGCCTACCTTAAAATTATTCTTGATTCAAGATAATATGCAGTAACATAATGAACTGTCTCAAGATTGTTTAAACAATTTTATTCGTTATGATGAATGATTGAGCATAACATATGATTGAACCTCCGCCGGAAGGAAGTGGAGAACAAGTGACAAGGTTTGACTCATCTTACTCCTTTTTGGTATTTTGTGTATTATTGTGAATCAAGAATAATTTTAAGGTATTGAATTATTTTTAATCATTGGCTTTCTGTCAGATCCAAAATTCATTTTAGACCGGTTGATAGAGACAACTCAATTTCTTCTGGTTGCTGTGAAGGTATATGAAGCGATAAGAAGGCTCCTATTTGCTGTGAAGTATGCTGGATATCCAACCAACATCCAACAAAAGCGATTTGAACTTCCTGTAATTCACCTTGATTTTATAGATGTATTGCCACTATTAAACTTCCAACCCTCAAATTTCTAGGCTTTTCAAAGCACAAGTCTACGATTCCTAATTAACTACACAAAAGGGCTAGGTAACATGATTTCTAATCCCCCATTAAGCATCATATGTTAATAGGATTTCACAAACACTGGGATTACAGGTAACACTAAACTCTATGTCAATATGTTTTAAGCCAGGGTGCTCATAATACATTAACAATAAGTCAATTAAAAATATTAATCTACTCTGTAGTAATACAAAGACTATTTACAATTGTGGCAATGTATCTGACTTTATTTATTTATTTATTTAATTATTTATTTATTTTAACTTCAGCTTTACTTATTCTGGTTTGAACACGGAGGTTGTATCATGAGTCAGGTTCTGTGTGTACATACCAGTAAGCCTTGTAACTAGTGTTGTGCATGTTTGCCAATGATGCTTGTTATTTTCATCTGATTTCAATTTTAATGGATGTGATACAAGATGAAATAGCGGCGGTAATTCGCAGTAAGTAAATATCTACTTCAGCATTTTCCCTTATGACTGGGGAAACCATGAAAATACCCAAGTCAAATTGGCTGGCCACAGGTTCTGAACCCAGAACCTCCTGAATGCAAATCCAAGACACTGCCATCTTGGGCACCTTGCTCCGTATTTCTTTATTTGTTTGCTTATTTATCTATTTATTCTTTCATTTACTTACATATATGTTAAATTTATTATAACACAGCAAAACTCCAATAACAGAGTTCACTTATAAAAGTAATTTGAAAAATGGTTTTAAGAAAGCATAAATAAGCTATCTACAGATAAACTACACAAAAATATCATCAGCTGAATATTGGAGTGTACTAACCAGCCTTTTGCAAAAAATGAGATCAGTATTTCGAACTCATGCTCTCAAGATACGGATTATATGCATATATTGTGAAATGAACTCATCTCTTATGTGTTTTTGGGAACAATAAAAGAATTTAAACGATACAGAGCACCCTGGTGTTCAATAAATTCATCTACTACACACAGACTACACAGTTTCTCTCCTTACCAATTGTTCTGACAGTCAACTGGAGTACAGGCTACATATAAACACAAGAATGCTACACTTCATAACATTAACATGTTTACATGGAACAAGAAGTTTGATTCTAAGAGTACTTACCGCTGCACAAAAGTACGGAAATCAATGCCAACAATGTTTTATTAAGTTACTAGCAGGTGTCCATGATTTTTGCCCACAATAATTAATTTGAAGATTCAAAATTAAGAAGAAATACTTAAAGCATTGTATTTAACACTTACACGTGACTCAATCATAAACTAAACGATTAATAATTATAATGAAACAGCTAAAAATTCGGCATTGGAGTGCATTCCATGATTAGAAAGCACCGCTTGGGAAAAACGATCTCAGATTTGAATTCTCTTGCCCAGAAAACCCCTGCATAGTGAGTTCCGTCCAAATTGATCAACGCTTGCCCATTTAGGCCTACATTCATTATCCCTCTTCTATGTTGAAAATTTCAGATGTCTGCATGCCTTGAAATTATAAATAAATGAATCAACCAGGATGAGCTCACAGAAACGAAACGATCAATAATTCCATGCGATAAATTGGAAAAATCACGATGCTTCTATTTTCAAGTTATGACAACAAAAAATAGGCAAAGCCACCTGCAATTGATTTAATTGAAATGTATTACTGGAATATGATGCTTCGATAGTGAAAAAATTTCATATTGTCTGTCAGTTTTTCACTCATAATTCACGAATGAAAGCAAAAATTAAATATTTAGCTTCAAGGTGCATTCGGTCTCCCTTCAGTACATATATATATTTAAAACTTCAGATCTCTGCATGCAGTAGATTTTGGGAAACATGCACAGACAGACAAACAGACAGACAAACAGACAGACAAACAGACAGACAAATAGACAAACGCTTTCTCTAATTATTATGATTAATGTTGTCATTAATGCAGTTTTTAATAGTTCTATCTTTGTATTTAATATTAATATTAATAGCTAATATAGCTAACATACTCTGAAAAGTTATATTTCCAGTTAATGAAAATAAAATAAGCAGATTTTTTGACACATGAAACAAACAACCGTATTACAAAACATCTCTTCTGTGAACTTAAAATTCATCATGTGAAAACTAATCGTCAAAACAAAAAGCTGTTCCTTTGTCAATCCCTATGATTATCACTGAATTCCTCTACATTCTGTATAAGTTTGTTATAAAATACTACGGCATTTCATAGATCAGTGATTAAGTATTTAGTTTTGAACATTCCTAAGATAGTTAATACTTTTTGGTATTAGATGAGGCCAACTTCAGTTCATGTAATGACTTACTTAAAACTACCTAAAACTTAATTCAGTAGGTCTTTAAGACTAACACTGGGTGATGAAATCAACCACAGTCACATAAAAATCATTAACATTTGCAAACTTTTGGACTTCTCTCAAGACAACAATGTTTAAGGATGGGAAGTGAGGTAACATATCCTTCAAATCATTTACAAATTTAGAAAAAAAATTACTTACCGAAATGGTTTTTGTTTTACTTTTTATTGCTATTTTATTTTAAAACCATGTCTCCAAATCGTTTAGGATAATAATACAATTCCAAGCTTTTCTGAAGTAATTGACACCCTCCCAAGGGAAAATTTTTATATTAAAGGTGAGTTCTGCCTCTAAAAGTATCATAACCTACTACAAAAAATAAACTAGCGTGCCTAAAGAAGTTTCACTTCAAAAAAATTGTCAAACTCTAGCAAATAGTTGGCCGTGTATTATCAATTCCACATAAAATATTTATTTGCCAGGTAAGGAACTTATCTCGAAGTTGGCAAGAATTGCTTACTATGACCTCTTGAAAACTATCTGGAAGGTCAACTCCCAGTTAAGCTATCAGGAGGATAAAGTGGCCGATAAACCAACACTGCCAGATAGGCAGATTTAGTGGAAACAAAATGGCTTCCCATGAAAGGCGTAACTTACACAATAAGGTCGGTTCTGAACTCACATTTGAATGATATATAACCGCAAAAATTTATTAATGTACTTGAAATTATTAATGTAATATTTTGAAATAATTTTATTGTACAAATTTAAAAACACACTATGTTCGAATTGTTATATTTATATAAGTCTGCACAAACTATAAGAAACACATCAGGCACTCACGGTTTTACTATCAAAGTTACAAAATTTTACTGCACTCTTCCTGATAACATATCAGCGGTGGTAGTATAAGACACCTTCCAGTTAAGCTACCTGGAAGGTTTATACAAGGATGATTTATCGGGATTTGATAGTACAGGCCCTTCAGAACTACAGTAACTGATCTACTATTATAGATATACTGAAGAAAGAATTCATTTCTAAAAGTTAACTTCCTGAATTTCTCTCATAATTCTATCACAGTCTGATGTAAGAAATACTTGAGATACCAACTACGTTTTATTCCACCACCTACTGAAATATTAATAATTGTACTGTTACTTATTAATATCTACAACATGATATACATTTAAAATAAAACTAGGCCCATGTAATATGTATTAATACTATCCACAATGAATATTTTACTTTTCATTAAAAATACTTTTCTACCTACTGTTCAAATGAAAGGACAAATATAATGACTTCTAATAAAAGAAAAGTAAATTACAGTTCAAAGTGCAGTGTGTCCCACTTAGAGAGATCGAGAAGTAAATGCTTACCATTTAAAACAAAAGAAAGCTTTTGTTGTGATTTACATCTGGCGAGATGCAGGAACTATCCGAGTTTACACTGTAATAAGGATCGTGTTCATGCTCATGGGCAACAAGTGCATTATGAAAATCAGCCTGACACCATTTAGTAGAATGGCAATCATGCTAATGTAAGCAAGACTATGAACAAAACAGAAGGTTCAGTGCATACTATGGCTAGCAGAAGAAAAATCTGTTACACTTGCTCAAGTGTAGAATATAGATCCACCTGGGCATAAAGCAATTCTCTCTCTTGGACTAAACACTCTGAGAAACAGGAACTTTACTACTGCAGACTGGTAAACATGTGAAACAGAGTGTGAGGAGACAGTCCAATTTGTGAGAATGGTGATCACTAGGAGTCCGTGCAAGTGCAGAGCTTCACATTTCCTAGATCAACCATTCTCAGGATCATCCATAAGTGTCTAAATTTCTAACAGACTTGAAAGAAAGGAGGTTCTCAGTTCGGTTGTATTTTTTTATGCCTACAAAGACCCACATTAGCCACCAGATAAGACCCAATGATCATCTGCGTAGGGAAAATATTGGTTCAGAAATGGTCTACAAATTGAAAATGACAAATAGAACCTAGGCAAAATTGATTTTTCTGATGAAGCAAGTTTCCATTTATGTGAAAAAAATCATCAGGCACAACTGCCACATATGGGGGGGACAGAGTTTCTTGGAGTGTTCGGTCCCAAGAGAGAATTGCTTTATGCCCAGGTGTAAAAAGACTATATCATATGCCTATAATATAAATAATGTTAAACTTGATGAAGTAATGGAAACTAGAGATTTAGGGATGACATTTACCAAGGATCTCAGGTTTAACAGCCACATTGAAACAATAGTTTTAAAAGCGTTAAGAAATTTAGGTTTTATTATAAGGAATTCATGCACATTTAGCGAAAACACATTAATCAGACTTTATAATTCATTGGTCAGACAAAACCTCGAATATGGTACAGTCATATGGAATCCAATGACTATTAAAATTGAAATTTTACAAATTTTTGATATTCAGAAGTACTGACTATTATCCAACATACTTGAATTACCAAACACTTTTAGAACTATATGATATGCAAAGTTTAAAATTTAGAAGAAATAGTCAAGGATTAATATTTCTTCACAAATTATTACATTAAAAAATTTATGATAATAATATTGTTAAGAAGATTTACTTTTACGTGCCATGTAAACTAAGTAGACACAGGAAGCTACTTTTTACCCCGTTAAATAAAGTAATCACTTTGTATAGTAAAATTCATTTTTTAAATTTTGATATACTTAGCATGTCCAAAAATGAATTCAAAAAAACTTTAGTTGAAGTTGATTTAATACTGAATTTAAATTGATAAACGTAGTTACAATCAATTGTAATTAGTGTATTGGTTTAAAGTATCATGCCAAACCAGTGGCGGATCCAGAGAGACATTTTGGGGGGGAACTAAAGTAGAGAGGGAAGTTTTTACTCATAAAAATTAATTATATCCAGTACACAATTGAAAACAAAATGAAAATTTCAGCATTTTCTTACAAAGGTATTTCAAAATAATGAATGTCGTTGCTTTAATTTAAGTATTTGGGTTATGTTCTAATAAATTTTCAATAATTTGTGCTTAATGTTACAAATTTTGGGGGGGGAAATTTCCCCCATTCCCCCCCCCCCCCGTGGATCCGCCCCTGTGTCAAACATTCTCCTCACTCTTTCTTTCTTATCTTAATTCTCAAAGGCATTATGTACAGTGATTAAAGAAGATAACCTGGCAACTGCTGGAACCCAGAAGTGGCTAGGAATTTCTTTTTCTGCTTATTAAATTGCTGTAATTTCTTTGTGTGTTTTTATCTTTTGTGTATTCTTATCTTTTGTATCTTATGTTTTAATTATTTTGTATGTATGCATTATATTTTTGGCATGGACATTGTAATTGGGTTTTATACCTGCAATGTTCATTATTATTAAATAAAATAAAAATAAATAGATCTACATTCTACACTTGAACAAGTGTAACAGATTTTTCTTCTGTTGGCCATAGCACATACTGAACCTTCTGTTGTCATGTCCCCATGCTTACATTAGCACGATTGCCATTCTACTGAATAGCATCAGGCTTGTTTTCGCATTGCCCATTGTTGCCCATGTGCATGAACACACCCTTATTGTAACGTAAATTCTGACAGTTTCTGGATCTTGTCACATATAAATCACAGCAAAATCTTCCTTTGGTTTAAATGATAAGCATTTATTTCTCGATCCCTCTAAGAGGGACATTCTGTACCATCTTAGACAAAAGGGATGGTGCACCCAGTACCTTTTAAGTCCTAAAAAGGAGGAACTGCAAATGATTGGACAGGTTGATAAGCAACAGCTAGTTGAAGTAATTAAAGATCCATTCTGGTTTGCTTTGAGTTATCTCTAAGCATGCCATAGCTAGAATAAGTAACTGGAAAGAAGAAATTAACATAAATAATTCAGCTTAAATTAAAAAGAAAAAAAGAAGAAAGATAGACAGGAAAAAGATCTTGCATGACAATGGGATCAAACGTGTGACACACTGCATCGTAACCAAGAGCTATAACCACTACACTACAGCCATCTGTGATAGATGTTCTGTATGAGCCGAAGAAATACATGGTTCAGTTATGAAATTTGACATTTTTTATTATTGTAATTGTAATTAAATAGAATGCACTTTGAATTAATTGTGGAAATAAAATATCTTGTTACGCTCTATGATTTATAAATGAAGGAGGGTTGTGAAAATCCTTATCACTTTGCTGTATGTGACCTGCTTTTTTTTTTTTTAAACAATAGAAGTTTAACAGAAACTCTGTTGACTAGGGATGTTTAGCCATCCAGAAGGATAATGTACAATAAGTTCATTTTGTACAGAAAAGAATAAAATGAACCAAGAAGCTAACTTGTATAATATTAGAGATGTTATTAAAAAAACTGAAAGGCCAGGGATTGGGAACGAACATGTGTCCTTTTGGATAACAACTACATACTTTACCTGTCACAGCTACAGAGATAGCACACAGAGAGGCTTTTAACAGGCTATTTGTTGATGTCAAAAAATAGGTTCTGTTTCAAAGTGGAGATAAGAATTATACCGGTACTCATGTGAAGTGTGCATCAGAACTTGGAAATCTTTCCCATCAAGAGTAACACCATTATTTTTGTCTAAGATGGTGCATAGTAAGCACTGAAAGTTGCGAGAACCAGCTACAAGTCTCCAAATAATATGAATTCTTATAACGCTATCTAATTTTATATAAATAGGTAAATGGCTCTTTACGTACATTTTCGAAAGGAATTTCTGGCTGCCAGTCAGTGGTGGTCTCCTCTTCAATGAATCCAAGTGGTGCAGGAGATCCACCCGAACCCTGGTGTGTAGCTGTTGTTACAACTGCTGTGTTGTTATTATTTGCTGACTGCAGACTGACCATTGTACCTGCTTTCTCATCCACTGAGAACAGTCGTGCTCTTGAGAAGCGATGATACACTCGTTTACGAGGACGCTGTGGCTCAATTTGCTTGATGAGAAATGTCTCTATTCCATGGTCCTGAATATTTGAGATTATAATATCATTATAACTTGAAATAACTACAGATTATACTTAATATCATCGTCACCGCAGCAGAAGTCACCAACTCCAAAAGTGGTCATTTTGAGTTATATATACTGCTACATTGAAAAAAGGATGCTTTATGGGTAGATAAAACTAACTAATTGATATCCTGACCCATTTACAAGTAACTAATACTTCTAGTTTCATCAAGTCCAACAATGAATTACCACAAGAAAAAAAGAATATCTTAGATTATATTAGATTTAAATCACAAATAAAACTGTTTTTAAATTCTAAGATTAATTAAGTACTTTGATAAAGTATTAAATAGATATGATGATCACTATTAGAATATGAAACTATGATTCATTTCATTATAATCAAATCATTTTGTTTTATGTTCCTATGTAATGTACCTCTTGTATATATTTATAAGTTATTGTATTTGGAAATGAATGTTCAATGCTTGTCATGTTATATAACTTATAGCCCCTTAAGGTGAGCTTAGCTCGTTGGGGTTTTCTTACCACCAATAAAAAATAAATAAAACATTAAATAAAATAAAATTTAAAAAAAATGGTCCATACATGCAATGTTTTATTCTAACTTTAAAACACCTGTATCTCAAAACTAAGATTTTGAACTTAGTGACTTTTGTCGTAATGACGATAATATATGACTATTAATTCTATACCACTGGTATAGTTGGAATTGGTATCAAGAAGTTTATTTCTGACATCATTCTAAAAACAAGATTGATACAGTTATACAGTTTAGACAATACATTTAGCATACCTTTAAGTAGTTATCCCTTGTTTCTCCATTCCCAGGCTCCACTTCATACACATCATTCAGACAATCCAATGTTGCCTTTGATATGTGAACTCGCCTGCAAAACAACCTCAAATCACAATTTTTTTATCTCATATAATCTTAATTTAGAAACTTCATTTTCTCCAGGTAAGGATTATAATATTAAATATTTTAATAAAGTTACACCTTAACCCCTAACATAAAACTAATCTGAATCCACTCAAAATCAGCATTTATATGACAAACACAAATATAAAATATTGTTGTCAAATATAAAGGTCACAATTATGAAGTTGAAGGCTGGTTTCTTCTGAGTGGAATCAAGAAGCGTCACTACTTAAGAGAATATGCATTTCGGCACATTTGATGTGCCATCTTCAGTTCTGTCTTGAGTTGTGAGGAATGTGGTGTTGAATACGACTCAAGACAGAACTGAAGATGGCGCATCAAATAAGCTGAAATGAGTATTCTTTTAAGTAGTGACGCATCCTGATTCCACGCAGAAGAAACCAGCCTTCAACTTCATAATTGTGACTTTTATATTTGACAACAATATTTTATATTTGCATATGTCATATAAATGCTGATTTTGAGTGGATCCAGATAAGTCTTATTTAAGGGTTAAGGTGGAAATTTATTAAAATATTTAAAATCATATAATCTTGTATTAATAAAATATGTAAATGAATGCTGAAAACTGTATATTATGATAGATATTGATTTGAAATTGTAACACCTTGGGTTTGTCAGGAATAATGTGCTTTGATTATTATTATTTTATTTAATTAGAGAGTTAAAAATTACTTTCTATTTATATAACAAGTACTGCATAAATGACTTCTCCTTCTTGGATCAGTATAGCAAAAGAACGGAAATTAGAAAAACTATATACCCTTTGCTTACGACAGTTTTTCAAAACCATGTCTGGTTATTATTAGGCAAGATTTATGATTGGTTAAAATATTCAGTCTATTTATCGGGTGACCATGAAATGTCAATTTTATTGTCACAGACAATTCACATAATTTACTTAGGGTTAGGTAAAGGTGCAGGTTCAATTCGAACACCAACCAAATATCATACAGTTTTAAACACAAAATACAAGTACGTCTTATTAGGTTATTTCCATAAACATCATGACATTATATGTCAGAAGGTCATGAATATAACACATAATTTATTAACTGAACCAAAAAAAATGTATAACTGCTGGAGTTAAGCACTGTTCAAGTTTCGCCCCAAGACTATTCAGTTCATTATTTGCAACCATCCTGAATTAACTGGCTTAAACAACAAACAATTTAAGTCTAAAATTAGAAATTTTATATAATTAAGTTACTTTTATTTCCTCACTTCTGTCATTACTACAACATTTCCAATATTAAACTTTAAAATATAAATATAATTGCTTTGTCTTATCCTAAAATCTGTTTAACAAAATATATATATTATTGTAGTTATTCGTACATTTCCATTGTTGTAAATATAATATGTTCTGTCCTTACTGTAAATAATATTAACTTATACTTTTCTATGTTTTGTAAATCAATTTTTTGAATTAGTGTAAATAATTATTTTAGTTTAAGTTGCTTTATTGTATTGAACTGAACCGCCCTCGAGCACAAGCTTTGCTTCTTTGGGTGATGTTTGAAACTACATTTGTACACTATATTGTAATTTGTAGGAATAAAAATTGAAATTGAAATATGTACAATAAATCTCTGAGAATGCCATGTGAAAATAAGAGAGCACTCAAGTCTGCCAAAAAATGAAATTTTGATTGCCCACTACTTTGATCTCATTGATTGCCATGTACCGATTGACATTAAAAAATCCAGGCATTGAAAACCTGGTTCCATCAGGTTTACAGCATGGATTTCCAAGCATATTTTCAAAACTTACAATGTTAGCATGCCACTGGAGCGACAATTATAATTTGATGATGCTGCAATTCAGAATCAGCTGTTGGATGTTGTTTGCACCTGCTAACAGGCATTCCTTCTCATTTTATCATTTACTTGCTGCTGTATAGCCCCATTGTGGATTCAGCAAAATAGGAGGTGGCAAAAATGTTACATCATGGAAATACTAAAAAAAGTTGATAGCGGCATGTTTGTGCAAACCATTTGTGAAACTTATAATATTGACACTTCATCAATGTATGATAAATAGTGTAAAAAAAAAAAAATATATATATATATATTTTTTTTAATCCAGCACTCCTCAGATCCAGATTGCTGGATTTTTGAAAGTCAACCTGTTATTATGAACATTTTCTGATTCTTATGATATGTATTGATTTATTAGAGGTTAATAAATTTGTTGAGGGTGTTAATACAGTCAACTAAACTGAAAATTGGGAAATAGATTCTTTCAAACCATTCAAGTAATTGCATTATTACACATTCACCACTTACTTACCCAGGTATGCCACCTGACTCCATGTGATTAGCCAGTGTCACGTCATATGACCAGACATCGAACTGCCACTTGCGCAGACCAAGCACTCCACACAGCACAGACCCAGAATGTATGCCTATCCTCATGTCCAATCCTGATTGCTGTAATCAATAAAATTCTGCATTATTCATTTCAAAAACGTATAACTGGATGAACGTTTAATTAGATTGCTTCTGTACAGTTATTACATCTAGCGAAATAATTTCCATTAAAAAAATAAATAAAGTGCCATCAATAAGTCTCTTCGCAGCTCTGATTATGTTCATTACCCAGGCAAAGGTTGATATTTCTCCCTACCCGCCTTTCAGATTCGTAGCAGGTCATGTAACTATCAGTGTATGTTTGTTTTTTATGACTAATTCTAATGGAAGAATTCCTGATTGCTGATATAATACTTTGACTGGTGCTAAGTAACAACAGCCTAAAAGATTTCTTACAGCCCTATTTTGAAGGATTTTTATCTTATGCAAATATTTCTTTTTTGAACATCCCCATATAAATACCATATACGATATGTAAGAGTGAACAAGGGAATAATAAAGCGATCTCACACTAGAATGTGATAATATTCCTCCCAATCATCGTAATACTCCAATTATCGGCGCAATTTTACTACAAAGGCTTAAAATATGCATATCACAGTTTAAATGTTCATCTATTATTACACCTAAATACTTTGCAATTGAAACCTGTTGTATAGGTACATCATTTATTGTAATTGCTGAATTAATGTTTAGAATGAATGATGGTTTATGAAACATCATAAATACTGCTTCAATGTATTGGTAATTTTTCTTACATTGAAAACACTTCCTGCGAAGAGCTGATGATTGCAAAACATAATATTCAGCATATGGGTGTTTCCTATCATTCAACTACTTCTGTGAAAGTTTAGTAAAGTTCTGAAATGAGAAGGTAGCACACCTTCTTTGTCAGTAATAAGATGACCACATCAAGAATGATAAGGAATTGATAAGCACAGTACCTGTGTTTTTTGTCGAACATACTGAATTGCCTTAATCATGTGAAGCCCCATTTCCACACAGCAATGAGCATGGTCAGCCCGAGCACGGGGGAGTCCTGACACACAGTAATAGCAGTCCCCCAGTAGCTTAATGCGAAGACAATGATTCTCCTGTTGCCATAGAAACAATATATACATTATGAATATACTATGAAATACAGGCTGATACAATTAACAGTTAAATATATTATTCATGTACAGTAGATATTCTCTAATGACAAGATGAATAATTTGAATATACTCACTGTTGCGAGTTTGTCAAATCTTGCAAATAAATCATTGAGGATACGAACCAACTCCTGGGGGCTACATTGGCTTGCCAAAGCTGCAACACACCAAAATCTAAATTACAAATTTTATTTATTGCTTCTTGTTCTATCTTATTTCCTGAACCTGTTTGATCTTCTTACATCATAGTACATATTTCCATCGTAACCAGCCTCTTGGTCTAGTCTACTAATAATGAGGTTCTGCATTCTATTCCAAGTTTGGCTGGCTAAGGGGAACTTTATCTTTCATAGATATGAATAGTGACCAACTGATTATAACAAGTGGAGATTGAAATGCTGAGTAGGCAAAATACCTATTCCAAACGTTGTGGGGAATTTCGGGAAAGTAACAAACAATGGCAATGGAAAAATTTGCAACTTTTAACCAGCTGAAGCTACAAATACTTATTTTTCAAGAAAGGTGTTCATAAATTTATATGGAGTAGCTGATCATATAATAGTCATTAATAAATTATTATCTTGTAGTTTTGAAAATTGAAATAATCCCAAAATGAAGGAGGGAAAAAAAATCTTAAACACGAATGAGAAAATGAAGACGTGTTTAAGGGATATCTCCTACAAGAAGAAAGTTCAAGATCACTTTACGAAAATAGAATTACAAAGTATTGATATATAATGGAAATACCTACTGATGATGATGTAAATAAAGAATGGGACAATATAAGACAGGCAATTCATAAAATGCAAATGAAGCCGTTGAAAATCGAGTTCCTTCAGATTTCAGACCTCATTTTCAAATTCACCATATTGACATGCCACTTTTTCTGGAAGTCCTGTTTACGTTTTGATGGTGCTGTATGCTAGGCATTCTCGCGTATTCCTTCTCATTTTATCATTCATTTGCTGCTGTATAGCTCTATTGTGGATTTGTCAAAGAAAATAGTTAGCGAAAAACACATCACAGAGCCTTGTCGATCACAGATAAACTGGAAATGTTAAAAAGAAGCTTGATAGTGGCATGTGTGTGCGAGCCATTTGTGAAATTCAACATTTTTTAATGCCAACTTGTACTTGTAAGGGGAAAGGATAGGACAGGAAGGAAGGATGGTTGACGGATGGAGTTGTTTCAAGAAACCTGCCTATTCTTTCTGCCTCCACTATAGAATAAAGTGCATGATCAGAAGTAATTGTATATAATTGCTATTAATTGATACAAATAAAAAATATCAAATCAGTTTAACACCGTTTTCTTCTACACATAACCCTCTCCACTAGGTTGAGAAAAGAATATGCTTTTTAACATATGTTTTGTTAGTACCGGTACCTCAAAAAGATATTAAATTGAATCAATGTGAAATATTTCAAGAAACCTGATGGCTTTGTGTACCTTTGAAGTAAATATTTTCATTTAAAGCTCTCCTGATAGATATTATATTTTCTTCAGTAGTTTGATCCAGTGGTGATATTCAGCCGGTTCGCACCGGTTCGCGAGAACCGGTTGTTAAATATCTTGTAGGTTCTCCGAACCGGTAGCTTCACAATGAGGATTGCCTTTTTCCAAGATCAGATTCACGCCAATCCACAACGGTGATAATACATATATGAATTTGCTAGAACCAAAACACGCCATTTATGTTCGCTAGAGGTGGACTACCACCATAGTTAGCGGGCGTGCGGTTAAGTCTGCCAGACTATCTTCTTTGCACACGGCCGATCGTCTCGACACTCGCTCGCTTTGCTTTCGATGTTCGATTATAAAACGGACTGTGGTCTTCTTTTGTTGTGTAAGGTTATGTTTTAAGGAAGCTGAGTAAGTTTAGTATGAGTATGAAAAGACAAAAATTCAGTGGCGCCAACTTTTGAAGAACATTGGGTGGGCTCAAAAACATTAACCCGGAATTTTTTAACCACTGGCCGACAAGGTGGAAGGCAACCGTGCTACCAACACCTCCCGGGTGGGACTCTAATTTAATTATTCAAAGTTTATAATTACGGGGACCTTTGGAGGAAAGATATTAGGTAACAACTAAAATAAAATAAAGTAAAATAAAGTAAAACATGCAATGACTATTGAGTAGCACTGCATGTTGTAGGCCTACATGTACAGTACTTCTCCCTATAAATTCTTCAACAAGCAAAATCGAAAGCCAACTTTTCCCCGTTATCCGTATGTAGGGTTACACTTAGAACAGCAATGTGTGAAATTAACTCTTCTCTATAATATTGTTGAACGTAATAATGTCTTCAGTCTTTTCAAAGCGGAAAAAAAGTATTTCGGAAAATGCTGGGAAAACTGGCATTAACAGAGTAAATTTGTCGTAGGCTATAAATTTGAAGGATTCAGAAACAATTGCAAACGATCGTGATCGTACCGTAAGTTAATTGAAACAAGGGAGATCATGTTACTTGTGTCAACGCTTGTATAAACCTATAGGCTAACTTAATTTTGGTTTTGCACCGACTAAACATGATTTTTTAGTAATAATACGCCTAATAATTATTATAATAAATATTTAAGATAATTCACAGCAAATTATTGGGTGGGCTTGAGCCCCACGGGCCCATATAAGTTGGCGCCACTGGACAAAATAGCACATTGGGCTATTTTGAATCAACATCAAATACCCTGATGAGAACCGGTTGTTAAACTGTTTGAATATCACCACTGGTTTGGTCATATCAGAGATTCACAGCAACAGTGTTTAATGTTGTAAGTTTCAAACCCCTTGTTGATGTACTCAATGTAAGCAACTTTCATTAAACAATAAAATAAAAAACATACCTGTGAAACCTTTTATATCTGCAAATAGAATGCTGACATCTTCATAACGATGAATGTAAATCTTGTGGAACTGATTTGGAACAAATGCACCTCTCTCCTCCTCCTTTGCAATGTCTCTTATCATCTCTTTGGCAACAAAATCTGGCAGTACTGAAATTACAAATACATAAAATCAAAGTATGGTAAAATTAAAGCAGTGAGAGGAAAATAGTTGATAAGTCGAAAATTATTTTTTTAAGTGTGATAAATGCTCACTGCTTCTCAGGCTAATACCTAAATATCTGTAAGTACAAATAATTGTTGGACAAAAATTTTAAAGTTCATAACATTTAAATCTACAAGCTGGACTCAGAGGTTGACTGTTCTTCATGTTGTGAGGAGCAAGAGTGTGTTTGCTATTTCCCTCTTAATTCTAACTTCCAAACTTCATATTCACTAAAATGGTTTAATTGGCTGGACTATTTTATACATTACTCCACATGTTATATGGCTTTAAATTTCATTGGCTGTGCTGACCAAAGAACACATTACAATTCTAAAGAGGCTTTAGAAATGCATTAAATTCTTGAAGAAAAGGAGTCTCAGTAAATTGGCTAAATGTGAAAATTACAATAGGCTATGCAACTTGGGACGATATTAGTGAAAACTAAATATGTTTAATTAAACATTAAAATATGTCAGCTTATAAATTAATTAGATACATTGAGCAGGTCGACATATTTTGTTTCAACTCCCATATAAAGCTTCCCTACAACAATTTACTCATGGACTTTTATCTAAATAACGATTTTTCAACCGTTTTTTTCCCCCACACATAAATTTGTCCACAATTATTTTCATATATATATTTTTTAATGGAGCCTAAATGACAATATATAAGATAGACCTATATGTTAATTAAAATTTGAATAATACCCTACTATTCTTTTGTTTGCCACAAACAAAAGAAAACCACAGTTATTAAATTATTTATTATTGTGAAATGCAGTTTGCCCTTATAATGCACCTAACTAAACCAATCCGAGTGAGCTGGCAGAGGTAAGAGTTTCCGGGTTCAAAACACAATTGGCTGGCCAATTTGACTTGGGTGATTTCCTCACTTGCAGACTGTTTACTTGCCATATTATAGTCAGTCAAGATGACAACAACGAACAGTAGAATCATATGCACATGAATAAATTATTACAAGAGCCTACTGGTAAACCCAAAGACCCTACATGTTTTGCACCATATATTTAAACCAGTGGGGTCCAAATGTTTTCGAGTGAAAGACGAATATGTTGACTTGGCATATAAATATGCTTTACAAAGAAAAGCCAACGATCAGTTCAACATGTTTTTAATAATCAGTAAATTTCAGCTGCAGATGATATATAAAATACATTGAGAGGTGGCTTAATACACATCCTATACTTTGTGTTAATGATTTTAACATTTTTATTATCATAGACAATTTTTCATCTTTTTAATAAACCTAACTAAAATGGACTCAAGTCCCTTCTTTATGAACCAATTCAAATATATTTTACTTAAAGTTTGTACAGGGAGACTGGTAAGAAAGAGCACATGTGTGTATATGTCTTTATTGCACGCGCATTATCCGAAGTTGCTTGTTATGTTCACACACATGAAGGACTCGCTCCAGCACAGAGGAAATCTACTGGAGTGGACTAAATGGCAGAATGTGTGATGGATAGGAAAACCACTCCTCTCAGTGAATAAAAAACAGTATAAATCATCCCAGTTGGTGAGAGATAGATTCTGCTTCACTGAGCAGCTGATAGACTGAATTTATTGACCGTCCCCGTATTAATCATGTCTAACAGCTAACAGTGGATATGTTCCTAGTGGAAAAAATTCAAAAGCAAAGGCTTATTTATTATGTTAAAATGCATCTACACATAAATAAAAAAAAAATAAATAAATAAATAAAAAAACGAAAATTTGGCTTACATGGTAATGGTAAAAGCAGAAACTGACGAAAGTTTCTTCAGACGCTTCATTTTTCACTTCATTCTAATGAAGTAACATTATTCAAAATAACATGGCGTTCAAAGTGAGAAAAACGCTGTGGTGGTATGTTTCTCACAATTTTATACAAGCATTCCTGGCACGTGAAAATGTGCCAAAACATTTTAAGAAGACTGAAATCATATAGTTCTATAATTACACCTATATTGAAATGTAATTCACCAGCTCAGATATACAAAATTCTCCATATTGGCTTCATTCCTGGAGGTGCAGCATATTGATTTTTTCTTTTAATATTTCTGTTTTATCTGCACTCCGGCCTAGCCATAGTTTATTATAATATATATATATATATATATAAATAATATATATTATATTATATTATTTCTCTGACTTGAATTTATTTATGGGAGGTACTACTAGATTGAAAAAAAGCAGGTTGATAGTGATGCTGATATCTGAGCATGCACAGGAGTCAAATTCGTTCAGAAAATGGTGTTTAACCTTCTAACACTATACCAAATAAAAACCAAAAATATCTAAAAATTGAGCATTTAATAGTTTGGCTGAATGTTAACCTGTTATATATAAGAATTATATAATTGTGCCAGCCGAAAAAAACTCCAGGGGTGGTATGTCACTAAATACTAATAATTTTTTACCAGTCATTTGCATACCAGTTCACATCGGCTCGAACACTGAAATAACATACAAAAATAATATAGCATCTAAAATAAAGGAAGTAAATTATAGAATACAAAAACATATCAGAGTCAGGTGCCTATTCAGTGCACATCTATCCAGAGGAATATTTGGAACAGGACTGGGACTGGGACTGGGTACGTAATGTGAGAGTCCAGTGGTTTCAGTATCAGGACACTAAGCTAAAACCCTGTTTCAAGTCCTGTCAAAGAAAAAGTCTGGAGAATATGATATATTTTCGGTGACATAAGGCTGAGAACAAGTAATTAAAAATGTAGTCCATTGAAATCAGCTTATGTACACTTACAAAGTGCCAGCATGTGCTTAATTCCAAGAAGATTTTCTTGTTTTATTCCCAGCATCATTAATACAATTTCTGTGTACTTACCTGACAGAAGTAATTTCTCTTGGCGGTCATTTTCTTTTTGCGTTCGACATCTCGTCTCCATAGATCTGTGTGTCTCGAGGAAAGCCTTCCTCTGACCCCTGTCAGTGAGATACTTGGTGTACATTCCGGCGAAGTTGACAGCTACATACAGCATGGCGCTCCCTGCCAATCTCTCTAATTTGCACCCAGTGGACATTTCCACCTAACAAGCAATAATTCGTGATTTTGATTGAAATTCATGTATTTTCCAGGCACTACAATAGTCCAAATTTGTTTGAATCAAACTTAAGTATAAATTTCAACCTGTAGGATAAAGTCCTATAAAAAGGGTGGGTGTCAAGAAAACACTATTTTCTTATTGTTTCCCCAAGATATATTTAGCCTATATGTTTCGAACAATTATTCTGAGTAACATTTTGTAAGAAATGAAATTAATTTGTATGAATAAAAAACCAAGTGCCACGGTTTAAACAAGAGCTTTTATTCTTAATAAAAAGTTATCAAGTTTCATATTTCCATGGTGAGTATTCAATAAATGTTTACATCGAAATTTACATTGGTGGTAAGAGGTTATTATTTTTCAACTAGATTTCTTAATCTTACCACCATAATGGAAAAGAAAAAATCCTTCATGTACGGGAAATGGTATAATTAACTGATGCAAGAAGTCAATAAAGAAGAAAGTGAAGGGTGCATTTGTATTTTACAGGATATTGTAAGAATGAACTTCTACATCCCAACCAAGAATGCATTTCGAGGCTTATTGAGTGGTACTACAAGTATTGAGTACACAACTGATAAATAGTTTGATTTTATCATTCTCAATTACAGTACTAATTGATATGCAATTTACATAAACAAAGTTTACAAAAACATTCCTCCAATTACATTTACCATGTTTTAAAAATAAACAAACATGCACACAAAGAAACCAATTAACACACAAAATAATATAAATTAATATTAAAATGTAAATGAATGTGCACGAAATAAGATAAACCCAAAGTGTTAGATATTTTTTAAACCATTTGAGGCGGTACATCCATATGAATCTTGGTTCATATCTAACAGACTTCCGTTTTTGATTTGCAATTTTTTACTTCATTATTTAGATTTAAATAGTATTATTCAGATTTAAAAAGTACTAGAGTAACTCAATATTAAATTAAGTGCTACTAAGTGCTGTTTAATGTATAGCTTTGACTATTTAACTACCAACGGGTAGAAACCCAATTGTAGTTACGGTAATAAATATTAATTAATTCAAATTATTTTATTATTTACAATTACTAGCCTTTAGACATCCTCATTTAAACTACTGTCTGGAGCCAGGAGCGACGAGTTAAAAAAGGCCTAAACATTAATTATTATAAAACAAAGGTGAATTTTAGCAAGCCATTGGAAATAATCTTAAATTTTGCTTGGAAAGTTAATAGAGTAGTAGGCCTCTCATGGATTTTTAATAATTTTAGATGATTCCTTTTTAAAATGTTTATTATTTAATGACGGCGATTTTTTTGTTACTAAAGCTATTATATCTTAATCTCAAACCAGAATGATAGGTTTATGCCTGAGACTGTTTCAGTATTAAGCTTTGGTTCAAAAAGCGGGCATGTAATTTTGTATCTTCTTGTAGCAAATTGGATTGCATTAATAGTTATTAAAATTCTTATGATAAAATTTTATAACAGCAGTACATTAATACATCTGTGTTATGTACTCTTTATGTATAAGTTAGGTAATCATTTTATTTAACCTGACCATGGTCATAAGCAGTGCTATAGTTCCAAAGTTTTCACACAGTATACTCTAAAAGTTCCGGGAAAATTCCAATGGAAGTCATATTTTAATTGGATTCTAGGACTGCATATAAGACGTTATAAGAGACAGTATTAACAAAATTATTTAATTTATACAAAAAATGCAAAATATAAAACTGTTTTTAAAACGAGGCAGTAACACTGCATTTACATCCATAATTTGGTACGAAATAGCCATATCGGTAGAGACTGGCAGTTTTGAGATTTCAAAAGATGAAATACATTTTAATGCTCACTAGGGATTGGATGTTTATGACATGTCATATTTTTATCCTGACAGCCGTTTTCATCGCAGACACAAATTAAACATGAATTGCACGCTTGTTATCCTAATCAGACCATTTTTATTTTGCATATAAAGTCATATTTTGGTCTTTTTTATGGTCTTGGTCATATTTTGGCCATATTTGTAATTTAAAGTCATATTTAAGTTATATATTCGGTCAAGGAGCACCATTATGTATTGTATGTACTACACAAGCGAGTTACATTTGAAATTTATTTCATTAATTTAATGTTTATGTAAAATTAATAGTAACTTCAATTTTAAAATCAATGCAACTATTCATATTTAATGTGATGTAATAATTTAGTGACTTTAAACGTTTCAAATTAGAACATTTATTTTTTGGAAATACGTTACTTTTATTAGGTCATATTTAGTCATTTTAATGACATATTTGCAGTCACATTTTCCACTTTTTTAGGTCATAAACATCCGAACCCTAATGATCACATTTCTACACTACGCTTTAACAAAAATTAGTTTGAAAACCACACTATTTTGATTTGAAAATAAAATCTTCATGATCAGGTTCCGGCTATGTAAACAACCCACAGAACCTCTTTTGACACAGGCTAGCCTATTCCTGCATTGGTTGGTCGAACCAATGGCAGAATGGACAAATATACAAATAAATAAAACATAATCAAAGCAGAAGACATACTCAATAATATAGAACATACATGGGCATTTACTGGTTCGCGAACCACTTGTGGTTCTTCACCTTCCCGCATAAGACACAAGATAGCATTGCGGACATTCGGTGCACGTGGTGGATTATTCCCATGTACGAGTCATAATCTCTTTGCAAGCAGTGACGGGTCGCGAAACAGTTCCGATTGAAAGACGTTATGGCACATTCTAAGCCTTCGTATAATAAAATAATTGCATAATTGCAAATACAAAATTGTTTGTATTATTTGTTTTTGTAGTGTACATTATAAAGTGAAATTAGTGTTTCCCTAAGAATAAGCAACCGCCACTGCACTTAATTGTCTGCTTGTGTCTCCATCTACCCGTTCTTTTCGAACTATGTGTAAGTTTACAAAAGTTTGCGGGTTGCGTGTCAATGGATAGGGGTTTGCCCATCTCTGATATAGAAGATATACACTAACAAATAAGATCATGCTGAGGGTATATGGCCTATCCTGCGTGTATCCTCGACTACACCACTGGTCATAAGTACAACTGCTATGATACTTACACGGTATGAAGTGACATGCTGAAGACAAGTGTAGACAATATGAAAGACAGCTGTGGTGCAGCCCAGCACCATGCAAGTGCGCAGAGGCAATGGCAGCATGGCGTATGTCACGAACATGATGAACAGAATGTACCACACCATCCGGTCACCCTCATCGGCAAACCCTATTCCCTTTCCGAAGATTCCTGCACATTTCATACCATTTATTACTTTACATAGTGCTTATGAAGGCTAACAGTAATTATAACACAGGTTTGTGAGTTAAAATGAATGATTTCCATTTCTGAGCTGAATTTATATGTTTATGTAAGCAATCATCAAGTAAAACAATCACTGAGCTCTAAGTTTCAATTCAACGAGGATTTTTTTTTTTGGGGGGAGGGGAAGCAATTCTCCATTAATCATTACAACTGGTTAAAAATCCTTACATTTTACACAAAACATTCCTGTACTAACTTTAAACTCTTGCTTTTATACACTTTTTTATGTAACACCTTTATATTTCAGTAGCAGTGAAAAGGTTAATTTGTTTATTTAAAGACTGAGCATTCCTCTCCAACTCAGTAGTTTAATTTTTTCGAGTCCCGGTACATATTTTGGGACTGATGAAAATAAATTGCGAGCGTTCACTCACTTTATTTTTAAATTGAATGCCAGCAATCCCCTCTGACCAATTGTTTCAGGTTCTCTTTTATTCATAACTAGCAGGTGCCCACGGTTTCGTCTGCAATAATTATTTACCCAGCGGCTAGATGTTTTATTTAGATAATTTATTTAACAGAAAAATAATTGAAATATTAAATTTAATAACATGGACATCGTTCTTACATAAATAGCACGAATTACATAATTTTATTTTTAATTATATTTTGTACGTAGTAAATATAAATAATTAAACGAATAAAACGAACCTTACCCAAATCATGCATAAAAAATAAAAACGATTGATAACTAAAAAGCTAAAAACCTGGCTTCGCAGTCATTTCACATTTAAAGTGCACCGCCTCAGATTCGAGATCCCTAGACCCCCCCCCCCCAAAAAAAAAACACATAGTGAGTTTCATCCGAATCATTCGATGTTTTCCCATTATCTCTGCGTGCAGTTATAATACCGTATAAACAAATGAATCAAGTAGAGCGGGTTAACAAAATCGAAGCGAACGACAAACTGATATGTTATATTACAAACTAGCATGTGCCCGCAGCTTCGCCTGTGATAATTATTTCAAAAATTAAAAATTAAGGGCATAATAGTTAAATCATTATATTTATTAACACCTAAATCACGTGGACTACATACCACGATTAGATAGCGTCACCTGGTAAAAGCGACCTCAGATTCGAGTTCCTTGGTCTAGAAAACCCCTGTATAGTGAGTTTCGTCCAAATAAAACAATGTTTGACCACATTAGGGCTTACAACATTCAAGCGATCGCGAAAGTTTTATTTCAAGGTATGACAAAAATAGACAAAGCCAACTGTAATTGTCAAACTTCCATTTAATTTAATTCCAAACCCATCTGAAACCCACTGGCAACAATATGTTTTAATGTCAAATGTGATTCGGATTCGATAATTCTGTGTAAGAAGGGATTAAGTATTCTCAAACACATTTGATTTTTGGCAATTAAAATCAGAATTTTTCAAAATCCTTTCTTAGTGAGCACCTACATTATGAAACGAAGGTACTGTCAAAATTCCAAGTCTCTACCTGTTATAGTTTAGGCTCTACGTTGATTCCTGTCAGTCAGTCAGTCAGTCAGGACAAAGCCTTTTATATATATAGAGAAGATAGCTTAAAAGACCCGGAGTCGCCCGGGTTTTTTATTTTGTAATTGGATATTAACTTATGAAGGAGTTTCGATTTTTAAATTCTAGGTCCTTATATAGGTATTTATAATTTGAAATAGGAAGAACGACTTATTACGCTCAAACTATTCCCTCAGAAAACGCTTGATATAGTTTTTTTATGACTCATAGAAGATGTAGAATTTTGCATCCCATCGCTTGTACAGTGCCAGCAAACCTGGTAGAGAAATTCCAGTAAGATAAAATTGTAATATCGAGGCGGAAATTTTATTTCCCACTCTCATGTTAACATAATACTGTTTTGGGGATGAAATTAAACAGAAAGCAATATCACTTTCATACTTCTCTCTCCAAAAACCTGCGATATAATAATATACACATTACCATACCTCGTTTTGTTTTCTCTATGTCCAGGGTAGAGAAAGTTATGTAACTGCATTATTTTCGTGGATTTCATTCTGTAATATTTATTTATAACATGAATGATGTTGATAACTTCTCTTATTTGTCAAACTTGCAACTTTCATCTTTTTTTCCAAGCCCATCTGATACCAATTGGCATCAATATATTCTGTGATTTGGATTTCATAATTCTGTGTAAAAAGGGATTAAGTATTCTAAAAAACGTTTAATTTTTGGCATTTAAAATCGAAATTTTTCAAAATCCTTTCTTAGTGAGCACCTGCATTATGAAACGAAGGTACTGTCAAAATTCCAAGTCTCTACCTGTTATAGTTTAGGCTCTACGTTGATTCCTGTCAGTCAGTCAGTCAGTCAGTCAGGACAAAGCCTTTTATATATATAGAGACTAGCTTAAAAGACCCGGCGTCGCCCGGGTTTTGTATTTTGTAATTGGAAATTAGCTTATGAAGGATTTTCAATTTTAAATTCTAGGTCCTTATATAGGCATTTATAATTTGAAATAGGAAGAACGACTTATTACACTCAAACTATTCCCTCAGAAAACGCTTGATATAGTTTTTTTATGGATCATAGAGGATCTAGAATGTTGCATCCCATCGCTTGTACAGTGCACAGCAAGCCTGGTAGAGGTTTAAATAAGAAGAAACAGAAATTCCTGTAACATAAAATTGTAATATCGAGGCGGGAAATTTCCCACTCTTATGTTACCATAAAGCATTATCACTTTCATACTTTTCTCTCCAAAAACCTGCGATATAATATAATAATATACACATTACCATACCTCGTTTTGTTTTCTCTATGTCCAGGGTAGAGAAAGTTATGTGATTCCATTATTTTAGTGGATTTCATTCTGTAATATTTATTTATAACATGAATTATTTTGATAACTTCTCTTATTTGTCAAAAGTGCATTTCAATTGTTTTTTCCAAGCCCACCTGATACCATTTGGCAACAATATATTCTGTGATTTGGAATTGATAATTCTATGTAAAAAGGGATTAAGTATTTTCAAAAACATTTAATTTTTGGCATTTAGAATCAGAATTTTTCAAAATCCTTTCTTAGTGAGCACCCACATTATGAAACGAAGGTACTGTCAAAATTCCAAGTCTCTACCTGTTATAGTTTAGGCTGTACGTTGATTCCTGTCAGTCAGTCAGTCAGGACAAAGCCTTTTATATATATAGAGATATAGAGATAATCGATTTCACCACTGATTTTCCTGTTGCTATGGCAATTAATTTTACAATTGAACACGGTCTTGTTAATAGGTGGCGTCGAATATATGCGGAACCACCAGCTCAAATATGTTAGACTAGCAGATGCCCGCTGCTAGATATTGTGCTTAAATCATTTATTTAACAGAAAAATAATTAAAACATTATATTTATTAACACTGACATCGTGTTTACATAAATTGGAAGAATTACGTAATTTTACTCCTAATTATATTGTTTAACGTTAAAAATATAAATAAACGAACAAAACGAATCTTATGCTACCATATGGGCATACAAATTCCAAATTAAATGATTAAAATGAACCATAGATTCATGAACCTTACCCAAATCATGCATTAACAATTTTATTATAACAATTGATAATTTAAAAAAAAAACTTTCACGATCAAAGTGCGCCACTCGGGGAAAAAAGACCTCAGATTAGACTTCTCTAGCCCAAAAAACCCCCGCATAGTGATTTTCGTCCAAATCATTCCATGTCTTCCCATTAAGGCTTTGCCCGCGAAACTTGTAAGCTGTAAAGAACGTCATATTGATTAATTCGAACATTTCGATTAAAAGGTTGAATTTACTGATCATTTTACATACTCTACAAAATTTTGAGATACATAATTTACTCAAATATAAATTTTAATACCTTCTCTAATTTTCAAAGTCTTGTTTCATTTATTTTCAAAGCGTAATGTAAAGATTGCCAACAATACACTGTTGTCATGTGAACTGTGGTTTGGATTTGATAATTCTGTGTAAGAAAGGATTAAGTATTCTAAAAAAACATTTGATTTTTGGCATTTAAAATACAAAAATTTCAAAATCCTTTCTTAGTGAGCACCTACATTATGAAACGAAGGAACTGTCAAAAATTCCATAGTTTAGGCTCTACGTTGATTCTCTGTCAGTCAGTCAATCAGTCAGGACAAAGCCTCTTATATATAGAGAGAGATATCGCGCACCCCTGGTACTTATACCACTGATTTGCTACTTCATATTAAAATTCCCATAATTCCACTGCTATAGGCAATAGCAAGCGTTCTTTAACCGTCTTACACTAAGGGCCATTTTCTTTCTGGTGGAAGACTAGCGGGCTGCATTGTTTTATTGATTAATAATAACATGATACTTACGTAATACATATATATATGATGCCTGACGCTGTTTCTTTGTCATTAAATTGTCAATATTGGCATTGTAGTTTAAATTAGTATTTGTTAGCGAGCCACCAAAAATTAAGTCACGGCTCGCGGGTTAAAAACCACTGGGCCATAGAAAAATAAAAAGAAGAAAATCTTGAGAGAGTCCAATTTATACAGCAAGATAATTTAATTCCCTACCACACATTACTTATGCTTATCGCTCTTTTCCAGTAGCTTATACTTTTCCAAACCTGTTTTCTCATAATTCATTAGCCTACGTTTATAAGAAACTACGAAATTTTGCATTAGTGTGTCTGGCATAGGGACCTATATTTTGTAAATAAACTATGTTTATTGCTGTAACCTTTATAATTTACTCTTGAAAGGCTTAAAACAGCTCAAAACTTGAATTTAACTTATAATCAAAATTAGGGCATGAAAAGATAACAATCGTTGGTGTGCAGCGAGTGAAACCAAAGCCGGACAGAAACTGTTCATCCTCATTATCACCTTTATAACCTCCCTTCAGATTCCATAAATGGATACAGTGACCCGGCATAAGACCTAGAATTTAACAGATGTTATTAATTTTTCCTGTAATTGATAAATATACCAGTAGCCTAGTTCTGTGAACAGTAGACCTTGTGTCCAAAATAATCCAAGTTTTGCTCTTCTTTTTGGCATGGAATAACAAAAATATCGAAATCCTTAATCCTCTTAACGGCTGTGAACGTGTCCGCGAAGAGAATTTGCTTAAGCCAACACAGAGTTGACAAATATAAAATATAAGTATAGCCTATAGTAACGCTTTATGTTAAAAAGTGCAGATCGTTATTCTTGTGTTATAATCATCACTCCTAACACACAGTTATTTTATTGAAATTTTCTTAAGGAGTTACAGCTTTCGATGATGAAAAATAGGTGTAGCTTCATTATTTTTTTTCTCAGCAATGAATTGTTCTGTAGCCTTGCAATGGCATGCTCTATATTGACTAGTTCTAAAATTTCATACTATTTTCAGAATTAATTTAACTATTACAGTTAATGGGTAGTTATCATTACAAAATAGCAGACCAATTTTGTGCACTGAAGTGCCGTTTCCCAGATAATTTTCATTGACAACCAAGATAATTTTAATAGATACGAAGGAGACCTTGGAGAAGTGTGGTTGAATGTGATCAAGAATTTTAAAAACTGTAGACGGACTGTTACCTTTCCCTCCCCTCCTGATATCGGTAATTTGGACACCCCTTATAACATACCGGATGAGTGGATTAAAAGGTTTGGAAGAACTTATAGTTTTCACGTCAATATTCCGGATATTCCAGAAGGCGGTGGCTCCGGCGTTTTGACATGAATCATATCCATGGAAACTTCTCGAGTTTGTTTATTTATTTATCAGTTCTTGGTGTACCTGATGAAGGCCTTATGGATTGAGCCGAAACGTTGTAACAAGAAATAAATTATATCCATTGTAAAATTAAATATAATTTTGTTTTGCTTGTAATTTTCATAAATACCAATATTTCTGAGTGATTCTTTTTTTCTGTCTGTTTCTAAATATTATATGAAAACATAATCTAGAATCTTTGGATTATGTGCAGTATAAATATTTTTTAAAATAATAATTCATCACTTGTTAATTTTTTTTAGAAATTTTTACATCAGAAATATTTAAAAAAAAATAAACTATTACAGTCACTTCAATGATTCTAGAGAGTGTTTTTCAATAATATAAAATATATTTGCATGAAAAATTTCACTGCAGTATGTTAATAAATGTTTGAGTTATCAGGGAAACGGCACTTCAGTGCACAAAATTTGGCTGCCATTTTGTGACGATAATTACCCATTAACTGTAATAGTTAAATTAATTCTGAAAATAGTATGCAATTGTAGAACTCGTCAATATAGAGCATGCCAGAATGCAAGGCTACAGAATAATTCATTGCTGAGAAAAAAATAATAATGAAACTTCACCTATTTTCCAGCACCGAAAGCTGTATGTCCCCTAAGTGATTTGAAAGCTATCTTCCGCCGTCACAGTAACGATTATATCAGGTAAATGGTTAATTACTTCAAGGAACGTTCATGCCAAATTAAAATAAAATCGAACAGCGCGCTCGGCCGTGACTGCGTAACAAATAAATTTAAAAACAGACGAAATGCCGGTAAACCATTAGTTACATCAAAATGCACTGGAACAAAGCTGTAGAAAATTTTACTCTCGATACTGCAGGCAACCTTTAAATTTTGAGTGCATGAACAGATACGCTAGAATCGTTGAAAAAACATGAAACCTAACCATTAAAACGGCCACCATCTTGAAATCGAATAAAAAGAACAAAAATCTTACACAAATGTCGCTTTTAATGACTTCAGGGAACATTTATTCCAAAATGGAAGAAAATCGAACATTGAGTTTGGTCATAACTAGTAACACACAAATTTACAAACAGATGAAATGCCAAAGATTCAGGTTAAAACAGGGCCTCTCACCGCTCGGTCAATAAAGTGGCGGGTACAAAAAATGAACCAAACGGTGATTTCGGTAGCTTAGGCTACTTAGTAACGCGATATTATATAATTCTTTCTCTTTCTTTCTTGATCGCAGTTTAACCTCTCCCTTTTAGGATTTAAGCGACCCAAGCCGCCCGGGCCTTACAGGGCCGCGACCTGTCGGGAGAGGGATTTGCTTTGGATCACAGACATACTTTTTTGACCAGGCAAGGACATGGAGGGCCTTCCCGGATGAGTAATCAGCCCAATGCCGGGGCCACCTCCGAGACAACACGAACACATAGGACAAGGCACACCATTCACACACACTCACACACACACACACACACACTCACGCAGAACAAGGCGAGGATGGGGATGAAGATGATAATGACGGCCAGATGATATCCGGGGACCACGTTACCTGACATTTGTGTCACTGGTGAGGGAAAACCCCGGAAAAAACCTCACCTAGGTAACTTGTCCCGACCAGAAATCGAACCCGGGCCCGCTGCGTGCTAGGAGCGAACGCATCCTCTGAGCCATAGCGGTGGACATGATAGTTAATTAAGAGATAACTTATATTTCTATAATAAGGGTTATGTTGTGAGTTTCTTCTTTGTTTATTAATATACTAGCTAAGAAATCGAAGATGGACGTCAAGGTAATTGTGAAGCTTTACAGCTGAGGCACAGTATCACTTAAGATGGCTGGAGCGAGAGGTAATTGTGATTTATTGGGTTAGAAGACTGACACACGAGGCCTGCAATTAACATGTCCGCCAAGATGCAAATTAGCGTCTGAGGCGCCGAGACGCCGCCTTTATAATTCCCTCCAGGCTGCACCACTGATCATCTCACTTTCTAATCCTGTTACAGTCACAGCCCCTGGCGCACTATATGGACTTGACAGAATAGAAGCAAACTGCTCAACGCCCATTCGCATTATATTAAAGAAACATGTGAAAATGTAGGGGAAGTTCTTAGGTATACTACCTACTTATAAGTTCAGCACGTTGAACTTCTTGCTTTTTTTTTACATACCCTCAAAATTTCAAAATGTTTGCAAAAATTAATAAAACAATATTACTTTGTAAGTAACTCTCACCTTTGCAGATTATTTTAAGTTAATACACATTTTATAAAGTTGCATGTTAGTGCCAAAGGTAATAATACTACTACTACTACTACTACTACTACTACTACTACTACTACTAATAATAATAATAATAATAATAATAATAATAATAATAATAATAATAATAATAATAATAATAATAATGTTTATTAGCCAATGTCCATACAGGTGAGGCATCGTCAATATACGTAATAACAGTTCTTATATGACAAAGTCAGCAGTAAGGAATTCATGTACAGAGTAAAATGGTCTCCTTATCAGCCATTCATATACATAGTTTTTAAAAGTTTTTATGGGTAAACAACGGACGCTTAAAGGCAGTTTGTCGAATAAATTAATTCCATTATAATAACAAGTGTTATAAGAGCTATTTAAACGACCCTTTGGTAAATTTAAACCTGCTCTGTGTCTTGTATTATAATTATGCACTTCTATATAAGTAAAATTCTCCAGATTCTTCTTGACACATAAAATACAATAAAATACATATAAATTAAAAACTGTCATAATATTCATTTCAGTAAAAAGAGGTCTACAGCTTTCTCTCTGACTTTTGTTTGCATTATCCTCAGGGCCTTTTTTTTGGAGAAGTAAAATCGAATTTGTTTCCTTGGAATGAACCCAGAGATATATGTGTTGATAAATTGCATGTTATTGATCTTCCTACGAGGGATTTGTATGTCGAGTATAAAATATTACCACCTATTCCCTCGTATAAAATGTTTTTGTTAAAAAATTGTTGTAATGTATTAACCAAAAGAGCAAGATCGCCTGGTGAAACAAAAGGACCTGAAGATGGCTGAATAGCCGAAATATATTGTCCAATATACGAAAATTATCTAATAAAATTGACAGACATAATTTTAACTATGTTTTATAATATTGACAAATATAAATTTTAGTTCTGACAAAGCTATGAGCTGATTTTTTAACAAAAACATTTTATACGAGGGAATAGGTGGTAATATTTTATACTTGCCAGAGATATATTCCATAAACAATATGGCTTTGGAAAAGAGCAAACTACACAGGCCTTAAAAAACCTGTGATTAAATAAATATAGCAATTTAATTACGCACTTAAAAATATATGCAATTAATGATCGCAGGTTAGTACAGCCATGGAATCGTTATCTATTATGAAATATTAGTTTTTTTTAGGAGTAGGAGTAGGAGTAGGAGTAGGAGTAAGGCAAGTTTTTAACGATACACTTATATCGAAAACAATGTATGTTTGATTTAATTAAATTTCAAGCAATTTTCATTAGTAACAATTTCTACTGAAAAATATGAAGGACAAGACAATGAACATTAATGTGCTCGTAACTGATATAAATGAGAAATAAATAAAGGGAATTTAATTACAATTTTAAAAATCCTGTAATAATACCCTAATAGACTATGCTTGTGTCATTTTTTTTTCAAAATAATTGATTAGGAAGTTTTGTGTGGATACACAAATACTAGAAAATTTAAGTGAAGACACACAGCATGTTTGATAGAATATTTTACAAATGATCGTAGAGTGGCTAACTAGGCCAATAGAGGATAGAGAATGCCGCAATTACTGAGAGCAGATGAAGTTATTTTTACAGTAACCGGGTCTAGCCTATAGCTTCAAGTGGAATTCCACAGTGGAACAACAACGTGCCTTCGAATGCCTCACTTAACCAATAAGTTGTTTTTTTAGAAACCCTATTAAGTCACGATACACCCAAGTTTTGGAGAAACTCAAAATATTGTTTAAACGATATGCGTGATTTAAGAATTGGAATGTTTGAAATGAGAGACGTTGGAAAGAGCACAACTGCAAAAGAATATATTTCAAACAGAATATGATCCAACATTCATGTTTGAAAACTCTGACTAGCGGGGTTGTGCAAAATCGTGTAGAAATTTAAGAAAGAAGTATCTTTATTTTATTAATTTGGTTAAAAATAATATGCATTTAATTCTCAAAGTTAGTATTCAGAAACTGACTTCATATTCTTTGCTTCATGTGAACAGATGTTACCATAATTTGTATGAAATGTCACTAAAGACATAAATAATAACTTTTGCACGAAATTATGTAATACACTAATGCAATATAAAAAATAAAGTATTATTCAAACAAATCCAGAATTAAGACGTAAAATGAGTAATTTACCAAACAGACTAATGACGTCGTCTCCACTAAACCAATTTTTCAGCGAAAATGTCACAAAAGAAATGCAGTTTCTAAAAAAAGACAGTTTCGATTATTACATTTTAAGGCAGCAGCATCATAGCTTGACTTGTTGCGTAGCTTGCATGATTTTCGCAAAAATATATTCTTAAAAGAACTGAGTATATATTGTTCTGCTAGTTATGCCTACGCTTCAATTTTACTTAAGTTTTCGAAGGAAGTAGAAAAACGCCAGTTAGGCCTAGGTATACACGTGCACAGTTCCATTGTGAATTTACACTTTTATTTTACATTAAATAAATCGTTCAGCGTGCGTCCTTTTATTTTAATGGGTTAAAAAGAGTGCAGATTGGAAAAGATCGTCGGCTGGCACTTCTACATCAATCGCTTCAATTAGTAATTAGACCTTATTTGTAAAATTATATTTTATAAATCAGTTTACACGTAATACAAACAAGAAGCCGAAATAATTATTAATTAAATCCTACAGAAATCCTACAGATTTAATAAAGTTAAAAAACGCACAGTAAATTTATGCTTAATACTTTTATTGCTCAAGAATAATAGGCATTCCTAGCAAAGGTATTTCTTAAAAGCAGACCTGAAAGGTAGTCGATTTGATTTTATGATAGGTCACTTTTTGATAGAACACTTCTTTCACCAGGAAGAATATTAAATAGCTGAGTGCACTCATAAAGAACTCCTTTCGGATAGTAATGAACTCACACATAGATGAAGTCTGCATATATTTTTCAATGTATTTAATGAAAACTATGAAATTAATAGTTAAAAGTAGGCTAAATATAAACATGGGACTGCTCCCGAGCACAAGTTTCTGCTCTCTCGGGGTTTCAGGACCTTACGTATTCATGTAATTTTTAAATTTGGAAAACATATTGAAAATAGGTATGAGATCCAATAACAATTTCACTCCGAGGCAACATGTTTGCTCCAGTTAATTGAAAAGGTGTGTGGCAGTACTAGTATTAAACGGTGGTCATACAAGGTCTAGATTAGTGTTTCATCAAGAAATAGTGTCTCATTGAGGTGACTTTCAAGCTTGGGTTCACACCATGTCCAACACTTTCATTTGTAAATAAATTAATTTCATTTTGGTCCAATGAGGGTAGGATAGAGAAAAATATAAATTTTAAAAACCACCTTAAACCCTCATTAATTTTGTAAAAATGATAATAGAAGAAGAAGAATTATTTTAACTTTACTTATGGCTGTTCCTTAAATTGTAAAATAAATTAAACGCCATAAAACTTCTTTTATACATATTGTTGAAAACCCTGGTATTCGAGATAGGCCTTCTTTTCACACATTAAAAATTAAAACACATAAAATGTATGTAGATACTTAGAATATTTTGATGACACTTCTTTTTTGTATAGGCCTACATTAATTATTGCATTAGAGTGTACTAGTGTTGCCTCTTAAAAATAAATAGCTTATGAAATAAATCACGTTCAATTGTATTGACTAATGTAAAAATAAACAATGAAAATACCTTGTGCAATGAGTAAAAGCCAGGTGGTGCCAGCCGCCCAGTGAAGATAGTTGTTAGCGAAGCAGCGCCACCAGCCTAGGAAGCAGATGGCGAAGTTGGCAGTCATGGTGCAAACTGTCCAAGTAACCTCAGTGAATTCGACATCCAGACCGTGCTTGTTCAACGCCCACACCTGAAAAACGCTTTGCCTCAGAGCTCGAAGTTTAATAGCGCGAACTAAACCTGTGGAAATTCACAATATTGTTATCTGGAAAAAAAATCGATGACGCCATAATGTTCTTCAGTGATTAGGCAGCCTTAAGGGGAATAACTGGCGAACAAACCGAAGTGCAATATCAATTCACTGCTGAAATATCGGCGCTGTAAACACAATGAGTATGCAGTTTACGTGAGAGGTTTGTTACATTGTAAACAATATCAACATTATTTGTAAATAATAAATAGTAACAACATTTATTAAGTGCTAGTATGGTACTTTATGAGATTGTGTGTGGGGACGAAAAATGTCTGTCCGTCTGTCTGTCCGTCCGTCCGTCCGTCCGTGTGTCTGTACGCGCGATAACTCAAATACGCTTTGTCGAATTTTAATGAAACTTGGTATACACGTTTATAATGTCCATGGGAAGAACCCTATTGATATTGAACCAAATCGGTTCACCGGTACCGGTGTAATGCCCAATTTAGTGCCTATTTTAATAGATTATGGCGCCTTTCTAATAGAAAGGCGCCATAACTCAAATACGCTGTATCGGATTTCCATGAAACTTGGTATACTCATTTATGACGTTCATGAGAAGTGCCCTATTGAATTTGAACCTAATCTGTTGACCGGTACCGGAGTAAACCCCAATTTAATGTCTACATTAAGGGCGCAATAACTCAAATACGCTTTATCGTATATTTATGAAACTTCGTATACGCATTTATAATGTCCATGGGAAGACGTCTATTTATAATAGATAAAATCGGTTGACCTGTTTCAATTTAGTGCCTATTTTATGGTAATATACGTATTCGAAAGAATTTATAAAAAAAATGAAAATCAATTATCTTGACAACACTGCCTATTGTTTTACTGTTATCTTATAAGGCCTTGGAAATTAAAATACAGGTAGCTATGACAAAAAACACTATCGATTTACAAGCGCTTATCCAACTAGACCGTTAAAATGACCCCGGTGGCCGAGATGGTAACGCTTTGGCCTCACATTCTGGAGTCCATGGTTCAAAACCCGAAACCGGCCAATTTGAATTTTTTTTTTACATTTTTATGTGAGTGTGCGATTGTCATGATATCACATATCTGTACAGTTCAGGTGATGCTGGAAGATTTTAATCTCATTAAAAAAAAACTAGACCTTTGTTATTCCGTAAGCCCTGCTTAAAGAATAAATCTGGAGCTTAACTTGGAAATCAATTAAAAAAAAAAAACATATTCTGCATATCATAATTGCAGTCATAACTGTTTAAACAAAAACATACTGGCACTTTGTTACATCAGTTTACCTGATTTTATTATTATTACAATTATAAATTATTATTGTACATAACACAAATTCAGAATTCAAAACACTCAAAATACAATCCAAAATTATATGCACTTCCAAAAGGGATGTTCAAATAAGAACATGTACCCATGCACCCAGTACATACAGTGATGGGAAGTAATTGAGTAAAAGTAATCTTATTACAGTAACAATTCCTTTTTTGGTCCCATTTACTTGTAATCAATACTTTAAAAAAAATGTTATTTCTACTTGTAATTTACTTCTGGAAATAAAGTTGTAGGGTAATTGTTATAATTTACTAGTCGCTAGTATTAGTATCATTCTCGCTTGCTATAACGTCATCACTACTGTTTTTGCAACTAATATCCAAAATAGAGTTAATATTAATAAAAAGTTACTCAATGTTTCTGAAAATATTCTCATTGATGTGTTTTTTTGTTTGTTAATTAATAATTTGGGCTTCTGCCCAAAACAAACCAAAAACAAGGAATTTTTAGGTACTGCCATTTTGTAAAGTAAAATATGTAATTGTAATTGTACTTGTAATTTTACTTTTGAAAAAAGTAATTTGTAATTGTAATTAAGTAAAATATCTTTCAGGAAATTGTAATTAAGCCCAATTACTTTATTTTTGTACTTTTCCCATCACTAAGTACATATTAATATAAAATGTACAGATTGATAAATACGTTTATTGCTGTGGACGTTTTACATGTGAGAGGTCTATTTGCATACCCGGCAATCTCCATTTTGAAAAACATAGAGATGCTAACTTCTAATGAAAAAACCAGTAAATATGTATAACAGCAGGAAATGCATTCAGCTTTCATTTTTCAATAGCATCTCCATCTCTTAACAAAATGGAGATTACTGGGTTTGCTAATAGACTCCTCATGTATAGCAACGTCAAAAATAACTAAAATTACCTTTGAGCATTAAGGTAATCGTGTACTTTGTAAAGAAGATTTGCTGATAGAACCGTTCTGACTTGTCTTTTAAACTTAGTCACTGTAAGATTCTCAATATTATTGGGTAGACTGTTAAACATACTTAATGATGTCACTTCGAAACTCTTTTGGGTTTTACTGTATTTATATTTATTGAAATAGATATTATTATTCTTCCTTGTGGGATATTTGTGAACAGAAGTACAGGGTGCGGCATTTATCGTTTCCCATTTTCAAAACCGTGTAACACATTTATTTAACAAATAAATAAGCTACATTGAACATTTTTAAATGTCTTACAGTATTGGATTTGCAATTCTGGTCTTACTTTTTGAATTTGATGTCCTTGAGATGTCCTCTATTAACTTCAACACATTGTTGCAATCTCCCTCGTACACGGGCCATTACGCATTTTGTGGTGTCTTGCGTACCATTTTCAATTTCCTGCAAATCCTCGCATAATCCACAAGTGGCCACTTCACAGTCCTAAGGTCGTGGTTTGGTGTGCCATTGCAGCACAGGGTATTATTGGCCCTTATTTCTTCGTTGGTGGTGCTTCGGTTTCTGTCAACTTTGAACGTTACAATCACATGCTCCAAACTTTCTTCCTACCAGAATTGACACATCGTAACTTGGATTTTGTGAGATTGTGGTTTCAACAGGATGGTGTTGTAGGGTAGCACATACTGCACATCTTTCAATGGACACCCTTCATGCTGCTTTCCCCGGCCAAATTCTTTCCAAATTCTTTCCCTCCAAATCTCCCGACCTTACTGCACCATATTTTTTTTTTCTGTGGGAATATCTGAAATCTAAAGTTTTCTCTCATGCCCTCCCTGACATTAACCGTCTTATCAATGCAATTCAGCAGGAAATTGCAAATGTTGCGCAAGACACAACACACCGCGTAATGGCCAGTGTACGAGGAAGATTGCAGCAATGTGTTAAAGTTAATAGAGGGCATTTCAAGGAAATCATATTAAAAAAGTAAGGCAATAATTGTAAATCCAAGACTGTAAGACATTTAAAAATGTTCAATGTAGCTTATTTGTTTGTTAAATAAATGTGTTATATGGTATTGAAAATGGGAAACTTTAAATGCCGCACCCTGTACATCTAGTATAACTATCTAAATTCTTTTTAACATAACAAAGACCATTAAAAATGTAAATGCACGGTAATGTAAATGTCGAGACGTATAAAAAGTGGTTTACAATGCTCATTTGACGAGACTCCATAAATTAACCTAATTGCTCGTTTCTGTAGCGTTTAATAAGATGTATATATTTAGCACATGTTATGTACGTTATTGGGAAAGTTTGAAATTCAGGCATTATAGGCCTATAATATACCTAAGAACTGTATAAAATGCCGGACACTTTTATTTTAAGCAAAATATACGAACACCTTGGAAATGTTCGAAACAGAATGATCAACAATATGCCACATAAAGTAACGAATGTGAATAATATTTTACTGTTTAACTACTATCATTGAAACTAACCTAACAGCCACTAACCTAGAGCTATCTGTCATTAGAACCTAGCCAGAACCTAACTTCGTCTACATAGCTGGTAATTGTGCTAAGCATTAACTAGCGAGACTCTTCACTCGAGGGATAAACAACGTCAAATAAGGCACTTAGTATTTTTAATGAAATCCGAAAAAAGGGCTGCTGTTAGCAGCATTTTGGAAAGAATTAATCAATCCTGAATAAAGTGTGAGGGAAAATGGCTGAAAGTGTAATTGCAGTTTTAAATAAATGAAATCTAAACTGTAACCTTTAGGACATATTTCTCCTCTCCAAAACGTGACACTGAAACACAATCGTTTCTCAGAAAAAAGGGACTGACCGCCAAAGCTTTATAAATTCTGACCAGTCACAAACGCAACACTACGACGCAATCTTAGACGAAATTATGCAGATCAGTTACATTACAAATAATTTACAGTATAATTTATGCTTGTTTTTGTTCATACATTATGCACCAATCTAGTCAGCTTATTTTAGATAGTGTATGTCTATAAGCTTGATATATAACTTTAAACAAATATTTTTCCACTCTTGCATAATATGTCTGTGCATTATGTCATAAAATATCTATGTCTGAAACCCGACATTCTTTGATAGGAAAGGTATTATCAGTTACTATAATGTTACCAGTTTTTGTATATTTCAATGCTATATCAACGGAAAAAATCTAACCTAACAAATTTTATTGCATACAACTGAAGTTGGAAAATAAATCAATCTATTACAGGATGACTGTAATTAGGATGTCACTGGTATCAGTTGATTGTAAAGTTTAGTTTTCCTGGACTTATCTAATAATATAAAGAATAGTAAAACATATTCTGACATAACTTGAATTGAATGTTGTTTTTGCTAATTCATGAAAACATAGTTCTGAGATAAGATAAAGTAAGGACGTCTATTTTCTACTGAAGAATTATTATGCTGTTGTTAACTTGTGGCAATGCTCTAATTATATTTAATAGCAATATACAGCAGCAATAATATTAACTCATATTATGTTATTTCAATAATATGATAACCGAACAATACAAAATTTACCTCTTTGAATATTTAATATGGATTTATACAGCTTGAAATAGAATAACTGTAAGACTAATGGTAATAGTTATTGATATAAATATCGTGACTCCTGAGGCTTAGTGGAATTTCTGTGGATGTATGTATAACTTACAGATTGTCTTTACCTTCCCTAATGGGAAATTAATTTTCTGAATCAGCACTTATTTGTGCTACCATAGGCAGATGGCAAGATTGAGGACATGTGGTCAGCATGCAGTTTCCCACGGCCGTTATTGATGGCTTACTGACCCAGAGCCGCTATTTCTTTATTAAGAAGCGCCTCAGTTTGTGTCACGAGGCTGAGTGCACCCCGTTCCAGGCTGCCCTACTTCGGACAAATCCGAGCAGGTACTGGGAATCGAACGCGGACCTGCGGATCTGTAATCAGAAGTGCTAATCACTAGACCATGCAGACTGTCACTATGATAATAGTATATCTAATAACTGGGGTATTTTCTTTCTGCTGAACCCCCAAGTTGTCCTATAGTAACCAACAGATGGCAAATCCTCGGAAAAGATACAAAGCCAGTTTGTTTTAATTAATAAATAGAGTGAAAGAGTGAAGGGCCGCATTGCGGCAGTGTGCGTTCTCAGCTTCAAAATTTGACACTCATAACTAAAACCTGAACAGAAATTAAAGTTTTAAATTTCAATTTAGTATTTCAATTTGCTCTTGAGATATTAATTTATTTAATCGATTTAAAAAAAAATACAAATTGAAATATATTTCCTCCGACAATATAAAAACTATTAAACTGATTTTTTTGTAACATTCTTTTGACAATGATGTTTCTAATTATTGCTACTTTTTGTTTAAAAAATATCTCGGATAGGAAAATTAAAAGTTTGAAAAAATCGACGTATGACGGTACTAATTATTATTAAAACTACTAAGGCCTAAAAAAAAAATCAGATCAGTATTGCCTTTTTGCAAAAAAATTTAAGTACTGTACTTTGTAACAAGTTTCAGAGCAGTATCTATATTTTGTGGAAGAATATAGATTTTGCATTTTATATATTAAAATAACATGAAAATTGAAACAGAGAAAACGACCGGTTAAAGACTACATGCAATGTCAGTTTAAAGCGCATGGTACTCTAAAAATGGAGTCATCTACACCTTTCCATGTACCTAAATGGCATAAAATTACACTTTACTTATTGTTTTCGGGGGCTGTAAAAAGTTTTTTGTTTGTTTGTTTGTAAAATGACTAGATCAACACTTTTGTCTACCTTAAGTTTGTGGAAAACATAACTCTTTTTCAGATTACAAGAGAAACAACTTATAAAAAGTTTAAACGCTTATTAGGCCTACAAGCACCAAAGTACAAAAAGTTAAACAAAACAGCAAGAATCGTTTAACGAAAAGACTGTGACGAAATATATGTTTTTGTGAAAAGTAGTAGGCATCTGAGCAAGAGAAAATCGTTGATTTTTTCGCGTTCCACACATAAAAAAAAATTAACTCGAACATAATACTTCGTTTTTATACGAATTTTCGTTTTCGAACTATGGTGTTTATAGGCTGATAAACAGATACACAAACTCAGGTAAGGGCAATACTTTCAAGACTAATTGAAGGGGTCAGCGCAACAGTAGTCTAACTCTCCCAACAGGTAAAATTAGATATGACGTCATTTATAGCACTTGAAATGAACTATCGTCCTATGTTGGGGTTGGACTAACTGTGCCTCGCATAGCTAGCAGCTAATTTATGCCCTGCGACAAAATTCATCTTGTATAACCTACATTTTGCAAACCAAAATATTCAACATCCAAGAAAAATAAATTCAATGAAATTTGAAGATTGTAAAGAACTTCTCAAATACATGCGGCTCGTTTACCATTAATTTTATGACACGCTGATTTCTGAATATGAGACAGATGAGGCAGGTAATGTGGAGAATATCGGTAACCCTTCCGACGTACCAGGTTATGCGTATATCTATGATATCATTGGAACTTAATACGTCACTGTTTCTATTCAATAAAGTTTCATTACAAGTAAAATCCCAACAATATCCTTGTAATGTTTTCTTCATTTCAAGCACTAATAAGACCAAGAGTGTTGCAGGGTAGAAAAATAGTGACAAAGCTTAACGTCCTGAACCATGGTCTATATAACATTGTAGGCCTCAATTGAATAAGCATTATACAACACTCCTCTACCAAACAAACAAACCAAAAACAAAACTGAATTGTCTAAATTCTAAGAGAAAACACATCTAGAGAACTGTAATTTTCTTGTTCTCTAAATAAAAAAAGAACTTAGAACATTATTCCGCTAAACCCCTTAAATTGTAGCTGTGGTTTGTTGATACAGTGATCTAGAAAACTTAAAAAAAAACCTATTAGATTGACAACAGATTTTATCATTAACAGGGTTAGGAAGTACATGCACTAAAAACTATTGTAATATGCATGCAACTATGCCCTTAGAATTTGTGAAATATGCACAAAAATATGCACTAAAGTGTCTAAATTTAGAAATACACGAGTACATAAATTATTTAACTTACTTAATTTTACTACTGAGAATTAGGTATGACTTTCTTCAACATCCGAAATAAGGGATGGATTTCAATTTATCACTAATACATGACATACAATCTCCACAGAAAATCTTTGCCTGTTATTTATAGAGGTACCAGAAAATTTAATTTGAAACTTTACTAAACCTGCACGCTAAACTTCGTTTCACTTCTGGCATTGTTAAAACTAACTAAACTCACTAACAGCTGTTCTGTTTTCTAGCCACCTGTTTTTGTGTAATCTACGCGTATTCCAGCAACGCGTCGAGACTAAAGCGATATCACGTGCCTGTAAACAAGCTGGCCGGAGCATTAACACATTTTTTATGTGACCAAAGATGAATCTTAGCCCAGATGGTACAGATGTTATGATGTGAAATCTTATAAATTATTATTGCTTCATACGCCAGTATATTTTCTCATTTGAGTGTTAATATAATTATATTAAATAAGCATATGTAACTTCTGATTTTTCCGATGTTGATAATGTTTGAAATTCTCTCTGGATTCCAGTTGGGTGAATGGATCACTTCCTCCCGTAAGGTGGCTTCTATCAGCCGAAAGCTTGGAATGTCTACATCATTCACCGGAATGGAAGCCTAAGAAACTTCATCCATAAATAAGCACATATTTTTAGTAAAATATGATGTAATAATCTAAAATGGCATAAATATGCATTTATAACCTCAATTAAATATGCATTTATAAGCATAATAAGCCCACAATTCACTCTGGAGTCTAGAAAACCAATATTTCATTACAAATAATTTATTAGCATATCACTAACAAACTTTAAAACATATATATTCAAATGAACAAACTTCCTAACCCTGGTAATTACCGTCTAGTTTGCTATGTGGTAGTCAGAATTCGATCTAAGATGACTTACCGCTGCCAGGACGATCTTGAGCAGTGAATCTACCAAATTAACGATGATAAGCGATTTTTGCCTCTGCCTATGAGAATACCGCTGGTACGCAAGTTCCAAATGGTCTTCTCTGAAGCTGTTGGACAGAGATGGGCAATAAACACCACGGTACACTATCCCTCTCTTGAAAACCACGTCATCGTCCTCGGGGCCGCCAGCAGCCGTCCCGGGTACTGTAGAATCTGTAGTCGCGACAGTGGTCTGTTCATCTTTTGGACCTGGAAATATAAATTGTTGCATATTTGCATATTGAAATGCTCTTCCAAGATTTATGAAAATTTGAGCCTAGGACCTTCGATGTCGGGCATCTGCGAATTTAAAAATGTTAATACCGAAATTTAATTTTAAAAATACATTACAAGTTTATATAACGATGGTGCGTTAATTGTAGGCCTACATTATGTAACCAGCCTATAATGGCATTTATTAGCCTAAGACACGAGTATGTTTTTTTTTCTATGAAACGAGTAATGTGTGTTTCATAATTTTCATACGAGTGTCTTAATTATCATACAAGCAAATTGCGTACGACTGCTCTTGTACGACCACAATTAAAAGTTTACTTTTTGGGTTATTAAGTTTACTTTTGGTTTATTAAGTAAACAACTCTCGGACAACAGATCTTAGAATGTAATATTGTCAATATTCCACCAGTGCTCAGTTAATACAAAAACATACAAACTACTCTTAAGCTATCATATGAATTATTCTAAAATTTCATGGTATAAAATCCTTGTACAGATGCTAATCCATTAGTTGTCTAAAAAACATTAACTTATGTGTATATTCACTATAAGAGCGTCATAATAAGAGCTAAAATTATTAAAACGTAACATAAATTATTGTCAAAAATAATATAATTATTAAAAACACAGATTTTGCTCAATTGGAAAATGAAAATAATAATTGAAATAGCTCTCAATAGTTCTTGTCTTTTCCGATAGATGGCTGGCCGCAGAACGTCAAATAACGCTAATTAAAAACTCAATTTATAATCATGTTAAATTAAAACGAACAGAATTAAACAGATTGTTTATTTGCAGTTTCATTTGTTGGCCTCAAGTTTTCAAGATAGTTCCGTGTAGGATAATAATCGATACTACACCTGTGTTATAATGAAAATTTGTATTGTAATTATGAATATCATTATGATATCGTTACGTCAAATGTAATAAGCGTATTATAGTATGGTCGAACAAAAAATATTTTTAAAATTACTTCTAGAAATTACAACGTCCTATTATTAGAGGGCCAAGAATTGAAATCTAAATCTTTGGACGAGATGAGATCGCAGAATTTATACGAAAAATGATTCAAATATACGTCTGGTATAGACCTATACAGTGTGTGCACAAAACTTAAACAAACCCACTGAAGCCATTTTCTGGAAGGTAGTGAAAAGAGAAATTGCTATCATTTAAAGTGATAATAAATGTTCTGATGCAAATGCCTTGTTCCGTCCACATCCCCGAAACTTACATAACCCACATATAAAATTTCATTTTATATGGTTTTTCAGAGCATACACAGTCATCCGCAGACACGTTTCAGCAAATTGCATTTTCGGGCTCAGAGGACCTCTAGACGCGATATTCGTGTTGAAAACTCGACATCGAATTCCAGGGTCAAACACAATACTTCCTTTGCCTATCAAACATATAATATGGATGGAGAAAGTAATAAACTTTAATATTAAATCATAAATGGGCCCGATGCACGTATATAAATTTCCAGATTCCAGATGCAGAAAGGCCTAGACTTGAATTAAAAAAAAAAGAACAGGTACAGTTCTTTCTAAAACATGAAAGCCTCGTCGCTTCACCACCCGAGAACCGGGCTGACTTTGCGGAATGGTTTCACAATGAGTCCCTTCCTAGCGATCGTCGCTTGTCTATTGTTCGCTAATTCCAGAATCAGTGTATTTAAAGGGTACACATTCTTCGCAGATAGTAATTTTTACGACTGGATCGGAAAAAAGGATATGATTGTAATACTAACACAACGGGTGCAACTATTCAACACGATACAAGTCAGTGAACTGAACAATCTGCAGAATAGAAAGAAAACCAGATAGCAGGGCCGTCGCGTGGGCGCCGTGGCAACGGCAAAAATAAAACAACAAAATTTGAAACAATAAGTAGGATGTACATAACATATTTTTTAAAGTTAGGTATAACTGAATTTTGAATATAGATATATGTAAGCATTCATGAGCCACAGATTATTGTCTCTGTTGGACACTACATGAGAATATTATAGGAGAAAAATTCCTCCGGCACTGGGACTTGAACCCAGGACCTTTGGCTATTCGCGCCAATGCTCTACCAACTGAGCTAAGCCGGAGCTCAATTCACAGCGCCAGATGGAACTTCTCTCCTATGACTGATTGCCCTAATGGTCCACCTCACAGACAGACAAGTTATGTCATATGCAGTACTGTGAGGCACACTAAGTAGTGATTTTTGTGACCGGGCCCCCACTGTTATTGTACAGTTAACATTTAAGATAGATATATGTAAGCATTCATGAGCCACAGATTATTGTCTCTGTTGGACACTACATGAGAATATTATAGGAGAAAAATTCCTCCGGCACTGGGACTTGAACCCAGGACCTTTGGCTATTCGCGCCAATGCTCTACCAACTGAGCTAAGCCGGAGCTCAATTCACAGCGCCAGATGGAACTTCTCTCCTATGACTGATTGCCCTAATGGTCCACCTCACAGACAGACAAGTTATGTCATATGCAGTACTGTGAGGCACACTAAGTAGTGATTTTTGTGACCGGGCCCCCACTGTTATTGTACAGTTAACATTTAAGATAGATATATGTAAGCATTCATGAGCCACAGATTATTGTCTCTGTTGGACACTACATGAGAATATTATAGGAGAAAAATTCCTCCGGCACTGGGACTTGAACCCAGGACCTTTGGCTATTCGCGCCAATGCTCTACCAACTGAGCTAAGCCGGAGCTCAATTCACAGCGCCAGATGGAACTTCTCTCCTATGACTGATTGCCCTAATGGTCCACCTCACAGACAGACAAGTTATGTCATATGCAGTACTGTGAGGCACACTAAGTAGTGATTTTTGTGACCGGGCCCCCACTGTTATTGTACAGTTAACATTTAAGATAGATATATGTAAGCATTCATGAGCCACAGATTATTGTCTCTGTTGGACACTACACTGTGGCTCATGAATGCTTACATATATCTATCTTAAATGTTAACTGTACAATAACAGTGGGGGCCCGGTCACAAAAATCACTACTTAGTGTGCCTCACAGTACTGCATATGACATAACTTGTCTGTCTGTGAGGTGGACCATTAGGGCAATCAGTCATAGGAGAGAAGTTCCATCTGGCGCTGTGAATTGAGCTCCGGCTTAGCTCAGTTGGTAGAGCATTGGCGCGAATAGCCAAAGGTCCTGGGTTCAAGTCCCAGTGCCGGAGGAATTTTTCTCCTATAATATTCTCATGTAGTGTCCAACAGAGACAATAATCTGTGGCTCATGAATGCTTACATATATCTATCTTAAATGTTAACTGTACAATAACAGTGGGGGCCCGGTCACAAAAATCACTACTTAGTGTGCCTCACAGTACTGCATATGACATAACTTGTCTGTCTGTGAGGTGGACCATTAGGGCAATCAGTCATAGGAGAGAAGTTCCATCTGGCGCTGTGAATTGAGCTCCGGCTTAGCTCAGTTGGTAGAGCATTGGCGCGAATAGCCAAAGGTCCTGGGTTCAAGTCCCAGTGCCGGAGGAATTTTTCTCCTATAATATTCTCATGAATTTTGAATATTACGGTGTATGTTTTTATTGAACAAATAAATATTTGACACCAATAACTTTAGGCCTATATTTGCTAAGTTATCCCAAAATAAATATTTCCTTATAAAGACATATTTACGATCAACTACGTCACAGGAGAGACTGAATTATCTGGCCATCTTGTCCATTGAAAACGATGAAGCACAAAAAATAGACTTGAAGGAAATTCTAACGACATTTGCTCGTGCAAAAACCAGGCGAATGCCATTTAATGTTTAGTACCTTATCTTAATTTGATAAATGCGGTTCCCTTTTCTATATGCTATTCAATGTATATATCGAGGTGTCCCACACTATTAATTTGTAGTCCATTAATAACGCCTATAGTGTTTTTTTATGATTGTTAAGATTTTCTAACATTACTAAACTTGTATAATTTGATTTTCAATACAATCTTATTTAAAAAATTAAATAATTTTATTTCTGGTATTTTTGTAAGGTAATCCGATTAGGTGTCTCTTTTGGGAACAAAAACACAGACAGCGACGCAACCCGACGCTCAATTTTGCTTACGAGCGACTGGACGCGATGCGGCTTGGAACTTGTCCAGTCCACGTCGCACCAAGTCGCGTCGCTCATTGCGTGTTTAATCCCAAATGTTTATATGTATTTGATAGTGTCGCGTCACGTCGCTCGCTTTGTGTTTGTGTTTGAATCCTTACAGATAGGTGGAATGTCGGGTGGGTGCACGTGGGATTGAGTTTGGGGAGGGGGGCGCCTGACGAAATCTTGCCCCGGGCGCCAACAAACCACGCGACGGCCCTGCCAGATAGTGTTGCTTTTAGGTATTTATTGAGGGTAGCCCATTATACTCTAATCCCTACAGTTAAGTAGCAGGGGAAACTGTTAAGTGAGTAGCTCCAAGAACTGAAGCTTTTATGTTTTGGAAAGATCTATGTTTCATTTATTTAAGTTCTCTGAAAAAAAAATCAGTTTAGGAAATGAGTCAGTGAAGATCATCTGAGAATATAATAACGCCTGTCGGGAGCGTATGGCGTAAACTAAAATATTAAACCTCTTTACGGGGGGGGGGGGTACTTAAGAGGTGATTAATATAAGAATTCATTATTTATGAAATAGACATTTTATGGAAGGATATAAATCTCCAAACTAATCCACGCCACTACTCTTTGTCTCCCAATATGTAATTAATTTCCAACTGTTTAATAAAATAAATTATATATCCTCACACCATAGAGAAGATATAAAACATAAATTTTGATGTGGATAAATGAATACTACTGAGAGTAGTAGTTACGCCAGTTACAACGATATTTAAAAAGAATTTTGCTTCGCTATTTGATTTATAGGCACAAATTGTTTCATTGATGAGTTAGGATAAACTATTCTTAACTTTGAATCGTAAAATATTTACATTGGTAAATGCAATAATTAATTAAGCTTTCTTGCCAATACATGCATGGAATAAAGTTGCCTATTTTAGTCGGGGTCCACACGGACGGGTTACTGTTAAGTTTTGAACCAAAATGTGGGGTAAATATGTTAATCCAAAAGAAAGACAAAAATTAAAATACGTAGGCTACTCCAGGAAAGTAAATATTATAACTTCCATTCATTCATTGTGAATGGACAGTGAAATATGGTTATGATAAATTAGTTATGTTCGGTATGCCTGTCCTATCAGGTCTTGCTCAATTCGCTTTGGTATCTTACATATTTATGTTTAAGGAAAACTGTTTAAAAGGATTTTACCCCTCCTATCACCCACCTCTCTTTTGGTCTTGAATCGTCATTTCAAATAGAGAAATTAAGGAACTTTCCTCAAGGTAATAGGCCTAAATACAGACGTACTACTTACAGCTCAATTATACAGCTTTGTAGTATTACATTTATCTGCAAAGGAAATAAAGGAAAATCTATGTTTATGTTAACCGGTGAAGCGTTTTAATGATATATAAAAATTCATTTGCAAATATATTCTCCTCCTAAACTGAAATTAGAGAAAAATATTTACATCAATAATACTAACTAACATACTAACATCAATAATAATAATAATAATAATAATAATAATAAAAACAATAATAATGCGCAGTGAGTTAGCTTTTTACTTAAAACCAAACCATAAGTTTAAAAAATGGAGAAATTTCAGACGCAAAGAGCAAACACGAATAGCGTTCTACAGTCAGATGATTAAAACTTGAAAAACTTGAATTAAAACTTGATATCAGCTACCATTAGACAGCGATTGCTGTAATAGGTTTTGTCAAAAATTAAAAAATATGTTAGTTCCTAACATAATCATCTCCTTCATTCACAAACATTTCATTTATACTGTATGGTGCTTTATCTAAAAGGCTATTAGTTAACCATCTCTTGAACTCATTTACTGGAAGATTAAGTATGTCTGTAGGTACCCAATTCAGTATTTTTTCACCAAGGCCTATATAAGAACTCTTACATTTTGATAGTCTGAAAGGACATCTATCAATTTTATCTGCTCCTCTGGTTTGATATTGCTGTACATCACTGCGCTTCTTGAAGATTGATATATTTTCTCTACACCACACTGCTACACTTAAAATATAGAGACTCGGCACTGTCAATATTCTACCCTGTATGAAGTACCTTTTGCAACTTTCTCTTGGACCAAGACTATAAAGAATCCTTATGGCTCTCTTTTGCTTAATAAACACTTCCTTAGTAGATGATGCATGTCCCCAGATTCTTATGCCATAAATAAGGTGGCAATGATAAAAAGCAAAATACGCTAGACGTAAACAGTTGTTGTTAACACTTTGCGTGAGTCTACTCAAGAGATAGATAACTCTAGACAACTTGATACATAGTTTTTGAGTGTGCGCTTTCCAGTCCAGTTTTGTGTCCATGTAAATACCTAAAAGTTTAACACTGTCATTCTCATTAATACCATTGTCTCTAATCAGACCAAAATTATAATGAATTGTCTTATCATTATTAAGTTTAAGACCATTGCTGACAAACCACTTTTGAGCCATATCAAACATAGTTTTGGCCTGATTGTCAACAACATCATAGGAAACTGCACTCGTCAATAGAGTTGTATCATCGGCGTAGATTATACTTTTGCCTGATATATTGCGAGGCAAATCATTGATTACTACCAGGAAAAGAAGAGGCCCTATAACGGAACCTTGAGGAACTCCAGTTTCACATTTTAAACAGCTTGAAGATTTATTGTTGACGCATACTAGCTGACTCCTTTGATCAAGGTAGGACTCAATGATTTTACAAGCTCGTTCACTAATACCATAATATAACAACTTGGAAATCACTATCTCATGAGAAACCGTGTCATAGGCTTTAGATAAGTCACACAACGTAGCTCTGACAAGATTTCTTTTTTCAAAAGCATCTAGAATAAAAGAATACATTTCATCCACTGGATCTATGGTAGATTTGCCATCTCTATATGCAAACTGCGCTACATCAAGCAGGTTATGCATTTCAAAGTAGTTCATGAGTTGCTTGACCATAACGGCCTCTAAGATTTTAGATAAGATCGGAACAACAGATATAGGTCTGAAGTTAGCTGGATCATTTGGATCACCTCTTTTAAAAATAGGAGCCACTTTTGATATCTTTAAAGCCTGTGGGAAAATCCCCTCTATAAGGCAACTATTAATACAACTGGTTAGAGGTCCAGTGATTTCACTAGCAATATGTCTTATAAAATCGTTCGACATTTCGTAAAAATCTTTACTTTTGGATATTTTAAGTTTCTGAAGAATTTCTAGGATTGTTTTTTCTTCTACAGGAGCCCAATCAAACTGCAGTTCATGTGTACTGTCACCAAGGAGTGCTTTAACTTCATCACAGTCGGCAGGATTCCACTGAATCAATAAAATAATGATTAAGAACATCAGGATTAATCTTACAGACGTTTTTCTGTGCAGATTTTCCACTTTCGTGCTGAATCACTGTCCAAGCAGGTTTACATTTGTTTCTTGAGTTACATATGAATTGCTCAGTGGCTGTACGCTTTGTAAGGTCTAATTGTTTCCTATAATTCTTCTTACATACATTGTAGTTATTTTTATCCACTTCTTGTCTTGTGATTTTATATATATCCCAGTAGGTAATCATCAATAGTCTTAGTTTCTCCAGATCACTATTAAACCAATTCAGGAGTCCTTTACGAGGTTTGTTTCTAAATTTACGTACAGGAAAACAGTCTTTGAATAATGTTACTAATGTATTAAAGAAGTTAGAAAATTTTTCTTCAGCATCACCTTTAAGCTCCCAATTGAGACTTGCTAAGTAGCTCCTAAATTGAATTAGGCGCTGTGTCGTTATAGGCCGAATAAAGCTGATAGCAGTCTCCGAGAATAACTGCTCATTGACTTTTTCATCAATTGATAACTCAAACACTACTGCTGCATGATCTGACAAGCCGGGGTCAACGACCGTCACATGGTATCTACCCCTATCCAGATCTGTAACTATATTGTCCAAGCATGCTTGGTTACGAGTAGGCTTGTCATTTGTGACGTGTAGATTGTACATTCTAAGTAAATTACCAAAAGTCTCTGTCCTTTTAACATCCACATTTAAGTCTATATTAAAATCGGAGCATATGATTAGTCTGTCTTTAGGCTGCATAGCACTTATATATGTCAAAAACTGATCGAACATTTCAAAAAATGATTCTACTTTTCCATTGCATGATCGATAAATAGACACAATGATGACCTTGTCCTGGGTTAACCTAATAGCAGTTATTTCACAATCCTTCTCGAGGCAATAAAGGTTACAGTCAATCACTTCAAATTCGAAATGGTCTTTTATTAAGATTGCAGCCCCTCCACCGTGGGTAACTGTTCTGCAATAGGCACTAGCAAGAACATAATCTCTCATACTGTAGTATGATATTTCATCTGTGTTACACCAAATAGAGAATTAAATTCGATACTCATTTACCAGATAAAATAAATAATAGATCCCATTGATGAAAGAAGTTCAACAAGTTCTAAAAACCTACAGAATTAGTAGGTAACAAAGATAGAAACTAGAGAAGTGATGAAAAGAAAGATGAACAGCTAAAAGATCTGTACGAAAAGTAAGCAAGGAGTTGAACAAGGAAAAAAAAAAAATGGGAGAACACGCTAGAACAAATTAGGTAAAGGATTAAAGAGTATGGTACTGCTCGCCTATAGGAGATTGGAATTTGCGACAGCGTAGGAAGTTCTGTAATACTGGTTCACTTGAAACTATCGAATCAAATAAAACAATTAGTTAAGTTACAATTGTAACGACGCAAATAGCGACGTGCATAATCAACGATAGGAGACCATTCCTAAACAAAGGAAGGGTTGGGGGACCGCAACTAATCGATATTGAACATTTTCATGATTATCGATACTGCCCTGAATTTTATTTGAATTACAGAAAAGGAGAGGTGCGCATGCGTCGACGGTGGATCGACGAGGGAGACGTGCGGAACCTGAAAGACGGTTAGTAGTACGTGCCTGACCACGAAAGAGAGAAGTTGAAAAGGCAGAAGGGAGAAGACGAGACTGGGATGTGTGACAGCGGTAGAGGCGTTCTGGCATAATGGTGTGTCAGACTTTCATCTAAAGGAAATTCTGGTTGTGGACTTCCTTGACACGACTATATGGAGATAGTCATTAATCAGAAGAATACACCAAGTCGGCCAGTACGAGACACCGCTACAGCGAACATCAGCTGTGAGAGTGAGTCGTGACTGCTCGCTCTGAATAAGAGCAGATATGGACATCAGGAAGTAATGGAAGACAACTCAGGATCGGAGGATAAGTTGGACATCACTGGTTGAGTATAGTCATCTAGACATTTTCTTATTGTTTGGGGAGTGAGAAAATTGAGATATCCCATTTTTTTTGTAAGGAAGGTTTCTAAGTCATGTATGGCGATTAGACACCGTATGGAATAATAGAATAGAATAGAAACATAGAAGTGAGAATTCTAGAAGTAAAGTGATGAAATCCAGTAATCCAACTATCTTCTATTTCTGGTCTAAATTAATTATAAAAGAGCAGTCAAGAGCCTAACAACTGAATGCCAAAGTTAAATCTCTTCACTTTAGGTTTTTTTGGGTGATTGTTCCACGAATGAATACATAGCTAGGAGCAATTGGTGATGCTCATATAAACTTTGTTATTTTTGAGACAGGACGCGAGGGGAGTAAGGAAGAAAAGTAATTAAGGGGCATGCTTAGTACTTCTTACGAGGGCCTCTCCCTCTTGGGTTTCGTTCAGGTGACGGGTGACTATCTATAAATAGATTTCATGCTGGCCTGTAATGTTAAGTTATGTTTTTTATAGAGATTTATCTACAAGCGAAGGTATATGGAATATGGTAGAGGGGGATAAGAAGTGGAAAGATTGAAGGGCAAAAGAAGGCCTACGAGTGGTAGTGCATTAGGTGTGTACCATTGGAAAATTTACATGTTAGGGTAGAAGTAGAAGTCACTAAAGGGGTTATAGAGAAGCTTACTAATCTGGGCGTGAATTAGTTTCAGTTAGAATTCTAGGGAATTTAGAGACAAAAGAAGATTGGGTGCCCATGCTAAAGAGTAGTAACGTAAGAAGTAGGAAAACTAGAATAACCACCGAGTGAATTAAATCAATGGTATAAGCTGAAGGGAACTCTACTTAAAGAAAGAAAGGGGTTAAAAGATAACAGCTGATGACTGGTCAGGTTAGAAAGAGGAGAGTGAGTGAAAGATAACAACAAATGATTGGTTAGGTTAGAAAGAGGAGAATAGGTAATTACGAGTAGTGTACTGATGCTAAGTAGTTTATTAACAAGTACTAGAGATTGTAAGGGTGAGGTGAGGGAACGCCGGAAGTATCCCGAATCAAACAAATAAAATCTGGTAGTAGGCAAGGCCTATACTAGTACATATAAAGAAAAGAAATTTATGAGAGATTGTGAAAGCCATCGATGTTGGAGGCGAACAACGGCCCCACGTGCCTCTAGGAGAGAGTGTCAGGGACCTCTGACATCGATTTTCAAAATTGTATTTTTGTTTGCGGCCCATTAATATTTTCCCGGTTGCAGGAGAGGAGTCAGATTGTTTGTAACTCAAGATCTAGACGTCGCTCCTGTATCGGTGGTCTATCACCACAGTCACTCTGTAGGTATAGGCCTAAACTTCTATTTCTTTCTTCATGAGACTGTCTTTCCTATCTATCTTTAAATACAATTCTTCATGGACTAAGCTGACAAATAGACTAATATAGGAGACATAGGTGGGATTATTGAGTGTAATTTGTAGAGTTAAGGACTGGATTATGAATTGAAAACCTTTATTTATTCAGAAAAAAAAAGGGGTATAATATATATATTGAACTATCTTGAAGTTGCAAATGTAAATGACTACACAAGTCAGTAGTAAATTAGAAGAACAATACAAGACGTTCTAGTAGATACCTGAAAAACAAAGAAAGAAAATTAAAGTAATTAATTAAGGATTTGTTATTGTTGAACAGAGAACGTACTTATATAGTTAAAATTGGGTATACTAACCTTGAATAATCAAATATTATCCTACCAATAAAAGTGTTGAATGGTTAATGTAGTGTAAATGTAATTTATTGTATATAAGATTGTTATTGTTGAAAAAAGAAAAAAGAAATATATTAAATAAATTATAGTTATTGTTATGCAAAGTAAATTAACGTGAAGTTCAGATTTTTGACCCTTATCCTTGTAATGGTTTGAGAGTCGCTGATTTTTTTGTGCTAAGTTACATACTTTGGTAGTGAGTATTGAAAAAGGAGAAAAAGAAGAAGCAGAGAGAATAAAAAAAAAAAAACACGAAAGGTAAATCCGAACCCAACTCCCGTCTCCACTGTTAACTTAAAAGCTAGTCGAGGGGCATGTAGGTACATAGCCTGTGTATCTATAATTTAATTTGTGTCTGGGCTGATTCATACAAAAAGAAAAGAGGAAGCGTATTGATGATGGCGCCCGTTAATATAAATTTTCATCAATATTATCAAGACTGGGTAAATTGTTAAAAGAGAGAGAAAGTAGACTGAGAGTAGGAAGTTTGCAATCACCCGGTGTCAAAGGTAGTTGTACTGAACGTTGGAATGTGGACTAGGCAGGCAGTGTTGTGATGACACGACAGGTGTATGAGTGACCTTGTTTTGTAGGAGTTCAGTAAACTTATATACTACGATTGAGAATAATCACATATTAGTCGTCACAGATTTTGGCGAAGAATTTCGGCGAAGGTTTAATCCAAGAAGTTAAGGAACTTATAGCATAAAGTAAGAAAAGCCCGTCACAAAGTTTGGCGCCCAGCGTGGGGCTTGATATAAGAAAAGAAAATAAACATTAATCAGTTAGAATTGGAAACTTGAAATACGAGTCATCATATATTTTGGAGCCCATAGCGTGAGGCTGTGATAGTTTCATAGTAGGATAATTTTGATAGTAATTTTGACCCATATCGTGGGGCTGAGTAGTGTTAAAACAAAACAGTATTGCTAATTGTTGCAACTTAATTTAGTTAAAATTGTTAAGTGAAAAAAAAAAAAAAAAAAAAAAAAAAAAAAAAGAAACCTTTATTCAGTTGAAGTTCCATATTATGATAGCCCATAGCGTGAGGCAGTGATAGTTTGATATCCTAACGTGAGGCGAGATAGGGTTAAAAGAATTTTGGGAGTTAGGTTAGTATAACTGAAATTTATTCTCACAAAAAAAAATAATAATAACATATTTTTGGGAAAAGAATAATGACTATTGACAAAGTAAGGACTTCTACAGAGACTAAGACAGACGACTGAACTATTGTGTTCTAATCTTTTTTTTCAGTGGTATTGTTAATATATAAATATGGCTACTTATGTTGATCCGTATGCACAAATAAGAGCAGCTGAGCTAACCCAAGTTATTAGGAAGTTGAGGAAGGCGGATTTAGAAGCAGAATGTGATAGAGTAAAGTTACCGACCACAGGTACAAGGGATGAGTTAAGACAACGCTTGTTAGATTATGCCCGTAAGAACCCTCAGTCATTTCAAGTGTTAATTACGGCTTTTGCTCTGAGTCAGGAAGTTTTGGAAGAAGATTTGGTTGAACATAATATAACGATTCCACAAGGTTCATATGGAGATGTAGTGTATACATGGGTTAAGTTAATGCGTAGGAAGGCCATGGCGGTAGCTGATTCAGAAGAAGTTGTACCAGTAGTACCATCGTTTACAATTCAGTTAGAGCCGCATAAACCAAATACTTTGGATCTGGTTCGTAAATGGAACATTAAATTCAAACCTGGGGATAGTATTTACTTATTTTTGGAGAGATTGGAAGATTTAAAACAAAGTTCTAAGTTACAGGGTGTAGAGTTATTGTCAGTATTACCCGAAATTTTACAAGATTCAGCTTTGCTTTGGTACAGGAACAGATTAACAGATTGGCCTACATGGGAAGCTTTTTTGAAAGAATTTAGAGAATATTATTTGCCTATTGATGAGGAAGACTCGCTTTTGGATGAGATTAGACAGAGAACGCAAGGTCCCAAAGAATCGATTTTTGATTATGTTAATGCTATTCAAACGTTAATGAGGAGGCTGAGTACTCCAATGAGTCCTCAACAAATGATGAAGAATGTTATCAAAAATTTGCGTCCTGATGTAAAATTGTACCTTAGACCTGCAGAGATTCAAACTATAACAGATTTAATACGTGTAGGTAGACAGTATGAACAAATATTGTTAGATTCTGAGAGATATATTCCTCCTCCAACGCAGGTTAGAGCTACAATTAAAGAAACGGCTTATAAACCTCAGAGACAAGTTGTTATACCTTCAGTTCATACAGCGCTAGGAATTCAGGGAAAACAGGAACTTCCATCGTCCGAGTTACAAAAGAAACCCAATGTTAGTTTTTCTGCAAAGACGTGGGATAAGGAACGGAATTCAAGTCCTGTAAATGATTCTAGAATGGTTAAAGTAACAGAAAATAAAGAGAGACAGGATGAGTCGAGGGATAATGGTAAAAACACCACTTTGCGTTTTTCAAATAATCAGCGATGTTGGAATTGTGATAAAACAGGACATAGGCAGTTCGAGTGTAAAGCACCTCGTAGAGTTACTCCACGCACTACGATTAAATGTTATAATTGTAATAAGCTTGGACATAGGTCTATTGATTGTAGGATGCCCCAAGAAAGAAAAGTTAGGCCTACAAATCCCTTATGACAATTAACTAAAAATCAGGCTTGTGTGATGTTAAATATAAATCCTACAGATTTAGTTAATGGAGATAGATGTTTTGTTGAAATTTTGCTGGAGGATATTACATTTATTGCTTTAATAGATTCCGGTTCAGACAAAACTTATGTGGGAGAGAAGGGTGATTTTTTGTGTAAAATGTTAGATTTAGCAGTAGAAGAATCTGAAGTTAGGGTGGTGCAACTAGCAGATAAAACTTATAGTTCTATAACAGGAGAGAGAACTTTTGAGATGAAATTGCAGGACAGGATTTTTCCGATAAAATGTAAAATTATGCCAAATTTAGCAGTAGATATGATTCTGGGCATGGACGTTTTGAAACAAATTGGGTTAGTAGTAGATTTGCAAGATGGGACTTGGTATTTCAAAGATGAACCAGCAAAAATTTTTCAATTTGTTAAGGCTATAGATTTAAAAGAAGAAGATCAACTACATAATATTCTTACTTTACCTACACCTCAGGAAAGGGACAGATTGAATATGTTTTTGGAAAATCAGTTACAGAAATTTGATCAGTGTACTGGACTTACCGATCTGATTTCTCATGTTATTGATACAGGCGATGCAAAACCTATAAAACAAAGATATTATCCAGTATCACCCATTTTGGAAAAAGTTATACACGCGGAAATAGATAAAATGTTATTGGAAAAAGTTATAGAGCCTTCAAATTCACCTTGGTCGTCTCCGGTAGTTATGGTAAAGAAACCAGATAGAACATGGAGGTTCTGCGTAGATTTCAGAAAAGTAAACAATTGTACTAAAAGAGATAGTTATCCTTTGCCATACATTGAACATGTTTTGAGTAAATTACGACATGCTAGGTATATCAGTACAATAGATTTGAAAAATGGGTATTGGCAAGTTCCATTAGATGAAGCAAGTAAAGAAAAAACAGCATTTACCGTACCTGGTAGAGGATTGTATCAGTTTCGAGTTATGCCTTTTGGAATCCATAACGCACCAGCCTCGTTTCAAAGATTAGTTGATACTATATTAAGAGAAGAGATAGGAGAGAAATGCTTTTGTTATTTGGATGATATAGTACTTATTAGCGAGACGTTTGAAGAACATTTGTCCTTGTTAGAAAAAGTTTTAGAGAAATTAAGAAAAGCTAACCTGAAAATTAATAGGGAAAAATCAAAATTTTGTAGAAGTGAATTAAAATATTTGGGTCATATCATTACTCCATTAGGAATTGCTGTAGATTCAGATAAAATCTCGTGTATCCTTGAGTATCCAGCCCCTACAAAAGTCAAGGAAGTACGAGCATTTTTAGGATTGGCATCTTGGTACCGACGATTCATTCCATTTTTTTCTGAAGTTGTAAAGCCCCTCACTGCACTTCTGAAAAAGAATCAGAAATGGCGTTGGACTAAGGAATGTCAGGAATCTTTTGATGAATTAAAATCGAAATTATCTAGTAGCCCTATATTAACTTGTCCAGATTATACTAAACCCCTAGTGCTACAGACCGACGCTAGTTTTTCAGGATTAGGAGCAGCATTAATTCAGACGGGAGAGGAAGGAGAGGAAAAAGTAATAGCTTATGCTAGTAGAACTTTAACAGTAGGTGAGCAAAAGTGGGCAATAGTCGAGAAAGAATTGTTAGCTATATTGTGGGCAGTTCAAAAGTTTCGTCCTTATTTGGAAGGTTATCATTTTAAAGTATATACTGATCACTTTGCTCTGAAATGGTTAAATACATTACAGAATCCGACCGGACGATTAGCTAGGTGGAGTTTATTGCTCCAGGAGTATGATTTTGAAGTAATACATAGGCCTGGTAGATTACAAAAAGTTCCGGATGCTTTATCTAGAATACACGAAGGGAAAGTTCAAGAGAAAACGGTAGAGGAAGAATTTTGCCTTTTGTTAACTAATAACTCTGAAGTAGTCGAATGGGAAAATATACAAGATGCTTGGTATATTAAGCGGAAAGCACAAGTACAGAGTAAACCTAAATTTTGGCCAGATTGGAAGGTCGTAGATGAGAAGTTGTACCATCTTAGATTAGATCAGTTAGAACAAACTTTAGAGGGAACAGTGAATAGGTGGAAATTAGTTATTCCGCAAGATTTTAGGATTAAAGTATTGCAGGAATGTCATGATGCACCGACTGCAGGACATATGGGGATAGCTAAAACTTTCTTTAGAATAGCAAACAAGTATTATTGGCCGGGAATGTTTAGAGATGTTGCTAAATATGTTACTGCTTGTGAAATATGTCAGAGACAGAAAGTGTTACAGACGGCTCAAGCAGGACCAATGCATTTTTACCAGAAAGAGAAACCTTGGATGACTGTAGCTACAGATTTGTTGGGACCTTACCCACGTTCCAAAAAAGGGAACCGATACATTGTAGTATTTCAGGACACCTTTACCAAGTATGTAGAATGTAAAGCGTTAAGGAAAGCAACCAGTAGAGCAGTTACGGAAGCATTTTATGAATTGATTATCCTTAAATGGGGAATTCCGGGATATTTGCTGATGGATAATGGACCGCAATACACTAGTAAATTAATGCGAGAGATAGCTAAAGCTTTTAATATAACTCCTTGTTATTTACCTGTATATTCGCCACAAGGAAATCCAGTAGAAAGAGTCAATAGAGTATTGAAAACAATGATTTCTAGTTATATTCAAAAGGATCAGACAGTTTGGGATATGTATTTGAGAGAATTTAATTTTGCTATAAATACGGCTAAGCATAGTTCCACTGGATGCACTCCTTATATGCTAAATTATGGGAAGGAGCCTGAAATTATCAGTAGGATTGAAAAGGTGGAAAACCAACCGATTTATAAAGAAATTCCAAAAATTTGGGTGGAGAGACTCAATAAATTGAAAACGGTACGTTTAATGGTTAGACATAACTTAGAAACCGCCTATAAGAATTCGAGTCATTATTATAATCTTCGGAGGAGAGAGGTGAGATTTCGTCCAGGAGATCTAGTGTTAAGAAGAAACTTTAAATTAAGTGATGCCTCACAAGCTTATACAGCAGGTTTAAGTGCAAAGTTTGTCGGGCCCTATATTATAAAGAAAAAGTTCAGTGAAAATAGCTACGAACTGACAAACCGTTTTGGTAAAAAGTTGGGGAAGTGGCACGTCAAAGACTTGAAACCCTTTGTTCCTGGATAAACATTCTTTAAGGCTGGTAAAAGAGACACACACAAAAAAAAAAAAAAAAAGAATGTGACCTGTGTCAACATTATTTTTTTTATGGTGAGTGCGGGAAGAATGTAACGACGCAAATAGCGACGTGCATAATCAACGATAGGAGACCATTCCTAAACAAAGGAAGGGTTGGGGGACCGCAACTAATCGATATTGAACATTTTCATGATTATCGATACTGCCCTGAATTTTATTTGAATTACAGAAAAGGAGAGGTGCGCATGCGTCGACGGTGGATCGACGAGGGAGACGTGCGGAACCTGAAAGACGGTTAGTAGTACGTGCCTGACCACGAAAGAGAGAAGTTGAAAAGGCAGAAGGGAGAAGACGAGACTGGGATGTGTGACAGCGGTAGAGGCGTTCTGGCATAATGGTGTGTCAGACTTTCATCTAAAGGAAATTCTGGTTGTGGACTTCCTTGACACGACTATATGGAGATAGTCATTAATCAGAAGAATACACCAAGTCGGCCAGTACGAGACACCGCTACAGCGAACATCAGCTGTGAGAGTGAGTCGTGACTGCTCGCTCTGAATAAGAGCAGATATGGACATCAGGAAGTAATGGAAGACAACTCAGGATCGGAGGATAAGTTGGACATCACTGGTTGAGTATAGTCATCTAGACATTTTCTTATTGTTTGGGGAGTGAGAAAATTGAGATATCCCATTTTTTTTGTAAGGAAGGTTTCTAAGTCATGTATGGCGATTAGACACCGTATGGAATAATAGAATAGAATAGAAACATAGAAGTGAGAATTCTAGAAGTAAAGTGATGAAATCCAGTAATCCAACTATCTTCTATTTCTGGTCTAAATTAATTATAAAAGAGCAGTCAAGAGCCTAACAACTGAATGCCAAAGTTAAATCTCTTCACTTTAGGTTTTTTTGGGTGATTGTTCCACGAATGAATACATAGCTAGGAGCAATTGGTGATGCTCATATAAACTTTGTTATTTTTGAGACAGGACGCGAGGGGAGTAAGGAAGAAAAGTAATTAAGGGGCATGCTTAGTACTTCTTACGAGGGCCTCTCCCTCTTGGGTTTCGTTCAGGTGACGGGTGACTATCTATAAATAGATTTCATGCTGGCCTGTAATGTTAAGTTATGTTTTTTATAGAGATTTATCTACAAGCGAAGGTATATGGAATATGGTAGAGGGGGATAAGAAGTGGAAAGATTGAAGGGCAAAAGAAGGCCTACGAGTGGTAGTGCATTAGGTGTGTACCATTGGAAAATTTACATGTTAGGGTAGAAGTAGAAGTCACTAAAGGGGTTATAGAGAAGCTTACTAATCTGGGCGTGAATTAGTTTCAGTTAGAATTCTAGGGAATTTAGAGACAAAAGAAGATTGGGTGCCCATGCTAAAGAGTAGTAACGTAAGAAGTAGGAAAACTAGAATAACCACCGAGTGAATTAAATCAATGGTATAAGCTGAAGGGAACTCTACTTAAAGAAAGAAAGGGGTTAAAAGATAACAGCTGATGACTGGTCAGGTTAGAAAGAGGAGAGTGAGTGAAAGATAACAACAAATGATTGGTTAGGTTAGAAAGAGGAGAATAGGTAATTACGAGTAGTGTACTGATGCTAAGTAGTTTATTAACAAGTACTAGAGATTGTAAGGGTGAGGTGAGGGAACGCCGGAAGTATCCCGAATCAAACAAATAAAATCTGGTAGTAGGCAAGGCCTATACTAGTACATATAAAGAAAAGAAATTTATGAGAGATTGTGAAAGCCATCGATGTTGGAGGCGAACAACGGCCCCACGTGCCTCTAGGAGAGAGTGTCAGGGACCTCTGACATCGATTTTCAAAATTGTATTTTTGTTTGCGGCCCATTAATATTTTCCCGGTTGCAGGAGAGGAGTCAGATTGTTTGTAACTCAAGATCTAGACGTCGCTCCTGTATCGGTGGTCTATCACCACAGTCACTCTGTAGGTATAGGCCTAAACTTCTATTTCTTTCTTCATGAGACTGTCTTTCCTATCTATCTTTAAATACAATTCTTCATGGACTAAGCTGACAAATAGACTAATATAGGAGACATAGGTGGGATTATTGAGTGTAATTTGTAGAGTTAAGGACTGGATTATGAATTGAAAACCTTTATTTATTCAGAAAAAAAAAGGGGTATAATATATATATTGAACTATCTTGAAGTTGCAAATGTAAATGACTACACAAGTCAGTAGTAAATTAGAAGAACAATACAAGACGTTCTAGTAGATACCTGAAAAACAAAGAAAGAAAATTAAAGTAATTAATTAAGGATTTGTTATTGTTGAACAGAGAACGTACTTATATAGTTAAAATTGGGTATACTAACCTTGAATAATCAAATATTATCCTACCAATAAAAGTGTTGAATGGTTAATGTAGTGTAAATGTAATTTATTGTATATAAGATTGTTATTGTTGAAAAAAGAAAAAAAGAAATATATTAAATAAATTATAGTTATTGTTATGCAAAGTAAATTAACGTGAAGTTCAGATTTTTGACCCTTATCCTTGTAATGGTTTGAGAGTCGCTGATTTTTTTGTGCTAAGTTACATACTTTGGTAGTGAGTATTGAAAAAGGAGAAAAAGAAGAAGCAGAGAGAATAAAAAAAAAAAAACACGAAAGGTAAATCCGAACCCAACTCCCGTCTCCACTGTTAACTTAAAAGCTAGTCGAGGGGCATGTAGGTACATAGCCTGTGTATCTATAATTTAATTTGTGTCTGGGCTGATTCATACAAAAAGAAAAGAGGAAGCGTATTGATGATGGCGCCCGTTAATATAAATTTTCATCAATATTATCAAGACTGGGTAAATTGTTAAAAGAGAGAGAAAGTAGACTGAGAGTAGGAAGTTTGCAATCACCCGGTGTCAAAGGTAGTTGTACTGAACGTTGGAATGTGGACTAGGCAGGCAGTGTTGTGATGACACGACAGGTGTATGAGTGACCTTGTTTTGTAGGAGTTCAGTAAACTTATATACTACGATTGAGAATAATCACATATTAGTCGTCACAGATTTTGGCGAAGAATTTCGGCGAAGGTTTAATCCAAGAAGTTAAGGAACTTATAGCATAAAGTAAGAAAAGCCCGTCACACAATAGATCGTTAGAGATTCCGCGCCTGTTACTGAACTTTTTAAAAATATTGATAGAAATATGATATAATTGATTATTCACTCATATGCCGCGTGTTTGATAATGACCAATAACGTTAAGCAATTCCTCGAATATAGATCAATCACGATCGTTTATCTTATAAAATGCTTGCTAGGCCTATTAATATGAGGAAGGCATTTTACCCGATAAAATGGTCAGCTGGTTACTGGACACCCAAGCATCAATGTGCCGTGATTAATACGTCACACGTTGCCATTAAGCAGCACGAAAACAGATTAATTTATACAACATAATTCGTTTGGAAGTCGAAATCTTATAAATGTACATGGGTTAAAACACAATTTCGATTACGTGCAAGCCAGTTCGTGTTATTTTATTCTGTTCTGCTGTTAACTTACCTGAATTAAGTTAACTATGTCTTATATGCACAATTGGTAGCACTGACCACAACATGGTAACTCGAATCGATTCATGGATGGTTGATTCATAGTATGCCGTGATCTCGAAGCTGTTAGTTTTGTTTTTATATAATAAAGCACGAAAGTAATTATTATTTGTATAATCCGTTACATTTTTATTCATTGAATAGTCTTAATAACTCGAGTTGACGAGTTGCTCTTGCTGCGCAGTCGCGAATCTATCGATAATCGATAAACTCGTAAAATCTCGTGGGATTACCTATGATAAATCCATCTCAGAGGGAATTTTATCTGTTCAATTATCTACAAGTCTGCTTGTTTGTCCGTCACAGGCATAAATTGACAAAAGTCCATATTCCAAATGTTTAGTAACAATAAAGGGAAAATTATAAAGATACAGAAAATAAAATCCGAAAATATCTCGCGTCAAAAGTGACAAAATATAGCCTATTAAAAAAATTTTCTCACAAGTTTTATATTTTTCACATTTCGGTATGACTGTTTTCAAAATATGTAACTTATATTTCGGAGGTATACTGACGGATACGTTATACAACTTCATTCTCGGCATCTCGTTTACCATGGAAGTTATTTAACTCTTTATATAGGCTAATAACACTGTAACTGTATTTTTTTTACACTCGAATACGTTTTACCGGATTTTCATGAAACTTGGTTTACGCATTTATAACGTCCATGGGAAGAAGCCTATTTATTTTGGACGAAATCGGTTAACCGGTACCGGAGTAACGACTAATTATCGGTCACATGCTTTTTAAATGGCAAATCACAATGCTCCAAAGACGCATTGCTAACAGGAGTAAGGCTTGGATTTCTTGTTCCGTTTTTTATATTGAATACTGAGGGCCTTGACTGCACTCAGATGTTTGTAAACTTATTATATCATGCCTTGCTTTAGATGTGAGGCATCTGTTGTAAATTCCTTTTGTTAATATTCTAGTTATTCCACTTATTCTTTCACATATGGTTATCAAACTTTCTCAAGAAACCGTGGTCTAAAACTCAGTACTTTCTGGAATATGACCTATTAACTCCATCTGAAACTTTGTTATATCAGTTTACCTGATTTTATTTGAACTGAAATCTCCTGCCTTAGTTTCCAATCAAAGTAAATTAAAACAAATTAATGAAAAGAAAGTATCCAATTTCAAGCATTTTAGTAATAAAAATTTACCAATACAACTAAGCAAGTTACTATCAAGAAGAATTATTTGATTAAACTTACAGGTTATAAAATTTAGTAATTCAAGAAGTGCAATTAACCTATGAACACATTTATCTTTTGAGGATAATTTTATAATATAAGTGCACATCACATTCAACATACTTGGTACTTTTTGACCATTCCTTTTAGGATTAAAAACGTATATAATATTCGTCAATCTGCTTCAATATTATGCTGTTATCTTTATCGTGCTTCATTCATGTCATCAGCCATTTGCTCAAGACGGTTGATAAATGTAGGCTAACCAAAAACGGACTAATTGTTTGCTATAGTGAGAATATTAGTAGGCCTAATTCTATAATCTAAGAAAAGCGTAATACAGTGAAAGCCGGTTAATGTAATCGCGGATGTGATCAGTCTGGTAACGTTATAATTTATATGAAGTCCCGTAGGGATTAATATTGATACATTGAAAAAATGCTGTTTATTGTGATCAAAGATTCAGTTTATGTTATCACATTTTTCTGTTTTACGGCTTTATTTCCAAGTACTGTACGCCATTCAAAATTTCGTTTTTAAGGGTGTCGTTTCTAATTCAACTGTATTGTGTTGTATTGGAAATAGCAGTACTGTACCCAGGTCACAGGAAGACCAGTTCAAGGTGGTGGAATTACCTAACTTTCTCTTTTAAGCAATAAAACATGTTTCATCCCTCAGTTTAGCTGTTGCTTTTGATTTGTGAAGATCACAGTGTTGACATGCAGTGATTGCTAGTGTAAAATTAAAAACCTGAACAAACAGGTATTAGATGTTTTTCTAAGCGGTTTTCACCACAGATCAGTATACACTTCCAAGAACACTCGTAACTGAGTATGGAGTATTGGTTAAAGAACTTCTAAAGGAAAATAAAAACAATTAAAAACTTTGTTACTGGTTGGAAAAATAGTTGCTTGCATTCTATCACTGTATTATGAGTGGTTCAATGATTCACAGTTACATATTTTATGAATAAATAGCTTTTAATTCCGATTTGCAGTGTATTATCTTATACAAGAATAAATAACCTTCAATAAATTATTTCGGTTACTGTTATCAATTGGTTAATATTATCAGATTAATGAATTTTATTGTTTTTACCTTTGAGGGTCAATTATAATAAATTAACAAATATATTCACCTTTTCCCTCAATTTAATTTATTATCAGATTAGCTGCATACCGAAGCGATCACAATAAGCGGCGTGCACTGTATTGACTATAATGCAAAAACATTGTAAGTTCTTCTATACTATTGTAATTCAGCGCTCTGGATTATTTACCTTTCTGGACAGCTGTGGTGGAGTCTTCAGGTTTCTTGGTGGCGGCGTCTCCCTTGGCGGCGTCATCGCGGAGTGACGGTGATGGCGGCGCTGAGTTGCTGGTGCCATCCTGCACGGCAGGACTCCTCAGCTTCTCCTCAGCAGCTTTCAGAGATTCCAGGAGCTCAGTGCTGCGCTGATTGGTGATCTTCCTCACGGCTCGCACCCACAAGTGCTTCTGCTTGTTAGCAGTGCCATTTAGAGCTCTGAAACATTTAACGAATCCGTTAATTAATATTCCTTTAAAAATACACTTTTAACTGCATGGGGAGGAAAAACATCATCCGTGGTTCAAATTCTGCTTAATTCAAATGGGAATAACGCAATTTATTAGATACTTTAACCTAAATTCCCTGTTAACCGCTAAAATCAAAGACAGACCCCCAACAGGCAGCCTCGGCAAAAGGGCTAATAACCAGATCATTCTTCCCAACAGTGGAAGAAAGACTAAAGCTGAAAATCCCTATCACCTTTAAATTTACAGCACTTACGACTGGACATGGTCTTACAAAATCATACCTACATAGATTTAAAATAATTGAAAATCCAATGTGCTCCTGTACCGAAGAAGAAGAACAAACGGTAGAACACCTCATTCATTTAATGCATGTAATATTACCTTGTAATGGGGCATGCTGTAAATAAAGTAAAAAGAAAAGACCCCCATAAATAACCCGTACTGGGGATGTCTTGTTTGTATCGGGAGCAGGACTTTTTTTTTTGGCAACGAGCTTGAGACAACCAATATAATTCTGTTCATAACTAGGGCGACTAATCAAACTCCACGTGGAGTCTGAGAAATATGAATTGGTTGGTTGTTATATGGTTATTTAACGACAGCGATGTACTGCTACTTAGGCCTGTGACCGTCGCCGGTGTGCCGGAATTTTGTCCCGCAGGAGTTCTTTTACATGTCAGCAAATCTACTGGCATGGGCCTGTCACATTTATGCACACATAAACGCCACCGACTAGGGCCGGGATCGAACCCGCAACCTTGGGCAAAGAAAACTAGCGCGATACTAACTGCGCCACCCAAGCCGACATTCAGTGAATTGTTGTGCCATCTCCTGTTCTCACTCGGTCAGAAGAACCGTATTCATACCACGAGAATGTGATAGACTACAGGATGAACAGTTCACTGACAAATAGGTCTTCGATACATCTGAGACCATGGTGCTTGCTAGGATGTTGATAATAGGGAAGATTTTCAGAAAAGTAAATGCCCTTATGCCACAATTACAAATGGTTAAGAAATATGAATCTACTGAAATGTAGAGCTTGTACTGGAAATCAGAGTAAGAAGAAATATTTGATACAATTAGAGGTTAATAATTATTGTAAATAATTTTCCAATACATGGCCTATTATCGATTATTATTGAGTATTTAAATTAAACAAAATTATTATTATTATTATCCCCTCTGGAATGCGCTGACTAGACAATGTAGTAGCTGATCAACGAGACTTCCAGAGCTGACTTAACATAAATACATCTCTTATGGAATTAACTCTGTAAATCCTAATTACAAAACTTGTTTATGTGTTATTATAATTATATATCATTTTTGTAATCTTATTTTTACCTCACCGTAGTAATCAGCATTAATGTCACTCGTAGTTGCCTCCTATTTATAATTTGTAAAAATTGTTTGTAGCATCTATAAATAAATAAAATGAAATAAATGAAATTATTATTATTATTATTATTATTATTATTATTATTATTATTATTATTACAGGGGTGCCCACCCCCCAAACTTCATGACTCACCCCGCCCCAACCTGATTGGCTGTCGACAAGGGCGCCCATATGATATTTTCTAGGGGGGGGGCAATTTTTTTAATTAATTTATTTTTTGTCGCTTTAACTTCTTGGGCCACTTTGTAACATATTAAATTAATAATATAAAAATATAAATGCAACAATGACTTAGCCAGAAAATAATTGCGAGGGTGGAAAGTGCCGGGGGGGTTGGAAACCCCCCCAAAAAGGGGCTCGGGGGTCCATCCCCAGAAAATTTTTAAATATTGAACTAATGAAAATCACATTTTACGCTATTTTACTACAGAAAAACTAGTTACGAAATTTGTTTACCGTACTCCTAGACATGCCAATATAAATAAGAAATCATTACCTATGTGGGGGGTCCACCACCCGGAAAATTTTTAAATATTGAACTAAAGAAAATCACATTTTACGCTATTTTAGCACTCAAAAACTAGTTAGGAAATTTGTTTACCATACTCTAAGACATGCCAATGTAAACAAGAAATTCTTACCTAAGTCGGGTGTCCACCCCCAAAGGCGTAGGAAGGGGGGTGTCTTTGTAAGTAAAAAATCGCTCAAGGGAATTTAAAGAAAATAATAATATTATTTAAAACAATGAAATAAGCTTAACAACTTTCTACAAGACAACATGCCTATTGAAACTTCTTTTAGTTTTAAATTCTGTCAACAAAGGTAATAAAACGCGGCTGAACTGGCCGCTGTGTTGATACGAACAATAATATTATGCTTAGGGGAGGGGTTTTATTTCTGTCGATGCTTGTCTCTGCAGTTTTATTAATTTAAATGAGACTTCAACAATCGGTGATATTTTATATCACTTAAGCCGCAACCAATTCTACCCGCTGCGGCAGTCATGACTTTGACTAAAATAAACTTCGAATTTGAGTTGACTCCGAAGTCTCCTTCAATATAGATTTTGAACTGGGTGGTGCGCTTATTTAAGAATAGATTGTTAATAATACAGCTCCGTAAAATAGTTACATTACTTGTTTATGAAATTTATTAGGATCAACCTATAAACAAAATTATGAAAAATTCATATAACTTCCTCTGCCAAAATAAAAGTTAGCCCCCCTTAAAAATAATAGAAAGTTGTCGCTAATCTTCGTGTCACATCCCCAAAAGGTACCTAAGCCAAATACTAAATTTTGTTTTCGTACGATTTTCCGTTGCAAAGAGCGAGTATTCAGAGTGGGTGACTTATAACTACCCTTCAGAGAATTATTTCGAAAAAGTGTTTCAAATAAAAGTTTCAGCTCTTTAAGCAACCCACGTGCAAAATTTAAAGAAAATCGTTAGAGCCGTTTTCGAGAAAACTTTCTTTATGTAAAAATAAGGAAAACTTGTCTCCAATCTTAGGTTCACATCTTGAAAGGTATGTGACATAAATACAAAATTTTGTGCTTTTATCAAAATTCATCTTTCCAAAATCGAGATTTCGCTTGGAAAACAAAACATCTATATTAATACTAGCTTAAAAGACCCGGCGTCGCCCGGGTTTTGTATTTTGTAATTGGAAATTAGCTTATGAAGGATTTTCAATTTTAAATTCTAGGTCCTTATATAGGCATTTATAATTTGAAATAGGAAGAACGACTTATTACACTCAAACTATTCCCTCAGAAAACGCTTGATATAGTTTTTTATGGCTCATAGAGGATCTAGAATTTTGCATCCCATCGCTTGTACAGTGCACAGCAAGCCTGGTAGAGGTTTAAATAAGAAGAAACAGAAATTCCTGTAAAAATAAAATTGTAATATCGAGGCGGGAAATTTCCCACTCTTATGTTACCATAAAATCGTTTTGGGGATGAAATTAAACAGAAAGCATTATCACTTTCATACTTTTCTCTCCAAAAACCTGCGATATAATATAATAATATACACATTACCATACCTCGTTTTGTTTTCTCTATGTCCAGGGTAGAGAAAGTTATATGATTCCATTATTTTAGTGGATTTCATTCTGTAATATTTATTTATAACATGAATTATTTTGATAACTTCTCTTATTTGTCAAAAGTGCATTTCATTTGTTTTTTCCAAGCCCACCTGATACCATTTGGCAACAATATATTCTGTGATTTGGAATGGATAATTCTATGTAAAAAGGGATTAAGTATTTTCAAAAACATTTAATTTTTGGCATTTAGAATCAGAATTTTTCAAAATCCTTTCTTAGTGAGCACCTACATTATGAAACGAAGGTACTGTCAAAATTCCAAGTCTCTACCTGTTATAGTTTAGGCTGTACGTTGATTCCTGTCATTCAGTCAATCAGTCAGTCAGTCATTCATTCAGTCAGTCAGGACAAAGCTTTTTATATATATAGATATAAATGAATTTCCAAAATGTATGTTGCCGCATCACTTGAGAACGGCGTGACCGATTTGGCTGATTTCTTTCTTGTTGTGTTCGTAATTGTCAGGACAAGGTTTGTATGAAAGAAAAGTTTTGGAAAATCGACGGGAAAAGTCGGAAATGTGAAATGAGGCATAGTTAGAGAGTCTGCTGTCAATTGTTTACAAAACAAAACAAAAAAGATTAAAAAAATTGAAGTGTGACAAAAGGAGTGTGACATATTCGCAGTTTGAGAGTTCCGCTTTCAAATGTTTTCATAAAAAAGTGTGAGTCTTGCAACCAAGCCAAATCGAAAGTGGGTATGTAGGCCTATGCTCCCTATACAAATCTACATTATTTCTTGATCAATTTGCACGACATTTTGCACACATACCCAGTTAAGCCCGGGAAGTAACGCGGTGAACACTAAAATTCAAACAAACCACTTCTTCCCTTGAAAATTTATATAATTTCTAAAAATATTAGGCCTATATTGAAAAATGACAATAGTGTATTGTTTACAGTGTTCACATAGGGCTTTGGGAACTACATAATATTGGGCTTTAACAAATTCTGATGCTATCGATGTAATTAATACATTTGTAAAAATAATTCTTGAATAATGAAATCCAAGAAAATAAATCACAATGTGAAGCACGTCACATAACCTTCACTACCCTCGACATGGAAAATATCATTTTCTCACTTCACATTTTGATGTAGAATAAGCGGTAGTATTGCAGGGATAGCTTAAATGTGTGCCTTTGAGTATGCTATATCAGAAGTCGGTAAAAAAAATCATATCCACTGATACGTCACTCATAGCTGTAGGATGTTTATCATAGGCTCTAAACATCTGCAAGAAGACAAAATAGGGTGGAACATTTTCAGGCCTATGCCCACAGTATATTATGTCCCAGGTTTTGGGGAGGAAATTATGAAAGTGATATTGATTTTTTTTAAATTTCAGCTCCGAAACGGTTGTATGGTAACATGAGAGTGAGAAATAAAATTTTCCGTAAATTTTCTTATGTAATCGGAATTTATGTTTCTTCTTATTTCAACCCCTCCCAGGCATGGTGTGTAGAAGCAACGGAATGCAACATTCGACATCCTCTGTGAGCCATAAAAAGCTATAACTAGCATTTTCTGAGGTAATAGTTTGAGTGTGATAAGTCGTTCTTCCTCATTTCAAGTTCTACGTAGGCCTACATATTATACAAGGCCCTAGAGTCCGAAAATCGAAAGTCCTTCATAATTAATTTCAAATTACAAAACAAAAACCCGGGCGACGCCGGGCCTTTTAAGCTAGTAAACATATTAAAAAAATCACTCAAAAAATAAAAGTTTGCACAATTTCGGGAGTGTATTTTGGCCTAGATGTTCGCTTTATTAACGGTAACGCTCACGAAAACAATATATATCTGTCTGTCTATAACGTACTTTAGATTAATAATAATAATAGGCGTAATAATAATAGCATTTATTGTCGTTTAACAGTACAATGTACATTGTACAGAATAATGTGCTTGATATGTATGTCTTTCCTTAATCCTAAGAAAATTGGCTGAATTAAGTTAACTATGTCTTATATGCACCATTGGTAGCACTGGTCACAACATGGTAACTCGAATCTATTCATAGATGGTTGGTTCATAGTATACCATGAATTCGGAGCTTAGTTTTGTTTTTATATAACAAAGTAATTAATACTAAATTTGCATAATCCGTTGAGCTTACGAGTTACATCAGATAAATTCGTTGCAGCTGCATCTATCGATAAACTCTTAAACTCTCGTGGGATTACCTTTGACTATCCAAAAAATAACACTTGGAACTGTTCCTTCTTTTAATAATTAAAATGGGAGAGGGGGGTGACAATAAATTTTCCGCATCGGGTACCACCTAAGCTTGCTACGCCACTGTCCACCCCCGGGAAATTTTTAAATATTGGACTAATGAAAATCACATTTTACTCTATTTTAGCTTGAAAAACTAGTTAGGAAATTTGTTTACCATACTCTTAAGATATGCCATTGTAAATAAGAAATCATTACCTAATTGGGGGATCCACCCTCGGAAATTTTTTTAAATATTGAACTAATGAAAATCAAATTTTACGCTATTTTAGCACTAAAAAACTAGTTACCAAATTTGTTTATTATACTCCTAGACATGGCAACTTAAACAAGAAATTGTTACCTAAGTTATAATACTTATTATCATTTATAAGAAAAGTTGAATAACACATGGAACAGTGGACATAATAGGCCTACTCATTATGTTATGAAAAGAAAATAACTGCTATATCATATTTGACACACCAACAAATCTTGTTTAATTAAATAAATATTTCTTTTAAATACAAATTTAGAATTTTGGGTTTTGACTTTTGGGGGTCCAAACTCCCTGGACCCCCCTTTCCTAATCCACTGTGGATTCTGCTTCCATGTTGTCGATTTGGTAAAACTTCTGCAAACTTTTTATGTCTTAACTGACTCTAAATAAAATAATTGTCATAAAAGAAAAACACCTGACTATAATAATGATTAATATACTTTTTTCCTTCCTCTGCCCGTACCATAGGTACTATAGGTAGAGGAAGTATTGTTTTCGACCCCAAAATTCGAAGTTGAGTTTTTAGCATATATACACGTTTCAAGGCCCCTTGGATCCAAAAATACTATTTTTGGAAACATGTCTGTGTGTCAGTGTGTCTGTGTGTGTGTCTGTGTGGAATATCTGTGAACAGGCTAGCTCGAAAACGGAAAATCGTATGAAATCAAAATTTCGTATTTGGGTCAGGTACTTTCTGAAGATGTGAGATGAAGATTGGCGACAAGTTTCTCTTATTTTTAAGGGGACTTTACATGAAGATTTTTACGTTTTTCGCAATTTTCTCGAAAACGGCTCTAACGATTATCTTTAAATTTTTCACTTGGGTTGCTTATACTAAGAGCTAAAACTTTTATTTGAAACATTTTTTCGAACAAATTCTTTGAAGGGTAGTTATAAGCCACCCACTGTGAATACACGTTCTTTGCAATACGGCCTCATGCAACGGAAAGTCGTACGAAAACAAAATTTTGTATTTGGGTTAGGTACCTTCTGAGGCTGTGACACGAAGAGTGGCGACAACTTTCCCTTACTTTTAAGGGGACTTTACACGAATAAATTTTCGTTTGTCATGATTTTCTCAAAAACGACTCTAACGATTTCCTTTAAATTTTGTACATGGAGTGTTTATACCAAGAGCTAAAACTTTTATTTGAAACTTAAAAAAAAAAAAAATATCTGAAGGGTGGTTATAAACTACCCATTGTTTGTAGATAGATTGTTTGTAGATTGTTTGTCTTGCCTGGTGAACAACTCAATACGCGGACATTCACGGCCTCTTATTCTATATAAGTACGTGAAGTGAGAAAGATGTATTGTTGGCCATGCTTACAGTAAAGAAATATCTGAGGGGAATATTCGATAAATTTCGGAAATTATTCTGAATGGCGGAAAGTTCAATAAACGTTTGCAGTCACTTGTTTTTTCTTCATTTTTTTTAGTTTGTCCATAGCCTGTGTTTTTAGTAGCAACATTCAAATAAGGGGCTATAAGGTATTTACAGCATAATTAGCGTAACATTGTGTCTTGCGATTCGGTACAAGGATATGTGAATACTGCTAACTTTATATTTGGGCAGAGGAAGTTATGTGACTTTCACATCAGATTTTTTTTCCTTGCGCCTCCCCCCTACCCGAGTATGGGCGCCCATGGCTATCGAAATTCTTCATCTTTATCGTGAAGAATCTGCTTGGGATTTACATCAATATACGGTTTCCATTTATCTTCGCCACTGCTTTTACTTTCAGTAAACTTGTATTTTATTTCTAAATTATGTTTTAGTTTATACGGATGTTTCTTTCTGCAGTGATCTTGCCATATTTTGTCATGCCTAATAATGGCATTGCACAATAATTCTAAACACTTATATTTAAATTGCTGTTGTTTTTTAGGCATTTTCGAGGTGCCGAGATGGACTGAAACCAGTAGCCATAACCTCAAGTTTCAAATTAAGAATGCTGCATTCGTTATAGATAGATTTTTCCACACCTTCCCTCCTGTTATTATAAGGTGGCACGAGCTTTTGAGTGCAGTAAAATCACTTCCGAGAATAATATTATTCTTGCAGGCGGCATTGTACAAAGACTGTAATAACCCAAGGCTTGTAAACTAAAGTGTTTTGCAGATGACAAGCCGTTTCTTCCTTCTCCTGCTTAGATACGCGGTCCAATCAGAGACGGCGAGACGGAGGGAAGATCCTTACTGATAGCGGCACCTCAATAGCTCGTACACGTGATTGGCGGTGAAGGAATTGGGTTCTCATTTGAAAAATACTGTACAGTTTAGTTTACTGATCTTGGTAATAACCAGTGCTTTAGTTGGGCCGGTACGCACCGGTACTGCGTACCGGTATAAAATTATTTTCCTTCTACCATACCGGGAAAAATATGTGCTCCGGTACGGCGTACTGGCAGTACAGGAACGATATTGTCCTAAAATACTTATTAAATGTCCGATTCACCAGAGTGTATTTGTTAATAATGACAAACACTATTAAATTCGCAATAGATATGCGTTCTAATGTTCACCTTCGTGCGCATTTCTACAATAATTACTTTCTCCTTAGATTACATGTTGGCTATCCTGATAAGATGCTCGGTTTTTTAAAACTCTTTTTATGAGGCGATATGGAAAATTTTGAAGTAAGGTGAGTACCCCCATAAAATATTTTCCAACTAAAGCACTGGTAATAATCCAGTAAGAACTAATACTCCAATAGTTCTACCAACAAGCGAAGGAAGAATTGAGGTCAGTGATAACAATGAGAGAATATTGCAACGTTGCTTTTGTTTTGGAAAGCGAATTTTAACCCCCCCCCCCAGAATATTCATAAAACGATAATATTTTGTCCCCCCCCCCCCAGAAATTTCAATGACGCCCCCCTGTGGGCACCCCTGATTATTATTATTATTACAAGTAGTGGTAATGGCAGTAGTACTTTTCATAATCTCCATGACTGAAAACTTTATTTCGCCATAACATAATACAATTAAGAAAAAGTCGATAAGTACAATATGTAATCACAAAAAATAAACAATAAAATAGAGAATCACATAGCCTAGATATAACCGGTACTGCACAATTATCTTCCCTGAAAACACAGAAAGTGCCAGTTCGTCGAGGTCAAAATAATATTTCAAATACGGATCAGAGAACAAAAACATCAATAAAAAAATACACATAACTTCATATTATATTAATAAATTAACGATTATAGTTGATCGTGAAGTAGATTACTAGTTTGGTAATTAACTGGGAATTTGAACCGGAAAATGCGCATGCCTCTATTACCTATGTGTATGTAAGAATAATTTGGCATTTCTTTGAATATCACAATAATATAATAATAGATTGAATAGAATATTCTACCGACTTGTCTAATAAAGATTGTAACCGACGAAAATTAAGGACAATATATAATACGAGGGTAGATAGAAAAGCAACGCACAATTTTTTTTTTTATACAAAAAGTTTAATAGGTCCAATTGCAAACAAATGCACACATGAAGGGACATCTTTTGTATATTTTTCTATTTAGTCGCAAAGTTTCTCAACACATTTCTCCCATAATGTTACCTGTTTCAAAATACCCTATTCATAGAAGTCCGTTCGGTTGGAGTATATCCATCTGTATACATTGGTAAGGTTGCATCGTACCCTTCGTGACAAACGCTGTAACATTCATGCTGATGGTGTCAGTCTTCTTCACGTCAATGCTCGCCCCCATATTGCTGCAGCTGTTCGTGAGAAAATCAAGAAATTTAGTTGGGAGGTGCTCCAGCATTATCCATACAGACCAGACCTGCCACCGTCGGACTTTCATTTGTTTGGTTCCATGAAGAAATTCCTGGCTGGTAGGCGCTTTGCGTCAGATGCAATAGTGAAAACAGCAGTCCGCAGATGGCTATGCTCCAACCGAACGGACTTCTATGAACATGGTATTTTGAAACTGGTGTAACGTTGGGAGAAATATGTTGAGAAACTTGGCAACTATATAGAAAAATAGACAAAAGATATCCCTTCATGTGTGTATTTGTTTGTAATTATACCTAATAAACTTATTGTTAAAAAAAAAGTGTTACTTTTCGATCTACCCTCGTACTAAAGAAAGGGAGAACTTCTACTTAAAAGTGGAAAGACTTGAAAGCATACACAATAATTTCGAGAAATAATTATTTAAGCTATTCAAAAGCACAACAATAATTTGATAAACACTCCAGTATTCAGTAGTTCTATGAGCAATGCAAAATTGGACAAAATAGATTAATTGTTAATGTATTTTAGCAGTATTCGACATAATTTTTATGATAATAATTATCATAATAGTTAAATAGTTAAAACAATCTATTATATAATTTAAAATTATGATTTACTCACTCCATGATGTGATAAAACAATAATTTCTATCGATACAGAACAACAGCAATATCTGACTTAATTCGGTACAACAGGCACAAAAAGATAGACTATCTTTGGCTCATAGAATTTCATAATAACGCCTCCGCTGTCTTTTATAAGCCTACAAGGCCCAATTGCGAATATGTAAAAGTAATATATTAACCAAACTCGAATATTCTATTATCTAATAGCCTATGTAATATAAACCATACATTTATCCTGATACCTGTACAAATTAATTCACTGCGCGTGTATGGAGTCCACAGGGACTACCTCCGTTGTGAGGCAACTTGGAAAATAATAATAATAATAATAATATAATAATAATAGTAATAATAATAAATAATTTAAAATGTAGCCTAAGTTATTTTATATTTTGCAAAGAATTAGAAAAATTGACAAGTGGCATAAGTTATCGCAAGAATAAACAAAACATAAACTCCACAATTTTCTTAAATATAAATACAAAAAGTGGTAGTTCTATAGCTTTCTAAATAATAAATCACACAACACGAATCAGAGAACAAAGAAACCAATCATTTCCTCCCAACAAAAATATTTAAAATTGCATTTCCAAAAGTCAAATTCACACTAGAATATGAAAATATAAACACACGATTCCAGCATTGCCACACTTATAATCTTTGCACTTGTTTACCTGATTAAATAAATTAGTGATATTGAAACACTAACATTGCGTTTCGGTCCTCGCTCGCCATTTTCGCTAAGCTTCGTTTTCTTCGTCACTAGATGAAAGTAGACTCGAAATAAAGCTTGGAACACCAGAACATAGTAAGTGATATCCGAAAGACATTTTCAGCAAACAGAAATTAAATTTGTAACTACATTGTTATATATACTCATTTCAGTGGAATTATTTTTCACCCCTAAGCTTGATGGCCACATAGTTTCTATTTATATCACTTTCTCCCTGCAAGCAATGTAATGTTTATCACTATCAGTGTATTTGCTTGTGATTATCCATTATACTATTTCATCTAGAAACACTGTTTATTTAATAATAACAATTTATCGAAAATACCCTCTATCTATTTCAATAATCGTAGAGTATAGGCGAGGTGGAATTTTCTGGATGAGTTGTCCTCCAGCTCCTTCGTTTCAGTGGGAAGGCAACAAACCACAAATAATGTAATGTATTTTTTTCACATGTAGAAGTTTCCTATGTCGATGGATTACATTTTATAAAAAAAACCCAGATACTAGAGAATAAAATTTAATGTGTTTGGGAACTGTAGTACTGAATACATTTTCACTAAAGTAAACAACTTACGTTTGTTACCCACGATTAGTAAAACTGGAGTAGCTGTAAGATTATTATTATTATTATTGCATGCGAAATATCACATATATAATTATATATATATATAATTTTCACAATTTTTAGCCTATGTTTTTGATCATTCAAAAAATTGGATTTTTTTTACAAAATAATATTTTTGTATATTCATCTTTACACAACAATACTTAAAATTACTTATGCTGGCTAGATTAGTCAGGTTTCGCAAAGTTTCCAATATGTAAGGAATGTTTTCTTCACCGGTGATACCTTTTCCCTCAACTCTGTTACCTTACTTATTTCGTACAGTGTGTCTATTTCACCTAGCTGATGTAGGCACGTACAATATTTCATATAACCATTTAATCTCAATGAATGTGTCTTAAGTATAAGTCAAATTTACTGTATGCAATTTTTTTGTAACTATTCAAACTCACCTCTTTTATTTTTCCACAAAAATTGAAGAGTTCTTTCATATAGCTGAGATATTATGTTTTACACTTCAATTGAAATCATCCTTTACTGCTTTACATAAATTCAATTGTATCATCGTTAACTTTACTCGGTACAGATTATAAAACAAGCCAATCTTGCACTTAATAACAGAGCTTATACTGAGTAACATTTGAGAAATCTGGAAATAAAATTATGTACTGCAAATAAGTTATGTTTGACATCAAATTAACATGGTTTGGACATAAAGATAACTGCATTATATAAAAAAAAAGTGTTATAATTTATGCAATATTCGTTCGCAAATAATATTGGTGACAGAGTGGAGATTGAATTAAAATACTCACCCTAATTTTAGATTTCAAGGCCTTTAAAGAACACAACTTTTATCACATAGAGCTTGTAGCAGTCTTGAATGTGTAGAAATGAATCAGTTATTCCTCTACTGACACTTGCACTATTTAGCACTTGATTTTGTAACTATTAACAGAGTTGAGGTATCAGATTTGAGACAGACATGAGGACAAACTTAAAACATATAAACCATTAATAATTCCCGTACTGAACAAATAGCTTCTGTATAATAGGAGCAGTCACACACACACGCACACGCACACGCACACACACACACTCACACACACATACATACATATGATCACGATGTTACATTAACGCGTTTCCGTTTAAAATCCGATACATTATTTTGATTATCATTCATTAATATTTCCTTGGAAAAGAAAAATAAGAAAACTTGATTTTCATAGACTAAGAGAATACTGTAATAGAAAAAGAGGTGAAGAGGGAGAGAGCATGATGAAGAGTGGGTTACGAAGAAAATTACAAATACAGGGAGAGAGGAAAAGACAGGACTACAAGTGCAAGAGAGAGGAAAGTGTACGAGAGAAGGATGAGATGTGAAAAGAAACTTGCACCACAGATTTGAAATGGAACGGGAGGTCATCACTCGAGGTTATTGGATTGTTGGAAGCAATCTCCACCCAGTCAATGCACAGACCACACTGTTATAGTTTCTTATGCTTGCCACGCAGCAATATAACTTTGTTACCTGCTGATGCTTCCTACAACAATAGGCCTGCAGTAACATTTAAATTCACTTCATGTATAAGTAAATTAGTGATTTTCCTTAATTTACTGTCAAACATATGCAATGTTAGATAATATATGCATATGTATTCATGTACCACAGATTGTTGTCTCTGTTGGACATTACATTTTAATATTATAGGAGAAAAATTCCTCTGACACTGGGAGCTGAACCCAGGACCTTTGGCTATCCGTGCCAATGCTCTTACCAACTGAGCTATGCCAGAATTCAATTCACAGCGCCAGATATAATTTATCTCCTATGACTGGCTGCCCTTAAAGGTCTACCTCACTACCACTACCACAGACAAGTTTTGTCATAAGCAGTACTGTGCGGCACACTAATTACTTGATTTTGTGACCGGGCTTCCACTGTTATTGTACAGAATCTCTCTCCTATGTACAATAACAATAACAGTAGAGATTGCTTTACTGTACAATAACAGTGGAAGCCCGGTCACAAAATCACTAATTAGTGTGCCTCAGCGTACTGCATATGACATAGCTTGTCTGTCAGTGAGGTAAACCATTAAGGACAGCCAGTCTTAGGAAAGAGATTCTATCTGGCGCTGTGAATTGAATTCTGGCGTAGCTCAGTTGGTAAGAGCATTGGCACGGATAACCAAAGTCCTGGGTTCAAGTCCCAGTGTCAGAGGAATTTATCTCCTATAATATTATCATAAACAATATTGCTAATCACAAGTAATCCAAACTTTTGAATGTGCGTGAAAACCGAAGCCCAGTAAATACTTTTTAGAAAGATTGAATTAAAAGTAGATATTCTAGCACAAGACACGCGAAGTAAAAGGTGCACATTATGGAATTAGCGCTATAAAATCTTTATGGCATTCCATTGCCACAGCTATGGTTTCAATCACATGGAAAATATTATTAGGTAGAATTCGAAGAAAAATCTACCTATTACAATCGATACAATGTCATGACTTTCGAAAAATTCTTTCATATCTTTACGTTTCATGCCTCCCTAAGTACGAAACCACCGCCCGTTCAAAAATAAAAAAATAAAAAAAATTGTGATATATATATATACATATATATACATATATATATACATATGTGTATATATATATATACACGCTAGCGGCCGTATTTTTGAAGATATTTGAACCAAATTTTATTATGTTATTTCTAGGCCCAATAGTTTGGACAAGTTCGTTAATCAGCAAAATTGGCCCAAGGGGGTGGTCGAGGGAGGGGGTTGAAATTTTAAAACATTTATAACTCGGCCCCTATGAAGTATAGAGGGAAACTTTGTTGGAATAAATTAGAGTACTTCCTATGGAGTTCACAGTGACACCAACGATTTGGGGGTTTTGGGGGTACGAGAGGGGGTGGGGGGATGGAAATTCGAAATTTTTGAATCTACATCTTGTGGGGTATCGTTGAAAAGCTCTTGATGAGTACTCTACAAATCAATGACTAGTTTCTTGATAGTTCTCATATAAGGCTAGATTTGAATGTTTGAAAAAGTGCTCTTTCCTCTTTTTTGCAGTTATTATTGAGGGTTTGTTATGCCAAGGCTAAAGAAGAAGAGTGCTGTGCAGCGACAGTAAATTAAACCAAAAGCACTTCGAAATCTATCTCAGCCTGTAGGCTTGCCTAAAGGAATTTTTTAAAATTAGGAATGATTGCATAAATAGACTTAGTTTGATAAAAACTGAAAATGACAACAAATTATTAAGACTTTTTAAGAATTTTAAGACTTTTAAACGTTAAATTTCTCACAGTGGTCGCAAAAATAGTAATACTTCGCGGCTGAAAGCGTTGTCCACTGCATCCCTTATCTTGGCAGCCATACAGGATACCAGAAAATCAGTAATCTCTGACCACGACCGACCAAATAAGCTAACTGAGATCAGAGCATTGCGGGCGAAGCCCGCAATGCGATGATCTCGACTCCGAGTCCATACCTGCATACGAAATGCATTGCTGGAAATGAAAACGGGTTCCTATCCTATAACTTATATTTGCTTACGCTAACTGTGTTTCGCATAGGACTTGAACCTATGCAGGGCAACTGTATTTTATTTTGGTGTTCAGGCCGTGTCCCTTTTTTAACTTAAAGTTCCGGTATTCACCTTACGACCAGGGAAAACCACGGAAAACCCTGGTCGGAACTAGCAAAGGGGATTTGGTCATGGTCCTCCATTCTGCAATGCCTGGTTGGGGTTGAACCAACCAGTTGGGTGTAATCTCTGTCTGCGCAAGTGCATACTAAATGGCAAGAAGGGTCCCAAAATGGTCGCACTGTATGTAGGCCTACTGAAATTATTATTTTACAAATATTAATGGCTGTCACTCGCCCTTGCGGGCTCGTTTCGCAAACATACCTGCTCCCAAAATAAAATCTTGTTTTTACATTTGTTTACATTTGTTTGTTTACATTTGTGTGCACATTTTATCTGCACAGCGAAAATTCTCTCCACTCATCTTTGGGGTTAGTTTTCTAACTCTCACTTCTGTCCAAATAAATTATGAATCATTTGTAATTCCAACAGGAAATTTATAAGTCACTATGCAATTTCCGGGTCAGTGTTTCTATGTTCATCCCAGATAGCATATTCCCTTTTCGTTTTTCAGACTTAGAAACATACAGTAAGATTTTAAATTAATAATAATTTCTTTATCTGTTGCCTTATATGGTGCTGAGGAAAATAGAAAAAAATAAATATTTAGAGAGCTTAGAGATGTGGTGTTTGGGAAAAATGGAAAATATTCGATGGATGGATAGAATAACGAATGAAGTTCTAAAAAGAGTAGATAAGTAGACATGTATCTTGGAAGTTATCAGGAAAAGAATATCTTTCCAACTAATTAGAACACATCATGAGACGAATACGACTTTTGCTGGAAGTGGTTGAAGGAAAAATAAAAGGAACAAAAAAAAAAAAACTTGGTAGGAGAAGAACTGAGGTACTGGATAACATCAAGGAGAAAAGAAGCTATGCAGAGTTAAAAGATGTACCAGGAGACAGCAAGAGGTGGAGAGTGGAATTTCACATGAGAGTACAGACCTGCCGTAAGGCAGAATACCTAATAGGCTAATGACGAATGGAGCAATAATGGAACGATGCATGGCAAGGGTCATGATAGCACCCGGAGGAAACCTGTCCGATACCATCTTGACAACCACAAATTCCACATGAACGCATCGAGAATCTAACCCGGTCCCTGGTGGAATACTAGTCTTAGGGTACTTTTTACTACAAAGTATTTGCTTTTCTAGAGTTTTTATGCATTCGTCCAGTTATTTAGTGCATCCCCTCTATGCGTTATGGGCGCCAATGATCTCAGTATGTTGTTATCGCGCCCCTAAACTACACTAACTAACTAACTCCGTGGCGCTAACATCCCAGAAGGGACAAGGCCTACCACCCGACCGCTACGTCATCTACCATAGGCAGACGGCAGGATTGGGGGGCATGTGGTCAACATGCCAAAAACCACGGCCGTTTATGGTGGTTTCCATGACATGACCGGAGCCGCTACTTCTCTATCAAGTAGCTCCTCAATTTGAATCACGAAGCGTAGTGCACGCCTACCAGATCTCCCTACCTCAGAAAAATCCGAGGACGTACCGGGGATCGAACCCGGGCCAATGAATCTGTAGTCAGCGATGCTAAACACAAGACCACGCCGGCGGTCCTAAACTACATTGCTACTACTAATTATTGCGAAGGTTCATAATTAATTTATGATGAACAGGGAATATTACAAATAGATTGTTATAAATATAATATTAGGCCTATATATACTGTATACATATATGTATATATATATATTTTAGAAATATATTATAAACATATACAGTAGATTGATACAATATTCGCCAAGCTTTAAAAAGTATGTGTACAGTACAGTATGTGTAAAGTATGAAACCATAAAATTCATCAACATACCTGTAGTACAAATAAATATATCTCAATACTGATGAACGCATCAACCAATCAATTTACTTTTCCAACAGACAACATGCATTGCATAGGAAATAGTCAATATCAGTGTTAAGTTTAGTTAATGATAATTTAAGTATTCTTCTGCAGAATAAAAACATTTCTCTATAAAAAATTGAAGCCTTATTTATATTTTTAATATGCACCGTGAGGTTATTAAATAATTTGGGGATTTACATCCTGCTTTTAGTCTATTAAAAGGTATATGGTAATCATTACATTGTCTAGTGTTAAAAGCACTGTCCAAATGCGTCACGATTATAAAAAATATATGTGCACAATTCAAATACGAACAAGCTAGGCATAGTCATGATATTAAAAAGTTTAAAATATCCTTTTCATGATTGTGTAAAATGTAAACCAGCCATGCGTCTAATGATTCCTTTTTGTGCCAGGAAGACACCTGGGGCTGAGGTAGACAAGATCCAAAAACCAAATACCATATCTCATACGACTCTCAACATATGAATACTATAAGGATATACTAAGCTGTTTTTGAGTGACTAGGCCCTACAGTTCTCAAATTTCTGAAGACATATGATAAAGAATGAAATTCCGAAATCATTAGATTGTAATGTTCTTTAAAATTGAAGTTTTTACCAATGTTGTTAAATTAGAGTGAATTTTGTTTGGTCTTTCAATGTTTCAGTCCAATTTATTCAATTTTTTTTTGTTATAAATGCTATTTTTACCACTGGTTAAGGCTAATAATTATTTTTATTTACATGTACTAATAAATTTAGAATTTTTCGTGTATAGTATACTGTACAGTGTTATGTAATTATATTTATATTAATCTACTATATCTCTTAAACACGAGCGATGCTCATATAGGGGCATGTTTGGTTTCATTTGTTTTCACTTGTATTAAATACAAGCATGTGCCCGCGATTATTATTTTAAAAATTAAAAATTAAGAGCATAATAGTTAAATCATTATATTTATTAACAAATAAATCACGTGAATTGCATACCACGATTAGATAGCGTCGCCTGGTAAAAGCGACCTCAGATTCGAGATAATAATAATAATAATAATAATAATAATAATAATAATAATAATAATAATAATAATAATAATCCTCTTCGGTGTAGGTTGAAAATTTCATATGTCTGCGTGCCTTGATATTAAAAACAAATGAATCGACCAGCGTGAGCTACAACATTCAAGCGATCGCGATGGTTTAATGTCCAAGGTATGACAAAAATAGCCAAAGCCTACTGTAATTGATTTGACATTGAAATAGCCTATACTGAAAACTGATTCTTCGAAAACGCCAAAAATACACGTTTTCTGCCCTTTTTTCACTCATAACTCACGAACTAAAGCACAAATTAAAATTCCGGCTTCGAGGTGCATTTCCCGACACTTCAGCCCGCCTATGTTTAAAATTTCAGTTTTCTGCGTTCAGTAGATTTCGCTGGGCATCGCGGACGGACGGACGGACAGACAGACAGACAGACAGACACTTCCTTTTATTAATATAGATAGATGTAAGTAAAAATAAAATTAAAAAATAAAATAAAATGTTTAAAAATAAAAAAAAAAGTTCAGATCACAAATATTACGGAGTTAGATTCTGGAATCGTGTCAGCATTTAAATAAAAATTCATTTCATAAAGTTTTTTTTTTTTTGTGGATTATGAAAGTGCAGACACTTTGTCTTACTTGGATGAATGTGCAGTGAGTTTGCACAAAACCATGTATATACATCATCTAATAAATCATTACATATATTATTTAGAGAATTTTGACTTTTATTTGACACAATCAGAGATAAGTCATCAGCATACATCGTACATGAAACATAAGGTGAAAGAGCTGAACTTCAGAAAAGAAGTTTAATTTGAGAATAAATGCTATTGAAAAGTTTAAGTGGCAGCAATGCAAACCTTTTCTTTGTGACAAAAAATGTACATTTTTCTGAGAGATAAGTTTGAATTACTACGTGTGGGGTGATTATGAATTTGAGGAAGACTATTAGATGATTCTTGACATAGATGTAGTTGCCAATACGAATTCCATAAATCCCAGAAAACGTAACTAATATTTTCTTTTCCTTTCAGAATTTCGCAAGGTTTGATGAATTTAATTCAGAGACAGATAAACGACCTATTCCAACACAGAACACCCGTGTACTGAAAGGTAGTTTATGTACATTTTCAAAATGGTTTCTTAATTATTCGCCAAAAGTTGATAAACTTCCCGATAATATAGTATTGCATAAGGATTTGTGTAAGAGGAAACAGGGTGTGATGGCAAATAGCTTTTCCCCTTCCATAACGAGGTGAGAGTTCTGACGTCATAAGGGACAATTTAAGTTTTGCTTCGGCGAAAGTACAAGATAGGCCGTAATGGTGAAAGCGCGTTCCACCCTAACCCTAGCATTTCGTAAGTTTGCGTGATTATCTGCACTTAGGGTCTGACATAGGAATATCAAAACTGACAAAACTGACGACCTAGGGAATCACGACGATAGTGGCGATCTGATTATCCCAAAGACTTTTATGGCAACTATTGTTATGTTATTATTAGTTTCTTAGTAATGTCATCGGCATCTCCAAAATACATTGAAAAATGTTCCCATGAGCAACTGTTTATGTGTGTATGTGGAAGGGGCTCATAAGACTGTGGTTCCTCGCATGCTTCCAACAGTCTTCTTCAATAGGAACTCATTCAACTCTCTGTAACGACGGATAGGCTTATCTTCTACTATGAAGGACAGAAAATAACAGGCTGTGCATAAAAAGGCAGGTAATTTTGCTAAATGACCGTCAGTGATGATATGGCGTTTTTATGACCCTCAGTGATGGTATGGTGTTTCTCGCCAATGTTAAAATGATACTTTTCCGGTACGCTCATCTCAAAAACCACTGCACACAAAAATTTCAAATTTTTATTGGGTGCTCTACAACTTTTTTACAATGCAATAAATATAAGATATCTTTTTTTGGAGTTATCAATAGGCATGTGTGATTTTGTAAATATATGTCTTAAATTTACTCAAAACATATTCAATATTTATATTTAAGAAATTCAATTTGTTATGTAACTTACTGAAAGTGACTTTAATAAACAGTTTTAATACTGTTTTAATTCCACAGAAAAAATAGACCTGTAGCTAAATTAGTTTTTGAGAAGAGCGTACCCAGAGTTCAAAAAAATAGAACTGAGAAAAACAGCTTTAAAGTTTTACAATATTGGAACCATACCTTAGAACTTCCAGCTCCAAAGCATAGAATGATAACTTCAGAAGAGGTTATCTGGAGCAAGGAGAAAGCAGACAGGGTTACCAATAGCAAAAACAAGGGTTTCCCTCCATAAATATAGCTCAAAACTCAAATATAGCCCCAATGACTTTAGGCCTAACACAGCAGCAGGGATTCAAAGGGGGCGTAGTGCTGCACAGCATTTCAAAAAGTGGCCTAATTAGAGCCTTTAAAAAACCGGGACAGGAAAATAAAGATTGTTATTTGATTCTACAAACATCAGGAGACATTAATCTGACAATATCTCATTTTGTGAAATTTCAGCCCAGAATACCATTCCGACTCCCCTTAAACAGAGTGTGAAATCTATGCGCTATTAACACGATTACCAGTAAGAAAATAACACCTACTAATACTAAAATGTTACCCAAGAATTGTCATGTTAATAATATGTTGTAATGCTATTGTTATATTATTAATTTCTCGTCAAATTATCTCCAATACTTCATACGTATCAGCAAAGCAGTAGTAGTATTTTTTTGTTTTAAGTTTTAGCTGAGACCTACTCCGGTAAATAGTAAGGTAGAAGGCCAAAGAAGGCTTGCCTCAACAGCAGGGAACGCGTCTTATAAAACAATTAGTGACGTGTCAGTTTTTCAGTTTTCAGCGATTATAGCAGACATAATACCATATCCTTGGCACAGCAGTTATTATCCGTCGTATAGTTTCATTTGTTCGTGTCTGAAATGACAATGTGGGATTTTGGTTATATTAGAACGGACATGACGTGCAAACATGCGCCGTCATATTATTTGGTTGCGGCAGCGAGTAAACAATGGCATTTGTGGTAGCTAGATTAAAGGGATTACAATTGTTATGATTCTGTGAATTCATATTAGCTTGTATGTATGGGGTCAACAAGGGTATGCAGAGGTGAAACAAAACTTTATGAAAAGAAATAGTATTCTAGAAAAAAATCTCTTTTAAAGATAGAGAGAGAAATACATGAGACAATAGATAGAATATTCTGAAACAGAGGGAAAACTTTAATCTGCAAAAATAACTATTTATAAACAAATTACACAAAGAGATATAAACGCTCACAGAAAAACAAACACACAGACGAGTATATTATTTTTTAAATTTAATTGATTTTATATAGTCCTAAGGCAACCATAGCTTCGTTCCGCGCAGGATTCTTTCTAACTTTTAGGACTATAGATCTCAACATAATTATTCGTCATATCTAGTATCTCATATATCGTATCTCATATCTCGAAACCAAAGCTCTAAGTACAGTGCCTATGGGAGAGATTTTTGGTTTGAATCCCGTTTAAAATCCCCTGAACGTGAAGAAAGAGAATAGAACATATCATTATTAGAAAAATACACAGAACACGATAACGAAGAACTAAAAGAAGTCAAGAAACTTATACATGTTTGTTTTTCCTATAGCAGTATTCTTCACCTTTTAATAAACGTCCCAGACGCATGACCACAAAAAGCAGCGGCAACTTGTGTATCTGGAATGTATGAAGGTATGCATAGTTTTAGAAAGCAGGCGGACGAGTAAGCATCGAACTAAATCTCGATGGCGCTAAATCCCAAGAAAGTAAAATGCCTACATTCTCATTGCTTTGAAATCTTGCTCTTCCGTTCACTTGATTGTTAAATGACAGTACTTGGGAACGTGTGGTAACCTTTACGACTCCCAAGGCCTATTATTATAGTTTTCTAAGTTGGAGCTGCCTACTTTATAACTTAAACACACGAGGGTGCTTGCAGCTCTATTTTTAAAATCCGAGAGCATCCTGTAAGGCCTATAAGACCACCAGGATCTTATTCTAATTATAGAACTATATATAAGAATTACATTCTATGAAATGTGCACATTATCTGGTTCAGCTGTACGGAGGAAAATCGGGTGGGGGCTTTAGGGGACCCACCTGTGCGAGTAGCGAATGTTAGCGGGGCAAGGTTGCACAGTTCGGGTAACTCTGCTTCTTAACAAAAGCATTACGCTGTAAGAAACTGTAAATGAACCAAACACTTCAAATGTATAATGAGAAGAAGAAATGCTTCTGAAGCCAGCTATAGTACAAAAGCCATGTTCTTACGACAATATAGTGAATTTTATTGCGACATTAATTTGCTATAGCTGTGATGCTCAGCACAAGAAATCGTGTTCTGCAATTTGTGGCAAGTTACGTACGGTACATTTCGGGACACAACAGAAACACCCGATGATGAACGGGAAACAGTAATTAGAACCATTCACCATAGAGTGCAACGGTAATTTGACATTGTGCTGTTAGAACCACCGGAGGGAGACTATGCTGACCCTAGGTTATTCTAATGACAGATTAACAATATATAGTGATAATAGTTTAGCAGTGGCATTCCTAGGTTAGGGAAAACTGTATAAGCCTAGTAAATAAGTTTGACATAATGAATATCAGTATTTGAACACCACACCAAAATAAATGAAGGTCACGATGGTCTAGTTTAGTAGGAGCCCGAGTTCGATCCTGACCGTGGGCAGATTATATGTAGCCTATTTTTTTTTTTAAATTCAGCTGTATGTAGTAAGGTAAGGTAATATGCGGCTTTAGGTAATTTGGTGATAAGTAAGGCCCGTATTTGAAGGTTTTAATCTATTTGTTCCCCAGCTTCCTAATTAGAACATATTAACGTATTAATATATGGATATTAGAACATTTCATGCCCCTTGCTTCCGAATATATGAATCTTAGAGAACCTACAAAGGGCTAAATCGGGCCGAAAGGCCTAAAAGGGGATAAAGAGGACTTGCTGAAAAACTAGGGGCTAGAGAGGACTTTTGCTAAAAAACTAGGGACTAAAAAGGACTTTTGCTTAAAAACTAGGGACTAAAAAGGACTTTTGCTTAAAAACTAGGGTCTAAAGAGGTATTTTGCTGAAAAACTAGGGGCTAAAGAAGACTTTTTCAGAAAAACACGATTTTTAAATAGATTTTCCAATGAATGCAAAGGAAAATAAATGTGTGAATTTGTGCATTTTAAGAAAAGACAATAAAAATAAATTTATACAGTACACTGAAATTAACAATATTATATGTCGCTTTGTCGCTTGTCTTTGTAACTCGAAAATGTTCCGCTTCGCCGTCGCAGGAAATGAAACTTGAGCTGTCTGCAATTGTTTGAAATCTGCAACTAATCCATTGTCGTTTCAACTATAGAATAATAATTTGCCGACCAACGACAAAGAAGTATATTAAAGGAACAAATTCAGTCTACTTATTTTTGTAGATCGGAAGTGAATTGAGTGGTATATTGAATAATTGCATCATTAAAGGGTAAATATCTCAATTGTTTGTGCTATTTTTCGAGTGCCGATATAAGGAATAGTTACTTGTTTATTTTGTAAAAAAAAACTATAGTAACTGTGTCGAAATTATAATACAATTTTCGGTGTTAATGTTAGTGTTCATTATTATGTTTTAATAAGACGGCTAAAATTGTTTGTTTAAAAACTCTAAAAAGGGCTATTTCACGAGTAATAAAATGCTAAAATACCTTTTATAAAAGCCTAGACATCCGGGCTCTAGTGATAAGCCTTGTAAGTCGTGCCACCAGACAAGATATGTATTTTATGACATGGGTCGCGGTGCACATCTTCCCTCCTTCATTCGCATAACTCTCTGTTAATTAAAACTTACAATATCACTAATTTCCTGTTCCTGTAACAAATATCAGTAGATATTAGAAAAATATAGCAGCGAGTGTTTTTATTTCAGGGAACAAGACGTGCAAACATTTCGTCAGATTTCATTGTTACGACGTCCCATCTGTTTTTATAATCAATATTATTTTTCAGAGTGTGATTCAGCTTAATAACCAGTCCGTGTTTCAGCACATAGCTTATAGTATTCCAATTACTTTTTAGAGTTTCCCTTGTTTTATTTGTGGTTGAAAACTACACTTGTCTCAATCTAGTTACGTAGTGAAGAAAACCATTTGTTAAAAAAAGATCATTATCTACCAGTACTTATAGGCTACATTTTTATTCTGCCATCCACTCTTATTTTCATGTTTTCTTCAACTCATAGCAAAGATTTACATCTCAACAAAATTAAATAAAATCAGGTAAACTGATATAAAAACACACGGACGGACGGACAGTTCCTACACAATCTCATAAAGTACCATTCTGGCACTTAATATTCATAGAACTGATATTAATAGTAAAGAAAACATTTGCTTAACTATAGATTATTATATTTTATTTAAGAAATATGAACACAGAAAAATGACAAATATTCAGGTATTGCACTACGTAGATCCATATAAATATCCTCTTTAAAAATAGCAAAAATTAAAGAGGGCCTAAGCTATAAAATTATAATGACTTCGTTTAATTTGCACGCCCTCTTTACCCAGGAAACTAAGTCTCTTGAATAGTCGGAGCAATTATTTACTGATAATAACCTGGAGGTTTGTATACATTGTTCTGCCATCAAGCTTAAAAAGTTAACAATTAAAGTTTGTACAATATTTCGCTCTGCTTTATTTTAATCTTATTTCGGAGAATCCCGTCTACGAGTTTTCTGATATAATCTCCTGCAGGTAATTTTTCATCCAAATATTTTAAAAGTAGTAATAGTTTTTCAACTTAATATAATATTTAAGATCAAATAACATAATAAACTGTGTTAATATTAAAATAAATCACCTTATAATTTAAACAACATTGAAATAAATAGTAAGTTACTAGTAATAGCTGATCTGTAACTGCCGGCAGCAACACAGTAAAGCAAATCTAAGCCTAGGGGCCTCTGAAATCGACAAATAGAAAATTCAATACATTTACTCATCTTTATTCTGAGACTGTATGGTGGACGGGAAAATGTCTGTCCGTCCGTGAGTCTGTACGCGCGATAACTCGAATACACTTTAGGCCCATAGGATTTTTATGAAAGCAAACAAGGAAACTAGAAAGGTAGGGACTCAGGGGTAGTAGGATTAGATTCTTTTCGACGGAGAAGAAGATTTAGATTATCGAACATCCGCAATACAATGCTTAACAAACCTTATAAAAAATCTTCATCTTGGAGTTATGAATATAAAATACAAGTTTTCAGATATTGGCTTATTTAACTCAATCTGGCAGTTTGTTATACCAGTTTATCTGATTTTATTTCTAACATATTTGGCTATGATACTCTTCTCACACTTAGGTCTAAGTATAGATTAATCATTTAGCATATTTCTTTGTAATAGTTTATTTTCCACTTGTTTATAATTGTGTATCCTGTGCACACACACACACAGACTCCCATGCAAACAATATAAAATATATATAATATATAATTTCTAGTTCACCGTTTTGTTTTCCACATTCTCTCCTGATTTTAAGTTGATGATAATGATACATTTTTGTCTTATATTCCAATGTAGGTTATACCAACTACATTATTATTTTATTGCAAGTATTTTTATTGTATTTATTGTATTTCTGAAGGTGTACGTATGAATTATTTGGTATTCATCTTGGTTGAGTGGAAGAAAAGGCCATTTGGCCTTAACTCTGCCAGGCAAAATAAAACATTATTGTTAAATGCCAGAATGGTACTTTCTAAGATTACCCGGTGAACGGTAAGAATGTCTGTCCGTCTGTCTGTATGCGCGAAAACTCGAAAAATAATAAAATCGAATTACATTTAAAATTTTTGCCTATATGACGTCATAATTGCGCAAACTGTCACCAAATTACCTACCTACTGTTACCAAATAACCTAGAATCATAATTAAATTACCTTCCCTTTCAGTGTTGTCTTTAAATATTTTAATATATCAAAGTGGGTGTGCATGAATTTAGTAACATAGTGAAAAACATTGCCTGGAAGAATGGTTTCAAAATATGAGTACAGACTGAAAAAATAATTAAATGTATTTTCGTTGAAACAGGTTATTTTTATGTAAATATACCGCTACATTACCTTACCTCACCCTTATTACTCCTTTTAGCATCGAGCCACACCAGAGTACAGGATCTGTGCCTATACAGTAGACCTTGCAACTATTGATTGTGAACTACTTTCCATTGTTGATGTATTTTATGTCAGTTAATTTCAACTGATATTAATTTAAGTGAATATTGTACAGGATGAAATAGTGAGGATGATTCACGGTAAATAATTATCCAATTCAGTATTTGCCTTTATGACTGGTGAAACCATGAAAAAACCAATGCCAAATTGGCCGGCCACGGGATTTGTACCTGGGACCTCCCGAATGTGAATTCAAGACGTTACCATCTCAGTCACCTCGCTCGGTATTGTGTGTATTAATTTCGATACAACCCTAGAACAATTCCGCAATTTTAATTGCTTGGGATGTGAAATAAGTTTCGATTAGGCACAAACATAGGAAATAATATAAACAAATTTAAGTGGAACTATAGGCTTATGTAAGACATAAAATACAGTAAGAAGATACACTAAAAGCAAATTTTATAAAACAATTTCAACCCCAGTTTTTATGTACGACAGCAAACAGAAAGACCTAAGCAAATAAGCTGCAGAAATGAGATTTCTACGAAAAATAGATTGTACATGCAGAGATCTCGTTCATAAGAATATATATAAGCGAAAACACAGATGAAATTAGAGAATAATGGGAGGAACATATGGGCCATATGAACGAAGAATGAATTTCTATAATTGCCTAATCTCTAAAGTACACAAGAATAAAAAGAATTTCGATACAGTGACATCTTGCTCTGATTGTGACTGCCATGAACTTGGAACAGCTGTACAGCAACGACAACAGGTTTCTGAAAAATATATGCAAATAGCAACCATTGTCATGAAAAATGATTGGTGAAACCAACTAACTGAAATCGTAAGACGAGAAATCGAGAGTAAGAAAATTTATGAATAAAAAACTTGCAGATCCGTTTTGCCCTTGGATGTGTGGCAAGTTGCTGTAAGAACCTGCATAATCTTATAGCAGCAGCATTACACAGAATTCTATGTTGGAGTAATGGTGCGTAGACGATTGGCTGTCACCGGCTTGCAGAGAGAGTGTTTGACGCTGTCGGGAGATTAGCCTAATGATGCACAAAATTACACTATTATAGTCGTCTTACTATCATCGTCCCCAGCGGTGCTGTCTTTCAAGTGTTGATTTTTCATGCGAGAAGGGCACACTCGTTAATAGCCGTGTGTTGAAGTGTTGTCATATCTCAGTCGGAAGCGAGAATCAAAGAAACGCCAAAATTGTGTATTAAGTTTCTATTGTTTTTAGCAGGGCCCGGATTCTGATGACCTAAAGTTGTTTGAAAAATGACCTATAAAATGGCCATAGATTTTTAAGAAAATGACCTAATAATTATGAAGAATGACCTAAAACTGATATTTTATTTATAAAATGAATTATTATTGTACACACAAGGTTATTTGTACTTCATTACAAAAACTACAAATTCTGAAAGGATGTTGTAGGTCTAAAAACGTTGTTCTTGATCTTGACTGGAACATATGAGAAGAAAAGCAAGAAAACTGTTTTTAAAGTAGATCCTACAAAAATGTTGCATTATACTAACCTAGTAATTTATTGAGATATGACCCCAATGGAAAAAAATTTAATATACTCAATGTAAATGCATGAAAATGACTAAATAACGAAGCAAATGGCACGAAAATGACACAATAATGACGTAAAATTGAAATAAATGCCCTAAATATATGAAATTGTATAAAATTACAAAAAATGACCTAATAAAATGCACTTTTATAATCTAGAGGATATGATTCGGATTTATCTTCAAGTTGGCAATGTCTATGCAGCATCAATAAAAAAATGACATGTCATTAGAATCAGTGCTCTGGTTATTAGATTGATTTGGCAACAGTCTCTGCCACCTGCTTGGATTTGAGAATGCAAACAACTGTTTACCCTCAATAAACAATAATATAATCCGGCAGACCACGAAAGGCAATGCGACGTTTGACTCGCTGAATGGGGACGATGAAAATAAGAGCACTATACAAGGCTAAGGCAAGGAATTAACCATAACATACAATATTTTATGATATTGTAAAGATCTAAGCATTTCAATAATACCGCTTAAACTATCCGTGAAAAGTTCCGTATAGACCTGTAATCATAGCGTGAAAAGTTCCGTATAGACCTGTAGTCATAGCGTGACAAGTTAAGAAATAGGTTGCGCAGTAGCACAAGCTGAAAAGAGGTTGGCGCAGAAGCCTCTTTTCCCCGCTTAGTTATTCCATCGCTGGGCCACGGCACCAACGAAGTCTCGCAGTCGGGCATATTCACTGTCGACCGGGTGTTCGGTCTAGGGATGAGCATCGATAGTTAAAACATCGATGTTCACCATCGAAGTTCAAATATGCTCTAACCATCGATGTGACGGTAATATCGACCTGAAAACATCGTTGTATTTTGACGGAAAACATCGATGTATATTTTTAAAAGTCATGGCTTCAGAAAAACAAACAAAATTCATAGAGAAACTGAAATATTACCATGAAAACTATCAATGTAAAAAATCGATGTTTTGGGAAATTAGGCTGCTGCAAATACAATTATATCTTAGAATTAAAGTAGGCCTATTAATCTTATTTTAGTACTGTAAATATTTAAAAGCATCGATGTTACAAACACATCGGTTGTTTCCCGTCGATGTAGAAAACATCGATCATCGACATGAAAAATCGGCCATCGATGCTCAACCCTAGTTCATGGAGTAGAGGGGAGGAGTGGAAGTAGAGCCAAAGGCGTGGTTGATGCGCAGCCCGAATATTCGCACGCTTGTTATAAAAACTTGTCGCACTAGATTTTCTGGAGTTTACATGTTCTTTAAAGAAAATTCTGAAGAAAGCAGATATTTTCATTTGTTCTTTTGAAGTTACTGGTCGACGATCTGTTCCCAACACTTATTTCAGTCTTTAAGATGAATGCTGGGCAGGGGCGTATACTCTATTGGTGCTATGCGTGCGCCGCACGCCCGAATTCTAGATGGAATATTTTCATTCATAATATTTTATTTTGTCAGTAAATTGAGGAAAAATCAGTGTCATTTTCATTGCTGAAATGAGAAAACAAGGGCCCCGCTGCGAGGCTGTCACCCGTGTGCTACGATTCCGTAATGAGAATGAGTTTCTGAGCGGTACGTTAGGCGTGGACTTGCCTCGAGGCTAGAACTTGTGTGCTATGAGTTTTGAAGAAGGGCGATATCCTGACCACGGGGTGAAGAAGGGAATAGGTTACGCTCGGTGGAGATTTCGCAGTGTCTTGAGTGCCTTGCGTGCTACTGACAGTTGCGCACTCAGCTGAGTTGTAGCGAAGTAGGCCTATATTGCGATTTCAAGAAGTTAAAAAGTAAATGATTGTAAATGTTATTTTATTTAATGTCATCAAAAGTGTTTGATTATTTTTTAGTCTTTTATTTTAAGAATTTCAATAGCAAATAATTGTAAATACAGTATTACTTTATTTACTGTTATTCTGCGCGCGGCGGGAGATTTGCCGGTAGTTTGCGTGCTACTGAAGTTTCGCAAGCAATTTTGTTGTACCTAAGTATATTACAATTTTAATAATTTCAAGGCAAATATTGTAAATATAATTTTATTTAGTGGTTAAAAAATCTGTTAAATTAATTTTTAGTTAATGTAGCCTATTTCATTCTGAAAATATTATGAAAGAGCACAGCTGTATTTTGGAAGATCTTCTGATAAATACATTTTTATCCAAAACTTTTGAAGATAAATTGCAAATTGTGACAAATATACGGCCTTTCCCCGAGTTAACAAGTCTTTCTACAATATATAAAGGCAAGAATGTAGAATATACAGAACATTTTTCAGTCTCACATTCCTGAGGAAGGCCACAGAGTGAAAATTGCCGTTAGCTCGAGCCTAATAATTTTGACACGGCTGATAACCCGAGAAGTCATCTTAACTAATCAGCGCCGTGAAGGCTTCAAATCTTATAAGTACAAATCCTTCATGTTTTAAAAGAAAGAATAAGCCTACTTGAATAAAGTAAGCTATTTTTAACTTTTTTTTTTTAAATCCTTTATTTGCTACATGCTCCATTGCATAGCGCAATATTACATGTTTGGTGTATTAATTGCAGTTTATGTAGTAAATACTTAGCCTAGATTACAATTTTGTGTAGCCTGTCAAAATCTATACTATTTACAAATTTCTGAAAATATTTTAAGTATTTATTCACTAGTTCTCTTTTATCTGCTGGCAAATGTCCCCCTAATCTAAGGATGTTTGTTTCTAGTGTTTTTCTTTCATTTTTTAGCACTTCGCACTCGAACAAAATATGGTCAATTGTTTGAATGTTTCTATTGCAGATGCAGGTCGGGTCTTCAATTATTTGGAACCGGTGTAGGTATGCGCCAAGTTTGCCATGTCCTGTCGTTAACACTGTGAAGTTATGTGTGAGGTCGATTTTTAGCCGTAATCTACATTGTACAGTAGGAAAGAAGGCTTTTGTTATAGCACCTTTGGTTGTAGCTTGCCACTCTGTTTCCCACCTTTCCAAGCAATTGGCTTTTAGAGTTCTTTTGACCGCGCTTAATGGTGTCCTGTTGAAAGCTGCTTCTACTTCAGTGCTGCCAGCTGCCTGCTTAGCCAGACAGTCTGCCTTTTCGTTGCCTGTGTTTCCGACGTGGGCTTTCACCCAAGTGAAATGGAGTACCCAATTATGCCGTTGTAGGTGTGCCGTGATGCATCGGATTCTGTCGATTAATTCGTTATGTTTCTTGTGGTTGCTGAGCAGATCGAGAGTTATCCTGCTGTCGGTGTGAATTGCGACTGATTTTTCTAATCCGTTTGTGTCTATGTCTTCTAGCTTTTCCAGTGCTTTGAGTATGGCGAATTGTTCTGCTTGATTGTTGGAACAATTATTGTGTAGCTTATATTGTAACTGATGGACAGGTTGGTCGTTTACATATATAACTATTCCAGATCCTACTCCGTTGTCGTTCTTGCTGCCATCTGTGTAAATATTTATTGAATAATTTCGTTCATTTTTTTTTGTTATACTTATTTTCTCTGCAGGGTGGGGCCAATGCTCATAGTTCGTAGGTGTATCCAGAATTGTTTCTTCCCCGGCGAGCGTAACAGCTCCTGCCGATTTTTTCGTTATGTTGTAGAATTTAGCAGTCTCCGTTAGCAATATTATTATTGGGGTTAATCCTGTAAGCACACATAGTGCTTCGTATGATGTTGTCCTGTATGCCTTGGCTATCTTTATGTTTATCAATCGCTGAACTCTTTTTAGTTTTTCAGCATTTTTTTTTTCTTGTCAGTGATTGGATCCATGCAGGGGCTCCATAAGATGCCATAGGTAATACAGCTCCTTTGTAGATTGTCCTCATTACTTCTGATCTTAGTCCCCAATTGATTTTGGCAGACTTCGAAAGGGCGTGTATAAGTTTTGTTGTCTTTTCGGCTATGTAATCAACGTGCTGGTTAAATCGGAATTTCTTATCAATTATTACCCCAAGGTACCTCAAACTATCTACCTGTGTCATTCTCTTACTGTTTAGGTACAACTGTATGTCTGGTCCGGTTCTTGGTCTATTTCTTGTTATGAGAATAGCTTTCGATTTCTGCTCGTTAAATGATAGTTTATTGTTTTCTGCCCATGTTGATATTTTCCGGAGTTCGATATTGGCATTGTTTTCTACTTCTAGTTTGCTGGTTCCTTTGACTAGAATAACGATGTCGTCCGCAAAGGCAATGACTTTCGTGCAGTTTTTGTAGTCTAATTTTAACAGTGAATCATATTGGATATTCCACAGACCGGGTCCGCAGCAGGAACCTTGTGGGCATCCTTTACTTATACGTCTTTCGACTGTGATACTGTTTTCTGTAAGTATGCAATGTCTCTCGCTAAGGTAGCTTCTAACTAAGTTGAAGAGGTTTCTTGGGCATCTAAATTCTTTTAGAGCGCACAGGATGCTAGGCCACCAGGCGGCGTCAAAAGCTCCTTTAACATCGAGGGAGATCATTGCGACATACTGTTTTGAGTGTATACTCTCTTCTACAATTTTTTTGAGTTCCATGATTGCATCCACTGTTCCAGTTTGGGGTGTGAATCCGAACTGGTTCTTGCTTAATAGGTTTCTGGAGAACAGGTAATGCATTATTCTGTTTATAAGTATTTTTTCCAGAACTTTCGCTGCTACGTTTATTAGGCTTATCGGACGGTATCAGTTAAAGTTAATCTACATTCTCAATTAACTCAGGAATCAAGTACATTTTCTGTGTAGGACGATAGCATAGCACGCCCTTTATCAGAGATCAGGATACGCCACTGTGCTGGGTAACTTCACAGACGTTTTACTCGAATTAGCTTCAAGCCATTTCACTCCTATAAATTAATATCACTTCGTGAAAAACCAACGTATCTTTTCTTAATGCACTGGTGTCTTACGGTAATCCGCCGAAACTCGGAATAGTAGAAAAACAGCGAATCACAGGATACCAGATGGTACCAGATTTTACTTCTTAGTGTTTTAATAACTTTAATGTAGATATCTGGAATGGGCTATGTGCAAAAAGCATGATCAGAGGTACGGTAAGTTTAGTTCTAAAGACAACTGGGAAGAGTAGCCTAATGCATAACTAATCAAAAGAAATGAATACCGAGACACTAACTTTTCACGAGACTAATGTTGGTCAATGGGAGCTATTTAAGGATGCTCACAGATAATTGAAGGCAGAACCAAAGCACTTCCAATAAGGTGTGTGAAAATAAAAATAATCTGGAGTTTTAGTGAATGTGCAGAACATCTGGGAAAGAAGGCAGAGGATGGTGACGGAGATGTTCAAAAACAAGAATAAAGGGAAGAAAGAAAAAGCCATATGCCAACTCTTCCAACTCTCTAAACAACTACTATAAAGTATAAAGAGGAGAAAGATGATGGTTTCGAGGAATATAATAGTATGAGTAGTAGTGGAAATATTAATTCCTATGTGGAAAATGCATTACACAAAATAATAATGAAAACAACGTAAAGTTTTAATTTATTTTTTCTGTACCTCATCATAAATAAAATTATTAAAGCTCGATCCTTTTTTATTTTTTTATTTAGCCAGCCATATGCCGATTTTCCTGAACTTTATTTTGCCTGGTTTTACCGTTTGTTTACCTTGATTTGCCGTTTGTTTTCTTGCTTTCCATATCACACACAAACACCCATGCCCGAGGCAGGACTCGAACCCACCTCGGCTCCAAAGCAGCATGCCTTAGCTACCACGACTAAGGAGGCCGGCTTAACAAGGCGAGGATGGGATGAAGATGATAATGACGGCCAGATGATATCCGGGGACCACAAGGGCCTAAAGTTACCCAACATTTGTCTCACAGGTGAGGGAAAACCCCGGAAAAAACCTCACCTAGGTAACTAGTCCCGACCAGGAATCGAAACCCGTGCCCGCTGCGTGAGAGGATTAAACGCATCCCCTGAGCCACAGCGGTGGACTATTTCAAAGCGGCATTACTACAGTCTATTAAGGACCAGATTAAAGATCGGAAAACTTTCTAGAATTACCATAATAATACTAACGTCCGTATAAGAAATCAAACAATTATACTATGAGGTCTTGTCCGCAGATTGCAAAGATTATGAAATACTTCCAAAATTTTAAACCTATTTGCTTGCATTTTTTTCGTCTTTTTCATTAAAGGAGCGCTGGCGACCTCGAATTTGTAAGGATAGCATCTTTAGTACAATATTACACATTTTGAACTTGGCAGCAGTTTTAAGTTGCTCCGCCGAGTGGATATTTCAGATGTTCAAGTGGGTGTCTACGCATAGGTAAACTTTGAATCCAACCGTAATATGGTAGTTACATCACTGACCTGTACGCATGATGTTTGCATAATCCCATTCCTTGTTAAATTTAGCGACTCTGGTCGAATATTAACCTTGATAGAGGAAAAATAGCATTTACAGGATATTCAGAAAGTTCTGTGTCATGTAAACGCATATAAACGCACTCAAGGAAAATTTATCAGATACATCTATGTACTATTACTTAGCCAAATATATTTTTTCTCGTCTAAACCAACAGCAATATTTATATTATAAGCATAACTCTAATCTAATATATGCATGAATTTGAATAATGAATTCTCGAAATCCATAGGAAGATATTTTCCATTTAGAGCGTTGCGTACAGACAAAACTAGCTTACCGCGAGCGGCTTGCGTTCCGGCCGGTTTCGGTTTTATCCCCAGTGTGAACCTATGTTATCAACTCATCAGGGTTTCTTAGATTTGTTAGGTAAATGGGACAGATGTTCCCGCCAGCATGTTTTCAGATACTCTTGTGAAGTTCTTTACAATTACATTGTTGTTGGAACATATAGACAAGGCCAATTTATCCTATGGGCACAAAGTGAATCCAATGATCGTCATGCAGTCTTCCAGCATAAAATACAATCCGAAATCTTTTAAACAAGTTTTACTTCGTTCCTTATAGTTATTTTCTGAAATACAGAACAAAGTTCATTAATATTATGTTATATTTCTATCACATTCTACTTCTAATTTCCTCTTTGTAATTTGAAAGCATCTATCATTTATTAGAAAAATAAGCATGGTAAGCTCCAGTTACGAATGCAACTTTTTGACAGCGTTTTTATCTTTCGTGAGTGGTAGGCCTAAGATGGTTTTCTATCCTCGGATATTTACTACCAAAAATTATATTCCTGATTTGAAAAGGGTCCACCGCTGTGGAGGAGATTCTCTTACGCAGCGGGTTCGGGTTCAATTCCGGGCGGGACAAGTTACCTAGGTGGGGTTTTCTTCCACCTTTACGATAAATGTCGGGTAACTTAAAGCCCTTATGACCCCGAATATTATCTGGCCGTCATTACTATCTTCATCCCATTCGCGCCATGTTCCGAGTGAGTTTGTGAGCGACTGGCGTGTCTTGTTCAATGTGTTCGTGTTGTCTCGGAGGTGACCCCGCCGTTGAGCTGATCACTAATCCGGAGAGGCCCTCCATGTCCTTGCCTGGTCAAAAAAGGATATCTGTGTTCCAAAGATAATTCTTTTCCCAACGGGTCGCGGTCCTTTAAGAACCGAGCGGCGTGGGCTGCTTAAAGGTCCCTACCACGGGAAAGGTTAATCTAAGGTAAAAAAGAGAGATATGAAAGGAAAATTAGGTTAAATACTTTATGCACGATACAAAATGACACTATATGAAGATCGTAAATTAAAAAAATAATAATACAGGCTTAACGCGTTTAAAAATGGCTGGTTCATTCCACAACTTTTGCTTAGGCCTTGGATGTAGTTTATGATCTCGCACATTTTATTCCACCTCTGGGAATAAATAAAATAAAACAATGTAACAAAGCGAACTTTTATATCAAAATTAAAAAAAAAATATCCATAACAAAAGAAAAAAATATTGAAGTATTTTGTACAGTTAATTATTTTATATTCAGCACAAGAAGAAGTTTACAGCAAAATGAGCTTTTACAGAATAACGTGGATTTTCAACATACTGTATATCATTTAATATATTTTAAGTTCATGATAAAACAAAATTTAGTTTTATAATTACATTTTTGCTATAAGTGATAATTTGGAAGAATCCTCCACATGCTAAACTGTGGAACGTTTATTTTCGTTTCATGTCCTACAGTAACTTCCGCCACATGAAAGCATTTAATATAATGACATATTCTGCTACATAAATGTTTACGTATCATTCCTGTACATCGAACTAGGTTGCAATAAAGGGGCTGAAATATGAGCATGTTACGAAAGAGAGGGATATATATTGACAGAACAGATGTATTGGAACGTGAGCTGGCATTATTGTTCGTGCGGATTTTGAGTGCAAAACAGGGAGTGGAGGGGGTTGTGAATTAATTGGGGTCGTGGTTCATGACACCGAGAGCGCCAGGTCGATGCCCGGGGACCGCAACCTCACGCGATCGTCTTAGTATTCATTAAAACTTGCTGCAGATTACTTCACAGCAACTTAGCAGTTTCTATGAACCTGGAATCTAAGGAACATTATTTTGCAATGAGTGAAGTTAATATTAAGAATTATACAGGCAAAACTTGAAGACCGCAGACTTACTAATGACCCCATGAGATTTGCATCTACATACCGTGTACTTTAATAAGTTTTATAGAGAATATGAAAAGTAAGGAAGCTCTTGCTAACATACTTCTCATTAAGAGATCTAATCCAACCCACAGCTGCCCTCTTTTGAAAGGGAATGAAGCCGCTGGTCCCGTTTCACAGGTTTTCTGAAAGTTATTGATTACTGTCTTGATTAGTTTATTCGCCCTTAGACACGGCAAACAGGCTTTGGACTCCATTACACACGATCTTCACACATATGCAAAGTAAGATAATTTAATATGTATATAATATTTATATGCATTTTTTTTACAAAAAAATTTTTGTAATCCTGAATCAAAAGACCATGTAAGAATTCAGCAGCTGCAGTTAACATCTTGCAAGTTTTTGTTAGAGCTTGGAGTACGACGTGTCTGGAGCCCCTTGAAAATAATATTTCTATAGATCCCATAAGTAATGTAACTTAGTATTGTTTCTGATAACATTATTTTTTAAGTTTTAAGGTTCCTTATGTCCCAATATAGTCCGCCGGCGTGGTCTTGTGGTTAGCGTTGCTGACTACAGATCCGTCGGCCCGGGTTCGATTCCCGGTACCTCCACGGATTTTTCTGAGGTAGGGAGGTCTGGTAGGGGTGCACTCAGCCTCGTGATTCAAAATTGAGGAGCTACTTGATAAAGAAGTAGCGGCTCCGGTCAAGAAAACCACCATTAACGGCCGTGGGTGTCGGCATGCTGACCACATGCCCCCCAATCCTGCCATCTACCTACGGGAGATGACGCAGCGGTCGGGTGGTAGGCCAAGTCCCTCCAGGGATGTAGCGCCACGGAGTTTTTTTTTTATGTCCCAATATAACATTTTTAAAATGCGGTAACATGCTTGTGTGTTGGGGAAGGGCACAGTTTCAAAATAAAACAACATAAAGAAACTTTTATATTTCATTTTTTTAACTGTCCCTGAGGAAAGAAAGAAAAAAACAAACTGTAGTATATTTTAAAGTTAATTATTTTAGATTCAACACAGCAAGAAAAAGTTTACAGCAAAATCATCCAATTATAATTAATTCTGCAGATAAACTAATGAAAGAAAAAATATGATAATAAGCAGGGCCCGGATTCTGACGACCTAAAATTGTTTGAAAAATGACCTATAAAATGACCCTAAATTTTAAAGAAAATGACTTAATAATTATAAAAAATGACCTAAAAACTGATATTTTATTTATAAAAAATTATCATTGTACACACAAAGTTATAGACTAGTTTTTACATAATTGTAAAAACTGTAAACAACTGTAATGTTGTGAATGTTCTTTTATCACGGAAATTTATACTGGCACTGAGGCACTGGTGAGTCAAAATTCGGCACATCCTTTTGTAGTCTGCCGGATTACATTGTTGTTTATTGAGAGTAAACAGTAGTTTGCACTCTCAAATCCAAGAAAATTGCAGACTCTGGTGCCAAGTCAATCTAATAACAATAGTAATAGGCCTATAATACAAAATTTTGGCGTTGCTTTGATTCTCATTTCCGACTGAGACATGACAACACTTAATGCCGAATTTTTCCTTCTTGCATTAAACAAACAACACTTCAAAACAGCACCGCTAGCGACGATAAGAAGTTAATACACTCAATATAAATACATGAAAATGACTAAGTAAGGAAGCAAATGACACGAAAATGACTAAATAATGACCTAAAATTGAAATAAATGCCCTAAAAATATAAAATTGAATAGAATGACAAAAAATGCCCTAATAAAAATTAGGGCTGTACCGATTAATTGATTAATCGAGCCGATTAATCAATTAAATATTTAATCGTCGATCAATTACATTTTCCGATTAATCGGTTTAGTCGAATTCTGAAAAAACGTGTTTCGAGAAGTGGGTCAAATGACCAAACTCTTGTCTCAGTGCCGAGTGAGAGAGTTTTTAGTGCTACCGGTATTATTGTAAACAAGCTACGATAGTCTCTTGAACATTCAAATGTCAACAAACTCTCATGTCTCGAGTCTTGACTGAAAAAGTAACCGGAAATGTAAGTTTTGTATATATTCTTTCACTAGTTAACTAATAATGGTATTAATTAATTCAGGATTTCTTCTGATTATCTGTAGTGTAGTAGTTATTAAACGTGTAAAACAATATTAAATGTACACTTTGGTTTCGTCTAAAATACCGACCTGTTTGTAGATTAATCAGTCGATTAATCGATTAAAGTCAAGCGTTAACTCGATTAGAAATTTTAATCGATTTTCAGCCCTAATAAAAATGCATTTCTACAATCTAGAGGCAATCATTAGGATTCATCCACAAGTTGGCAATGTGTATGCAGCATCAATAAAAAGATGACATGTCATTAGAATCCGGGCCCTGATAATAAGCATATTTATAATCATTACAAAATAATTACATTTAATAGTAACAAGTTGATTTGTAATCCTTGCTGCGACTTCCTTTTCGCTAGTGTCATCATCAGGTGAAATTCATCGTTCGCGAGATTCCATATTACCATATTGTGATATTAACCAGTTATTATAACATATTATTAAAATATGAAAATACTGCAATTAAACTACTTGGCCAAGTGTTAAAAAACACTCACTGGGTTTGAAATTTACCCCGGTTGGTACGTGGATGGTAAATTAACTTCTCGTGGATAACAATTACTAAGTAGAAGTCCTGAGAATCATTCCCTTCAGTCTGAAGCAGGTAAATAACTCAACTCAACTCCGTGGCGCTACATCCCTGTAGGGACAAGGCCTACCACCCGACCGCTGCTTCATATACCATAGGCAGACGGCAGGATTGGGGGGGGCATGTGGTCAGCATGCCGACACCCACGGCTGTTAATGGTGGTTTCCATGACCGGAGCCGCTACTTCTCTATCAAGTAGCTCCTCAATTTAGAATCACGAGGCTGAGTGCACCCCTACCAGACCTCCCTACCTCAGAAAGATCCGAGGAGGTACCGGGGATCGCATCCGGGCCGACGGATCTGTAGTCAGCGACGCTAACCACATGACCACGCCGACGGTCAGGTAAATAACATATTTTGCAAGTTTATTTTATTATTATTATTATTATTATTATTATTATTATTATTATTATTATTATTATTATTAATGGAAACTATCAGATCAGACATGATGCTCTTGTGACATGTGTCACCAAAGCAAAGTAAACACGGACGGTAACACAGCAAACACAAAATTTCCTGTGTTTAACCGGATCGCAGAAAATCCAATCCGATCCACTTGACAATTTCCTCCACGTTTCCGGGCCTAGATTAGTTGTGCGGGTTGCCTAGCCTCTAGGATTGAACAAACTTCTTCACACGCGGGACTGGCGTTTCCTTAACGGGAGTAGTTTTCAAACGACATCTCCGCACAAGGAAACAGTTTGCACATGTGTCAGTAATATGTGAATATTTATAATACAATGCATACTTATATTCTCGAAAAGTAAAATAACATTTTAATTTGCTGGGTAACTGAGGGTATAATAAGTAAAGTGCGAACGTTTTTAATCTTCCTAGTACGTTTTTTTTTCATTTAAGTGGCTATATTCAGCATGCTCCATTACAAATCTGTAATACTACATGCTATTTTGTTGCTACATCTATAACTAGTTATCTACATCCTTAATCCTATAAATTTACATAATATTTACATAAGTGTGAATTAGCTATCTACAACTGTTTGAAATCTATAAATTTGAAAAATTTTCTAAATTCTTTCAGATAAAGATTAAATAATTGCTCTTGTGTCACTTGGCCATTGTCCTTTTCTCGCTTGTAGCGTTTCTAAGAGTGACCCTTTCACATTTTAACTTATATACTATTCCTATTCCTAGTATACTATTCCTAGTACTAATGGGGTCAATACGACCCCATTCAAAATAGATTTTCTTCTTTGAATGTAACGTTATGTAAAAACGTTTACATACATGGTTGTCCTGTTTTCAAGATAAAATACATGTTTTACGCCAGTCTATAACAAATTTCAATACTACCGATATATCCCGTGTAAATTACTTGGGGTCTTTATGACCCCAGTAGTACTTAGTGGAACAAAGATGACCTGGTAGTAGGAAGGTTCAATGTAAAAATTCTTATAATAAACATACCAGTAGTTTACACCAGTTTATAAAAAACGATTAAAATAGTAGCCATATATCTTACATAAATTACTTGGGGTCTTTATGTAGGGTGTCCACAGAAATTTCAAAATATATTTCTCCATCCTCCTTCCCCATAATACAAATAAGAAATGATTAGCTTAAGTACTGAAAAGGAAATCGTTTATACAGTCTTGGTTTCAGCAAACTGGTGCAAAACACAAAACACATGCCCCTCAAATTTTGCTCAATACATACATATATATATAATAAATTTCCATGACTCTTGCCTTTCCTTTACTTTACAAAATTCCCTGACTTTACCTGACCAATTAAAATTTTCCTGGCTTTCACTGATTTCCAGAATGTGCACACCCTGTTATGATCCCAGTGGTACTCAGTTAACAAAAATAACCTGGTAGTAGGAAGGTTAGAGGATTACCATATGAATGATTTCACACATAAACTCATATAAAACTAACATAATGTACATTTAAAAAGATCAATTTTTCAACCTTGCATATATAAATCCTTAGAATCTCCTCACATTTATAGGGTTCCTCTTAAAACCCGTTACTTTATTCATCCATCAGTATTCTTCTGCTTCCACGTTAACCATTTTATTCACGTAGTTACCTTATTTCTTTCATTAATTTTCTGTATTTCCTTATTTCTTTCATTAATTTTCTGCATTTTATATTATTTATTCGATTACCGGTAACGTCTTTTGATCGTCTTCATTACTGATTATTTACTTCCGTCCACTGAAGACCTCTACATGGAAATTTAAAGTAGGCCATACATTTAATAAAAGTTGAGATAAAAACATGTCTTATATAAATGTTTTTATTATGGTAAACAGTATCACACAATCTATATAAGTTATATAAAAAGGCAATGTTTGTATGTGTGTCCTTTATAGACTAAAAAACTACTGGACCAATTTACGAGGTATTTTGTTTTTGCAAAATGATCCGCGCTGTCCGGAAAAGGTTTAAAGTTATTGAAATCCTCGATATGACCAGTAGAAAGAAAGATAGGGGCCTAATTTCTTAAAATATTACATTGAATTCATCAAAAGCAATTCAGTTCTCATGACAACAATATTGATTGCAGTGTTCACGTAAGACTTGAGCAGTTGCATTTTACTGGACTTTGACAAATAATTATAATTATAGAGGCTATCGATATAATTCATTTCTATAAATCAATAATGGAGCATGAAATCCACGTAAATAAATATCGGGTGTGATGCATCACATAACTTTCTCTACCCTAGGCATGGAGAATATCACTTCCTCACTTCACATTTTCATGTAGAATAAAAGGTCGTATTGCGGGGACAGCATTTTCAGTTGTCTCAACCTGAGTTTGTGCCAACGATGAGTAGCGAGTAATGCTATATCTGAAGTCTGTAAAAAATTATATCCAGTGATACATTATTCATCGCTGTAGGCTTTGTATTAGTTGAGAAATAGGGATGGTTATTGTAAGCCCTAAGGATATCAAAAGAGACAAAACAGGATGGAACATTTTTTGTCCTATGTGCGCAGGAAATTGTGTCCCAGAATTTTGAGCAAAAATGCGTGAAAGTGATATTGATTTTCTTTTTATTTTAGCCCCTAAACGGTTGTATGGCAACATGAAAGTGGGAAAGAAATATCTCGGAAAGACAGTAAAATGTTATGTTTCCGGAATTTCGGTTTCTTCTTATTTCAACCCATACCAGGCAAGGTGCGTAAAAGCAATGGGTTGCAAAACATTATGTCCTGCATGAGTGCTAACAGCCATGTCTAGCGTTTTATGAGGGAGTAGTTTGAGTGTGAAACGTCGTTGTTATTCGCTTCAGACTCTAGATCCCTATATATGAGTTACAGTCATCCATAATCTTATTTTGAATTACACGCAAAATACAAAACCCGAGCGACACCGGACCTTTTAAATTAGTATATTATGATTTACCATTTTGTGGTTTTCACGAAACTTGAAAGAAAGAAGAGGGTCATGTTGTATTCTCTTCATAGTGACCTTGCGATCAATAGCGGAGGGTAATACTTCCTGAAGGGACTGTACAGTAACTTGATCGCACTCTTTTATAAGATAACAGAGATAATGATCGTGCCCACACGTTAGCTGCGCTGAGATAATCAACAGAATCAGCTTTTGTTAATTAATAATTACTGTTCATTCCATTGTTTCTGCTCAACATACATCAAACCTTCTTCACCTGCACACACGTTTTGTAAAGTGGCTTAATTAAGTTTCATTATTTACCTACGTGTGTCAGAGAAGTGATCGTCGATGGCTACCCTGGCATTTGCCCTTTCTATGAGGATTAGAGGTCAAATTCCCATAATGTAGATCGACGTCCATAGAAGATCAAGACGTTTGCGACAGGTTACGAATCAAGCAATAGCTTTACAGTTTAATTTATTTATTAATCTAATACCCAACCAATATCACAATAGGCCATTTTCAATCACAACGGTCTGATGATAAGTCTGAAAAGTTTGACGAAATTTTCTACCACCAAGTGGAAGCCTGTGAGAGTTTCTTAAATTTGTACAATTTGAAGGGTTAAAATATATGTTATTGTACTGTTGAGCTCGTTCAATAAAATAAAATAAAATAAAATAAAATGCAATACAATAAAATAAAATGGATAACTGATATCATCAGCACAACAATCGTTATTTTACAGCTTGCTATTTCGATACTCTTTTATCATCTTCAAGGCATCTTGTTATGGAGGCGTAGATATAAGCTACTAATATTTAAAAATAAAAATGGCATCGTCTCGCAGTCTTGTCATTGTGATAAAACAAAAGCATCAAGAAGTTTTAATTAAACACTAACACTGGCATATCTCCTGGCTTCCTGCTTCTTCCCGTGTATTCACCGTAGTCTATCCCACAAACATACAGAGTGTTAATGAATAACACCGAAATATTTTACCTGTGTATATAGTGGACATAGACAAATAACTTTTATTAGGAGATTTTTGTTCTATGGATTAAATCTTTCCTGTTAGGCTTACAGCATAAAATCTCCCAGGGCATAGCCGCCACTGACTTCTAACATTTGAAAAAAAAGCTAAACAAAGGAGCTTCGTTGTTAACACTTGAGTTAAGAAAAAAAACTAATGCAGTTGCAGCCAGTCATGTGATTAGTCTGTAAATTTTGCAGAATATGGAAATATTAAATTATGATACAGCTGCTGATGAATGATTAATAATTAGGTTTTTATCGATCACTAAGAAGGCATGAAGCCAATTTAATGAAAATTTTAACCCTATTTCGCTTCATTATTGACTTATGAGCAAATTGTAATTGTAATGACCTTAATGCCCTGTAGCATACACATATTACGTCATAGAGCAAAATCTCTGAATAAAAGTTGCTTGTCTATGTCCCCTCTATACACAGGTAAAAATATGTCGGTGTTATTCATTAACACTCTGTATAGATAGTCTATCTGCTGAGTATACAGAAAGACAACGGTGATGTGGGCTATTCTAGCGAAAGCCAATGGAAAAATCCCTACGGCTTCATCGGGGATAGAACCTTCCGGTTTGTAGCGCTACGCCTCAACCAACTACGCCAAGGCGTACCCCATACACTATAGGCTATATATTAACATATTATATAATATAAATCTATCGATTTGGTCAGCTCTCAGATGACATTTTTCAATACGACCATATCAGCTTATAAGTCTCCCTCCAATTGAATGAATTATATTTACTGCTGTCAGTTGCATCTGCTATTCGTATAGTTTCATTTCTAATTTTGTGAAGGCTAGAAACACTATCTAGAATTAATTTTATATTGAAAATATCGGGTAGACTGTGTAGAGGACGCAGCCGCAGGATACGAGAAACGTCTTGTGCATGTTCCAAAAATTTAGCGAACTCCATATGTTGCCATTTGTTTTCATACTTGCAATAAACAGAAAAGACAGTATGTATACTCGCTTGTCGTACGTTAAACCTTAATATTAATTAATATTCCAAAATAAATGAAGGCCTACCTATAATTTAACGTACATTCCCTGTTAAATTTGTACATCTGAAGTATATTTATATACATACTACATACTATAGTATATTTATACTATACTGTATACTAAATATCATATTCAATAACTATTTATTATGTTGTTACATGTAGCTTTATTAGAAAGCAATCCATTATACCATATAATAATATATAATATAGTATTTACAGTAATCTATAATTATTATCGTAATAATCAAGAAAACAAAACATATAACGAAATACATAAAGTGTACAACGAAACACTTTATGAGAAAAATACACACTGTAAACAGCCTAACACATTTTGTCGCACAGTGAGAGAAATGCTCACCTCGAAGCAAACTTTGCGGACGAATGTAACCTTACTCAGCTGTTGATGTTTCTAGGTAGAGTATAATCCTCTGGCAGTAGGCAGAGAAAGATAATTTAAACAGAGGTAGAACGATCTACTATCCTTCGTTGAAAAATGGCGACTTTTTAAAATGCCCGTGAGCATTTTGCTTATTAGTCCGACCAATGACGGATTAACGACATGACAATAGCTATACAAGTGGTATAGAGCTCTGCGCTTTTAAGATGGCCGCCGAGAATGAGGTATTATCCACTTCCGGTTATCTCAGAAGCCTATGTTTACAATACAGTTCTGTGCTTGTGTCTTGTTTTGGAAGTAATTATGCCGATTAACTGCTATGTTTTCGGCTGTTCAGCCATTGCAAACAAAAATTTAGGATTTATTTTTTCAAAAGAAAGGGCTGTTTTTCAAGAATGGATGGTAAAATTACGCCATGGAAAAACACCTTCCCAGTATTCTCGTGTTTGCAGCTGTCATTTCACAGAAGATGATTTTAATGTTCCTTTGAGCAGTTTTGGCGAGTATTTCATGTTTTTTTTAGAGTGATTAAGATATTTTTGATATTGTAGATGTTGAGAAAAATATATAAGCCTATGAAATAATAAGTATACCTAACCAACTTAACATCGTTTAGGCTCATAATTAAGTTTCATTTCCATGTTAAATTAGTATTTCATCTTTTCAGTGTAATTTTTGTTGCCAATTTATTTTGACATTTAAGAATGTCAATGTCAATCGAAATTTCTCCCGTAACCGATAAAATGGTCATTCTGTATTGTAATTGAGTAAAAAACAGACTACATACAATTTTTTAGGAAAACATGGGTCCGGGCTTGATGATTTTTTAGAGTAGAATGTGGGCCTAGGCCTAAGGATACCGCTTAAATGTATCTGAAAATGTCCAGATTTGTTGTATGCCTGTAATAGAAACTCTTGTAACAAGTAGATCAAAACCTGATAAAGAAAAATGTAATCATAATAGGCCTATAGTTAATTATAACACTAATTTTGTAAATGTCATGTTTCTTAACATTCAAGGTTTTCTAGGTAAATCAGATATGTTATGTATTATGTCATCAGACAATAATTTGGAGGTAATTGAGATAGCGGAACACTGGCTGAGCCCAGAAAATATAAATTTGTCAAATACTCAAAATTTTAAAGTAGCCTCTTATTTTTGTCGTAGTCATAAAAAGCATGATGGTTCAGCTATTTTTATTTAAAACAAATCAAAAGACAATAGCAACTGTACAACTAATCATTTTTACTGGTATTTTGCAGAAGATGCAAAAATACTGTTTGAAAATAAACATTTACATTAAAAGTAGCCCCTTAGAAAATGCTTTGTTAAATTTTATGTGTTGAATAATGATGCCCTTCTTAGTCCAAATAACAAAGTCACAACTGTGTATATCAGTCAGTAACATCTGTGCCTGTACTTGTGCATAATGTTTCTTATTCACTAACTTGAACTTGATGAATTTTCTAATTGCTAGAGACCGGCCAGCTTTCATACTGCTGCCTGCCCTACGCTTTTCGAACCAAGAGGTTATGGAGTCTTCGTCAAAACGTTTAAACCGTTCTTTCTTGAATGGATTTATCTTGAATAAATTTGTCGAAGGAAAGTCGTGGGTACTTTCTGATTCTATAACCTCAACTTCGAATAAGGCAAAGTTACTATCCGGATTTTTCTCTCGCCTGAGCAACCTGCAACCAAAACCAACAGCGTCGTATATTAAGACTGTGTGTTCAATATGTTATGATACGAAAAAGTTCATGCATATTTGTAAAAAAAACATGAAAATAAATCGTGCAACAGTATACAAAAATATTTGAGACCGCAGGCATATTGCACCATATTAGAACAGTTAGCGAACGTTTCAGAAGACAGGTAGCTTTTATTTCTCACCTTGCAATCAACTCTTGCTTTGTTAACTATGAAATATTTGTTGCACCATCTTCGGATAACATCCTTTTTAACTCCTTCACTGTAAAATTGGCGAACCGTCCCGAACTCATATTGAAATCACACAAGAATGAGGAAACCGGAAGTTGACAATACCTGAATGTGGACAGCAGCGCGCTCAAGTGGCAGGAGGAAAAACTACAAAAGCCCAGAGCTCTATACACTGAGCTCTGGATCTTTAGGTTACAGTATGATATTTAAAATTGCTTTAGAAAGTTTTTCTTTATGCTTTATATAGCTACCTTATATTATTTATTTTTTATTCACCATTTCGGTCAGGCCTATGTGGTTCTCGGTTAAGCCAGGTTCGATTAAGCATTATTTTACTCTAAAAAACAGCCTTACGAAGAACTTCAGAGAAATACCTGAAATCCTGGAATCACAGCTCTTTTTACTTACTCGCTTATACGGAGTATAGAGAAAGTATTGTGATCGTGACAAAAAATCGAAGTCGAGATAACACCGGGAGAGCATGTTTCATGAAGCCTAGAAACCGAAAAAAATATTTTTGGAATGACGTCTGTCCGTCTGTCCGTCTGTCCGTCTGTCCGTGGACAAGCACAGCGGGTAAACGGCTCGTTGTATTTACTTCATTTTTTGAAATAAGGACTTTTTCGAAATTTTGTCGAACCGCCCAGAAATTTAGCTTTACAACTGAAATATTAAGGGGACTTTTCATGAAAACTTTTTTAAAATTTTTGATTTTTGAAAAAATGGCTCTAACGATTTTAATAAATATTTAAAATTGGAAACTCTTATCTATGAATAATAAAATGGCTATATCCGTATTTCTGCAAAAATGACTTAAGGGGTACTTTACTCGTATCCATTTTCAGTTTTTCTAGATTATATCTATTACAGTAGGTGATACATGAAAACCTACCACAGTAAAGTTGTAGAGAAAATTAAAATGAACATTTTTTGTTTAAAACATTTCTTTATACATTTAATAGATATCAAGATAAAAACGAAATAAGTACAGCTTAAATGCGAATTTCAGAACATACATATCAATTAAAATATGAATGGCATTTTGTTGCCACTAGTAACAAGAAAACTATAGGCCTAATGTACTTATTGTTGTGAAATGCAATCAGTTTAGCTCAGTCGCAATGAACACACTAAACCAATTACAGCGAGGTGGTAGGCCTATGGGCTAACAGGGAAGAGGTCCTGAGTTCAAATCAAACCTCGTGGCCGCACAAATTGACTTGGGTTTTTCATGGTTTCCTCGTTCGCAAAAGCAAACGCTGGGTTTGTAGGACTTGCTTATTTTCCATAACTCATCGCCGCTACGTCACTGGATATTATAATCGTTTAAACTGACTGCCACATACGAAGAAATCACTAAACAATAATAATTTCAATTTCAATTTCAATTTCAATTATTTATTTATAGAAGCTACAGACAATTTTTACAAATTTTAAACAGCAGGCTTCTACTTAATATTAGAATGAATTATGATAAAGGAATGGCAGTGGTGAATTATGATGATGATATATTATTTACAATAATAAAAGAATTACATATACAACAGGAATTACAAGATAACACATAATTAGACATCTGACTACCTAACTGTCAAGTCTGCAGTTTTAACATGATTGATTGTGCGGTCAGCAGAGTTATGTCAATAGCATGAACTTCGTTACGTCAGCACATTCTTTACTTATAATTCAATGCAGACACTAGTTTATATGTTTATATTTGAGGAAAGCAGGTCGCATTCTTAATTAAAGATTGTGTCATTACATTTCTTGTTAAACTTGTAGAGCATATGGCCGTTTTATCAAAATAATGAATGAGTCCTTGTCAGTCTTGTGTGTATATAATAATAATAATAATAATAATAATAATAATAATAATAATAATAATAATAATAATAATAATAATAGTAATAATAATAATAATAGTAATAATAATAATAATAGTAATAATAATAATAATAATAACAGTAATAATAATCACTGCTTGTGGAATATATCAGAATTTTTAAATAGGGCATTGCAAGCAATAGCCATTCTGTTAGAAGGAATCACATATGGCTGTTGAACAGCAAAAATTGTTCGATTTCTTGTTCCTCGTGCATATGGGACAGAGAGCCCTATGCTATCTAAAATTGATTTGCAATGTATTTCCCCACGAAAGACTTTAGCTATGAAATTAGCATCTGCAGAAACACGCCTATTATATAATGTTTCCAAATTTAATAACTTAAGTATATCATCATAGTCCAAATTTCTGTTAAACTTATTACGTATAAGGGAAACAAATTTTCTTTGTATTCGTTCCAGCTTATTACTGTCAGATATTGTAATGCTGTTATAAGCAACACTACAATATTCTAAGCCACTGCGAATTAAAAATTTGTAAAGAGTAAGTAATGACTCTATGCTTTTTAAATTTTGAGAAATTAAACGAACTAATCCAAGAGTTTTTAAAGCCTGTGTGAAAATATGGTCAATATGGACATGAAAATATAATTTTGAGTCAAGATAAACTCCAAGGTATTTTATATTTTCTGAACGTGCTATTATGTTTTGGCCAAGACGATAATTGTATATTATTTGGTTAGTTTTTCTACTAAATATCATACTCTGGGTCTTACTGGTGTTAATTATCATTAAATTTGATTTACACCACTGGTGTATGTAATCGATATTCCTTTGCAGTGATTTGCAGTCCGAAGCCGTAGATATTTTATTCCATATACATAGGTCGTCAGCGTATGCTATTTTCTTACATGTTAGCATATTAGATATGTCGTTAATAAAAACTAAGAACAAGAAGGGACCCAACACTGACCCCTGGGGTACACCATCTGGTATGTAAAAAGGCTCTGAAAAATAGTTAGATATTCTGACTCGAGCAGATCTGTTTCTTAAATAACTTGAAAACCAATTGACATACTTGTTATGTAGACCTAAATTACTCAATTTTTTAACAAGAAGTTCGTGATTTACTACATCAAATGCTCTGCTCAGGTCAAAAAATATGGCATCTGATTGCGATTGTGAGCAATTTTCTTTAAGTATGTCATTGAGAAAAGTGATAATATTGGTTGCTGTGGACATGTCCTTGGTAAAACCATGCTGGAAATCATTTAATTTATTTTTACTGAAAAATGAAATATGTTTATGAATGATGGTTTCAAAAATTTTTGAAAATGTATTTAATATGGCTATGGGCCTAAAATTTGTCAATTCTTTGCTTTTGCCTTTCTTGTGTACCGGTCTGATAGCAGAAATTTTCCAAATTGAAGGAAAAGTTTCTGTTTCCAGCGAAAGGTTATACACATATGTAAGTACAGGTGTCAGTATTGGGGCACACCCCTTAACAATAAAGCTTGGTATCTGGTCGAGTCCCGAACTCTTAGATGGTTTCAAGTGTCGAATAGCTACCAAGACATCGGAATCTACGATAGTTGGAACATGTAGGCATTCAGATGTGACAGTTTGAGCATAGGGCCCAGGTACTTCATTAGTGGGCGTATTTATAATCTGAAAATGCTCTGCGAAAATATTCACTAGCTTTGATGGTTCTGAAACAATGGTATTGTTAATTTTAACATGCAATACGGGATCGTTTTTATTTCGTAACTTCGAAACATAACTCCAAAATTTAGCAGGGTTTGACTTCAAATCTTGATCGATTGATTTGTACCATTTTTGCCTATCAGTTTTAATAGTTACTTTTACCAATCTTCGGTAATCTGAAAAACATTGATAATACAAATCAGTCGAGTGTTTTTTAAAAAGTCGATGATAATGTTTCTTTTTCCTTATATATAATTTAAGCTCTCTTGAAAACCAAGCCGGATATTTTGGTTTAACAGCAAATGTTTTAGGGATTGACTTATTAATTGCATCACTAACTAAATATGCAAGATTTTCAACAGCAGTGTCAGGTGATTTTTGATTATACACTGCGGACCAGTCAGATGAAGCCAATGTGTTGTATAGTTTATAATAGTCACCTTTGTGATAGCATAAACTTTCTGTTGGGAACTGAGTACCTTCACTCACTTGGCTAATTAAATTCATAACAATAGGGGGATGATAGTTATCAATATTCACCAGTGCATAATCCGGTATTGATACAGTGATCTCATCCAGACTTGTAAAAACTAAGTCTAATAAATTTTTACTAGGGACAGTGTCATTGATTTGAGACAAATTTAGGAAAGAGCATGTTTGGTGTACAATTTCACCTTTAATTTTATGATAGTGATATAAGTTAGGTGCAACACCTGCCAGCCAATTGAAACCAGGGATATTAAAATCACCGAGTAAAATGACCTGAAAGTTGTTACAATCTAAATTATTTTCGAGAAAATTAAAATACTGCTGAAATGCAGCAATACTCGTATTGGGCGCAAAATAATGGCATCCAATTAAAATAGGCTGAGCATTTTTGAGAGTTAACTCAATCCACACACATTCATCTGTCTGTTCTAATTCAGGTCTACGTTTATGCCTGACACTGTTGCTGATGGCAATTAAAGACCCTCCTCCCCGAGTTTGGCTAACTAGTGTATATTTTCTGTCAGATCTGTACACCTGATATATTTCAGGAAAATAATTGTGATCATAATGGTCATCATTTAACCATGTTTCAGTAAGACAAATGATGATGGGTTCATTTGTGTTAATATTGTCGAAAAGGTCCGTGGATTTAGTTCTTAAACCACGAACATTTTGGTAATAAATTTCAGTGCCTAAATTGCTGTTACTAAACATAGACTGATCCATATGATCACAACTATTTGCCATTTAGGGTTAAGGAGAGCCCCCTCCAAGGCTGCTTTTAGAAGATGTTCTGGCTAGCAGTGTATCCATAATCTTCCTAGGGGAAGATCTACTGGATTTTTCAGGAGTTTTTTCAGGAGGTTTACCCTGCGACTTCGTTGTAGGGTTACATACAACTGGGTCAGGACTGATGGGCGCGATTTGTTCCTTTTGTAGGCGGCCACGGAATGGAAAAAACAGCACCCCTGTAGGCCAGATATCTACATTATTAATAAGAGGGAAATCTTCCTCACAAACAGAAATATGAAAACTGGCATAAGAATTAAATTTAGTTTTCAGCTTTGTTACTGCAAATGTTTTGAGATTTACCTGGGTACGTAAGGATTCTGCAATATCTTCCGCGTTTACAGTGTTACCATAGCGTGACACGAATAAGGCTTTACCTCTAGTTGGTTTGGCAACTACTGGTAGTGAGGAAGAATTCCTAACTCCTATTAGCGGGGCCTTCTTAACCCTAGGTTTTTTAGATACAACTGTGAAGCCGTCATTGGAGTCACCTCTATCGGATTCCGGGACACTGAGTGCAGTGGGCACTGCGAGATTAGAATTAATGGCACTAGACACACTGGCACTGGAACTGGCACTTGTAGTGGCCCGATTGGGCACTGGCAGTTTGACACTGCGGCTTGAGGAAGCTGAAACACCACCTGAACCATTACTGGTATAGGTAGGATTTCCACTGTTGGCAGAGGTAGTTTCTCTATTGATGGCAGCCACCACTTCAGAGTATTTAGCCGGTTGGATGATATTTGCAACTTTCTTGCTAGGCTGCTGGGGAATATTGGTACCACTTGAACTAGCTCCTTGTTGGACTCGTGGTGAAGATTCGTTTAGGAGATCTCGGAGGCCATAGATCTCTTTCCGTAGATTTTTGTTTTCCTCTCTTAGGTCAGAGACCTCGGAGAGGATTTTTGTCAGCAGTTCAGTAATAGCTGACACTGCTACTGATGAAGATTTATTAGCCTCAATAATGGCTTCAAGTTTGCTATCCAAGGTGTTACACCTCCCTGGGTGAATGTGAGCTGCAGATATACTCTCATCAGGAACTGAATTAGATCTAGATCTAACAGGAGTATCATCATTCCTGAGGGCTTTCCTTAATTGAGTGCACTTATCACAAACGTAGGTGCTCTCACCATCCTTGTGGTAGAGTGTAGCCTCTATATCAGTTATATTTAGACAAACTAAATGAAAGCGGGCCTTACAGTTCCCACTACAGTATAAATGTTTTTGCCTACCTTGAATAATAATAATAATAATAATAATAATAATAATAATAATAATAATAAATATTTTTTTGTCGTTAAGCCAGACGCAATAGACAAAGTCAAAGTACAAGAATATACAACAAATGCACTAAGTGAAGAAATCATGAGAAATGATAAAAGATTAACATTAGAAATGCCCTAAACATGTAAACAAGACCAAACATCACAACACATGCTATTATAATAACAATAGAAAATTACAAAAATATCTACAAAGAAAATAACATTAATGAACAGTAGTTTATAATGTACTGATATTAACGCGAATGAGTTGTTACAATAGACTAATGGTTCACGCAAACATACTAAACACATTACATGACCTACAATGCAGTTAAAGCGTGCAATATAACCTAAGTAGTAGCAGTAGGACAGCCGGCGTGGTCTTGTGGTTAGCGTCAGATCCGTCGGTCCGGGTTCGATCCCCGGTACATCCTTGGATTTTTCTGAGGTAGAGAGGTCTGGTAGGGGTGCACTCAGCCTCGTGATTCAAATTGAGGAGCTACTTGATAGAGAAGTAGCGGCTCCGGTCATGGAAACCACCATTTACGGTCGTGGGAGTCGGCATGCTGACCACATGCCCTCAATCCTGCCATCTGCCTGTGGTAGATGACGCACCGGTCGGTTGGTAGACCAAATCCCTCAAGGGATGTAGTGCCACGGAGTTTATTTTTAGTTTTAGTTTAGCGAAATTCAAATATAAGTCTCCCCTTAAGCTCCGTCCATTCGATATTCACATTTGCATTTACTGTGCGATGTATTTTGTTTCTGAGCGAAGCAGAGTGACTAACTGTCCTTGTATACTGTCGCAAGTGCCTTGTATTCACCTCTCATGCAGCTAAATAATGCATAACACTAATCACATAGTTAAGTGCGCGAAGCGGAGGCGGCAGCCGTAGCGAAGCGCCCTTCCATTTTCGAATAATGTACGATACACTGTTTATAGGTTTCGAAAATGTGGCATATTATATCTCCCGCAAGGTTTGTCAGCCTATCACCTCTCGTCTAGCGGTGTGACGTCATACCTCCAGCGTCCAATCACGAGTTTCTTCATAATACGAGGACAGAAGAATTCGCTAGATCGTGGTAGAAAAGAAACTGCATCGGTGAGGATGGGTTGGGTGGGACCGATTCATCCCAAGGTGCGACTTATATTTGAACTTTGCCGAAATAGTAGTACTAATAATATGCAGTTTTACTGCCATTGACTATTATTATTACTATTGTTGTTATTATTATTATTATTATTATTATTATTATTATTATTATTATTATTATTATTTCACAGTAAAAGCATTGAACATAAAGATCGACCCTGAAGCTTTCCGTCCTAGATACTTGTAAGTTTTATGAAAATGTATTAAGTAAAATTTAATTGTCTCTTTAATTTACTTTTTTCTGTACTAGCCTTTAACACGTATATGCGAGAAAGTTTGTGCAACATATTTTTGCACCATTTATTTACAGTCCAGTAGTGTAAGAGCGTCCTAAGCAAGTGCATTCAGACGCAAGAGTACAGTTTTTGTTTTCTGGCTCAAGTCATGTGTGAAGTGATAAGGTTCGCAATTTATAATTCCTTTATTTCCGCTGTTTACCTATGTACAGTCAGCTGAAAACTCTATAAACTGCTACCGACATCTCGCGCTCATTGAAGTCTTTCCGTACAAAATAATAGTGGTAGAGCGCTGCTACCTCTAAGCTTCTTTGTTTCATATAGATTGTACAAGGAACCAAGCCAGATAAAATGCACGGAACGTTCTGAACCCTATTTTTTAGAAGATTTTTTAGGTAGATTTTCGAAGAAAAATCTACCTATTGCAATGGATACGACTTTATGATTTTCGAAAAATTCTTTCATATCTTTACATTTCATGCTCCCCTAAGTACGAAACCACCGCCCGTTAAAAAAAAAAATTGTGATATTTATATATATATATATATATATCTTTACACGATAGCGGCCGTAATTTTGAAGATATTTGAACCAAATTTTATTATGTTATTTCTAGGCCCAATAGTTCGGACAAGTTCGTTAATGGGCAAAATTGGCCCAAGGGGGTGGTCGGGAGAGGGGGTTGAAATTTTTAAAAATGTATATCTCGGCCCCTATGAAGTATAGAGGGAAACTTTGTTTGAATAAATTAGAGTACTCCCTATGGAGTTTACAGTGACACCAACGATTCGGGGGTTCGAGTGAGGGTGGGGGTGGAGGTGGGGGTGGAGGTGGGGTGGGGGATGAAAATTCGAAACTTTTGAAACCACGTCTTGTGGGATATCGTTGAAAAGCTCTTGATGAGTACTCTACAAATCAATAAATAGTTTCTTGATAGCTCTCATATTACGCGAGATTTTAATGTTTGAAAATAATAACACTTAAAAGAATTATTATAATATCATAATTTTGTCTTGTTTAGCGGCTTTGCTAATTTTATTCATTGCTGATCTTGCGCACGGCCTCCCAGAATATTATAGGCCTATCCTATTCTTTGTTGTCAAAACAAATGATTGTAGGCTCTTCCTCTTTACCGAATTCAGTTCTTATTACTGCAGGTTTACCATGCCAAGGCTAAAGAAGAAGAGTGCTATGCAGCGACAATAAATTAAACCAAAAGCACTTCGAAATCTACCTCCGCCTGTAGGCCTGCCTAAAGGGATTTTTTGTTTCTTACTTTATTTGTATGCTTTTCTTTTGACTCAAATAGCGAGACGGGGATTATAAGTAGCAGGTTCGAGAGAGGGAGCATAGATAGAGATTTATAGGCTCCGTCAAAATTATAGTCGCTCCTGGTGGAGTATAGCCCAATTTCATGTTCTGTACTCAATTGTTAAGAAAACAGCACAACGAGTGCAACGTCATAGGAATATTAACTTTTTCGTATCATATTGGTCATTATGATAAAGTGATCTGTGCCTGATCGGAAACGTTTTTATTACTTAATTATATTTTCAAAAAATTTAACCCTAAAAGATTCTAAACAACGGCGATATGAAATTAAAAAATGGTCCAACGCGAATTATCAGTTATGGACCAAACTAAACACCACCAGATTCTTTGTTTCAGGTAACATCTATTATAACTCTAGTTTATAACTTACACATTACATTAAGGTAACCAATATTTTTTAGCACAAAAAACGAGTTTTGACTAAAAATGGTTATTATTTTCCCCTCTAACTTTGGGGTTTGAAATTACGGGTGAATAAGCGAATGGAGATTTATTAAAATCGAAGGGATCTAAAAACATTTCTGGCGTAGCATATCTAAACACTCCAGTCATTCAGAGGATACTTCTCTCAAATGACATGCAGGATGCTTGCTTTTTACATGAAGTAGTAGCGCTCAAGTGACGGATTTTGGAACTGACGTACACGCGGTGCAACAGGAAGGAGAGTTATGGAGCATAGTAATTAAGGGTAGGGAGGGGCTAATGGAGGTTTTAATTCAATTAAAATGCCCGGCCATAGCGGTTTCCGTTTACTCTGTCCCTCTCCTTCAAAGTTCATTATCCTTCTCAGTAAACTACAAGAGCCTCTATAATAATAATTTTAAATAATATTTCACACTGCAGTTTGATTTAAAGATATAAATATTGTAAAATATAGTGCATATTTATATGTTTTCATGAAACTACAATAAGGCCTTTATTACACGGACCGAAAAAAACGCGGCCGATTGTCAGCGACCAAAAAGCGTATCCATTGGGTCAATGGTTAGGCAGAATGTTGACAGAAAAACGCAAGCTGGAATTCTTGGTGCAATAGTCATTATAAAATGGATCAGATAGAAGTAGGTTGTGCTGTTGCAGTGCATTTATTTAATTGCCTTGAAGTGATATAACCTGAAAGGGAGAAAAAACATTGGGGGATCCACCAACTGTTATCAAATCGTTTGACAACTGGACAGTTCCACATCAAGTTCTGCGACCACAGGAAATAGGCCTACCCTGACAAGTTGTTCCAGTATTACCGAATATCAGTTTGTTCTTTTCACGAACTCTTGACTTTAGTGCTTGCAAAATGACAAGCAGGATACGAATATGAGAAGCATAGAAGGTGCTGAAAAACTTGTCATTCTCTTGACGTAGGTCTCTCATTAATCATTTACCACTGTTGCTGGTTTAATCATTAACTACAACAATACCTCTCTCTGCACCTCTATTATTGTTCTTTGCACTTTCCTAGTTAGCCTACAAAAATGTATGAGAGTTGGAAGTTTAATAATGGCAACACATCTATAAAATCCTCTGCGCGCATGCATTCCGTCGACATTCTGCAATTTTGCCGGTCGCTAGGCGTAAAAACCTCCTACGCTAGTTTTTACTGTCTGAAGGCGCGATTCAATCGGTTCGTATAATTTATAATATTACCTACCCAATGACCCAATGGATACGCTTTTCGGTCGCTGACAATCGGCCGAATGTCGACCGAATTCAAGCGCGCGGAGGGTTTTATAGATGTGTTGCCATTATTAAACTTCCAACCCTCGTATACTTTGCCCTCGAAAGAATTCCAGCTTGGGTTTTTCGGTCAACATTCTTCCCGTTGCATCACGCGTTTCGGTCGCTGAAGTTCGGCGACCGAAATTCGGCTCGTATAACATCCCGAATATTCGGCCGCGGCTTTTCGGTCCCTGTAACACGAGCCTTGATTCCAAAGTCGACATTCGCTGAATAGCTACTGTGTTATAGCTACTGTACGTTGAATGCTATTTACCCTCTCAAGTTGTCTACTTTCGTATACTGTAAAAACGTTACGACCTCAAGACAAACCTCTCTTTAACATAAATCTGGCAGATTGCACATTATTCTAAATATGTACACTCAACTTTTCATAGCAGAACACAGTCTACAGTGCCACCACATTAACATTCAATCGCTGGAGGGGAGGTAACGGCGTTGCGAGCAGTGTGGTCGGGGGCGATCTGGACTAGCAAGGAATGAAGGAGACACGACCATACAGTCACGTTAACAATACTGTAGAATAACGAAAAACATGTAGACTACTAACACCGTTACTTATCTTCAAGTTACTACTATGCCTGCTGCTGATAGGCGATGAATAATGCTGTGTATGTCTTTAATAATAATAATAATAATAATTCAATTCAATTCAATTCAATTATTTATTTAAAGAAGCTACAAACAATTTTTACAAATTTTAAACAGTAGGCTTCTAATGATGTATGATTTACCATACAGGAACTGATGTTTATGATTATGATTATGATAATGATAGTGATATTATTAGTGATATACAACAGGAATTACATATTAATGCATAATTAAACATCTGACTGTCGAGTCTGCAGTTTTAACCTAATTGACTGTGTGGTCATTAAGTTGAAACATATAACATTTCTGGTTAGCTTGCATAAGTCTGCTATGTCAATGGCATGAACACTGTGTAGTCAGCACATTCAAGAGTTATTCCATTGCATTGTACTTGAGAAAAGCAGGTCATATTTTGTAATTATAAGATTTTGCCATTTCTTATTAGCAACATATCTTTGTGTTACCAAAAACAATTAATGATCCCTTGTCAGTTTTGTGTGAATATAATAATAATAATAACAATAATAATAGTAATAATAATAACAATAATACCAATTAATAATAAAAATAATAATAATAATAATCACTGCTTGTGGAATATATCAAAATTTTTAAATAAGGCATTGCAAGCAATAGCCATTCTGTTGGCAGGAATTGCATACGGTTGTTGTACAGCAAAAATTGTACGATTTCTTGTTCCTCGTGTAAGGGGTACAGATAGCCCTATGCTATCTAAAATTGATTTGCAATGTATTTCCCCACGAAAGACTTTAGCTATGAAATTAGCATCTGCAGAAACACGCCTATTATATAATGTTTCCAAATTTAATAACTTAAGTATATCATCGTAGTCCAGATTTCTGTTAAACTTACTACGTATAAGGGAGACAAATTTTCTTTGTATTCGTTCCAGCTTATTACTGTCAGATACTGTAATGCTGTTATATGCAACACTGCAATATTCTAAGCCACTGCGAATTAAAAATTTGTAAAGAGTAATTAATGACTCTATGCTTTTTAAATTATGAGAAATTAAACGAACTAATCCAAGAGTTTTTAAGGCCTGTGTGAAAATATGGTCAATATGGACATGAAAGTATAATTTTGAGTCTAGATAGACACCGAGGTATTTTATATTTTCTGAACGTGCTATTATGTTTTGGCCAAGACGATAATTGTATATTATTTGGTTAGTTTTTCTACTAAATATCATGCTCTGGGTCTTACTGGTGTTAATTATCATTAAATTTGATTTACACCACTGGTGTATGTAATCGATATTCCTTTGCAGTAATTTGCAGTCCGAAGCCGTAGATATTTTATTCCATATACATAGGTCGTCTGCGTATGCTATTTTCTTACATGTTAGCATATTAGATATGTCGTTAATAAAAACTAAGAACAAGAAGGGACCCAACACTGACCCCTGGGGTACACCATCTGGTATGTAAAAAGGCTCAGAAAAATAGTTAGACATTCTAACTCGAGCAGATCTGTTTCTTAAATAACTTGAAAACCAATTGACATACTTGTTATGTAGACCTAAATTACTCAATTTTTTAACAAGAAGATCGTGATTTACTACATCAAATGCTCTGCTCAGGTCAAAAAATATGGCGTCTGATTGCGATTGTGAGCAATTTTCTTTAAGTATGTCACCAGTGCATAATCCGGTATTGATACAGTGATCTCATCCAGACTTGTAAAAACTAAGTCTAATAAATTTTTACTAGGGACAGTGTCATTGATTTGAGACAAATTTAAGAAAGAGCATGTTTGGTGTACAATTTCACCTTTAATTTTATGATAGTGATATAAGTTAGGTGCAACACCTGCCAGCCAATTGAAACCAGGGATATTAAAATCACCGAGTAAAATGACCTGAAAGTTGTTACAATCTGAATTATTTTCGAGAAAATTAAAATACTGCTGAAATGCAGCAATACTCGTATTGGGCGCAAAATAATGGCATCCAATTAAAATAGGCTGAGCATTTTTGAGAGTTAACTCAATCCACACACATTCATCTGTCTGTTCTAATTCTGGTCTACGTTTATGCCTGACACTGTTGCTGATGGCAATTAAAGACCCTCCTCCCCGAGTTTGGCTAACTAGTGTATATTTTCTGTCAGATCTGTACACCTGATATATTTCAGGAAAATAATTGTGATCATAATGGTCATCATTTAACCATGTTTCAGTAAGACAAATGATGATGGGTTCATTTGTGTTAATATTGTCGAAAAGGTCCGTGGATTTAGTTCTTAAACCACGAACATTTTGGTAATAAATTTCAGTGCCTAAATTGCTATTACTAAACATAGACTGATCCATATAATCACAACTATTTGCCATTTAGGGTTAAGGAGAGCCCCCTCCAAGGCTGCTTTTAGAAGATGTTCTGGCTAGCAGTGAATCCATAATCTTCCTAGGGGAAGATCTACTGGATTTTTCAGGAGTTTTTTCAGGAGTTTTACCCTGCGACTTCGTTGTAGGGCTACATACCAGACTGGTGGGCGCGATTTGTTCCTCCTGTAGGCGGCCACGGAATGGAAAAAACAGCACCCCTCTTGGCCAGATATCTACATTATTAATAAGAGGGAAATCTTCCTCACAAACAGAAATATGAAAGAATTAAATTTAGTTTTCAGCTTTGTTACTGCAAATGTTTTGAGATTTACCTGGGTACGTAAGGATTCTGCTATATCTTCCGCATTTACAGTGTTACCATAGCGTGACACGAATAGGGCTTTACCTTTAGTCGGTTTGGCAACTACTGGTAGTGAGGAAGAATTCCTAACTCCTATTAGCGGGGCCTTCTTAACCCTATGTTTTTTAGAGACAACTGTGAAGCCGTCATTGGTGTCACCTCTATCGGATTCCGGAGCACTAAGTGCAGTGGGCACTGCGAGATTAGAATTAATGGCACTAGACACACTGGCACTGGAACTGGCACTTGTAGTGGCCCGATTGGGCACTGGCAGTTTGACACTGCCGCTTGAGGAAGCTGAAACACCACCTGAACCATTACTGGTATAGGTAGCACTTCCACTGTTGGCACTGTTGGTAGTCTCTCTATTGATGGCAGCCACCACTTCAGAGTATTTAGCCGGTTGGATGATATTTGCAACTTTCTTACTAAGCTGCTGGGGAATATTGGTACCACTTGAACTAGCTCCTTGTTGGACCCGTGGTGAAGAGACGTTTAGGAGATCTCGGAGGCCATAGATCTCTTTCCGTAGATTTTTGTTTTCCTCTCTTAGGTCGGAGACCTCAGAGAGAATTTTTGTCAGCAGTTCAGTAATAGCTGACACTGCTACTGATGAAGATTTATTAGCCTCAATAATGGCTTCAAGTTTGCCGTCCAAGGTCATAGAGATGTTACACCTCCCTGGGTGAATATGAGTTGCAGATATACTCTCATCAGGAACTGAATTAGATCTTGATCTAACAGGAGTATCATCATTCCTGAGGGCTTTCCTTAATTGAGTGCACTTACCACAAACGTAGGTGCTCTCGCCATCCTTGTGGTAGAGGGTAGCCTCTATATCTGTTATATTTAGACAAGATAAATGAAAGCGGGCCTTACAGTTCCCACTACAGTATAAATGTTTTTGCCTTCCTTGAAATCCCTTGTTGCACAAAGGGCACAGGTCGGCACTAGGCGCCATTGAAGATCCAAGCACTGTCAATGAAATAGTAAGTAGGTCACCACTATAGCAGAGAGAACACACAACACGTCCACTCACGGTGGAGTCTCAATAATAATAATAATAATAATAATAATAATAATAATAATAATAATAATAATAATAATAATAATAATAAATTAATCACCATTTCATACTTTATTAAGCCCAATGTAAATTAAGGCTGGAAGAGGATGATTCGCTATCTGAATCGGAGTCACTCTCGAAATCCATTCCTCCAAGATTAATGACAAGTTGCTCAATTTCGTCATCCATCAAGTGATCACGTTCCCAATAAGCACTTTCCAGTCTTTTACATGAGTTACAGCGTTTTTCCACTCTTCTGCTATTATACTTGACACTGCTTGTATTGTGCGATTTCTTATTTCAGCTGCACTCTGATCCACATCACGATCCGCAATTCTCCGTTCTTTGATGCTCCAAATGTACTCGATGGCGTTTAGGTCGCAATGGTACGGAGGTAATCATGCCCGTACATTTCGAAAATAGAGTCTTCGCGGTACTTCGCTGGTGGACTTCGAACCCGAAGATCCATTAATTCTACCTTCGTCATGTCGGCTTCGTAAGCAACGTTGTGTCTGTCCAGCTAAGATTGAAATTCTGCCTTTCTCGACGCCATTGTTCGAGGTTTATCATACTGCACGGAGTGATATGGAGCATTATCCAAGACAATGAGACAGTTTGGTGGGAGACTGGGGATGAGCATTTCTCGGATCCACTTTGAAAAATTCTCAAAATTCATTTCATAGTGATAATCGCCACTCTTAGTCTTCGACTTGAAGATTTAAAAATGTCCAGGAACAAACCCTTCTTCACTGCCAGCATGAACAATTATCCATCGTTGTCCGACACTGCCATTCGTTAACACACTATCCGTTGTATTGTTTTGCCAACATTTGTTCACGGTGTAAGTAGGGTGAATCCACGTCTCATACAGAAATATCACTGTTTTCTTGTTCTCACCAGCGTTGTCATTGTTCTTCATTCTTCTGAGGTATTTTACCCTAAATTCAACAATATCATTCCTTCCCATTAAAAATAATCTTCTATTCTTGCATTTCTTAAATTTAAATCCAATATCCCGAAGCAATGTGCGCAAAAACTCCCGTTTTCCTGGGAAGTTACGTTCACTTTTTAGAGTGGCTAACACTTTTTTTAAAGTGGGAACCTCCTTCTTTATCGCATAATAATTGTGAACTGTTTCTCGAATCAAAGGCATCGATGTCGATTTACTTTGAACTGCATTTTCGTTTCTTTCCCGGGGATTGTAGTTTGTGACCAGCAATATCTGCTAATTTCGATTCTTTTCTGATTTTACTTATTGTGGATTCAGACTTCCCAGTAAGAGCTGCAGTTTAGTCGCATTTTTGATGGGATGTTTCAGTGTTCCGGAAGACTTTTCTGCATCACAACACTCTTTCACACGTCTGATAATCTCACGGTCCTCGCTGTGTATAGTTGGTTTCACTTTCGAAGACATTATACAATCGTTATCGTAACACAGTCACTTCAATAGCGCACTACACTCCTTGCCCAGACTGTACATCTACCCAGGATATAAAGAGAGCATGAACGGAACGTAAGCGGAGTATCCTCTTACCCTCCCTCTCGTCGCGTGTGTTAGTTCGCATATTTTCCGCAATGATTGTTAACGTGGTCGGACTGTACCTTCCAACATTCGTCTTTCGACTTCGCTGATAGATGACAGGATTGGAGATGTGATTAGCATGCTGACTCTCCTAACCGATATTGATGGCATTCTTGATCGGAGTGCAATTTCTTTAGGCCTATGAGTAGCTCCTCGGTTGCATCCATGAATTCGTCTGCATACCACTTCAGACATCCCAATGCTATCAATCTGCAAGGAGGTATCAGAAATCGTGCCGGATCTCTAGATCCGTAGTCAACAATGCTATCATTGGATCAAGGTGGTGGTTTTATCCGCAATTAGGAGGCCATATAACCGCTAAAATATTTCATTCCAATGTATTCCACTTAACCTACAGTTAGTTTGCTTACCTAATCACTACTATAATAATAATAATTATGATAATAATGATCACAATGATAATACCAATGATAGTAGTAGTAGTAGTAGTAGTAGTAGTATTAGTATTAGTAGTATTAGTATTAGTAGTAGTAGTAGTAGTAGTAGTAGTAGTAGTAGTAGTAGTAGTAGTAGTAGTAGTAGTAGTAGTAGTAGTAGTAGTAGTAGTAGTTACAACACTAATAATAATAATAAATAATAATAATAATAATAAACCCAATAAAATTTACACAAGACAGGGGTTCATAAAACGCCAAACTATTTAGGGGAGCTTAACAGCTTTTCTCGCCAATGTTAAAATAAGACATTTCCGATACGCGTAACTCAAGTACCATTGCACACAACAATTTGAATTTTTTACTTCTTGTTCTATTACTTTTACAATGCATTAAATATAAGAGTTGGAGTTATCAACAAGGACATAATGATTTATTAAATATAACTTGAATTTATTTTAAAAAAGAACTACATAAGTTAATCCACACGTAAATCATGGCTCACATAGAATGGCCGGATTTTACAGATGGTCTTCCGGAAGAAACTCTTGTACCGTATCAAGTTTATTTATCAGTATTGTGTTAATTTGTTTATATAAGGCTACAGAAAGGTCTCGAAAAACTAGACGGATACCAGCTACGAAACAAAACAGCCCTCAAGCTTGCTTGCATAACAAGGTATTTTCAAATCTGTTCAAAGAAGGGTATGTCATACATACAGGGTGATCATGTTTATAACAGCCTGCCTCCAGCAACTTTAAGGAGTGCTGTTGTACAGCCACGTGGCTTTTCATTGGACTTCTTCACCTCGCCTAAAGGCAAAGGCTTGAATAAATTCAATTCCATTCCGGGAAGAATAAACATACCACTGAAGTTCGAATTCTTATGAAAGATCAAGGTGGAAGACACTAAGAATATTTTACGATATGATGATCTTCGGAGACTGATCCCGAAAGAATAAACTATTTGTTCTACATCTACACAATATAATGATAACTAATATCGGATGAAACATAAATTAATTTTGTCTGTTTTTGCATGAAGAGTGGAATTAAGATATTTTTGCTGGAACTTAAAAAAACGCAGCACCTATATTCCTCATCTTTATTAAGTGCCAGTATGGTACTTTATGAGATTATGTGCGGGACGGTAAAATGTATGTCCGTCTGTCCGTCCGTCCATGTGTCTGTACGCGTGACATCTCAAATATCCTTTATCGGATTTTCATGAAACTTGGTACACGCATTTATAATGTTCATGGCAAGAAGCCTATTTATTTTGGATTAAATCGGTTGACCGGTACCGGAGTAACGACTAATTAAAGGTCACATGCTTTTTAAATGGAAACCATGACTATACTATAAAGCCACTTTGCTAATCATTGAGGGCCTTGACTCCAATGCAGTCAGACGTTTGTTTATTTCGTTGTTCAAGTTGAAATAAGTACTACATGAATACTGTTATATACAGAAGGTATATTACTGTGAAATAATTAGGGTTACGTACATTAAACGGGTCGGCCGCGGTGGTCTAGAGGTAGCGTGCCCGCCTCTAGATCCGCAGGGCGCGGGATCAAACCCGGCCGCGGTCGATGGATTTTTCAGGACGTAAAAATCCTGGGCACGGAGTCCTCCGGGAGGGACTTTAAGCTGGGGGTCCCGTGTCGTAGATTTACGGCACGTAAAAGAACTCCAAGCCTAAATTAGAGCCTCTGGACTAAATTCCTCGGCCCTTTCACGTCCAAGAAATACTTAGTTGCGAGGCGATGGGCTTACCACCTGTCCCTCTACCCTCTCTCGGAAAATAAGCATATCAAAATTAGTATAGGTAATGAAACCTCCACTTGGAGGCTCCTTCGCCCCACCTGGGGATCATAGGGTACCAGATACAGTACAGATACATTAAACGGAGTTATTTCCAGTGTATTTTGTGAAATGTTCACATATTTTAAGAATTTCTTATATCAGTGTATAAGAGTATGAATTAAGGTTAAGTATCACACTTTAGACCTTTGTTCTTCCGCAACCCCTGCTTAATTAATCGATCTGGAGCTTAACTCTGAGATAGATTACAAAAATAACTTATTTTTTGCAGATCATAATTGCAGTTATCACTGATTAAACAAAAGCATTCTGGCACTTTGTTATAACTTATCAGTTTACCTGACTTTATTTCTTATTTAAGCCTACGTCTTTTCATGTGTAAGCATCATCTACAATTAATCTGTAAGTTCGAAGTTGAAGATAAAAAAATTGTTGAAAAAATAAAATTCTTTTAAATTTAAAAGGTGTAAAAGCGAGTTTAGCCTTTTCAGCACCAACATTTTCTCTACAAAGCTAAAAATTTCAAGCTCCTTACAAATTATGTTAAACTACAAGCTCAATAGCGATTGAAATGAAACAAAATAGGTTGCTTATTTTCTATAATAGGCACATTTAAATTGCACGAACAGGCAGACTTGGGACTGAACCGGTGACAGTTTTAGCCAGATAAAACCCTTTCATTTTAACTGAAATGGTTAAAACAAGATATTAATACACTATTAAAAGTACCCTAAGAAACACGGTTACTTTCAATAGTGGTTTATAAATACCGGCGTACTTTTATATACGTAACTGTAATGTTCATTTCTTCCTTTTAGGTTGGCCGAATGCACCTCGAAACCGGATTTTTAATTTCCATTTTCGTTCGCGACTTTTAAGTGAAAAAGTGGCAGAAAACGTAATTTTCTTGCGCTATCGAACATCAGTTTTCGGCAATACATTTCGATAGTAAAATCAATTGCTGATGACTTCGCTAGTTTTTGTCGTAACTTGAAAATAAGACTATCGCGATTTTTTCAACATAGTCCATATATCGTATGGAAGTAACGATAGTTTAAATTTTGTACGCCAACCCTGGCCGATTCATTTGTTTAAAATGTCAGGGCCCGCAGAGATCTGAAATTTTCAACATAGACGGAAGAGGGATAATGAATATAGGCCTAAATTGGCAAGCATTGATCGATTTGGACGGAACTCACTATGCAAGGGTTTTCTGGGCCAGGAAACTCGAATCTGAGGTCGTTTTTCCAGGCGGTTCTTTCTTAGCTTGGAATGCACTCAAAGCCGGATTTTTAGCAGCTTTGTTATAATTAATAATCGTTTAGTTTATGAATTATTTGCGTTTAAGTGTTAATAAATATAGTACTTTAATTATTATGCTCTTAATTTTTAATTTTTGAAATAATTATCGAGTGCCCTATAAATGTATTTACTGATGCGGTTAATGAAACAATGTTTTCATTCTCTCCTTGTAGAGCTTATGTTTAAGGAATCAAAATAGCCACAAAAGTCCTTCATAAATACCAGGTCGCACACCCATTGGGGCTGTGATAATTCTGGTACTGTTGTGTCCTGCAAGAAATGTACTATGAATATTTTATGTAATTGTGCATGTGCGACAAAACAAACGTTTTCCCAGTTAGCTTGAAAAAGTCGTCGCTTTGATTACAAGCTGGTGTGTCCTTTTACGCTCGCTAAAGCGCTCATTACTATTGGTGTAGTGAACTGCAGTAATGACCGAACTGTCTCTGCCAGTGCTGCGCTGTCCTCATATCACGTCGATGCAATATACCTTAGGTTTAATACTGACGTCAAGGGCGACTATAGTGGGAGGCATTACGTCACCGCACAGTGGCACAATGCGCCTCAGTTGCGCACCCGTGGCATACACCATTGCCAATCTACCTCTATATATCTGTGCTATTTACCTATGAATCGGCAATGAGTCCAGTATAAGAATATATGGAACTTGAATCAATCGCAAGTGTCTATCGTCATAACATTATCACTCTCTTTTTTGTTTCATTTTATCGCCCATACCTGCACTTTTTTATGTAAATTCACAAGGACTGAACACTAAAACATCTTCACACTTGTGGCTTCTTTGATAAAAAAAATAATTAATCACTGAACACAACGATTGGGCATATGTATAATCTGTTTATGAGCAAAAAGAGACATAATGTACAATTATTTAAATGTGTGGGGACGCATTTTAGAGTTGGATTACTCCCACAAAGTCTGTGGCCTTGAAGACTAACCCAGCCAGCGAGCTTCTCGTTACGTCTCGTTACCAAGATGCGCGAATTCGCTGCGCGTAAGATCAGTAAGCTACCGCTGGGCAGAGAGTAAAGATCATGCTCCATGGTGGCAGTGGTAAAAAAGACTGTAATAGTTGAGTGGAGGGATAATGCCGCAGTCACAGAGACAGACAACACGTGGAGTGGGATAGCCAATCAGGGTGCAGCTACCTCCCCTACGCAGGAACTCTATGAACGGTGAGACTCGCTCCTAAGGTATATACGTAAAAACCCAGAGACTTTGTGGAGGTAATCCTACTCTAAATCTCGTTTAATAATAAATACAACAGTAATTACACCATGTTTTTATAGTAATGAGGTTAATCTCAAGTATGAACCAGCTGGACTCAGCTGGACCTAACCAAATGCGTTGGTGGTAACGCCTAGTCATGGTTTTTCCTAATTATGACAAACTTTTCATAAATTAGACAGATCGCTGCCCCCCTTTATTCGAATTATCAAGAGTAAGTTGTCCATGACACAGTTTACACATTTCATATTATCAATTGCTTCTCTCAAAAGACACCGGTTTTTATCACTTGAAGTATGTGATCATTGACACTTATTTGTGACAAAGTCTCATATATATAAAGACTATGGATAAAGATTCAAGCTCAGAGCTGATTTGGAAATATCGGTTATCAGTTCATCACGACATCCGACATTGATATTTTCTTACAGATATTTCAAGTACGGTCTTGTATGTGAAAAATGAGGCAGACCTACATTTTTAGATGAAACCGAAGTACCGGTACTCAGTCGTTTTCTAAACTACCAGCACATGGCCTAGAACTTGAAGTTTTGCACACTTAATTAAAGTGTAAACTTAAAGTAAGGTTTAAAATTTAATTTTAAAATCTACATTTGTTTTTGAGATATTATTTAATTTAAATGATTTTTAAACCAAAATTGAAACCTATTTCCTCCGACAGACATTAAAATATGATCCTGCATTATTTATGTCTTGTCTTTAATGCTTGCTTTACAAATTTACCGACATTTTTTATACTTTTATGTTAAAAACTATTTTACCCAGGAAAGTGAAAAAATATTGCCCTGGCGTTGTAATAAAAACTTTCAAAAATGAACTAAGATTTATACAGGAAATCTGACTAAGACATTTATTGCACATATTGTAAAGATATAGTGAAATAAATTCATAGCTGTGTCTCAATTTTTGTAGAAGAAGATAGACTTTAAATCTAGCACCATAACACGCAAATTGTAACTGACAAGACGGCGGTAAAAGTTTGTATACGCTACCAGTTGAAAGGGCATTGAGGTTTCAAAATGGTGTTAGCAGCACCTACTCTATCCGTACAAAAAGCATAAAATTTTAAACAGGTATACCTGACGGTATGCTTGGTTCTTTTACACTAAAACAAACAAAAAAATAACATTTTTCTGCTAAAATGGCTAAATCAACCCGTCATCCTTTGAGTCTGACAAAGAAGAGGGAATTGCTAAACACGTTTACTCATATAGACACAGCAAAATAATTTGTTTAGTTAGCAGAACTCCCATCAAGAATAAGAAGGAAGGGGCATGTATGATATGTTTAATTGGGTTAGCAGCCGTATCTGTGTTAGTCTAATACGGATTGTGTATGAGTGGATGTATCGGGAGCTGCTTATTGTGAAGTTGCACGGGTGTTGATATGGAGCTCTCTAGACGTGTTCCAAATAATTAAAACTTGCTTGCTGCGCGAACTTCATTACAACGTGTTACAGAAATACCTACGTCAAATATTTCTATTCTACAGAAGATAATAATCGAAAATTACAGCTGGACACCTTTAAAAGGGGAGGTTATCAGATGTTTTCCATCGCACTAAAATGAGAAAAGTTTCAAATATGTGCACATAATTCCAAAAAGGATAGTATAGATATCAAAGACGCTTTACCACTGAGCCAAAAGTGTAACTACTGCTCATTTTTTCCTTCATGCCTATGACATCGAACATGTTCGCTAACAAGAAAAAGTATCATGGCATATACATATAAACTTAATCCAAAACTTAACGACGAAATTAATAAGCTACAGAAATTTACATGAATACTAAAAATCCTTTATCAAAAACTTTTAATGAGTTATAACAAATTGAAACGATAATAAGATAGCCCTGTCTGTTTCTTTAAAAACAGCTCTGAAATATTGCCTGATTTACCAAGGTAACTGACAGGAAAGTAGCCTATTTCTACTGCAATTGGCATGGGCTATGTAAATTTCTGCAGAAAGTTAGCTGTGTAAGGGAAAGCCTAGATTTGGAGAATTAAGGAATCGAACCCGGGCCCGCTGCGCGAGAGGAGCGAACGCATCCCCTTTGCCGGATGGACAATGGCGCTGATATATCGTATAAATGGATATGTCCAAATATTATCACAGAATATGTAGTAGTAAAAGCTATTGTCGATAACACTGTACTCAATTACACCTTAAAACTAGCAAATGATGACTTAACCACATAGAAATTGTTAAAATAATTAAAATTGTATTAAATATATATATCATGTATAACAATTGGTTGGTTAGTTAAAAGCTGTGCACTATTATTCCATTGTCTGCTGCATCTCTACTATACATATGTAAATTTTCAGCAAATTATTGTTATTAATATAAAATAACTCTTAGGCGTTCTGAAATCCAGTAATTCTAGATTAATTGTAGATTAATATTAACCAAATTGGTGATGGTTCATGGTAGTATCAAATTGGTGATGGTTCATGGTAGTATCGCGTTGCATTAATTGAACTTTGTGGCATTTATTTCTCTCTTGGATACGTTCATTTCGATCATATCTTGATCATCATCAGTCCCTATTTATAACTGTAAATTTTGACGTCCGGATTGTCTGAGTACAACTGTGATACTAAAAAATGCCACAAAGTTCAATTAATGCAACGCGATACTACCATGAACCATCACCATTGTGGTTAATATTAATCTACAATTAATCTACAATTACTGGACTTCTGTGCGCCTGCGAGTTATTTTATATTAATGGCAATAATTTGGTGAGATGTGATTGGCAAATTTACATATGCATAATAGAGATGCAACAGACAATTGTATGATAGTGCACAGCTTTTAACCTAACTAACCAATTGTTATACATGATATATAAATTTAATAGAATTTTAATTATTTTAACAATTTCTAAGTGGTTATGTCAACATTTGCTAGTTTCAATGTGTAATTGAGTACAGTGTGATCGACAATAGTTTTTACTACTATATTTTCTGTGATAATATTTGGACATATCCATTTATACGATATATCAGCGCCATCAACATATGGAACATTAATGAAGATTGTTATAATATTACTTATGAGAGTTTTGTAGAGGGACATATATATGTGAGATTAGATTATATTATTATTATACTATTGTACACCTGAAAAACGATGCATAGATTGAACTTTTGGATACATCTAATTATTTGTGGTTAGGTGCACAGTTTCTTGTTACTACATATACGCAGCAAAATGTACATGTAGCAGGTTACATGTAACAAGTTACACATTTCCCACTCCTTGTGGGAAATGTATAACTTTTTATAAAACAAAAAAATCAGTTATATAACACAATGTTATCTGTAACAAGTTAGATGTATTTGTAACAATTTTGGAAAACGTGTTATATAACCCAAGTTATGTAAACAAGTTACATAGTGTAAACGCAGCTAACGGAGTGTAAACGCAGAAAACTGGTTATATAACACAAAAATCAGTTATATAACACAGTGTTATATGTAATAATTTGCATGTATTTGTAACAATTTTGGAAAACATGTAACATAACCCAAGTTTTATAAACAAGTTACATAGTGTAAACGCAGCTTAAGAGTCAAGCTGAAGATGGATTACTTCTACAGGTACAACAGAAATTAAAAAAGCATTCTACCAGAAAAATATAGGATTTTCTACTCTGTTTACCTTTCGAGATGCATTAGAAAGTTCTACAGGAGACCATGATGTTAACCCACACAAAGGAAACACTAACACCCCAACTTGGTTTAAATTTGCCCCCGTTACGTCATGCGACGTCGAGAAAAGTTTTTCCCCAATACAGATCTTGTTTGGAGGAAAATAGAAGATCTTTTTCTTTTGAAAACTTCAAAACGTATATTTTCATTCACTGCAACAAAGTGTATACACAAACATAATGCATAATTTGCCTTTTCATTTTTACTGTGAATAATATTAACAAATATTAATGCATATGTTGTGTATATTTATGTTCATTTTACTAGAAAATATATTTTGTTTAGGTGATTTACGATTAAATGTGGAAACTATTCTACAATGCTGTGCCCATCATTTCACTAGGCTAGCTACACTGCCCTTACCACATGCCCTTGTACTTGGTTGTATGTAATAAGTGCGCCCCTGAAGACGAGTCACCCCTTCCTCATGTTTACGAGATGATAGCGTAGAGCTATATCCCAATCACCACTAACCTGATGTAATGTTTTTTTGGCTAAACCCCCGGGCCCTAGTTATCACAAATACTATAGAGACAATACAGGACACTTTGCGATATATCGTGGTTATCTTGAACACCATCTAGCGGCCCAACCTGCTACTACTGAATACAAAATATGCAGTATCTAAGATACAAATATGTTAAACAATTTTTATTAGAAGAGCCGAAATAGCCAGCCTCGGCATGTTATGTACAAGGGGTATCTATCTATGGCTCAGAAAAGCATAGGCGTAACCAGGCCGACCATATGGGGGGGTTATAACATCCCCGGGGTATGGAATACCTCCCAGGGAGAGGGGGGTCCGGGGATCCTCCCCCGGAAAATTTCGGAAAATTAAAAAAATTAAGACGCAAAATAACGAGTTTTAAGCTTCCCACGCTTTATAATTGTATTAAGTAATTTATAGGCAGACTTAAAAAAATTATACAATTTTCCTTTTTTTAATCAATGGGGGGGTTCAAACCCCCAAACCCCCCCCCCTCGGTACGCCTATGCAGAAAAGCATATTACAGTTTATATATGTTTTGAATATTTTAATTTTGCCCCAAGTTACTAGGTTGTGCCACCAGGAGTGCTGAAAAATCTGTCCCCATTTTTCAATAGTCAAAGCAGTAAGTGTCCGGTATTGTGTCTATATGAAGCGCGACAATGCATAATAATATAATCCCGAATATAAAGCTCAGTAATTAACTTCACAGCATAGAATGAAAAAGTATTTGATATAGTAAATGATGAAGTTAATTTTGTTACAGTATACCAGTAAGACAGTGAATTTCCGTATGCTAATCTACGGGCTTAGGCTACTAAAGAATAAATAATGAAGGGCTTGCAGTCGCAGAAACGTGAGCTTTTTCAATTACTCAGGGCAGGGGACCCTCACTTCATGCATCATCAATTACAATCTCAATCACCAGTTTTAAACATCCACTGTCAGTTACTACTAATTGGAGATTTCTGTTTTTTCTCCAATCTCTTAGTTTATCTTCTCCCGTTGTAGGGGCGTTTATATGGCCCACGCCGCCAGGGTATTACTCGACCTATCGGCAAAGAGATTACCTTTGGATCACATACGTACTTTTTTACATGGAAGGCCTCCCCGGATGAGTGAACAGCCCAATGCCGAGGCCACCTCCGAGACAATATGAACGCAAAGGACATGACACACCAGTCGCTCACACACCACACACTCGCTTCGAACAAGGGGCGGATGGGATGAAGATGTTAATGTTGGCCAGGTAGTATTCAGGAACCACAAGAGCCTAAAGTTCAGGCCCGTGCTGGACAATTTCAGAGGGCGGTGGATGTAAGATTCAAGAGGGCGGTGGATGTAAGATTCAAGAGGGCGGTGGATGTAAGATTCAAGAGGGCGGTGGATGTAAGATTCAAGAGGGCGGTGGATGTAAGATTCAAGAGGGCGGTGGATGTAAGATTCAAGAGGGCGGTGGATGTAAGATTCAAGAGTGCGGTGGATGTAAGATTCAAGAGGGCGGTGGATGTAAGATTCAAGAGTGCGGTGGATGTAGGATTCAAGAGGGCGTTATCCCCAGGATAACGGGGATAAAGCATTTATATTTTTAATAACATTTATTAATTTTTGTGCAAAAATTATTAAACGTTCAGCAACCAAACAAACGAAATTAATACAGTAAACTGATTTCAAAATTAAACTTAATATGTCCAAGTCAACTGATGTATTTGAATTAGAGTTGAGTCGAAACCTGAATTTTAATTCCTTAAAGCTCGAGTTCGAAAGTTTTAAATTTTCGAAACTCGGAACTCTGGAAATCGTATGACTGAAGTTGTGTGTAGGCTAATCTTACGTCCCATTTCGAGTGTCCCACCACTAACTTGAACACTTGTTTAATACTCATGACACAAAATACAAAATAGGTTCAATACTTCGGCGAATAAGTTCATATTACAACTCTTCTGCAATAATTTTGTGAACTGAAAGACTTCTGAGATTTTGCATTTTGCCTGGCTACAGGAGGCTAAAGATTTTAATCAAAACAAAAATGCTTCATGTTCAATTTGCAATGTTAATCTGAGAGCCCTTAAGGGATGACAGATGTGCTGATATAGACATTTTCGTAAAAATGTGCGATATTTGGATTTTTGTGTAAAAATTCAAGCATTCTCTAAATTACACCCGTACAAAATTGTATGCCGTTTAGACGCATGCAACAGGTGCTGCTGACACCATTTTCAAAACTCAGTGTTCTTCCAACTGCCAGTGCTTGCAAACTTTAATAGCCTATTTTCTCGGTTTCAATTTGCATTTCGATTTGCCAAAATTCAAAATTTATCTTCTCCCACAAAAATGAAGTTAAGATGTGAACAAATTTTAAATGCACTTTACAAGTGAATAATAAAATGTCTAACCAGATTCTTTGTATAGGCCTTAGTTCTGTTTTAAAAGATGTTTAGTTTTAATCATAAGTCAGTTTTTAACGTATTCATTTTTCTGGGTGGAATTTTTTTTAACAAAAAATATAAATAATAAAAAAGAAATACATCAGTCAATTTGTAAAGCAAGCATCAAAAATATGTACAGAAAGAAATTTAGGTTCATATTTTAAAATCTGTCGGAGGAGATAGGTTTAATTTTGATTTAAAAAACAATTAAATGAACATCTCAAAAACAAACCTGACATATTAAAAAAAAGTTTTAAACTTCAAAACCTGTTTAAGTTTTAAAAGTGAGTGTGCAAAATTTCACGTTGTTAGGACAAATAGTTAGAAAATCACTCTCAACACTGCGGTCAATGACGAGAGGTACTGGAATGTCTCTTAACGTTATCATTGTGAACGGGGCTTTATTTTATGTCGGGATATAAAGTAAGGAATTGCAATATCAATGCTTATGGTAGAGAATGTAATTTGATTGGAGTTTAGAGGCCCTTCAACATCTAAGGAATGTCATTTGAGTGCTTCGCAAATAATTATTGGCCTATAGTTATTACAAGTTGGAAAATGAGAAAAGGATAAAGATTATTGACGTAAAACATACTAAACGGAATAACCTGATGTTCCCAATGGAATGAAATATTACTTGTTGAAAATTATATTATATCCTTACATATTAGATATGAAAAATTATAAATGGACAAATCATGTTAAATTGGTTCAATCACGATGTTAAATATCGTTAAATATCTGTAAGCATCCAATTGCATATTCAAAGTTAATGAAAAAATCGTATGAGATAAAATTAGATATCAGTCTTACTGTCGAGTATTTGATATTTTTACTTTTAATAGCAATGAGAATATTATGCCTGAAGGAAGATAAATAAGACCACTTGTTTAATCGGAGAGTCCAGGAACTGATATTATGTTTAAAGAAAATTAAATTGTTTATAGCTGATTTCAATTTGCCTGGAATGCTGAGCTGAAGGCAAACAAATTATTTTGTTTTATCATAAACTGGAGATATAGAGTGTAGCTTTGGTTTTACCTGTAATGAAAGTAAAGTAAAAAAAAAAAAAAAAAAAAAAAAAAAAAACATACTTAGGCTGGGCGCAAGTTGGGACGCAGTTTGGTGAGGTGAAGTGAGGTGACTCACCGTGAGTTTATGTGAAACACAGGAATAAATGGAACAGCGAATGTTCGCAACCAGGGTGAGGTGACGCAGTTTGTATATTTATTTCTGTGTTTCACCAGAAACTCACGGCGAGTCACCTCACTTCACCTCACCAAACTGCGTCCCAACTTGCGTCCAGCTTTATGCGATGATAATGCCGGTTGTCGACCAAGAGCTAAGCTAACTTAGCTAACTTAGCTTAGCTTAGCTTAGCTCACATACAGTGAGGGATTTCATATATAGTTGTGCCGGATTTCATAATGTAGTTTTGTCGACACAACTACGCAAGAAATTCCGCACTTTATGTGAGCTAAGCTAAACTAACTTAGCTTAGCTCTTGGTCGACAACCGGCATAAATATGAACATATAATTCGACCAGATCATTTACTGCCCTTCTGCTACTCTCCCCGACAGTGCTTGTTTAGTATTTTCAGCAGAAATGCAGATATCGAGTTGGGTGGTGTCGTGGATGTTTTTTTCCAAACCAACTCCACATCTACCCTGGTAGGGATTTCGGTATTCTCCCCTGGACTGACGGAAGTGTAGCCCCATTTCTCTATTTCGGACACCTTTTAGACGGAGCTAAACTTTACCTGCTTACGCCGTTGAAATATAATAGCTATCCTTCAGTTGCTTATTGCTTCGTATTGCAGATAAATTTTACTCAGTCCCTTGGGAAGCTGCAGGAAATGTTGACAGCATGATAGTGAACACAAAAAATGTAGAATGAAGGTATTGACGAAGTAGATTAGCCTGTGAAAAAAATGACTTTACGTGTTTCGAGTTTGCTGATTACATCTCACATCCAGATGACATGCCAATTAAAATTACTGAAAACAGATAATATTAGCTCATCATAACTCTATAGAATTAGAAGACATCTAAAATATTGAAGTTTATATAAATACAGTTTTTCGTTGTCGATACCGTTTGTGATATTCTGAGAATTTAAATTTCTCTAACTTAATTACCAGGCCAGAGTTCTGCTGTCAATTGTTTACATAACGAAAGTAATGTTTACGGTGTTCACATAGGGCTTTGTAAACTATATTAGGCCTACAATACTGGGCTTTAACAAATTCTGATACTATCGATGTAACTGTGAAAATAATTCTTGAAGAATAAAATCCACGAATAAATCAGTCACATAACTTTCTCTACCCTCGACATGGAAAATATCATTTTCTCACTTCACATTTTGATGTAGAATAAGCGGTCGTATTGCAGGAACAACTTTAGTGTGTGCCAGTGAGTATGCTATATCGGAAGTCGGTAACAAATCCTTTCCACTGATACGTCACTTATAACTGTAGGTTTTGTATTAGTTGAGAAATAGGCCTAGGGATATTTATCAGAGGACCTAAGCATCTAGAAGAAGACCAAATGGGATGGAACGAAATGGGATGTCCCAGGTTTTTGGGAAGTAAAGTATGAAAGTGATACTGAAATTCTTTTTTACTTCAGCCCCGAAACGGTTGCATGGTAATATGAGAGTGAAAAATACAATTTTCTGTCAAGACAATACAATCTTATGTAACCGGAATTTCGTTTTCTTTTTATTTTCACTCCTCCCAAGCATAGTGTGTAGAAGCAATCGACAACATTCGATATCCTCTATGAGCCATAAAAAGCTATATCTAGCGTTTTCTGACGGAATAGTCTGAGTGTCATACTTCGTTCTTCCTCGTTTCGAATTCTACAAACATATTATATAAGGACCTAGAGTTTCAACATCGAAAGTCCTCCATAAGTTAATTTCATATTACAAAATACAAAACCCGGGCGACGCCGGGCCTTTTAAACTAGTATACTATATAATAAATATGCACACAGTCACATATCCATAAACAGGTACTAAATGGCCGTACATAAATACGTGTATGAACTATTTCATTAACAGCCGATTTTTTAGCAGGACTGTACAGAGTAATATATCTATAACATGCTTACATTTATCACCTTTTGTTTCTAAATTAATCGCATCTAGTAGCGATCTTCTTGCAGCTTTCATTGTGAGTGTAGAACGGGAGAGCGGTAAAGGTCAGAGCTGAATAAATATGGCGGCGATTATTGAACCGTGCCATTTTAATTACCACTGCGATACTAGTCGATGATAAATGATTTAATTAATTATTACATTCAAGCTCGCTCTTTTCGCATATATTTTTACTTTACTCTATCTGAACCATAGTAGTATTCTCAAATTCTATGTAAAGTTTTCAGCATTAATGCATATTTTGAGGTCCACGACCCCTCGCCTAGAAAACTATTTTTGAAACGTATTTGAGTATGTATCTATCTGTGGATCTATTTACTAACAATATTTGTCGAACATGAGCCAAAAATAAATGTTGTATGTATTATCCCGTTCCTTCCAGGGATGGGAGGAAGCATGTCGACATTTTCAGAAATTACTGCTGTTTTAATATTAAAAAATATTTGTTTTTCAGACTATAGTATTAAACCTATTGAAATAATATTATTTATTTCCTTTTACTTCTTTAACATACTATATTAATTTTAAAACCTATGTTTGCTATGCTTTGTCATAATGGTAGCAAACAATTTCGGGAAGCAAGTAAAAATAGTCCTCTAGTTTATTCTTGTATCTTATTCTGAAATTTTTACATGGAAATTAAACATGTTTTCCAATGTCTCTACCGTCATTTAATACAAATAACAAACTACCGTATCATATAGGATATATAAGCTAATCAAAAAAGTTCAAGCATCTCGCCACTTCAAAATATTTCAAAGATATTTCAGCTCTAATAAAAAGTAAGTTAGTATGAGAACCGATGATCACTCAGAAGCGAGACACAGTTTAAATTTCAGCATGTTAGTAGACAGTTTAATTCATGGCTTTTACTGTTCTCTGTCCTAATTGTCTACTTTACTGTTCAATGTCTAATTGTCAATTAGACAATTAGTCAATTTTAAACAATTTTAGTCATTCCAGTTTTAGAATTAACATTTTATTTCTTAGCTTTATGTCAATATAAAAATTGGATCAGGAATAAAGACCATGCTTTTAACGTTGGACCTTTAACCCTGAAGTCACACTGTGGAGTTGCCCGGTACGCTGCTCTTTTATATTTTCGTCTGGGGAAGCATCAAAAAGCGATAGCAAGCCGAAACTCCACTTACCTTCGGTGTCTGAGTAAAAATTGAGGTGGCAACAATAACACCGTTTTTTTTCCTTTTTTTTTTAAGGTTTGGTCATCATTTCTTTTGCAAGCGGGTCATTTAGATGACCCTACAGAGTGGTTTGTGTAGCTAAACTTGATTCCAGCTACTTTACTGTTCAATGACTTTCTAAAATGTCTTCCTGTTATTTGAACATGAACTACTAACAATGGCACATAAAGGTTTTTCGGAAGACGAAATAAACTAAATACTTTACGATGAAAGTAATGTATTAATAAAAGTTTGTGATTTATGAGGCATTTTACATTAGAGTAAATGTACATACAGTCACAGTTTACTTAAATTCAAAGATTTAAATACAATTATTGCAATAATATATATATATTATTCAATATTGCTGTACAAATATGTAGGTTGATGAAAAAGACAAGTTATTCCTATCATGCAGATATGCAAGAATATCAATAAACAAAAAATATTTCATACATACATGTTCAGGTATATTCCTTCATTTTTTCTTACGGGTCACTTGTGACCTCACACTATGGATTATGTCCTGAAAATTACACAGTGTGGCTCCAGGGCCCTGTTTCATAGAACTTGCTAATAATATTAGTTAATAATATTAGAACTCATAATATTATTCATTAGTTACCATAATCTTGTTTCATAGAAATATGAACATTACTCATAAAATCTCTTCACTAATATTATTAGTTCATTAGTCACCTGTTTGATTTGGAGGTTATGTCTGGATTGTTGTTTTTCCCCTTCTCAGTCTTTTTGTCAATACTATTTCAAAGCAGCACGGCCTACATAGAGCTAGTTATTATGAAGATATAAGAAATGATTAAACCTGCCATTCACTTATTGAAAATAGGTTTATATACTAAAATCTGACCTCAAATCTTAAAAACTTGTTTTGAAAAAAATTCCTTTGATAGTGTGTGTAAGCTTTTTCTAAATTGATAATTACATCAGAGTGATTCATTTTCCACAAAATCTGAATTACATGGGTTTGAGAATAACTTATTAGCCAAAATACACTTATAGAAAAGCACCTAATATTATTAGTAAGTTTTATTAAATTCATATGTTCGTTCCATAAGATTATAGGCTATTCTTGGCCTAAAATTCCTTGGTCTGCGAACATTAACTTCTTCATCACTGTTACTTGAATCAGAATCAGCCATTTTCTTGATTTTCACAACTTTGATGTCACAAATTCAACCTCTCTGCTAATCTTATGGGGGAAAATTCACTCATAGAAAAACAACTAATATTATGAGCAAATTCTATTACCATTGGTGTGTATGAAACAATTCACTAATAATATTAGTAACATTTACTAATAATTTAGGGCCATGAACTCATAACTAATAATATTAGCTAATATTCTTATGAAACAGAAGACTAATAAAATTAACTAATATTATTATGTTTTTGCTAATAATATTAGTGGAAAGGTTCTATGAAACAGGGCCCAGGGTTAATAGTCTTGAGAATCAAACCCAACTATACCCAAATCCAAGTTCATCATAAAACAACAATTAAAAGTAAAAATCTAGAATGCTTTGTCCTCCACCGTATATAGCCTGAGTTTATATGGCAGCTTATCGTCGTACATGAACCGCCTTATGACATCATAATCAAGCCTGACACACTTGCCTGCCTTGTTGACACTTTGTAAATCCTCAGAGTCACTGTACGTCAGACAACCTATCATTATCTTTTGCCAGCCGTTACTAGAAGCTAGCTCAAATTCGTACCGATATTTTGATGCATTTTCCTTCGGACCAATATACTGCACCGCCGAGTAAAACTTGCAGTCTTGCAGCCTGCTTCTCTGCAGAAACACCTGACCGAAAGCGAAGATAGCCAACGAGTAACCTGGAGTAGTGCTTACGTCATTAAGGACGCTGGTAGATTCTGCTCCGATCCTAGCAAACCGCTTATGTGCATCCATAACATGCTTCCTGATGTGTGTGTGAGCTCCTTTCCAAGGGCAGTGAGACCCTTCAGCAAGCGGGCACTCATAGGGTCGATGTGGACAGACTGCCTGATGCTGAATAACAAGATTAAGTGGGAAAATTTCAAGACAACCCTCGTTTCTGCAGGGATAGTCTAGCTTACTAGCGATACTTTCCAATGCCACGTTTCTGGTGCTTTCGAGGAAAGGGCGACGGCATGTGGGGCAGAGCGGCAACTGTGGGCGGCAGTGGTCGCAGATGCTGTGTCCATTCTCACATAGAGATATGGGCGGTACCATGTACTCCAAGCACACTGGGCATTCCAAGGCACTCAACACGCTATCATCAGCCAAGAAATCGTCATTGTCACATGGGTCATCATTTAGTTTGATAAGATCTTCACCACTATGCTGAGACAGCTCCGACATCACAAGCCTGCAAAATAAGTTATATTACAGACATACTCTGCAGTAGTGACAAAACAACTACCTATTTAACGAGAATATTATATGAGAAAAATTCCTCTGACGCTGGGATCTGAACCCAGGATCTTTTGCTATCCGTGTCACTGCTCTACCAACTGAGCTAAGCCAGAGTTCACTTCACCTCTGAATGCATAGGCCTATTTAACATCAGAATTATAGAACAGGAACCTATGGTAATGAAATGTTAGTTTCATCCTAAATTTCAAGTTAGGGACGGGAAATGTGTACATTAAAAGGAAAGATGGCTGCCTTAGAACTTGTGCATTGACTGGAAAACGCAGAAAGCACAAGATATAGCCTATTATATATTATGTAGATCACTATAGGATCGCTATGAGCCAGGAATGGTAAAATATGATTATTTAGGTATTCTCTGTTATTTTATATATAAAAGACTCGCTATAAGTCACTTAACATATGAGGTCCTGCAAACATACTAAGCTAAAAACTAAAAACTGACATAATTAACTGGATAATAATTTTGTTTACAAGTAAAAAGGACTAAAAGCTTTAGAAGGCGCTAACAATATTGGTGAATTCCTATAAAGGTTCGAAATCACTATACTAGTTTACTACCAATAAAGATTACTTTAGTTCAGATATACAGGAGTCCAGGCATGAACAGAATTAGCTCACAAATTCGTTAAAAAAAACAGGTCAATGATATCAATATGATTTATCTCTGCGGCTCAGCAATTGGAATAATCTGCATCCATTACACCATCACTGAATTCTCGAATTTCTAATATACAGAAGAACTCATACGAACACTGCTATTAGTTTATTTAGCCTAACAAAATGTGAGAATTGTGAGTGAATAGAATGTTCCATTGTAAAGGTTACATTTGGATTAATACCTGTTTCTGCATCAAAGATTGCAGATACAAGAAAAATTTGAACTTCCCTTACCCGAGAAATTTTGAGCACTTTATGACGGTCAGGACTCTTATTAGGTTTCGTAATAAAACAGTCTTATTGAAAAATATCATGAATGTTATACGACAAGCCTATACCAAAATTTGGTCAAATATGTTCAAAAATTAACATTTTCTCTATCATTACTCTTCCTGTACACTCATTGAGGAAAAAAATATCAGTAATCAAAATACCCAATGAATCAATCCCTTTACCGTTACAAAAGTTAACAAATCAGTCGTTTTAATACTCTGAAGTTAGTATCCGATATCTTTCAGAACTATAAAGAGTATTTCAAATAAAAATAAAAGTAAAATAATGTAGGTTTTAAACTACCCTCAAGGACATATAGCCTAGTAACAAAATAGCCTTGGTAATAATTCTCTTTGATTAAGATTTATAATATTTGTTTGAGTTAATAATGCCAAGCGTAATAGCTCAAGCAGGTAATGGTCTCTTACGCCATTCAATACGAGGCCTAGCCTACATTAACATTACTTCTGATGAGAATAATTAGTTATTTAATTGATTCTGACTGTCAGTTTCTCCTCTGGCCTATTTCTAGGTACAAGGAATATGGAAATAGATTATAAACGGGGTTAATGGAATGGGCGGTCTCTTGCAGAGAAGCGGTTTTGCAATCAGAAGTCTACGTGACATGATACAAGCTTCAAGATATAGAGATCAATAAACTGAAGAGATCACACAGGGGTTCGATATTGAATGGCAATTAGAGAGAACATACCCGGAATCCCATCATATCTCCCCTATTAATTGTTGTAGTGTAATTGCCTGATACATTCTACATGAATACATCAGTTGTAGGCATTTCACAACTATCTTATAATAAGCAACATTTTATGATAGAACAAATTGTGACCTTTCGTGGATAATATGAAGTTGAAATTTTATAGAAAACATAAAATAACTGATTGCTGAACTTTACAAAAAATTAAAATAGAACCATGTTTGAACAACATTGTGAATTAGCTGTTATTTATGTACTGTGAATTGTGATACTGACTACTCACAACTCCTTGAATATCGATGTAAAAATTAATTATACCTTGAATTCCTTGTTTATTTTGCCATATTTCCTCGTTGCTTTCATCGTAGTATGTTTATCATACTAACAATTAGTGTAATAAACGTATTGTTATTTCTAAAATCACACAAGCTAGGCCTATATGATGACAATATTTGACTAACTTCCCTTTATTTTGTTAAGGGCTGGTACAATTTAGATAAGTTTGTTTATATATGGCCTTCTGACTTCCTTTTAAATTACTTCGTGGAAATTTAGCACAGAAATTTTAAATAGATTTGTTAGACTTATATTTCCGGTCATGGAAACCATCATTAACGGCCGTGGGTGTCGGAATGCTGACCACATGCCCCCTAATGCCGCCTATGGTAGATGACGCAGCGGTCGGGTGGTAGGCCTTCTCTCTTCAGGGATGTAGCGCCATGGAGAGGAGAGACTTATATTTAAGATAAATATATGAAGCTGTACAACAGACTTAAAACCCTTCTCCAGGAAATCATTTGTATCAGATGAGTTTATAAGAGACACGAAAGTTAAAAATAAAGATCTTACTTTCTTCAATTGTTCGATTTGATCTTGTATTTTGTCTATATGAACTCAAACAAACGTAATTTATTTAGAAAAATATATTTTAATAACATGTGATGTGGAAAAAAATCTGATTTAGGCCTACAACTCACATACATTTCTCCACTCAAATAAAAGGTTGCCTCTGTATGATGTATGACATTCTCTTCATATAAATTGGTTGTAAAAATGAAGATAACGTCGTTACCAGATCGTATCGCATCCCGGAAGGATACGAAACCGAAATAAAATCTGATTAATGCACTCACGTAACTTTCTTTACTCTAAGCATGGAAAAAACCTCTTTCTCTCTTTAGATTCTGATGTAGAATAAGAAGCCATATTGCAAAGAGCGCGTATTCAGTTGTTTGAACCTGTTCACCAGGAAAGATTGAGTTCTACAAACTCTTCAGAGAATATTTTAGAAAATAATTTTCAAATAAAAGTCTTAGCACTCCATGCACAAAATTTAAACAAAATCGTAAGAGCCGTTTTAGAGAAAATCGCGAAAAACGAATTTGTTCTTAATGTCAAGTCCCCTTAAAAATAAGAGAATATGCTAATATTCCTAACACATCCTCAGAAGGTACCTAACCCAAATACAAATGTTTTCATACGATTTTCAGTTCTGCAGCTAGGCTGTTCACAGACACACACAGGCATGTTTCTGAAAATAGTATTTTTGGATTCAGGGGGTTAAAAACTCGAATTCGAATGTAGGGTTGAACACAATACTTCCTCTATCTTTAGTACCTATGATACGGGCAGAGGAAGTATAAATTTATAGAATAATATTTTGAAACATGTTTTTTTCTTTGCAAACAGATATACTACATTTATACACTATGCAGGTCTAGTAGGCCTAATGGTTAGAAATCTTTCGTCGAAGCAGGTAGCTGTGATGGTAGGATCGTGGTTCTGCATTCAGGAGGTTCGGGGATAAAACTCCATGGCTGGAAAATTTGACTTGGGTTATTTTACCCCAGTCGCAAGGGAAATGCTGAACTTGATAAATACAAGCTTAAGATAAAACATAGACCTTAACATTTAAAAACAAACTAAAATAAAATAGTATCAATATACCGACAGTTGAAATATTTACTTAATTCTTCATGAGTTCACTGATAATGACGTATATATTCATCATCTCGAAAGTTTGTATAAAAGCAGAGATATAAGATTATTAGAATAATGATTCATGTAAAATGAGAGGTTTTCTTATCTTCTTCTCGTTCCTGAATACTAGGCCTACCTATTCTGCTGAAATTTTCCTCGTCTATTCCAAGTTTAGAGCCCAATGATGCTTTCACATGATGACTGCTTATATTTATATAAAAATTCAGCTCCGAAAGCGTTAAATATTCTTCTTTGATATGAAATAAAATCAGGTAAACTGATATAACAAAGTGCCAGTATGCTTTTTTAATCAGTAATAATTGCAGTTATGATATACAGAAAATAAGTTTTTTTTTTTTTTTTTTAAATAGATCTCCGAGTTAAACTCGAGATCGATTCATTAAGCAGGGCTTACGGAAGAACAAAGGTCAAAAGTTTGATTCGTAACCTTAATTCATATTGGTATACACTGATATACTAATTCTTAAAATATGTAAACATTTTACAAAATGCATTGACAATGAAATAGTACAGTAAGCCAATAAGAAGAGGATAGTTCCACCTAGCGGTATGCAGTTTTGTTCTGAGTATAGGCTTATGCAATTTTAACGCAACGCAATAACTTTAAAGCTAGTTTCTGTTCGTGAAATAACATTTATAGGCTTATGTTATTCTTTAGGAATGATGTAGGTCAATGAAAGACAATGAATTCCCAGTTTTTTTTAAAGAAAAATGTAATACAGTATTTATTTAAGCACATTGACAAAATAGGACACAAGAATGGAATAGGCTCAATTTAACACAATTGATAATAATAAAAAAGAAATTTTGCTTCAGGGTGGACTCGAACGTGATATCTCTTGATTACTAGACAAGCATCTTACCCCAAGACCAAACTACACTGCGACTTTTCAGTGTCCAATACCAAAGAATACTATCTCGTCGTAGCTCACAGAAAAGAAAAATCACCGTATTTCGAAATTAGGCTATATTTCGAGCCTTCTAGTTTTCTTATGTTACAATATAGAATAATTTCATTCATTGGTAACATAATATTCGCGATATTCTAGTCATAAATGCGAATTTGGCCCTCACTAAAGCAGAGTACCAACTTAAGCAAATACTCAGAAGTTAATGTTTTTATTTATTAAGAGGTCAGGGATTATAAATCTGACATAGGCTGAAGTAAAATTCAATGCTTTAATCTAATTGTAATCAATTTTAGCAAAATAATTAGTCATTATACAACAGCATTTCGTCTATAATCGTACATGGGAACATTTGTTTTTCATGTAGTTGTCAACTGTCAATGGCAACTGAAGGAAGCTTTATAAGCTGTCATTAATTGATGACGCTATAAGAAAGAACCGAGAATTTGATTTTGCATTTGAAGAAGGTGCCTTCTTTTTACCCTCCTTTACTAAAGAAGGTTTCGACAGGAATTGAAGGGTTGTTCCAGAATTCCACTTTATTTACCTTAGTTACGGGACTCGCCCGCTGATTGGTTGGCCGCGAGCCAATCAAAATGCTTCGAAATGAACCAAAATATTATAATTAATTTGACTGATAATTACTCTTTATTTCGGTACTGGACAACCGATTAGGTCCAAATTCAATAGGCTTATTGCCATGATTGTTATAAATAAGTATACGAAGTTTCATGAAAATCCGATAAAGCGTATTTGAGTTACCGCGCCTTTTCTTATATGATACCATAAAAGGGCACTAAATTGGGTATTATTCCGGTACCGGCCAACCGATTTGGTCCAATATCAACAGACATCTTCCCATAGACATTATAAATAGGTATTCCAAGTTTCATGAAAATCCGATATAGCGTATGTGAGTTATGGCTCCTTTAAAATATACACTAAATTGGGTTTTACTCCGGTACCGGTGAACCGATTTCGTCCAATTTCAATAGGGTTCTTCCCATGGACATTATAAACGCGTATACCAAGTTTCATTAAAATTCGATAAAGCGTATTTGAGTTAGAGCGCGTACAGACACACGGACGGACGGACGGACGGACAGACATTTTTTGTCCCCCACACAATCTCATAAAGTACCATACTGGCACTTAATAACCTTATTATCTACCATTGCAAAGTTATTAGAGAAATGCAAAAAAAAAAGACTAACAAACTTTTTAGAAAAAAATAAACTATTAGCGGAATCACAATTTGGTTTTAGGAATAATATGAGTACTGATGATGCTATAATGGCCGTTACATCAAAAATTATTAAAGCAGTAGATGGGAAAATAATGCTTAGGTGTTTTTCTGGACCTAAGAAAGGCTTTTGACACTATAAGTCACAACATTTTGCTAAGTAAATTAGAAAATATTGGTGTTAGAGGTACTGCCTTAGACCTATTTCGATCATATTTATCAAATAGATACCAAAGCACTAAAGTTAACAACGAAAAAAGTGAAAACGTAGTGCTAAATATCGGCGTCCCACAAGGAACTGTGTAGGTCCTTTGCTCTTCTTAATATATATCAATGATCTTCTTAAATTAGATATAAATATCATCAAAGGCAATATTTATTCCTTCGCTGATGACACAGTAATCATACTTTCTGGAAACAGTTGGGAGAACGTTTTTAGTAATGCTAACATTGGAACAAAAAAATAAAAAAATCCCTTTAGGCAGGCCTACAGGCTGAGGTAGATTTCAAAGTGCTTTTGGTTTAATTTATTATCGCTGCGCAACACTCTTCTTTTTTAGCCTTGGCATGGCAAACCCGCAGTAATAAGAACTGAATTTGGTAAAGAGGAAGAGCCTACAATCATTTGTTTTGACAACAAGAATAGGATATAATATTCTGGGAGGCCGTGCGCAAGATCAGCAATGAATAAAATTAGCAAAACCGCTAAACAAGACAAAATTATGATATTATAATAATTCTTTTAAGTGTTATTATTTTCAAACATTAAAATCTCGCGTCATATGAGAGCTATCAAGAAACTAGTTATTGATTTGTAGAGTACTCATCAAGAGCTTTTCAACGATACCCCACAAGACGTGGTTTAAAAAATTTCGAATTTCCATCCCCTCTCCCCCACCCCCACTCGTACCCCCAAAACCCCCCGAATTGTTGGTGTCACTGTGAACTCCATAGGGAGTACTCTAATTTATTCAAACAAAGGTTCCCTCTATACTTCATAGGGGCCGAGATATAAATGTTTTAAAATTTCAACCCCCTCCCCCGACCATCCCCTTGGGCCAATTTTGCCCATTAACGAACTTGTCCGAACTATTGAGCCTAGAAATAACATAATAAAATTTGGTTCAAATATCTTCAAAATTACGGCCGCTATCGTGTAAAGATATATATATATATATATATATATATATATATATAAATATATACCGGTATATAAATATCACAATTTTTTTTTTTTGAACGGGCGGTGGTTTCGTACTTAGGGGAGCATGAAACGTAAAGATATGAAAGAATTTTTCGAAAATCATGACATGGTATCCATTGCAATAGGTAGATTTTTCTTCGAAATCTACCTAAAAAATGGCTCGATGAAAACCTTCTATCTTTAAACATTGATAAAACAACATATTTACCTTTTTCACTAAACTCTAAAGGATTTTCCTCGATAAATGAACAACATAAAACAATCTTACATGGAATATCTTGTTCTATCCCATTTAATTGTAAATGTCCAAAATTAAGTTCATCAACGCAAGTAAAATACCTAGGTGTTATCATTGATCAAAATTTACGGTGGGAAAAACATGTTCAATATCTGTGTTTTAAACTACGGAAAGAGTACTTTAAGATTAATATATCTAAGTTTAGTCCAATCAGTTATACAATGTGGAATAATAGGATGGGGTGGGATATATCAGACTGCACTTCGCCCATTGTCGTTGTTACAGAAAAGAATAATCAAGATATGTTTAAAAAATCAATCGACTATCCATCTAAAAGTTTATATAAAGATTTTGATGTATTGAATATTAAACATTTATACTCCTACACTTTATTAAATTATTTCCATAAACATCATGAAAAATTCATAACAAGAAATCACTACTATAATACAAGGAGGTATAATATCCCTTGTCCTCTTTTCGAACCAAAGTGTGCTACAGAAGTAGGTCTAAGGCATGGTATAAATTTCGGACCAAGGCTATACAACAATTTTAATAGAAGAAACCCTAATCTGATACCACTAAACAATAAATTGTTTAAAAAACAAGTACTCGAATTGATTAAAACTAACTTGTAATGGTACTTTTACTCACTTTTCTTCCGTTATTCATTCTCAACTGTAAATTTTTAAATTTTAATATGAGGTATTTTGTTTGTATCTCTGTTATGTTATTGTAATTTATCTTTTCGTATCTTTATTCATGTATTTATTTCATATGAGCAATCTTATTTATTTTTATTCTTATTTTTTGCCTAAAACTATAATATGTATGTTTAATGTTCAAAATATAATTTTAGTATGACTGAACTGACCCCGAACACGAGCTATGTTCATGCGGGGCATGTAATTGTACTAATTGTGTTTATATTATTTATATTTGTATTTGTAATAATTTTGTAATAATTAGTATTTTGTAATTAGTAATAATAATAAAATAAAAACATACTTTATGGAGTAAAAAGGAAAGAAGTGATAAAGTAAATATTTTTTAATTCAGACTTGTGAGATATTGATTTTTTAATAAGTTGATGGAATTAGGTAATATTGTAAAGTGTTGTGCTCATATGTGCCACACTATTTTGGAAACCTCTGTATTAGTTCTATTAATGTGCAAATCCTTGTGAAAATACTTTTCTTTGTGTTGTGTAATAATTATGTATTTCAGAATTGATGAAGGTGAGGTAACTGCTCTCTGCGATTTCTGTTTTATAAATATTAGATTCGTATCTATGCAAGAGTGGAAAAATTTGAAGCTGTTTAAAAATGGATGGTCTGTATCTTATTTATAATTTTTAATATAGTTTTGTAAGTTAAATAGCTTTTTTACAAGGTGGTCAATTACCCCAAATTAAAATATCATAACGTAAAATTGAATGTGCGCATGCAAAATACACTCTTAAGTGACTCCAATGACACTCACTACATTAAGTGCCTAAAATTATAACAGACAGAGCCAAATTTACTTATCAGAGTTACAACATGAAATTTTTTTGTGGTAGTTTAATTTGAAGAACTCTGTGAGAAAATATTATAATAAAATTATGAGCACTAGCTTTTTTAAATATAAAGGTAAAAATGCACCTCTACAGTTTCTTCGGCATTAACTATTACTTTATTGTTTTTAAACCAATTTGAAATATTATAAAGCTTTTCTTGAACTACTGTTTTCAGCTTATAAAAATAATTATTTTCTAATAGTATATCTATATCGTCAGCATGCTAGTTATGCTGTTCAATGAAATATTTTCCCTTAAGTCATTAACTATCTACAATATCTTTTAAAATTATTTACGACAATAGTAGGCTACCATTGTTTTATGTTAAAACTGCCAGTAATTAGTACAGGTATTGAATAAAAAATATCATGTCACTCTAAACAAATATTGTGCTTATGGAACTAACTGTAACATTCTTTCTCGGAAACTTAACCTAGGTAGACATTACATAATAGCTCCAGTGGTGAGTAGTGGCCACTGCTTAGAATCTACATAATTGAGAAATAAAGAAATTAAATGGAGGGAAGAAAAAGAAAGCTAACATATTTGGAACATAAAACAACGGTTAATTTCCGTTCTAGTCTGGCGGCAAGAAACAGCGCACCCGTTGATTTTATGTTACTATGTGAAATTGCATTCAACTTTTTACATCGAATTTGTACGGAATGTTTATAATTATGGGATGAATTTCAATAAGCGTTTTAAATAATTTTGCTGAAGCTATTTTCTTTGAAGAAATGTTTCATTTATGTTAAGTGCATTGTAGACTGAATATTTCACAGAAATAATTCACTCTCAAGAAATTGAGAAGCCTTGAAAAAGATTTGTGCATTTGCTTTTATTAGGTATGTTTTAACACAGCATAGAATATGTAAATTTATTCCTCTGTGAGAAAAATTAAACTTATTTCGTCTTCTGCTCAGGAGAATATTAAGGCCAGAATTTTTTTACACATAGACGGCTAATAACTACACTAATAATACCAAATAATACAGGTATTATTAATACAAATAATAATGTGCCAGGGAACTTTTTCCGCAGCGACTACATGCTGTAAACCAGTGATCGCCAAACCGTCGATCGCGATCTACTAATAGCTCGCAGGGACATTTTCGGTAGATCGCGTCAAGAGTTCTCAACTTGTGTCATGGAGAATTTTGATTTTGAAGAAGACAGTGCTGCAGTGGAGGTGGAACTGATTGATTTTCAAAATGATTTATCTGTAAAAGCTCTGAAAGTATTTGGCCTCTTGTTTCTCAAGAAAAAGTATCCAATTTTGGTCCAGGTTGCTCTCAAAGCGAAGGTAATGTTCAGCTCTACATATCTGTGTGAGGTTTCTTTTACCAGTATGAAATTTATTTAAAATAACCACAGAAACAGACTCACTGATGAAGACTTGGACAACTGTATTTGAATGGCAGCCACTACCTACTCTTCCAACATTAAAAAAATCTTGTTGATGACAAAAAAGAGTCCCATCCTTCTCATTGAAGTTAATAAGTGTAATAAAAAAATTCTGCCCGTACATTTGTTATTTAATACTAACTACACTTCAATTTCTTTCTTATGTACAATTCCATTTCAATTTATTTTTGTTATATACAGTTTAATTAAAATTTATTTCATATTTAGGCAATAAATAAATGTAAGATATTTTAAAGTTGGTAGTTCTTTTGGTTGGTAGCTCACAGTAGGATTTTAAAACGGTACGGTAGCTCAGATTTCAGAAGCTTCATAAGTTTGGCGACCACTGCTGTAGAGGGGTTAGCAACATCAGTTATGTTGGCAACACGAGCTTGTATGTAAACAAACCATCAATTTACTCACCACAGTTAATCCGGTGTCTTATGATAATTTGCGTGTTATTTTGTACGACTACGCAGCATTAAATCCGAGATTTGGTCAAGTTTATTATCTGTTAAAGGGGTATGCTTGCCCTTTCTTGGTGTGTCTGAATTGAACGGGTCACAAGAAATTTATTTAAGAAATCTCGAACAGTATTCCAATTTGGACACGAATTTGGAAATCGCTCCTGACATTTTAGTTTTACATTTTCCGTAAACCTATCGCCTTCGCGAAAAACGTTTTCCACCAAAAAATCTCTCTCTTCAGCACTGAACATTATCACCAGAATACAGTTGCACTGTCACAATATTCCACCTTATAGGCCTACCCTCAAATAATAAATTTTGATAAAACCAGGTGTGTTACATAATAGCTTACAGTAATTTTATAACAATATTAAATAATGAATATAACACAATCTTGTAGATCATATGAAAATCAGGCCTCCTATTTTGAAACTTATTCTATTAAAACATTTCAGAGGTATTTTTCTACACGTCTGTGAACAGTCATTTTCGGTGATGAAACAATTGAAATCCAAAACAGGATCCAGACTTGCAGATGAACTTTGAAGCCAGCATGCGCATTGTAATATCAAACACTGAACCTGATATTGAAAAGTTAACAAAACTTAAGCTGTGTCAAGTTTCTCATTAAGGTGAATAACATTTGTTACTATTGTTCTGTTATGACCAGTAATTAATTAGTAGGCATCTCAATAAAACTTGACATTATTAGACTATTACATTGAATATTAGACTATTACATTTATAATAATAATAATAATAATAATAATAATAATAATAATAATAATAAGCCATACACATCAACAGAGCACACTTTACAACCGAGTTCTCATTTCAATATTTTAAGATTTTAACCTGAACTTCAAAATTTTAGAATTATTTAACTGTTTTTAACAAGAGGGTAGAAAATACTTCTGAAATGTTTTACTAGAGTGTTTCAAAATCACAGGTTTGATTTTAATATATTCTACAAGATTGTATTATATTCATTGTTTAATATTGTAATAAAATTACTGCAAGCTATTATGTAACACGCATGGTTTTACCTAATTTATTATTTGAGGATATAAGGTTGCTACCACCCTCTCCAGCAAGTAGCCGCTGCGGTGAAAATTTCCTGGCCCGTTGTACATACAATACTATACACGTTTCTTGCTGACTTCAGCATTTTAAGCCTACATAAGGAACTTTGGAAATAAAAAGAAAATGTTACTGTTTGTTATGTTTCACAATCTTACCGAAAATTGAATTCAGACGTGTTACGACAATCCACTATTAATTCGTTGTAAAGTCATTTGATTCCCGTTTTAAGGTTCTCACCTGAGAGAAAATATACAAACGACCTACTTGCCGTTCAAATATCCTACTAATAAAACAGAAGATAAGAAGAAGATAATCTCTCAGTGCATTTGCTTGTTTGTGCAAGGTGTAAGTACAAGTCCGATCTTATCTCTCTAGTTAAGCTTATCTCATTAATTAAGCCTATATATATATAATCACGTCATAGTTATAATTACCAACGACTCATTTTCGCGACTTAGGCCTATAAACAGATTCCCTGAGTAATCCACTTCATTTTTTAAATCAGATTTTAGGACAATTACAATTACTTTCTTGCTAATTTCTTGTTTCCCACGTAATATATGGTCATCTAACAGGAAACCAAATTACATTGTAATATATGGACATCTAGCAGGAAACCAAATTACATTGCTGATTCACCTTAGTATTTAGTTTGAAAAAACGAAGGATGTCTTATAAATTAACATAGGTCATTCACATTTAATAATCTCGTAGGTAATGTTCGTGTCATTTTAAGAAGACTTCATCAAACCATTGTATAGCCTATCTACAAAAGAATATAACAGCACTGTTCCCTAATCAAAAAACCTGCACCAACACCGTCAAAGAACAGATGCTCTTGTAGTCGCGTGGATTTTCCCAGTGTTGCCACTCTCATTCACCACTTCTCAAGTGAAGTAAACGTGCTGAGGTACGTATTTGGCAAAATTGTACTGGATTGCAGACATGTGTGAATACGCCTAATTACCTTTCCATTCACTGATTGACAGGTCGAAGAGGGTTAGGGTGGCAGCAGGGTCTTGGAAAAAATCCCTTTAAGAAGTGGCACCTACAATATAGTAAAGTATTTTAAGGTAACACCTTATCAAGACAAAGTAAGCTTGTAATAGTAGGCCTACGTAATCAAATTTTTACAGCAATTTTCAGCTACATAAGAATAAACAGTATTTTATTAAAGTTCATAGCATTATTTGGTATTAGTATTAGTTAGTTGGTATTGGTATTAGTTACGAGTGGGATTTTTGTTTTGTTTTTACTATAGTTTATCAGTTCAAAAATATGAATTACTAGATACATAATCGATACCGGTAGTTAATTTTGAGCACAGGATTTCAAATTCAGTCTTTATTTGGATCTATTTTATAGCCCGTGAAATTTGCAATGTACTTGCTTTGGGAAGGAAAGTAAAGTCATGGGTGCACTGTCGTAGATTTACGGCATTTTAAGACACTTTCAATGAAGGTACTTGGGTAAAAAGGGAAGTTTACGACTATCTTGTTATTCCTATCTTTCATGGTCTTCTAAATGGGATGGGCCGAGGCTAAAATCTCAGGAAGGACTGTAGATATAATCCTGGCCGAATAATTCAGAATATAGGGCTGTGAAAGTTATAAATCCATGCTCCCTCTGATTTATCTCTATCAGTCAGTCGTTTCTTCCGCTTTCTCTCTATCTCTCCACAAACACATGGGTGCATACAATATTTTTATAAAGTTAAAAACACATTCAAACTTTATTTTGTTTATCCAGTAGGTCTACGTCCACAAGTTCCAATTGGAGGGAAGTGAACGCGGTGATTTAATAAGTATACTAGAGTTGAGCTGGCTGGCTTGATGCAGGACAACAAACTGTGTAAATAAAGAAAAAAATTGACCATTTTCTCGGCGCGACGCTTTAATACAAGCCAGCAAGTAGAATAAGGGGTGGTATATACTAACAAGGGGTTTCTGCTTCACTCCTATTTGAGCTGGTCATCTCTTCTCTCAGAACCTCATATCCAGTTTCAATCTTCTTTTAGATTCTCAAGCCATAGGATAAGAATTGGATTTTTCTAGAAAGTAGGCTGACCATAATGAAGATTTATGATACACTTTCTCAATTCCATCTTGATTAATAAAATGAAAATCAATCAACAGTTTTATCTACCAAACAAAATACTTAAGGGGAGATTGCCTTTTCTATTTCGACGATGTATTTTCCCCTAAAAATTTGCAGGCTTTCATTCGCAATTTGGCAGAGTAGAGATTTATATTAGTTTTATCTAACACCATTTATATCGAAAGCTGATTCTATTAATTGCAAACAATAGTTACTAAATGCTATTTAGTAAGAAAAGTAAATTTACCTATTAGTTTGGGCCAATTTTACCAGTCACAACTTAAATCTCTCTTAGTTAATGCTCTATTAAGCTTAAGTCTGCTCTATGCATGATTTGTAAAACAAGTAACTTTTTGTATACTGTATATTCTATATTGTATTTGAAGAATTTCTCTATTCCACCAAATTTCTAAGAAACATCTTGTAGAGTCCGAGGAAAAATAGTCGATAAGGAGACACGTTGCTAGTAATTTAACACTAATTCTTTTAACTAGAAAGTTGGGTTAAATTCCTACTTTTCATAATTTTAAAGCTAAGGTTTGAAAATTTTGTAATAAGGCTTATGATTTGCATTATATTTGAAGTAGGCTTATTGGTTTTAGAGCAATTGGATTGATTGGAAACAAATTTGCGAATTTTCAAAATGTATCTTCTCCTACAAAATTTTAACAATAGCCTATATTGATTGGATTTTAGATTTAGATTATACCCGACCATGTTGAAAAAAAGTAGTATGTTATAGTATCCCCCCCCCCAAAAAAAAACCAGACCGGACTTCTGAAGCGTGAATTCGTCTATGTTCTTTTGACTGAGCGCCTGGTCTACAAGACTAAAATCAGTGTAGTGAGGAAGAAACCAGTAAGATCCAAGGACATATTCGCATATCGCTAAACAATGGTTTTAAGTACTTATGTGTCATAGCCCCGTGGCAACACTCTGATTTCGAATGCAGAAGACCCGGTTTGTGTCTGCCTTAGTATGTAAATATTTTTTTACTTTCAGTTTTTTCTATTTTTCTCTCGTTGGAAGCTAATAATATATCTTCTGCCATCGTCATAAGCATACGGTTACAGTGGATGCGTGTTCTGATGAAAATGAATTCGTCAGAACAGCTCAGATTTGTTCGTCACAATATAGTGGTTTCAGTGCAGGCGTGTTCTAAATATCAGTTTGCTTCTACCTACCAGCGAAGATGGAACTCATGGAAGATGCGTATTTCCTTGAAAATCTTAAAGTATTTTTAATGAGTAGTGAAAGAATTGTTGGCTGCAAGAGACGATGTAGGAGAGTATCAAATGCTCTTTCAAGATCTGTTAAATCAACCAATAAAGTTTTATGAGTATTTCAGTCCCACTTCTGCCGAGAAAGATCTCTGCTGTGGTAATATTTTCTTGCATGTCATACACACATTTATTTTCAAATACAAGACTAATTAATGTTTGTACATCCATTATGATCTACTGATTATAACCTACATGATCTCGGGAACGTAAAAACTAATGTGAAAAATCAAGCTGGTTTGAACGACCAACTAGTTCTGACGTGTTCGTGCGTAAAGTGTAAACACTTCCATTCCATTCGCATTGGTTGATTTTTCTGACGTACACGTCAGAATATTTTTTCTTCAGAACACGCATCCACTGTAACCGTAGCCTAAGGAATATTGATTACAAAAATTAATAATAGGAATAATACTAATAACAATGATAAAATAAAAACAGTATACAATAATGTTAAAGACAAAACAATGCTTTCCATATATATAAACTTAACACTGCCGCTACATATCTGATTATGCCTTGCTTCTTGTATATGCAATTCAAATTCGTATTCACCGGAAGGAATTCGGATGTTTATATTTATATTGATCTGCTGTGCAATTGAAGACATTTCTGAATAAAAGGGCTAACCCATATTTTTGTAAGGTGGAGAACAATAGTGTTTCATGAATGAATGAGGCTGGACAAATTAAGTTATTTTTGTTCATTTGTGTAATGGAAACCTTTTGAGTGCCATTAAAAAATTGACCACAAGAGCGCAGCACGGCAAAACGACGTCCTTCCCTCTCATTCTGCCTCATGCTTAGGCTATGTGTATCACTAAATGCGAATGATGTTGGAGATTTGGAGATTTATAACGTTTATGTTATACTCCAGAAGTTAGATATCTAAGCTATATTTAGCCAAGGAGACTGTAAGATCGTCAGAAACAATTATTGGTATTTTGATGTCTTTGCGAAGTAATTGGTCAATTTATGTTGAAATAAACCCGTGGGCTTTGCTATCGGAAACAGAAATAATAACTATTATAACTATTATTCCTGTATATCGCTATGATTTCTTTAATTCATCATACGGTGAAGAGGTGTTCTACATTTTTAATAAATTTATTTGAAACTAGCTGTATTGCATAAAGAACAAATGACTTTCTTCTTTAGATATGTAAGCTTTCATGAACCACAGATTATTGTCTCTGTTGGACATTACATGAGAATATTACAGGAGAAAAATTCCTCCGACACTGGGACTTGACGTGTTAGGAGAGGAGTTCCATCTGGCGCTGTGAATTGAACTCCGGCTTAGCTCAGTTGGTAGAGCATGGGCGCGAACAGCCAAAGGTCCGAAGTCCCAGTGTCGGATGAATTTTTCTCCTGTAATATTTCTTCTTTAGATTTATGAATATAGGCTTAAATATGTAAATATTTGGCTTATTACTGTATATTTTTAAGAAATAAGTTAGGTTCTTGGTTGATTGGTTTCAAAATATTCTGTATATACTGTATTTCAGAATTCTGTTATGTATTTACGGTGCGATGAACAGCTTATAGTATTTGATTACTCTAACAAAACAGTTAAAGAAATCAAAGAACTTGGGCATAAATGTGTAAATATTTTGTTTTTATTGTCATTGGTTTTTAAATGTCGTATAAACATATAATATATAGTCTGAATTATAGCTAACATGAATTTTTTGTGTAGAAAACAAATACCAGTAATAGTGTTTGAATTCTTCTTGTTTAGCTCTACAACCCTGGGTGGGTTTTGGCCGCTAGTGTTTGAATAGTGAAACATATTAGTGATCTCATCAAATTAATATAATTTAAAAGTATCTGGAACGTCAAAATAAGGAATAATTAGGGGCTCTTTTCTTGGTAACAACGATAAGCGCGAAATTTTATAAAACAACCTCCCTTAGCTATATTTAGCTTTTATATGCTTAAAATACCAATATGAACCAAATTGAATCCACGACCTGATTTGTACTGTTGAGTACACTCCTTTCCTGCTATGTCTTTGCCAAGTTAGCGATGCCTATGATCGATTACAGCAGAAGTAGAATGTTTGTTACTTGTATTCAAAAGATTTTGTCTTTACGAAATACCCACCGAAATAGAAGGAAGTTAACACCGAAATCAGCCATTTTATTCCACCAATAAATCAGGGCCCTAGGAATAATGTATGAATGGTTTTCTTGTGATTATAACCATAGGCCTAAATGAGTTCTACTTGTTATAGTTTAGGCTGTACGTTGATTCTCTATCAGTCAGTCAGTCAGGACAAAGCCTCTTATATACAGTATATAGAGAGAAGAGATATAAGCAACCATCAAGAGAAACCATTAAGCTTAAAATCGATGAAAAAGATCGTTTGGAATAGCTTGCCTCCATAAATAACAAACCTAACACGTGAATAAAAATCCTCACATTTTACATAAAGCATTACTCTGTTAGTCTTACCTCTCTGCCAACAACAAACTGTTCGATGTGACGTATTTATACGTCCATAGCAGTGAAAAGATTAACGCTCTTAATTTGAGAGTTTCGCTAAACACTTACTGTGAGAAAAGCGATCTTCTTTTTGTTGCGACGTCTGGAGTGTTTGGTACTGAGAGTGTAATCAGTCGGTCAGTAAGACCCTCTTTAAAAGTAGATAACGCTAGTATTGATATCCCCCACTCCTTGTTTACAGTCTCTGACCTAGTATTGAGAGTGCCGGAGGAAGCCCTCAGCATTCCATCGCCATTTAATACATAATCCCGTATTTCTTGCACAGGGGAAATTCCTTGGACACAATGTCTACATTCTTAAATGTGCGACTATTATTATGAAACAATGACGTAATTGTATATTTCATTACTCAATGGTATGTCACAAATAAGGACCTAGACAGATAAAAATATATACTGTATTTTAAGTTGGTGATGGTCCGGGTAAATAAATAAATAAAAAAAAAATAAATAAAATAAAAATAATAATAATAATAAAAATTGATGTAACGATGAAATAATGCACCTTACGTACATGGGGTTTGAAAGCTGTATGATGAATGGATTTTAAAATATTTGATTGTAGGTCGATACGATAAATTTGTATTAAGTACTCATTTAATTCGCTAAAAAGATATATACGTACCCAAATCGAGATATTAATTTCTTTATGTGGTTCTCAGTCAATACGTTTTCAAAAAACAAGATATAAACTTAAAATATGGATGTATAAAAAAAATGTGATGTGAAACACATTACTTCCTCTTCCCATATAAAAGTTTTGGCCTCGTAATATATTATGTAAGGTATTGGTTGTAAAAATGAAGAAAATGTCGTTACCGCATAGCATCGAATATATGCGAAGGATACATGACCCAAATAATATCTGATTAATACACTCACACAACTTTCTTTACCGGGGGACTTATATCTACCCTTAAGAGATTTCTCGAGAAAAAAAAAGGTTCAAATAAAATTTTAGCTCTTAAAATAAGCATCTTAAGCTAAAAATTTAAACAAACTCGTTAGAGCAATTTTGGAGAAAATCGCAAAAAAAGTGATTTTCTTTATGTAAATACATCTTAAAAATAAGAGGAAGTCGTCCCCAATCTTCATGCCACATCCCGAGAAGGTATCTAATCCAAATACTTAATTTTGTTTCCATAAGATTTTCCGCTCTGAAGCTAGACTGTTCACAGATACATAAACAAACATACACACATGTTTCTGAAAATAGCATTTTTTGAAGACAATAGGGCAAAAAGTATTAAGGAAGGAACAATTTGAACGCGAAGAAGTCTAAAACGTTTTGGAAACAAGCCTTCGGTATGTACCGGTAACAGAAAACCTACTACTACACTTAAAACTTGTGTTAAAAATCCGGAAATGGTCTTCTAAACTTTCTCAGACTATGGCATGGAGGACAACTGTAAAGATGTCCTTGATGTGGAATAGTATATTTACTCTTCATCATTTTATACCATTTTAACGGACAAGTAATTGAAGGGCCTAGTTCCATAAGGGCGTAAGGCACAAATCTTTAATTTTGAGTTTTTTTACATTTATGCCTTCTTCTCATATCTCTTAAATACTCGGTGAACTATTTGTACTTGTGCCTTAAACCTCTGCTCAGTTATAAGAAAAGACCTGTGAGACTGTACATTCATTCTACTTCATAACAGTTTCATACAGGGGTAAGGCACACTTCCTATCTGTTATTGAGGTGTGTTTACCAACTGTTTTTATTTTCCGCAGTGACACCATCCAAGGAAATGTTTATTAAAACTGAACTTCCATTTCTCAAGTGTAACTTCATTCAAAATAGATTGCTTCACTTATCACCTATTGTAATAATGACTATACTGGTATTCACTGGCAAATACGCAATTGTCACTGTACGAATACTGGTAAGGACAAATAATATGATACAAAGTAAAAAGATTTTGCTACTGTAAAAGTACTTCAGTTTGTGTTTAACAAGTTTAGGTACCTCTAGTTGTAAAAAATCCCAATACACTCTACCTTATAAATTTGCAGAAGCCCGTCCCTCAAAAATATATGTTATAAAATGACACTTTAAATCACCTGCTTGTGAGTGATAACATTGTTTAAAAACTTCAAGATTGCTCGAAACTATGTCCTTGTGCCTTCCGCCCTTATGGAACTAGGCCCTTCAATTAGTGACTTAGGAAGGAGGAACAAAAATCTTACTTTTTTCTGTAGCTTTAAAATAATAATTATACTCATATTCGCATTACATGTAAGGTCCTTTAATTTCCGAGATTTCCGAGATGAACTAAGTATGATTTCTATCTCTATCTTTTTTTAAAGAAATTCCCACCCGCGCCTTGTTTAGCATGTGTTTGTGTGGGACTGATGCGCCTCATCCTATTTGTCATGTTGTATCGGAGATGGCCCCGGCATTGAGCTGATAACCCATCAGGGAGCCCCTCCATGTCCTATGGGGTGTGGGCTTAGGTAAAACTGAGAAAAGAGAGGGAGAGAAGAAATGAAGGTAGGCCTACGTGCTTGTAGCGTTCTCAATTTTATTTTAAATGTTTTGATTTAATAGTCAAGCGAGTTTTCATTTGTATTTAGCTGTTTTCTACTTATGTGTCGTTATTTCTCTTTAAATGAAGAGCATACTGTACAGTTATTAAATATAGATTTTTTGTAGTTTAAAACACACAGAGGTGTAGGCCTAAGTTGAAATAAAATAGCAGAATTTTGGGACTAATAGAACTGACATCACATGGATAGGATTTATGTGATTTTCATATCAAACAGTCCTCTCGTATATACTAATAACTATATTAAATAAATAACTCTATAATCAACAGTTTGTAAACACATCCTTCCATTTTATATATACTATTGAGGTTTATTTTCATGTACTGCAAATTCTTCACTTTTAATACAATGAAATGCCTACGAGGTGATTGTTAACCCAGAAATACTGGAGGAGGGATCCTCAAGTGTTCATGACTTAATTTTTGTATATAGCCTTAGATCTTAAATAGGCCTACTTAAAAATCTGAAAAAAATTATTGCCAATGAAGCGTTCTGCTTACGAAATAGGCCTACAGAGGCAGCTGTAAAATACTTTTTGGTACACGCTCTCTAAAACAGCTGTTTGTCGGACTGGTAACACGCCGAAAAATTGCATTTTAGCACTTTTATCGGCTAAAATTGCATAATAGTGCATTCAAACTGCACTTTTATCGGCCTTGTACTTTAAAGTCGTCATGGCAATCTATAAACAAAACCCAGATGGCATTGACCAGTCACACCAACTTTAACATGGATTTACGCATATAATTGGTCATAAAACAACAAAATAAGCCAACACGTTTCTTTAAGAAAATCAGGAACATGACCAGGATTTTCGCAAAACACGGTAACCCACTTCATCACATGATAACAAATATAAGCCAACAACTTTTCACATTTTGGTCCACATGAAAAACATTCCTTACCATGGACGCATTTAAATGCCGCAATATATCCCTTCTCATAGTCTACTTCTGCCGTGAAGTGCTGGCAGCAGCTCCAATTCAATGTTTCTGGCTTAGATTGAAATTTCCTCGGTATTATTATTTATATTTTCACAAGCTTTTCATAAATATTAATAGTTGGTATGCAATATCTATACTCTTATACAATTCAACGGCCCTAAATAGCGTGCTCACTCGCTCGCCCGCTTCGTGAAACATCGGGTATACTCGGCGATGTTCGCCTCTGGCAGTATAAACTTTCACGAAGAGTGATAACACTGTTCAACAATGAATTTTCGCCAATGGAACTAAATGTGCAGTGATTTAGAGATTGATGTGCTAATTTGAAATATATTTCACTCTTTTAATACATATAATTTTCTGTTTATTCGTTATCTATTTATTATCTGTTTTGGTGATTATCCTCATTCCTCAAATAGCCATTTTTAAATAGCACTGAATTGTCACGCCTCCTTTTAGCCGTTAATCAATAATTAAATGCAGATATCACCTCAGCATAGGCTTTCATATCTATTGATCGAAAGATGCAAGAAAAAATGTTATCTGTAACAAAAAGTCCAACTATAGGCTATATTAAAAAAAATTACAAATATCTTTTTTTGCATATCCATCGCTCAAAGTATGCATTGCAGTATAATACAATATAATACAGTTCCCAGAAAACTTTCATCAACTTTAGCATTGCGTCTTCCAGCCCAGATAACGCCTGAAACTTACGACTAGAAAACCCGCCTAGCATATTTGTAAGGGTGAATAGACAGGTAAAAATCAAGCATGGCATGGGGAAAGGAGAACGCCTGCAACTTAAATGTAAATTTATCAAGTTAGGTTAGGGTAGTATGTGTAATTTAAAATCTGCACATGGTAAGAAAAAGCTAAAGGTAGCCTATATCCATAATCTACATGGAAAGTTGGTCTAGAAAAGTATAATTTCATCTCTGGCGATTATAATTAGTTTTATTTTGTAGACCAGTGAAATAAACAAAAACATTTACACAAAAAGTGCAAGCAACATTTTCAGAAACTTTCTTCTGACCCTGGGACTTGAAACCATGAAGTTTGGCTTTCAATGCCGATACTCTCCCAGCTGCGCTAGTCACAGTTCGATTCACAGTGCCAGATAGAATCTTTCCTATGATTGGTATCCTCATTGGTCGATATCACTGAATTATTTACGTCATATACAGTATTGTGGGGAACACTAAATTAGTGATTTTGTTACCGGGATTCCACTGTTATTGTACAGTAACAATTAAGATGTAGATATGTCTTCATATGTACACAGAATATTGTTTCTGCAGAACACATGAGAATATTTTGGGAGAAAAATTCTTCTGAGAGCATCGGCATCGAAAGGCAAAGGTCGTGGGTTCGAGTCCCAATGTCGGAGGAATTTTTTCTCTTATAACATTTTCATATAATGTGCTATATGTGGTTTCATAGATACGCTATATATCTGCATTATAATAAATATTATAAAACATTACGTTTTAGTCATGTGATTGTAGATCTACTAATCCCATGAGTCGGTAATGTTTTATACTTACATCTATAGACAATAAAGGTAGGAGCAAAAACTTAAGTTTCTGTATTATTATATTGACTTATTTTGAGGTTCAGATCACTTTGGTGAACGCTGACTTCATACAGAAAAGTAATTTGAAAATACATTTAATTTCAAATTTGTTAAATAAAGTTCAATTAACACCTGTGAATATAGTTTCGTAACTTTATCTTTATGCATGGTTAACACAGTTCGCACACGTCACAAGCAAGATGGTCTACTACGTAGAACAATGTGAGTTGCAAGAAGTATAGCGACGTAGAGGATAATCCGGTCAGTAAATTTACCAGAGTTGGCGGGATCTGGACTGGAAGTGATACGAACTTGTGCCAGTTTCTGTCTTATTAAAGTCAAGCCACCTCTATTCAGAAGGTGTACTATTATGTGTTCACGCTGCAGAACATAGCTTATTGTCCTATATTAGATGTCTTAGCTTAATTAAATGCTTGCATCTTATGAAGTAAACTGGCTCTTGTTTCAAATGTCAATGAGATTTTTTTGAATAGAAGAATTTTAAAAATAAGAATAAGATTTTTTAAAATTAATCCTCTACCAATACAACCTCGATTTCGGAAAATGCTTACACATATTCCAAAAAATGCTTTTAAACAAAAACAAAATTTATTATTACAATCGAAAAGTGTAATTTTAAATTCATATAAGTACTAAAAAAACTAAACTCCGTGGCGCTACATGCCTTGAGGGACTTGGTCTACCACCCGACCGCTGCGTCATCTACCACAGGCAGATGGAAGGGTTGGGGGCATGTGGTCAGCATGTCATATAACTACTAGACAAGTTAATTTAGGATAAACTAAACCCAATTTCTGAAAGAATTTTCAATTCTGGACAATGTACATGTAGAATTCAAATAAAATCAGGTAAACTGATATAGCAAAGTGCCAGAACGCTTTTGATTAATCAGTGATAATTGCAATTACGATAGGCCACTGCAGGAAAGAAGTTACTTTTGTAATAGATATCCGAGTTAAACTCCAGATCGTATACACAGATATAATAAATTCTTAAAAATTTCAACAATTCACAAAATGCACTGGCAATAATATTAATGATGTAAGTATAGGTCTACGATTTGCAACATGTTTTTTTTTCAGGTTTAAACATTCAATCTGAAATCTTTCCACCTGTTCAGGCACAGAATACATCAAGACAACAAGTTAAAGGACTGAAGATGATACAAAACTAGTAGGCCTATCAAAATGCATCTCCGTGAAATATACATATATTGCTAGACTGAATGCTGACATAGAAAATTCTACAATTACATATACTCACTACAGGTAGACTATTAATACACCATCCTATGGCCCCAAAGAAAAACTTTTATAAAATAACAGACCACTTTATATTTAAAAAGCTTATGGTAAATTACTGTGAGAACTAGTTCAATGAATGTTGACAGAGTGAATATTGTGTACATAATGTGGTATTTTAATAAGTATATTATTACTCTTCGATTGCGCGAAGTAACTTAGTTCAATGAATAAGTGAATGTTGACAGAAGAAAAAATATTGTGTATATATGGTATTTTCATAAGTGATTTTTCACTCTTCTTTTTAAGATATGATGTGAGGACATAGCATTATATGTAACAGTAAAATATTGACAAAAAATCAATACATATTATACTTTTATGAATTTGATAATTAATTCAATACATGATGTGAAGTGGAAGAAAAATTTGTACATTATACATACGAAGACAATAAGTTGATTGTAAAAGTTTTTAAAGGTTTGTGTTAGACCTACAAACAAACAAAATAGGTTACTACAAACTTGTTAAAGTAGACTCTTTGTCAGCATCCTATCGAACCAATATCCAATAACGTCACTAGTGCTTCAAGGCTGAGAAAATTTCATAAGTTTCACCAGTCAGGAAGAAAAAAAGTTACTGTAATTGTTTTTCGCTTTATGGAAAACTAACTCAGGGCCGTGGAAAGAAAGCAAGGGCCCCAGGGACAAATTTTCCCGGGCCCCCGTCAAATATTAAATTCTCTACCCAACTTACCCTTTATAATATATGCAACAAAAAGATTATGTAATGATATTATATAATTATTAAGTGCCAGAATGGTACCGGTACTTTATGAGATTGTTTGGTAGACAGGAAAATATCTGTCTCTGTCCGTGTGCCTGTAAGCGCGATAACTCAAATACGCTTTATCGGATTTTTATAAAATTTGGTATACCATTTATAAAGCCCATTGGACGAAGCCTATTGATTTTGGACCAAATCGGTTAACTGATGCCGGGCACGAAACCGAAAAATACATTAAAATGTTCTAATTATGAACAATTTTATCTGTATGTACCAGTTTAATCTTTTGAAAATTATGATTTTAAATGCCGAACGTGAGACCTACTGTTGAGTCCAAAAGGATTTCTGCTTCTACTTTTCAAAAAAAGCAATTTTTCTTCAAGAATAATCCGTTTCAGATTAACTGATTGATTCCGTTATACGACAGGACATTGCAGATAAAATAAACACAAAACATAACTTAAGCTGTTTATTGACTTATAATCAATTTTATTTTAGAGTAAATTTAGAAAGTAAAAAATAAAACCTGGTCGGCCGGGACCCCTTTTGGGACCCGGGCCCCTCCCTCTCGTCGGGCCTGAACTAACTTTGCTGTTTCATCTAATTTATCAACATACACGTAAAGATATATTTTATAAGCATAATTTGCCTTTATTAGATTAAAACAACCAACGAAATATTTTATTATCGCCAGTAGCAGCTGTCCAGAGGGAGTGACGAGGGGTTCAGGCATTTTCCATTTTTTCATAAGTAGAGCGTGGCCAATGGAAGAATGACAGATAGGGGGCAAGACTTACATACTACAAACTAAACAGACTTTTATCAGCACAATAATATGACCCAGAGGTTACATGCCTACAAATTTTCCTAGAGTGAGAAAACGGTAAACAAAATAAACATTCCGGTGGTATCAAACATGTGTTCTGCACTAGACATAGATGCGACATGACTCAGCCGTACGTTTGCATCGCTGTGATTACAATATTGCGTCGCATAGTGCAGGATGATGTAGCAGACGAGGACATTAAAATGATTATAATTCGTAATGACTATGTGGTTTGTGACCGGATGTGTAGAAGAACGCAGTTTTGAATCCCGAATTTACTGAAAGTATCATAGAGTATGTAAGAATAAAGTCTTTTCTCGTCAATATCATTGCCGCTAAGTTTCGCGTTTGCCAACTGGAACCACTACTCTAAAAAAAAAATTATAGTAAGATATAATTCAAATCAACTGCACGTTGAAATAGGTCTAATAGTTAGGGTTAGGATTTTGATGACTTAATTTAAAAAAAAAATCCTTTTAAAAGGCATTTATGACCTAAAATCCTTCAGAAATGCCCTAGAAATTGTAAAATATGCTATCTTCGAAATTTACTTAGTGGAAAAGATGCTTCAAAATTCATATTATTATTTAAAGTTGTAATATTAATTAATAATTGCAATTTTGAATTCAAATACCATAGGCCTAACCAACGAAAATTACAGTACTTTGTTTTTCTTCTAAAAATTGTACATATATTATTTTACCTTGAAAAGCATTTCTTGATTAGCGATAGTCCTTTTTATCATTGATTTCCAGTTTAACTTTGAATTGCAGTAGATAAAATACACTGTATGCAAGTTTCAGATAGACGAAACTACACTGAAGATGTGGCGTGACTGGCTAATTACATAGGAAGGAAAGTTAAAATAAAAATTTTAAAACGTAGAAAAAAGTTTGTAATATGTAAAAAAAAATGGACTTTAATAGCAAAATATCAAAGATAATAAAAAAGATCCAAAATTATATTATTATCACCAGTACGTGCACAAAACTGAACTAAAATGCGCTAAAAATGAAGTGAGCTCTTTAGAGATAACATTTAAAAAAGTCCTAACAGTTCAAACAAATACGAATGCAACTATTTATCTGTAACACCAGAAAAAGATGTAATTTCATCAAAATCCTAACCCTACTACTATACTTTAATTACTTATTCAATGGCAATAGACAATTCCCAAGCAAGAAATATGGTATATTTTGTGGAACCAGGAGGTTTATTGCCCGCTATTCAACCATATTTTGTGCTAACTCCATCCAACCATCCCTCTCAAATCCTAACCCTCTTAAATGTATCCTAATATTGTCCTCCCAACTACCACTGGGTCTTCCAATTAATAATAATAATAATAATAATAATAATAATAATAATAATAATAATAATAATAATGAAACTTACAAGTGCCAATATTGATTCTAAAGTTCTTTCCACCAAAAAATAGTACTTAAATGTTGAATGGCCTGGAATAATTTCGTTATAGCATTGCCTAAATCAAAGCAAAGAGCTCTCACATTGGATACATAGTCAGCAAATTAGTGACAGATTAGACTATGAAGTAAAAGAACACTGATGCAACGGGCAGTTGTGAACTTGAGAAAAATCATCTTACTCATTTTCGTCCCAAGTCAAGACCCACTAGCATCTAGGACTACTGTCCATACCAGATGTCTTGAGAGAAAACGATGCGGATCGATAACGATGGTACTGTCTGACTGTGAGCTGAAGGCCGAGCTGGTGGCATAGTGGGGGAAAGACTTAGACAGTAAATGCAAGCGCACGGTAAGGTAGTGGGGGAACGCTAGCTCGGCCTTCAGCTTGCAGCCAGACAGTATGCGAGCTCGGTTTGAATGCTAATTTCCTATTGGGCAGCAGCCAACATCGTTCAGACACACGCCCTGCAACCCTAACCCAATTGCACATTCTTTCGCTTCAGAAGTTGACAGTTTCCTTATGATTTGTGAATGTCAAAGACAGATGAACACCATTTTGTTAGTATCGTGTGCATGGTGCGATCAGTATTACCACAATTAATTTTGAAAATTCTCTATAGTTTTATTTATTTCTACAAATTTAATCGTGAGTTTTTCTAGTTGGTGAACCGCGCTTTCCTCCCGTTACAACCACTGTTTACTTTTCTCAGCACATCTGGAATGGACAGTACTGAATCTATCTCAGGAACTTGGCTGACGTGTTAACAACTGGATAACTCGATAATTATAAAAGCAACACAATAATATTGCCTAATGATCCGTTACATGAGGTCCAGCCTGATGCGATTCAATTCATGTCGGATATATGCCTCTGATCCCCTATAATTGGTGCCTATCATTGTTATTGTAGTCATTATTTAAGAATATTGTTCTTATTGTTAAATTTATGATCTGGTGCAAGTAGGTGATACGCTACATTTTACTCAAAGTTTGTTAATGACTTATTTACACTCTTCCTATTGCTTATTATTAATACATATAATTGACTTCATAACTATTTGTTTCTCACAGTAGAAGTCAATACTCGGGTTATGAATAGTACCAAGCTCATGCTTCGCTCGTGGGCCTGGCATAGTAACGGTCCCAGGTTCAAACCCCGGTACAGGTGGGTGTGTCGTTCGTGGTGGACGAAGCCTTGATCTTTGGGTGGTTTTCTCGGGATCCTCCTGTTTCCCAGCACTCTCTATTTCATCTTCAAACTCCCCCTCATTATCATCCCGTTTCCTTTTCCGGTTTCCGGTATGCCCTCGCTTCAGTACCTGCTGTGGGCCTCTCCCGTCCTCTCCGTGGCTTGTGGTCATGAAGTTGCTGGCTGGTGTGCCGCCAACCTGGGGGCTCTATATCCCAAGAGGTACCGAGGTAGCGGCACGTGTGGCATAGTATAGGTATCCGCTGGACGTAGGGGAGTTCCGTGGGGGCTCGCGGTGGGGTCTGTTCACGGGAGGCCGTTGGGCATGTACATAATTTCATTACCGGAGGTTGGCACAATGGGCCGAATGGCAAAAGTGTTTAGGGTCGTTCCCAACCCGCCTCCCCCCCTAATCCTAATCCTATGAAATTTCTCCCTTATCTCCAAACTGGTTCTCGTGTGGATTATACGTTTCATGTACCAGAGCACAGAATTATACCTGTTTCGAAAGAATTTACATTCTATTTTGCGAAGATATCATATATGGCAACGACAGAAACGATATTCCAGGGATATTAAAATTAGATCGCTCCCGTGGATGGAGTAAATGTGGCTCTACAGGAGGAAAATTTGGGTCTTCAGGACATTTTGAGGCTGAAATGTAAATCATATAAATCTAAGATGCGGGGAGGAAACAAATTTGTATATTTATCTGAATAAGAAGAACGTTGACACATGGAAAGCAGTTCATAACTTCAGTTATAGGTATTGCAATATTATAATTTTTGTTTTACTGTTATAGAAAACAGGTGATAGAGGCAATAAAATTAAAACGATAAGACTAGTGCGATAATCTCATTGAGGATAATAACGTTTCTGATTGGTTATCTCCAAATGAGACCTTTAACGTAGGTCAATGACTTATGAGTGAAATAGTTTATAAAACCAGTCTGGACTGAAATATTCGATGTACTAGATAGTCAGTACAGAATAAAACTATTGGAATACTCTCTTGCTAAAGCATTTTCTTGTTCATAATCTCTTGTAACAGTGATAATAGTATGGTTATGCTACTCTATTATTATTATTATTATTCAGCTGTACTTATACTCCTTTCAACACCGAGGACATATCAGGAGTTCAGGATCTGTGTCTGTACCAGTAGGCCATGCAACTATTTTTGTCAATTACTTTCTATTGTTGGTGTATTTTCTGTCAGTAAATTTCAACTGATATTAATTTAAATGAATATGGAACGGGATGAAATAGCAAGGATGAGTCATGGTAAGTGATTACCCAAATCAGTATTTGTCTTTAAGATTGGGGAAACCATGAAAAAGCCTATGTCAAATTGGCCGACCACGGGATTTGAACCTGGTTAAGTCCCGAATGCGAGTCCAAGACTTTACCATCTCGGCCATCACGCTCGGTTATAATAGTAATAATAATATTAATTAATAATATATTATTATTATTATTATTATGTTTTGCAGTGAAGACTCTTATACTGTGTAATAAATGGAGTAGACCATAATCCTACTTGGAGAGCAGCTTTATCTTGTCTTGAAAATCCGCAGCAAAATAAATAGCAGACACTGCCATTATCTGAAGATGAAAGCACACGTCACTTTTGACCTTATTACCTTCTACCACACATGACACATGAAATGTGTAAACTTAATCTTCTCAGGCTTTGGAAGAACAATGGATTCGCAGGAGTCGGGAACAGCATTGCCATCGCCAATACCTGTTGAGTTCTATACAAAGTGAGTTAAGGGAATTTTGTTCAAACATTACAGGCCTATGTTTACGATAATAGATTGTAATTTCAGTCAAACTGTTTATGTTAAAAGAACACAATATATATATATATATTGTTCAAGAAAGCCTTATTATAAAAATGTAACTCTTCTTATCGCTAAGTCAAAGTCAATAAAAGATGTAGGTAAGTATTCATGATTCCATAGGTTTCTCTTTCTATTGACATAGCATGAGAATATTTAGAAAAAAAATCGTGAGACCAGGACTTGAAGCCTAGACTTCAGCTTTCCGCATAAACGCTCTACCAACTGAGCTAGCCGAAATAAAGATCCAATGACGATATTCATAGGAAAAAGTTTTCTTTCGTTTATATTTCCGGGGTTAACACAGAAAATTATGCAAGATTTTTAAGTGGAGAAATTTTTGTGGATTTTCGTAATATTAAATCTGAACGCTTTTCACTTCTTTGCGATTATATTTCTACGAGAAAACATGCCTAAGTTAATTTTGTTTCGGTTTATTATTACGTTTTGGTGATATTGTTTGTTTAGGATCTTTGGGTATACCTATCAGTAAGCTGTTGCAGTGGAAGCAAGGAAAACAATGCTTCCCCAGGTTCATAATACCAAAAGACAAAACCTATTACAGAAAGTAAATTTCAATAGTTTCATTCATTCTGTATCCTTAAAAAAATTTCATTCGCGAGAATAAAATTATCTCAATAATAATGCTCGTCGAAGTGCAGTGTGCATTACAGGCGGCTGGTGGCCAGCTATAGCTTGGTGGACCAGGGGTGGACGAGCTACTACTTTTGAGAAAGTTTTAATAACTATTATTTACACACACACACATATATATATTTATATAACTTATATATATAACTTTTTCGGTAAATGGACGCTTCGACATAATTTTTACTTGTTCGAGAGAAATTAACATTTCGGCATAATTTTACTTATGATATAACTTAGTATAACTATCCACCTTATACCCTCAAAATAAATGAATAATACCCCTAATAAGTTGCCTTTAACTTAAACATGTTTGATTTTGAACATAGTATCTTATGCTGAGTACAGAATATATAGTTGTTTATAGCAGCATAGTGCGAATTATAACAATTAGTTATTTAAGATTTCTAAATATAGGCCAATACTACTAAAGTAACAGTATTTATTGTGAAAATAAATCGATATAGGCCTACCTTGTTATGTGCACACTTGAGTTTATTTAAGGTAACTAAAATTATATATATTTTTTTTTAGTTTCGTTAAAATGGTAATAAGTACATCACTTTTTTATGGTTATTAACATAACAGCCGTAAGGACAAAGTATATACCGGTACCTATCTAATTTATAATTTATCACATTGATTTTAATACTTTATATGTACTTAACGACGTTAAGGATTGACCTAAAATTCTTTTAATTTAAATGAAAATACAATTTGACATTTTTAACAAAACACAAACTCACAAATAAAAATTATATAATTTTAATTATTTCAGGTAAACTCATGTTTGCACATAACATGATAAGCCTATAAAAATATTTACACAAGAAGTGCTGTTACTGTAGTAGTACTTATCTATTACTGGCGGATATTTAGAAGTCTTAAATAGATTTTATAATTCGTACTATGCTGCTATAAATAAAATCAGGTAAACTGATGTAACAAAGTGCCAGAATGCGTTTTCTTAAACAGTGATAATTGCAATTATGATAGGCCCATTCAGAAAAGAAGTTATTTTTGTAATAGATCTCCGAGTTAAACTCCAGATCGATTCATTAAGCAAGTCTTGCAGAAGAACGCAAAGGTTTAAAGTTTGATTCTTAATTTTAATTCATATTCGTATACACTGATATAACAAATTCTTAAAATATGGCAGCATTTCAAAAACTGTACTGGCAATAATATTAATGATGTAAGCATGGGCCTACGATGGCTGACAAGTTTGTTTGAAGTTTAAAGCAGCCGTATAGGTTATGAATGAATTAAAGTCAATCTGAAATCAATCTTTCAGGAATTATATTAGTTACAATGCTTGCACAGAAAATACGTTAAAATATAATGTAGATAACGGTAGTTATTACATATAGGTCGTTATTACATATCGATAGAATGCACAATATTATATCAATTTTCAATGGCTAGTAGTGTTTTAAATCTTTTATTTACATTTATTTACACTGACATCGTTACGAAGAAATTAATAAATCAAGATGGGCTAACGATATCAATAAACGATTGGCAATTTGTTAGGTTATGTTTAATATATTGTGGACCATGAAATAATATTGTAGCGTCTTATATACATTACAAAATTAATATTTATATTAAATTGAAAATGAAAGCATGCTCTTTAATAAGTAGGCTAATTTCGTCTATTATTTCTACTTACAGAAACTGATACCGGTACATCTGTTGTGTCTTGTTTACATTGGTTACGGGAGCTCGGCTGCTGATTGGCTGTCCGCGAGCCAAACAAAAAAGTCGGAGAACGAAGATTATTATTCTAATAGATGTGACCGTTGATTACTAGTTATTTCGGTGCCCATGGACGTCATAAATAAGTGTACCAAGTTTCATGACTATCCGATAAAGCGTATTTGAGTCATCGCACCTTCGAAATATATTACCATAAAAATCGGCACTGAATTGGGCATTACTCCGGTACGGGCCAACCGATTTGATCCAGTATCAATAGGCTTATTACCATGGACGTTATAAATGCGTATACCAAGTTTCATGAAAATCCGATAAAGCGTATTTGAGTTATCGCGCGTAAAGACACACAGATGGACGGACACTTTCCCGTCCCCACACACGATCTCATCATACCATACTGGCACTTAATAACTGTAGACCTATATTCTGTTTTCAACATATAATACTGTGTTCAAAATAAAATATGTTAGGTAAAGGCAAATTATCAGGGGAGGTAATTATTTATATTGAGGGTATAAGGTGGATAGGGGTTACGCCGTAGCGTAGTGGTTGAGGCGCTGCGCTACAAACCGGAAGGTCGCAGGTTCGAATCCCGATGAGGTCGGAGTTTTTCAATTGTCCTAATCCTTCTGGTGGCACTATGGCCCTGGGTTCGACTCGGCCTCTAACAGAAATGAGTACCATGAGCAACCCTGTAGGTAAAGGCGGCCGGTGCGTACCACCTTCACATGCCGAATGTCCAAAATCTGGGAGCTTCAACTCCTGGAACCCTCCGGGCCTCCATGGTCTGTATAGGGATCACTTCACACTTTCTATAAGGTGGATAGTAAGATATTTTATAATACCTTATATTATACAATATACTAACTTAATTATATAATACATTATATAATTATACAAAATAATTAATAATAATTTTACTTATTAGGGAAAATGAACGTTCCTGCAATTTTTTTTATTTATCGGATAAAATTAATGTTTCAACAAAATGATTTATCGGTAATTCACATTTCGGAAATACAGAATGATGTGTAGATAATATGCATGTGGGGAAACTAATTCCGGAATTTTAACGGGAACTTGTTCTTCCATATGCTTACGGAGGAATACGTCACGTTGAAAATGAATTAGTCGTTGTAATAGTTAATTATGCTTCTCGACATACGAGACGAAATGGACAGCTATAACGTAAGTAGCGAGGTTTCATAATGACAATGTCTGCAATGCCTGATGAAAGCTGTAAGAAATGTGAGCAATGGTTTCAACGCACTCGCACTCGCATTGCAATTGCCAAAACAAGTCTTTATGACGTCTGTGCTACTATATTGTGTCTTAACTTATTTGACGTTTGTTATATTGATTAATGACATCCATTGCGTTTATAGTTTCTATGTAAGATAATGTGAACGTTATATCTAGCAATATCTAGCAATATCAAGCTATTCTTTCCTGTCCATTTGAGCAAGTGTGCAGCAGAAGGATCTGTAAGGCCCACAATTAAATATTTAATTTCATTTACTCAAATTAGCTTTTGTTGTTGTTTTTTTCTTTACCTGAGTTTCACCTCTCCCTTTTAGGGACATTTAAGCGACCCAAGCCTCCCAGCCTTACAGGGCCACGACCTATCGGTAGAGGGATTATCTTTGGATCACATACATACTTTTTTGACCAGTCAAGGACTGGAGGCCCCCCCCCCCCGCCGAAGGAGTGAGCAGCCCAATGCCAGGGCCACCTCCAAGATAATACGAACACATAGGACGAGACAAACAATTCATACATACACACTCAATCCGAAAAAAAGCGCTGTGATAATGATGGTCAGGTGGTGTCCGGGACCACAAAGGCCTAAATATTTCTGGCATAGGTAAGGAAAAAATCCGAGACAACCCCACCTAGGAAACCTATTCCGACCAGGAATCGAACCCGGGCCAGCTGCGTGAGGAGCGAACGCAACCCCTTGCAATAGCGGTGGAAAGAAGTACAATCTAATACAATGTAATTATAAACTCACAGATATAGTATTACTAGTTACAATAAAATATAATATAATCTTAAATATATTTCAATATGTGTGATGGGCGGAAAAAGTATTAAATGGAATGGAGATTTGATTTATTAGATTTTGAGAGTAAGTTAAGGTGAAATCTGAAAATAGAGACACAAGAGACGAATATTTTTATTACGGTCGGTCCAAGATAAATAACAGTGATAGAAGATGAACTGCATTATTAATGAGATTTTATAATATTTGTGCATTAATATGAATTTGCACCGTATGATTGGGAAGCGAAGGTAGGAACACAAAGAGTCTAAGCCACACATGAATGATTATTAATTTAATGGAGATACCCAGATTAAAAATATGAACATAAGATATGTTGCGTTAATCACTGAAAGCATTATTTTTTTCTTTAATGTGTACATAGCCTATTTTATATTATATTTTTTACTTATATAACTTATAAAAAATATTTGTAGGAAAATGTTTCAGCGAGTTTCGAAAGGAATAGTCTGTTTTCAGTCCACAGATATTATTTGGCAGAAAATTGAACATTTTTGAACACATCGTACATAACTGGGCGAGGGCTCGAAAAGGTTTGTGGTACATTTAGAGGAGGTTATGGAACTTTTGTTTCATATGACATAAGAAAGGAAATCTGAATTTCACACAAATTATGTTTACTGTGTAATTTATTATATTCGATGTTAAACTATATTTACAGGACAGGAGCATTAAATGATAGCATAATGTAAACAGCAGTGCCTAAAACACCGTCAGTTTGAACAGATGCCTACAACGTACGTAGAAAGTCTTATGAGAATGTCTGTGAGTGAATGAGGGCAGGTAAAAGAGAAAATGAGAGATGATAGAATACAATCTGATTAGAGTTCAATTCTCATTCATTATAATGTCTAATTTTTAAATGCTGCAAAGAAAAATGTATACGTGAAACATAGGGCCAAACAACAAATTTAAGTGGACTTGTACTTCGTATTTTACACTTATGATTGCATTTATGTATGCTAATATCAAAGAGTGATCCACATATGGAATTTAACTCACGATCTGAGAATCACAAAAATGCTGACTATGAATTGAAGGGAATGTTTGTAAACAAGATCATCGCCTTGCCATGCAAGCTTTTTTCGTTTTCCTACGTGAATTCTTCATATGTTTAAATTCTTCAGATAACCTCTTTCAGGAATGCTTCCCTTTTCAAATTATCCCACATCCTTAAGAACTAACTGACCTCATATGGGTTTACATGGGTAATCCCTGGAACCAAAATTTCGGTCAGAGTATTTTCTCTTTTGTACGGTATCGAAAGAATCATAAATTTATTCATATTTAAAGTGATGAATTTCGTATTGATTCATATGACAATAGATAATAAAATATACTCGAAAGTCCTACTTTATTCCCTAATATAATAACATATTAGTTAGATGACAATGTGGTAACCTCATCTGAAAACAACTTAGTAATAATAGTACATAAGGTTTTAATGAGAAAGAAAGCGACTATGAACATAATATTCACTTTATTTATAGTAATCACTAGGTACGGTAAGCTTATTTACCATTAATTATATACAAATATTACAAATTATTAAAATAAAAACATTTACAAAAAAGTTTTGATTTTAATAAATTCTTTAATAATTCTAAATATTTTAATTTAAAAAAATTGTACATATCTATATTTAGTGGTTATTATAAATAAAAGTGAAAGTTACAAGTTCATAGATCCTTTCTTTCTCATTAAAAGCTAATGAGCTAATATTAAGTTGTTTTGACAAGAGGTTATCACATTTTGTCATTCAGCTATATTATATTTAAGTACTGGGAAGACATTGAAGTACAGTATACGTTAAGTACAGTATATGTTATTAAAGAAGTAACTAATAAAAAGGTAATGCAGATGTTATTCATGAGGTTTTGTTAATCTTATAAACTAAATAATATTAGCTTGATCTGCTATGTAATGTAGTAATACGTTGAAGTATGTGGTTATAAAGAAAGGGTAGGAATTGCTTGGTGGAGATTGGGGATATGGAAACTAAAAGACAGAAGAGGAATCGTTGAAAAAGGAATTTGCCCTTTGTGTAATTTGAGGGAGGATGCCAAACATATTTTCATTGAATGTAACAGGACCAGTAAGTTTAGGAAACAGTTGCTAGAAACCTATTTTAGTAATATTAACGAAGATATTGCTTATATATAAAAATTAATACAGATAAGGCTGAAATTCTCAGAGAAATAGGAAAATACCTTTTCAGAGTCAAAACAATATGCGAGGGATCCGTCAAGAATGCTTAAACTTGCTGTTAGGTATTAGTGGAATTTTATCCATTACTTTGTATTTTGTTGTGGTTTTGTTTTATTTGAGACGTACAAACATCCCTGTAAATAGCTTACGCTACATCAGGGATGCGAGTACCAATGCATGTAAAATTATGCTGGACAATAGATATTATTATTATTATTATAAACCAAATAATATTAGCTTGGCCTCCTATGTAATGTAGTTTTAAACAATAAAAATAATAACCAAAAACGCATTACTTATCACAGAAGTTATACCTCAGTAAATAAAATAAAATAATAGTAACTTATTCCATGTTTGAGGCATAACGATTGAATTTTAAACTGGTCCTCACCCAAACATTTAAAAACTCTCAAGGTAAGCTCAGCTCGTAGAGTAATATTTCATATTTCGGCTCTAACGTAATGGATAACAAAAGAATGCGACGAAAATAAAAGTTCTTGTATGTAAACAGATAAACACAATGCAGGCATACTGTGCGATACACTTTATATCAGCAGGTTATTATGACCTCTATATTGACAAGAAATACAAATTATCTAGCTGCATACCGAGATTTATTCCTATACTATAATAAAAATAGCTGCGATTATGTTAATGGTCTATGCATACTGTCTACTTAAAAGTTATATTTGTCCACAGCGAATAAAAACCAAAGAACATTTCAAAGAAAAATAAGATAATCTACGTAGAGGGATCTGATTTACAGTGAAAAAAAAAAATATTATTAGGGCAAGGCAGTTGATGATTTTGCATCTTTTTTATAGGAAGGTTAAAAGATAGCTAGAATATATATAAATCTATATCATGAAATAATTGATTAAATTCGGGCAATTTGTTTAGTATTTTTTGGTTTATTTTGCATTTTTACGTCATTTTCAAGAGGTCATTTTTTGTCAATTTTTAAGTCTTTTCTGCCTTCTTATGTCTTTTTCGGCATTTTAGGTCATGTTTCAGTGGAGGTAAAGAGGAGCTTTTCCATGTACAAATCGTTACTTTCAGACAACAGACATTCGTTTTTATTTTAATTCAGGTTTATTGCAAACACCATAGCAGTTTGTCTTGTAGCGGTAAAGAATTGTTTTTTATTTCTTTTTAAATGGCACATATTTGTTAGGGGCAATTTGATGGCCATGCCAGTTCAGAAAGAATTTTTTTTTCGCTAAGGATGTCCAAGTAGTATAGATTTACTTACTTTTCTAGTAATAAAATAAGTGTGTTTTATGTTGTAAATTCATTTAGAACGCACTGTAATTAATTAAATTGCTTTTAGCAATTCATTACTTAAGAAAAACACTACATAAGTAGAGATGGGAAATTTATTGGTCATGTTTTAAAACTTTTGTGTAATTTTTTCACTATTTTTAGGTCATAAATGCTTTTTTTTTTTTACTATTTTATGGTTATTAAATGTCTTGCCCTAATTATTATAATTTGTATCTGTAGGGAATCTATGTGTCATTCGAACTAAACAAATTAATGAATTAGCCCTGTTCAATAGTATTTTTTAAAATGACACAGCAATGTGAAATCATTAAAAAAGGACGAAAGAATATAAAAGCAATACCTCAATGTTGTACAGAAGTCACTGTGAACTGGAAGTATAGGCCCTGACGTAATGTCTTTTCTCGATATATCATGTCTAGTTTTTCTTCAACTCGACTTGTAGTATTGTCTACGCAGAATTCTGAACACATCGTTAGAAGAATTCATCTTTGTTGTGCCCCACTTTTCAAGAATATTAGTTAAATTTACTTTTTTTATCCAAACGTATTTTTCGAAAAACTAAGTCCAATAGAGTAGGTCCAACATTCTCATCTTACAGTAAATTCCATAAAAACCCAGTTTAAAACGTATTGTCCAATATTTCTTATTTGATTTTGGCCATTAAGTCTCCAGGGGATGTATGATACTATTCTGGCAAGCACCTAGAGCCATGGTAGATAAACAATATTAAAAAGTGGACTGTGTTACCTAAGAAATGCATACATGAATAAATTATCGTTAAAATTATGTCATGGATTCCAAAATTATTTTGTCGAAAAGAATCAGGCGTTTGGTTGAAAGATGGGGCTACCTTTATCAACATCATTCTTATAATAAAATTCTGATATGAAACACGTAACTTTCTCGGCAAATAAAAGTTTTGCCTCTTAGTCCAATATATGACGTTCATTTCACGTAAATTGGTTGTAAATATGAATATTACATAAAAAATGAATCCACGATTGGTAAAAAGATTTTATATTTTATATTATAACTGTATAATTATACTCGCTTCGCTCATTGGGAGTTCCGCCCCCAAACCCCGCTGAAGGAAAGATTTTTTTAAAGATCTATGGCAGATAGAGTGCGTGTATTTAGTCTGCTTGGCTATTACTTGCCATTTTCAGAGCCCTATGTGAACACTATTTGATAATACCGTTGCCATGGAAACCGAGCCTTTTTCGGGGGGTTTTTAGGGCTAAAAATTAAAAAATAATTTTTTTGGAATTTTCCTGTGGTTTACAGCCTAACAGGTATATGTGTACCAAATTTCAAGTCTCTAGCTCATCTGGAAATGGGCAAACATTAATGTCAGTGGGTGAGTAAGTGAGTGAGTCAGCCATGTGGCTTTATATTATAGGGATGTGACTGCAGCTGTACAGTACATAGCCTTATATTTTAGGCCTATTGTACATTTTTTAGACACAAACAGACCTACAGCTGAAACTATCATTATATCTATATATTTACTGAAACATAATAAATTGGTTACAAATTAATGACAAGATTTCTTGGGTATCTTTACTTTCTATGAGGGCATAAGGTGGTCATATCTGTACTACATAGTACTTGAATCCTCAATGGACACATAATAAAGTTTACCAAAATCCCTTTATGTTAGCCCTTGTAGCAAAATTACGTACAAAAATATTTTAAATACCGGTGAAAACACAAAAGTTATTTGAGGTGCACAAGAAAAATGGGGCACCTGTATACCCGTATGTATTTTGGTACCGCCATATCGTACCGCTGTCACATCCCAAGTCGTAATGTGGAAATCATAAAGAGGAGGAAAGAGGGATGCATGCCAAGGTCTTAGTAGTTGCAGAACATAAGCTCGTAATTGCAAGAAATGAGGAAAAAATGATAGAACATGCACATCAGCTGTGTACAGTACGCAGCGAGCAGTTAGTGCGTGTTTTATGTGAGTACATGTTAAAAATAACGGGCAAATTAATGATGCTGAGGACTGGGGAGGGGAAATATAACTTATCTGGTGCAGGGGCCTGATAACCAACAAACAGCTGCGCCCAATAAGAAAAGCGAGCTACACCCAGCGCAGCAAATACAGTAGTAACCGAGACAACAAGACACTGTGCACGACTCCAAGGTAAGATCAGTCGTCCTTATGAGGTTATGTCGAGTCTCACACACCTACTGATAAACGGAAAATATACTAAAAAGACGGAAGACACTTCACCAATTTAATGACCAGGTTCTCAAGCCATCGCAATCATATAAGAATACTATCTGTACACATAATTAACAGAGCCCGGATTTTGATGACGTCATCTTTTAACTGAACATCATGGACGTTGCCCACTGGTGCAGATATTCTTATCATAACTCCTATATTATAAAAATCTTAATTTTAGGGTCATTTTTGTCATTTTGTCATTTTTTTATTTTCAGGTTTTTTTTAGAATTCAATGTCATTATTTGGTCATTTTTTCCATTTTACAGTCTTTTTCACATTTCATATTTTTAGGCAATATTAAAAATATAAAGTCATTATTTTATCATTTTGTGTTGTTTCTTGAAACATATAGACTTTTTGTGCATTTACTTGCATCGAATATTATCGGAACTATAAACAAACATAAATAAATAAGTATTGCTATAATTATCATTTGGATACAAAAACACGTTGTTTGTTGTCTGCATTTAACCGTAGCCTATGTAGTAATCAAGCAATTAATCTCTTATTTAACAAGATAAATGTGGAATAGCCACAAATGTGATGAATAAAATATCATTTTTGTACAAATTTTTGGGTAATTTCTTGTATTTTTCCTGTCATTTTATAGCTCATTTTAAAAGTATTTTTAGGTGATCAAAATCAAAAGGTAGTTTACTTAAATGATGTAAAATATCTTGAATAAAACGGCAATGGAGAGACATAAGGCATCGCGTTTAAATAATAAAACTATAAATTTAAAACATCATAATCTATTATTCGTGTGGATTACTTGGAAATATCACAGGCCCGCGTATTTCAAAATAATATAACATAACCGTGTCATAAAGCCGAATCAAAATCATCCGTACGGAAATTATAAGAAAAAAGGATGAAACAAAAAATCTTGATTCGTAGATGAATCTTAGAATCTAAAATTCTATTTGAATTTAGAAGATAAAAACAAGGACTAATAAAATAAAACCATTTCATTAGGTTGTCCTTGGGCTAAGTGAAAGAAGGAAACTAACCTGTTTCAACTTTCTACGAAGTGCCTTTAGGCATTGGAGGTATGTTACATATTTTTAAGAAATCAATTTTTTTTGCTACTACTCACGTATAATTTCCTCAGTTCAAAAAGTTATAAGATTAGCAGAGTTGTACCATTTGTAAACCTTGAGGACTTTTATCCTTACGTTATGATTGACATTCAAGGAAACCAGATATTTTACTGAAATTTTCCTCGATGATTTCAATCTTAGTGCCCACTGATGATTTAACTTGGCGATTAGTTATATTGATTTGTAAATTCAGCCACGTAAAGGTTAAATCCCAAGGTATATAAAGCTGTTGAATCCTAATATTCCTAAGGAATACGGAACGTGTTTTGGTCATATTGTTAAACTGAGTGAAATACATGTACATGCAACAATTTATTAAATTAATAATTAAATTATTTTAAAATTCATGAGGAAAACACGTTTTTTAAAATCTGACGTGAAACTGATAAGTTCCTCTGTCCAAATAAAAGTTGCCTTTCTTAGTGTAATATAATACTATGTACGACATTCTCTTCATGTAAATTGGTTACAAAAACGAAATGTCGGAAATACATAGCATCGCATCCCAGAAGGATTCAGAACCCAAATAATATATGATTAATGAACTCGCGTAACTTTCTATAATCAATACACCCTTTTCACTTCACATTCTATACAGAATAAGAAGCCATATTGGAAAGAGCATGTATTCAGTTATTTCAACCTGATGCAAAACTTGATTGTTCACCAGCCACGACTGAGTTTCTCCAAGCAGTGGGAGACTTATAACTACCCTTCAGAGAAGAGTTTTGGAAAACGTTTATAATAAAAGTTTTAGCTCTTAGTATAGGCACCTCATGTACAAAATTTAAATAAAATCGTTAGCGCTGTTTTCCAGAAAATAATGAAAAAACTAAATTTTGTTAATGTAAAGTGGCATTAAAAGTAGAAGAAAGTCGTTGCCAATTTTCGTGTCACATCCCCAAAAATTACCTAACCAAAATACAAAACTTTGTTTTCATACTATTTCTGTTCAGGAGCTGTGCTGTTCACAGACATGTCACGTATTTATGAAAATTGTATTTTTTTATTCAGGGGGCTACAAAACGTATATTTATGTTAAAAACTCAATTTCGAATTTCGGGGTCGAACACAATACTTCCTCGCGACCTGTCGGGAGAGGGATTATCTTTGGATCACATAAGTTACATATTTTTTTTGACCGGACAGGGACATGGAGGGCCTCCCCGGATGAGTGACCAGCCCAATGCCGGGGCCACCTCCGAGACAACACGAACACATAGGACGAGACACACCATTCACACACACACACACACATTCCAAACAAGGCGAGGATGGAATGAAGATGATAATGATGGCCAGATGATATCCGGGGACCACAAGGGCCTAAAGATATCCGAAAGCATCCCCTACGCTACAGCGGTGGACTTTATGAGTGATTAAAAAATATTAAATTGTTAGTTTCAAGATTAACAAGAAAATACGACTGGTTTGGGAATACATTTTGAATTTGATTTAAAGAAAATTATTGCATTGGTTTCTTTAAGACAGCTGAAATCCAAGACAAATTTACCTCTACGGAATATAATTTAGTAAGTCATTGCTACTTAATTTCGCTGTAGGTATTAATAAAGAGGGCAGCACAGAAGTGACAACAGGCTCTCACGTTAAAGACCAATTACCTATCTTTGTAACTATTAGAGGCAGATAATTTTCACATATATGAAATGAAAAATGGATTCTTAAAATAAGAAAAACACGTTTTGAAAGGTATTTTATTAAAATTGTTTAAAATAGACAAAGGCTACTGTATTGTTGTTGCTAATTTAGTGTAAAATTTACACTACGAAATTCATTGAGCTTTGGTTATTTAGATGTTTAGTAAATGCTTCACATTATGATGGCACAGAAATGTTAAGAGATACATGAAGTTACGTAACTTCAATCTTAGCTCCGATTGGCTGAAAGTGTAACACGTTAATTGAATAAAATTTAATCAAGAATGGAGGACACTTAAGACAGATAAGAAATGTTATCTTGTTATACTGTAAGGTGTGTTATCAATAGACAACATGATTCATCAATGAAACGTACATACGAAGTTTTGCACTGTTATTATTATTCTTTATTTCATTAAAAACACTAATATTAATAATAATAACAATAATAATAATAATTTCATTTACAATAATAATAAGAATAATAATTTCATAAACACAATCAGTTTAAAAGCATGCCTTTCTAGTTTTTTTGCCTATAATGTTTTTATATTAATGAACATAATGAAGAAGAAAATAATTTATTAGAAGCACAAATGAAGCTGCTTGGCTTTCCGCAAGTTGCCATTGGACACAGCTTACTAATTCTATCTAACAAGACAATTATGAAGTACATAGCGTACATAAATATAAACGTTTTTACATTACTCTTCTAAACAGAAGCCCACAAAATATCACAGGATTTTATTATAGACTTTACAAATTTGGCTTATTCTCTATAGATCGGAAAACATATCAAGACCTTTTGGGGAAAATATGTTTTCTTTGAATACAAATATATTTTATCATAATCTCTAAAAAAGTCCATTCTGTATATAAAAAATGACAATCATAATAATTACAGATAGATACTGAATATCATCCGTAGAGGGTTGGTAATAATAAAATTATTTCAGTTCACAAATTTATACCCTCTACAAGATCATCTTATTTATATAAGATGTTAAAATAGTCTTACTTTACCTTACATACTAGTTTACAATGAGAATATATTATATTCTCAGCTGTTCAGGTGCAACTGTGCGAAACGTTTCAAGAGCTAAGGAAGGCATAACTTAATGTCCAAATGTACTCCCAGAAGTAAATAGGTCTACAAAGAAATATCAGCTTTTTTCAAATGCGGGAAGACTTCCTCTGTTCTCCTCTCCTTAAAACCATTGCCAGATAATATGTCTGATGACAAATCTGTTTCATTTCTGGGAATTAAACTAGATTATCAGTTGAGATGGGATCTTCACATTGAAAAACTTACAACAAGGCTGTCATCTATTGTTTTAAATTAAACAGTTAAATTATTGTAAACCAAATCCTATTTTAGATGTGTTTATTTTAATTTGTTTCCAATCTATCTTGATATATGATATTATAATTCGGGAGGTTATAACAAAACTAATGATACCTTGCTGTTGCTAAAGGAAATACTGAGGATAATTAAGAGGTGTTATATTCGGGAACATTGCAAACCATTATTTGTTCAGTTCTAAATTTTGACTGTTGTAAATCTGTATTTATTAGACCTGTTAGTTCATGTACATAATAATATAGATAACTATAAATTTAGAAAGGATGTACATGTGCATCAAACAAGGTTCAACAATGAATTGAATCTACCTAAGTTTAGGTTAAGTAAAACAATGAATTATCATTTATATTTAGGTTATGAATGCTACAAGTTGCCCGCCCAAGTTACAAATTATACAAGAAAGAAATTTTCAAAGGAAGTGCACAACTGGCTGATAAAAAAAAATATTGTATTGAGAAGTTTATAAAAATTAGTTCAAAAGAAATTGTTTTTATCTTAGTTTTATTTTTTAATCTGTTTAAGACAATGTAGTTTCTAAAGATTTATTTTGACACTGTTAATGCCAATATCTGTGCCTAACAACAAAGAAATATTAGTATTATTATTATCCCATTCTTCTAAGATATTTCTTCTGATTGTCTTCTTTATGTAAGAGATGGGACAAGCAGAATAGGAGGGAAGGAGGTTCGAATTTGCAGCTGTTTTGGCCAGTTCATCCGCTCTCTCATTTCCTGCAATTCCTGAGTGTCCACGAATCCAGGAAAGGTCATGTCTGTCTTTCCTGGATTCGTGGACACTCAGGAATTGCAGGAAATGAGAGAGCGGATGAACTGGCCAAAACAGCTGCAAATTTGAACCTCCTTCCCTCCTATTCTGCTTGTCCCATCTCTTACATAAAGAAGACAATCAGAAGAAATATCTTAGAAGAATGGGATACTCTGTGGCAGAATAGCTCAAATGGTTCTACAACAAGAGATCTATTTTTTCCAACAGTGGGCGATAGGTTGAAGTGCAAAAAACTCATGCCGAATTTTGTTCTGACGCAGTTTCTGACTGGACATGGAAAATTCATGCAATATCTTCACCGATTTCGGATCTCAAACACTGCCACCTGCAAGTGCGGTCAGCAAGATGAAACAGTTGAACATATATTGTATACATGTCCACGTTATGAACTGGAGAGGATTGAACTTATTTTGTGTCTGAACAGAATAGACTTAGAGTATGTCAGTCCCATTGGACACGTCCTTGCTGACAAAAACGGACACAAACTTTTTCAATCGTTTGTAAATAGAATATTTTCAAAGCTTTAACTCTCACACTTTTATTCAGTCATTGGGGTATTACTTGCCTAACTTAATGTATTGCACAGTTAATTTATTTTATCTTGCTTAGTTAAGCTATTTATTCCAACAATATCTTATCTACATTTTATAATTTAAGGTTATGTTTATATAAAAAGGAATTCACATAATTAACTTTAACTTAAGACTTACCATATCGTAAGACATAAGAAACTGTAGGACTATTGTAGACATTACGCCTGGTAAGAACTGTACAGTATTGTAAATAGTGTATAATAGACATTCAGATTCCAATATCAGGATAACCTATTATAAGTAACATTTGTGACATCTCCAACCCTAATGTACCTTCAGGTGAAATAGGGTTTTGTGTATTGTGGATATTCAATAAAATAATAATACTATAACTCTGCAAAGTTTATTGTACTATTATGTTTTATAACGCCGTAACTTAATTTTAGCTTTATTATATTTGTTTTGTATCCCAAATACATAATCTTTTAGTGAGTACATTGGTCTACTATTTGTGATATAATGAAAATATAACATGTAAGGTAAAGAAAGACTAGTTGAACATCTTATTTATACTTGCACAGGGTATAAGGTTGTGAACGGAAGTACATTTTTCAATTGCAGAAAAGTTCCAGACAAAACTTTAAAGTAGCATTAGTTTTTGTATTTGAAATTATTCGTCAGGAGTATCATATTTACAAGGAATAAAATTATTGTTGGCCAGTACTTTCATAGCCGTTACGTTAAAAGGGAAATTTAAGACTTATGAAGCGTTATACCGGGATAAAAAAAAACTCGTTATGAAGAAGAGTAAATGACGAAATGCACAAATAAAATGTTATGCATAATGTAATTAAAGTTAACTACTGGTTGATTGTGAATTCTTAGAAAAGAACCTGCTACCGCACTGTTATCTAAGACCTATACGAAAGTCCTATGGTGACAGTGCTGAATTAACCCTATAAGCAAAGTAAGCAAGGTGCTTAGGGCACCAAGAGGAGGGGGCACCACAGAAATTTTTAACTGTCAAATTTATCATTTAAATTATTTGGTTAATTAAATTTATAGCCACTTTCAAAATTTTATGAAAATGAATACTTTCTCTTATAAAGCGTTCTCTCTTGCGTCGTCGTGTTTAGCCTGAAAAATAAAGTGCAAATAATGTGCTCTCTGTTGCTTGTATTATTTCGAGTATCACAACGGTATTTTGTTGCCGAAGCAAAGCAAAATGTTACGTACTAGAACGTAGTGTGATGACTAGATAATCTATTTTCTCATTACTTGTATTTGTATTTGACATTTCGCTCGTACATTCGCGATAATTACCGATTTTGAAATATCCTCACGTCACATACCAAATCAGTGATAAATTGACGCTATTGTGAAAACCATGTATGAGCTTCATTTTGAAACAATGACTACCTGTAACAGAGATTCGGTTCGCATTATACTCTCTCTTGAATTTAATTTTTTGCTCTTTCTATCCGTATCATAGATATTTTTGTACGTGCAGGATGTATTGTATTCAGCCATGAAAGCCAATGTTAAGAAATACGAAATAATAAGCTATTTTTAAAATATGGACCTTTTATCTTTCTTGATTCGGCCCTCCACCACCCCCGCAGCCCTCGACCATAGGCCACACTCCGGTCCCAACAACTTTTCGGCGCATCTGGTCTATTACTCCATTTTCAATTATGCATCGCCTAAATCAATGGGGAAATGTGTGTTGAGCTGACTGTTTATTTCAGCCCTAATATAACTATTATTTTCACTATCATTTCATTTTAAAATATGAAATACAGTAGAATCCCGCAAAATCGGCCTAATATGGACCGAAAGGACGCAGAGCTTCAGAAATTCCGAGTTAACGAGAATAAGGGCTCAAAAATAAATCTGTTACTGCAAAAAATGAAAAATGTGTAAATTATCCTAAAATATAACAAACACGGTTAAAATTCTTTATAAAACATGTAAATCCGAATTTAGTATATGTGTCAATATATGACAACAAAAAATTTACCTATTTCTTGTCAAAGAATATTATATGATATTCGCGTCATGGTTGTCGAGTAATCCGAACTGCCGGATTATCGAGTGCCGAGTTTGCGAGACTCTACTGTAACTAGAACCACCTCAAAACCAAAGGAATAAATGGCTGAAAAGGAGAGCATGTATACCAAGTTAAGTTTATTTTTCTGTAAGTTACTAATGGTAACTATATTATTTAATGTAGGCTATATTATCAGTAGACCTGCCATTGCCAGTTAAAATTATCTAATCGACCTTAGCTTGCCTGTATTCAGCTTAGCTCCCAAGAAGTAGGCCTAACCATCAATAATTACAGTAAGATTTCCCTTCGTAATAAAGTGGTTTCGTGTTGACAGCATGGCAATGGTTGTGGAAGAGCCCCAGGGAAGAACCACGTCGAGTGCAGCCTGCAACAAAGCACTACGGCAAAGCGTGTTCGATGTCCTGACATGTCCCATATGCCATGAGTACATGAACCCGCCCATCACACTATGCCAGGGTGGACACAATGTCTGCTCGCGATGTCGACCGACTCTGCAGTTCACAGGCGGGAATAAGTGTCCTCGCTGCCGAAGAGTTTTGCTGGAGACACGGAATGTGGCGTTGGAAACTATCGCAAGGGGACTCAGGTACCCGTGCCGGTACAGCTCTGCTGGTTGTAAACTGAAATTTAGCATGGAGGACATCGCCAAGCACCACGCCAGATGCTCTCACCGGTCATACGACTGTCCCCTGCGTGCCCTAGAAAACTGCTATTGGAACGGCAGGTACGTCGGTGAACCTTACCTCTTCTCTTAAACTGGAAGCTTTATATTCACTTACTGTTTTCATACGTCAGGACATATTTAAAATAGTTTGCATGGCTTATCTTAATACCATTCACTATATTATTGTGTTCAATTTAAGTATAGGCCTATATCAAAGTATTGTAGCCTATATAAGCTTGGGTAAAATACCATTGACACGAGTGCCAAGTCAGTGAATTAATTATTAAAACCCAGAATGTTAATACTTTCAATCAATTTTGAAAACCTATCTTTAACAATATTTTTTCTACTTGCCAGATGCAAAAGGCACTACCTCATAAATATGAAACAACAGAGGAGAGTTAAAAGAAAATTCTGTACATGTTTGTTTCATGTGAACACTATTTGAAAAAAAGTAAACTTATTTACAAATGATACAATCATCGATCTTTTAACCTATTCGTTTATCAAATTTGGATTTTTGTTGTTTGATGTCGCATTAATGTATATTTCCTACTAGTTAACTCATTTATACTGTGTGCTTCGAACATTGAAAAGAGCGTGATAAACATATTAAACATATTTAAAATCCTCTGTTTGTGTAATTTACTTTTGGTATAAAGATTCCAATATTGGAATATTATGCAATAACGGAAATACGCACTAGCTACATTATTTGCTATTTAAACCAATCTATCTCATGTGTAATAAATATAAAGCCGATTTCATCTTCATTATATTAAATGTAACTTTTATGTATAATTGTATAGGCTATTTTTAACTGTTTATTTGTATATTGTATATTATATTATTAAATGTAACTTTTAATGCATAATTGTATATTTTTAATTGTTTATTTACTTTTGCAAATCGTATCGAAAAAGTAATACAAAAACTTATTTTGTGTAAAATTCCATGTATTATGAAAATTGCGAAGGAAGTGATGTGAATACATTAAACTTATACATTTAAGTGAATTAAATCAAAATGATTTGAGTTTTATTCTAATGTTCAAAGGGCTCCAAAATTGTTAAGCTTATGAACTGTCCTGCGTTGTTTAAAACCAATAGGAAAATATGTTTAATATTCTGATAAATGTATTCAAAACATAAAAATACTGATTATTGTCTCTGTGTAATGATTTTCAGGTTGAATGAGGTGCGAGAACATGTTGCTGATAAACACTCTGCCGCAATGCTGACGCCATCCAAAGGAAGAGATGACGAAGTGACTTGGGCGATATCAAACGCTGAATGCTACCAGAACTCGCATCATGTGGTGTTCTCGTTGGGCCAGGTGTTCGTCTTCCACAAGCGTTTTGACATCCCACAGAGGAAGATGTGTGTCGCCGTGCAACAAGCCTGGGAATCCACTGAAGACGAATTCGTGTCTTTCAGGTACGAGCTGCAACTGGAGAAGAACTCGGGGAAGCAAACCGCTGTGTTGAGCAGCCAAGTTCACGACGATAGCGAGGACATAGATCAGGTGTTTGTGGCAGGTGAAAGCATGCGTGTGGATTTTGATATGCTCATGAGCTTTGTGAAAGGTGCCAGAACAATGCGCATTCTTGCAAAGCGAAAGCAGTCTATTATAGATTGAAGAAATAAGTTACGTAGCCTATGTATGGTTGAAATTCCAGATTGTAATTTGAGAGCCCTGAGTATTTTTAAGGATACTTTATTATTGCAAATCCTTACATTGAACGAATGGACAAAACTGGAGCGATGTACTTCGATAAAATCCTTCAGATCTGCAATGAAGCAACAACGGAAGAGCACGTCATATGGAAGTGAGAGTAGAGAGGAAAAAATGTGATACCTTGTGATGGAAGAAATGGGGAGAAGTGAAAATATTATGATGGATGTGATCTCAAAGATAAGCTTCGATATACTCGTGGTCTGTATGAAGGCCTCTAAAAATACATCTCCTATAAACAGAAATGATAATGCATTAAAGAGTGAGATTGATCAGGCAATCTTGACGGATGCTAGGGAAAACCATAGGCTGTTACTAGAAATGCATGGGTCAACTCAAGCAAACTCAGTAGCAAAAGTTACAAAAGCTACTTAATTATATAGTACAGCTGTGTATTGAACAATAAATGACTGAATAAAAAATAAAAAAAATATGTTATTGTAGAATTTAAAGGTTCCGGATCAGTGTCATATGAAAAGTATCTGCGAAGGTGAAAATATAAGTTGTACTTGTAAATTCCAAAAATGAATGCTATCTATTTAGCTTGAATATAAAATTGTTGATTAATTAATATACATATCAACATTTAAATATTGTTTCTCTATAGATGAAAAAAATCAGTTTTAGTTATAGATTACAAAAAAATATTACAAAATTGATGCTTAGTTAATACAGGCTATAGATTAAACATAACATGTTTACTTGATTCAGATTATTGTGAACTTTTGGAAAGTAACTTTCTGGAAGAAATTTTTAGTAGGCCTAACTGAATTATCCTTGAAGGATAATTTTACGTTTAAAGTATTATACAAATACAGTTATGACCCATTTATGTTTGGGGTAGGCCTAGATAAAACTAATCTTCAAAATAGTTAACTAGGAGAGTTTCGTTTTAAAGTGGGTACTGTGACACATGAGAACACAAAACCTTAAGTTATTGTCTTGAGGCATACACAAATAAAACTGCCTCATATGCTATAACAGTATAGCTGCAGTAAATTAAGTCTTAATCTGGCAGAAAAAGGTGATGGAGTCAAGAACCAGATGGAAGAGTACACAAAGAACAATAAAATCTCAATTTGCGTATCAGGTTATGGTTAGGTTTTAAATTTTACTTGAAAATATAGCATGAACATTGTACTTCATTAATTAAAGTATACTGATTTAATTTTTATTTAAAATACAGTAAAATAAAACTAGTATAAATTGGTGGATTAAAATCCGAAGACGATTTACGATAAGGTATTAATTCTCTTTACAAAGAAGATGTGATACTGCTGCAAGAATAAACCGAATGTAGAGAAAAAATATAATAATGGTACAACCAACACAAAAGAATTGTCTTCTCTCGATTGATGTAATGAAAAATAATTAGTTTCACAGTGTAAAGCGGTATCAAAACGAAGCATAGCTTAGGATAGTTTCATTATTTGTTTTTTATTAAAAATGTAGCAGCTATTCAATTAGTTTCTATAAATACGAGGGAAGCAAATCATTATGCTTCTTTTTCATTGTGCATCTATTTTTTTATGTAGGCCTATGCCTACTCCACGTGAAACTGAATGAATGATCTCGGCAGTGGCGGACGCAGAATTTTTTTTCGGGGGGGGGGGATTTAAATAGGTAGAAAGAATACTAAAAAAATTAATTAACTTACATATATAATTAGTTTATAAAACTGGCCACTTAGAGTACATATTATAGACTTTTTTTCAAATTTCGGGGGGGGGGGGATCTATCCCCCCAATCCCCCCCTCTGCGTCCGCCACTGGATCTCGGGTTCTTACATTGCTATGAACCAATCAAGGGTAAATTTAACAATCAATTTATTTCTCGTACAATGATGCTAAATACTGTCGTAATAAGTGGCAAAACAAATACAGATATTAATACAAGCTATGCAATGTCTACAGCATATATAAATGAATATTATGCTTCAGAAACGCATTAAACCAGCATGTCTAAAAATCCATTACTCTCTACAACAAATTTAATTTTTGCAGAATTTTACTTCTTAGAAGTAAATATAATTTATTAGGCGGAATGACAATTCCAAAAGGTAAATAATCTTAATCTCAGTGCAAATTTGTATCCAAGATTATAAGTAAAATTATTCAGAAATTGCTATACTTTTATATTGCAGATATTTAATCTACTTATCTTTTGAATAATATGAACCTTTATAAATTTTATTTAACACTATACGCCTAACCAGTCCGGACTTTTATTTTCTTTCTACATTTTACTTTGAAAACACAGAGTTCTGATCAAACGAAAATGTGTACTACATTATTTGCTATTTAAACCATTCTATCGCATGTGTATTATTTCATCTTCATTATATTAAATGTAACTTTTTATGAATAATTTTATATTTTTAATTATTTATTTGTCTATTTTTGCAAATTGTATTGAAATATATAATGTAAAAACTTATTTTGTGTAAAATTCTATGTATTGTGAAAAATGTGAATAAATTAAACTTAAAATATATTAAATAAAAATGATCAGACTTAGTTTTATTATGAAGTAAGGTACAAATTTGTTGTTTGGTAAGAAATAAACCACGTTCATTTAGGTTATACTGTGTATATTCAATCATAATATTTTTCGCCGACGCAAATCTACCTTTTATTCCAAAGGAAAGTAAACGTTGTACCTTTCTTCAGAATAAAACTCAGAAATAAGAGCTCTCCTTCAAGTACTTCTCCGCTTCTTGTCTTTCTCCTCTATTTTTCTTCCATCAATCATCATAACTATTACTACCATTAAAATGAACACCAATATAAGACATCAAAGCCAAATTGTTATAATATAAGCATTTCTAACACAGAAGTCGGTACTTTCATCATCATTATCATCTCACCAGTAATATGGCTACCAATATGGCTGCCGCCACAATTGTCACAATGATCATGCTTAATAGCCATCCTCATATTATTGTAGAGCTCGGATTTTTAGGTGCTAAAATTTTTAAAAATATATGAAGACGATACAAAATATCTAATAAAAAAAACGAATTCCAGTGACGTGTGCAGAAATTAACTAATTTATATTAAGTTCTGTTGACTCACTACCAAACACAATAGCAAAATACCGTATTTTACGGACCATAAGACGCACTTTTTTACCTTGAAAACAGAGCCTTGAATGTTGGGTGGGTCTAATGGTCCGAAGTACAATAATAATTAAAATTATGGTAAATATTGCCGGAATTCCATAGTTATAAAAAGGTGTTGTAAACGATAAGTTATTTACAAATTTTGACACAGAAAAAAGAATGTTGAGTACTTTTATATAAAAGGAGCTGTCTCTGCCGGGAGTTTTAAATGAAAGCAATGGCCTCTAAACAGCCTTGTCCCGTCACACTTACCGTATGCTGAATTGAGGGTTAGAGGGTGTAAAATTATTTTCGGCATTTTATGAGAAATCAGTTCAGTTGTTAAAATTTACGCTATGCCACCTGTAGAGAAGAGATTTTCGTACAACGTATGTTTTAAGTTAGTTAGTGATTTTCACAGATTCCATTGTACAAGGTTATAATTTGTTCATGCAATTAAGTATATTATTCCCTTTTGAAATTATTCGTTTAGAATCACATTAAATTTCTTTTCCTTTAAATTTCCACCCTAAAACCAAGGTGCGTCTTGTGATCCGGAGTGTCTTATAGTCCGTAAAATACGGTAATCAGATCTGACGGAACACCACATTTCTTGTTATATGATGTAAGATTTGAGAAATTACAAAAGCCTTCTCTATTTAATAAAATAAATACAGGCGGATGAAAATTGTCATCACATTTTGATGGTTATCTATAAAGCATCACGACTTACATTTTCTAAGGCGATGATTTCATTTTTACTATTTATTATTAGTCCCGCCGTTTGGATGGTATGTTAGATTTTCCATGCGTTGAACTAAACGTGCACGACCAGAAATAGCATGGTTGTTAATTTTCAATTGACAAGTCGATATTTATATTTCGCTTCCATTACGTACATTAAAGTGATGTTTGACCTGCATAGGTGTCATAACACAACCAAAATTAATGTATATGATTACTGTTGTAAGTGATTTTATATGAAAATTAACTGAGGCAATTTTCTCTTAACCATTACTAATAACTATCACATTATTGAAAGCAACTAGAGAGTTAACATTGTGTACTATTATAAATAGTTACATAGTCTAGGCCTATTATTGCGTAATATATAAACTTAATTAACTTAGATCATAAAAAATTTACTCTATTAAGTACTAGAGTATGTATATGTGCTGATAACTGCGATTTGAAAGTTGCTAATGACCGGCAGTCCTTGATGTGAGGTGGTAAAAACTTTCACTTTCGAATAACTGAAGTAGTGACGGATGATGAGTAAAGAGACGTAGGCCTATAATGCTTATGTATTGTGAGAATATGGTCGTTCCTAGACCGGGTTATTTAGGTTATGATGAGATGAAAGAGCACGAAAGCGCAGTGGCGTAGCAAGCTTAGGTGGTATCCGGTGCGGAAAATTTCTTGTCACCCCCCCGCCCCCATTTGAATTATTAAAAGGTGGAACAGTTCCACATGTTATTTGTTGGATAGTCAAAGGTAATCCCACGAGAGTTTAAGAGTTTATCGATAGATGCAGCTGCAACGAATTTATCTGATGTAACTCATAAACTCAACGGATTATGCAAAATTAGTAATAGTTACTTTGTTATATAAAAACAAAACTAAGCTCCGAAATCATGGCATACTATGAATCAACCATCCATAAAGCGATTCCAGTTACCATGTTGTCGCCATCTTGTAACCAGTGCTACCAATGGTGCATATAAGACATAGTTAACCTAATTCAGCCAATTTTGTTAGGATTAAGGAAAGACATACATATAAAGCACGTTAAGTTATGCTGTACATTGTACATTGTAATTGTAGCCTACTGTTATACGACAATAAATGCTATTATTATTATTAATAATATTACTATTACTATTATTATTATTATTGTTATTATTATTAATATAAAGTAGCCTACGTTATAGACAGACAGATATACATTGTTTTCGCGAGCGACAGATTCACGAATTGTGGGTGTTACCGTTAATAAAACGAACATCTAGGCCAAAATACACTCCCAAAATTGTGCAAAGTTTTATTTCTGGAGTGAATTTTAAATTTGTTTAATTTTGTTTTCCAAGCGAAATCTCGAATTTTGGCAAGATGAATTTTGACAAAAGGACAAAATTTTGTATTTATGTCTGGTACCTTTCAAGATGTGAACCGAAGATTGGAGACAGGTTTTCCTTATTTTTACATAAAGAAAGTTTTCTCGAAAACGGCTCTAACTATTTTCTTTAAATTTTGTACGTGGGTTGCTTATACTAAGACCTAAAACTTTTATTTGAAACACTTTTTCGAAATAATTATCTGAAGGGTAGTTATAAGCCACCCACTCAGAATATGCGCTCTTTGCAATACGGCCTCTTGCAACGGATAATCGTACGAAAACAAAATTGTGTATTTGAGTTAGGTACCTTTTGGGGACGTGACACAAAGATTGGCGACGACTTTCTATTATTTTTAAGGGGAGGCTAACTTATTTGGGCAGAGGAAGTTATGTGAATTATACATCATTTTTTTATGGGTTGATCCTAATAAATTTCATAAACAAGTAATGTATCTATTTTACGGAACTGTATTATTAATAATCTATTCTTAAATATGCGCACATACCAGTCCGAAATCTACATTGCCGGAGACTTCTTAGTGAACTCACATTCCAAGTTCATTTTTGTCAAAGTCATGACTGCCGCAGCGGGTAGAATTGGTTACGGCTTGAGTGATATAAAATATCTCCGATTGTTGAAGTCTCATTTAAATTAATAAAACTGCAGATACAAGCATCGGCAGAATTAAACACCCCTCCCCCTAACCATAATATTATTCTTCGTACCTGCACAGCGGCCAGTTAGCCGCGTTTTATTATTATACCTTTGTTGACTGCATTTAAAACTAAAAGAAGTTTCAATACGCATGTTGACTTGTAGAAAGTTGTTAAGCTTATTTAATTGTTTTAAATAATATTATTTTCTTTAAATTCCCTTGAGCGATTTTTTACTTACAAAAACACATTTTTATTTTGTCCGGGTGATGGCACCCGAGGCGGCCCGCACCCCCGCACCCCCCTTCCTACGCCACTGCGAAAGCGTGAAGATAGTGAGAATAGGAAGTGTGAACAGATATATAAGCATTCATGAGCCACAGATTATTGTCTCTGTTGGACACTACATGAATATGACATAATATGACATAACTTGTCTGTCTGTGAGGTAGACCATTAGGGCAATCAGTCATAGGAGAGAAGTTCCATCTGGCGCTGTGAATTGAGCTCCGGCTTAACTCAGTTGGTAGAGCAATGGCGCGAATAGCCAAAGGTCCTGGGTTCAAGTCCCAGTGCCGGAGGAATTTTTCTCCTATAATATTCTCAGGAAGTGTGAAGAATTCGTTAACGGAGGCAGAGAGTGTGCAGTCTTCTGTCGTCCAATTTAAGCCATGCCAATGTTGTCATCCCCAGGATGTGATGCGAAGCACATCAAACTTTATCTCCCTCTTACTGCTAATTTGCATGAAGATAGTTTTGTTTTTCGCGATTTTCTTAAAAAATGTTCCAATGATTTTGTTGAAGTTTTGCACAATGGCCTAACTGCACATAAAAGTTTAAAAAATCCTATTATAAACACTTTTCGAATAAGAATTTTAAGCTCGTCACATCTTCCACAAACTCGGGCTCTTAAATCGTAACTCGCGAACAATACGGCTTTGTATAAGGCTGACACAACTGAATGCGTACTCCCGCAATACGGTTTACTTTAAATGGAATGCGCTGCGAGAAAATCCCATTGCCTATGTTTAGGGTAGAGAAACTTACATGAGTGGTATCACGTCAGATTCTTTTTTCCAGCGGTGTACAAAAAACGCGAACAATAAAGAAAGCACTTCACTGTTTCAAAGAGAAGCTGTGAATTATTGCAGGGTAGGAGAGAATAGCTAAAAGCTAATGTTAGGCTGTTAATATCAGAACTATTAAGCTTTACGACGCAAGATGAAGTGTAGTAACGTGCGAGAAATACGCCGTTCAATTGCTGAGGAAGCCTTTCTTCTCTTACAAGGTCCCCAGAGACATGGCATTACTAGTAGTCATAGAAACCCGCCCAGCTAATCCAAACAAAGTACAAACTCTGATCTACAACATAGGACAATGACCTTCCTCTCAATGGCGTTATCATCTTGGATTCCTATATTACACAGCATTTCACGATGTTTCAGAAAGACCTACGGTTCCTAATAAACAACTTCTCTAAGGAAGATATACGGGGGCTAAAGCTAAAGAATTCATTATAACGAAAACGATTACAAAGGAATCAAGGGTGAATTTAGTTACAAGTCGATCCTTATTTTCAGATGAAAATACTACCCAAAAAAATCGTGGCATTGTATTCTATCATTGTGGGTAGGGTATGCAGTAGCCTATATGATGTAATCGATTTTTTAGTCAGTCGAAGGTAAAAAAAAAACACTTTTAACGGTAAATTATATCAATAAATAAGGAGAAATTATGCCACCGAGTGGTATAAAATTATAACACTCCAGGGTTAATAATAATAATAATAATAATAATAATAATAATAATAATAATAATAATAATAATTATTATTATTATTATTATTATTATTATTATTATTATTATTATTATTATTCGGCCATTAAATGCAGTATCGTACAGTACCAGTATCGTACAACTATGGTTTCAGTCACATGTAAAATACCCTTTTTAGTTAAAATATTTGTATATGATTATTAAATAAACTATGTTTGATAAAACCTGAGAATGTTAAGATTCATTACGCCTATATAAAACTTAAATTTCACACGACAGTCGCAAAAAATAGTCACTTGGTGTATGAAAGTCCAAAGTGCTGTTCACTCCATCTCATATGTAGGCAGCCATGCACCAAAAAATAAAAAGACTCTGTCTGAGCAAGTGCATACTTGGTGGCAGGACAGCTGGAAAACTCCCAAAATGGCTGCACGAAACGCGATAAAATTACGATTTCACAAATATTAACGGCTGTCTAAAAAATATTGTAGGATACACATGGTAAAATAATTTTTTGCTAAAAATCCACTGCAACCAACTTTGACTTCATTCACATGGGAAGTGCTATTTTAATTAAGAATATTTGTATATATTAATACTTATTAAAAAGATTCAGTTTGATAAAAATTTTAAATGTTGAAATTCAATTCGGCTTTTTAAATGTTCGAGATGTCACAGTGGTAGCAAGAATCGTCAAACTTCGTAACTCAAAAGCATTGGCGATCCCATTCCTTATGTTGGCAGCCGTGCAACAAAAAATAAATAGTTAAAGAGGGATTTATTAGATAAATTGAAGAATTGAGCGTAATCTTGAATTTTGCTGATAGTAATTTTTTTAACAAAATATTAATACACATTACGACATTTTTACAGAACGTGCCGAGTCGTCATGTAAATAAAATTGTGTATAAAATTGACCATATTACATTTCTGAAAGTTTTCAAAATATTTTAAATAATTATAACAAATAAATTAAATGAATTTTTCATCTGTTGTTTAATGGATAAAGCAAAACGAGAGGTACGTTTTTTACCCGTTTCATAAGGAACGCATAAACTCAAATAGGCCTACGTTGTAATTTATAAACGCCATATTTAAATTGTCGGATGTTTAAAAAGTGGTCTATGGTAACTTTTATTTTTTATTTTTATTTATTTATTTATTTATTTTTATAGTAACTGTAAGAGTTGCATGTATTGAATACATCCCGAGAAAAATTATCGCACAAGGAATAAGTTTCCAAAGGTAGTTGCGTATTTAATAATACTTTGTTCAATAATATTTAATTCAATAATACTTAGTTCAATTTTTAATAAAGATAATATTCCAAAATTAAATAGATTCTTTTTCATACCCAACCCATTTCTGTGGATTACAACAGGTGACTAATTATCTTCGACATAAAACTTTTACAATTTACTGCTCGTATCAACAAATCATTAGAATGTCATGTCCGTACTGATTTGGCATTAAATATTCTTCTGACATTTAACAGATGAACACAAAAAAGCAACAGGTGAATGCCTGCAGGGTTGGCGTGCCCGCAACACAGCGGAGTGAGAGAAGTTGCCGGCTGAACACGGCGAAGTGGAGCGAGAGTTTCCAATATTTTGCACTCCACGCGAGATGCGATTTCATACATCATCTGTTCCACACCTAGGTGACAAAGCAACACCGTGCTATATAAAGAACTAGTATGTCGCAAATAGGCGGAGAGACCTACATTCTACTACCGACAATATAGAAACGAACCGAGAAACCTTCCTGCTCTCTGACTCACTTTCATAACCGGAGAAAAATATAAAGATCTGCTGAGATATGAAGTGAGAAATCCCTTCTTTCTTGGAAGTTTTCTGTTAGAGCTTATTCTCCAGTCCATTTTTTATTATTTAAAAATATGTGTTCGCTGTGGCTCAGGGGATGCGTTCAATCCTCTCACGCAGCGGGCCCGGGTTCGATTCCTGGTCGGGACAAGTTACCTAGGTGAGGTTTTTTCCGGGGTGTTCCCTCACCTTTGAGATAAATGTCGGGTAACTTTAGGCCCTTGTGGTCCCCGGATATCATCTGGCCGTCATTATCATCTTCATCCCCATCCTCGCCTTGTTCTGAGTGAATGTGTGTGTGTGAATGGTGTGTATCGTCCTATGTGTTCGTGTTGTCTCGGAGGTGGCCCCGGCATTGGGCTGATCACTCATCCGGGGAGACCCTCCATGTCCTTGTCTGGTCAAAAAAGTATGTATGTGATCCAAAAGATAATCCCTCTCCCGACAGGTCGCGGCCCTGTAAGGCCCGGGCGGCGTGGGTCGCTTAAATCCTAAAAGGGAGAGGTTAAACTACGAGAAAGAAAGAAGAAAGAAAGAAATATGTGTTCTAATTATTATATTATTTACATATTATACAGTACTTATCTTCTGGTGGTACTATTATTCTGTTTATTTATTCTGGCAGAGCTAAAGCCATTTGGCCGTCTCTTCCGCTCTACCAGTAAAAAAAACTACATTACTATTACATAACACAAATACATAATATTACAGATAATTAATTAATACTTAATACTTAAATACCAAGAACTAAACATAGTTATAATAATTTATAAACTAGAGTGCTATAAAGCATTAAATTACAAAAGAAAATTACAAAATTAAATTACAAAATTAAATTACAAAATATAAAAATACTAAAGCAAATAATTAGGATTATAGCCTAAGATATTTAAAATTATACTAACTAATACTAAAGAGAAAAACGTATAGTTACAAGAAGTTAGGCTACGGGTTACAAATATCAAAAAGAGCTCCAATTAAGATTTCTAGTTACTACGATGAAAAACAAAACTAAATTACATGGTTTAAAATTAATATGTAACTTCTCTCTGAAATTTACCAAGAGTTCGACAGCCTCTGACCGTGCGGGGGATGGAATTCCATTGGCGAGCTACTGATACAGAGAATGAGGATGAATAGGATGAAGAGCGATGGAGAGGAATAGAGAGTACATGACTATGTTCTGATCTTGTATTTAGGGTGTGATGAGAAGACAGGTTAAGGAAGCGGCTAGATAAATATGATGGTGATGAAGTATGAAGAATTTTGAAGAGGAGACAAAGACAAAGACTATGGCCCTGGGGTCGACTCAGCCTCTAACAGAAAAGAGTACCAGGAGCAATCCTGGGGGTAAGGCGGCCGGTGCATAATGCTGACAACCTTACCACCTGGGATCCTCAACCTACTGGAACCCTCTGGGCCTCCATAGCCTGTATAGGGAACACTTTACTTTTTACAGTATTTATAACATCGTTTTTCACATTCAGATCTTGCAGTTTGGAGCTGGCCCATTCCGTAACATACATATAAATGAGGTTATTTACAATCGGTCTATATTTTTAAAAAATCATACTAAATATATCCAGTAGCATTTTTAAACCATGTCAGTTTTACTTCCTATCCTATAAGGTTTAAGTAAAAAAAAAAAAGTGTATAGACCTTGGAAATCAGGCGATTGAAGTTACCAGATATTTATATATGGTGACGATAAAGTTATCAGCCTTATTAATCGGAAGGTTTTAATGACAGGATTTCTCTGCGCGCTCATTTCTGAGGCTGAGTAGAGCCCAGAGCCATAGTGCCATAAGTCTTCATCGGGAATGACAGAATAATAATCATGCAACAATGGCTTAGAGCAGTTTATGTGTTTTAATTTTCTGACAAAGGATGTTCTTTCTTTAAAATAATAATTTTATTTTAATTTTATTGAGCGGCTGTGGCGATACATGTACAGAACAATACATGTTAACAAGGTAATTGATATGAATTACATATAGCATAGGTCTAGCATTCGGTAAATGACTTATACAGAGTTAGCTGAATATCATGCACCACCTAAATAACTTTTGAAGAATGTGGCTCAGTGATATGAAGCTTGGTGTGTTGGGAAAGTCTTATATGAAGAACTCAAAAACGTTATTTTCGAATTTTCCGACTTCCCGTCTATCAGGAAGTAACTCCAATTTTAGTATTTTAAATGGAACACATAATGCATTTTTATATTTTCGTATAGTGCTTTTTGAGCGCTTTTCAGAAAGTAACCATACGAACTAGTTATGTGCAGATTTATTGTTGCTAAATAAAAAAAAAGACAGGAAACGAATAATACCAGTAAAACGCTTCTTTGTTTAGTGTCATTTTACTGTAGGAATAATAATCAGCACTTTTTAACATAAAACTCTATGCGGGCACAATTAAGAAAATTTCCCTCACGGTCATGGTTTTTTTGTTTGTTTGTTTTTTGTTGTTTGTTTGTTTGTTTGTTAAGGAAGTCCCAAAATTCGGCAATAACGTTATTGAGTTCTCATTGTACGGCTGTCCCAACACACAGAGTTTCTTGATACTGAACCACATGCTTTAAAAGTTAGTTCGGTGGTGCGGGGATTTTAACCAAACCTGTTGGCTTCAATTTTAAGACCATGGTGGTTATGTAGCCGAAAGGCACACGCGAGGAGTTTAAAGAAGTATTAAGAATAGAATTTAAGAAGGTTACGCTGCTTGTAATTAGTTTCAACATAGCCTAATTGTTTGGTTCTAGTTCAACCATGGGAAAATGTAAATCTAATACACGAGATCGTACCCATACATTAAAACAAAAATTTGGGAATGCTTCCTCCAGACAACGTAATTAACTCATTCAATTAGTTTACTGTATTGCAACTAGTTTCACTAACAATTAGATAGCATCGAATTGGATAATTGGATTTAGCTATATCAGAGGATTATTGTTGCTTTGGTTAACATTTATAATTTACACGGATTTCACTCTGTTGTTACCCAACTACAGAACCAATCATGCGTTAAATTATTGAGGATTGTATTAAGGTTTGTTTTGTTTATTTATTTTTTATTACTATATATTCTCTCCCGATACTTATGTATGAAAAATAAATTCCCATATGAATTTTGAAAGAAATAAAAATATGTACTGAGATCTCTCAGTCTAAATTTTTTTTAACCATTGGTAGCTTTGTTAGGCTGTGTTAAAAAATATAACTAATTTAAAAAATGCTTGTATGCTCTGGTTCTTTAACGTCGGTTGTATACTGCAACTTTGGCGTGTATCGGTAGCCGATATGCCGGAATAATTTGTAACATGCCTGTAAAACATTTAAATATGAGAGCACAAAAATGCAACCGATCTGGGCTGCGGATAACCCGAAAGCCGGAAAAGGAAACGGAATAATAATGAAGGGGAGTTTGAAGGTGAAGTGGAGAGTGGTGGTGGAATGGGAGGGGGAAACGGGATAATCCCCGAGATAACCCCCATAAGTCGACCACAAATGACACGCGCGCCTGCCTCAGGATTTGAACCAGGGACCGCTTGCATGCGCCGCCGCGACAGCACATGTCATTTTATTGTTTAATTTATTCAAATCTAAGGACGTTATTTCGCCCATGGCTGACAACATCTGCTTGCTTCTGGCAAATCTCTACTTCTGAATTTTCATACCTTCTATCTTCAGTCTTACATCAGTCGGCCCGTTATTAAATTACCTTAATCCATTTGCCGGGTGGGGCGTCTTACTTCCTTTTAGCGAAACTTTCTCTAGATATGGTACAAGGATCCAGTGAATAGAACTGAAAAGTCTTCCCAGTACTTTCATAGTGAATTAAAATAAAAATTAAAAAAATAAAAATAAATGTGAATGCGCAACTTTTCCCTCTCACACATTGTCACAGCTGCTTCGTGTTTGTATCTTTTGTTCTGTTTCGTATTTAGCCTATGTAGTTACCGGTACTTGTAATTTTGTACATATTGATGCCAGTTAATAGACATTGGTCTTCGTAATATGAAGACACATTATTAATGCCCGTAGTTGGTGTGGTGAAGTGCATGAAGTCTCCTATAATATTCTCATGTAATGTCCAACAGAGACAATAATCTGTGGTTCATGAAAGCTTATATATCTATCTTGACTTGAATGTCAACTGTAGAATAACAGTGGGAGCCCGGTCACAAAAATCACTAATTAGTGTGCCTCACAGTACTGCATATGACATAACTTGTCTGTCTGTGAGGTAGACCATTAGCAATCAGTCATAGGAGAGAGGTTCCATCCGGCGCTGTGAATTGAACTCCGGCTTAGCTCAGTTGGTAGAGCATTGGCGCGAATAGCCAAAGGTCCTGGGTTCAAGTCCCAGTGTCGGAGGAATTTTTCTCCTATAATATTCTCATGTAATGTCCAACAGAGACAATAATCTGTGGTTCATGAAAGCTTATATATCTATCATGAATACTGATGATTTTGACCACGGAATTTTAGGCAAATGATTATCGAGTTCTTTTAGGAAAATATGCAGAATAATTGCAGATGTTCGTAATTTATGAAAAATTATACTCATTGGGAGCAGTTTTATAAAGCCTAAAATGACCTAAAGTAGGGGTTAGTGCCTATTTCTGAATTTTGTGCCTAAACCTGCGTAAACAAGTAATTTTTAGAATTTAAAAAAAAAATTCCAAGAAGTTTTATGATTTAATATTTGCGGCAGTCCGACCCCAGTCGGGAAGCCAACCTGCGTCGGTCTGGTTTGTGGTCTTAAACACAACCAAACCGTCCTCCAGTAATTCGGGTTGTTGTCACAACTTCACCGATCCGCGGGCACCAATCTGCTTTGGGCAGATAAATTTAGATTGTAGATCAGTTCCGAATCGCCAAAGAAGTAGTGTTTGCCTAGCTAATCTCAGATGGCAGAGACGAGGACTCTGTCTCCGTGGTGCTTTCGAATTAAAGGAATGCCGGACGATTTATAAATAACAACACAAAATATCTCTAAAAGTTCAATATTAAATGTCCACTTTGCAGTAAATTGATTTATTAGGCTTTATAAATGTCCGTTGCACAGATGATGCGAATCTTTAGTACTTTATACTTTATCAGAGTCTATGATTGACGTGTGTATAATAAACTTCCTATCTTTTATATATTCAATGGCATAATATACTTTTACTTTACAATAACGTTGATCTCTATTATGACGCGCTAAAATAAACTTAACTTCCGACTTCACTTATAAACTTAATAGTTGGTGCCTATCTGATTTCTATAGCGCGGATGAAAATACGTCTTGTTCACTCGAAGTTTGATGCAGGACAAGATGCTGGGTCGCGTCCCTAATTTTCGATCTTCAATTTCTCATCGATGATCATTACTTTATTTCTGTATTTCTATTGGCTATCTTTACTTCATATGTTCTCTTATTGGTCTCATATATGTCCTTATTGGCTAGCTTAAATTTTGTGCAGTACTCGTCTTTCCAACATTCTTCCGTTAAAAGAGGCTGCTTCTCCCCTAATGCCATCGGTCAAAAGTGACGTTAATTACCGGAGACTCAATGTCGGTACTCGGTCCCTCCTATTTCCTGTTTAATCTAAATCACTTTATAAGTCTTATAATTAAAGTCTGGTAGTAATTTGATTACTGCAAAAATGTCGGTCTCACTCCTGAGAGTCTTTTGATATAAATATCCCTTCTATCCGATAATTATTATTAGTGTGTATAAATTAATTTTGATATCAAAGAGTTGTTTAATTAAATAGTGTAACGTGGTGTGTTATGTCATCTATTAGGTCTTAATGTCCTCTATCTTATGGTGTAATTTGTTTGATTGTCTTATTTGTCATTTTGGCGTAATTAGTCATAAATGGTTACTGGTGTAGTGTGGGTGGCGTGCATTTAGGGTTCGTAAAATGGTGGGTGGTCCAGGATCTGTCACATATTATAGTTTAGTAAAAAGTTATTTATTTCTAAAATTTTGCCTCACACACCGGAATGATACCACATTTTGATGCTAAGGGAGAAATTGGGGACACAGTAAGGTGCAAATGAGAGAGTGTAACGAAAAAAAGTCCCGGATATGCCGTAAGGTTGATGGGATAAATGATTTGGTGGGGGAAGATGAATTCCAGAAGAAGTGGCCATCAAAAATGTAAAAGTATTTATGTTTGCTCCTATATCAGTATCTGTATCATTTTCAACCCTCAATACGATTTTGAATGACAAAAGACATAGCCTAACTGTCGAAATTTTTTAGAAAATCTTGATGATATGTTGTGCTAATAATTATGAAAACAACAAGTGATGCTTAAGGTCATACATATAACAACGTAAATATACGAGGGCTATTTTTTTTCAACCTCTGATGGGGCATAAAATGAAAACCACAGTGAAAATCAAAACTGTTTTATTTGGCACATTTAGGTAGCCTATACCTTCTAGATACTGTTCTTACATGTCGCGCTCCGATTGAGACATTTGTCGTAACGTTGTACCAACTGTCCAATACTCTCTTCATAGAAGCTTGCCGCCAGCGTATTGAGAAGGGTCTTCACGGCATTTTGAAGTGTTTTGAAATTCTTCGTTGGTGTGGAAGGCAGATCTTGGGTTTGTTCGGGAAATTTGTGTGCATCCATTGTTTGGATTGTCCATTTCATTCTGGATTTTCGTAATGAATCCACGTTTCATCCCCTGTCACGATGGATTTCAAAAACTCGTTCCCGTGCCGAGTGACTTTTATAGTTTTCGGCAGCTGAAGAAAGATCTGGGAGGACACGCGACTACGTAGAAAAGTAGCTAGAAGATGTACTTAAATGTTCCAAATAAAACACTTTTGATTTTCACTGTGGTTTTCATTTTTGGCTCCATCGGAGGTTGAAAAAAAAAATAGCCCTCGTACTTACTTTCGTGCATAACTAATCGTTTTGTAGCCCATTTTAGAGAAATAAAATAAATAATGCCTAAAATTAAAGAAAGTGCCTAATTACATCACTTTGTAACCCTTCAAATCGGACCAAGGGAATTTGAGAGCTTAGATCGATCACATCTTTATGAACGCATACACTCACAGTTAATAGATATTTGGCAACAAAAATGAGTAGTAGCCCAAAACGGTAGAATCACTCGTGACTTTTTCCCAAATATCAGAAATAGACTTAAAATGCCATGGATTAAATTGGACCGCTTCGTCACACAGATATTAACTGGCCACGGCAACTTTGCCGCTAACTTAATCCGCTTCAATCTCACAGACGACGATCTATGCGCTTGTGAGGACAGCGAACCAGACACCATGTATCATATTATGCTGTATACTTGTCCTCGATATCGAGAAGCTCGACTACTCCTCCACGAAGCCGCTAGGGCAGAAGAGGAAGCCTGGGCACCGAACCTCACGTTCTGGACGCGTAAAAACACCTTCCCAGCACTTAAAACCTTTGCAAAAACAGCACTTCTCGAAAAGTCTATAACACACCAAAGTAGACGATCATTTGGCCACTACTCCAGTCCGAACGAGGCGAATGCCGGACTGGTCAATAATCCCCTTCAGATACACGCACTACAAATCTCTAGAATACATAACTACAAGTCACTAAAAAAAACACACTGGGGGAAATATTGTACATAAGACCTATCCGCACTTAGGTCTATCCTGCGCCAAAATACAAAGACACAAGTACACAGCCCAAACACGTCACACCATCAACATCCCCTACGGATGTACATAAGGGCACAATAGGTATACACACATAACATATGGTTACCAAAATTTGGTTTGACCGGAGGTTAAGGCTTAATTGCTTGGCACTCCGGGGGTAAGGGTGGGAAAAAAATCCAGGGTAACCAATTTTGTTTGTTCACATGGAAAATACTCTTTTGGTTAAAAATATTTGCATATAACTATTAAATAGACTCAGTTTGATAAAAATAGAGAATTTTAATTGTGAAATTTCTCACCGTGATTGCATATTTGGTGGGTGAAAAGCTTTGTCCTCAAGTTGACAGCCCTGACCAGTAAATCAGTAACAGATGTCTGTAGGCCTACGCTCCAATATAGATGGCTCCACAGTGCTTACTTCATTACAGGTAAATCTAACATTCACTATTATTATTTTTTCACAAATTTTATTTTGCTCTTAGGATTGTTACACTCGCACTTACGGGCTCGTTTCGCAAACATAACCTACTCGCAAAATAAAATTTAGTTTTTAACACTTGTAACTATTATTAACTGTATTCAGGCACCCGACCCCACGAAAATGGTTTACGAACGTCTTGATCGAACTACTTGCGATGTAAAAATATTAGGTGTGTATTTTCAAATTTTTTGTTAATACATTTGTGAAACGTTAAGTGTTAATATAATTATCCTTCCTTGTAAAACTTCAGGTAGGAAACCTGCATTCTCTTATGAAATACACTATAGAATATCCTACGACCCTGGCAAGTAATTCACGTCACGATTCTACAGACTTACCTGTATTGCAATTAAATTAACGCAGTCAGGAACATAAAATGGTCATTTGTATGAACAAAATTTGACACGGAAAAGTGAGGAGTAAGTTTTAATCTAAGGTCAGTAAATGCTATATAACACATCGTTCTTGTTTTCTACAATATCCACAAGTCCTGTCTGTTGTGTGGGGATGAAGAGTAAAAAGGAAAACGTTGTAAACTTTGTGAAAGAATTATCATTCCTCAGTGACCTACTAGTGGTTTACTAAGAAGCCCAGGCCTTGAAGTACTTACATGTTGTAAGTCGCCACTGGATTGTTATCTGGTGGTATACAGGGACATGAGGGTCAGTTGGAGAATTTAATGCTCTTGCATGTTACCATGGTAGCTCAATGGTAGAGCAGCGGCACGGAGAGTCAAATATTCTGGTTCAAATCCCAGCTATGGCATTAAACTGACAGTTAAAGGTATTTATCGTTACGAACTGGCAGCCACGTTTCGTGCTCTGAAATACAGTTTCCGTGATAATTTCCACAAATATCAGTATTTCTAAGCAATTATTTTTTTATATTTGTTAATATCACTTGAAAAACGCTATCTACAATAATTTATTTAACATTCATAAATTATTTAAAATATACATTTTAATGCAAAAGAAAGTGGTAAAAATCATTCTTCCTGGATTTATTATTTTTTATACTTATACAAGGTGCGGAAACATAACTTCCTTTTTTGAAATGCGTGCCATTCAGGCTGTAGGGGTCGTTGCGGGGCGGAAGTGGTATCATTTGACTGGCGTGGTTCTGAAGTTTTGTTCCCTTCCATGTCAGTCGCCATCATGCGTTGGAACAATGAGGAGCCTGCCTTTGCCGTGGAGGCCTACTTTTCAACGGATGTTCTGTGGTCGCAACCTAGCGCGCCTTCCGAAATCGCTTTAATGTAGTCCCGTTGGGCCCTGTCCCGGACCGGAAATCAATTGTTACATGGGCCACTACGTTTAGGCAAACCGCGAGTGTGACAAGACGAAGAACTGGAGTCCCTCGGCCCATCAGATCACCTGACAACATTGAGGCACTGAGAGCGTCAATCTTGCGATCCCCACGGCGTACTGGGCGCAAATATGCGTCCTATATGTGCACATGTTGGAGGAATTTTTTCTTCAACAACTTGATGAATTGGACCTAGGGGACATTTGGTTCCAACAGAACGTAGCAACGGCTCACACTTCAAAGGCATCGATGGCAGTTTTGAGGGAACACTTCCCGGAGCGCCTCACCTCAATACGGGGCGATTTGGAGTGGACTGCCCACTCCCCAGATTTGGCCCCATGCGTATTTTTTGTGGGGTTATTTGAAATCCCGCGTTTATGTCAACCGTCCAAGGACCCTACAAGACCTGAAGGCCAACATCCGGGCAGAAATTGCTAACATACCCGCTGCTATGCTGGTAAGGGTCATGACAGACGCCAGAAATCGGCTTATTCAGTGTCTGGAAAATGAGGGGCGTCACCTACCTGATATGATTTTCAAAACTGTGTAAAACAAAACTTTAGATATGTACCTACATTATAAATTTTAAAAAATTCTGTTTCCTAAAATGGGTTTTATTGAGTTTTGAAAAAAAGAAGTTATGTTGCCGCACCCTTTACTTTAGACGTTACAAAGATTGTAGATGATGATTTACATATGATATTTACAAACAGATAGAAAAAAGAAACTCTCAGAAATATTGATATGTGAAAATTTTCATGGAAACTGCAATTCAATGCACGAAGCGCGGCTGCCATTTTGCAACCGTAACTGTAACAGTTTAATTAATTCTGAAAATAGTATTTAACTGCGGAAGTAGTCAATAAAGAGCATATCACATTACAAGGTTACAGAATGAAAAAAATCAGACTACAACCAGCATTTTGCTACGTTTTCACTTTTTAATTTCGGGAAATGCAAACATCCACTGAACGCAATGTAGGCAGCATAGGAGATACGGAAATATGGACACTAAAACATGTCGAGTGAGAACCTAAATTAGAAGTAGAGTAAATTGTGAAAAATGTAAGAAAAGGGAGATGGTCTGAAATGGTGCAAAGTGATAAAATGGGAGTATTTCTGGCCTCGAATTATTCTCTGATGTTTCACATACCCACTGCAAGACGCTTCAACCTTCGGTAATCTTTATTAGATATCATGTTTCGAGATAATTCTAAAATTTCATGCACGGTGTAACTTACTTAATATGCACTAAACTTTAAAAGTTAGATTTTCCTACTTGAGAGGGATGGTTGGATGGAGTTAGCACAGGATAAGGTTGAACGGCGGGCTCATGTGAGCATGGTAATGAATCTTCCGGGTTCCATAAAATAGATAATATTCTTTTAGCTTGCTAGGATTTGTCTATTGTCATTGATTAAGCAAGTAAGTAAGATTTCCCTATATGCCCAAAGAAAAATTAATACATATTTTAAATGAACATAATATGATGTAGAGAACCGTTCAAAAAACACATTGAAAGCACACTAAGCATAAGGAGGAAGTAAATTTAAAATTGCCACTTCTTTGGTCACAGTTTTTAACTGAATGTAATTTGGAACACAAGTTGTTAAAATAAATAATTTTTTATGTTTTAATAATACAAAGAATTAATAAAGAAATCCATACCAACCGTTCTGTGAAAGTTTTTAAGCAACATAAAAATCACCAAAGTATATGAAATATAGGAAATAAACTTTCTTCGTATTATTTTGTGTCTTTACTTTTGTTGCTATAGGCCTACTTCATCTTTTACACACGCATAAATATTTACAATTTTATGCATATGAACGGATAATAACAGATTTCGGTTGGGAGCTGCTTAGGGAGAAGGCGAAATGTTTCTCTCTTAATTTTACTAATCTAGAAACATATTCCCGGTAGTCTAAAAATTTTACTATTTTGATAACTTTATGCATACTGTAATGATGGAAGCGGTATCCTCATTTTCATTGCACCTGAGTACCTTATATCGATTGGAATCGATCTTCATCCCTCCGGAAGGAGAGCCGTGACCTACTGTGTTGTGTAATCTGCAGTGCATTGTGCCCCGCTCATTTGTCTTTCTTTTTATGTGCACGAATCTGTGTGACGTAGCATAGGATGCAGCAAAACTTACTTCACTGGTATTTAAACCAGACTATTCTCAATAAATTAAGAATAAGTTGTATTGAATCGTTTATTTAGGAATAACCCTAATATGCCAGCTGGTAAAATAGGGTTCTGTACTTTTTAGAAATTCAATAATAAATAATAATAATAAATAATAATATTTAGGAAACAATATTGTCACTATTTTGGCCAGTTTTTATTAGTCGTTGATTCAAATTTCATTTGATAGGTACATTATTTTACGCAGAAACCATTCACACAATGCGATGATGTTATATGAAGTCATATAAATTTCGGATTATGCAGAAATAACATTAGTCAATGAGTAACATTCTTTATGCATTAAATAGCAGATGTGATTTATTTAACGAAGAAGGGTGCAATATTTTCATACCGAGTTTGCAAACTTGCGACAGCATAAAGATTATAAAAGTTTTAGGCTGGATGTGAGTATTGGTTTCTTTTTGTGAGGTAAACAGAAGTGCACTAGATTTATCTTATTTGTCTCGTTATGAGTAATACGACTTCTGAAGAGGAGGATTTATTAGTTACTTCTCAGAGTACAATGAATAGGAAGTGAGGGAATAACATGAAATCAAATAATAATAAAAAAAATGCTTCACGTTATTCAGCCAGAGAGCGATATGCTTTTTTGATTTTTAAAAATATTTTTGTAGGTATTCAATAAAGCTGCAAACTTAAAGTTATTCTTGATTTATTACATCAGTACAAAAATAATGGGCAATTATGATTTAAGGTTAATATTTTCAATTATAAGTACTTAACTGAATCAACGGTGTCGTGCACATTGGCACAGGTGCTCATCGGCACAGTCGCATTTTCGTGCACATTGGCATAATATTTTTATCTTGCAATATTATCGTGCTCATCGCCACACAACCCGTTGGGGCTAGGGGTGGACATAGAGACTCAAACCTACAGCCTCCTTCACCACGGCTCCAAGAAAGCACCCCTTAGCTACCGCGGCTAAGGAAAACGGCCGTTGATATCGTAGATAGGTTAAGTCAGGTTAGGTTAGGTTAGGTTAGGTTAGGTTTGATTAGATTAGCTCTCATTCATTCAATTCATAAGTCTCATTCAATCGCAGGCAGATACTTTATGAATGATTTCTAAACAATAAAATTATAATAGTAATGTACACAGTATGTATCTATAATAATAAAAGGAAGTGTTTGTCTTTCTATCCAGCAGTTACTGTGAACTCCATTGCATTCAATACGATAATTAATTCCAACTTTGTCTCTATGTCCACCCCTAAGAAAGGGTGTGTGGCGATGAGGACGATGATATTGCAAGATAAAAATATTATGCCAATGTGCACGAAAATACGACTGTGCCGATGAGCACCTGTGCCAATGTGCACGTAACCGAATCAACAAGATTGTGTAACGTCTTGGACTCAGATTGTGTAACGTCTTGGACTCGCATTCGGGAGGTCCGAGGTACAAATCCCGTGGTCGGACAATTTGACATGAGCTTTTTCATGGTTTCCCCAGTCGTAAAGGCAAAGGCCGAATTGGTACCATGAATCATCCTCACCATTTCATCCTCTATCATAACCATTTAAATTAATATCAGTTGAAATTTACTCCATAAAATACGCCAATAATATAAATAACTGAAAATCAATAGTTCCATGACCTACCATAATGTAAAGACTCATATCCAGAACTCCTGATATGGTCTCGTAGCTAAAAGGAGTATAAAAATAGCTGGATTAAAATAAAATAAAAAACTGCGTATAGTCCAACTTATTCATTACTATACGATAAAGGGAAAAGGTGACAGTAAAGACAGCGCGAAGCAAATATTAGCATTCCATGTGGTGGAATAGTCTAGAGAAAAAGAGATAAGAGGGCAGTATTGAAACCATTCTGAAACATATTTCTAGATGATGCTTTTAATAATAAACCTATTCAAAATAATATTTCTTCATAAATAAGGAATAATTATAATAATTATTATAATATCTTACAAGAAATGGAATTGTTTTATTAGGTACGTAGTGTCGTTTTTGGCTAGAAAATTTAAGAGTAAGAAATTACTACAAAATATAGAGTTAAAGCTGTCTGATTTATGAATGTTGTTAGCTGATGCAGAATTGCCAGATAATAAATTTAAAGCAAATTTGTTCATACGTCCACCAAAAATGCTTTCTCCGAGTGCATAGTCCTATTGTGTTATTATTTTATTATGTAATATTTCTGACCCTACCTACTAAATTATACAATTGTTCTTTAATTATTTAATATAAAGAATTCGTAAATTGTATAAAATTGGGAACAGCCTAAACAGCCAGTTTAGAGAAAAGGTTAGCTATATTATGAAGTAGAATTTGAAAATGAATTCAATCTCATGAGTAATTGCTGCAGCTGGTAACAGAAATTCCAATAAAGATGAAGGAATTATATAAAGTTTGAAGCATTCGCTCGAACCATTAGTCCTACGTAAGCCATCAAAACCTTTCATCTACAGGTTTACAGGCCAGTAAAGGTTTTAATTGTTTACCGCAAGGAAATGCGGCGATTCCTACAATACCATAACATCACAGATTCAATATCACGGTCCCCTGTGCTTTATGGCATGTTAGGCCCCTGCATACTGTACCCAATCATAGCTTACGAGATGATGCGAGACTAAAAGAAGCCTCACATGGAAAGAGGTTTATGAATCTAGCGGACAAAGAGTAATTCAATTTCAAAACACATGAGTATTTTACTATAAACTCTATATACCTTACATTTTACATTTTATACACAAGGTATATATCGAAAGTTCACATTATTGTGTGGTTGCGAATCCTGCACTACAGTTATCTTATGGGGTTTTAATTCTAAAAGTTTGATGGCATTGGTACTAGCTTCCTCAAATACGAGGGGCATACTGAAAGTCGTGAGAAACATTTTTTCACAACTTTAATCTTTATTTGTAAGTGAAACCAAGCATATCATCTCAATCTACAGACCTTTCTTTCACTTTTCCACACATGACATCACATGACATGACATCACTTTTGCACATATGTTTCCCATCGTTCTGGAAGTTTGAAAATACCCTTGCGATAGAATTCCGTTCCAGCTGCAAAACTTGCAGTTGGTGTGGTGCAAGAAATGATTAGGTTATTGGAAGGTTTGTGCCCGTTGGGTCCCACGTTATTGACCGAGGACCACAAACGTCAGAGACGAACCATTGCCCAAAACCTTCTTCAGAGATTTCGAAATGAAGGTGATGATTTTTGACGAGTATTGTGACTGGAGATGAAAGCTGGTTCCATCATTATGAACCTGAAACAAAACGAGTCACTGGAGGATATTCGGCAAGCAGTGCGTCAGTGTCTAAGGGCAGCTGGAATGGAATTCTATCGCAAGGGTATTTTCAAACTTGCAGAACGATGGGGAAAACGTGTGCAAAAAAAACGGAGACTATGTAGAAAAGTGAAAGAAAGGTCTGTAGATTGAGATGATATATTTGGTTTCACTTACAAATAAAGATTAAGGTTGTGAAAAAATGTTGCTCACGACTTTCACTATGCCCCTCGTATTTCTTTGGATTTCGTTCTAACTTCTGTCTGATGTCACCTAGTTTTCCTCTGTAAGAACACAGCTATGTACTCTTTTTATTATTAAGAACAGATCCCGTTTCACTAAAAGTATTCACAAATCAAAAGATTAAGAATCGTTTTTCTGTGAGGTACACGAACAGCATAAAATAGCAAATAAATAACTATCTGACTTCTCTACAACAATCTGTTGCCACGTAGGAATCATGCATGAAGTTTCTGTGTACTAAAGTATACGGACTTCTTGGCATTATAACAGCACTAACACACTACTACGCTGAAACATGTGGTCTCAAAACGTATCAACTTTTGTTGTACAGCATAAAGCCTGCATACGGAAATCAGGGAAAGGCGGGAAAGGGAAACACATTTAAGTTGAATTGTTAAGAAAAAGTTAATTCGTTTGGTGACAATTTTTCCGGGATTTTTCTGTCCGATGCTGACACCTCTCGGAAGTATTTGAGGTAAGCTACTCAAAATGATGTCATTGCTGTGAATTACATTTTTTCACGTACAATGAAAATTCGGTGGCACATGAGATTTAAAACATGGTACATATGCACAATATCTTTACAATGAAAACATTATTACGAACTTTTAATTTATTGGACAACAATTTAAAATTAAGATTAAAACATCAGTTCTCCATCAGGATCTGATATACCTTACAGGAGGAGTAGAGACTTTTTCGTTCTTTATACATGATTGAAAAATATACATCTGAGATGTTATATTAAGATAGGTCTATAAGAAACTGTGAATTAACTTCATTTTCCATTGAATGTTAAATAAACACGCTACTATAGACCGGCATTGTGAAAAGCCTTAGAGCATGACAGATACGTTAGAATTGGAACCAGTTATAAAGTGTGGTTGAAAAAAGTAAAAATTACAAGCCTACAGTTTCCTATTTTAAGGAGAAGACATAACCTCAAAGCAATAGCAGTAACAGGAATAATGATATGTACTGTGCCTTACCTGAAAAACTGCAATAATTGACGCGCACAGTACATTAATACATTTTTGTAAACATTCCGCGAGCCAAATTAATTAAGGTTAAGTTTGTTTACTACTTGGCTTGAAATAGAAATTTAGTATCACGTCACTATGACGTCATTAGTAGTTCTTGTTAAGGGCGCTGTTGCCCGATCACATGATGGGAGTAGGGATTACGAAAGTTTTCCTGATAGCTACAAAATTTCCGTACTGACACTCTTGATTCTTCTACTGTCGTCTCATCTACTCTTCGCCTTCGACTGTGTGTTTGCTTCTTCGCGTGGATCATGTTGAATGGAGTTACGCTGTCTTCATGTAGCGACTGTCCTGCTGGCCATTGTAAGTAATTGATGTGAGATATAATGCATCTATATTATATGTTCTTGGATATCCATTACGTATAATTGCCAGTAGAGACCTGTTGTATCATGAATCCAGCGTAACAGGAGTATATCTTGCGTGAGTGATAATTCTTTTCTATATTTCTTTTCTTCTTCCTTTCTCATCTATAAACAAGCTTAATAATGAAAGGCACTACATTGCAGGGCACTATAAATTAATCATTTGTAAATATATTATATAATATTATTGTACATAGATCCTTGTCAAATTAAATTTTGTTGATGGAAACCTATTCTTTAATTTATGCTGGCCCTTTATTTCCTTAGCACGTTGTTCCACTAATTATTCACAATGATTTTCTTGATTGGCTTAATTATAGCACCAATATTCTCAACGGTGTTATGGCCAAGTACGTTACGTGTTGTGGTGATATGGTATTTAGAATCTATTGTGTATTTCACTGCTACCTCTTAGATAGGACCCCTAGACAAGAATGTAACAGATATAAGCACAACACCTCGACTTGTAGTAACTCCAGCAAAGAACTTGGCCAGATTTACCGTAGAACACTGAAGTTTCAATAGTCAAGGCATCTCTTTCAACAATGAAAAATCATCTATATCCAAATACCACACAATTGATCAAAAATATTAGCCTATACTGTAAGACTTGCTACAATTCATTTAGTTATTAACTTAATTGTTGAAATTTTTGTACAGTGTGCTTTGTCTATTTATGAAATCTATACCAGTGATTTAAATATTTAATAAATATTTTAATATAATACTAAATAATATTGTTCTCCTTAAGAGTAATATTATATTTTATGTAACAATCCTGAGATTGTTCTAATAGGTAACAATCCTGAGATTTCAACTGTTGAATTAAGGGAGAGGTAATTGTCAATAACGCAGTTTAGAGCTTTATATCAAGAACGCTAAATATCTGGTCATAAGATGGAACATTTTGAGTCATTTGTGAGAATATATCATAAGTTAGCCCAAATGTAGCAACAATTGGAAAGCAATAGGCTTATCAGGCATACAGGTGTCGTGCACATCGGCACAGTTGCATTTTCGTGCACATCGGCATAATATTTTTATCTTGTAATATTATCGTGCTCATCGCCACATAACCCGTTGGGGCTAGGGGTGGACATAGAGACTCAAACCTACAGCCTCCTTCATCACGGCTCCAAGGCAGCACCCCTTAGCTACCGCGACTAAGGAAACCGGCCGCTGATATCGTAGATAGGTTAAGTCAGGTTAGGCTAGGTTAGGTTAGATTAGATTAGGTTAGGTTAATTCAAAGTCTCATTCAATCGCAGGCAGACACTTTATGAATGGTTTCTAAACAATACAATTATAATATTAATGTACACAGTATGTATCTATATAATAATAAAAGGAACTGTTTGTCTTTCTGTCTATCTAGCAGTTACTGTGAACTCCATTGCATTCAATACGATAATGTAATTCCAACTTTGTCTCTATGTCCACCCCTACGAAGGGTGTGTGGCGATGAGCACGATGATATTGCAAGATAAAAATACTATGCCGATGTGCACGAAAATGCGACTGTGCCGATGTGCACACAACCGCCATACATTGAGGCTACCGAAAAAATACTGGTATTTGATGAGGACTATTATTGGAATAAGTGGGGGAAATGTTATATAAAAAGCCAGAACCATCAACTTCAGGGATATCAACTACCCAGATGGCTAGGGTAAGCTGGTTATTTCGATGATTCACAAACGTGAGGTCACAGATTCGAGTTCCGAGGCTAGCAAACCTGAATTATTATTTTTTTAGATGTTTTCCTCACTCTCAAAGCCAAATGTCGTATTGCAATTTTTCTTCCCCTGTACTCTTTACATTTCCTTTCTGTTGCTCTGAATGTTTGTGATATCTTAAAAGAAAATTCTCCTTAAAATCTGATCACGTGCCAAGGAGTCCATCCACATCATTGACTCCATGAGTATGATCTCTCCTACCGCATGGCTATGGTTATGAAGGAGCAAGATAAGGGAGGTTAATGTATAATGTAGGCATATGTACAGAGTGAGCCAAAAGTTGTTGTCGGATACTTTTATATAACTTATATTGAAATATCCAAGTTTCCGAAAGCAAAAACTATTTTAAAATATTCCTAGGCTGAGAGGGATATTTTACCTCTTCATATACTGTTTGTGGCCATTAGTTGTCACTTTTCCAACACAGCGAGGACATTGTTATGTTTCAGTTGCAAACGAGATTTTTTTCCCTGTTAGTTAAGTGATTGTTATCGATGTGAAACACTGTGTAATTTCTGTGTTGTAAGCAATAGAGGATACGAGCAAATATACGATTGAGGAACGTCTCATCGTGTGAGTTCATAAAAAAGAACGATAGCGAAACACACGGAGATATAAGATAAATGCTCTGGCAGGCAAGCAGATGGTCATGGCGGAGCATTCAACTGTGTACGGAAAATGATGGCGCACATACCGAAACACTAGACGTTTAATACCACAGATCCTGGTAATTTTTAATGCATATTTTCATCCATTAATATTGGAAAGCTCAATAAATAACGTATGCACGCCACTTGCGGCATTATATTTATTCATAAACTAATATATAAAATATCGAATCGCGCCTTTTGGCCCACTTTAGCTGTGAGCATTTCTGCTGCTATGCGATATTATTTGAACTACATCACAGTAACGTCATGCCAAGTGTCTGTAATATGACTTATAACTAGAGTTCGGATTTTAGGTAAAAACCTATTAAGTGATATACGGACGGAAACTTGTATATGCATTTTTCATAAGTGACTATGCCTAAAACTGATACTTTTATAGGACCTAAAACAGCCTATTTTTACGTTAGAGCCTAATATTGCCTTTTTGCTTGTTTTCCTCTAAAGTTCAAAATAAGTTACTTTTTTTGTTATAAATTCTAGCATTTGTTTTCAGTTCGTACTAAATTTTTAGCTCGGAATTTGCAGTACATGACACATTTGTGACTTGGTTAAATAGTAAGGAATGTTTCATCTTCAGTAGAAAAATTCCTTGGAAATCCTAAGAAAATGTAGTGTTTTTCTCCCGACTCCCACATCCAGAAAAAAAAGTAGTTCTCTGAATTACTGAGGAATACAAGGGGTTGAATATGCTAACGTGCGTAGCTTCTGGGCGCAGGGATTAGGTTTTCACTGTTATGGTAGTAATACTGACCCTAGTCTACATAATTCTGTCTACCATAGGCCTATTTCTGTGTTTTATCATGATTATTGATTAATGGTGACTTCAATAAATATAATATTCTGCATTGCAATTGAGATATTTCAGAAAATTGGCAACTTAACGATTTTATAAGAGACTATTTTACGATTTTTGGAACCTATTTTCCAATTTTTATAGCCTATTTTAGGTACCTAAAACAGCATTTTTAGCGACCTAAAAGTCCGAAGTCTTCTTATAACACATCACCAGTTGTAAATTGAGAACACGAATTCTACTTCCATACTGTATGTAAGGCGGTGTATCCGCTTATACAGAAACGCATGTTTTATGTTGATACTATGGCACAAATATTCCACTCGCTACATAAATTCAGAGAGAGTGCAAACTCTTTTCCCATCAGCATCTACAAACGCTTGTTCGATAGCAAACATCAGCACCGAGAATATATTAGCTCTGTTTTCCATGTACTTAGGTGTTTTGCTGATATGGCACACACAGTATTCTCTGGAAATTCACATATCGACGTCACAAACATCCACACTATCACTGCCTTCTTTATTTCTTACAAGCCATGATGTTAAATCTAGCAACATCGCATCGGTAGTCCTATCAGCTATCGATATGCCGTAAATAAAGCAATGAACTCCATCAGAATCATCGCATATTTAAGCTTAAAGTAATCCCAGTCATCGCCTATGGTTTAGAAAACATCTGGACACACCTGAAGAGCAACTGGAGAGCATAGAGAAGGTAAAAACCGTGTACATAATGAGAGATTTATACACCGTCACCTCTAATTCAGTACACCAGAGAACAGTATTTCATAGAAGATTTTCGTGTTTATCAGCTATTACCATCTACAAACGAATACAAGGGAGAGGTGCGGTATGATATTAGCGTCCTTCAGGAAGAATTGGCTGGTATTAAAGAAGAATTGAAGAGAAAAAGAGTCACTTTTACTGGTATGAACTTTTATCAAGCTGCTCACACTAGGCATAATTCATCTCAATGTGGCAGGCGCCAAATCGTAGTACAGTATATGCAATCTCCTATCCTCCCAATAATACTACTAGAAAATCGATTAAGCGTTTTCCTACAGTTTGGTGAAGGTAATGAACGGCATTCAAACCTTAACCTCAAAAGTGCTGGCGAATCAACACAGTTCACCACCGGAGCCAAGGATGAACGAATGAATGACTTTTAGACAGCAAATAACGGAAAGCTGCGTGTTCCCAAGGAATTAGGCAAAGTTATTCTTTTCAGTGGCAGTCGTGGGCGTAGTCTTCCACAAAGTGCATGTGACAAGAAGAGAGATATTAGTGTTCTAGGTTACCTATATTAAACCAGGGACAACTAGCTCAGTGGTAGTACAAAATGACCCAGAGAAGTGTAGCAGCTTAATAAAAGATGACTCTGTTGTGGGTCAAATAACAGAGCTCTTAGGCCTAACAGGATAAGTGAGGTTACTACCAATAAATAAGAAAAAACGCGACATCATATCGTACAATGAGGAGACACTGAGAATTACGATTCCTTCAGATATGTAGGAGTCACAGCGCGTTACGTTATTATGCACATCACAAGTATAGGTTGTGTAATATAGGCTTACTGATTTGGTCTAAATAAAGTCAGTATTTGTGATGAAGAAAATTATCTGCATTAAAAACGTATTCAAATGCTTCCCACAGACCGCCACAGATAGGACTACCTCCTTTGTTGCCACATTTCAAGCAGCATGGCTTGTAAGAAATATAGAAGGCAGTGGTTATACACATGTTTTATAGAAACAAGTTATATTTCTTATTTTAGGTGAAAAATATGATTATACACGGTATGATCATCATTCGACCATCATACTATCATCTGACATGTTTTATGTAACGTTACTTCATATCACAAGCAGTCGACTTCAAATCGGAGTCGCTATTGAAATGTCTAATTATTATCTTATTACCATAAAAACCGATCAGAAATTATTCCCTTCAAACATTGTCAAAATACATTTTTTTTTTTTTGCAAAGTTATTTTTGTATACATTGTACTCATACATTTATAATTTTTCGTTTGTAGTACACTGTGCATATTTATATAATTATATTTATGTTAATCTACGAGGGTAAGTAAAAAATTACTTACACTTTTCGTTCTACAACTTTATTAAACAAAGATAGGTGGCGGCCGCATGCGCATACGTTGAGTTGATACGTCTATGTAGGCTACACGTGTGTGAAAGTTAATCACAATCGCATCAGTTGTCTTCTAGCTACAACAGCGTAAGCAATTCAGCACCGCTATCAGATTGCACCAAAGAGGAGCAACGAGGAGTGATCAGATTTTTGTGGTCAGAGGGTGTGAAAGGTGCCGAAATTCACCGGAGACTTTTGTCACAATACTGGGAAAGTGCTTTATCTCGTAAAACAGTTTTCTGTGTCGGTCGAGGTTGACGGTCGCTCAGCTCCTTTTTTGTGTTACGCTCGTTCGGCCACTTTTAAACATTTCGATCCACAAGAAAACGGTTTTAGGAGATAAAGCACTTTCCCCGTATTGTGACGAAAGTCTCCGGTGAATTTCGGCACCTTTCACACTCTCTGAACACTCCTTGTTGCTCCTCTTTGGTGCAACCTGATAGTGGAGCTGAAATGCTTACGCTGTTGTAGCTAGAAGACAACTGATGCGATCGTGATTACCTTTCTCACACGTGTACACAGACGTACCAACTCAACGTATGCGCATGCGGACGCCACCTATATTGGTTTAATAAAGTTGTAGAACGAAAAGTGTAAGTAATTTTTGACTTACCCTCGTACTATACCCCCTAAACACGAGCTTTGCTCATATAGGGGCATGTTGGTTATATTTGGTTTTACTTGTACTAAATGTGAAATAATGTAAGGAATGAAATGTAATAATAAAAAATAAATACAAAAAATTATATGAAAAAGAAAGCAACGCAGTTTCGTTTTTCGGAAACAAAATGCAGGACTACTACTAGGCAATTACATGGTCGTCTAGATTATGGCTTGTACTTTATACTACTTGTAATTGCTCAGAATCCTGATTTAATGAAATATATTCAACCAATTTAAGGTAAAAATTAAAAAAAAAATTACTGCTAATATTAATAAAATCTTACAATTTTTTCCTTTTAATTGTTTTATTTTAATTTCTTCCTACTATTTACATTTATAAATATAAATATATTTGTAAAATGGATTTCTCTTTTTGTAATTTTGAATTTCCTTCTTTATCTTTCTTAAAACTTGTTAACTGTTTATAGTTTAAGTAATGTAAGCCTATCTAATTTGTGCGATTATTTGTTAATTTCGCTATTCTCTCTTATTCAATAGATACGATAATTGCAGGCCTTAATAGCTAGCTTTGCTCATCTGAAGGCTTTCAAAGAAAGCACACGTGTAAGATCTTGTAATGTACGACAATTTTATTTGTTTGATACAATTTAATATGAATAAATATTACTATAAAATCGCTTAAGTACCAACTATGTTTAAAAGTAAAATTTTAACTGTTAATGGCTCATTTTGTGTGCAGAAGAACTTGGAAAGGAACCTTTTACTAAACGTATGTGCTACACCGATCCTATTACATAAAGTGAATATCTGCAACTTCTGCATATTTGTTTGTAGGCTGACTAAGTTCCGTTTCTAATATAGGGCTTGGTACATGAAATTATAATACAGACACTGGGATATTCCTTCTCAATCCTGCATATACTAGTACTGTCCTTGGTTCGACCTCGACAGGACTTGAAACATGAAGCGATGCCGAGCATTTCATAACGGTCCGGTCTAATCTCTTAGAAGAAGAAGAATGTATTAATAAAAAGTATATCAATTAACTCTGTAAGCTGCTTAAGTTGCAGGAAGTCATGCCTTGTATCCCGTAATTTTTGTTCACTCCTGATTTCTTTTTCCTGTAAAAATTTAATTTAGAATGCTTTTATTTTCTAAGAAGTCCTGTAATTGTTCACGTAGCTCTAACTCGAAAGAAAGTTTTATTCATTTGCTACACGTTATGTAGAACTTTATGGAGGTTATTCTAGAGAAGTAGGCAAATTACACGTAGTAATAAGACAACTCAATGGAAATATATGTTGTGCAAAAGTTCAAGTAAAACGCAATGCAATTTTGTTATTGAAAATGCAGTATAAATTAAATTTAGGGTTATGTTACGTCTGTTCACCTCGGCAATCAGTTCTCTTTCCCAATTCTTCAGAAGCGACTCCTGAGACTTGAATGACTTTAGCTCTGAGTCCTGCATAAACCATATTGTTCTAGCAAGATGAGACATACTAGGAAGTGGAATGAGGTTAAACCTCATGGGAATATAGCGTCTACTTACTTTATGATGAGAAACGAGTTACATAAGACATCCACTTACCTGAAAACAAGAAAACAACACATTATAAAATGTTATATACGTGTCCAGATTGCGTGGCACTTAGGAACAAGATTTTCAAAACAGATTAAATAATTAAAAGAATCGTATGAAAAACATTTATTTTAATTGTCTATCTAACACGAGAAGGTCCCTAATGTAATCACGCAAATTTTTGCAGATGTTAACAATTCGACAGGAGAAACAAAATCATCAACTTTACAAATGCTAAGGACCATAAAAAAAGAAAGAAGACAGAGGCCTTCGAATTCTAAAAATATTACGAGGGTCATTCAATAATTAAAGAGACAAATTGGTCTGGGGAAAAGACGGTTGGTAGTACAAGTTGATACATTTAGGATTTTAAGTTGGCATCACTGGGATGAGTTCTAATCAGCTGATGGACCCACATTGCTCTGATTAGAACCTCAAAATTAAGTTTAACGATGGCGGGTCTTCTTGGAAATTCCACATTGGTTGAACAACGTTCTGTGATTCGTTTTTTGATTGCTGAAGGAGAAAAAACAGCTAATATATACTCTAGAATGACTAAAGTGTATGGTGAAAGTTGTATGAACCGTGGAAATTTTACAAGTGGGTAGAGCAGTTCAAAAGTGGTTGAGAATCAGTGACTGACGAACACCGGCCGGCCTGTTGAAGTTGCAACTTCCTCACTTGAAACTCGAATTATTTGGTCCACTGCAGGAGGCATTACGTGGGAAGAAGTTCCAGGATAACGACGATGTCAAGAAACTTGTGGAAAATTGGCTCCGACACCAAGACAAAGAGTTCTTTGCAGCCGGTATAAAAAAAGCTAGTAACCCGTTGAGACAAGTGCATAAATGTTGTTGGGGATTATGTTGAAAAAGTAGAAAAAGTCTTGTTTTGTAAAAATAAACGGGTTTTCCTCCAGGTCAGTTTGTCTCTTTAATTATTGAATGGCCCTCGTATATAGCGCCAAGATAACGCAAGGCCTTTAAAAAATCGAATCGATTATTAGCATGGAAAATCCATAATATGCCATACTACATGCTGTAGGCCTACATCAAGTAGCAGTAAGAGTTTATCTGACAATGTGGTATGAGGTCCAAGAATAGATATTTCTCAAAGTGTGCTCACTTAATGTAAGAGAGTTGGAAAATTTGTTCTTGGAAATACTCTTTCTTTAATTCACCATCCAAACAATATTCTAAAGATGTTTGAAATCAGCATAGATAGTCTCTAGTGCATACCGGAGCAACTGAGTGGAAACGTTTTAGCCCCCCATCCTGCTGTGACGTAAGAAACCTGCTGTTCATGCTCAGTGTCACGTCGAAACTGCTTTATGCTGACGTCAAGGGCGACTGTAGTGGGAGACATTACTCCACCGCACAGTGGCACAATGTGACACAAATGCGCACCCGTGCTAGTGTAACTACATTTAAAGAAATTAATTACAATCGTGTTTATGAATCTTGATGCTGAAAGCTGAAAACGCATAAATCATTGTAAACAGAGAAAATGGGATTTGTTACCTTTCTTTATCCTAGAACACACCATCACTGTATTTTATTTAAAAGATTTTCCCCGGAAAAAAACTCTCGCTTTAGCGTCTACTTATTTCATCTGAAGCAGCAAAGAAATCCATGAACAGTTTAACAATACCAATACTGCCTGTCTACGAAAAGACAGCACACCACGTCTAAAATACAAGATACACGGAATGAAAGCACAGCACAATCTGCGACTAGGAATGAATCGTCGGTTTTCAGGAAATGACAAGTACAGTCTGTACAGCCATAGCCCGCTACGATGCTCTTACTGGCGGGCTATGTATCTCCGAATCAGGCAAATCACGGTTTGTATAAGGCCTAAAAGACTGATAACTTGCAACTACCACACAGACAAGAATATGAAAATATTATTAAAAAAGTTGTGCGTTTCAATACAGAAAGTTAATATATGCCAATTAGGGGAAGACAGGAGAATTTTCTAATTTACACTTACGTTTAGCCTAAACAGATTCTAGATTTGCTGTACAGATAGATACTGCTGTTACGAATTATCACGTGATAAAAAGTATCGTCTTCATGTCCATTATTGTTTTAGACAAGTTTATAGGACTATAGATGGAACAAACATGCAAATTTAAACAAATATATTATTACTTTCTGATCAGTTTCACATAGAACTTATTAATGTAATTTTATATGACTTGATAATCTAAAGAATACTACGAACGTGCATAATATATTTTTGTAACCGTGTACTGAATATTAATTGAAACATCTAAATTTCCAGCATTAGAACTATTTTGAATAATGCGGCATTTTGAATAACGAAAAACAAAAATCACAAAAAAAGAGAGAAAACGTTAATATGACGTCAAGTTCAGCTAGGTTCATCGGGAAAAAATGGACATTTGAGTTTGGTTATGCTGTATTCGTACCAATTATGTAAAGTATTATGAGCTATGTTCACGAAATTATAAGAGTTGTTAATCTATGTATTTTCCTTTATAGTAAAAAGCATTAAAAAAACTTATATTATTCAGCGTTGCAGTTGGCAAAGGCAGTTGAGCGAAGTAGCTTTTGTTAATAATTAACAAAACAAATATTATAAGAACCAAAGATAATTTAATTTAATTTAATAATTTATAGTTGTAGCATAGTGGTTGAGGCACTGCGCTACAAACCGGAAGGTCGCGGGTTCGATTCCCGATGAGGTCGTTGAGATTTTTCAATTGACCTAATCCTTCTGGTGGCACTATGGCCCTGGGGTCGACTCAGCCTCTAACAGAAGTGAGTACCAGGAGCAATCCTGGGGGTAAAGGCGGTCGGTGCGTAAGGCCGACAACCTTACCACCTTCATGTGCCGAATGTCTAAAATCTGGGAGCCTCAACCTCCTGGAACCCTCTGGGCCTCCATGGCCTGTATAGGGATCACTTTACTTTTTAATTTATAGTTATGATACAGTATAATTACATTATCTTTCAAATTTTTTAAAAACAATCATGTTTAGTCGGCAAGCCGTAATTGGAAGTCAGCTGCATCTGCTTGGAAGTTGAGACCTTGGGGATTATACATGTAGCCTACCGGCAATATGTGAAATCCGGCATTCTATGCAATGCCTAGGTAATGTATAGAATGCCTAAAATCGAACGTCAAAGTATGAAATGATTGATATTTTATATATTGCCTAGGCATTGTATATGTTGCCGGCAATGTGTGAAATCCGGCATTCTGTAGAATGCCTAGGTAATGTATAGAATGCCTAAAATCGAACGTCAAAGTATGAAATGATTGATATTTTATACATTGCTTAGGCATTGCATACTTTCCCGGATTGTCTGCTGGCAAAGTATATAATAGTACGCCTAATCCCGCCATTTTCCCCACCACCAAAGGGTGGAGTGAATAAAAATTAAGTAGTTACTACTAGTAGTAAGTACTAGTAGTAACTATTTTCAGAAGTTACTTACAAGTACCACTTTTTACTTAATTTTGAGTGAATAACCTTATACTAGTACTTATAAGTTAATACTGGATGAAAATTAGTAGTTACTACCTGCTTAGATGTGCAAACTACATGTAGTGGACCGTGATTACTTAAAGTAGGCCATGATAACTATATAATAAGATGAAGTGTTTGTCTTTCTGTCTGTTGAGTGCGATACCCAGCCAAATGTTTTTACATAGATGGACTAAATGATGTCTGAATTCACCTTAAAGTCAGATTTTCAATTTTTTTGCTTTTGTTCCTAATTATGAGCTCCCCCTCCAAAAAAAACTGTCAGAAAACCTAATTTTTCCCACTATCTGCAGCATCAGATTTTAGTAATAGGCTACTTTTCAATTGTAAAATTAATAAGCACTCTTCCTCTTTTGCCATAGGAACTGGGGAAGAAAAGCATTGTAGAAATAGATTTTTTAGACATAATGCATGGAGATTTCGATTGCTTTGATTTTGTTAGCCCGCTCTACTTGATTTATTTGTTTATATCATTACAGCACGAAGAGATCTGAAATTTTTAACATAGGTGGACGGAAGAGAGATCATGAATGTAGGTCTGAATGGGAAACATTGCTCGATTTGGGCGAAACTCACTGTGCAGGGGGGGGGGGGGGGTTGATCCTGGAATTCGAATCTGAGGTCATTTCTTTCCAGACAGTGTAGGCCTACTCTAATCGTAGAATGCACCCCGATGCTGGATGTTTTTAAAACTATTAATCTTTTAATTGTTTATGAATTATTTGAATTTAAGCGGATGGTTCTAAATTCTATGGTTCGTTTTAATTATTTCACTTTCAATCTATACGACCACATGGAAGCACATGATTCATTTAGTTGTTTTAATTATTTATTTACTACGCCTGACAATACAATTACAATAAAATTAGGTATTTAATGCAACTTATTTAAAAACGGTGTAAGTTTTAATAAATTAAGTTTTAATATTTTTATATTAAGTGTAGGCTATTATTAAAATCTAGCGATTATATTAATAAATGTGGGCGAAGTCACAGACACCAGCTAGTTTAAAATAAAACAAAATAAAATATACAACCTCAATACTACATAACCTCAAAGTACATAAGATTGGCCATGCTGCTTAAATAAAAACAACAAAAGAAAATTGTGAATTTGTTTAGGAAATAATACACAGAAAAAGATTTTCAATCCTAATTCAGTGCTATGAATTCTGACTCTGATAGCCTGGATCACTTATGAAAACTTTATAACTTCTGTCTGTTTGCTATGTGTTTCAATATTTTCATCCATGAAATGTGAAGTATGCCACTCCATATTTTCCTTCCTGAGTCTAAATAAATTGTGATAATCATCTTCTTCAACCTCCATTTGCTCTCTGTATACTTTTTGCTTAATAATTCTTGCAAAAACAAGCATTTCAGATAAGGCATTTCCATCTTAAGCAAGGTCTGTACCACACTTGAAAATTTCACAGTATTTACTGGTATTGACTAGTAAATACTTGTTATTATTAACTTATTTTGCAGTAGGTACTACTTGATCTAGTATGTACTGATTACTAATAAGCAACAGTATTTACTGAAATATTTTATTCACTAAAATGCTAGTATTTACTTAAAATTTTGCAGTAAAAGCATTTACTGACTTTTATTCACTCCACCCAATGATGATAATAATTTATTGATAATAGATTGAACTCAGATCGGAAGGACAAAATGGACTAAACGCATAAAGAGGAACTAATATGTCGATGGAGTAGAATTGAGGATAAATTTGTTTAACAGTTTTAAAAAATGCAAACAACCAAATACCCTGAACTGAAATTATTAACAAAATTACTTTGTACGAAATAATTTCTACTTTATGTTACAAATATTTTGTGTAGAATAACTCATATGTTTAAAATATATTTAGACTTTTTGAAATAGGAGAATTAAATAGTCTGCTAAATTTGCTATGCGAGATTCGTTATCATTATATTCTGATAAAATATGTTTTCGTAAAAAAAAAACACATTTTCTGAAATCAACATTCTGTAAGCTTATTGAAATATGGTGTAATGAAAAAATGACAACTGTGTTGATGTAGTAGGACTTCCTTGTATGAATAAAACAGGCTGCTGAGAAAATTAGGTTGCAATTTCATTGGTAAGTGAGTACTTACTGTAACAAATACTTCAATCTCAGTTCTGCTTTCATAGTTTTCCGGTAAGAATATCCTGTGCTTTATTTCGTAGTTTTGTTCTTTCAGTTTCAAATGCGTATTAATTAAGAAAGGCTCTTCATCTTGTTCCCTTTTAACACTTTGCGTAAACGGTACTGGTCGTTCTGTATAATGCCTAGGAAAAGTATGTAACATTTTCACAAAAAATTTATATTTCATAGTTTGCCTAAAACCATCAGGCATTCTATACATTACCTAGGCATTCTATAGAATACCGGGATTTCACACAATGCCGGTAACATATACTTTGCCGAATTGTCTGCCGGCAAAGTATATAATACGTCTAATCCAGCCATTTTTTCCCACCACCACTGTTTAATAATTAGAGCCCGGATTTCCATGCAAATGCATTTTTATATACTTTGGTTACACTTCTAAAACTCTGTAGTTACGCATTACATGACTTATGGATTCCAAATAACCATATTTTTTCCGTGCATGTTTGCATATCTCGGCCTTTTTGTGGCAAAATTCATGCATAATGCATGTTTTGGATTTTTTTGTTTAATGTAGCTTATTCAGACGTTTTTAATGCATATAAACCCTCATTTTCTGGTTTTAGTGCATAATATCAAGTTATCATGCATAACTGTGCATAATATTATGAATGTGCCTCCATAAAATCTCGGCTTTTCAAAGAAACGTAAAAATGTTGTATTGTATTACCATTGTTATTTGATTGACTTGGCAACGGAGTCTGCCACCTGCATAAATTTGAGAGTGCAAACTACTGTTTACCCTAAATAAACAGTAATATAATACACCAGGCTACAAAAGAAAAGGCCGACTCGCCGACCCCCACCACCTTCCATTGAAAGAAAACTGCTAAACAGAATGTTCACTGCTTGAATTTGTCAGTCACTAGCCATTGTTGAAGATGTTTAATAATTAGCTTTAGAATCGTGTTGTGGAGAAATGGGTGTGACAGTTAGGGGAAAACTTAAAAGAAGGTACTTAGTTCAAATCCAGATCTTAAACTTCTGAAAACAGTGAAAGACGTATGGTGTGGAAAAAATGCAAAATACATGGAATTCGATCTCACCCTCAGTCAAATTTCTTCCCTTAAGTATGCACCTGTTACCGGTACTTCTTGTGAAGTAGAAAGATCCTTTTCTGCGTTCAAGAATGTCCTAACTGATAAACGCACGAGTTTAATTGAGGAGAATTTGGAAAACCTCATTGTATATTGTTTTAAGGGAAATTGAAATATATTGCAGTACAGTGCGGATTTTTGATAGTGCATGTTTCGCCCTTCATTGTGCATATTTGGATATACGATAGTGCATGAATGCATGCATGTTTTTAAGTTTGATAGTTCATGAAAATCCGGGCTTTATTAATAATGAATACAATGATGATATACATAGTGAAATGCTAAAATCTTTTCCAATGATCTGGAAGAGAATGCGCCCTTAAGAAAAGACTATAATTCAAAGGTTAGTGTAGGCCTGCAGATCACATAGCTCGAACGAAAAGTAACAGAATAACGTTCAATGTAAAACCATCTAAGACTGATATGAGGCGACGAGTTTGGACATAGGAAATGAGGCGTGTGTACTAATGACATATAGTGTTCTTAATTGGTATTGGGTTAGTAACTTACTCAATGGCAATAGACAATTCCTAAGAAAGCTAAAGGGATATTATTTATTTTATGGAATCCTGAGGTTCATTGCCGCGCCTACCTTAGCCCGCCATTCTATCCTATTCTGTGCTAACTCTATCCGACTATTCCTCGCAAATCTTATTTGCCTTAAATCTACCCTAATATTGTCCTTCCCCCTACATCTAGGTCTTCTAAGTGATATCTTCCCTTCGGGTCTCCCAGCTAATATTTTTGAGATATTTGCGCGCATGAGGGATTCCTCCCTCACGCGCGCAAACTTGTCCAGCCCATTTCATTCTTCGTGATTTAATTACCCTTACTATATTCGGTGAAGAGTACAGGTTTTCAGTTTTTTACAGTCCCTACTTTCATCTCTCTTCGGCCCAAATATTTTCCTAAGCAACCTGCTTTCGAAATCTCTTAGATTATGTTCTTCCCGAAGGGGAAGCAACCATGCCTCGCATCCATAGAATAACTGTCTTATAAATTTTTATTTTTAGATTTCTGGAAGACGGGAATATGAAAGTTTCTGAACTGCATAAAAACAAGCATTTCCTGTTTTCAATCGACACTTAACTTCGACATTAAAATTATTTGTATATGTAATTCTTGCTCTCATATATTTAATTTTTTCCACTTCTTTGAACGATTTTCCGGCTATTCTATTATCTTGTAGCGCATTATTTTGACGTGTCATGACCATATACTAGGTTTTTCTGTATTATTTCCAATCCGACATTCCTGCAGGCATCGAAAATACTTTCTGCATTTCTCTCGATTGTGTATATGTCATTATCCAAAAGACAAACATCATCCTGTATCAGCTAAAATTGGGTGATTGTCATTTAATTCTAAGCGTACTTTGTTTTCCTGAACTTTCCTAATGGCATATTCCAAAGCGAAATTAAACAGTAAAGGCGATAGTGCAAAAATTTATCTATAGCTGGTGAACAGACTTATTATATTCCCACTTTTTCTCCAAGATTTGGCGAATATAATATAATTGATCAATGGTTGATCTATTTCGCTTAAGTCCACATTGGTGATGTCCAATGATTTCGTCCGCATATGGGGTTAATCTTGACAGAGATATATTAGACAAAATGTTGTATGATGTTGATAAGAGAGAAATTCCTTGATAGTTATTACATTCGGCTCTATCCACCCTTTTTATGGATCGGTATAATTATAGATTCTTTCCATTCCTTTGGAAATTCTTACTTTCTCCAAATCATAAGAATGAATTTATGGATCTCTGAGTATAATCTATCAACGCCTGGAGATTTGTGTGTGTGGTTTTTAGTATACCTATAGCTGTTTCTACGTCTGTTAGGGTCGGGTCGGCAACAAATGGCTCTGCGGTGAATAGATTATTTCGCTTTCTACATTATAGACTTTTCCATGTACATTTAATAATTTATTTAAAAAATGTTTCCAGCTACTCAAAATATTTTTCAGAGTCGCGAGTATAGTGTGACAAATTGTCCTTAATTATGTTTGTATTAAGTTCAAAAACCATTCTTGAATCGTTTATTCTCTTGTAGAGACCCCTAACATGGCAGTTTAAAATTCATGAAATATAATTAAATTGATGCAGTCACGTAATAGCAATTGAATATTTAATGAAAATATTTAACAACTGCGATTGCAGTTTTACAAACAAACATGAAACACGTGTTAGTAGACATCTGGCAACAGTCTGCTATCCCCCTTAAATTATTGTATTTTATGGTTTATTAAATACAAGAACGTTTCACACTATGGTAATAACATACTTAGTAATGACGGTGACAAAATATATACACATGTTTGAGTACTTGTCTAATGCAGTTGGTATATTTGGCATTACACGATCATTTAAAAACGTTAGTTTTATTACGAGTTTTAAGTCCTGCCATACTAGAATAATAACAATATTTGTAGAAAGTATGCATTCAGAACTTGTTTAAATAAATAAATAAAATAAACCTATCGTGTCCCATGTAGGGAAAAGGCCTCCTAAGAAGGGTTTAGCTCCTCTTATCTAGCACGGCGAGCTACTCCGCGCTAGTGAAGATGTTTGTGATTTTGAGCGTCGTGTACACTTGAACTTTAACACTTGAAGGGTCGGGGGAAAAAACCAGGTAAGTCACTTTTTAAAAAAAAATGGAGATATCGTTACAGTTCGCTTCAGATTCATCATACCCAGCAGCTGAGAGGTCGAAAGCGGAAAAAAAGCAGACCAGTCGGGAGAAATTAGCAGTCAAAGTTTCACTGTAAGGGGAAAGAACAAGAGAAGTCAAGCGCAAAGAGGAAAGAAGCAGGCGAGTCAATGGTGTCTCAACTGGCTTAATTAATTATATAACAAGTAATCAAATTTCTGGCCTCAAGGAAATCAAACTGACATTCCCTATCCGCGGCCATTCGTACTTGGAGTGCGATACAAACGTAGGTTTATGGAATCTAAAAGCATTGATGGAAACAACTGAGGATTTCAAAGAAATGGTGAAAGCATCAAGATGTAAACCATCCCCTTTCACTGTGGTCAGCGTTACCCAACAAATGGTGCTAGACTGGAAGACAATGTTGAACTCAAAGTACGCTGCAAAGTGCCCTTTCAAAACTCACCCTATTAAAGTAATATCTTCTGCATCCAACCACAGTCGTATGCTGCAACATTGCACGACATACTATGGAGGGATGCAAACTGGGATTATAAGGGCACCTCGACAAGGCCAATCACTGGAGGATGGGCTGTTTGAACTTCCAATTCCAGCTTATAATGGTATGTGTAGCTTTTTAAAAAAATGTGTCTCCTACAATAGTTTATCACAATTTACTCAGATATTTTCTTTCTTTATTCTAGGTCTCCTGCCGATTTCAAGACAAAAATTTAAAGATATAGGCTACAAAATCTTATGAAGTTTTGTAGTCCTCATGCTGTCAAATTCTTCAGTCAGCTGCCCCATGACTAAGTGATGTGAGTCTGTTCCACTTGACTTACCTGTTTTTTTCCACTTCAAAAGGTACCTTTGACAGGGTTTCGTGGAATTACATCTTTATGGGGACAAACTGGATGCCAACAGCTATGATTCCATGTTTCCTGAATCCAAGACTTCATTTTTCAGAAATCATAATTATTTTATGTGCAGATACATTGATGTCATAACAATTTGAACATTAAAATTGCTTTTTCTCAGTTTTTAAAAACATTGACTCTCCTGCTTTTTTCCCCTTACCCTTCACTTGGTCTTGAGCACTTAGTCTTGCGTATTGTTCAGGGTTTTCCACAGTTCTTTCCACTCGTTTCTTCTTTTGGCTACCCTGGTCCATTGTTGGCCCACTTTATCCTTGAAAAGGTCCTCCCATCTCCTTTTTGGTATTCCGCGCAGCCTTCTTCCTTGTCTGGGGTCCCATATGGTACCCTTGTATGTCCATCTATCGTCCACCAACCTTGAAACATGGCCACCCCATCTCCATTTAGTGCTTTCTGCTAGGTGAGCGATATCTGTCGTTTTTGTTGACTGGATTAGTGTAGTATTGGGGATTCTGTCCCTCAATGGTATGCCTAGGACTTTTCTTAACATTTTCCTCTGGCATACCTCTAGTAACTTTTTATGTGTCGATGTCAGCGCCCATGTTTGACAGCCATAGAGTATCACCGGGTAGATGCAGGATTGTAGAGCTTCTATTCTTAGTGTTCTGCTGAGTTTTTGTTTTATCCATAAGCACAAATTTGAGGGACCAGAGCGCTCTCCATGCCTGAGTGATTCGTCTGTGTACTTCCCTGTCCATGCCGTTATCAAAGGATATTAATTGGCCTAGGTATATGTATTCATTTACATTGGTATTTGCGTTCCCTCGATTGTGATCGGAGTTTGGGGGCCATTAGTCATCACTTTTGTTTTAGTCATGTTCATGGTGAGGCCCACTGATTTACTTCTTACGTTTAGTTCCTGAAGCATTGATTGAAATTATTTTGGTGATTTCCCGAATATAACTACATCGTCTGCGAATCGCAGGTTAGTCAGTCTTTTTCCGTCCAGGTTTATACCATACCTCGCGTTCCATCTGATATTTCTGAAAACATCCTCTAAGACACTTGTAAAAATCTTGGGGGATATTGGGTCTCCTTGTCTTACTCCCTTTTCTAGTTTAAACGTTTGTCCTTCCTCTTCTGTCTTCACTTTAGCCATACTTTGATTGTATATATTGTATAAGATCCGTATATATTTTGCTTCTATCCCCTGTGAGTAAAGTGCTTTGAGTATGCTAATATGTTCTACGGAGTCAAAGGCTTTGCTATAGTCCACAAATCCAAGGTATACTGTCATGTTGAATTCATTGTATTTCTCAACTATTTGGGTTATCGTCTGTATGTGGTCCGCCCTGCTGTATTTATTGCGGAAACCTGCCTGTTCGGGTGGCTGATTCTCGTCTAGGATTCTTGTTAGCCTCTTCGTCAGAATTTTGTTGAAAAGCTTGTAGATATTAGACATCAGGCTTATGGGTCGGTAATTATTTATGTCATCTTTCGTACCTTTCTTAGGTAATAGTATGATAGTGTTGGTTTTCCATTGTTCTGGTATCTCTTCCGTTTCTAGTATTTTGTTGAAGACTGTGGATATTAATGGAATCAGTTGGTTTGCTCCTATTTTAATTAGTTCGTTTTGTATCCCGTCTTCGCCCGGAGATTTACCGTTCTTCAGTTCATTGATTGCAGTTCTGATCTCACTGGGTAATATTTTGGGGATGATGGTATCGTTGTAGTGTTTCGTTATATGATTGTATCTTAGGTCTTTTGTGGATTTGTCTATGGAGCTCTCGTAGAGTGATCTATAAAAGTCTGTGGCTGCGTTGACTATCTCTCGTCTTGTGGTTAAGTTGTGGCCCGCCTGGTCTTTGGTGCTTAGTATCCACTGTTTTCCCTTCTGCAGATTTCTCCTTGCTTTCCTGACTGATCTTGTCTCCTCTAATGTTTGTCTAGTTAGTTCTGAGCGATATAGTCTTACATCTTTTCTAATTTCTCTCTTTACTTCTTTATCTAGCTCTGCATATACCTGTTTGGTGGCTTCAGAGTTGTCTCTGTTTGGTTGTAGTCTTGCTCTGCGTTGTAGGGTGTTTTGAGATAGTTTCGTTTTGTGCGACCTTGGTTCTGTTTGCCTTTCGGAGGTCGTGCTTGCCTCCTTCAGTGTTTGCTCTAATATGTTATATTGTTCCTGTGTGTTTTTGTCTGGTCCTAGGTTCATCTGAGATATTTTATCTTGTAATGCTTTGTGTATTTCCTCCCTGTCTAAGAGGTTCGCTCGAAATCTTTGTGAGTTTTTGCTTTTCCTCTGTCTTTTTTTCGGTCTTATTGTTGCTCTTACCAGTCTGTGGTCTGTACTGAATTTTATGCTTTGGCTTATTTGGATATCCTTACTTCCTGAATGTTATTGGTAATCACAAAGTCAATTTCGTTTTTTGTATAGCCATCCGGTGAACGCCATGTCCATTTCATGTGTGGGGGTTTTCTAAAGAAGCTATTGGCCACTTTGAGTTCGTGTTCCTGTGTGAAATAGACCAATCTTTCGCCTCTTTTGTTCCTTTTTACTGCAATATAATGATGAGAAAAATGAGCAAGAGATAAGAAAATAAAGTTGTGGATAAGTAGGCCTACACATCAAAGTAATTATGAATGAAGCTTTGAGATATGAAAGGGCCATATTTTCACATAGATGCTAAGTATCGCATGTCAAACATCAATTGGGCCAAGTGCCACGAACCTTGCCTTGATTTCGGTCTTTAGAGTTTCAGTATTCCTCGAATAACTACTCTAGGGTTTTGCACTTAGCCCCTTTGATATTTCACGTATTCAAATTTTGAGAATAATTTTATGGAGAGTCCTGTTAGCAGAAAAGGCCTGTGCTAACCAGTCGATATTCAAAATACGACCAATTGGGGTATAGATTGTTAAGTCAAGTAAGTCCTTATTATGCACTCTTTTAGCAATTAGAAACATATCTGGTCCTTTATTAGTATGTCACATCCTCAAAGAGTAAATTTCTCTATCTTTTAGGCCATTCCATCGCGAACTACTTCTAGCCATCCATCTTGTGCGGAGTTCAAACAATATTTTCCTTTATGTATATGGATAAGATTATTTTAGCGGCTTTATTGCTCACACTCATTTTCAACGAAACCATCAACACCATTTGTTAAAATGAACACATAACTATATTTTTAATATTTAAAGAACCTGTGAAACAGTACATCACTTTAGTCTGTGTGTATAATTATGTAAAAGTAAAACTAAAGCGTTCCCTATACAGACCATGGAGGCCCAGAGGGTTCCAGGAGGTTCAGGCTCCCAGATTTTAGACATTCGGAACGTAAAGGTGGTAAGGTTGTCAGGCTTACGCACCGGCCGCCTTTACCCCCAGGATTGCTCCGGGTACTCATTTCTGTTAGAGGCTGAGTCGACCCCAGGGCCATAGGGCCACCAGAAGGATTAGGCCATTTGACAAATTCCAACGACCTCATCGGGGATCGAACCCGCGACCGGTTTGTAGCGCAGCGCCTCAACCACTATGCTACGGCGTATCCCGTACAATTATGTACTGCATTCTATTCATATGAAAAGAGTAAATTTCAATTCGGTATTTGCTTCGATGAGTGGAAGAAATACCCCATCCCCTAAAAATGGAACTGAAACTGCCAGGTCATAGGATTTGAAATCAAAATCACGCGAACTATATGATCTCGGAAAACCAGCTCCTTTTCCTTTTGTACGTAATGTCATCTGTTAAACAATAAAAATAAGTAATAACATAATAAGTAATATTAATAACAGTAGAAGTAATTCTAACAGTAATTTTTAAATTAAATAAATTTCGAACAGTGCCAGTATACTTTGTTCATACAGTATAGAATAATTATTATTTTTGTAGAAGTGAATGTAAACGAAAATAATATTATACTGAAAAAATACTTCTACAGAATATATGGGAGACCTAGAATTGCATGCTGGGTCAGTCAGGTGGAAAAAGTAAACAATTGAATTCATTCAGAGATTCTTAAACGCACAATTGAATTGCATGATGCCTTGCCATTGGATGTCTCTTTAATAGTCTAGTAGGAACCACGTTTCTTCAAAATGCCTATTCCAACAGAACAAGCTGAATGATACAATATAACTGTAACTAGTATAATATAATTAAATTCAAACTAACGCTAACTTATCGTAGCCTCAACTAAGCCCACGACAGGCATTTATTTATATTCCAACATAATTTTTTTTAGCAATTAAAGACATTCAAGCAGATAATTATATTTTACCATAACACTGTTTAATCTGAGTTAAGTATTGAAACACGGTTTCGTTTACGAAAATAATATTTTTTGATTTATAATACGTAAAGAAAAGTATTGTACGAGTATATAGGTGACTTCAACCAAAGGACTATTGGATCATGGATGAGAGAGAAAACAGGAAACTGTTCGTCATTGGTGACTTTAAATTTTTTCAAAAGGCACTAAATAATAATAATAATAATAATAATAATAATAATAATAATAATAAAGAATTTTTAAAGCTTATGTTGAAATTATTGAACATTAATCGTGAATTAAAAATCTACAATCTCAGAAATCGTGCTCCTGCTACTATTAAAAATGGAAGGTTTCATTTTATACTTCTTAGACCATTCAGAAATTAGATTTTTAGAGCAATTTCTAAGACTTAAATTTAAATAATTGTCTTAAATTATATGTTCCTAAAATAGGGAATTCGGGTAGCCTATACGATACATATGGATTAAAGGGTTAATATTCATCTGAAAATCTCATGAAATGAGTACTTAATGTTTAAATCCTTAAGATCAATTATCTCAACTTCAACGCTGCTTTAATAGCTCTTGTAAATATTTTATTCACTTTCAGAAAGAAGTATAGTCTAATTCAAGTTAATCATAGATTAGTTATTCATAGAGATATTTTGTCCTCAATGGGCTCTTCTACCCATTCCCTCGATTTATTGAATACATTGTCGATTATATTTTAATGTTATTGCTAACCTGTTCAGAAAATACCTAAAGGTTTGTTTCACAACACAATAAATGGAACTCTTTCCATTACAGAAAATGTAGACCTATGTAAGTTTTTAAAAATACAAATTTGACAAAGGCAATATTTGTAAATTCTTCCACCTGAAACTTGTAGAACCTGCATCATTCGTATGGTTTTATGTAATAATATCTTCTTTATCGACTTCAATTTTTGAAGACTTCCGTAAGTCTATATTTATCTGACAAGTCAAATCAAAATTTTCTCTAGGGAGAATCCAATCCATCGACTGAAGAGACAAGACCTTGAAAAAAATTGATGTACCTTGATATTTAAATATAACACACACTGCTGGAATTGGAATGTGAGAGTGTGGGAACTTGGAAAGGTCACGTGGATTTTAATTATGTTAGGGGCGCCTGCTCCGCCCCCTGCCTGTGCGACAACATAAAACAACAGAGAGCTGTTGAACTTCATCACCCACACCTTCTCGTGGATCGTAAAATTCGTACTCACTTCCATACCAGTAAATTCTCTTAATTTAACGGCGTGATAAGTTGACGGAGTTCGAAGGTTATTACAAAACAGAGATGTGAAATTAGAGAACATGCGTATTTTTCTGATAAATGCGAACGCTGGACTTTAAAATACCCTTGTAAAATACATTTTCGTTAAAAAAAACTAACTAAAGAGCCATTTCTTTACTATTCACTTGCAGCAACGCCTAAATAAGGCTTTATTCAGTGACATATCAGTACACTATGAACACACTCTAAACTAGAATTGCTAACTATTCCGTATTTCCCGGGATATCCAGTATTTCCATTTTATTTGGACGAAAATGAAGGGTCCCTTATATTTTCAAAATATAACCTGTATTTCCAGAATTTTCGCCATTCATTCTTTTAAATTTGTTTGGTACGATATTTTCATAATACTGTTGTCATAAGCTTATATGAAATACCAGCATGCCAGGAAAAATTGAAAAGATAACAGTTTTTAAATCACTGTAATCTCTCAAGTGTTAAACCCCTGTGCAGATTATTTTTTTGTATTTTAAGGTTGGCAGAAATGTTTGTATCGTTAATGTAGACTGATATATGTAGTCAATATGTATTATATATATTGTATATATTGTATACATATATATATATATATATATAAATAGATAATATTAATACAATACAATAGTGACCATTCATTACGGTGTACGATTAGTAAACTTTGGATCCCTTATTTTTGGAACTTATCCCTTATTTCAACTTCTGTTATACTCTATTATCCCTTATTTTCACTTTAAAGAGTTGGCAACCTTACTCTAAACTCACTTTAGTATTTAAATCCCACGCGTGAGCTGCTAGATAATGCAACTTTCCAATGTTATCTATTGTTTTTAGGCTCAGCTAATAGAGGAATGCGAGGTTTCTTAGATCACCGCCTACTGCAATAATAAAATAAGTAATCTGAATGCTTGAAAACTTATTCTATAATAATACCGGTAATCCTCTTTTAAGCAAAGAAAGTCGTATAATGCACATAGTGGAATTCTAAAGGGAACTATATCCTAGGTCGGGAGACAGGAGTTCCAGAAGAAATCTGGAAAAAGATGAGATACTTTCTGTGCAAGGCTCACAAGGAAATACCAGGCTCTATTAATAATCTTAATAATATACTTTTAGACATTTTGAATTAAAAATAGAACTTCTAATACAAGACACAGTAGCACTAGTGGTAAAAAAACTCCATTGTAACCAACATTAGTTTGAATCACATAAAAAATATTCTTTTAGTTAAGAATATTTGTATTTGATTATTAATTACACCCAGTTTGATAAACTTAAAACATGTTAAAACTTATTACGACTTTTAAAATGTTAAATTGAATTTCTCATGGTGCAGAGGTCGCAAAAATCGTCATACTTGATTATCCTCATCTAGATCGTCTTACTGTCTTACATAAATTAGGAAGTCAATATTGACTTTCCATTGAAATGTTTATTACCTTACATTTGACTTTCCATAGAAATATTTATTACCTTACATTTGAAATGTCATCAAATGTCAAAACAATAATCTAAGTGTAACACATTACAATATAACACTATCAACTAACCAATTGATTAAACACTTATATATATAAGTGTATCTTCTTATCCTTTGATAGTCAGATATTCAGGAAGTCAGCGCAACAATGGCCTAAGGCACTTTTTACAAAAGTTTAGAGAAAAAGAAAGTTAAATTTCTATATTGTGGATTTTTATGCAGTTTGAAAAATAGTTTTACAGTGCGGTGTTCTGTCCATGGTGCTTGGTCAATTTAACTACAGTGTTATAAAGTCTACTATTCAAATTTTTCAGAGGTATTACCATTTTTATACGACCCTGCAACACTGTTTTCTTGGTTAGACCACTGTGGCACTAACAATTTCTGCTTGACACAGGAGAGAACAATTATTTCAATGAATATTGAACTTTTACATGTAATGAAACAATATTTTAAGTAGAATGGACTTGTATTAGTTTTACCTATGATTGTTCATTATTGTACTGTCATTTCTGCAATACCTTATCTCAGGTACAGAAATCAGATTGCCATAATAGCTATTTATGTATCAAGTACGCAAAATAACGCTTTAGCGGACGAATCTAGTATAGCGGCCGAGGCGAAAGCCGAGGCTGAAATACTGGATGAGTCCGCTAAAGTTTTTGCGTACGTGGTGCATACAATATTTTTTAGTAAAAGTTCTATAAATTATATGAAATAAAACAAAAAATACCGTATAATAATTATAATGAAAGGCAGTCAGTCATTTCTTTAAGTTATATTGTCATGGCAATCTAGATCAGGCCTGTCCAACCCGCGGCCCTCGGGCCGCATGTGGCCCGCTCTCACAGTTTTGTGGCCCGCGGCTTCTTCTAATACGAGAACCAATCCCGGTTTGAAATTTCGCACTTTGACACAGGACGTTGCATATTACCGACTGTGGTGGAATATTTGTTCAAGTTTATGATCACGAGAAGCATCCAATCGGCCATGTTCAGAGCGCCAGTATCGCTGCCGCGGAAGGGAAAATTTTTGTTTTTGATTGTTCAGAACCAGCCTGTTTCTAATTTATGTGCTTACGCGAGGTTGTGTACGCGTTTTTATTTGTTCGTGCAAATTGTTAGATAACAGTGTTGTTAGATAGAACGAGCAAACATGAGCAACATTAGCAAGAAAAGAAAAATACAAGAGGAAAATAGAAGTTATAAAGATGCATGGGAATTGAATTACTTCGTCACAAATAATAATGGCAAGTTGCAATGCGTTGTGTGCATGCAAAAATTTCTTCCTGTAAAGAGTACAATGTTAAGATACACCACACTACTTCACATGAAAAACAATTGAAGAAGTATGAGGGGGCTTCAAGAGCTGCAATTTTACAAGATTATATTTTTACACAAATGTCGTCTACGCAGATAGCTGCATTAACTGCTTCTTACAGTGTATCACTGGAACTTGTAAAAGGTAAGAATGCATTTAGTGATGGAGATATAGTTAAGAAACGTGCAATTGCTGTGGCAAATGCATTTGGTGAAAGCAATTTATCTGCAAAATTTGCACTTGTTCCCCTCTCTCATCAAACAATCTCAAGACGAGTACAGAGTATGGGAGGACAATTAACAAAAAAAATTAGAAGATATGGTTGGAAAATGCAGCTACTTTTCACTATGCTTAGATGACAGTGTCGACCAGACTGTCACCAGTACACCAGTCAACTTTTTATTTTCATACGAATGATCAACAATTATTTTTCAACACAAGAAGAAATTCTTCAGTTATGTTCTTTACGTGGATAACCAAGGGTGAAGATATATTTAAAGCAGTAAACGAAACGGTGGAAAGGACTGATAGGACTAATTAGGAAAGCTGGGTTGAGTTTCCCCATGTTCCATTGCATAATTCACCAAGAGGCGTTGTGTGGGAAGTCAGTGAAACAAAGCGTTGCAGTGAATATAGTGGATACAGTTTCCAACAAGATACGTGGTGGCAATAAGGCACAACTTCACTGCAGATTCCGGGAATTTTTGGATAAGCTGCAAGCCCAATATAGAGATCTATCACTCCACGCAAATGTACGCTGGGTGAGTGCAGGTAATGCACTGAGGAATGAGATTCCAGTATTTTTAAAGGACAGTACCAAAGATAATGAAAATCTTGTTCGACGGGTTGAAGATCCAGATTTTCTTAGGCAGCTTGCTTTCATGAATGACCTGACACAATGCTTGATCGAGTTGAGCCTGTGACTTCAGGGCAAAAATCAAAGTGTTTCAGGGTTAGTGGTCATGTTAATGGTTTTAAAATTTCTGAAATCAACTTTATAAAGAAATTATTTAACACACTTTCCATGTTGTCAAGAGCTGTCAGGAGAAATTGAAGATGGTAATTTTTCTAAGTTTTGTGAAAATATTTAAGTTATTATTCAAGAATTTAATAAAGGATTTTCTGACTTTGAAAATATTAAAGGTAAACTGCTGCTTTTTAATGACCCTTTGAATGTGGATATTGAGAATCAGCCATCCATGTATTAACTGGAGCTCTGCGATATTTAGGCTGATCCTTTTCTTCAAACCAGGTCTGAAAGAGGACTCAACTTTTTCAAGCTACTTCCATAGGGCAGGTTTCCTCAGCTTAGAGATTTTGGTTTGTAGCTTTCCTCAATGTTTGGAAGCACTTATCTATGTGAGAGTGCTTTATTCAACACGAAATTCATAAAAAATAAATATAGGGACTGTCTCACTGATGATTCCTTGTTACACCTACTAAGACTGGCAGTTACTAACATAGAAGTGGACATCCATACTTTAGTGAAGCAGTCTGAAAATCCTCAGTGCTCACATTAAGTTATAATTTCGGCCTACTGGTAATGAATCCTATTTCAACAATTTGGTCTGCTGTACTTTACTATTTATGTGAGTGAAACTTTTAGTGTTTGGCCCTCAGCATCAATTGTCGAAATATTTCGGCCCCCAGTACTTCTGAAGTTGGACAGGCCTGATCTAGATCATAAAACAACAATGACCGTACGTACCATTAACATATGTGGTAGTAAAGATGCATAATATATGAGTCCCTTGTTTGTAAACAATATTGCATACCAACTAGTATTTATGAAAAGCTTGTGAAAATATAAATGATAATACCGAGGAAATTTCAATCCAAGCCAGAAACATTGAATTGGAGCTGCTACCAGCAACTTCACGGCAGAAATAGGCTATGAGAAGGGATATATCACGGCATTTAAATGCTGTTCGTCCATGGTAAGGAATGTTTTTCAAGTGAACCAAAATGTGAAAAGTTGTTGGCTTATATTTGTTGTCATGTGAAGAAGTGGGCTACCGTGTTTTGCGGAAAATCCTGGTAAAGTTTCTGATTATCATAAAGAAACGTATTGGCTTAAGTTTGTTGTTTCATGACGAATTATATGCGTAAATCCATGTTAAAGTTGGTGTGACTGGTCAATGCCGTCTGGGTTTTGTTTATAGATTCCCATGACGACTTTAAAGGACAAGGCCGCTAAAATTGCATTTTGAATGCAGTTTGAATGCACTTTTATGCAATTTTAGCGGACTTGTCCTTTAAAGTGCAGCTTTTCGGCGTGTTACCAGTCCGATAAGCAGCTGTTTTAGAGAGCGTGTACTAAAAAATTAATTATGAATAAACGGTACTTATTTTAGAAGATCATTAATAGCTTTTAGTTACTTTGTCGGATTAATTTATCTTGGCATTCAAAATTTTCGTTGCCCTTATGCAAGAGGAATTCTGTTTCCTGAAAGAGATTATCGACTTCGAAAGCACCTATACCAGACGTAATAGTTTAAGCTTCAATATAATAATAAAGCTCACCCCCTTAGTCAATCAAACAGCATCTTCAATTTTCCACTTAGACCACTGTTGCGTTGACAGGCTCAATTGATCAAGAATAATAGGTAATCTCTATTATATTATGTTTAAATGTACAATTTAATATGGTAGCAAAGTATTGACAGTATCAGCTGTACAATTTTAAACGCAATACAAATAACACATTTAAAGAACATATTGGGGCAAAACCTCAGCACATAAAAAATACCCGGGATTGTGCCCACCTAAAAAAATACATTGTAAAAATATCACCAGAAAATATAAATAAAATGCTGAAAGTTAAAAACGATCGCGAAGAAAAGGTATTCGAGAATTCCCAAGTTACTGAGTTAAAACATAACCTGTTGCTTTCTAGGTTAGGGCGAAGTGATGCCGTAAACCCTATATACGTTATGTTTGTATTCTAATGACTTATCTAATTGATTGCTGGATTGAATTATAAATTTCTACTATTAAAACAGTAGAGTTGTGAGAAACTAGAGCAACCATTCTGTAAATAAACGAGTAGACACATCACATATTATTAAGAAGTTCCCACATAGCCTATAATTTTTACATTTGAATACCATCACTCATGACGAAACTTTCGTACATGATATCGGTCATTGTAACTCGATGACAATAAATTATAAGTCTGTCGAGTGTCGGCTAAAGACCAATGCACTTGCAAACCGGACAGTATAATATTATGTAAATATTATCTCACCAAGTACAAAACGACTTCCATACTTCCTGGATTTGTCAACACCGACTTCTTTCGGTAAAATTGATCTTAATGTGAATTATCAGAGGGCTGAGGAAGCACTGCAGATGCGACGAAAGGAAACTTCTTTGACGGAAACAATGCATAAAATAATGAAGTTTTAATAAAATGTTGAAGTTAATTTAGGACATAGCAGCTGTATGAAGGTGATTAGGTTGGATTAATGAAGGGTAGTGTAAGCCCTTCGACTTTTCAACACTGCGACCTTAATAGATCTATCGTGAATACCTATACCCTATTCTAGCAGTCATCACTTTTAATTTAAGGTTTTTTTTTATAGCCTATAATTTTCATGGGTGATGTCCAGTCCTGAACCCGGGGATTTTTCGTTACTGAAAACCCCACTACCCGGCCGGAAATCGAACCCGGACCGTCAGGGTGGAAAGCAAGTATGCTACCTATACACCCATGGCGGCGGATGTATGAAGGGGATAGAACCATAAACGAGGTTCAAGCCAAATATCCCAGAATGCATGAATAACCAAATACCTGACGGCACATATTAATTTTAGGCTTACGTATACATGAACATAGGATGTAGAAAGACTCCTAACTTGGGCTAAACAGTTTTGTTAGTTCGGCAATGTGCAATATAAACTTAAAATCCTGAGTGCTACGAAATGGCATATGATGACAATGCTCATTAAAATTTTGTAATGAACATTTAATTTCGTATTAGAACGTAACTTTTAAGATGCACGCTTGTTATTTCAAGTGGCAGAAGACAAAACGACACTTGTGTACTCTCCTCAAGAAACAAATAGGCTTAATAATTAGAGGTGAGAAATGAGAACCAATATCGTCATACTCGCTTTCTAATAAACAGGCAGAGGGGTTTTATTAAGTAAATGGAGCAATCATATTACCGCACGGAGTATAGGTGGCCTCAGATACTGTGACGGACACTTCCTCACCACAAAAACCAGTTTTGTCAAGTTGTTCGCTGTGGAGAACTGTGGCAATATGCCTAAAGTAAAGAAGAGTCGTACATCAAAGTCAGCATCCATCACAATTAGCTTCGACTGTGGCGGAATTCAGCATAGAACACAAGTACAAATGAGGAAATCACCAGATATAACATATGTCACACAGAATTCAACATACTGCTTTCTTCCTTCTGATAGTCCTTAATCATGGTCTACCTGCTTCCAGAGAAGCCTTCAGCTGTTCAATTTTGTTTACAGAAAATACTGCTAGTTCACAGATGCGTCCACCTTCCCTCGAGTCCTTAATTTAATGGAATACTTTCCAAATCCCACTGCCTGGTAAGAACAGAAATCTGTTACATTTTTCCATTTGAACACATCCGCACGCTGCTCGGACAAGCTACTTGGACATCTACGGTAGAGAATAGATTTACACAAGAACTGATAAGCATAAAATAATGTTTTATTTTACCTTGTTTTATTTTATTCATTAACCCTAGTGGAGTTAAGACATGATCTATCTCTCAGCCAAGGGGGAATACATTAATTACAAGAATGAAACAACTTGGTTATAAAAGAGTGTACAATTGAGCTAGAAACATAAAAAGAAAAGAAAACTAAAAAATGTATTAAATTAAAATGAAAGAATACAATGTTAACTTTGAGGACTAAAAAGTCCAATAATGCATGCAGGAATTCTCGTAAATATGGTTGTTCATTTCATCGGCATCGGAGAGAAGCAGCATTCTGAATGCATGTGACATAACCGATACATAGTTGAAATAAAACATAAATTGTTTTTAACTGAAAGAGGATGAGTTGCGGAAAATAAGCAATAATCACTTCATGTTCAAGGATTTCAGAAGGTCATGCAATATCGCAACAGCAAATAGAATGAACATTCCCCATAATTAAATGATCTTCGTCCCATAAATTACACAGGCTCATTATTAAGTTCATTAAAAACTTAGGATTCGGAAGGAACGTCTAATACCACACTTTACCAAACCCATGTGGTTGGCATTTCCACAATCAAGGTTTTTATAAATTGATTTGCTAACTTGATGCAATCACGAGTTTTGCTAAAAATAAAGGATTCCTGTGCTTACAGTAGTAACTGCAACGAGTTTTAAAACAAAACCCGAAATAAAGCACTAAGTAAAATAAAGACGAACGAACTACCCAAGTATATACAATAATAAGTCTCATTAGCCGTATATTTTTCAAGACATTCTTTACAATATTTATTTTCGGCCTTGTTGAAAATGATATTTCTATGCACCAATATTATACGTAAATTTCGATAACGTTCGATTCGAATTTTAATGTCTGATTTTGATATTGAAGGCCTGCCTTGAATGCGTAATTTAATATTTCCCATGTCCTGTTGCTATCACAGTGTTATTCAAACAATCGAGTTCTACCTGTCCGTACATCTTCTGCGTGCAATTTTCAAAATGTAGTGTTGTTTCCTTTCATATCCGAATCTCTCTAAGTTCCTTCTGAAGAGAACGCTTCGTGCTCTCAATTTCCGGCATTGTTTCTCAATACTGTGAATTTCAAAATAGTAGAATTGACACTAATATGAGTCTTGAAATAATTAAGTAAAAGAAATAGGAAACAATGGTTTCTTTACTTACAGGACTGAAATAGCCTGTATTATGTATTGTCCCAAGCCAAGCAGCAATGAGGAAGGAATGAACTTTGTTATGAAACATACTGCACGCTCTCACGCCACGAGCCATGACGTCATTAAAACTCCTCCGTGTATTGCAAACTTCAGTCTCGTAACTTTGTGACACTAAGCCGAACCATGGTAATAAGACATTCACTAAAAACTAAAAACTACCAATTTTACAGTTATATAAATAAAAATAAATAAACCATTCATTTGGAAACAGCTGTCACTAGTTGATACTAATAATTAGAATAAAACTTGACATAATTAGTTATTCTGTAAACAAATATATTCGGACAACATTGGCGAATATTATAATGGATTGTTTACTTATTATGGAAAATCTCTACAGTGCCCAATCCTTTAGGAAAGGCGTGCTTTATCCACAGTATTTATATACATTACACACTTCTTTGAATGTGGTAAACACAGAAAACCCATCCTCAGATTTACTGGCTATGAGATTTCAATCAGTCACCTCCCCATTGAACGATATTATCGCAATGGCTATTTAAGTTATAGTTTCTGCCAGTGAAATCACGAAATGTCCCACCAACGATTAGCGATCATTCACCGTCAAACTCTTCGATCAATGTTACTTGGGTCACACATACTTGGGTCTCGGGACTTGAGTGATGCTTTTTCGGTCAAAATCTGTTTTTGGGTCAGGGTTTTTGGGATGTAATTTATTATGTTCTTCAGTTAGTCGTCCTAGGGAAGTGAAAAGAGATATGAAATGAATATATTTTATTACTGCATATAATTCGTACTGTATTTTATAGTTGTAACGAATCTCAATCTTATTCATCAGCCTCATGACTGCCCCGTAAATACGCGTGTCCGTGCCATTAAGGCTTCACACAAAAGTGAACAGATGTAGGAACTGATGAAGTGCGCATTTGAATGTATCGAGGTGCGTGCACATTGGCACACGTGCACATCGGCACAATCGCATTTTCGTGCACATTGGCATATTATTTTTATCTTGCTATATCATCGTGCTCATCACCACACACCCTTCGTAGGGGTGGACATAGAAACAAAGTAGGAATTACATTATCGTATTGAATGCAATGGAGTTCACAGTAACTGCTAGATAGACAGAAAGACAAACACTTTCTTTTATTATTATAGATACATACTGTGTACATTAATATTATAATTGAATTGTTTAGAAATCATTCATAAAGTATCTGCCTGCGATTGAATGAGACTTTGAATTAACCTAACCTAACCTAACCTAACCTAACCTAACCTAACCTAACCTAACCTAACCTAACCTAACCTAACCTAACCTAACCTAACCTAACCTAACCTAACCTAACCTAACCTAACCTAACCCAACCTAACCCAACCTAACCCAACCTAACCCAACCCAACCTAACCTAACCTAACCTAACCTAACCTAACCTAACCTAACCTAACCTAACCTAACCTAACCTAACCTAACCTAACCTAACCTAACCTAACCTAACCTAACCTAACCTAACCTAACCTAACCTAACCTAACCTAACCTAACCTGACAACCTATCTACAATAGGTTTCCTTAGCCGCGGTAGCTAAGGGGTGCTGCCTTGGAGCCGTGGTGAAGGAGGCTGTAGGTTTGAGTCTCTATGTCCACCCCTAGCCCCAACGGGTTGTGTGGCGATGAGCACGATAATATTACAAGATAAAAATACTATGCCAATGTGCACGAAAATGCGCCTGTGCCAATGTGCACCTGTGCCAATGTGCACGACACCTACGTATAGAGTGTAACTGTGTGACAGACAGAAGATTTTGCGAGGTGGAAAATACCATGCATGATACGATTAGGATCATCACAATGAAAATGACAAGAATATCCATTTAGATTAACTAGTATAGGCTTACGATTTATAAAATATTTTTTCATTTTAGTGTTCAATATAAAGTATAATTTTTACAAGAAATTGGTGAAATGAAGTAATGTTACATTCCTAGGATTGGAAAGGACACATATTGCAAAAATACGATAGGGAAGGGCTTGGCCAAAATAAGTATGGCCAGAGTGTCGTCCTACCTAAATGTCAGTTTGACCGAAATGTCGGATTGACCGAAATGTTAGATTGACGAAATCGTGACCATAAAAGGGAGATCTAAACAGCCTGAAACGACACCAGCATTATGAATGTAGGCAATATAAAAGTATTAAAAATTGTATGTCTACATAAATTTTACTAGCATATAGGCATATATATTCCGTGCATGAGAACGTTTATGAAAATTATTATTAGACTTTCCATGAGAAAATAGAGACTCTCATTAGCTAATAGGCCTCATACTCAGCATGATCTCTTTTGTTATGAATGTTCAAGTTCTTTGATCGTCAAAGTATGATAGATAATACATGGGTAATGGACATACAAAAACAGGATCAAACACTAAGTAAAGGTTAAAAAAATTGACCTCATAGACGATAAAATACAAAGGCAAGATTATTGCAACACAGTACTCGTGAGGAGACAAATACATCCAGTCGGAAATAGTGTAGTGATTATTTTCTTCCATGTTGAGTGTGTGAGAGAAATAAATAAGTTGAATTCACTACCCATTACTTAACTAATTACATAACCAATATACATTAAACTAATGAAAATGGAATAATTTCCTTTAGACCTATACACCTCACAGCGATGTGAATTTTTTTTTTCAGGTTGGCTCTGTACACGTAAAATGCTTTGTGTACTATTCATCTCTCTAAAAAAGAAAATACACGTTCACCTACATGCAGAAAGCTCGGATTGTCCCATACAAAAGTAAAACAAAGCAGGATCTGCACTTGTCACTATAATAATGGCGAATGTGTTTGCCAGGTGTCGATCACTTCCAGGCGAATATAATACGCATTCATAGTCATATCTCGAGCGTTTGCTTTACTTCCCACTCAGGCGAATTTCGAATGAAAATTAACAAAAACAATCCTAAACAAGTTTTTCTTTCTTTCCCTGTTTTCACACACAACTACACACTATTGTTCGTATTAATAAAAGTAGACTTAAATTGACTAATTTTAATTGTGTTAATATCTGCAGGTATGCCTACACTGCAGTAGCATTTAGAGCATACACAGATTATGCGAAGAGCAAAAAACAGGAAAATGTTACTACTAGAGGCAGAACTAGACATTAGCTTTATAAACTAAAGAATCAATATTCAATTGAACAGGGAATTATAGACACCCGGCCGGTTTGGGTCGCTTAAATCTTAAAAAAAGAGGTAAAACTAATATAAAAGAAGAAGAAATATAGACGCTATGTCTACCGTTACAAAAGAAACTTGGAAGTTTTCAATGTTCATATGACTATGGAGGCAAGCTGACCTCTAGACCAAGTTACACTGACAAGATATGATCTGCGATAGACTCCCGCTTCGAAGCCACTCTACAAACTCATACTGCTACCGCGCAACTTAAAGCCATGAATCTTATCTCATCTTTCCGGTTATACTCTACATTACTTCCCGCATGCGGCTCTTGAGCCAAGCTCGTATGGCACTTGAAACCAAGCTAAGAGTAAATATGATACAGATTTTTAAAAAATATATAGTTAATATAATTTAATGAAAACATATTACGAGGAAGTGAAAAACTTATTTCTGATTTAGCGCAGAGTGTATTTAGTTTTCAGAGCAAATTATGACTCTTTTGGAAAGACCCTGAGACTAAAACATTCGCTCATTTCAAATGTTTGAAGAAAATTACTGTAAGCCTTCCTGACGTTCAGGTGAAAATAGAAGATTATTTGTGTAAAATGTCTGGTCTTGCTAAATAATGGAAAATCCTTTTTCTGTTGATGTTGTGGGCGATGGCTGTCCTGTTTCATCACAATTACAGTTGGAGTAGTGTTGGAGCTACTAGAACTGCAAGAGGACGAAGGACTAAAAGGACTTAAACGAAGTGATGTTTCGGCCATAGAAAGTTCCAGAAGAGAAATCCCTACTAACAAGAGAGTGTGCTAAGAGACTTATCTCGATGTTTGGGACTAATGTGAAGCACTGGAGCATAGTGTTTGTTGCTTAGTCCAATATCAACGTTTGCTGTGTAAACAATTACTGCAGGTACAGGATGGCACAGAGAAAACGCCTAGAAGATTCTCTTCAGTAGAGGGCCATAGGAAGAATGGGAGCAGAACAGTCTCAAGCTGATGTGGCCAGATGGCTTAATGTGAATCGTTTTGTTGTTTCTCGGATGTGGCAACAGTTTGTACAGTCCGAAAATGTATCACGAAGACCAGGGCAAGGACGACCAAGAGTGACATCAGAAAGAGAGGACCGTTATTTGACTGTAACGGCACGACGATACCGCCGGAGTACTGCAAGACAACTGGCATCTGACCTCACAGCATCCATCGGGACAGTTGTATCGAGGCAAACAGTGTACAGAAGGCTTCGGCAGAGAGGTCTGCTGTATGTGTACCCCTGACGCTGATTCACAGAACAGTACGTCTACAGTGGAGTCATCAACATGCCAACTGGACGGTCGAACAGTGGGCCAATGTTCTCTTTACAGACGAGTCCAGATTTTGTCTTGAAAATGTTTCTCGACAGATTCGCATCTGGAGCGAACCTGGAACACGATTTCGGGACGCAAACATTGTGGAAAGATACCGATATGGAGGTGGATCAATAATGGTGTGGGCAGGAATTCTGTTGACTACCCGAACACCTTTTTATGAAGTTGTACGGGTAAATCGGCAAGGTTTAACTGCTGTCAGGTATCGTGACGAGATCTTGGCACCTCATGTGCGGTTGTTTCGAGGTGCTGTGGGCACAGACTTCATACTGATGGATAATGATGATAGGTGGTGGATGTTTTCCTGGAAACTGAAGATATTGCACGAATGGATTGGTCTGCTCGCTCTCGCGATTTGAATCCTATAAAGCATGTCTGGAATGCACTAGGGAGACGACTTGCGTCACGTGAACATCCACCAACCACTCTCCAGGACTTGCGAGTTGCTCTGCAGGAAGAATGGGCATTATTGCCTCAAAATGAGGTTGCTGGCATTATTAACAGCCTGCCACGCCGTTGTGAGGCCTGTATTGCTGCCAGAGGTGGTTACACCCATACTGAGCACATTAACGCGTTTTTCTGGATGTTTGTGAAAGTCATTACGTGTGCAAAGAAAAGAAAAAGGGGGCGTTTTGTTTTAATGGTATGCACAAACGTTGCAATAGTTTGCTTTCTTTATTCCTCATATTGTTTATACGTTACTATCACCTGTTTATACTGTTTTGTAGGAAAATAAATCACTAAAGATGAAATTTCGGTTTGATGCTGTAATTTTGGACACTAGCGTAGATTAAAATATCTGAATTTGGCAGTATCAATGGGGCGGTTTACATGTCAACTTTGACATACTGTATAGACGGTGTTGAATAAACTCTAGCAAGTCTCGGGTAAACTCAGCAAGAGAACAAATGAGCCTCACAGCATGACACTGACGCATTGGCGCCGTCAGGCGGCACGTGGTCTTTTAACAACATAGAATTAGCAGTGATTGCTGTCTTGAGAGCAAACAGAAGCAGCATTATTGCATGTGTTTAGATAATAATAACTTCTAAAGTACATCTATATGTTCTTCTTTTCAGCATGAAAATCAACGTCGCTATTATCGTATGACATTTTCTCCGCAGGAGTCAATTTTTACTTTTACAAAGACCGTCAATTCCATATAACTTTTTTTCATAACTGAATTTCATGGTGCGCTTATTCGTCAGTAAGTATTTAGTAATCAGACTATTTTGGGTTCTGAATCCCTTTTTCTAAGCGAAAACTGGGCTGAAATGCATACCCGTTTTATCACCCTACATAAGCAACCCTACCCTACATAAGCTAGTTTAGCAAGATTTTAACATTAACATTATATTGGTTAGTGAAAGCCTATATTTGAAGCCTTTTGTAATTTTTTTTTATTTTTGTGACGATTATTATTGTACTATTGTAAAGTGAAAAGTTGTTTTAGATTTTTGATATAACATCACATAGATTTTAAATTTGAACTCTATGTTGTAACATATTACAGATATAACACTATGGCCTGTGTAAGGATTCCTTTATGTCATTTATGTTTGAGGGTATAAGGTGGAAATTAGCAACGTACAAATAGATAAGTTCCCATTGTTTTCTTCTCGAAATGTTATGAATGTTACTAATAATGCAGGAATTTATTTTATTCTGTAGGTATAACTCATTTTTTACAGTTGTCATTCTGAAGATCTGAAGAACATGTACGATATATTAGCTTCAGTTTACCTTGAACTAGAAAAAACTCTTGACAGTTATCTGATCGATGGAAGTCGAGCGCATTTACCTATAAAGAGAGAGTAAACACACTGATCTATTAATAGAAATACAATTTATACTAGCGGTTCCCAACAACCTTTTAAAAGTCAAGGCCTTATTTCGAAATCCATCATTTGTTTTGGGGCATCCTCATAAAATACTTGCATAATTTGGGGCATTTCAGCTATTAACGCATCAGATCATTTACTTATGACATAGGCTAAGGAATATACAAAATAGCATTCCTAAATGAGGCTCCATCTTTGGATAGAATTTAGTGACTTACTATTCTGTATATGCCACCAACTAGTGAAAGTTCTACAGATTTTGAGAAAAGATAAGTGATAGGTTAGTAAGTATACTCAGAATTATTCACGGACCCATTTTTTAAATTCTAATAAACCCCAGGGGTTCGAGAACTATGGGCTGATACTCTTCTAGAGTTTGCTAAAGCATTTATTAGCAGAAAGCGTTTAAACTAAATACTTGTGGAAGACATAAACATTCAGATATTATTTGTAAACAATAAGCGTTAGAAGAATAGTAGAACTTGCCAAAAAGTTTGTGGATGTGATTTTATTCCATTTCTACTTCGAATTATCATTTACCCACGCGGTCACTACTTGTGCTGTTTCCCACGATGTAAAAAGCTGAACTTTATTCCTGAGAGAATTCGATGTAAACTCAAGAAACATGAGATCTGTGTCTGAAAAGTTGCTTTCAAATTTCTCGGTACACTTTAATCAGGGATTCATGCTCATCCATCTAAAGTCAAAGAACCAGGTTTTATAGCAAGGCTTGTTTAAACACAAGTAATATTATTTTTAGTGAGCATGCAAAGAAGGTTATGAAAGTAAAATGTAAATATTTACTGTCGAGATACCGCAATATCGATTAAATAGATAAATACCGAACGTAGGGTCTGAATTTTTTGCTGCTCTTCATCGGGAATAAAATCACCAGAAAAAAAATAGAGAAATCTCCATTGTCTCATTTTATTATTCATATTTAATGAAATTCCTGGAATTAGAGACCGGCTCTGTTAAGTAACCATAGAATAAACCAACGAACTTTCTTCAGGCATTCTTATAAGATATGTGTAAGTACTTAAAACTATAGTAATTTTTCTCACTGGGAATCCCAATGTCCGAGGAATTTTTCTCCTATAATATTATCATCTAATGCCCAACAGAGACAATAATCTGTGGTTCATGAATGCATATATACTTAAAACTATTTTGCACTGCCTGAATTCAGCGTGACATCTGAAGTTGATTATGCAAACAGTTACAGTAAGTTGTCCATGTTAATTAGGTACTTCATAAATTAGCTGAAGGAAGTTGTTTGTCGGCGTGGCTTGAGGGGCAATGTCCTGGAGGGCGGCCTACCCTATAGGCGCCTCGGGAACAACACTCCATTACGTCAGTTTAAAGCTCACATAAAACAGCTTCTCTCTACGCTAATCCATGTTTCTTTCTTCCCACGTTACTTTCAACTAGAACAAGCCGGACATGTTAAGTACATGCATTTTCTTCTTCAACAAACTGAATATGAGTATGTACGAACCTGTATATGCATGCGGGAGCGCTTTTAAAACTTGCAGCTGATGCCGCTTCTTGCAAATTTTCTAACGGGAAGGAGAGGAAGAAATGCACAAAAGAGAAACAGGCAGGCATTTTTCCGATTAACTTTATTTGAAGATGTATAGTGAATCAACGAAATGGAAAATGACTTTATTTTCTTTTCAAATGAAGAAATGCTATTGGCTTTTACTTTCAGGAAAAAAACCTCGCATTCTGTCTGGGAATTTTACGCCCAAAGAATTACGTCAATTTTATCGGATGTCCGCGTTATTACTAATTTATACAACGCTGGCTCGACTCAAAATGTAGATAACGTAAAACAATTGCTATAAAACGTGCATCAAACTTCAGGAATTTAACTTACCCGGTTTATTTAGGAAGACCAGACATTTTACACAAATAATCTTCTGTTTCCACCTGAACGTCAGGAAGGCTTTCAGTAATTTTCTTCAAACATTTGAAATGAGCTAATTTTTAGTCTGAAGGTCTTTCCGAAACAGTCTCTTATTTGCTTCGAAAACTGAATACACTCTGCGCTTAATCAGAAATAATTTTTTCACTTCCTCGTAATATGTTTTCATTAAATTATATTAACTATAAACTTTTTAAAATCTGTATCATGTTTACTCAGATTAGCTTCGTTTCAAGAGCCGCACGAGATTGGCTCAAGGGCCGCATGCGGCTCACGAGCCTTGTTGTTGCACCCCTGCAGTATAGTATAGCCTACAGTTTTAACTCATATAACTTCACAGTAATAATTCAGATAACTTCATAAAGTTGTGCGAGTTGACTTTTTATTGGTGCCGATGTTATGACTATTTCATACTGTGTATGAAAGGTAAGTTTACGCTAAAGCTCTTGAATAATATTATTTTAATTCTCTAAACCTTTTTCACTTTGAAAGATTATATCTAGGTAATAACATAATAAAATAAGTAATAATATTAACAATAATAATAACAAAAACAATACAATTATATTACCAATAACAAGAAAAAAATAATATTAATGATATCAAAATAATATCACAAATAATAAGAATAAAATAATAAAATACTAACAAAAATTTAATATTTACAGTGCCAGAATCATGTGAAATAATTAACTTTCTTGAATGGTCATTTATTATTATTATTATTATTATTATTATGTTTTTTAAAAGAAAATATAACAGTATTTCCTTTTACAAATATTAAAATGATTACACAGAATCTTATTGTGAATTTAATCCACGCGTTGTATTTAATTACTCATTATAAAAGAACAAAACGCATCTTAGATAAATTCTAACACGCCATTATGCCGGGTTGATCCCGAGCATGGCTGTGTAGCCGAACGATAAAAGCGAAGAAATATACGAATACTTATTTTATAATAATAATAACAATATTTATTTCTCAATCAAGTATGAGATACACATAACGACTCACGGTTACAATTTCTGCATTTCCGTTGAGTCATCAATATATGGAGAAAAGCAAAACGTTAATTAAACTACATAGAACAGAACAAAAAAATATATTGTCATAGACGTCTAGAATAACTTCATCATTGAAAGGATCTTATTTATATAATCCCTTTCTATTCATTTACTAACTGCTTCTTTTAATTATGAATACAAATTTAAAATTAAAGTACCCAATTATTAAGTGCCCATTTGGTACTTTATGAGATTGTGTGCGGGACAGGAAAATGTCTGTTGTAGGTCCGTCCTTGTGTCTGTACGGGCGATAATTCAAGTAAGCTTTATCGGATTTTCATGAAACTTGGTATACGCATTTATAATGTCCATGGCAAGAGGCCTATTTATTTTGGCCCAAATCAGTTGACCGGCACCGGAGTAAAGACTAATTAAAGGTCACATGCTGTTTAAATTGGAAATCATGACTAAACTGCAATACCGCGTTGGTAATCATTGAGGGCCCTGACACCAATGCAGTCAGATATTTGTTTATTTTGTTGATCAAGTTGAAATGAGTACTACATGAATAATGTTATATACAGAAGGTATATTACTGTGAAATAATTAGGCCAACGTACATTGAGCGGAGTTCTTTGCCAGTGCATTCTGTGAAATGTTCACATATTTTAAATATGTGTATCTTATATATCTTATATATGTTTATACGAGTATGAATTAAGGTTAGGTAGGCCTATCAAAATTTAGACCTTTGTTCTTCCGCAGGCCCTGCTTAATTAATCGATCTGGAGCTTAAATTGGAGATAGATTACAAAAATAACTTATTTTCTGCATATCATAATTGCAAATTTTCACTGATTAAACAAAAGCATTCTGGCACTTTGTTACATCAGTTTACCTGATTTTATTACGTGTCTAACTTTTCCATATATAGAATTCTTCAATTGTTGCCAACCATTTATACATAATTAAATATAGCATTTTGCCCAATTTTTTTAATAGTGAAACATTTATAGTATTGCTGATATTCTTAAGTGCTACAGAATTTTATAAGAAGAGGAGCTAATGGTGAAACTTCTAGCTTAATCTTCTTGTAAAAGCCATAAGCATCGACTCAATAGTAGAACAGCCGTTGTTTGGAAAACCCTGATCAAATGGAAATACAGTCATGTACAAGGAAGTATAATTTATCAAGTTATAAACAAGAAGATGGAAAGACAAATGAAAAAAGAGGCATAAAGAAGTGAATTTAGGGCAGGGTGATCTCCTTCACAGCCGTGTGGATAATGTGCACCATCACATGCAAAGCTTCAAGTTTACAGTCATGTGAGTAATACCAGTACATTACGGAGCTAAAAATAAGGTAAACGCGCAATTCTTTCCCCCTGCTGGTCCGGTTGTGATGGATCCATCAGTCAGCGGAGCAGAACAATTGAAAACTAACTGCAAAAGTGGCTTATGCACCCAGGCAGTAAACAAAAGAAGAGAATTTAAGGTGTAATTCCTTTAAGAAAGATCAAAAGTGAGGGAAAGCGGAACGGATATGTGACAATATGTGACGAAGGATCTCACTATTGGCATCTCATAATCGTGTTCAGTTGGCATCGATTGTAAAGCAAACCAGTAAATTATCAGTTTAAAAATTAGATGAGAATTTATAGGAACATTTGTTTCAAACAAAAGCTTTATGTCTTAGTACCAGCAGATGTATACAAAATCCTAACAAAATTGTTAGGTACTATTTTTGAATCATTAAAAACAAATTTTTCTTATTATGAAGTGACATTTAAGTAAGGGAATTATATTAGACTGCGGCACTGCAAGTAATCTAAAGTCTCGTAATTATCACAAAGATGAATTAAGAAATAAGCCTAAGGGACTATACTAGGCCTAAACTTCCAGACATGTATATTCTCTTGTACTTAGACTGGAACCCATTCCGAAATTTCTATGTGGAAGAAAACAGTAAAATTTTATGTTAGCAAATAATTTTAGTAAATTTTTTGAAGCCGAAATATGTTTTTTTCTGCTAGATACCACTCGATCGTAATAGTATACTTCTATACAATGTAGGCTATACTACAGGAAAAGTTGGAAGACGTAGCCATTGCCTAGGTAATGCATTCAATGCCTACTGTATTTTGGAAGAGTAGGAAATATTCAAATAATTATGAAAAATGCTACGTTAATTACTCCTTATATCATTTTTTTTTATTCATTTCTTTTAAATATATGCGTGTACTTAATCAATAAACATGCAAACAGATAATAAGAATACATTACTTCTTAAACACGTAAATATAAACAAAGGTCACCTACAATGTTCATAATCCAAGATATATTCATAAATTAAGTAAAGAAATATGCAAATCATTACTTGGGAAGAAAGTCTTTCTGCAGAGTAGCCTACCTCCTACTTGTCAAAAACAGAAGGATTTGATACACTACCTAAGGAATGTTTACAATTCCTAAATTTCCAATAGCCTATTCCCGGTAACAGACATCAGAACACATCATTTCAAGTCTTTTATCAATTTGTATTTTTCTATACTATTCTAATGTGAGTGTAAAGCTAATTATTGTGTGACTTAAATTATTCAACATCAGAGTTGGAAATGAGCTAATAATTATAGCTTTGTCTTTTTTCAAGAATAATATATATATATATATATATATATATATATATATATTTAAAGAGAATTCTTAGTTTACGTTTCCAGTCTAATTTCCGGATAAATGTGCAATCCGCCGCATAAATTACCAGATTACTAAATTAATTAGGCTACTAAATTATCTGCATTTATCTGGCAGTCGTAGCTCTTATTCTCGCACTGAAACAAATTGCACAGACGTGGGCTATAAAAACCTGTCGAGTTGAAAACGAGAAGCTCTTGTCATTTGTTACTTGTGCGGGTAGCCAAGGTAATGTAGCTCTACCACTTGATTGACTGGTCAATTACAGAGCTCTGTCTATCACTTCCTCGTCAGATCCCCCTGACAGGCTTTACACTCTTGTATTACGTTTCTCGTATCAAGTCTTTCAAGACTATTACTGCATAATTGGACATACCGTTCATACACTTTAAGAACCACACAAATGGTGCTGGATCCGTCGTCAGGGTGTCCACCAGGTAATGCTGAAGAAATTCCCGGCTTATTCCCTGATTTTCATTGATCATTTCAGAAATTCCCGACCAAAATATGAAGCACTTTCCAATAACTGCGTAAGAAAAATTATAGGATTATACATACTTTAAATAAGAAAAAACTTTTAGTAACAAAAGTAATTGCAAACAATAATTACTTAGGCTATAACAGATACAAAAATTAGGAAGAATAAAATTAATTAAATATACTTTCATATAGGCCTATTATTGTCTAAAAGTCTTTTTGATCCCACTTTGCAATTTTTCGAATTTTCCCGGATATTTTAACAAATTAATTGACTTTTCCAGGATTTTCCCGACCATACGAAATTCTTGGCCTTTTCCCGGATTCCCGGATTTTCCCGACCAGTGGACACCCTGGTCGTTCTTTTGATTTTTATGTAAAGAGTGTCATAATGAATTACTAAACACAACAGTGTATTAAAATCTGATGAGAAACATTTATTTTCTCTCAATACCAATTTTACCGCGCCACAATCCTAAACAGTCAATGACCGTATTGTGACAATCGCACATTCAATTACCTCAGTCTCATATCAAGCTGTGGTGCTTGCGAGGTAAAACTTAAAAGAATGACATTGAATGTGCAAGAGTTTTAGTGTCTGCCTCAGAGAAAAACTCTTGTTCGAATACTATAAACTACAAAATATTCAACCGCAGAAACTACTGCTTATACCTCATTGCTTGTACGGATATTAAAACTTATTATGGCTTTTATTAAGATACGATTAGGCCTATTTTTATGAAACGAGCAAAGTGAGTTCCATCATTTTCTTCGAGTAGCTGTATTGCCATTATGGGCAAGTTGCATACGACTGTTTTTATCCGATCATAATTAAATGTCTAGTTTTGGGCTTTAAGTAGCCCATACCTGGTAATTGATTAAACAAACGACTCTCGTCTATTAGCTGTTAGTAGTTCTCGTCTTCTTCCGATAGATGTAGACTACGAGGCAAGAAGGCCGCAGGCTTCTCTTGACGTCAAACAACGCTTATTTAAACACACAAAGTTAATAATAATAGCATAGTAGGGCCTAATAAAATTGGTACGAACAGAATTTATTTTATTTTAATTACAGATATTTATTACGCAGTTTCAGTTTCTGCTCTCAAGGTTTCAAAGATTGTTCCGTTTTCGGTTTTAATCGATACCACCCCAATGCTTTAATGAAAATCTGAACTTTAACGGATGTCATGAAGACATGCTAAGTCATATGTAATAAGCGTGTTATTAAGGTCGAAATAATAAAATTAAGTTGTAAGTTATGCTAAATAATTACAGAATTCTGTACATCAAATACTACCGATACTGGACTAATCACTGAGGACATCTCCTGGTCGTGAATTGATTGCAATGTTGTACGACGAGGGAAGAAAATGAAATTCAGTTTCCCAGAGGTGCAGTTTGTATATGTATAATTGTATATATTTCAAATCTGTCATATTTCCATAATCGTAAAAAAAAAAAATTAAAAAAAGGAAAGTAAATAGAAAAATTTAAATAGATGAAAAATAAAATCAGGTAAACTGATATAACAAAGTGACACAATGCGAGAGCTTAACTCTGAGATCGGTTACAAAAATAAACTTCTTTTCTGCAAATTATAATTGCAGTTATCACTGATTAAACAAAAGCATTCTGGCACTTTATTACCTGATTTTTATTTATTTATCTTGATAAGCATATGTGAAGGAATAAGTGGGATAACAACAAAACGAAATTACAACAAATGCCTCATATCTAAAGCAAGGCGTGATATAATACATTTACAAACATCTTACTGCATTGTAGTCAAGGTCCTCAGTTGATTAGCAACATGGCGTTGTAGCATATTGATGATTTAAGCATGTGACCGTCAATCGTTACTCCGGTGCCGGTCAACCGATTTTGTGAAAAATCAGCACGCCTTTTTCTCCATGACATTATAAATACATATACCAATTTGTATTTAATTTGATTTGATTACATTTAATTTGATGTTATAATAATGAATATTAGATCTATTGTATTATGATACTTCACATGTTTAATATGACATTTTGACGTTTTATACGTTATTAAATATTGTGTATATTAATATCTTATATTCCACCAGGTCTTTCTAACCTAACTGATTATTTGTTAATGTCAATATAATAAAATATATGGTGAATAATAGTTCAATTCATTCTCTATTATCTTCTTATTATCATAATTACAGCAAATTTTTATACTTTATAAATCAATACACATTTCTTTATAGTCTTTCGCTTCATTAGTTAATTGATTTTTGAGGGTTTAGGCTAAGAAATTATTCTCACAACTCCTAACATATACCAAGTTTTATGAAAATCCGATAAAGCATACCATACAACAGTTTCGGGGCTGAAATCAGAAATAAATTAAACACTACTTTCCTACTTTCCTCCCCAAAACCTGGGACATAATAATACACTGCCCATATGGGGCTAAAACGTTACATCCTATTTTGTCTCCTTTTACGTGCTTTAGGGCCTATGATAAAGATCCATATTTCTCAACTAAAATTATAGGCCTAAAGCCTACTGCTATGAATAACGTATCAGTGGATAGAATCTTTTACCGGCTTCTGATATAGCATAGCTTACTCGTTGACACTCAGACTGAGACAGCTGGATTAAGCTGTCCCCGCATTACGGCCTATTTTACATCAAAATGTGAAGCGATAAAATAATATTCTCTATCTCCAGGGGAGAGAAAATGTGACTGCATCACATTGTGCATTATTTTTGTGGATTTCATTCGTCAATATTTATTTACACCAATGAATTCTATCGATAGCTTCTCTAATTTGTCAAAGTCCCGTATCATTTACTTCCAAAGCTACCTGTGAATACTGCCAACAATACACTGTTGTCATGAGAACTGTATTTGATAATTCTGTGTAACAAGGTATTAATAAGTATCCTCAAAACCTTTTGATTTTTTGTATTTAAAATCAACATTTTTCAAGATCCTTTCTTAGCGTGCACTTTTTAACATTTGGATCATAAATAACTATTTTGAACAGTCGAAGTTCTGTGAACTTTGAGAATGCGTCATGCTGTCATCCATCAGATTACCGAAATTTGAAGAACATTTGTAATACCGGGACCTAATACTTAACCATAAACCTGGGAAAGGGAATTTTCACTACTGAAAAGTCCCCAACCCGGCAGGGAATCAAACCCCTACCGCCTGGGCGTAAGCAGGCGCGCTACCAACCCACCCTTGGCGCCGGACTTAGGATAAAATACTAAAACGATCTGGAGCTTAGCTCGGAGATCGATTATAAAAATTGGTAGTTTGATTTACCTTGACTTCGAATCTAGTGTGGATTAAACGAAAGCATGCCTTATTATGTAAAGAATGCAAGACTTCATCTACGAGTTATGAATAAATAATGTACATTTTCAAATTTTTTTTACTAAAGATGGAAGAAAAGGTTATTATCAGTAAACAAAACATGTTAATCGGATTGAATTACTATATACCTTTTTATTTTTATCCCATTTTAAAGCATACTATCTGAACACTTAACAGGCTATGCTCCGAGATTTGTCTCTCCTATATGTCGTTTGTGCTTTTCTCTAGTTTGTAATTGTTACTTTATCGCATACACGTTTTTCTGTGCTAGCTTCTAACACGTATATGCGAGGAAGTTTGTTTATAAATGGTGCAAAAATATGTTGCACAAACTTTCTTGCATATACGTGTTAAAGGCTAGTACAGAAAAAAGTAAATTAAAGAGACAATTAAATTTTACTTAATACATTTTCATAAAACTTACAAGTATCTAGGACGGAAAGCTTCAGGGTCGATCTTTATGTTCAATGCTTTTACTGTGAAATAATAATAATAATAATAATAATAATAATAATAATAACAACAATAGTAATAATAATAGTCAATGGCAGTAAAACTGTATATTATTACTACTACTACGGGAAAATTCAAATATAAGTCGCACCTTGGGATGAATCGGTCCCACCCAACCCACCCTCACCGATGCAGTTTCTTTTCTACCACGATCTAGGGAATTCTTCTGTCCTCATATTATGAAGAAACTCGTGATTGGACGTTGGAGGTATGACGTCACACCGCTAGACGATAGGTGATAGGCTGACAAACCTTGCGGGATAGATAATATGCCACATTTTTAAAACATCGTACATTATTCGAAAATGCAAGGGCGCTTCGCTACGGCTGCGGCCTCCGCTTCGCGCACTTAACTATGTGGTTAGTGTTATGCATTATTTAGCTATATGAGAGGTGAATACAAGGCATTTGCGACAGTATACAAGGACAGTTGGTCACTCTGCTTCGCTCAGAAACAAAATACATCACACAGTAAATGCAAATGTGAATATCGAATGGACGGAGCTTAAGAGGCGACTTATATTTGAATTTCGCTATACTAAAACTAAAACTAAACTCCGTGGCACTACATCCCTTGAGGGATTTGGTCTACCAACCGACCGGTGCGTCATCTACCACAGGCAGATGGCAGGGTTGGGGGCATGTGGCCAGCATGCCGACTCCCAAGACCGTTAATGGTGGTTTCCATGACCGGAGCCGCTACTTCTCTATCAAGTAGCTCCTCAATTTGAATCACGAGACTGAGTGCACCCCTACCAGACCTCTCTACCTCAGAAGATCCAAGGATGTACCGGGGATCGAACCCGGACCGACGGATCTGACGCGAACCACAAGACCACGCCGGCGGTCCTACTGCTACTACTACTTAGGTTAGTATGTTTGCGTGAACCATTAGTCTATTGTAACAACTCATTCGCGTCATCTGTTTCTATTGTTTAGTGATGTCTTCGTATGTGGCATTCAGTTTAAACGATTATAATATCCAGTGACGTAGCGGCGATGAGTTATGGAAAATAAGCAAGTCCTACAAACCCGGCGTTTGCTTTTGCGAACGAGGAAACCATGGAAAACCCAAGTCAATTTGGGCGGCCACGAGGTTTGATTTGAACTCAGGACCTCTTCCCTGTTAGCCCATAGGCCTACCACCTAGCTGTAATTGGTTTAGTGTGGTCATTGCGACTGAGCTAAACTGATTGCATTTCACAACAATAAGTACATTAGGCCTATAGTTTTCTTGTTACTAGTGGCAACAAAATGCCATTCATATTTTAATTGATATGTATGTTCTGAAATTCGCATTTGAGCCGTACTTATTTCGTTTTTATCTTGATATCTATTAAATGTATAAAGAAATGTTTTAAACAAAAAATGCTCATTTTAATTTTCTCTACAACTTTACTATGGTAGGTTTTCATGTATCACCTACTGTAATGGATATAATCTAGAAAAACTGAAAATGGATACGAGTAAAGTACCCTTTAAGTCATTTTTGCAGAAATACAGATATAGCCATTTTATTACTCATAGATAAGAGTTTCCAATTTTAAATTTTTATTAAAATCGTTAGAGCCATTTTTTCAAAAATCAAAAATTTTAAAAAAGTTTTCATGAAAAGTCCCCTTAATATTTCAGTTGTAAAGCTAAATTTCTGGGCGGTTCGACAAAATTTTGAAAAAGTCCTTATTTCAAAAATGAAGTAAATACGAGCCGTTTACCCGCTGTGCTTGTCCACAGACAGACGGACAGACGGACAGACGTCATTCCAAAAATACTTTTTTCGGTTTCTAGGCTTCATGAAACATGCTCTCCCGGTGTTATCTCGACTTCGATTTTTTGTCACGATCACAATACTTTCTCTATACTCCGTATAAGCGAGAAAGTAAAATCGCTGTTCCTTCTACGTTGAACTGTGTGTTTACTGAGCCATTAGGGCACGGGTGCGCAACTGGTTCACACGCACAGTGCACAAAACTGCCCGTGGGATACTGTTACATTACAGCAAAAATTTAGGTTACAGTACCGCAAATGATTGTGACAAAGTAATCACACAGCGACTACATAAATTTAGGCAATCTACATCACTGATGATGCTAAATTTCCACCGGTGATATGGGCTAGTTGTCCATCAAGTGATGCCCGAACGACAAATGGGACTGATGGCGAGTTCCACCGACCTTCGTTTCGGCTAAAACGCGTCGTTTTCTCCTTGCTTGTGTCATGTTTACGTTCCACCGATCCTGGTTACTCCCTCACGCCGTTAATACTCGCGTTAACTTAAAGACAGAAATTCCTTGCGTTAAATCTCGCGTTTGCTTCAAAACAAGATGGCCGAATATGGTTGTATGCTGCAATATGTAGTATTATCCACATTTAACAATAAACCCAGTACATTAATGCATTAATTACAGTTTCTGAAGAATAACATGAATACAAGGGAGTGATTCATTTATTTCCTTTGCTAGGGTAGAGCAGTCAGGTAGCCTAACAGAATGTGACCCTCAGCATGAACACAAAAGCAGGATCTGGGGTTTTCTCAAATTCCACAAGACAAAACTAGTCTCTCAGGCGAGAGGATCAGTTGACACTGTAACATTGAAGCAGGCGAGTGGTTACAAAATAAAATGTTTTTCGCAGTTGCACGACATACAACAGTATTCTGAAGTATTTCGCTCATAGTTACGCCTACATGCCATCGAAAGTTCCGCTGTGTATTTGTCATTTTCTAGCTTGTATTATTACTAGTAGGTTTACGAAATGTGAAATTGATTAATATATCTCTATTGGATTACTTCTCAATAAATTAAGAGTGCACGGTGTTTATTGTCATTGAAGAAAAATTAGGCCTAAGTCAAATCGTTTTTTGAGTGTGTTATGTGTTTGTTATTCCCGTGTTATGCCATTTTCTATCTCCTATGACTACAAAATTAAGGTTAGAGCTAGGCTGTGCACTTATCACATTGTAATAGTTTGCAATAATTTTATGATATGGTATAATAAATTGTAATAATATTACACCAGCAGTAGGCGTATAGCCTAGGCCCAATTCACATTTGATGTTTGATACATTTTTGATACCAATAGCATCGAAAGAATTACAGGTTAGCTTAAAAAAATTATGATAAAGCTTGATAGGTTAATAGTGCGAGTGCAACATCATAAATTGTATAATTTTCTGCATTAATAAAATAAATAACATTAATAATTGCGTTCTACTACTAATGTTTATTTTCTGCTGGCTACTGTGAAACATAGTAGCCAACGTTGCCAATGGAAAAATGACTTTGAATTGCGAAGGAATCGGGCATGGAAACAATATAACATTCAAATTTTGCATCTCGATATATAAAAAAACAATACTCACTCAACATATTTATAATTTTAAATGATGTTATATGAAAATTACTAGTCGTGTGTTCTCAGGTTTAACATTGTATGTTGGCAGTAGCGACAGTGAATGTATGAGAAGCTTGTGTACCGAGATTGCCTGCCTTCTAACGCGCGTTTGGAAACGGGTGTTTATTTTAACGACAAAAGTGTTGGTGGAACAGTGTCCACTTAACGCAGACGTTAGCCGGCGCGGTGGCTCATGCTCTAGCACATGAGCCTGGCATGCTTGCGGTCCTGAGTTCAAATCTCGGGGCCGGCGGGTGTGTCATTCGTGGTGGACGAAGCCGTGATTTGGGTTTTTTTTTCTCGGGGTTCTCCCGTTCCCCCCTTTCATTCCACCAACACTCTCCACTTCATGTCACCTTTCCCCTCTTTTCATCCTCATCCTGTTTCCACTTCTGGCATCGGGTCTGCTTCGGCAGTCAGAGCCCTTTGGGGGCCTCTCCCGTTCTCCCCGCTGCTTGTGGTCAAGAGGTTGTTGGTGGTGTGTGTCACGAACCTGTCGGGGCTCCCGGTTGGAGGTACCGCAGGGGGTGGCGCACACGTGGCATGGTCCTAGGCTTGTTGGATGTAGGGGAGTTCCGTGGGGGCCCACGGGGGGCTTTGCGAGTCCGGGGCGGCCTATGGGCACGCAACTCATCCCATCCCAGAGGTAGGGGCGTTCCCACCCCGCCTCCCCGCCTTAAGGGGCACAAAATAGAATAGAAATAACGCAGACGTTATACAGTAATAGCGCGTTACTAAAGTCTTGTCGGTGGACATAGACATTTTAAAAAACAATTTCATGAAACATCCATCTGTTCATGTGCTGACTGCATTGCTTAAGGAATTCCAGAGCGAAATATACATCTCTATCACTTCTTTGCAGAAGAGAAAAGTTAGGAAACATATTATCATACAGAAACACGCATACGACATGGATCTCTGGAAAAGTTATTCAGCTGGTACAATATCGTTACTACAGTACACCAAAACTTTGGGACGTCGTTACCAGCTTTGAAGAAAATGAGTGTTATGACGAATCCTTTGGAGAATGCAGTGGACGCCACACTTCTAGTGTAAGGTAATCCTTAATGCTCATTTCCGCTAATGTGTTAACTTTTTCGGTACTGTAACCATGCCCATTTGCGTAAATGCAACGTACTTTTGCGTAAAAGTGCTACACCGCACTGTGCGGTAGGGTAATGTCTCCCACTACAGTCGCCCTTGACGTCAGAATAAAGTAGTTTCGACGTGACACTGAACATGAAGAGCATGTTTCATACGTCACAGCATGGGTGGGGTACTAGAACGTTTCCCCTCAGTTGCTCAGGTATGCATTAGGGGCTACCTCCATTGAGAGGCAGTTTGGAGTAATAATAAATAAGTTAGTAGTGAAAGTAAAAGTATTATTTACAAAAATCTGTAAGTAAGAATTAGATGCGCAAACATTTACTGCAGAAAGACAGGCAGAAATTATATTTTAACCTACAAAATACTTAGTTCAGGTCTGAGGATTTAGTATTCAGTATGGGAAGTTTCAAATTTACGAGGCAGAGTAAAGCCGTCACTCCGTAACTTGTCGGATTATGTGACAGTCACTCCTCTAATTAGTTTGTATTTAGCATAAGCTCTTCCGATCCACTTAAAACTCAATTAGAGTATTGTTCACTATCGTTATAACATTAGGGTATATGTACATTGAGTTTATCTGAAACGCTTATTTCAAATTTCTGCACTGTAACATACGGAAAACTCTATTTGTTAGAACTTCCAAATAATTTACACACTCAATATGTTTTCCTTTTAGCATTCCTCCAGCTATAAAAGTTGAATCAACTGCAATAGTGTTTTCTAATGATATAGTATAAGGATATAATGCAGTAGGTTTCGTTAGCTAGTCATTAAATAAAATCAGTTGTCAAATATTCCTGTACAGTTATATTTTTAACTGTAGATTTAAAAACATTAAAATTATAAATTAAACTTATTATAATGGCATTATTAAGTGCCAGAATGGTACATTATGAGATTGTGTGAGCGACGGGAAAATGTGTCCATCTGTAGGCCTAAGTACGCGCGATAACTCAAATACGCTTTATCGGATTTTCATGAAACTTGGTGTTCGCATTTATAACGTCAATGGAAGAAAGCCTATTGATATTGGACAAAATAAGTTGACCGGTACCGGAGTAAAGCCCAATTTAGTGCCTAATTTAAGGTAATATATTAAAAAGAATTTATCAAATGCAAATAAAAAATTGATGACAATAATATTGTTAAGGTTTCCTTTTACGTGCCGAGTAAACTAAGTAGACACAGGAAGCTTTTCTTTGTCCCCAATATCAGGGTAAATACTGATATTCACAAAAATTCACCTCTAAATAAAGTAATCATTTTGTTCAATAAAATGCATTTTTTTAAATGCATTAAAATACTTAGAATGTCAGAAAATTAATATAAAAATGCTTTAGCCGAAGTTAATTTAATGATGAATTTAAATTATTAAACATAGTCACAACAAATTGTCGTTAGTGTATTGGTTTAATGTATCATGCCAAACATTCTCCTCATTCTTTCTTTCTTACCCTTAATGTTTCTTTTATTCACAAAGGCTGTGTTTAGAGAAGAAACCTGACAACTGTTGGTAACCAGAAGTGGCTATGAATTTCTTTCTCTTTGCATTAAATTGCAGTAATGTATCTTTTGTGTTTTTATCTTTGGATCTTTTGTTTTTATTATTTTGTATGTATGAATTTTATTTTTGTCATGAACATTGTAATTGGGTTTTCTACCTGTAATGTTCATTATTATTATTATTATTATTATTATTATTATTATTATTATTATTATTATTATTATTATCATTAATAATAAATAAATAAATAATAATAATATCAGTTACCATGAAAACATCCTGTTATACAGCGTTGTGCTCCCGGCCATCTCGGAGCTGCTGGACGCCTTCTGAGGTTACGTGTGCTATAGTTCAGTTTTATTTTACCATCATGTAATTCTACTCTTCTTTCTAACTTTGCAGGTATGTTTCTCTAGTTTTTCTAGCTGGTGGGGCTTTAGTTTATTTCACTTAAATTTATTTGTTTTCCCACCAGCTTTCTATTTCGGTTATTTCATATTTCTGCGTTATGTTTAGTTCTTTCGGAGGAATGCTCGCTCGACCGACTACATCTCTATATCAAGCCTTCAGCTCAGACCTATTATTTTAAAATTTTGCTCCGACATTTCTGTTCTTTCATGCCTTCCTGCCTCACAGGAGGTATGCTGGAGTTTTGTTTAGCCAAGTTTTGTTTGAAGAGTCATGTTATTCATACTGTTTCTGATCAAGTATAAAATAAACTGTCATGTCTGGAATTTCACTTTAATTATTTTCGCTACAGCCTTTTATTTCCTGCACATACTATATTGTTTATTGGGAGTTTTGGTATTTGGGATACGGCCTGGGTATAAAAGCCTGTAGGGCACGTTTCAGCGTTTATATACAGCTTTGGAAGTTACAATATACTTGGCTTTGACAAATAACACTACCCACCTTTGTTCTTCCGTAAGCCCTGTTTAATGAATCGATCTGGAGCTTAACTCGTAAATCGATTTAAAAAATAACTTATTTTCTTCATAACATAATTGCAATTACCACTGATTGAACAAAAGCATTCTGGCACTTGGTTACATCAGTTTACCTGATTTTACTAACTAAATTAATGTGTCTGTATGCTGTGAAGTGGACAAATATTAATATTAATGTAAAGTACCAGTTGAATAGAACTTCAGGAAATGAAGTGTACATTTAATAAGTACTTCTATTATTTCAGATGACAAAAAGTTATACATCTGATCTTGTGTTTACCTTAGTTACGGATACAAAATAATGTTTGTGGCAGCTCAGCCGCTAGCTATACTTGGGACTTCAACCATCGTAATATACTTGTACGTTACAGCAAGTAATATTTTTGATAGGCCTACATACATTTCAGAAAATGTAATTGCGCAAAAGTGCGTAAAAAGTTCGTAAACTATCCTGGTATTTCAGTTCCGGACAAAAGTAATGAAAGTAATCTTGTAAATAAGTTTAAGGAGACAGTTTCTGTGCCGAACCAGAAACCAAGAAAACATCCACCTGTTCTTATTGATGAGAAGACTGATGAAATAGAAGAGATATAGAACAGTATCCGAACCGAATAAAGCTGGTTTCACGGAAGAAGAATGAGTCCTTGTAGGCCTAAATGCAGATTTTCTACAAAGGTGTCACGAAATGTATGTTAATGGAGGGACAACATTTCTACAGCCTCTAATAAAAGTTATAACGGCAATCAAATACAGTTGTCATGGGTAATGTCACGAGAGATCCGGAGTTTATCTTGAGAGAATCCGGACCTCGAGCTATTGTGAATACAGTACAGTCCCGCTATTCCGAACCCTGCTATTCCGAAAATCCGCCTATTTCGAACAGAGTTCAGAAATAATACCGATTTTTTAAACTTAAAAACAGGAGAAATTAAAAAGACGTTCCTGAAAAAACGTACATATATTGTTAAGATATACAAAGAAGTTAAATGGAGATATGCATAGAGCCTAAGCTTGATGAAAATTACTAAAACCAAATTGGAATGAAAGCTGGCACTTAATTTACGCCTTAACAAGTCAATTCATTGATATTATTCATGAAATCCGCCTATTCCGAATTCCCGCTAAACCGAACGGTGTTCGGTCCCAATTAGTTCGGAATAGCGGGAATCTACTGTAGTTACATAATTAAGCATGTAGTGCCTGGAATGGTTTCAGCAAAGCGTTTCCAAATATGATTGCATACGTAATTGTAAAATATGTGTACATAGCGTACATTTCTGCATAAATCAGGTACGAGCGTAGGCTAGTAAGCAGGCCTACTGACACTATATAGCGATAAGCTGCACCGTGGGCCTAATTTTGTATGGAAGCATCGGACTCAGAACGCGAACATGAGACTCGCCTTTCTGGACTCATCGGGTTAAGAAGCCTCTTAATTCTTAAAAAGTAAGGAAACTGAAAATGCACCCAGATGATGAGATAATACCATTGTCATTTAAGAAAGAAGAAAGAAAGAAAAAAAACTCCAGTCTGGAATTATTTTAATTGAGGAAATTTAAAATTTACAAACAAGCTGAAAACGAAGCAAAAGAACGATTTTTTTAGTTTATATTTGATTAAATATTACTCAATGTACTTCACTTTATTTCAGTATTTAATGTTTGAATGCAAGACGAGTCCAAAGTTCGTGAAATACACAACTCCAAGCCGAACGTTTCAGTATAGCAGGTGATTTGCATGATTCTAGGTATAGTTATCCTGTATTACAGCTTCTAGATCTGTATCTCCATTATTTCCACCTTACAAGTTCTATGATACCTCAGCGGAAGTGGAGACAATTATTCACGTACAACACTTGTTTGATGTGTCAAGTAATATTACTCTCAGGTTCCTTGATCTATATTACATCATAGCAGTTTCTAGTTAAATTGAAAACCATGCAGAGCATCCTTATACGTCCCTATAATAATTACTGCACGTGGATATTAATATTCTGTCATGTGATCCCAGATTAGCTGATAAGAATATGGAAATAACGTCTTCCTCTTTCCTTCAAAATGTAAGAATATTCTGCAGTGACAACTAATTTCCGCATGTTACTGTAAAATTATTACATAGTACGGTACAATTAAAAATAAAAATACAAAACATGGTACTACGCATATTTTTGTTTATGTTAACAGAAAGATTCCTTGCGAAATAAGGCCATTTTTTTCTGTTTATGTAAACTTAAGGTGAAAACTTTAATTTTATTCCGGTACAATGGCCATATATTATTATTATTATTATTATTATTATTATTATTATTATTATTAAGAGTGCATCTATGGATATAATTTTATATGGGCATAATTTTCCCTTCACAAGTTTAAATTTTGAGAAATGTGTAAAACTGTAAAAAAAATTAGTACAATTTCATATACAGGTATGTATCATGTACATTTTTCAATGTGACGTAAAATATTTTGGTTCTTCTGTTTAATTGTGGAGTCTTTGACATAATATACTTTAAAATACTTTTCACAGTTGTAGGATCTGAGGTTTTCCTGGCGCAGAAGCTGAGTGAAGTTTTCTCGGGCAGTCAGCCAGGTGGTTCCGTCAATTAAACCCGACGTTTCGGAGGACGCTGGGAAGACGCAGAGCCATGCTGACACCTGATTGGTCGGTACGGTCCAATTAGCTTTTAATATATACACGACCCCAGAACGACCACTCGGCACTTCAACGCCTTTGAAGATGGAGGCAGCGTTGTCCTCCGAAACGTCGGGTTTAATTGACGCAACCACCTGGCTGACTGCCCGAGAAAACCTCACTCTACTTTTAACAGGTTTACGTATACAACTTGAATTTGAATTAAAGTCACCAAGTTTCCAATTTTGTTACTTCCAAAACTGTATTCCTAGACATTTGAAATTTATATTTGGTAATTTATTAAAGTCCGGGCGGCTTGGGTCCCTTAAATTCTAAAAGGGAGAAGTAAAACTAAGATAAAGAAGAAGAAGTAATTATTAAAACCCACCTGAACCTGTTTTTTTTATAACAATACCCACTCGTTGAACATATAGTGTTCTCACAGTATTAAGCATTTCATTTCACAGACTGCATTAGAGACCAGTATATTTGGTGAATTAAAATGAACAATAGTGGTGGGATAAAATGCTCAAAGCTGTAAAATAAAATAGTCACAGCGGTGAAATGGGGTGACGTACCTTTGAGCAAGTGAGGGAAATATGCCTACTTCACTTGAGCAAAAATATCTACTTCATTTGAGCAAAAATGTCCACTTCACTTGAGCAAAAATTAGTCGTGTATTCCAACGATTTGGCAACGCCGCATTCAACTGCTAGGCTATTATACTTCTACATTATCCGTACGATGGAGCCTAAGGTAAACATTCGGACATGAGAAAATGGTTAAACCACTTTTTCGGGTTACCATATTTACCACCAGAACAGGTATCTGATGCATTCGTAGAACTTCACAGCATTGCTCCCGATACTCCCCTAGCTAATCAATTTCTAGATTACCTCATGGAAAAACTACGTAAGCGATGACAGTCAGTTCCCTCCAAATCTTTGGGCACAGCCGCCAAATGGAAACTTCCCCAGAACTACAAAAGGCGCAGAGTCCTTTCACAGACATTTCAAAAGGGAATTTTACTGTGCACATCCATCGATACATATTTTAACACAGGTTTAAAGGATCGACAAATTCAAAAGGACATATCAACCCGACGCAGAAGGATGCGAAAAGGAAAAAATAAGAAGTCTGAAACTAACCGACTTTATGCCATTAAGAACTGGGACGATAACGTTTCGGGAAAGATTAATTTATTAAGATATGTGACGCTAATCGCTAATGGGAGCTAGATATAAAGCACAAACACTGTAATTTCGACATTGTCATCAGGACGTGCCCATCAAATGGCGGTGGACATAAGTCAAATTTAGGAAGTGACGTGCCCATGAAATTGCGATGAAACCACACAGTGTTGCCACATCTCGTTTCCAGGAAAAATGTAAGTGCCATTTCTGTATTTCTTTACTTTGCTCAAATAAATATTTTCATTTGCTCTATTGCTATGGCGATTTGCTCAAATGTAAATCACCGGTGAAATGAACATAATTACAATCATCTTGCGTACACAATATATTATACTAAGAGGCAAAACTTTTAATTGGACAGGAGAAGTTATATGTTTCACATCAGTTTACTTCTTATCAGTTGGCACTAGTGAGTGTGACAGAAGCAAATACAACGTTCGAGTTTGGTATTATGTGTGTAGTGTGTATCTTGTGATATAGGGCAAGACCGGGTGGCGCGCCGCACCGGGATAGATGCCGCACCGCCTCTAACTTGAACATTTGATGCTAGGTACCGCTAATTGTCGTGATACCATCTCCAGTTCCCTCCCTAGAGTAATTGGATCGCGTGTTTTCATTGTTTGTGGTGTTTGTGTTCCTGATCTGTATTTGTTCTATTTTTTCTGAGTATACTACTTTTAATAGACTATTTAGAGGCAGTAAAGATATTGTGAGTGAAGTTCGCCATAACAACAATAACAATAAGCTCTACAGATGAGTGCGGCGCGTGTCCCTGAGTTTTGAGTCACAGCTTTCAAGGGTGACACGCCGCACAATGTCTTGCATTATAATTACTCTCCAAAATTATTTTTTCTGCTCTTTTCAGCAATAAGCATGCCAACAAGTTATAGGGAAAGGGAGGGAGCTAAACATCGTGGCCTATGGGGTGACAGTGACCTACAGGAAGCTGTTCGGCGAATTAAGGCAGGGGAAATTTTCATTCGGGAAGCCGAACGTTGCTATAATATGCCAGAGAGGACTATTCGTAGGGAATTGGAAAAACCCTCACTTGGGCCTGAAAATGAAACAAGGCTAGTCGCCAATATTCAGAGATTGTGTAGATAGGTTATCTTTTTTCCGTACGTGCCTTTGAAGTAAATTTAAACTAATATTATGAATGCGGCATGTCTCCCATGCGTGCGGCATAGCACCCTGTAACGCGGCATCTCTCCCGCTTTGCCTTTCAATTTAGTAATTGCATTTACACGTTTAATTATTATTTTATAAATATTTCCTTTGCTTAAATATAGGCCGGGAAGATCATAACTTGGAATCTCAAAAAGAGTTTTCAAAATATTCAATCCTGTTTTGAGGTAGACGAATTTCAAGAAAAGTGCGGCGCGTCACCCTATCTTGCCCTAGACCCTAAGCAATCCTTTCCTTTGTGTTCTTTAGTTTTTGATACTTTTGTTTTATTCTTCCGAAATTACGACTCATGAACATGTGAGTGGTGCACAAAAAAGAGCCCAACCTTTCTCCGTTACGCCACTGCTCCTACACCCGCAGCCATAGAAATGCAGAAGACAGGTCATTGTATCTCGAACTCTGGATCTCACCGGTTAGTTTTAGTTGCAGGCGTTTACGCTTCCGCAGCAGTTGTCTTTATGTTTATTCACATACTTAATGTGCTATACTGTGGTCAAGTATTCAATGGTGCATGTTGACCAATACACACGTTAATTATTATTCAAATTAGCTTCCAATAAACAGTCTGTGTTTTGGAGTTTTCTCATTGTGGGATTCGTTATAGGCCTGATCAATCTATTTGCAATTTTCTAAATGATCTGTAGGCTATGCTATAATCAAGGTTGCTGATTGTCCCGATTTAATAAACGCCGTAATATTAGCCTATATTTTGTTCGACCATGCTATAATACGTTTATTATATGTGACATAAATTATCTTAATGCCATCCATTAAAGTAAAGATTTTTCATGAAAACACTGGTGAAACTGCATAATAAAGAACCTGTATTTAAAATAGATTCAATTCTGTTCTTGTTAATTTTAATATTATTCAAAATTGAGTTCATTGCCTGTTGTCAAAATTCGTTGGTTTCAATAAAATGGCCAAGAATAAGCTTCGACTTGATCGCACGCCATCAGTTAACTATCGCAGAAGACGAGAACTTACTAACAGCTGATTGCTGATTAGATCGATGATTCTAAAATCATCTAAAACTTAAAACTTAAACGTTTAATTATTGTCGAGAAATAAAAGTCATACGCAACTTTCCTTGAATTGTAATCAATAGGACAAGGCATTTAATATAAAATAGTTAAAAAATGCAAAATAAAATGCATTTATGCCCTACACATAGTTTTTAAAATGACACAAAATAAAAAAGACCAATAAATTATCCGTTAGTACTTACAATTATTTTTTAGAAGTAACGAGTTGATTTTAGAAAGCAATTTAATGGATGGCAGTGCTAAATTTAAATTTACGATAAACCTCTTAATTTATTACAAAAGAAGTAAATTAATACTACCTGGACAAACTTTGCGAAAAATAATTTTTTTATGAACTAACCTGCCCATCAGATTGCTCCTAGCCCAAGCAAATACCTCACTCAACTCTTCTGTACAAAAGAATGGCATAATGTATTATTCTGCGACATTATCACCCCAAGACCGTCTCGCAATCCATATGATATTACAACTTTAAGTTCAAGCGTTCTGGGTTGCTTATGAGCACGTAGAAATGAGGAAGGATAGGAAGATCCACCCAGTCTATTACAGACATGGGAAAGGCCTACAGTCTATAGGCCTATGTTAGTGGTTTAATGAAAGTAAAGGGTGATGGGGAATGATACAAAGGGAAGGGGAAGTGGAGATGAAACGTAAAGACGAAAATTCCAACTCAGCATTTGGCTTGTCGACGAGAAAAGGCACTAGTAAATCCTCAGACACGTGGTCGTGTCATTTGATCGGAGCCTCGGACATTAATGGCTCAGCCAACTCGCTGGACTATTCCACATTTACCTAATTAGAAATGAAACATACATTTTATCTATCAGAACAATCGGGAACTACTAAATCAACTTAGAACCATTTCACAAACTTGTATTCATACGAATATAAGAAGCATGTCCATTTGGGCTATCCTAATAAGAGCTGCAATTTTACACATGCACCCTTTTTGCACTGAAGTGATAAAACTTCAATTCTTCCAGCACAATATACGTTTAATTTATTAATAATTAATATAAATATTTATTTTATTTCTATATATGAAACACCTAAAGGTCATACCTTCACTGCAAGTTGAACAGTTGAGTAAAATAATTTAACTGAAATTGTCAGGTGGAATTAAATGAGCATTACTCATTTCAGTTTCAGAACTTGAAGTGGAAAAAAAGCTGCTATTTAGCAAAGGGGAGAGACATGTTTTGTCCTTAGTCTGCTACCCCATCATCCCCATTGTCTTGTTCTCGCCTGCATGCGTTCTATGCCACTTCTGGAGCACATAATCCTGGAGTTTCGTCAGATCTGCCAACTTCTTTGCATTTCTACTATAGAAATAACTTTGTGATTCCGTCCCTTGATATAGACTTTTAAGTATAAATGGAACCTCCAACTTGGAAAAGTCTTCTGATGTAATCATGCCTTCTGATGTAATCATAGTACAAAGTCATGCTTATCCAATAACATGGATAGTATCGGAATTCCGTGCAGGCTGGTAAAGCAAGTATCTTGGTCGGCGTGCATTTATTCAAATTTTTGTGTGACGAACATTCAGTGCAAAATGGGCTGATGTGCTACTTGTGTCCTTTCTACAAGAACAATTTTTTAATCTTTAGATTACAGTCATGAAAGACCGTACATGTGTATATTCTTCACTGAATGGTTGATTTACTATGTAGATCATGAAACGAAATGATTGCCATAATATTATAATTTTTTCAAATGACCTATTCATATATAGATTGATGATACATTTTATTCTATATATATGCATAATTTTATTAATTCCGAATATATATATTATAATGAGTGTATCAAAATTAAAATCGCAAACGTACATGTTATCCTGGGGTGTTCGCAGGAACTTTTAACTCTATGCGGTGTCGCGTACATATTTAATCATATGCCAAGGACGAGATTTCGAACACCTCATGCAACAGGTACGAGGGTAGAGTAAAATTAAAACACGTAATCTTCTGATGTAGTACTGTAAAAAGTAAAGTGTTCCCCATACAGGCCATGGAGGCCCATAGGGTTCCAGGAGGTTGAGGCTACCAGATTTTAGACATTCGGTTCGTGAAGGTGGTAAGGTTGTCGGCCTTACGCATCGGCCGCCTTTATTCCCAGGATGGCTCCTGGTACTCATTTCTGTTAGAGGCTGAGTTGACCACAGGGCAAATTAAAAAACTCCAACGACTTCATCGGAGATCGAACCCGCGACCTTCCGGCTTGTAGCACAGCGCCTCAACCTCTACGATATGGCATACCCGTGAAGTAGTTCTGTACTCCTGGTTAAAAGAACTTGAATGTTACAAAAAGAACAATAATTCTAACGACATGTCCAATAGTTTTTCTTACTGAAGACCATTGTAACCATTTTATCAACTAGGATGACAGACAATGGAAGTGACGGCTTGTGACACTAATTCGAAATTACCTCATAAACTGCTTGTTTGAAAATCCATGTTTACTGAACTTTTTTTCTTTCTTTTTCTTCTTGTGTACTTTCAATTGTGTCGAGCTATGATAAACATATATTTATGTATTGGAGCTATTTAAAAATTACCAAGTTATGCAAGAAGTATTTAGAGTGACTGCAGCGTCTATTGCTAGCAAGAATTAAAAAAAATTAGCTGTCCGTAGACGAGATTAGGCTACTATGCATAAGGGTAAAACGTGCTCAATAAGCACTATCATAGGCTACATTGTAATTCTAAATAATGTGCACTCTATTTATGCCGATATAAAGTCTACTAACATTTTCACGGTTATTGATGTACATATGCGTCGCCGCAAAAATAGCTTAAAGACTGCGATTTAAGCTTCATACATTAATGTTTTATCTTAAAACATGAAGATATTTATTCTCGAATTAAAATTGTCATTTATGGAAGCCAGCTATTTCAATAAAATTATCTTAGTCGGCATCAAAATTATGACCCACTAATGATTTTACTTGATGAATGCTTATATTAAAATATAAATTCAGCTCCGAAAGAATTAAAAACGGCAAGTAGGGGGTAGAAGTCAGGAAGTGTATTTCAGATATTCATTTACCCAACATCTCCCTAAGTTGTTCCAGACGAATTCGTTCATCTCGTTTCTTTAAATTTATTCCTCGTCTATCTCTTACTCCTACACCTACGACCAGTTTATTTTGCCATATTTATTTAGCTAGCTATGTGCCATTTCAAAAATATCCTGGGAGATAGCGGCTAGCCGGACACAAAGTCAATTGATTTTTTTCCTAGTAATCTGGCTAATAGTATAATTATTGTGGATAGTAAAATGATAAATGCGAGTTGAAGAGAACTGAACTTTTATTGGATTGTCCGGCACCTACCAATTAAAGTGAACTCGAAACCACAGAGTGGCTGAACAATGCTTCACTTAACATAAATTTTGTCAGAGGTTTAGGCAGTGCTCACGCAGCCGATTATGCTTAACTCAGCGATAGCCTTGGAAGTAGTATGACCGCTAATTCTCGAAGACTCTAATTCTCGCTTTAATTGTATCAATTGCCATTCTATTTATTTTACCTCTATACAGATCCAACTTCCGTAGAATCCAATTTAATCCAATTAACAAATTTATATTCTGAATAATAGTTAAGAGATTATTTGATATAAATTTTCTCTATGTCGAATTTATAAGTGCATTCAGTGTAATTTTACCTCTTCTGGACTTCGTACATAAGCATAATTCAAGTAGGTCTATACAATTTTCTTTCTCAATTTTAAGAAAACAGGCGGATACAAAATATTTCCTGCTGTGCTGATCCATTCTGGTCAGGTTTGGCCACGTAAAAGAAATAAGATTATTGTGACAAGGCTCGAGGAACACGTCTCGGTATCGATTCCCATTATTTATTTCACATTACAGCAAGAGTCATGCACGAGGGTCGTCCAGAAAGTAAAGAAAGATTTGGAATAACTAAATAATGAATGATATCAACACAAAACTTTATTTACAAAGGTACAGTACTGCCTGTTCATTTAGACGTGAACGCTTGCATGCGCCGCAGACATAGGGCGGGACGGAAGGGGAGTGTGTTGCTAGTATGGATCACGTGAGACTGATACCACTGCGCATTGTGTTTACAGTGTTCACGTCTAAATGCACAGGCAGTACCTTACTCTATTATTCAACGAAATGCTGTCAAGGCATTTATTGTATCGTGGTATCAGTTTTTCAAAGTAGATGTTATAGCCTTCTACCGCCAAAGACCTGAGCCTGGAGTTTCTGACAAGGAACACAGAATCCTACTGTGCAACTCTTAAACGATACGACGCGCTATCAAAACAAGAGACGTGAAAAGTTGTCTGAAAAGGTGTTTTTGATTCACGACAGCGCTCGGCATCATTCAGCTGCTCAAACTCAGGCACAAGTTCAACATTTTAAATGGTAAATTTTTGGGCATCCTCATTACAGCCCTAACCTGGCACCCAGCGATTTTCAACTGTTTCCGAAACTAAAGGACTTTTTGGGTGGAAAGTCCCAACTGATGAAGACCTCAAAGTGGCAGTGACATCCTAGCTTAAACCTGGGCCGTCGTAAGGTTGCACTTTCCATTCTACAAGTTAAGTTGCCAGTATCAAAGATTGACAAATGAACTACTCGACTTCGTTTGTCACGACGCAAATAGCGACGTGCATAATCAACGATAGGAGACCATTCCTAAACAAAGGAAGGGTTGGGGGACCGCAACTAATCGATATTGAACATTTTCATGATTATCGATACTGCCCTGAATTTATTTGAATTACAGAAAAGGAGAGGTGCGCATGCGTCGACGGTGAAGCGACGAGAGAGACGTGTGGAACCTGAAAGACAGTTAGTAGTACGTGCCTGACCACGAGAGAGAGAAGTTGAAAAGGCAGAAGGGAGAAGACGAGATTGGGATGTGTGACAGCGGTAGAGGCGTTCTGGCATAATGGTGTGTCAGACTTTCATCTAAAGGAAATTCTGGTTGTGAACTTCCTTGACACGGCTATATGGAGATAGTCATTAATCAGAAGAATACACCAAGTCGGCCAGTACGAGACACCGCTACAGCGAACATCAGCTGTGAGAGTGAGTCGTGACTGCTCGCTCTGAATAAGAGCAGATATGGACATAAGGAAGTAATGGAAGACAACTCAGGATCGGAGGATAAGTTGGACATCACTGGTTGAGTATAATCGTCTAGACTTTTTCTTATTGTTTGGGGAGTGAGAAAATTGAGATATTCCTTTTTTTGTAAGGATGGTTTCTAAGTAATGTGTGGCGATTAGACGCCGTATCGTATGATAAAAGAATAGAATAGGAACATAGAAGTGAGAATTCTAGAAGTAAAGTGATGAAGTCCAGTAATCCAACTATTTTCTATTTCTGGTCTAAGTTAATTATAAAAGAGCAGTCAAGAGCCTAACCGCTGAATGCCAAAGATAGATCTCTTCACTTTGGGGTTTTATGGGTGATTGTTCCACGAATGAATACATAGCTAGGGGCAATTGGTGATGCTCATATAAACTTTGTTATTTTTGAGACAGGACGCGAGGGGAGTAAGGAAGAAAGGTAATTAAGGGGCATGCTTAGTACTTCTTACGAGGGCCCCTCCCACTTGGGTTTCTTTCAGGTGACGGGTGACTATCTATAAATAGATTTCATGCTGGCCTGTAGTGTTAAGTTATGTTTTTTATAGAGATTTATCTACCAGCGAAGGTGTATGGAATATGGTAGAGGGGGATAAGAAGTGGAAAGATTGAAGGGCAAAAGAAGGCCTACGAGTGGTAGTGCAGTAGGTGTGTACCATTGGAAAATTTACATGTTAGGGTAGAAGTAGAAGTCACTACAGGGGTTATAGAGAAGCTTACTAATCTGGGCGTGAATTAGTTTCAGTTAGAATTCTAGGGAATTTAGAGACAAAAGAAGATTGGGTGCCCATGCTGAAGAGTAGTAACTTAAGAAGTAGGAAAACTAGAATAACCACCAAGTGAATTAAATCAATGGTATAAGCTGAAGGGAACTCTACTTAAAGAAAGAAAGGGGTTAAAAGATAATAGCTGATGATTGGTCAGGTTAGAAAGAGGAGAATCGGTAATTACGAGTAGTGTACTGATGATAAGTAGTTTATGAACAAGTACTAGAGATTGTAAGGGTGAGGTGGGGGAACGCCGGAAGTATCCCGAATCAAACAAATAAAATCTGGTAATAGGCAAGGCCTATACTAGTAACATATAAAGAAAAGAAATTTATGAGAGATTGTGAAAGCCATCGATGTTGGAGGCGAACAACGGCCCCACGTGCCTCTAGGAGAGAGTGTCAGGGACCTCTGACATCGATTTACAAAATTTTATTTTTATTTGCGGCCCATTAATATTTTCCCGGTTGCAGGAGAGGAGTCAGATTGTTTGTAACTCAAGATCTAGACGCCGCTCCTGTATCGGTGGTCTATCGCCACAGTCACTCTGTGGGTATAGGCCTAAACTTCTATTTCTTTCTTCATGAGACTGTCTTTCCTATCTATCTTTAAATACAATTCTTCATGGACTAAGATGACTAGTAGACTCGTATAAGAGACATAGGTGGGATTATTGAGTGTAATCTGTAGAGTTAAGGACTGGATTATGAATTGAAAACCTTTATTTATTCAAAAAAAAAGAAAAAGGTATAATATATATATTGAACTATCCTGAAGTTGCAAATGTAAATGACTACACAAGTCAGTAGTAAATTAGAAGAATAATACAAGACGTTCTAGTAGATACCTGGAAACAAAAAAGAAAAAAGAAAGAAGGTTAAAGTAATTAATTAGGGATTTGTTATTGTTGAACAGAGAACGTACTTATATAGTTAAACTGAGTATACTAACCTTGAATAATTAAATACTATCCTACTAATAAAAATGTTGAATGGATAATGTTGGGTAAATGTAATTTATTGTATGTAAGATTGTTATTGTTGAAAAAAAGAAAAAAAAAATAATATATTAAATAAATTATGGTTATTGTTATGCAAAGTAAATTAACGTGAAGTTCAGATTTTTGACCCTTATCCTTGTAATGGTTTGAGAGTCGCTGATTTTTGGGCTAAGTTATATACTTTGGTAGTGAGCACTGAAAAAGGAGAAAAAGAAGAAACAGGGAGAAGCAGAGTAATAAACGAAAGGTAAATCCGAACCCAATTCCCGTCTCCACTGTTAATTTAAAAGCTAGTCGAGAGGCATGTAGATACATAGCCTGTGTATCTATAATTTAATTTGTGACTGGGCTGATACTTAACAAAAAGAAAAGAGGAAGCGTATTGATGATGGCGCCCCTTAATATAAATTTTCATCAATATTATCAAGACTGGGTAAATTGTTAAAAGAAAGAGAAAGTAGACTGAGAGTAGGAAATTTGCAATCACCCGGTGACAGAGGTAGTTGTACTGAACGTTGGAATGTGGACTATGCAGGCAGTGTTATGATGACACGACAGGTGCATGAGTGACCTTGTTTTGTAGGAGTTCAGTAAACTTATATACTACGATTGAGAATAATCACATATTAGTCGTCACAGATTTTGGCGAAGAATTTTGGCGAAGATTTAATCCAAGAAGTTAGGGAACTTTATAGCATAAAGTAAGAAAAGCCCATCACAAAGTTTGGTCGCCCATTACGTGGGGCTTGATATAAGAAAAGAAAATAAACATTAATCAGTTAGAATTGGAAACTTGAAATACGAGTCGTCATATAGTTTGGAGCCCATAGCGTGGGTTGAGTTGTGTTGAAATCACATATTTTGATAGCCCATAGCGTGAGGCAGTGATAGTTTGATATCCTAACGTGGGGCGAGATAGTGTTAAAAGAATTTTGGGAGTTAGGTTAGTATAACTGAAATTTATTCTCAAAGAAAAAAAATATAATAATAATAACATATTTTTGGGAAAAGAATAATGACTATTGACAAGTAAGGACTTCTATAGATGACTAAGACAGAACTGAACTATTGTGTTCTAATCTTTTTTTTCAGTGGTATTGTTAATATATAAATATGGCTACTTATGTTGATCCATATGCACAAATAAGAGCAGCTGAGTTAACCCAAGCTATTAGGAAGTTGAGGAAGGCGGATTTAGAGGCAGAATGTGATAGAGTAAAGTTACCGACCACAGGTACAAGGGATGAGTTAAGACAACGCTTGTTAGATTATGCCCGCAAGAACCCTCAGTCATTTCAAGTGTTAATTACGGCTTTTGCTCTGAGTCAGGAAGTTTTGGAAGAAGATTTAGTTGAACATAATATAACGGTTCCACAAGATTCATATGGAGATGTAGTGTATACATGGGTTAAGTTAATGCGTAGGAAGGCCATGGCGGTAGCTGATTCAGAAGAAGTTGTACCAGTAGTACCATCGTTCACAATTCAGTTAGAGCCGCATAAACCAAATACTTTGGATCTGGTTCGTAAATGGAACATTAAATTCAAACCTGGGGATAGCATTTACTTATTTTTGGAGAGATTGGAAGATTTAAAACAAAGTTCTAAGTTACAGGGTGCAGAGTTATTGTCAGTATTACCCGAAATTTTACAAGATTCAGCTTTACTTTGGTACAGGAACAGATTAACAGATTGGCCTACATGGGAAGCTTTTTTGAAAGAATTTAGAGAATATTACTTGCATATTGATGAGGAAGACGCGCTTTTGGATGAGATTAGACAGAGAACGCAAGGTCCTAAAGAATCGATTTTTGATTATGTTAATGCTATTCAAACGTTAATGAGGAGGCTAAGTGCTCCAATGAGTCCTCAACAAATGATGAAGACTGTTATCAAAAATTTGCGTCCTGATGTAAAATTGTACCTTAGACCTGCAGAGATTCAAACTATAACAGATTTAATACGTGTAGGTAGGCAATATGAACAAATATTGTTAGATTCTGAGAGATATATTCCTCCTCCAACGCAGGTTAGAGCTACAATTAAAGAAACGGCTTATAAACCCCAGAGACAAGTTGTTATACCTTCAGTTCATACAGCTTTAGGAATTCAGGGAAAACAGGAACTTCCATCGTCTGAATTACAAAAGAAACCTAGTGTTAGTTTTTCTGCAAAGACGTGGGATAAGGAACGAAATTCAAGTCCTGTAAATGATTCTAGAATGGTTAAAGTAATAGAAAATAAAGAGAGACAGGAGGAGTTGGGGGAAAATGGTAAAAACACCACTTTGCGTTTTTCAAATAACCAGCGATGTTGGAACTGTTATAAAATAGGACATAGGCAGTTCGAGTGTAAGGCACCTCGTAGAGTTACTCCACGCACTACGATTAAATGTTATAATTGTAATAAGCTTGGACATAGGCCTATTGATTGTAGGATGCCCCAAGAAAGTAAAGTTAGGCCTACAAATTCCTTATGACAATTAACTAAAAATCAGGCTTGTGTGATGTTAAATATAAATCCTACAGATTTAGTTAATGGAGATAGATGTTTTGTTGAAATTTTGCTGGAGGATATTACATTTATTGCTTTAATAGATTCCGGTTCAGATAAAACTTATGTGGGAGAGAAGGGTGATTTTTTGTGTAAAATGTTAGATTTAGCAGTAGAAGAATCTGAAGTTAGGGTGGTGCAACTAGCAGATAAAACTTATAGTTCTATAACAGGAGAGAGAACTTTTGAGATGAAATTGCAGGACAGGATCTTTCAGATAAAATGTAAAATTATGCCAAATTTAGCAGTAGATATGATTCTGGGCATGGATGTTTTGAAACAAATTGGGTTAGTAGTAGATTTGCAAGATGGGACTTGGTATTTCAAAGATGAACCAGCAAAAATTTTTCAATTTGTTAAGGCTATAGATTTAAAAGAAGAAGATCAACTACATAATATTCTTACTTTACCTACACCTCAGGAAAGGGACAGATTGAATATGTTTTTGGAAAATCAGTTACAGAAATTTGATCAGTGTACTGGACTTACCGATCTGATTTCTCATGTTATTGATACAGGCGATGCAAAACCTATAAAACAAAGATATTATCCAGTATCACCCATTTTGGAAAAAGTTATACACGCGGAAATAGATAAAATGTTATTGGAAAAAGTTATAGAGCCTTCAAATTCACCTTGGTCGTCTCCGGTAGTTATGGTAAAGAAACCAGATAAAACATGGAGGTTCTGCGTAGATTTCAGAAAAGTAAATAATTGTACAAAAAGAGATAGTTATCCTTTGCCATACATTGAACATGTGTTGAGTAAATTACGACATGCTAGGTATATCAGTACAATAGATTTGAAAAATGGGTATTGGCAAGTTCCATTAGATGAAGCAAGTAAAGAAAAAACAGCATTTACCGTACCTGGTAGAGGATTGTATCAGTTTCGAGTTATGCCTTTTGGAATCCATAACGCACCAGCCTCGTTTCAAAGATTAGTTGATACTATATTAAGAGAAGAGATAGGAGAGAAATGCTTTTGTTATTTGGATGATATAGTACTTATTAGTGAGACGTTTGAAGAACATTTGTCCTTGTTAGAAAAAGTTTTAGAGAAATTAAGAAAGGCTAACCTGAAAATTAATAGGGAAAAATCAAAATTTTGCAGAAGTGAATTAAAATATTTGGGTCATATCATTACTCCATTAGGAATTGCTGTAGATTCAGATAAAATCTCGTGTATCCTTGAGTATCCAGCCCCTACAAAAGTCAAGGAAGTACGAGCATTTTTAGGATTGGCTTCTTGGTACCGACGATTCATTCCATTTTTTTCTGAAGTTGTAAAGCCCCTCACTGCACTTCTGAAAAAGAATCAGAAATGGCGTTGGACTAAGGAATGTCAGGAATCTTTTGATGAATTAAAATCGAAATTATCTAGTAGTCCTATATTAACTTGTCCAGATTATACTAAACCCCTAGTGCTACAGACCGACGCTAGTTTTTCAGGACTAGGAGCAGCATTAATTCAGACAGGAGAGGAAGGAGAGGAAAAAGTAATAGCTTATGCTAGTAGAACTTTAACGGTAGGCGAGCAAAAGTGGGCAATAGTCGAGAAAGAATTGTTAGCTATATTATGGGCAGTTCAAAAGTTTCGTCCTTATTTGGAAGGTTATCATTTTAAAGTATATACTGATCACTTTGCTCTGAAATGGTTAAATACATTACAGAATCCGACCGGACGATTAGCTAGGTGGAGTTTATTGCTCCAGGAGTATGATTTTGAAGTAATACATAGGCCTGGTAGATTACAAAAAGTTCCGGATGCTTTATCTAGAATACACGAAGGGAAAGTTCAAGAGAAAACGGTAGAGGAAGAATTTTGCCTCTTGTTGACTGATAACTCTGAAGTAGTGGAATGGGAAAATATACAAGATGCTTGGTATATTAAGCGGAAAGAGCAAGTACAAAATAAACCTAAATTTTGGCCAGATTGGAAGGTCGTAGATGAGAAGTTGTACCATTTAAGATTAGATCAGTTAGAACAAACTTTGGAGGGAACAGTGAATAGGTGGAAATTGGTTATACCGCAAGATTATAGGATTAAGGTATTACAGGAATGTCATGATGCACCTACTGCAGGGCATATGGGGATAGCTAAAACTTTCTTTAGAATAGCAAACAAGTATTATTGGCCGGGAATGTTTAGAGATGTTGCTAAATATGTTACTGCTTGTGAAATATGTCAGAGACAGAAAGTGTTACAGACGGCTCAAGCAGGACCAATGCATTTTTACCAGAAAGAGAAACCTTGGATGACTGTAGCTACTGATTTGTTGGGACCTTACCCACGTTCAAAAAAGGGAAACAGATATGTGATTGTATTTCAGGACACCTTTACCAAATATGTAGAGTGTAAAGCGTTAAGGAAAGCAACCAGTAGAGCAGTTACGGAAGCATTTTATGAATTGATTATCCTTAAATGGGGAATTCCGGGATATTTGCTGATGGATAATGGACCGCAATACACTAGTAAATTAATGCGAGAGATAGCTAAAGCTTTTAATATAACTCCTTGTTATTTACCTGTATATTCGCCACAAGGAAATCCAGTAGAAAGAGTCAATAGAGTATTGAAAACAATGATTTCTAGTTACATTCAAAAGGATCAGACAGTTTGGGACGTGTATTTGAGAGAATTTAATTTTGCTATAAATACGGCTAAGCATAGTTCCACTGGATGCACTCCTTATATGCTAAATTATGGGAAGGAGCCTGAAATTATCAGTAGGATTGAAAAGGTGGAAAACCAACCGATTTATAAAGAAATTCCAAAACTTTGGGTGGAGAGACTCAATAAATTGAAAACGGTACGTTTAATGGTTAGACATAACTTAGAAACCGCCTATAAGAATTCAAGTCATTATTATAATCTTCGGAGGAGAGAGGTGAGATTTTGTCCAGGAGATCTTGTGTTAAGAAGAAACTTTAAATTAAGTGATGCCTCACAAGCTTATGCAGCAGGCTTAAGTGCAAAGTTCGTCGGCCCCTTTATAATAAAGAAAAAGCTTAGCGAGAATAGTTATGAACTGACGAACCGTTTTGGTAAACAGTTGGGGAAGTGGCACGTTAAAGACTTGAAACCTTTTGTACCTGGGTAAAAGTTCTTTAAGGCTGGTAAAAGAGACACGCACAAAAAAAAAAAAAAAAAAAAAAAAAGAATGTGACCTGTGGCAACATTATTTTTTTTTATGGTGAGTGCGGGAAGAATGTCACGACGCAAATAGCGACGTGCATAATCAACGATAGGAGACCATTCCTAAACAAAGGAAGGGTTGGGGGACCGCAACTAATCGATATTGAACATTTTCATGATTATCGATACTGCCCTGAATTTATTTGAATTACAGAAAAGGAGAGGTGCGCATGCGTCGACGGTGAAGCGACGAGGGAGACGTGTGGAACCTGAAAGACAGTTAGTAGTACGTGCCTGACCACGAGAGAGAGAAGTTGAAAAGGCAGAAGGGAGAAGACGAGATTGGGATGTGTGACAGCGGTAGAGGCGTTCTGGCATAATGGTGTGTCAGACTTTCATCTAAAGGAAATTCTGGTTGTGAACTTCCTTGACACGGCTATATGGAGATAGTCATTAATCAGAAGAATACACCAAGTCGGCCAGTACGAGACACCGCTACAGCGAACATCAGCTGTGAGAGTGAGTCGTGACTGCTCGCTCTGAATAAGAGCAGATATGGACATCAGGAAGTAATGGAAGACAACTCAGGATCGGAGGATAAGTTGGACATCACTGGTTGAGTATAATCGTCTAGACTTTTTCTTATTGTTTGGGGAGTGAGAAAATTGAGATATTCCTTTTTTTGTAAGGATGGTTTCTAAGTAATGTGTGGCGATTAGACGCCGTATCGTATGATAAAAGAATAGAATAGGAACATAGAAGTGAGAATTCTAGAAGTAAAGTGATGAAGTCCAGTAATCCAACTATTTTCTATTTCTGGTCTAAGTTAATTATAAAAGAGCAGTCAAGAGCCTAACCGCTGAATGCCAAAGATAGATCTCTTCACTTTGGGGTTTTATGGGTGATTGTTCCACAAATGAATACATAGCTAGGGGCAATTGGTGATGCTCATATAAACTTTGTTATTTTTGAGACAGGACGCGAGGGGAGTAAGGAAGAAAGGTAATTAAGGGGCATGCTTAGTACTTCTTACGAGGGCCCCTCCCACTTGGGTTTCTTTCAGGTGACGGGTGACTATCTATAAATAGATTTCATGCTGGCCTGTAGTGTTAAGTTATGTTTTTTATAGAGATTTATCTACCAGCGAAGGTGTATGGAATATGGTAGAGGGGGATAAGAAGTGGAAAGATTGAAGGGCAAAAGAAGGCCTACGAGTGGTAGTGCAGTAGGTGTGTACCATTGGAAAATTTACATGTTAGGGTAGAAGTAGAAGTCACTACAGGGGTTATAGAGAAGCTTACTAATCTGGGCGTGAATTAGTTTCAGTTAGAATTCTAGGGAATTTAGAGACAAAAGAAGATTGGGTGCCCATGCTGAAGAGTAGTAACTTAAGAAGTAGGAAAACTAGAATAACCACCAAGTGAATTAAATCAATGGTATAAGCTGAAGGGAACTCTACTTAAAGAAAGAAAGGGGTTAAAAGATAATAGCTGATGATTGGTCAGGTTAGAAAGAGGAGAATCGGTAATTACGAGTAGTGTACTGATGATAAGTAGTTTATGAACAAGTACTAGAGATTGTAAGGGTGAGGTGGGGGAACGCCGGAAGTATCCCGAATCAAACAAATAAAATCTGGTAATAGGCAAGGCCTATACTAGTAACATATAAAGAAAAGAAATTTATGAGAGATTGTGAAAGCCATCGATGTTGGAGGCGAACAACGGCCCCACGTGCCTCTAGGAGAGAGTGTCAGGGACCTCTGACATCGATTTACAAAATTTTATTTTTGTTTGCGGCCCATTAATATTTTCCCGGTTGCAGGAGAGGAGTCAGATTGTTTGTAACTCAAGATCTAGACGCCGCTCCTGTATCGGTGGTCTATCGCCACAGTCACTCTGTGGGTATAGGCCTAAACTTCTATTTCTTTCTTCATGAGACTGTCTTTCCTATCTATCTTTAAATACAATTCTTCATGGACTAAGATGACTAGTAGACTCGTATAAGAGACATAGGTGGGATTATTGAGTGTAATCTGTAGAGTTAAGGACTGGATTATGAATTGAAAACCTTTATTTATTCAAAAAAAAAGAAAAAGGTATAATATATATATTGAACTATCCTGAAGTTGCAAATGTAAATGACTACACAAGTCAGTAGTAAATTAGAAGAATAATACAAGACGTTCTAGTAGATACCTGGAAACAAAAAAGAAAAAAGAAAGAAGGTTAAAGTAATTAATTAGGGATTTGTTATTGTTGAACAGAGAACGTACTTATATAGTTAAACTGAGTATACTAACCTTGAATAATTAAATACTATCCTACTAATAAAAATGTTGAATGGATAATGTTGGGTAAATGTAATTTATTGTATGTAAGATTGTTATTGTTGAAAAAAAGAAAAAAAAATAATATATTAAATAAATTATGGTTATTGTTATGCAAAGTAAATTAACGTGAAGTTCAGATTTTTGACCCTTATCCTTGTAATGGTTTGAGAGTCGCTGATTTTTGGGCTAAGTTATATACTTTGGTAGTGAGCACTGAAAAAGGAGAAAAAGAAGAAACAGGGAGAAGCAGAGTAATAAACGAAAGGTAAATCCGAACCCAATTCCCGTCTCCACTGTTAATTTAAAAGCTAGTCGAGAGGCATGTAGATACATAGCCTGTGTATCTATAATTTAATTTGTGACTGGGCTGATACTTAACAAAAAGAAAAGAGGAAGCGTATTGATGATGGCGCCCCTTAATATAAATTTTCATCAATATTATCAAGACTGGGTAAATTGTTAAAAGAAAGAGAAAGTAGACTGAGAGTAGGAAATTTGCAATCACCCGGTGACAGAGGTAGTTGTACTGAACGTTGGAATGTGGACTATGCAGGCAGTGTTATGATGACACGACAGGTGCATGAGTGACCTTGTTTTGTAGGAGTTCAGTAAACTTATATACTACGATTGAGAATAATCACATATTAGTCGTCACAGATTTTGGCGAAGAATTTTGGCGAAGATTTAATCCAAGAAGTTAGGGAACTTTATAGCATAAAGTAAGAAAAGCCCACGTACTCGACGACAAGGAGGTGCCGATCGGCATTATTCGGCTGTATTCGGCCTTGAACATTCGAAACTATGTCTAATCCCTCAATTATCATTTTTCAGTTCTTCCATTCAGTAATTTTTTATATTTATGTAATGTAATATTATTCCGTACCCATAGTTTCACCAAAAAAAACCGTATCGTTCCTTTACACAAAGATTTATCCTGTTATGTGTGGAACATCGTGCACCTTCACATGATAAATATTCACTTTATTGCTTCGTGGTATCATAGCTCAGTGGTTATGGTGCTGGATAGTTATGCAGAAAGTTAGGGTTCGATCCTAGGCAGGGTACTATTTTTTTTCATACTATTTTCAAACGCAAATACAGCTTATGATTTTTAATTTTTAAAATTAGCTGTCTTATATTTTGTTGTATAATATAATTTGTAGCGTATAAAACCTTATTATCAGTAGTGAAACCCTCGGCGAATTAAAAGATCGCCTTAAGCGGCGGAACCTATTAAAATTCTTTTCAGGTAGAGGGACAAGATGTTCCTCTTTTCGCACGATTCTCCTTCTTTACTTCCTCTGCCCATTACCTTAGGTCCTATAGGTAGAGGAAGTGTTGTTTTCGATCCCTAAAGTCCGACTTTAGTTTTTTACATAAATACACGTTTTGAGGCCCTCGTGGTGAGTTCTGGGTCATTTCGTTAAAAAAAATGGGAAATGGGCGAAGAGCTGCAAAATGATGTGTGTACTCTTATCAAAAGTCGTGGTGATATGCAGAAGACCTCGCGCATAACCACGCCGTGTTTCTTGAAAGTTCTCAATGAGCTGTTTTATGGATACCCGTGTTCAAGGAGTTTGTTCTATTAATAATTAATTAAAGCAATTAATTATCAACACACGGTATCAAACTCACAATGAGAGGAGCATAGAATTTTTGCTAGAAGTACTGAAGCGAAGAATTATTAATTGCAACCTATAAACGGCATCCCTATATATAGGCCCTGATTTATAAATTGGCAGATTAAGCATTTGCCCAGGGCGGCAAACCTAAAAAGGGTGGAACAGTTTTAGGGGAATGGTGTTATATACAAAAAAAACTTTTATTACATAACAACAGTGTGTTCCTGAAAATAACTCATGGCAATTTTTTCAAGACGAATATGGTGTCTTCAAGATTTGTTGAATAGATCGTCAGAATTATCAGAAGTTGAGAGTGATACTTCAAAGTTTTGTAACTTTTATCCAAAGATATCAGTTGTGACTTGTCCAATGAGTGTGTACATTTAAAAATGTCTGAGCTTAAAATATATTGAAAAAAACCTGAAATGCATATTTATTTGAAGGACAATAATTTAGAAAAACAAACTTGAAAAACTGGAAAAAATATTTAAATTGTTACTAGAATATTTTTTACTTTACCACAAACTAACTGTACTGCTTAAGGAATGTTTTCAAGAGCCTAAAATATTATGTAATCGGCCCTCCTTAATAAGTTGAACTTATTAGATTGCATGGTATGAAATTAAGAAAGTGGGTGGTATGAAATTATAACATTCCAGAAAACCAACTTTGATTGCTTCACATGGAAAAACTCTTTTTGTTAAAAATATTTACATATGATTATGAAATAGACTCAGTTTGATAAAAATGTTAAAATTCACTAAGCCCTTTTAAATGTGAAAGTTCTCAGAAATTGTAGAAAATCTGTATGGCTGGCTCCACAGGGCGTAATTCTTTATCATAAATCTAGCATCTATTATTATTATTATTTGACAAATTTTAACGATTGTCTAAAAAATAGTGTACGATACACGTGAAAAAATTATTTTATTTTGCTCGTAGGATTGCTGCATTCGCTCTTAAGGGCTCGTTTCGCAAACATAGCAAACTCGCAATTAAAAATCTCGTTTTAACATTTGGATCATTAATTATTTTGTTCTAAAATATTTGTTTTAATATATGGTACCTGTAATACATATCTTAATTTAAATTATCATATGTTTTATAATTACCAAATAACCTAGTCTATATTAAATATTTTTGAAAGTTTCAAAGATCGATTATATTACATAATATTGTCAGAGGTTTTAGGTAATTGTTTTGCAAATGAAACTGCAATAGCAATCATGCATTTTTCTCCAAAACAAAATTACTTTTATTTTTTAATAAATGTTGTGAAGCCTGGGATTACTTGCAATAATAAAACGCTATCGGGATACTATTGGTTTATACTTCGGTAAAACTCAAACTTAACACTAAAACAGTAACTTGGGGTAGGTGGTAAAAGTAAAAAATTAAACGGGCTATTAACAAAGTTTTGCCCAAGGTGCAAAGTACGTGAAATCTGGATCTGCATTTATAGATTTGACAAAAAGTATAAGGCAGGTAATTTTAAAAATTAAAAATTAAACACTGCATTTAAATCTTAAAAATATAGTGAATAAATAAATAAAAAAAATTACAGCATAGGGTGAGATTTGAACCTAGGACCCCTAGCTCCACGATCTAGCACCTTAACCATTACACCACTCATAACTTTGTGAAGGAACGAGAATAATAGGGATGTAAAGCATTATGCTTTCTCTGATACCATTAGCCTTTGTATATGAACAATGCGATTTTTTATTAATAGTGTATTTGTGTTTGTATTTGTATAAATACTATTAATACTGAGACGCAATACATTAATTACGGAAAAATGAGATAGAATCCCCTAATTCAAGCATGCAATGTTCGAAGCCGAATGGCTTCTGTCTGTCAGTGAATAGAATTAATTGCAGTGCAGCCAACGTAAATATGCATATAGTTGAAACTGGAAAGTGCAATGTTACAGCGGCCCAGGTATAGGTCGGTAGAAGAGTATAACATCGGAATTGAAAAACTGGTACCACGTTAATAAATGGCTTCACAGCAAAGGCGATTACGTTGAGAAATAGAGTAAATTACTGTATCTTTGTAAAACCCGTTTTGGGGTTAGTTTCCCATTATACTGGATAGGTTAATTTTTTCTTTACACACGAAAAACGGCGAAATTTCATGTTTTATTATTCTCCAGAAGTTTTAGAATCCATATATAGGCACATTTTGTTTCTAAGTATATTTTAAATATGGGTAAAATCGGTAAGAAGTTCACAAAAAAGTAACCAAAAATGGCGCTCAGAAAGGAATCACAATAATACAGAATCAGCTGCTAGAGACAGCGCAGTGCATGCTGGGTAGAATCCGATGGGTCACGTGGTGCTGGAATTAACTGCCAACATGATAAGGGTCAGACAAATCTCCGGAAGATATTATATGCCACATTTTCGAAACCGACAAACAGTGTATCGTGCATTATTCGAAAATGCAAGGGAGCTTCGCTTCGGCTGCCGCCTCCGCTCGCGCACTTAACTAATGTGGTTAGTGTTTTGCATTATTTAGCTTTATGTAGAGGTTGCAGGACCGTATGGAACAGAACAATGACATGCAAGGTCGTTGGCAGCCAATGGGAGTGTTGGTCTGCAAGCCAGAGCCCGCATGCCAACGCCGAACATCGCGTGTGGAAATCCAGTAGAGTGGGAAACTAAACCCAAGTTTTGTATTGATATCTTTCGTTATTATTTAGCTATGCCAAATCGTTCTTTACTTACTGCAGGACCCTCGTTTGTACAGGGTTCCCATAAATGATATCCCTGGTTTCGAACATAATTAAATTATAGTTAATAAACTCAGGGACAGCCGCTAGAAAGAGAAACTCAAAAAGTTTAGTATCTTATCTCAAATATATTCAAGTGAGCCCTTTGGTAACACAGCATACATGAAGCCTGTAGGCAGTCGAGTTCTCCCCAGGTACGTGTAGCAGAGCAGGATCGATTGTTCTCTATTGAAGCCTTCGAAACCATTTTCATTTCAACACTGGACAAATGAATTACGTTGCCACGTTTCCAACTGTGATGTGGTAGAAAACAAAACAAGAGTGAACAAAACTAATTGTAGTTTTTGGAATCCTGGTAGAGAGGAAGAGAAAACCTGATGGTCTACCTCTACCAGTCTAAATAAATAAATAAATAAAAAAATCTAGTTTTTCTGTCGGTAACAATCCTACGGATGTAAGCCTCATTAAACGTACGTTACTTGGGCGAAAAAATGCGATGCACTTTCTTTTATACCACTTCTTCTGTCCTCATATCACGTAGAAACTCGTGATTGGACGTTGGTAGTGTGACGTCATACCGGTAAACAAAAGTTGACAGGCTTACTAACCTCTGAAAGATATAATAAGCCACATTTTCGAAACCTACAAACAGAGTATCGTACATTATTCGAAAATGCAAGGGCGCTTCGCTTCGGCTGCCGCCTCCGCTCGCGCACTTAACTATGTGGATAGTGTTATGCATTATTTAGACTATGTGAAGAGGTGATTGTGGTCTGATCGGGAGTGCCGAGTGAGCTAGAGGGTTGTCATTTTGGTGCAAGGGTTGGTAGCTGGTATTTGGTACGATCGGGAGTTTGGAGAGAAGGGACGATCGGGAGTGCCGAGATAACAAGCGTGTGGTCGCCAATAGCAACGCATTGTTTGGAGCGTAAGGGGCGACTTACTCTTACTTGTGTTCGAAACCAGGAAGATAATTTTCTGGAACCTTGTACAGCCTACCTGTGCTTAGTCCATGTGAATTCCACGTAAAATACAAACTTCCAGATATTCCAGGTAAAACGAAATGACACCTTCATTTAATCAAACAAAAATAGAAAATAGAATTGTACTTCACACACTGAATCATATCGATACAGAAGAACCAATCTGATTCATTTCATTTCTCTAGTAGGATTAATTAAGATTATTCCATGAATAAAATGTAAAAGATCTTGTAAATAATAATTATTTTCTTACTTTTTTGTTAATATTCAGCCCGCTGTGAGACTACGGCATACAGTCCATGCATCGATTCGAGTTCCTAATGATACCAATAGAGCGTACCACAAGATGGAGAGCGGCAGCATCAGAACGCTATAAAAGCACATGAACTGGCTATCACCGAATCGAAATTGTGTTTTGGACATTTATATTATCTCAGTTTCCAAACTAGTTATGTTGTTTAGAATAATGTATTTCTATTCTGTTCTCTGGCAGCATGTGGTGTATTAATCCCTATAAGACGATGCCTTACGTGTCCAGTAACGAGCTGACGTTTTATCAAATAAAATTACACCTTGCGACCCTAGAAAGCATAGACAAACAACAAACTAAACTGATTATATTTTACAAAAATGGGGCCAAAATCTTTTCTTCAACATTTTCTCCGCAAATTACATTTCTTTAAAATGGAAGGCATAAATATAGCCTGTCATCAGGACTCTCGCTGATAATACTGCTCAGTTTATGTTTAGCTGCCATACCCACAATCTGCTGTGCAAAATTGAAGACTTTCGAACGTCTTCGATAATCCCTAGAGAATCGACAAATGATAGGCTCATAGCCTCCAACTGAGTTATTGTGGTTGGCAATTTTGCGAAGTTTGTCTTTTATCGGCTGATTATAGCGAAATAATAACACAACTGGCCTAGAAATGGAAGAATTACCACTGCCGATGGTCTTTAATTTAACATAATTGACAGAAAATTCAGTTTCACACAACATGTAGAGCACGTCACCCAGAAATGTACAAAATTGATTCATGCCCTATCCAGATCGGCTAGAGTATCTTGGGGCCTAAACTGCGATGTGATGAGGATCATATATAAAGGGGCCATTCTTCCACTGTTGGCCTACGGGGCACCAGTTTTGGAGGACGCCATTAAGAAAAGATACAACATTATCAAGCTACAGCGGGTCCAGAGACTCATTAACTTGAAAATAGCAAAAGCTTTTCGAACGACGTCAACGGATGCATTGTGTGTGCTGACCAAGAACCAGCCTATCCTCATTGAACTACAGCAAATGGTTAAAATGTATAGAATCAAAAAGGAGCAGAATTGGGAGGAGAAAACTATGGACACAGTAACACCCTACACCCAGTGGCCGCATCCAGCAGAAGTAGTCGGGATAAAGGAAAAACAAGTTGGGTGGAATTACAAAATCAACATCTACACAGATGGGAGTAAAGGAGACACCGGAGTGGGTTCAGGAATTGCAATATATTTAGACCATGAAATCACATTCCAACTACAATACAGACTACATGAGAAATGCTCCAACAACCAAGCCGAGCAGTATGCTATACTTAAAGCACTAGAAAAACTGGAATCACTTCAAGAAATACAGTCAACTGAGAGAAACGCAGCTATCCACACTGACAGCAGAATTACTCTTGAATCCTTGCGGAATTCCAATAACCACCTCCACCTAATAGAAAGAATCAGACTACAGATTAGGAAACTGGAACAACTAAGCTGGAACCTTCATTTCATATGGGTCAAGGCGCACGTCGGGAACGAGGGCAATGAGCTCGCCGATCACTTAGCTAAGCAGGCGGCGAGTAACAACGAATTGCCTGTGAGCTACAGTAGGATACCGGCTAGTGTCATTCTGCAGGAGCTTCGAGTGGAAAGTGTGTCAAAATGGGAAAGTGAGTGGATCCAGTCCACAAAAGGTGCAGTGACAAAATCTTTTTTCCCCTCTGTGAAAGCTAGACTTAAAATAAATATACCGCTCAATTTCAATATAATAACATTTCTAACGGGCTATGGCAAGCTAGGTTCTTATTATCACAGGTTCAAAATAAAAGACAGTCCTTCCTGCGTGTGTGGAGTCGAAGTGCAAACAGTAGACCACGTTCTTTTTGAATGCTCAAAACTAGAAACAGAGAGGTTAAAATTTAAAAGGGATATGCTAAGCAAAACAGGTAAATGGACTTTTACAAAAACTAAACTAATGATAGAACATACGAAAAGCTTCATGGACTTCTTAAATGCCATAAACTTAGAGACAATACAAGGAAACACAGAAGTCAATTAGTTGTCACATAATAGTAAAACTAAACCACCTAGATTTAAAAAAAAAAAAAAAAAAAAAAAAAAAAAAAAAAAAAAATTATTCAAAAAGCCATAGTATGAAAGTGAACAAGAAAATAATAATAGTTAGATTATAGAAAAGACTTATAATAGAGGGAAAGGCATCTAATATTACATCATTGTAATGGGACGTGCCGTCTGTATATATCTTTAATAAAAATAAAAAAATAAAAAAAATGAGCTAAAGTCCATTTTTATGTGTTTCTATAAGAAGCGAATTAATATTGCTTGAAATATACTTTGTCTTCTAGAAGTCGCGGTTTCGAAGTAGTGGTAGGGGTTAAATTCAAGTAGGGAATTCAGGGAATAATTTTTTTTTTTTTTTTTTTTTTTTTTTTTAAGTTTTAATATCCAATAGCTTTTTTCCCTCAGACAAAATTAAACGCTGAGTAAGATTACCTTTTTGTCTGTGACAGTAATATTGAGTGGAGGGTTTCCTTTCATTTGTGTGTGCATCTAGTAAGAAATCTCATTTTGCTTTTATAGCTCGATATGAAGAGGACGTTGTGTGTCCCGCTCTTGAAGTGAGTGGCTGGCACGAAATTTAATTCCAATCTCAGGCAAGTACCAACTCCCTCTCCATGGCCAGTTTTAATTTTCTTCTGACATCGAGCTTATGAATCTAACCTTTTCCAGTATGACAAAGGCCGACAGTGAATATTGTTGTACGAGATGTTCCACAGCGTTTACAAATTTAATGCTTTATAACATTTTTATTGCACTGACAAAAGGACTGTTATTTTCTATAATATTTTTGTTTTAGAGTAACTAAAACCAAAATTATTTGTAGACTGAATGCGATCCTGACGAGTCCATCTCGAAGTTAGGGTAGCCTCTTTTAAGAACATTAAAGTAAAGTAAAAGTTAAGAAGAGGTCAACGTTTTTAAGAGTTGAATGCCGATAATTCGACGGGAATGAAAACCAAATAGATGTTCAAATAATTTAAATTAAATAAATATTATGCGGGATAGCTAAACCTTTCAGGGTATCGCCTTATTCACTATAGCAGGCCCTGAAATATGTTAGTAAACGACTTACTTTTACTTCTCAACAGAGAAGAATAAAGATCTAAGCCTTACGCGTCAACTAATAAAGATGAAATAAAAAGTGTAAGAAATAAGATGTCCTTACATCTATGGATGTCTTTTGTTCTGAGAGAAAAAGGTTCTATCTCAATTGTGAAAGAACTCTGGAGGTCGGTATTTAGGCCTACATCAATAATGCATATAAAAATATTTTAAGAAGTTACTAACTTTCTAAAGATCTAATAAAGATACAAGATCATAACGTAAACCTGTACACAAATTACTATTCTTCAGAAATATCTGGGAAATGTATGCCCAGCAAGTATCATCTATCTATGGGCCTATTCCTGACTTCATATTAACATTAGACAAATAACTTAGGCTATTGGCTTTAGAGAAATTTCCCATTTCAACAGTAACTTCGGCTACATAGAGAACAATCAAAGTTCGGTATAAGAAACGCATATGCTTGTGATTCGAAGTCATTCCCATTGTGGGGAAAGTCCATTCCGGAAAATAATTGGATTGTCATAGGAAGGCAATCTAGGGAAAACAAGTGGATAACGAACAGAAAGTAGATAAATATGAGACCTATTATTGCAGGTGATAACATTCCACTATCATACATCTAGTGCAAGAAGATATCTCGCTGAACATTCCGTTTCTTCGGACATTATGGAAAACAAAACATAAATTCCAAGGAAAAGACAAACCCAGGAAAACAATTCTTTTATCTAGATTTTATGGAGATTTTATGGACACCTTTTACTTGTATCGTATCTTTAAAAAAATAATAATAATAATAAAATAATAATAATAATAATAATAATAATAATAATAATAATCCTCTGTTAGTCTGGTTTGCTTTATGCACCATATCAATTTTTTGGTATGCTCAGAATGTAAACAAAAAATTGTCATACACTGCAACGAAAACAAAGGTAGAGAGTTGATAAAATGGATAAGAAGACTCGGATAGCGTAAAGAGTAACATGAAAAAAGAAACACGGGAATTGCCGATACGATACTTCAGCTGCATAGTTTTCTAGAAGTACTGGACATTGCAAAAGAAAATGCATTTTCTACAAAGTGGACAACTAATCGATTCCTATATTGAACCCAAGTTTCAAAATAAGAGATTCTTACAAGAAGGTATTAGGGTGCCAGTAATAACCGGAATAAGGACGAAAGAAGAAGAGCTTAAAATGTTATTTAAGGGGTTTCTGCAGTAGTAAACTAACTTTTCTTTACAAAATCGTTAATTTCATTTTGACTGGACAGATTTCCTTAATATTCTGCTCTCATTCTACTAGCTACAACTTGATTAATTAAATAACTATGTAATTTATATTTTGAATCTCATTCTAAAAATCACATAGGCCTAACTCATTAAAAATAGCACTATGCACTTAAAAGTGGGGAATTTATTACCAACTGAAATTTTTTCTTCAATCTATGATCGTACTCTGAAGGGCAGAGGACCTCGGTGAGCATCGATCCTGCTTTCATATTAAATGAATATTTTTAAAAATCACCTTGTAAATTTTTAAATTTTAAAATATAGCCTATTGTTTCTTAAAAATAGTCATTTAGTTAGTCTTTAGTTAGTATTAAGAATTCTAGTTTGGTTTAGCTAGTCTCAACCAATGTTCTGAACTTGAAGAAGATTACAAAGAAAAATGATGAAAATTTTATAGAAATCAGACAAATGGTTCCTAGGAAATTCTCATTTTTGTTATTCATAAATGAAGTTTCAGATAAACAGGTCTAAGGTTGTGACATGCACTTGAACTTATATCCTCCAATATCATGATATACCACTGAAAAATTTTCATCCCGAAAATTTAGAATTTGCACAGGAAGGGGTAGCTATAATTTATAACTATAAAAACAAAAACAATTTTTTGTCAATTTTCTGCTTAATAAGCCCCCTTAAACTTTTTTATAACAGGCCCAACTATTCATATTTAAATTCCCAACTTATAAGGATACCCTCTTTCATATAACTTCTCTACAGGTCGGTGGAAGGCGTTGTGAATATTGATCACATATTGCAGCAGTCACATTGAGATGGCTTATCTATTCCCAGTAAGAAAATCACGTACTATCTATAATGTCTTCCTATGTGGTAGTGTGGTGGCTGTGAAAGACATGCGATTCGCACATAATATTTTCTTTAGGAAGGCAGACGAGATTATTGACCACTGAAAACTGAAGACGGATATGACTCCGAAAGTGCAGAGAGCTGTCAAGTTTGATTTACAGCATTCTGCTCGCCGCTCTGGTCTATTTTTCTCAAGCTTAATTTTAAACTACCACATGTCACATTTCTCCATGCAAAAACGGAACTTGCAGTGCGTGTGGCCCACAATTCTGTTCAATTCAATAAAAAACACGACATTTTATAGGGCACACTACCATTTAGACAAGCGACAAGAAGCTGAACGACTTTCTCTTACTTCTACTACTGTTTTACGTCCAATTTTCATGTTTCGCGATATTATCGAAAATTACCGATGGCCCACGATGTAGGTCTAATGTTTGATCCAAATTCCTACAACCCTTTGCAGCACAACAATGAGGACTAATAATTCTGGCCTAAGTTTTATTTTATATATATATGGTTCATATGGTTTTAATAATTGCACATTTCCAATAGAGATCATTGAGTGGTTGCATCTCTGATATTTTCCAAAGTTATATTTCACATGTGATTTCAATTATGATTTTTTTCAATAACTATGCGAGGTTTCCAGCCAGATTATATAATTATACAATATTTATTTAGTTGAAAAGTTTTACTCGAGAAAGATATCTTCTTGTGTTAAAGTTTAATAATCTTATACACTTTTCAGTCATATTCCTTATGAATCAGAAACAAATTGTTACCTATAGATTGGTTACTTCTACTGGGTATTCCATAAAAAATTCTACTCTCTAATTAAAAAAATTATACTAAGTTTTCACCATTAATAATAATTTCAACTAAACACTTGAAGTTCCTTTAGGGTAACTTCTTTTTTTATGTTACTTGTAAGTGTGTACTGAAAGTTTCAAGTTCCTACATCAAATCATTTCCCGCAAGGAGTATTTAGAGAATTGAAAACTGTACATAAACTTAAATGCGTGAGACTCATTTTCTCACAATTTAAAAAACAAAAAATAAAACTCGTGTCGCACTTAGGGTTGCCACCTTTTGGTAAGGCTAAGGAGGGACACTTATCGAATATATGCAGATCGCCGATCTTCATTCCTAAATTTGTACACGGAACAATTTATTAATAACTGAAAGACGGATTATATTACAAAGCCAAAACTGAATAGGCTATGTAACAGTAACACTAACATTAGAAAAGAAAAGGTTAGCAAAATAATTTAAAAAAAGCCTGGGCAAATTCATGACTTGAAGCTGTATTTCTTGTTTGATTTGGCAGCTTCTAATAGTTGTTTGTTCTGTTTCACCCTCACTAACAGGTATCTGTAACATTTGTAGAAATGATTTCACTCTTTATGAGGTCAGCTGAGCACCTGTTTCTGGATTCTGTCCATTTTAGATTCAAGAGAGAGAAAACTCTTTCCACAAAGGCATTGCTACCAGGATTGCTCAGAACAAAGCATTTGAGACTGGGAATGTGTTCTTTACTTTAGTAGCATTTATTATATTTGAACTAAAGCAGAATTCCTCATATAGGCCTAACTCATCCAAATTAACATCAGATTCTACATTATGTGCCTTCACAGAGTCTTTGAGATATTTGAAAGATTCAAGTTCTTCAGTGTGCCATAAAGATTGTTTTCTGTGAAGTCAAATACTTTCTCTAAGGAACTTAAAGCTTTCTCAAAAATTTCAAAAAACAATGTACACTCATAGACATGTTCCGAAAAAATTATGAACATTGGCAATCCAGACTCTGACTAGATAATGGCTTACCACTAAGTTTAGGAATAACAGGAGAAATATTTAATTAGTTCTTACTCAACGAACGACACATAAAACACACAGAGAACGTGGATTCAAATTACAACTGATAACACTACACACGTCTTGCTGTGCTATATTTCCAGAAGGAACTGTACTTGGTAAATCAGTGCCATCATATGATCTGTTTTCGGTTCTTCCCCGTCGGATCACCAGTTAATGGCTCGCACGCTGGTTGTACAGATCACTGACATACCCCAAGAATGCCCGCGCGACTTATACAAATAAATTACAAAGAATAACATCATGGGCGGTGATTTCAATGCTGCCAACACGATACATTTTAGCGATGGAACGACATCGATATCTTGACCATGAGACGAAATTCACAAAAGACGCCACCAAGAATTGCTGTCTCATATTTTGTTTTGGAATAATTTGGCGTCCCGCAATATAATGCGTCCCTCTTAGGCATAATTCGGGACGCTGAAAATGTCTTTAAAATGCGGGATGTCCCGCCTAATTCGGGACAGGTGGCAACCCTCGCACTGCATAGAAAACTTTGAAGACCAGCACGTCCGGATGGCATAAGGATGACAAGTGTCGAAAGGCCTAGCCTACATATAATAACGATTGGTGAGCTCATGATGTTAATTATACAGTTTATGTTATTATATAGAAAAACTGACATCATAGCCAATCAATAGAGAGAGACCTGTGGTTTTATATTAAATCCAAGCATTCGCTTAGAAAAGGACAGACAACTATCAGCTTCAAATGATAGTATGGAAAAATAGGTCTAATTATTTGTCAAAGCCTAGTGTATTGCAACTTCTAAAGTCCTATGTGAACATTGCAAACAACATGCCTACTGTTGTCATGAGAACTGAGCAGAGACTTTAAAGTGCGTCCGCCTTTTGAAGGTTTTTTCTGGGGAAAAATTAAAATATTTAACTATTGGAATTTTCCCGTCGGTTTCAGGCTAAAAGCTATAAGTGTGCCAAATTTCAAGTTTCTAGCTCACCTGGAAATGGGCTTATATTAATGTCAGTGAGTGAGTGAGTGAGTGAGTGAGTGAGTCAGTCAGTCAGTCAGTCAGTCAGTCAGTCAGTCAGTCAGGCATTTGGCTTTATATTATAGGGATATTTCGCGTTCTCGACTGTACAACGTTTTAATAGCCCTTTTTATTGTTACTGACATACTGTAGTTACTTTTGCGTCACCACAAAAATTAAATAAAAGCAAATATATAGAATGAATAGATATGTTTATGTTAAAATATGAGGTATTTCATCCACGTGTTAGGATTGCCGTTCGTAAAAACCATATATTCTACTAAAGTTTTCGTCATTGATTTCAAACTTATAAACTCACTGATATTACTTGATGAATTCTTACACTGTATTAATAAAAATTCAGTTCAGAAAGGGTAAGAAGACAGAAACTTAATAGTATTCATGTTGTTTTGAGTAATCTTTTTTGCAATAGTACCTTATTCCCTCAACTCAAAATTAGGCATATATTTTGACCTAAGTGATGACACCTGGGAATTATTTGACAATACCGCGTAGCTGGTGTTAAGTGGTCATTGAAGTTATAAGGAATATATCCACATAACCTATTCGCGGTGCAAATAAAATAAATGTAAAAATCATTGAGGTCACGGTGACCACAAGTCTCCAGTTAAGGATTAAACGCTAGTCAATATTCTCTCAACAAAGCCTGAGTTAGAACAGGCAGCATCGGATGGAGTTTGATCACAGATATCTTTAATAGAAATTCCCCGAGTGTTGGACATTCCAGCCAAGTTCAATATATGTGACACTCCCTCGTATTGTCTTTTACTTATTTCCGATCCTCTACATTTCCCTGCCTATCTCTACGAGTGGAGATAGGCCTATAAATTATTGCTCTCTCGAGCATACAGAAGTTTTCTTCCTTCGCCCATGATACCGTATTCAGATTAAATGGTAACAATGTTTTATCGGTTTTTAAGTCCTCAACAATAAAATAAACTATTATGACGTAGTCTTCTTCTTCTTCTTCTGCCTATCCATTAATGGATGTTGGCGACCACATGATGCATCTTCATTCTATGAACCACAGTATGTAATAGTTGATCTACCCGTGGTAATCCTGTCCACTGCTTAATGTTATCCAGCCAAGATATTCTTTTTCGCCCTCTTCTTCTTTTACCTTCTATTTTCCCTTCAATTATCAACTGTAGAAGCATATATTTAGTATTCCGTAATAGATGTCCTAAGTACCGGTATGCAGTTTTTCTTCTTTTAAAAATTCTTAGTATTTCTCTTTGTTTGTGTAGCCGTTGCAATATTTCGGTATTAGTTATTCTTGCTGTCCATGGAATTTTAAGCATTCTACGGTAGATCCACATTTCAAAGGCCTCGATCTTTTTTGCTGTTGTTGTATTCAGTGTCCATCCTTCAGAACCATACAGAAGTATAGACCAGATGTAACATCTTACAAATCGAACTCTGACGTTTAAATTTAGATCTGTGCTTGTGAGAACTTTCTTGAATTTCATGAAAGCATTACGGGCATTCTCTATGCGACATTTTATCTCCATGTCTGATCTCCAATCTTCACATAACCATGTTCCAAGGTACTTAAACTTGTCCACTCTTTGTATTAAAGACTCATTGAACCGGAGCTCTGCATTTAGAAAGGAGTCGGGCTGACGTGTGACAATCATAAAATGTGTCTTTTTGACGTTGATGTTCAGACCTAAGCTTCTACTATACTTTCCTACTAAGTTGACGAGTTGCTGAAGATCATCTAAATTATCAGCAATCAATACTCCATCATCAGCATATCGAATGTTGTTGATGAAGACTCCATTAACCTTTATGCCTTTGCTTATTTCCCCTATTGCTTCTTGAAAGATATTTTCTGAATATAAGTTGAATAACAGAGGTGAAAGTACGCATCCTTGTCGGACTCCCCTACAGATACTAACTGGATTGGTGATCTCATTATCAAACTTAACCTGTGCTGTCTGATTCCAATATAAGTTTTCTAGGAATTAAAAATCTGATCATAAACATTCACATGAAATACGGGAGTGGACATTCAGAGACGATTTATTCGCGAGACAAGCATATGAAATTAATAGCTTATAACTATTTTTAGTTGGAGAATTTAGTGGGAAAAAGCTTCAATTAAAAGTCTTAGCTCTTGGTATATCCAGTTTGTGAACAAAATTTAAACAAAACCGTAGTTCGTTTTCGAGAAAGTCGTAAAAATTAGAGATTTCTCAACTAAGTGGTGAGAAAAGTAAGAGAATGTCGCTGCTGCGATTCATGTCACATCCTTGAAGATAATAATTAGGCTAACACAAATATGTTTTACACATAAGATCTCGATTTTTAGTTTTTAGCTGCGTTGTTCACAGAAAGAAACACACATACATACTCAGACAACATAGACATATTTACGAAAATTGTACTTTCGGATTCAAGAAAAGTGTATTAATGGTGAAAACTTGATGTCAAACAAAATACTCCCTTCACCTATTGTACCTATGGTATGGGTAGAGAAATATAGTATATTGCGATATTAGTTCCGTAAGCGGTGCATACGGATGGAGGAAAGAGTTTGAAAAAACGAGGCGCTTGCGCCGAGTTTTTTTCGATTTCCGAGATCCGTTATGCGCTTGCGGAACGAGTATTGCATGCTATTTTTTGCGCGATGATTATTTATGTCATTATAATAATTAATTACATTAATTGAGATATTAGCTGAAAATATTATGTTTATACATTATTGAAGATAGATGTTATATTTTAGAAAGTGTTGGTTGTTATGGGGACGGAATATTTCTCCTGTTAAAGTCGCCAGAAACAGGGGGGCCTTGGTTCCGGCCTTCGATAAAGGCTTGTATTTATAGAGTTTTTGCCATAAAGTGTTGTCGGATACGGTAAACACTAATGTCATGGGATCGAATACGGTGAATGGAGTAACGTCTTGTGCTATGACGGAGTTTTTGCCAGCGTAAATTAATATGGTACGGTAAAGGTAACAGAGAAAATGTAGGAACTGCTTCAGATTGCTGCACTTGGAGGTTTTAACAATGACTTATTGGAGGATATGATACCAAATTGTTCCTCAAATGTGACAGGACTATGAATAAATTTAATTGTCCACTGTTTGTGTTATAAGCCTACAGATATATGAATTCCATAGCACCTCATAACAGGATATATATATATATATATATATATATTAACATAACCTCGGGATGGGATTTTAATCAGAAAAATATGTTAACATGTAAAAAAAACTAGTAGGTGCCCGTGGCTTCGCCTACGATAATAAGTTTAAAAATTAAAAATTAAGAGTATAATAACTATTAAAGAATGATATTTATTAACACATTATATATTAACATAACCTCGGGATGGGATTTTAATCAGAAAAATATGTTAACATGTAAAAAAAACTAGTAAGTGCCCGTGGCTTCGCCCACGATAATTAGTTTAAAAATTAAAAATTAAGAGTATAATAACTATTAAAGAATTGTATTTATTAACACCTGCACGCGAATCATTCATAAACTAAGCCATTAATAATTAATGAAACAGCTAAAATTACGGCTTCAGGGTACATTCCACGATTAGAAAGCGCCGCCTAAAAAAACGATCTCAGATTCGATTATGCAGTTCCAAAGGAACCTGTGAACACATAATACGTATTGTTTCTCAACTGTTTGTTGACAGATGAATATGATGTGAATTTTATTTGATCAATTCAATGTAATTTTCAGAAATTATATAATGTTTCAAGGGAAGGAATCTCAAAGTCCCAAACAACAATAGCATATGACAAGCTGCCTCTCTCGATCTGCAAACGAAAACTCCAACAATATTACATAAACATCTGGAACGCTTGGTACATATCTTCACCTAAAGCCTCCCATACAAAACTAATCTTCCCGAACGTACCTACCAGACAAAAAACAACCCTAAATCCAACATTCATACTCACGCAATTCCTTTCAAACCACGGAAAATTCCTACAGTACCTGCATAGGATTGGGAAAACACCATCACCGAAGTGCCCATGTTTTGAAGACAACCAAACAGCCATAGGTACATCTTCTACTCCACTGCAAACTACAGGATAAACATAGACCACCTTATATGCAAGTTTCCAACATAGTTCTGCAAAAAGTGAACTCATCTCCACGAACAATCAAATATATATATGAAATCTACAAGACACTACCTTAAAAATTTAAAATGATTAGTTTGTGTAATTCCATAGAACACTAACTCAGACAACATGTAATATTTTGTAAATACTATGTATTCTTTTGACTAAATACCCTGCGATATACCCTCAGGGTAAAATGCAGGTTGTAAATATGTAGCTAAATTAAAAAAAAAGGGGGGAAGGAATGGTTTGTTTGGATTTTTATTATCAGCGACATTTCAAGAGTTAAACCATCAATATTTTACAGCTGGTGTCCCCGGCTTCGCTTGCCATTATTAATTGACTCCAGGATTTTAAGAAATTTTTTTTGTATTTATTTCCTTACACTGCAAATGGGTCAACAACCCGGTGGCAGTGGTGCAATAAATACCAGCCATACATATATACAGAAATAACACTACACATTAAATAAATACCAGCCATACATATATACAAAAAAGGCACACTATACATACACTTACACATTAAATATCGCAACATCTATCCACGTACCTGATATTTGAAAAAATATATATATATATATATATTTCCATTTAAAACTATAACATAAAAAAAATTGCATACTGTGAATATTTTAGAACAAAAAATTATACATCATATACCCTATTCAATATATTTTTAAAAATTTTGGCGTTAGCAGGAAACGTTTCGAAGATTTCTGCAGGTAAATCATTCCAATCCTGGATCCCTCTATTTAAAAAAGAAAATTTGGCAATATTTGTCCTCTGAGATCTACCCCTTATTTTGTATTTGTGATCCTTCCTACTTTTGTAATCTGGTTCTTTAATTTTGCTATGAAGCTCTTCCCATGCCGGTTGTTTCGTGTATACACAATACATACATTTTAATCTATTTATTTTCCTTCTGGATTCTAAAGATTTCCACCCTAGTGTTTTTAACATAGCCGTAACGCTGTCAGTTTGTTGGTGCTTATTCATAACAAATCTTGCAGCTTTTCTCTGCACCATTTCTAACTGTGTTATTAGACCTGCCTGATACGGATCCCATACACTTACAGCATATTCCAAATTTGGTCTCACTAATTATTTATAAGCTAACTCTTTGGTTTTTAAGTTGCTTCCCCTTAATGCTCTAAATACGAAGTGCAATGTTTTATATGCCTTGCTAATTGAATTTCCTATATGTGTATTCCAGTTCAATTCCTTATTAAGAGTTATTCCTAAATAATTGCACGATTCTACTCTCGTTATAATTTCATTTTCCATTTCATAATTATAGCAAAATTTTACCCTTTTGTTGGTGAAAGATATTGCTTTACTTTTGCGTGCGTTTATTGTCATCCTATTTCAGAAACCCATTTTTCTGTGCGAACTAAGTCTTCTTGCAGTAACTTCGCATCTAATTCATTACAAATTTCCCTGTATATAATGCAGTCATCCGCAAACAATCTGATATGAGATTGGATCGATTTTGGTAAGTCATTTATAAATAATATAAAAAGTAGTGGACCGAGTACGCTTCCTTGGGGTATTCCAGACGTAACTGGAGTCTCACGGGACAATATGTCATTAACACGCACTCTTTGGGTTCTGTTATATATGAATTCCTTAATCCAACCTACTACGCGCTTATCAATTCCCATTTCGGCAAGTTTGAGCATTAAAATGTCGTGAGGTACTGTATCAAAGGCCTTTTGGAAGTCAATTATAATACCATCAACCTGTCCTCCTTTGTCTAAAATATCAGCAATTTCCTGATATAGACCTAACATCTGTGACTCGCAAGAATAGCCCTTCCTAAAACCATGTTGTCTTGGAAAAAGCAAGTTATATTTATTACAAAAATCCCTAATATATGCTTCAATGAGTCGCTCCATTTGCTTACACACTATAGACGTTAAGCTTATCGGTCTATAGTTTCCAGGATCAGTTCTATTCCCTGCTTTATAGATAGGAATTATTATGGCTTTTTTCCAGTCCGGTGGAATATCACTGTTATTAAGTGAAACATTGAATAACACCCTGAGATAAGGGACAATTTTTTCTTGTCCTAATTTAATAATGTCGCCTGATATCTCATCTGGTCCCATAGATTTCCCCTTACGCATATTACGTAAATTTGCGAGAATTAAAGAGTCTTTTATTTTCAATGGCTCGTGACATCTTTCGGCTAAATTTGTTAGAAGAGTGTCATCCGCCTTTTTTTGTTGACTGAATACTTTAGCATAACTTTGGCTCAACTGTTCTGCTTTTTCTGAATTGTCTGTTATTATGTCACCTTCCTCACCTTTCAACATCTGTATGTCGCCTTTATTTTTTCTTAGCCTTCTTATGTATTTATAGAAACTGTTTGAATTTGTAGACTGTAGAAGATTTGATAAATATACGTTTTGAGCATCCCGTTTCTCTTTAATCAGTTGTTTTTTAATTTCTTTGTATTTATTTTGGAAAGATTCTCCTAATTTCCTTTTACTATATGCTGTTCTAACTTTTCTCTTCAGTTTTAGGATTCGGTCATTATAGTATTCCGGATCTTGGTTTTGCTTTAGTTTAACTTTTGGAACGAATGTGTTAAGCCCTTCATGTACTATAGCCTTAAAATTTTGCCACATTTTGTCTATACTAGAACCCTCTCCAGCCCACTGCGGAAATTCATTTTCTAGATACTTTTGGAAACCGCTTTTATTTGCATATTTATATTTCCAAAGGAATTTGTTATTATTATTATTACAGTTATTTTTATCATTGTTTCTTTTAAGCTCCCATTGTATTCGTAAAGTCACACACAGATGATCACTAATACCTGGAAAAATTTCTGTATTGAATAAAAAATCGTATGGCCGTATCAGACAGATATCTAACACATTGTTGCCCCTTGTAGGCTTTTCTATTACCTGTGTTAGCCCACAGTCATTAATTAACGTACTTGCTAATATTTGTGAAGGACTGCCTTCTATCTTGGTTCCTGACCAGTCAATACGTGGATAATTGAAGTCTCCCATTATTACCATGTCTGTGTTTAAGAATGTGCCAGAACAAGCATGATATAGTTTTTGTAATATTATATTTTCATCACCAGGTGGCCTGTAACCACCGATAACTCTTAGTAACCGTCTGTCGCTATCACTTACTATATTTACGCATAAAAGCTCGCAATCTGAGTCTGTCCATTCTAAAAAGCTTGTAAGTTCATCCCTAACGCAAATAAAGACACCCCCTCCCCTAGAACCCCTGTCTCTTCTGTATACGGCATAACCTTTCGGAATGAATTCATTATTGTTTATTCCCTCCCGTAACCAAGATTCTGTACCGACTATAACGTGTGGTTGTTGTATTTCGATAAGAGTTTGAAATTCAGGACCTTTATTGACAATACTTCTACAATTTACCTGCAAAAAACTTAAAACGTTACCTGAGTCATATTTTAAACTTTTATAACTCCATGTTGGCGTTGGGACACCTCTCTGACTAATTCTCCTTCAGTTACCTTGGGCAGCATATCTACTAATAACATTTTTAAACAAACCGCCCATGAAGGACGATCCTCTTCTATTTAGATGTAGACCGTCCCGTCCTATTTCACTATCGTTAATCCAACAATTTGGGTCCACAAAGACAAGATCAAGATGTTGACAGACCCATTCAATCCCTTCATTTACACTGTCCACATATGCACTTGGAATGTCTCTACGTCTCAACACACCACTTACTATTACCTTTGCATTTACGAATTTCTTCTTCGCTGTAGTACATAAGTCCCACATTTCACCAGTTACATGGTCAGCTGATTTAGCACTTTTTAGATTGTTAGTGCCGACATGCAAGATCACTACTTTTTCTTTCTCTCCACCTTCCATAGACTCTATTCTCCGCTCCATTTGCTCGATCCTGATTCCCGGGCAACAGTCCACCACTGCACCTGTCATTTTACATTCAGTATCAATGAATTTTATGATTGAGTCACCCATAATTCGAGCTTCTGGGCTCTTCATATCATTTGATTTCTGAATCACTGCTTTCGTCGATATGTTTTCTGCTTCTTTTTGAACCAATAACTTTTCCTTCAATGAACAATTTTCGTCATTTAGCTCTTTTATTTTCTGGTTTGCAACCTCTAGTTCTTTTATTAGCTTTCTAGTCTCTTCCTCTTTCTTCTCGAGTACTGCGGTTTGGTTAATTTGTGAGGAGCAGTCAATACATTTCCAGGACTCACTGACAGCACTTACATTTGCACACTTAAGATGGTGCCACTGCTCACAATTTAAGCATTTTATGCCCGATCTTAGGATTTTCTTGCACACTTTACACTGGAACTTATTTGCTCCTTTACGTGTTAATTTTAAATTCCTACTGCCTGCCATTGTTGATCTTATGCTTCCAATTTTCTAACGGTCACCAACTATGAAATCAAGTTTTTACACTTATTTAATGCAGATTTTGTCCTTCCAATCACAGCATATAAGTCACACCACTTAACACTTACTCCACAACAAATACCAGAAACAGGCTCTTAAGTTTTCCCAGAAAAACTGTTACTTTCCTCGGAGCGTGACCCGTATGTCTCCCGACCGTTATTTTATCCCGACATGTTACACTGGTAGTTTATTAAAAATGTTTGTGGTTCAGAGCTATGAAAATTGTAAGTAAAAATAAAATTAGAATATTTGTCCATTGTGTTCATTTCACTTAGGCTTTATATAATAAAGAAACGGTTTTCCTAATTTTGTACTCTTCGTGAATTTTTACACTGCCAGATATGAACATCGCCGAGTATACCCGATGTTTCACGAAGCGGGAGAGCGAGTGAGCACGCTAGTTAGGGCCGTTGAATTGTATTATGAGTAGATTATGAACACTGCTACTTAAGTTTATTCAAGGTATATAAGGTATATAAAGCTACTATTGAGTTTATTGAAATGTCTCTGGTTAGTGGTTATGTTACTTACATTAAATTATCTGCAGTGGTTTATTATACTAGAAAAATTGAGCCCATGAATTCACTTCATTGAACCATCAACCTCAAAGAAGAATACGAAAAACTATTTATGATAACCTTGTGCTGAATTTATACAATAATATAAGCCATCATCAACTGAAATCATCAGTGGGATCTAAGTTTGAAATCAGTAGAGAGAATTGCAGTAGAATAACTGGTTACTATGGATTACAGTGGAACGCAAGGATAAAAATTCTCACAATTTTAAAGGTAGTTTTACTCTATAAATATTATATTTCTGCTTTTATGCAGTTTTGAACGAACGAATTTATGTCAGTAGCAATGAAAAGGTTCATTCCGAAATAACGTGTCACCTTATCAGATATAGCGTCACGGCAAACCGGCGTATGCTCAGACATCAATCACGTGACTTTAGCGTTTACGGTAACTCAACGTAAGCTGAGCAAAAACTCTCAATTGACTCTTATCAAGCGGTATATCACCTCTTTGACAGGTTTGAACTAAAGTCTGATAATTAGAAAAGCTTGGTTTGAAATCTGTGTGAGAACTCTAGTTTAGTTGGCAATCTGGTACAGAACATGAATTCATTATCTATCTGGCTTGGATTAAGCATCCGCCACTACTGCACAGAGAAGCAAATGCAGAAGACAGTTTGAATTAACACAGCATTAAACTGTGCTGCTAACTGGGGCAGTGGTTTTCATGTGCCCAAATCGATCCCTACAAGAGGTTAACGTCCCTACGTTTCCTCCAGAGTGTGAGAAACATGAAGGAAAAAGGATTGTGAATGAATCCAAGAAGAAATAGGAAGTAAAAGAAAGGAAGAATTCAATATAAAGTAAAGAAAGGCTAGGAAGAATGAAAGAACGAAAGAAAGCAAAATAAAATAAAATAGAAAGAAGAAATATAATTTTTATGGTCATTAATGACGGTTATGTATTACGATTTAGGCCTGTAACTGGCGTGTTGGAATTTTGTCGCGCTGGAATTTTTCTACGGACATGGAACTGTCGCACTTGACCACACATGAATTCCATCGCTCTGGGCTTGGGTCGAGTACACGCACTTGGGAACAAGCACACTGTCTGAATTAATGTTCCACCTAGGCTGATAAGATTAGAGTCACTTTTCTTATTACATTCGTTATAGGCTAAACACTGTAAAAAATCCTATGTTAAACACATAACTTCCTCTGCCCAAATAAAAGTTTTGACGTTCTTATGTGTGACATTCTCTTGATGTAAATTGCTTGTAAAAAAAAAATAAGAGAATGTCATTACTGCATCACATCGCATCTTCGTAGAATACACAACCCTGATAAAACGTGATTAATCCACCCATGTAACTTTCTTTACCCTAATCACGGGAAATACACCTTCCTCACTTCACATTCCGGTATAGAAGAAGAGGCCTTTTGCAGAGAGCGCTTATTTAGTTGTTTCAACTTGAGGCAAAGCTTAAGTGTACACCAGGTAAGATTGAGTTTCTACAAACAGTGGGTGGCTTTTAACTACCCTTCAGAGATTTCTTTAGAAAACATGTTTTATATATAAGTTTTTCTCTTAGTATAGGAACCTCATGTATGAAATTTAATCAAAATCGTAGTTCCGTTTTCGAGGAAATCGGGAAAAACGAAATTTTCTTCACGTAAAGTGGAATTAAAAGTAAGATAAAAATCATTGCCAATCTTCGTGTGACATCCCTTAAAGGTACGGTACCTAACCGAAATACAATTTTTTTAGATTTTTTATTCTGAAGCTAGGCTGTTCACAGACACACACACATATTTCTGAAAATAGAATTTTTGGTTTCAGGGTACCTCGAAATGTATATTTATGTTAAAAACTCAACTTCAAATGTTGGGGTCGAACACAATACTTCTTCTACCTTCAGTACCTATGGTAATGGCAGATGTAGTAACAAGACATATACAAGAAAATATATAAGTTAAATGACGCAGCACATTAGGAATAGCAAAACTTATTGTAAATTATTTTAAGAAGAAAAAAAAATGATTACTCATCTGAAACTTATTTAACGATTTGTAAGAAAATGAGTAGGACCTACTTAATATCTTGGATTAGCGTACAATATGTAGGCTAGATTGAAGAATTCAGGCTTAACTTCGAAAGGAATAGTTGTCTATATGAAGACATAGAATAAAATTATAGAGGAAACCAGAAGTGAAAAATGAATTAGGCCTATAATTAAAATGACGTAAAAATAAATTTGTTACCATGAAAAGTTGAATAGTGATAAAATACCTAGAGGACAGTTTCTATATTCATTCGTCCATATAATTTTGTCACTTCATTAATTGATTCAGTCAGATAACCTATATAACATAACCTAGTAGTCCGAGTCAACCGGTCTCAGGTTTAGGAATCGTCATCAGCTAAACTTTCGTCACTGCACCATCTTGCTACCGTTTGTGTCACGGCAATTTTGTTCAGTTTCTTCATGTATATTTTTGTTGGTAATTACTGTTATCGTTGATTATACCCAGAAGCCCTTTATTATTTTTTCATACTAATTCGTGAAGTTCTCTGTGAATACGCTTTGTTCACCACCTAAATTTTTGTCAGTAAGTTAATTATCTGTGAAAAGGAATTCTCGAGAATTATTCACATTTTCATAACACGATGTTTAGTATTGTGGAACGATACCACAATTACAAAGAAAGAAATAATTTCTGAAAAGATTTTTAACAGTATTTTATCTGTAATGTCGCCGCGTACGCAAAATTAGCTGTATACGACAGGCAGTGTAATTCTCGAGACGGCGGTGGGCAAGACTTGACAAGATGGCGAGCTGACTGAAGAATGTGTGATGGACACGCACAAATAAATTCCGGGGTGCGCGGGCAAAGAGAGTTAAGCCCACTTTCTTGTTACTGAGAATTAGAGTGATTTAACACACTATACCAGCCCAACATAGCTTTAGAGATGGATAAACCCATGAGGCACACATCCATAACTACCATACAATTTTGAATATGATTTACTGGACTTAACAAAAATGTAGAGAACATTGTTATCTATAACTCTATGGACATATCTCAATTTTTTAGGATGGTGGACTTAACTCTCTTTGCCCGCGCACCCCGGAATTGTTTTGTTCTATTTGTGCTTGAATATGCATAATGCATAACATAATTATTGTTCAAGTTCTCGTAGTAAATACATAGTAATAAATAAATACTGCAAGAAGACGTGTGTTTGTGTTGATTGTTAAGAAACTTGCATTGAGTAACTTAGCCGGCTTGCAACCTTGGGCTTCGTTACATTGAATTGAAATACAGTCCACTTGACTCTTGGATTTGATTCTTGCTCACGTATTTTCGGTCCTCCGTTCGGATCGCAACAGCTGGGATGGCAAGAATTCTAGCCCAGGTAATGAAACAACCTATGGCGAAAAAATGAAAGCAGCAATACACCAACAGATGTTGAGACAATGGTATCTACTTAACTCAAAAACTGAATCTCGTCATTAGTTTAATCCCCTTTCTTCAGACACAGAAAACAGAAAACCAAATCCAGTTAACCAACCACCCTAAACCCAAAATAATTACGAATTATACTTTCGATGAAATGTGCCTTCTTTCTTTGTAATAATAATAAAATTGCACTCTTATCTTCTATGTTATTCCGAGAGAAAATTCCACGTTGATTAAAAAATCACTTTAAAATATTTTCCTAACAACTCGAGATAATTTTGAAAAATATCTTGAATTCAACTTATTTTATATCGCCTAGGCCTTTCGGTTACATAGAATCATCATCAGGGCACCTTTGTGGATTCACATTTACAAAGAATAAAAATGTTTCAGTAATGGCGTCATTGTTAATTAAAATCACTAAAACTAGAAATGTTTTAAAACATCAGTAAAATTCATTTCTTGCTTCTTTTTCTATGTTGTGTGACTTCTTATGTTTAAGTTTTAATTCTTATGTTTAAGTTTTAATAATTTTAATTAACAATGACGTCATTAGTGAAGAGGGTTTATTCTTTTTAAATGCGAATCCACAAAACAAGATTCCCTGATGATGGATCCATGTAAATGAAAGACTTAGGCAAAATAAAAGAAATAGAATTTAAGGTGTTACTTAATTATTTTATACTACCGTACTGAAAGTTATTTTTCATATATAAACAGAAGTAGGCTTATATGTTACATTTAGGACGAATTTTGAGAGTAAATTGGAAAATAGAGGGAGTCGAGGTATAAGTTCTTTATATAACATGCAAGAAAATACTGATATCTCATTTCCAAATTATTAGGGCCTACGTAGGCATATAAAACTATACAGAGTAAGCATGAATCTGCTTATGGGAGATAGGTATCGCCAAAAGCCTATAAATCAGCCATTATTATAAGTAAATTGGGATGAGAGTTCTTTACAGAAAATATCCCAATCACAGGCCTAATTATAAACTAAGGTCCGCGTTCAAACGAGCATGTTTCTATATGATGACGTCATACGAAAACAAGTGAATCCATGAAAGGATTGGTTTCCATGGAAATCTGAATCATTCTATTCTATGCTTTCTGTGATGGGCTTAATAATAGTCATGCCTATACAATGTCATGCTCCATGCACTTCCAATGTATTCCTAACTACAATAGACTATGTTTACGGAACATGAATTTCAATTTAGTTCCTTTTCTCTGGCATCCTCATTAAATTCCTGTTAAGAATGAACAGCACAAGAGTTCAATAAAGTTCTAACACATTGAATTATATATTTGTGGGTTACAATCATTGATTTAGATCGTGACAACAAGCGATAACAGGAAGGTGGTTTAGCAATCACTGCCTTCTAGTTTAAAGATTATTCAGCAATTAAAGTAGTTAACCAGGAATTTTATTAGACGGGGTTAACTCAACATAATTCTAAACAGACGATTCTTACTTATTAGGCTAAACTATACAGCAGTTTATAATATTAAGAAATAATTTACTATTGTGAAAAATAATAGTGATATTACGACAGTAAATTAAACAACTGTACTGTAAGTTAAATCCTCAATTAGGTTGATCCAAGCGATAAGTTACGAGGCAGGTATCAGTATTTTATTATCAATCGAAAATAAATTTCAAATAATTAAATACAGTATATTAATATTCACATATTTTCCCTACCCCTAGCTGAATTCGACGAGGCTGCAAAGTTTTCAAATTAACAGGTTATGTTCTTCTGAGCAATAGCGTTGCTGAAGATTATCATAAACACAATGATGCAGTCATAATTTTATTCTTGTAAACTCAGTATAAAATATTTATATTTTTTTATCTTCTCGTTGACAGAGATAAAGCATACCAAAAAATTAATAAGTCATTCCAGAAGGGGATATACGCCCCCATTACCTACACCCATGAGTCTATATAACACACTCATTTGATAAAGAACCGTTGAGTAAGCTCTATGTGAAACATATTTCCCAACACTACTGTAAACAGTGCTGTGGAACTGCAGTAAGATTCAGTTTTTCTAATGCTTTGCGATATACATTTATTAGGTAAAGTGATCCCTATACAGGCCATGGAGGCCCAGAGGGTTCCAAGAGGTTGAGGCTCCCAGATTTTGGACATTCGGCACATGAAGGTGGTAAGGTTGTCAGCCTTACGCACCGGCCGCCTTTACCCCCAGGATTGCTCCTGGTACTGATCTGTTAGAGGCTGAGTCGACCCCAGGGTCATAGTGCCACCAGAAGGATTAGGCCAATTGAAAAATCTCAACGACCTCATCGGGAATCGAACCCGCGACCTTCCGGTTTGCAGCGCAGCGCCTCAACCACTACGCTACGGCGTACCCCATTACATTTATTATCTCGAATTAATAAATGTTCACATTCACACTAAAATATGTCCAAGGACGAAAACAAATATTTTAAAAGCTTAAATAAACTTCTTGCTCACACAGATATCGGTATCATATTGAACGTCCGTCATATTTATAGCGAAATAGTTTTATGCTATGATTTCTTGTTTTGTAACCACGATCGAAAGCTACATTTTCAGCAAGAAAGGCAAGACGATGAATATAGGAGAGTCAATCACTGAATATGCCAATGAAAAACGAAAAAAAATAATAATAAATAAACAAATTAATGTGTGCAGAATTCTAAACTATAACGTCAGTGCTGAAAATTGGATTTTTTTTTCTAGGGGGAACCCATACATTTAAATGCAGGTACTTATTTTCTATTTTACGATACCAAAAATGTTACTAAATTACCTTTTTAAATAAATCGCATAGAAATTACATTAAAAATTTACAATAACTACAAGTAATACAAGGGGGTACGCCGTAGCGTAGTGGTTGAGGCGCTGCGCTACAAACCGGAAGGTCGCGGGTTTGATTCCCGATGAGGTCGTTGAGATTTTTCAATTTGCCTAATCCTTCTGGTGGCCACTATGGCCCTGGGGTCGACTCAGCCTCTAACAGAAATGAGTACCAGGAGCAATCCTGGGGGTGAAGGCGGCCGGTGCGTAAGGATGACAACCTTACCGCCTTCATGTGCCGAATGTCCAAAATCTGGGAGCCTCAACTTCCTGGAACCCTCTGGGCCTCCATGGCCTGTATAGGGATCACTTTACCTTTACAAGTAATACAACCAACTTCGTCACGTATGACTTGAATCTACGGCAACCGCGCAGGCAAGGCAACTGTCGCGACAAGAACAAGACATCACGGCCTTAATAAAGGTCCTTTATTAAAAAAGCGTTGCCTATACTCCGATTTCATATGTGCTTTTTTTTTCCTACCTACGTTTATGCCGGAACGATGAAGAGTTGATTTTTACTTTGGCGGAACGCCGTTCCGGCCCAACTTCAGCAGTAACTTAGAAATGCGTCTTATAAAAATTGCCAGAACAGACTGAATAATTATTATTATTAGGGGGCAGATTTCTATGACATGTCATATTTTTCCTCTTTGCATTATTTCAGGTTTCCGACTAATTTAGACACTATTCCAAGCATCCTGGTGAAAATGGAACGGCTTTTATTGTGCATATAACTGCATATTTAGGAAATTTTCAACTATTGTAGCATATTTAGTATGAATATGCATATTTAGGTATTTTTTTTTGCATATTTCTGTGCATATTAAAGAAATTTTGAAGTTTCATATCATATATTGTAAATTTTGCATTATAATGATACTTTTTGAGAATTTACAGATATTTTAAATAATTAACATTATACTTTAATAAAATGAGTTGTAATGAAACTTGAAAATATATACACAATGTCTAAGTAGTAAAGTCATATTTTAAATTTTATTGGTCATATTTTAATGTTTTTCAGGTCATAAATACATGAATATATCCTATTTTTTAGGTCATAGAAATCCGTCCCCTATTAAGTATTGTACCTCAAGTGGTTGGAATATTGTAAGCTTCGTGAAAAATCGAAACCAGGGATATTAATATGTTGTAGGTCACGGTCACGATCCGCTTGTCCCGAATTTAAGCCGAAAGGTAGCAACTCGTTCCTATCTTTTATTGGTATGAAATAATAGTAAATAAATTAATATTGTGGAATCCATAAGACTCTCGCAGTAAATCCCTTCAATAGTACATTAGTTCGATAGATTTAAAACTGGATTTTCTTTTCTGGCCTGAGCAAAACCATAGTATACTGTAACGATCACTCAGTGGACAATTTCTATGTTGGCGAAATAGATTTAGACGTTCTCATGGATGGCAAGACAATGCAAACTGAATCTGGACACCTGAACCTGCTTTGAACTCGGTTATCATTGTTGTGCACAACAATCCCGTGAAGGACAGGGCAATGACGTCAAAGGAAGCGAACACAACTTCCGGTAACTAGTTTCTTCCATTACTGTGCGGGTGATTATATTAGTGGCCTAACCCATTCTCTCGGTCATCGTGCCATCACCTGACGGATCCGCATATTAAAATGTGACAAGCGTGCTACAGTGGAGGGGGTGTCAGGTAGGCTTGAACACACTCTAACGAACGAATGAATTCCTCAAACCATGTAGATTACATTTTATTATTTGTATATTATAAAATACACCTAATCTCCCCATATTACGAATTTATAAAACTTAATTACTCGCTTCCTAAATATCTTTCTTTCTTTTTCGTAGTTTTACCTCTCCCTTTTAGGATTTAAGCGACCCAAGCCGCCCGGGCCTTACAGGGCCGCGACCTGTCGGGAAAGGGATTACCTTTGGATCACATACATACTTTTTTGACCAGACAAGGACATGGAGTGATCAGCCCAATGCCGGGGCCACCTCCGAGACAACACGAACACATAGGACGATACATACCATTCACACACACACTCACTCAGAACAAGGCGAGGATGGCGATGATAATGACGGCCAGATGATATCCGGGGACCACAAGGGCCTAAAGTTACCTGACATCTGTCTCACAGGTGAGGGAAAACCCCGGAAAAATCCTCACCTAGGTAACTTGTCCCTACCAGGAATCGAACCCGGGCCCGCTGCGTGAGAGGATTGAACACATCCTCTGAGCCACAGCGGTGGACTTCCTAAATATCTAAAAATTACAATAGTCAAGGTAAGACAAATGTTAAAAAGATATCAACGTTTTAAAATGTTAACACGTAGATTACAGTAGGGCCTAAACATAATTATTACAAATGTTTAAAATTCCAAACAGAAATGTTCAGAGTAGACAATAATTTTTCTTACAATTCTGAATTCCGATACGGACATGAAATTAGGCCCTTAAAGGCAAGGATATAGTTTAAGCTTAAAATGCTATTATCAAGACTATTCCATTCATATGCCGCGTGTTTGATATAGGCCAATAACGATTAGCAATTCCTCGGATATAGACCAATCACGATCGTTTATCTTATAAAATGATTGCTATTAATACAAAGATGCGATTTTATCTGATAAAAGTCAGCTCGTTACTGGAAATGTAAGTATCAACGTGCAATGACTAATAACTTAACAAGTCACAAGCTGTCAGAGAACAGAATAAAAACACATTTTATACAATATAACTTGTTTGGAAATTGAAATAATATAAATGTAGCCTACATTGATTAAAAACACAATTTCGATTCGGTGCAAGCCAGTTCGTGTGTTCTTATTCTGTTATGATATTAGCTTTCCTGAAATAGATAACCTATGTCTTACATGCACTATTGGTAGCTTTGGTCATGACATAGTAACTCGAATCGATTCATGGATGGTTGATTATGCAGTGATCTCGCAGCTGACACTTTTGTTTTTGTATAACAAAGTAAGAAGGTAATTATTATTTGTATATCCGTTATATTTTTATTCATGAAGCAGTCTTAATAAATTCAACTCGAGTTTATGAGTTTCAACAGATAAATTCTATAATTCTATCGATAAGCTCGTAAACTTCCGTGGGATTACCGTTCAAAACCAAACAGTGATTCTGTAATCAAACAGAAATTGAAACCAATTTACTTTTTATGTACTGTAACATCTAACTTGAAGCTATAAAGGTAAGCGTATTATCTTTATTACAAGATAAGTAAAAGTTTGCAAATGCGAGTTTGAATATATAGAATAATGCTATTATTTTTTTGGAAATACATGTTGGAAGAGGTCAATTGTGCCAGTGTTTACAGTTTATTCCTTCGATGTTATATGCGCGTGTGTATTTGGCGTGTGTTTTTGAGAGTTGAATAGATCAGGAAGCATGCCGGCGTCCGAGACGTAAAAAGATTGAGATAAGCCTTAGAAATTATATTTTAAGTGAACAGTACTCTAAGTTGAATGAAAGTATTTAGCGTCTCTTTGTTTTGCCAGTGGCGCAGGTGTGGCATCCGCAGTAAGCGTGTTCTGTTGACGTCAATGTTCTGATAAGTGAAGTATTTTTAGAACAGGAATTACAACATCTAAATTGTAAAAAAAAAAATAAAAAAATAATAAAAAAAAGCACTTGAATCACGTCATTTAAAATCGGTTACCTTCTTTTTCACATTCCCAGTCTAATCAGTCTCTATTTATGTTAAAGGAAGTGCTCTTAGGCAATATATCTGAAGTCACTTGATGTGACTGACTCCTAGGCTTCTTTACCCGGACATTGGATTCAGATCCCTCTAAATATTTTCCTATCACACGACATAAGATACAACTGACATCTGTTTTTCCAGAAATCGAATTCAGATCCCTCTGTATATTTTCCCATCACACGACATACAACAGACTGTGATGGGCTTTCTTACTTTATGCTATAAAGTTCCCTAACTTCTTGGATTAAATCTTCGCCAAAATTCTTAGCCAAAATCTGTGACGACTAATATGTGATTATTCTTAATCGTAGTATATAAGTTTACTGAACTCCTACAAAACAAGGTCACTCATGCACCTGTCGTGTCATCATAACACTGCCTGCATAGTCCACATTCCAACACTCAGTACACTACCTCTGTCACCGGGTGATTGCAAATTTCCTACTCTCAGTCTACTTTCTCTTTCTTTTAACAATTTACCCAGTCTTGATAATATTGATGAAAATTTATATTAACGGGCGCCATCATCAATACGCTTCCTCTTTTCTTCTTTTTTTTTATGTATCAGCCCAGTCACAAATTAGATTATAGATACACAGGCTATGTATCTACATGCCTCTCGACTAGCTTTTAAATTAACAGTGGAGACGGGAATTGGGTTCGGATTTATCTTTCTTTTATTATTTTGCTTCTCTCTCTATTTCTCCTTTTTCTCCTTTTTCAGTGCTCACTACCAAAGTATATACTTAGCCCAAAAAAATCAGCGACTCTCAAACCATTACAAGGATAAGGGTCAAAAATCTGAACTTCACGTTAATTTACTTTGCATAACTATAACCATAATTTATTTAATTTATTATATTTTTTTTTTCTTTTCTTTCAACAATAACAATCTTATATACAATAAATTACATTTACACTACATTAACCATTCAACACTTTTATTGGTAGGATAGTACTTAATTTTTCAAGGTTAGTATACCCAATTTTAACTGTATAAGTACGTTCTCTGTTCAACAATAACAAATTCCTAATTAATTATTTTAACCTTCTTTCTTTTTTTTTTGTTTCCAGGTATCTACTAGAACGTCTCGTATTATTTACTATTAACTTGTATAGTCACTTACATTTGCAACTTCAAGATGTTTCAATATATATATTATACCCCCTTTTTTTCTCTTTAGAATAAATAAAGGTTTTCAATTTATAATCCAGTCCTTAACTCTACAGATTACATTCAATAATCCCACCTATGTCTCCTATACGAGTCTACTAGTCATCTTAGTCCATGAAGAATTGTATTTAAAGATAGATAGGAAAGACAGTCTCATGAAGAAAGAAATAGAAGTTTAGGCCTATACCTACAGAGTGACTGTGGCGATAGACCACCGATACAAGAGCGGCGTCTAGATCTTGAGTTACAAACAATCTGACTCCTCTCCTGCAACCGGGAAAATATTAATGGGCCGCAAACAAAAATAAAATTTTGTAAATCGATGTCAGAGGTCCCTGACACTCTCTCCTAGAGGCACGTGGGGCCGTTGTTCGCCTCCAACATCGATGGCTTTCACAATCTCTCATAAATTTCTTTTCTTTATATGTACTAGTATAGGCCTTGCCTACTACCAGATTTTATTTGTTTGATTCGGGATACTTCCGGCGTTCCCTCACCTCACCCTTACAATCTCTAGTACTGTTCATAAACTACTTATCAGTACACTACTCGTAATTACCTTTTCTCCCCTTTCTGACCTAACCAATTATTTGTTATTATCTTTCAACTCACTCACCTCTTTCTAACCTGACCAGTCATCAGCTATTATCTTTTAACCCCTTTCTTTCTTTAAGTAGAGTTCCCTTCAGCTTATACCATTGATTTAATTCACTTGGTGGTTATTCTAGTTTTCCTACTTCTTAAGTTACTACTCTTCAGCATGGGCACCCAATCTTCTTTTGTCTCTAAATTCCCTAGAATTCTAACTGAAACTAATTCACGCCCAGATTAGTAAGCTTCTCTATAACCCCTGTAGTGACTTCTACTTCTACCCTAACATGTAAATTTTCCAATGGTACACACCTACTGCACTACCACTCGTAGGCCTTCTTTTGCCCTTCAATCTTTCCACTTCTTATCCCCCTCTACCATATTCCATACACTTTCGCTTGTAGATAAATCTCTATAAAAAAATAACTTAACACTACAGGCCAGCATGAAATCTATTTATAGATAGTCACCCGTCACCTGAACGAAACCCAAGAGGGAGGGGCCCTCGTAAGAAGTACTAAGCATGCCCCTTAATTACCTTTCTTCCTTACTCCCCTCGCGTCCTGTCTCAAAAATAACAAAGTTTATATGAGCATCACCAATTGCCCCTAGCTATGTATTCATTCGTGGGACAATCACCCAACAAAACCTAAAGTGAAGAGATCTATCTTTGGCATTCAGTTGTTAGGCTCTTGACTGCTCTTTTATAATTAATTTAGACCAGAAATAGAAAATAGTTGGATTACTGGATTTCATCACTTTACTTCTAGAATTCTCACTTCTATGTTTCTATTCTATTCTATTCTATTATTCCATACGGTGTCTAATCGCCATACATGACTTAGAAACCATCCTTACAAAAAAATGGGATATCTCAATTTTCTCACTCCCCAAACAATAAGAAAAAGTCTAGACGATTATACTCAACCAGTGATGTCCAACTTATCCTCCGATCCTGAGTTGTCTTCCATTACTTCCTGATGTCCATATCTGCTCTTATTCAGAGCGAGCAGTCACGACTCACTCTCACAGCTGATGTTCGCTGTAGCGGTGTCTCGTACTGGCCGACTTGGTGTATTCTTCTGATTAATGACTATCTCCATATAGCCGTGTCAAGGAAGTTCACAACCAGAATTTCCTTTAGATGAAAGTCTGACACACCATTATGCCAGACCGCCTCTACCGCTGTCACACATCCCAATCTCGTCTTCTCCCTTCTGCCTTTTCAACTTCTCTCTCTCGTGGTCAGGCACGTACTACTAACCGTCTTTCAGGTTCCGCACGTCTCCCTCGTCGATTCACCGTCGACGCATGCGCACCTCTCCTTTTCTGTAATTCAAATAAAATTCAGGGCAGTATCGATAATCATGAAAATGTTCAATATCGATTAGTTGCGGTCCCCCAACCCTTCCTTTGTTTAGGAATGGTCTCCTATCGTTGATTATGCACGTCGCTATTTGCGTCGTTACATTCTTCCCGCACTCACCATAAAAAAAAAATAATGTTGACACAGGTCACTTTTTTTTTTTTTTTTTTTTTGTGCGTGTCTCTTTTACCAGCCTTAAAGAATGTTTATCCAGGAACAAAGGGTTTCAAGTCTTTGACGTGCCACTTCCCCAACTTTTTACCAAAACGGTTTGTCAGTTCGTAGCTATTTTCACTGAACTTTTTCTTTATAATATAGGGCCCGACAAACTTTGCACTTAAACCTGCTGTATAAGCTTGTGAGGCATCACTTAATTTAAAGTTTCTTCTTAACACTAGATCTCCTGGACGAAATCTCACCTCTCTCCTCCGAAGATTATAATAATGACTCGAATTCTTATAGGCGGTTTCTAAGTTATGTCTAACCATTAAACGTACCGTTTTCAATTTATTGAGTCTCTCCACCCAAAGTTTTGGAATTTCTTTATAAATCGGTTGGTTTTCCACCTTTTCAATCCTACTGATAATTTCAGGCTCCTTCCCATAATTTAGCATATAAGGAGTGCATCCAGTGGAACTATGCTTAGCCGTATTTATAGCAAAATTAAATTCTCTCAAATACACATCCCAAACTGTCTGATCCTTTTGAATATAACTAGAAATCATTGTTTTCAATACTCTATTGACTCTTTCTACTGGATTTCCTTGTGGCGAATATACAGGTAAATAACAAGGAGTTATATTAAAAGCTTTAGCTATCTCTCGCATTAATTTACTAGTGTATTGCGGTCCATTATCCATCAGCAAATATCCCGGAATTCCCCATTTAAGGATAATCAATTCATAAAATGCTTCCGTAACTGCTCTACTGGTTGCTTTCCTTAACGCTTTACACTCTACATATTTGGTAAAGGTGTCCTGAAATACAATCACATATCGGTTTCCCTTTTTTGAACGTGGGTAAGGTCCCAACAAATCAGTAGCTACAGTCATCCAAGGTTTCTCTTTCTGGTAAAAATGCATTGGTCCTGCTTGAGCCGTCTGTAACACTTTCTGTCTCTGACATATTTCACAAGCAGTAACATATTTAGCAACATCTCTAAACATTCCCGGCCAATAATACTTGTTTGCTATTCTAAAGAAAGTTTTAGCTATCCCCATATGTCCTGCAGTCGGTGCATCATGACATTCCTGCAATACTTTAATCCTAAAATCTTGCGGAATAACTAATTTCCACCTATTTACTGTTCCCTCTAAAGTTTGTTCTAACTGATCTAATCTAAGATGGTACAACTTCCCATCAACGACCTTCCAATCTGGCCAAAATTTAGGTTTACTCTGTACTTGCTCTTTCCGCTTAATATACCAAGCATCTTGTATATTTTCCCATTCCACTACTTCAGAGTTATCAGTCAACAAGAGGCAAAATTCTTCCTCTACCGTTTTCTCTTGAACTTTCCCTTCGTGTATTCTAGATAAAGCATCCGGAACTTTTTGTAATCTACCAGGCCTATGTATTACTTCAAAATCATACTCCTGGAGCAATAAACTCCACCTAGCTAATCGTCCAGTCGGATTCTGTAATGTATTTAACCATTTCAGAGCAAAGTGATCAGTATATACTTTAAAATGATAACCTTCCAAATAAGGACGAAACTTTTGAACTGCCCACAATATAGCTAACAATTCTTTCTCGACTATTGCCCACTTTTGCTCACCTACTGTTAAAGTTCTACTAGCATAAGCTATTACTTTTTCCTCTCCTTCCTCTCCTGTCTGAATTAATGCTGCTCCTAGTCCTGAAAAACTAGCGTCGGTCTGTAGCACTAGGGGTTTAGTATAATCTGGACAAGTTAATATAGGACTACTAGATAATTTCGATTTTAATTCATCAAAAGATTCCTGACATTCCTTAGTCCAACGCCATCTCTGATTCTTTTTCAGAAGTGCAGTGAGGGGCTTTACAACTTCAGAAAAAAATGGAATGAATCGTCGGTACCAAGAAGCCAATCCTAAAAATGCTCGTACTTCCTTGACTTTTGTAGGGGCTGGATACTCAAGGATACACGAGATTTTATCTGAATCTACAGCAATTCCTAATGGAGTAATGATATGACCCAAATATTTTAATTCACTTCTGCAAAATTTTGATTTTTCCCTATTAATTTTCAGGTTAGCTTTTCTTAATTTCTCTAAGACTTTTTCTAACAAGGACAAATGTTCTTCAAATGTCTCGCTAATAAGTACTATATCATCCAAATAACAAAAGCATTTCTCTCCTATCTCTTCTCTTAATATAGTATCAACTAATCTTTGAAACGAGGCTGGTGCGTTATGGATTCCAAAAGGCATAACTCGAAACTGATACAATCCTCTACCAGGTACGGTAAATGCTGTTTTTTCTTTACTTGCTTCATCTAATGGAACTTGCCAATACCCATTTTTCAAATCTATTGTACTGATATACCTAGCATGTCGTAATTTACTCAAAACATGTTCAATGTATGGCAAAGGATAACTATCTCTTTTAGTACAATTGTTTACTTTTCTGAAATCTACGCAGAACCTCCATGTTCTATCTGGTTTCTTTACCATAACTACCGGAGACGACCAAGGTGAATTTGAAGGCTCTATAACTTTTTCCAATAACATTTTATCTATTTCCGCGTGTATAACTTTTTCCAAAATGGGTGATACTGGATAATATCTTTGTTTTATAGGTTTTGCATCGCCTGTATCAATAACATGAGAAATCAGATCGGTAAGTCCAGTACACTGATCAAATTTCTGTAACTGATTTTCCAAAAACACATTCAATCTGTCCCTTTCCTGAGGTGTAGGTAAGGTAAGAATATTATGTAGTTGATCTTCTTCTTTTAAATCTATAGCCTTAACAAATTGAAAAATTTTTGCTGGTTCATCTTTGAAATACCAAGTCCCATCTTGCAAATCTACTACTAACCCAATTTGTTTCAAAACGTCCATGCCCAGAATCATATCTACTGCTAAATTTGGCATAATTTTACATTTTATCGGAAAAATCCTGTCCTGCAATTTCATCTCAAAAGTTCTCTCTCCTGTTATAGAACTATAAGTTTTATCTGCTAGTTGCACCACCCTAACTTCAGATTCTTCTACTGCTAAATCTAACATTTTACACAAAAAATCACCCTTCTCTCCCACATAAGTTTTATCTGAACCGGAATCTATTAAAGCAATAAATGTAATATCCTCCAGCAAAATTTCAACAAAACATCTATCTCCATTAACTAAATCTGTAGGATTTATATTTAACATCACACAAGCCTGATTTTTAGTTAATTGTCATAAGGGATTTGTAGGCCTAACTTTTCTTTCTTGGGGCATCCTACAATCAATAGACCTATGTCCAAGCTTATTACAATTATAACATTTAATCGTAGTGCGTGGAGTAACTCTACGAGGTGCCTTACACTCGAACTGCCTATGTCCTATTTTATCACAGTTCCAACATCGCTGGTTATTTGAAAAACGCAAAGTGGTGTTTTTACCATTTTCCCCCAACTCCTCCTGTCTCTCTTTATTTTCTATTACTTTAACCATTCTAGAATCATTTACAGGACTTGAATTTCGTTCCTTATCCCACGTCTTTGCAGAAAAACTAACACTAGGTTTCTTTTGTAACTCGGACGATGGAAGTTCCTGTTTTCCCTGAATTCCTAGCGCTGTATGAACTGAAGGTATAACAACTTGTCTCTGGGGTTTATAAGCCGTTTCTTTAATTGTAGCTCTAACCTGCGTTGGAGGAGGAATATATCTCTCAGAATCTAACAATATTTGTTCATACTGCCTACCTACACGTATTAAATCTGTTATAGTTTGAATCTCTGCAGGTCTAATGTACAATTTTACGTCAGGACGCAAATTTTTAATAACATTCTTCATCATTTGTTGAGGACTCATTGGAGTACTCAGCCTCCTCATTAACGTTTGAATAGCATTGACATAATCAAAAATCGATTCTTTAGGACCTTGCGTTCTCTGTCTAATCTCATCCAAAAGCGAGTCTTCCTCATCAATAGGCAAGTAATATTCTCTAAATTCTTTCAAAAAAGCTTCCCATGTAGGCCAATCTGTTAATCTGTTCCTGTACCAAAGTAAAGCTGAATCTTGTAAAATTTCGGGTAATACTGACAATAACTCTACACCCTGTAACTTAGAACTTTGTTTTAAATCTTCCAATCTCTCCAAAAATAAGTAAATACTATCCCCAGGTTTGAATTTAATGTTCCATTTACGAACCAGATCCAAAGTATTTGGTTTATGCGGCTCTAACTGAATTGTAAACGATGGTATTACTGGTACAGCTTCTTCCGAATCAGCTACCGCCATGGCCTTCCTACGCATTAACTTAACCCATGTATACACTACATCTCCATATGAATCTTGTGGAACCGTTATATTATGTTCAACTAAATCTTCTTCCAAAACTTCCTGACTCAGAGCAAAAGCCGTAATTAACACTTGAAATGACTGAGGGTTCTTGCGGGCATAATCTAACAAGCGTTGTCTTAACTCATCTCTTGTACCTGTGGTCGGTAACTTTACTCTATCACATTCTGCCTCTAAATCCGCCTTCCTCAACTTCCTAATAGCTTGGGTTAACTCAGCTGCTCTTATTTGCGCATATGGATCAACATAAGTAGCCATATTTATATATTAACAATACCACTGGAAAAAAAAGATTAGAACACAATAGTTCAGTCGTCTGTCTTAGTCATCTATAGAAGTCCTTACTTGTCAATAGTCATTATCCTTTTCCCAAAAATATGTTATTATTATTATTTATTTTTTTGAGAATAAATTTCAGTTATACTAACCTAACTCCCAAAATTCTTTTAACACTATCTCGCCTCACGTTAGGATATCAAACTTTGTGATTTCAACACAACTCAACCCACGCTATGGGCTCCAAAATATATGATGACTCGTATTTCAAGTTTCCAATTCTAACTGATTAATGTTTATTTTCTTTTCTTATATCAAGCTCCACGCTATGGGCGACAAAATATGTGAAGACTGAACTTCACGATATTTTGGTCATAAATTAACAAACTATCGCCCCACACGTTACAAATTAACAAACTATCGCCCCACGGTATATCAAAATATGTGAAACTTTAACTGAATAAAGGTTTCTTTTTACTTAACAATTTTAACTAAATTAAGTTGCAACAATTAGCAATACTGTTTTGTTTTAACCCTACTTAGCCCCACGATATGGGCGACCAAAATATGTGATGGGCTTTCTTACTTTATGCTATAAAGTTCCCTAACTTCTTGGATTAAATCTTCGCCAAAATTCTTAGCCAAAATCTGTGACGACTAATATGTGATTATTCTTAATCGTAGTATATAAGTTTACTGAACTCCTACAAAACAAGGTCACTCATGCACCTGTCGTGTCATCATAACACTGCCTGCATAGTCCACATTCCAACACTCAGTACACTACCTCTGTCACCGGGTGATTGCAAATTTCCTACTCTCAGTCTACTTTCTCTTTCTTTTAACAATTTACCCAGTCTTGATAATATTGATGAAAATTTATATTAACGGGCGCCATCATCAATACGCTTCCTCTTTTCTTCTTTTTTTTTATGTATCAGCCCAGTCACAAATTAGATTATAGATACACAGGCTATGTATCTACATGCCTCTCGACTAGCTTTTAAATTAACAGTGGAGACGGGAATTGGGTTCGGATTTATCTTTCTTTTATTATTTTGCTTCTCTCTCTATTTCTCCTTTTTCTCCTTTTTCAGTGCTCACTACCAAAGTATATACTTAGCCCAAAAAAATCAGCGACTCTCAAACCATTACAAGGATAAGGGTCAAAAATCTGAACTTCACGTTAATTTACTTTGCATAACTATAACCATAATTTATTTAATTTATTATATTTTTTTTTTCTTTTCTTTCAACAATAACAATCTTATATACAATAAATTACATTTACACTACATTAACCATTCAACACTTTTATTGGTAGGATAGTACTTAATTTTTCAAGGTTAGTATACCCAATTTTAACTGTATAAGTACGTTCTCTGTTCAACAATAACAAATTCCTAATTAATTATTTTAACCTTCTTTCTTTTTTTTTTGTTTCCAGGTATCTACTAGAACGTCTCGTATTATTTACTATTAACTTGTATAGTCACTTACATTTGCAACTTCAAGATGTTTCAATATATATATTATACCCCCTTTTTTTCTCTTTAGAATAAATAAAGGTTTTCAATTTATAATCCAGTCCTTAACTCTACAGATTACATTCAATAATCCCACCTATGTCTCCTATACGAGTCTACTAGTCATCTTAGTCCATGAAGAATTGTATTTAAAGATAGATAGGAAAGACAGTCTCATGAAGAAAGAAATAGAAGTTTAGGCCTATACCTACAGAGTGACTGTGGCGATAGACCACCGATACAAGAGCGGCGTCTAGATCTTGAGTTACAAACAATCTGACTCCTCTCCTGCAACCGGGAAAATATTAATGGGCCGCAAACAAAAATAAAATTTTGTAAATCGATGTCAGAGGTCCCTGACACTCTCTCCTAGAGGCACGTGGGGCCGTTGTTCGCCTCCAACATCGATGGCTTTCACAATCTCTCATAAATTTCTTTTCTTTATATGTACTAGTATAGGCCTTGCCTACTACCAGATTTTATTTGTTTGATTCGGGATACTTCCGGCGTTCCCTCACCTCACCCTTACAATCTCTAGTACTGTTCATAAACTACTTATCAGTACACTACTCGTAATTACCTTTTCTCCCCTTTCTGACCTAACCAATTATTTGTTATTATCTTTCAACTCACTCACCTCTTTCTAACCTGACCAGTCATCAGCTATTATCTTTTAACCCCTTTCTTTCTTTAAGTAGAGTTCCCTTCAGCTTATACCATTGATTTAATTCACTTGGTGGTTATTCTAGTTTTCCTACTTCTTAAGTTACTACTCTTCAGCATGGGCACCCAATCTTCTTTTGTCTCTAAATTCCCTAGAATTCTAACTGAAACTAATTCACGCCCAGATTAGTAAGCTTCTCTATAACCCCTGTAGTGACTTCTACTTCTACCCTAACATGTAAATTTTCCAATGGTACACACCTACTGCACTACCACTCGTAGGCCTTCTTTTGCCCTTCAATCTTTCCACTTCTTATCCCCCTCTACCATATTCCATACACTTTCGCTTGTAGATAAATCTCTATAAAAAAATAACTTAACACTACAGGCCAGCATGAAATCTATTTATAGATAGTCACCCGTCACCTGAACGAAACCCAAGAGGGAGGGGCCCTCGTAAGAAGTACTAAGCATGCCCCTTAATTACCTTTCTTCCTTACTCCCCTCGCGTCCTGTCTCAAAAATAACAAAGTTTATATGAGCATCACCAATTGCCCCTAGCTATGTATTCATTCGTGGGACAATCACCCAACAAAACCTAAAGTGAAGAGATCTATCTTTGGCATTCAGTTGTTAGGCTCTTGACTGCTCTTTTATAATTAATTTAGACCAGAAATAGAAAATAGTTGGATTACTGGATTTCATCACTTTACTTCTAGAATTCTCACTTCTATGTTTCTATTCTATTCTATTCTATTATTCCATACGGTGTCTAATCGCCATACATGACTTAGAAACCATCCTTACAAAAAAATGGGATATCTCAATTTTCTCACTCCCCAAACAATAAGAAAAAGTCTAGACGATTATACTCAACCAGTGATGTCCAACTTATCCTCCGATCCTGAGTTGTCTTCCATTACTTCCTGATGTCCATATCTGCTCTTATTCAGAGCGAGCAGTCACGACTCACTCTCACAGCTGATGTTCGCTGTAGCGGTGTCTCGTACTGGCCGACTTGGTGTATTCTTCTGATTAATGACTATCTCCATATAGCCGTGTCAAGGAAGTTCACAACCAGAATTTCCTTTAGATGAAAGTCTGACACACCATTATGCCAGACCGCCTCTACCGCTGTCACACATCCCAATCTCGTCTTCTCCCTTCTGCCTTTTCAACTTCTCTCTCTCGTGGTCAGGCACGTACTACTAACCGTCTTTCAGGTTCCGCACGTCTCCCTCGTCGATTCACCGTCGACGCATGCGCACCTCTCCTTTTCTGTAATTCAAATAAAATTCAGGGCAGTATCGATAATCATGAAAATGTTCAATATCGATTAGTTGCGGTCCCCCAACCCTTCCTTTGTTTAGGAATGGTCTCCTATCGTTGATTATGCACGTCGCTATTTGCGTCGTTACAAGACTTACTTGTTTTTCCATAAAACGAATCCCTCCATGGTTCGGATTCCACATAACGCTGTAAATTCCGGCTATTGGTTAAGATAATGGAGGGAACTTCTCTCTTCTAGTGGGCCAGCTAACTACCATCCACGTACAATCGTGAGGATTGATAGATGGCAAGTATAAACAAGTCATAGGCCCGTAATAATAACAACAATAATAATGATAACAACAATAATAATGATAACAATAATAATAGTGATAACAAAAATAGTAGTAACAATGGTAAGGATATGATTCTTAAAATCCTCAATTTCTCCAGCAGGGCTTGATTCCATGACCTTTGGGACTAAGTTATTTTGCTTCACACTTAATTTCTTGAATTCCTCGCAAGAATATCTCTACATGTCTTGGATTTTAGTTCATACTGTATAGGGTTTCTACACGAATTAATTCTACATGGACAACTTAGCTGCAATGTTTATGATGGCACGACTTGAAAGAAATTCTGAATTCTGGCGCAGTCAGATTTTGCGGGAAATATATTTTTAGAGTGTATATTATTATTTGCTATGTTCTCTGCATTATGATGTTACGACATGCGTAGCCTATATAATACTGTTTTATACTTTTAAAATAGTTCTTAAAATAGTTCGTCAATAGCGTTAGCCATAAGCATTGATGAATTTCACGTGGGCAAAGGAGGAGGCTACTATAAGTTATAGACATTTCGATTCCACCTTATTCCCCGATCAAATAATAGGCCTATGCTCAACTCAAGAAGTCTCCTATGTATATAAATAACTTCCATAATCTGGCAATACAGTTGCCTACACATTATCACTCCCTAGACTTCTTGGGTCAATGAATATGAACATTTCTCAAAATGTTCTGCATAGCTGTAAAATTTAAAAAAAATTGAACTTCAAAGCCGCACAAAAGGTGAAACAGGCAAGCCAAAGCAAAGGGTGGATACGGCCACTGTAGTCACGAATGCCTATGAATAGTGTAAGGAACTGTAGCAAATTTACTAATAACACAATTGCCACCGTTTCATGAAATACTCGTAATAATGACATGACATTAAACGATAATAGCAGTAATATTATTATATCATCTTTCCTTTCGCTGAAAGAACTTTAAAAAGTTATAAAGGTTATAAATAAAGTAATAAATATGTGGGCGATATATTAATTTCAAATAAACACAAAGGTCACTTACAAGATCTAAACAAAATACGGTATTGAATTATTAAATAGTAACAAATATGCACTATAAGGTAATAAAATAGAGAAAACAGTGTGTGCACTTATTTAACACATGTATTATTTTCCTACTTACTCAGAACAGGGTTGAAAACTGAAGTGTTCAGAACAGAAGAAATCAGAAACTCCACTTACCTGGAAAACAATAAAGAGAAAATAATGTTAATAAGATAATACACAACTTCTAAAAGAAAATAAGAGGGTAGAATGAACGATGATTATACTGTATTTATTCTAACTACTAAGCAGTAGCCAAATGAAATTTCATAATTCTGAAAAAATCTCAATCGATTAAGATTTTTTATTCTACTTATTTAATTTTTATATAAACTGTAAACGCTGCAAAGTTAATATTATACAAAGTGTTTGTTACATTGTATTTACCATTAATTGAACCCCCCCCCCAAATTTGTCCTTCATGATAGGTTAAATCATTACCATTTTAATAAATAAAACTTCAAAGAGATGAACTGTTGAGTTTGGAATGATGCCTTCTATCCGGCTGAACTGCTGTTGTATTTTATCTTATAGGTTTTGGGTGCCATAATTCTTTTCTTGAATGACTGTGTATATATGCACTCGCTAACATAACCTGAATTATTCGATCGCGTTTCTTCTCAACTTTCAAATGCATCAGCAATATTATTTACGAATGAAATTTAAATTTTCTCGTGGAAGAACTTTGTTTAGTTCGTTAATATCCCAATATTTGATAAGCTGCGTTAAAACTTCAGTTAATACTGTAATTTTATGTCATTAATTATGCCGACTTCTGAGCTTCTTCGGTTAGATGCCTCCTAGCCTATGAAGCGATGACCTGATGCTTCTCAGCACGAGCCTTGCAGGAAGAACTTCAAGGCTTCGGTCGTTAGGTTGAAAATTCAGAACTCGTTAAGTCGTTTAAGCCATAATATAATATATTGTAAGTTAAAGCTAGAATCCCGGATAACCTAGGGCTACCCGGTTAATTCGCACTTTACCGGATCAGTTTGCGTAAAGCGCGAATTATAAGCGAAATTTCCTTCACTTCGGGCTTTATCCGGGTGAAGTGCGATCTGAATCATGCCTCTGGGTAAAGTTCGTTTCTTATTTCGTTAGTGGTCTGGACATGCGCGATTTGGTTAGGTTAGGTTCACCTTTGTTAGGTTATGTTAGGTTATGTTACGTTAAGTTAGGCAAGGCTGGGATAGGTTAGGTTAATTCCATGTGTCATTCAATCGCATCCTGTTCAAACAAGTAGCCTTACTAAACAGAATTTAAAGTGACTATAATTCCATTAATAGTATTTGAAAGTGATTTTTGTTTGAAATTCAAACGTAAGAATTATTTTTAGAAAGTTTGATAAAAGCGTGTAAAATTTAGCACACAATTTTAACGAAATTAAAATCCAAGCTTTCTATGTACATTTTTAGGTATTTCTTAAAATAGTCAGGGTAAAACATAGGTTTATCATTATATTAACATAGCCTATACATTATTATTTTTATTCTTGTTTTTACTGTAATAGCAAAATCTACTTATGCTGAGGTATGAGGTTAGGGTCGTCATATATGTTACAACTTATAACAAGCGAACTAGCACACGTTGAAGGGTTTAGTTAACACTCACTAACGAGATTAGGTTCATCTGTTCTACAATAGATGTCACTCACAGCGAGAGGTGCGGTGGTAATTTTGTTACCGGGATAATCCCATTACACCAGTCACCACAAGTTTTCACGTATCACACAACCACCTTCTCATCTCAAAATAAAAATGTCACTGCTACAGTGTCAAAGTAAATTATAATATATTATACTGTACAATGCCTGTGGCCCATAGCCTAACAATACTACACCTGTAGTAAACATCAATACAGAATTAATCAATAATCAATAGGACAAGGCATTTGAAGATTTTGCATCTTTTTTTATATGAAAGTTAAAAGATAGCTTGAATATATGCAAATGTGTTTAATAAATTAATTATAAGGGCAATTTGTTTTTGCATTATTTTGTTTTATTTTGCATTTTTCCGTCATTTTCAAGAGATATGTCATTTTTTGGCAATCTTTAGGTATTTTCGGCATTTTAGGTCATTTTCGGCACTTTAGGTCATTTTAGGCACTTTAGGTCGTGTTTCAGTGCAAGTAGAGAGGAGCTTTTCCATCTAACTTACAAACACAACAGACAATTTTTATTTGAGAGCCTCAGCCAAGTGTTCATAGTTCAATTTAATTCAGGTTTATTATAAACACCACAACAATTTGTCTTGTAGCAATGAAGTTTTGTCTTTCTTTTTAAATGGCATATATTTGCTAGGGCCAATTTGATGGGCATGCCAATTCAGAAAGAATTTCTTATTCGCTAAGGGTGTTCAAGTATTATAAATTTGCTTACTTCTTTAGTAGCAAAATAAGTGTGTTTTATACTGTCATAAATTTTTTTAGCAATTCATTACACTAGAAAGCTAATTATAAGCAATAATGGTAAATTTATTCGTAATTTCTTTTAAATTTTTGGTCATTTTTTCACTATTTTATGGTCATTGAATGCCTTGCCCTTAATAATCAATAATATAACAAATTCATCTGAAGAGGAAATATACAGAAAATATAATAAAATGTCCGCCCCTCTCATATTTCTATAGATCACCATATTATTTTATATTTGACTTCACTCCAAATTGCTTTTTACTTTTGGCTTTTTTCCTCGTTGGAACAGTGTTACTTTTTTACAACACATCTTTTTTGCTATCGGAGAGATTTTTCATGAACATATCACAGAAGGATCCGCTGTGAATTCACGGTTAATCAAAATTAATACAGTATCAGAGACCAACATTTAAAATTCTTACCATGGTGAAAATGTAAGTACTCTCAGGTTGGCTACATATCGCCGTGGAAATACGAGAGAAGAAGATTATGAAAACTAGTCAATTCTTCACGAAGATTATAATATCGTAACTTTGTTTTGTTAAAATTATGTCGTTCTTTAATTTTTTCAACACATAATGAATAGTCCGTATTCCGATTTAAAAAGAAATTTTAATAAATACTTCGACAATTAGGGAGCAGTCCCGGTTTTGAGCAAGAACGTTTTTGAATAGATACTCGCTCCCGCTTTAGATTATCTACAATGGATTTTAAGAAGTCCATCACATATCAAATTCAATCTCGCTCTATTTATTCTTGTTACGCTTGGCATGGATGTGAAGCAGAAACCTTTGAGGTGAGTGATACGATACATGCAGTTAAGAAGGGTTAAATGTATTGTTAATAGAGTGATAGGTAGTAACCGCAACTCGAGACGACCTGCTCCAAATGTCGGAGGTGAAACACCTAGCTCTGACGTAAGAGAGGGAAGTGCCTCTGTTGCTTGCCTTGTTTTGTTAATTCCCAGCTGTACACAGTAAGGAAGACATCTCCATAATGAGACAAATAATAACTCCAGTGGCGTATCTCATTCCAGCGTAACTTCACACAAAGGTATATTATTTTATTAACTTTGCTCCAATACAGGGAAAACAGTAATTATTTTACTACAGCATTGAGTAAATATGTAATACCGGCTTTTCACGGAATGAAGAAAAAAGTTAGTTTTATGATACTTGGTTTATAATTAACCTAAAAAAATTGCATTCCGTTACATTTATTTACTTACTTATACTTACTCAATGGCAATAGAAAATTCCTAAGCAAACTAAAGGGACAGTATCCACTTAAAGGAACCCGGAGGTTCATTGCCGCGCTTCCTTCAGCCCGCCATTCAACCTTGTTATGTGCTAACTCCATCCACCCATCCATTGCAAATCCAACTTCCCTTGAATCTATTCTAAATATGTCCTCCCACCTACGTCTAAGTCTTCCAAGTGGTGTTTTCCCTTTGGGTCTCCCACTCAATTTTTCTTTATGTATGTCTTTCCTCCCCTATGCGCGCCATTTTATCGTCCGTGATTTAATTGCCCTTACTACGAGAGTAAGTCAATAAGTATCCGCACTCTCTTCTTTTTTAATTTATTGCAACAGCAATACTTTCAATTACCTCATTTTTCAAAATAGTTCCCTTGCTTCTCAATGCACTAGATCCAACGTTGCACAAACTTCATGAAGCCCTCACAAAAAAAAGTTTTTCGGCTGAGTAGAAAGCCACATATGCGCCGCTTCCTTCAATTCTTGGTCTGTTCTTTTGCAGAACCATGGCTAATTTGCATATGGTTTGTCACTCTTCGGTTTGTTAATGTCCAACAGAGACAATAACCTGTGGTTCATGAATGCATATATACCCTGAATCCAGTCCGTTGATTTAATATTGCGCAATTTTTACTATTACGAATTCGATACCCTTGGCTGCTTTATTTAGAAGTTATTCTTCACAACAACGAGACGATTAACTTTAAAAAAATATTTGAATTTATCATAGCTAACTTACATATCTTATCGCTTCCTCCCTGTGATCTCTTCTCGATTTAACTTCGTGACAATTCTGCAGGTGGTCGAAGTAAGACGATGGTACCAAGAGATGTAGGCTACATGGGAGAGTATGGCATCTCTAGTATATGGACACATCGTTTGGTAGCAATGTAGTGTACGGTTATACAAATTCAGGCGATGGTAATTTAATTGTGAAACAGCGCCGTGCAGTATGGGTATGACAAGATGTGAACATCATTCTTACGTCAAAATAGTCACTATCCGAAGAAGAAATGTTAGAGAATACCATAAAGAGCTGTTGAAAGCTTCGAGGAATAATGCTCATTTACTTACTCAATGGCAATAGACAATTCTTCAGCAAGCTAAAGGAATATTATCTATTTTATGGAACCCGGAGGTTCATTGCCGCGCTTACGTGAGTCCGCCATTCAACCCTATTCTGTGCTAACTCCATCCAATCATCCCTAGCAAATCCTACTTCCCTTACATACATTCAGTAACTTGCTCTTTCATTTGTATATTTGTAATTTTTTCGAGAGAAAAAATAGTTGTCATGGCTTTTGCCCTCGTATTTAATTCGGTTATCTGTATTCATGACTCTGATCTCCTGTGACTTAAAAGTCATACAAATTTTAAGCTGTTCGCAGAGTTTAGCAACACTAGCTAGGAACAATTCGGATGGGTGACCGCTACTACACCTATGGCATTACGTGGATCTTACAAGAGGACAATCGTGGTTCGTATTCCCCGTAAAGCTGTAGGTTCAAGATTTGTAATAAGAACTTCAGAAGTCGTTAACCAACAACAGGAGGATATTTCTTCACGATCAATGGGACCAGGTAGCACAATCTCCACAATCAATCTCGAAAAGGCTCAAACACTATGAAAATGCGGCATAGTAAAGAGACTTATAAAATAAAGGTAAAAGACTTAAAGTTCATAGCTGCACGTAAGGAAGGCCGCATGGTTCAATATGCTAGATTCTATACTAATGTCACTATTCTCTTCATTGAATATGTTTGACATTCCTTGTATAAATGCAATTTAACTAAGTTACATATTGTTACTGGTACCGTATAAAACAAGTCATGGAATAAAGGTTCTTAAACAATAAATATGCTGTATACAACTGTCTTGTATTATTTTCTTCCAAGGTGTTACGTGCACGGTCCATTGATATATAAGTTTATACTATATCGATGGCACGGTCACGACAAAGCCATCAATATCGCAGTTTTTACCAAAGAGTAATTTAATATCGCTCTATGGTCTACACTGATAGCATGCAATAGGAGCTTGTTATTGCATCTTGGATGCACTACTGGCATGTGTTTTATTTGAAAGCATTTCTAACAAGCATCGCCATCTCCGAGCAGCTGATTTCTTATTACTGACAACTGTTGACTCTGCTAGAAACACATAACGACTTGTCCACCCACTCTGACGGACGCCTCCTCAACCGCTGCCAAACTCATTTCAATATTCAATTATAATGTCAAGAAGTGATAACTAAAAGATGTTTCTACCCATCCGGTAATATTATAACCTCAAGTTTTTAAACCTACATGTGTATTACTTTCTATGCGACCTTCATACTGAGGAATGTAAAACTATTAGAGTAATTTTATTCCATGTATAGGTTTTGCATAAGCTAATAAACAATGTTATGTGAAGCACATAACTACATCTCATTAAATAAAAGTTTTGCCTCTTAGCATAATTTATTTATTTATTTATTTATTTAACCTGGCGTAGTTAAGGCTATAAGGCCTTCTCTACCACTCAGCCAGAGCAAAAACATGAAATACATAATAATAATAATAATAATAATAATAAATTAAAACAAGAAATGATATACCTGAATACAAGAAACGTACATTAAATACAAAGAAAAAAATCGAACATAAGTAGGCCTACTTGAATAATATATAACTTAATATAAATGACTAAGAAAAAGAAATGGAAAAAAGATGAAAGAGTAAACAAATGCATTCTTAGTTATTACAAAATGTAATGGAAATTAAATACATACATAATATATAAGTTACTAATTAGCAGCAATTCTTAATTTAATACTATGTAAGCTTATGACATTTTCTTCGTAAAAATTGGTTGTCAAAATGAAGAGAATGTCCTTACCATATCACATCGCATTCCCGAACGGTACACAGCCCGAATAAAATTTGATCAATCCACTCGCGTAACTTTCTTTACTCTAAGAATCATAGGAAATACACCTTTCTCATTTCACATTACGGTAGAATAAGAGGCCATTTTGAAAAGAGTGCGTATTCGGTTGTATCAGTCTCATGCAAAGCTTTATTGTACACCAGGCAAGATTGAGTTTCTACAAACAGTGCGTGACCCTTCCGAAAATTTTTGCGAAAAAAAATAAATAAAAGTTGTAGTTCTTAGTATAAGCATAACATGAAACTTACAAAATTTAAACAAAATCGTTAGAGTCGTTTCGAGCAAATCGCGAAAAACGAAAGCTTCTTTATGTAAAGTGACATTAAAAGTAAAAGAAAGTCGTCGTCTATCTCCTTGAAAAGGCTTTTCACAAACACACACACAAATACATGTTTCTAAAAATAGTATTTTTGGGTTAAGGGGACCTCAAAACGTTTATTTATGTTAGAAACTCTACGTCGAATTTCGGGGTCAAATAGAACACGTCTTCCTTTGCCTAACTTATAGTAGTTGCGGTACGGGCATACGAAGTAACAAAAAAAGAATTGCCATGCATTGGCAAATCTTAAAATATGCATATGTTGCATTCATGCACTATCAAATGACCAAATATGCACAGTGAATGGAAATCACTACAAATATGCACGAACAAACTTGAAACTTATTTTCATTTTCGAGTGGCACAATATAGGCCCTCCTATTAACAGTCTTTCCAAATTTTCGCTAGTCAAGTTCATGCATTTATCTGTCAAAATGTTTTTGTACGCTTAAAATGACTTTCTCCGCCACAAACAGGTGCAAACGTAAATTATATTGGAGACAATGTGAGGCCATATTCTTCGTTTTCAACATTTTTACTACAAAATACATTTTTTACGGAACCAAAAAATCTATAATCAGGATTTCCATTGATAAAATTTTCCAATTTACCTTTAGCTGCCATGCCCACATCACACTACGCAGATGAACATGCAGATTCTGAACACATTCAATTATCCCAATTGAATCGACCAATGATAGGTCCATAACCTCCACTTTAGTCAATTGGTTTAATTACTTCATTAACTTAATGTAAATGAAGTCATGTTGTGTATTCTTATTCTTAAACTAGCAGGTGCCCGCGGCTTCGCCCGCGATTATTTACTCAACTGCGGGATGTTTTGTTTAAATAATTTATTTAACAGAAAAATAATTAAAACATATTTATTAACATTGACATAGTTTTTACATAAATTGTAGGAGTTGCATAATTTTTTCTGCTGTTTGCGTATTGCACTACGCTTTTTAACCTCACATGATCTTGAATCTGGAGACGGCCAATCCTCTGCAACTCTTTTCTGTTCCATAATTGTTTTGTGTAACGCAACAAATCAATAAATAAAATGGAATCCTTTGAGTATACATTCCGAATAGGATATTTATTTCACGCTACGCTGTGTATCGCATGGCCCACAGTACCTGAACATAACGTATTTTAATGAATTATATCGATACCTGTGATCACAAATAAATTTTCTCAAGCATGAAAATTATCCTATACCGAATTTTGTATCCTATCGCTTGTACACAGCAAGCCGGGTAGGGGTTAAAATAAGAAGAAACATAAATTCCGGTAATATAAAATTCTATTGTCTTTGCGGAATATTTTATTTCTCACTCTCATGTTACCATAAAACAGTTTTGGGGATGAAATTAAACAGAAATATAATATCCCTTTCATACTTCTCTCTCCAAAAACCTGCGATACAATAATATATATATTACCATACCTTGTATTGTTTTCTCTGTCATTGTAAATATGTAGATAACATAACGTATATGCACATTGTTAGGGTTACAGTAATTGAATAAGTACATTATTAAGCTTAGACTTTGTAAAACTAGTGCTATAGAAAATTAATACAGTAGGAGATGGGAACGCTGTAAAATTGTAAATAACAGCAACCGTGAAGTGAAAGTGAAGGTAAAACATATGTAAACTATCAGTAGTACTTGTGTACTGGTGAGGTGTGAAGTGGTGCGCTGTATCATATATATATATATATATATAGGCCTATATATATATTAGGATACTGATAATGTAAGGAAAGGAACATCGTAGATACCTAGAAATGTAAACATAGCATGTAGTATTGCGATGCAAGCAATGGAGCATGCTGATTATTAAAATAAAAAAAAATAAAAAAAGCAAAGAAAGTTATGTGACTGCATTATTTTCGTGGACATCGATAGTTCTCTAATTTGCCAAATTCGAGTCTCATTTAATTCCAAACCCATCTGAGACCCACTGGCAACAATATGTTTTACTGTCAAATGTGATTTGGATTCGATAATTCTGTGTAAAAAGGGATTACGTATTCTCAAAAACATATAATTTTTGGCATTTAAAATCAAAATTTTTCAAAATCCTTTCTTAGTGAGCACCTACATTATGATACGAAGGTACTGTCAAAATAACAAGTCTCTACCTGTTATAGTTTAGGCTGTACGTTGATTCTCTGTCAGTCGGTCAGTCAGGACAAAGCCTTTTAATATATACTAGCATGTGCCCGCGGCTTCGCCCGCGATAATTATTTCAAAAATTAAAAATTAAGAGCATAATAGTTAAATCATTATATTTATTAACACCTAAATCACGTGGACTACATACCACGATCAGATAGCATCGCCTCGTAAAAGCGACCTCAGATTCGAGTTCCTTGGTTCAGAAACCCCCTATATAGAGAGTTTCGTCCAAATAAAACAATGTTTGACCATATTTAGGGCTTACAACATTCAAGCGATCGCGAAAGTTTTATTTTCAAGGTATGACAAAAATAGCCAAAGCCAACTGTAATTGATTTTACATTGAAATGTATAACTGAAAACTTATGTTTTGAAAACGCACAAAATGCACGTTTTTTGCCCATTTTTCACTCATAACTCACGAACGAAAACTAAAATTAAAATTCCGGCTTGGAGGTGCATTTTCCGACCCTTCAGCCCACCTATGTTTAAAATTTCAGATCTCTGCGTTCAGTAGATTTCGCTGGACATCGAGGACAATTCCTTTTATTAATACAGATAATATGAATTATAATGATACCTTCTCTAATTTGTCAAACATCAATTTCATTTAATCCAAACCCACCTGATACAACTGGCAACAATATGTTCTGTGAATTTGTTTGGATAATTCTGTGTAAAAAGGGGTTAAGTATTTTCAAAAACATGTAATTTTTTGCAGTTAAAATCAGAATTTTTCAAAATCCTCTCTTCGTGAGCACCTACATTATGAAACGAAGGTACTGTCAAAATTCCAAGTCTCTACCTGTTATAGTTTAGGCTGTACGTTGATTCCTGTCAGTCAGTCAGTCATTCATTCAATCAGTCAGGACAAAGCCTTTTATATACATAGAGAAGATATAGAGATGGAGATGTAACTTGTGAATCATTAGGTCTTTTCTGTAATGGAATTATATACTGTAGCCTAAGATCAGAAAAACTGAAATATAAAGAGGTAACACTTACAAAATGCAGTATTATGCCATTTAATACAAACTATGCACTCAAACTAAAAAAACCGACATATCAACTTTAAAGTATGCTTTATTAAACCAAAATCCTCCAAAGAGTTCAATATAGGCCTACATGAAATTGTCAATAAAAATTTCAATACATGAAAATACGCACGGAAAAAGTATACTTACTTGGAATCATTAAGCAAGTTTGAGAACTGCAACAAGCTTATATAAAAGCATGTATATGCATGGAAATTTTCATTTAATAATAAGATATTATTATAGTTGTATTTCAAATTGGTCAATTATTAGGGGCCTACCGTGAAACTAGCGATAGTGGAAAATGCTCGTATAGCCTAAACGCTGCAGAGGTATTATTGAATGATTGGATGTAATAACCAGGCAACTCCACTTGAGGCCCACTAATTTTACAGAAAGTGCAACATATATTTCAATTAACTGCAGACAGGGTTTCCTGTACCGGTACTAAAAATATCGCAGAGTACTTATCATCCTAAAACCCATAAAGTGTACTGCATTAGCACACTGTATATTGCATTTTCTTTTTAAAGTCATTATTATTCTCCTGAAAAGTTTATACCCAAGCTTTGTAGCGAAAGAGACTTCACCGTTGCCATGATAATGTTTACATGTATAGTAAACAAATATAGGATTGCTCCGTAATTTCCGGAAATCTTTGTTGTGCTCGTACTGAACTGGAAAGTAGAAAATACAAGGCACTCGAATCCCGGCAACTTCACTCGTATAGAAATAGTAAAGCCCTAAATTCGTTATAGCTGCTCCTCATGCAACAAAGAAAGCCTGTTACATACTCCCTGATGGTAAAAAGAACCACCAAAAAAGCTTCATACAATGGCAGTATTTAAGTAATTGATTAACTTTATTTTAAAAGCTCTAACGCCATAAATAAACTTCCCCACTCTGCAATCGAAGTATTAGTTTTAACTAATTTTAACTTTCAAGAGTTTTAATGTGCACGGAGATGCTGCCTTTCTACATAGGTCTAGTAGGAAAATAATTCTGTGCTATTTGTCTTGATAATAGTATTATGTTGAAGGCAATTTCATGTTCCACTACAGACAGACATGTAGGTCTAATTAAATTAATTATGTAAACAATAACTACCTCAGGTCATGCGCTCGCTTATCAATGCAGTCCAGAATATCAAGGCTAATTCCATATCCCAATAATTGCCGAGTAGTGGAATTGTATTGCTCTCAGTTCCCATATTTGTTCAAGTGCTAATGGAATGTAGCCTAATATATTCACACCTGATATGAAGAATAGATATATTTACAATTAAAATAATGTTATTTACTCATTCCAAATGTTTTCCTCCGCATGTCTTCAAGCTAGTGACTTAAAGAGGAAAGTGGAATAAACATAGGCTAAACACAACAATTTTTACTGGGCTTACGCAACAAGAATATGGGACATCCGAACTGGTAAATGGAGAAGAGGCCGCCGAAGTGCAGACGGTCTGATGGGTTCTGGACAGCAACCGGCGCAGACTGGACAAGGATCGTCAGGGACTGAGTTCAATGGAAAACCCTAAGGAAAGAAGTAATAAAGCGTAGTGAAGTGTAATGTAGTACTAACCTGAATGAGGTAAATTACTCTTATTCACACGGAATGGCTCTACATGTGAGCAGTAGGAGGCCATTGCCCTCAAGGAATTTTATGGGCTAATTTTTATTATTATTATTATTATTATTATTATTATTATTATTATAAGCACAAACATTATAGAAAATAGTTTTGTGTACAAAAATGGGCGAATAAAAAAGAAATTAAATAACATACAGAAAATAAAATGTATTAGGCCTATGTAAGACATTGCACGAAATAATGTAGGAAATAAGAGGAAAATAAGAGAATAATCATGAATGTACGGTATAAACAAAGATAAATTAAAAACCAAATAAAATAGGATTAAAGGAAAGAACGACAAGAAAATACTTACAAATAAATTAAAGAAACTACAAACATAAGAATGGATAGGAAATGTTCTGAGTGGATGGAAAATCAATTTCCACCGGGTATTTTTCTATACGAATGGAAGAACATTCTATAAATTCTAAATTTGCCAGGTTCCGGATTTTATCTCATGACTTCCCTAACTCCGTCCTAATTTGTTGTCCAATTCCTAATTTATCGATTAGATTACACAATTTGGATAAAAGGAAATGGCAGTATACTGTTTTAAAACAGATTTTTGCCTGAATTCCATTAAAATCCTAAGCCTAAGGAATTCTGACTAGTGCTGCACGACGAAGTAAATCTGTGACATATTTTATCAAACAGGAAACAAACCAATTTTCTAATTGTTATGTTATAAAATACTCAGATAGTTTGGTTTCGTCTCTCTATTTATATCGGGGATAACATGATATCAATTCTAGAACCCTATAATCAATACTTTCTTTCAATTGAGATCCTGTCAACCGAAGACAATTTCATTCTCCGATAAACTGCACGGTATTGGAAAACCAATCTGTCAACCGGAAACATAAATCACTCTAAGCATTTCCCTATATCACCTGTCATCTCTTATTTTCCTTTTAACCAAATAAGAAGTAAAGTTCTCTATACTGAATTATGATCCCGCCAACATAAATTGAAATACACAAAATACTAAGCTTGTGGGTTTGAGAAGATTTTAATCTTCTATCTGCGAATAGGTAAGGGGATGTCTCTTTTTCTCGGGTCTACAAGAATTTTTCCTTATTCCTTTATTTTTTATACTCTATATCCAAAACTGAAGTAACTGTTGTTATTATGAAACAAATGTTTATCTAATTACAATATTTGTGTCACGAGAAGAGCTAATAAACCGGATGAACCTAGGTCCACCGGGGTAATTCGCGCTTTACCAAAAGTGATCGGATAAAGCGCGAATTATAAGCAATATTTCCTTCACTTCGGGCTTTATCCTGACAAAGCTGCTTTCTTATTTTATTAGGGGTCTGGACATGCGCAATGAGGTTAGGTTAGGTTAATTGCAAATGCCATTCAATCGCATCCTGTTGAAACAAGTAGCCTTACTAAATACCATTTAAAACTATTAAAATTCCATTAATAGTAATTTGAAAGATTTGTTTGTTTGAAATTCATCTTTACCCAATATAGACTGGGTAAACCTAAAATTACCCGGGTAAAGCTAGAAATGCATATTTTATTCCAAGTTTACCCTGTGCTTTTGGATAATGCACAGTTTTTCCGGGTAAAGCTATCCATTTTAGAGCTCTACCCGTAACATATGTTTAACAACAAGACATAAAAGAGAAAAATTAGATAATATTAGAGATAAAATTTATAGTATGTAGAAGAAATGGAGCTTTTATTCAATAGAAATGCAACAAAATAACTTAATTTAATTAACACAGTAAATTAGTCTGTTTTCCAAATGAGAGAGCTCTTGTTCAGAGCTAAAGCAAATATCAACAGATGTGTGCAAGAAACACACAGAAAATAATTTCGAGATAAAAATTGAGATAATTATATGAAAAAGGGGTTAAAAACTTTTTGTATTGAAGAAATCCTGAAGACTGACATTTTTTCCCTCATACTGTAGTATCGTATTCACAATCTTATTCTTTACTTCGTAGATATAATTTGAGAATAATTTTGTTTTAAGTCTTGGTTCTAAAATGTATTGTGATATATCTATTTATTAGTACACCTAGAATTACCACTATGCCACTACGCCATTACCCCGATTCTGGAACTCCATTTTTCAAAAGTAGTGCAGTGCTATGACAATATAATTTTCTATTTATCTTACACATTGGCCTACAGGTTTCCATTATCTGACACGTTTTACAGATGGTTCATACAGTTGAGGTATCATTCCAAAATAAATTCTATTCCGAGTGTCACGTAGGCCTCCTCATCCTACCTTCACGCATATGGAGTTATTCGACGTGTTGAGTGACGGTAAAGTGAAGGGAACATACTACGTGCTTATGTGCAGAACAAACTACAGCTAACGGAATATTCAAAAGTAGTGTTCCAATTCAATAAAGAATATTCTTGGTTCGTTTCAATATGAAATGATGGAGAAAAGGCAGAAGATTACCGATACATTTATTTTAAAATATTACTTTATGTATTGGCCTAAGTTACACATTTAATGTAATATATGTAATATATATATATCTATACAGAGTTGCCCCAAAAGAAAAAGTACCTCTTTCAGGGATGTGGAACATAGTTTTCACGGATATAGAGATGGAAGGAAAACTGGACCGTCATATATATATATATATAGAGAGAGAGAGAGAGAGAGAGAAAGAGAGAGAGAGAGGGAGAGAGAGAGAGAGAGAAATTCCGGGAGAGACGGCTACTCGAGGGAGATGATCAATCGCTCTGATTTCTCGGCCCATAAACATATTTGAAGGTAAATGTATGTTGAGTGAAATGAGCAGAAAACCAACGTTATTAGAAGGTAAATGTATGTTGAGTGAAATGAGCAGAAAACCAACGTTATCACTAACCAGATGAACGATACTTATTGTGTGAGGTGAGCCAATCTTATAAATTTCACTTGAATTTCGAGTTCTGTTTTAAACCTCTCCATTTTTAATCAATCACTACGTCTCACCTTTACAAATGGGAGAGATGGCCCACTTTTTCCGAGACAGTTGGCCAACAACTTACGAGCCACATTTCAAAAACCTTTGATTTTTTGAAACACGAATTGTAAAAATGTTCCATTTAGCGTGATTTACATCAAAATGGAAACTGAAGGATTCGATTCTCGATTACTTTTTTTTATTGTTTGGGAAATTAAATAAAAAACGGACATAACTTATTAATACGTACGCCTTAATGAAACAGTTTTGGAAATCCAATCCAGAAAGATATAGCCTATGAAAATAAACTTAGAAAAGACTGTGACATTATTAAATAATTAAATAAACAATCCTATTAATTTTCAAAATTATCCATGTGCTTAGAAAGTGGATTGGATTCGTGTTTTTATGCCAAAGGTGGCTTCATAATTTTGCATTACTTACATATTTACGATTTTATCTGTGGGAAATTGATGACTGATATAAGGAACAATGTTGGTGTTTTGGAAACCTCTTCCAATATTCATTGATGATTAAGGTTCTGGTGGCCCGAGTTCCACCCCCGGTACCTTCTTGGTTTTTCTAAGATAGTGGAATGTGGAAAGGGATGCAATCAGCCTCGTCAGGAGAACGAAATGATAAAGAAGTAAAGAAGGGATCCAGTCAAGAAAACATTCAATACCGGCCATGGAAGTCGGCAAGCCGACCAGGTGCTCTCGATCCTTCATCTACTAACGAAGTCGAAATATGACGGTAAATGATGTACATGTTAGATGGCAGGTCCTTCGCCATCGGATGTAGTGGCACGTAAGTATAGGGCTCAGAATTATTGATTGTAAGTCTTATTTTCTTAATTCACTAATATACTACTAAGTGGAGTTATGTGCTGAGATAAGAAAGAAGTGTTCGAACTTCCTGATTGAATCCTGTTTATCGCTACTTGTGTTTTCCATGCATTTTTCTGTAAGTTTTGCTTTGTTCTCAAGTTCCCGTAAGTAGTAAATCGCTTTGAATTCAATTACTTTAAACATAATCTAATATATAAAATCGAAAGTGTGTATGTATGTTTGTTCCTTATACAAATCTACATTTCTTTACCAATTTACACGACACTTTGCACACATACCCAGTTAAGCCCGGGAAGTATAGCTGTCAACATTAAAATTGAAACAAATCAGTCCTTCCCTTGAAAATTATATAATTTCTGAGAATATTATGCAAACAAAATGAAATCCCATCCAGTTGTCAAGACAACAGTGTATTGTTTACACAGTTCATATAGGGCTCTGGACATTACATAACATTGGACTTTAACGAATTCTGATGCTAACGTTTTGTAAAAATAATTCTTGAAGAATAAAATCCACGAGAATAAAGCACATTGTAATGCAGTCACATAACTTTCTCTACCCTCGACACAAGAAATATTTTCTCACTTCACATTTTGATGTAGAATAAGAGGTCGTATTGCTGGGATAACTTAAGTGTGTGAGTATGCTATATCAGAAGTAGGTAAATAATCCTTTCCGCTTATACGTTATCCATAGCTGTATGCTTTGTATTAGTTGAGAAATAAGGATGTTTATCATAAGCCCTAAGCATGGGATGGAACATTTTGAGTCCTATGCTCGCAGTATTTTATGTCCCGGGTTTTAGGGGAGGAAAGTATGAAAGTGATACTGCATTTCTCTTATTTCAGAACCGAAACGGTTGTATGGTAACATGAGAATGAGAAATAAAATTTTCCGACAAGTCAATACAATCTTATTTAATTTATGTTTCTTCTTATTTCAAATCCTCCCAAGCATGATGTGTAGAAGCAACGGAATGAAGCTTTCGACATCCTCTATGAGCCATAAAAAGCTATATCTAGCGTTTTCTGATGGAATAGTTTGAGTGTGATAAATCTTTTTCTTCATTTCAAGTTTTACATACATATTATGTAAGCACCTAGAGTTTCAAAATCGAAAGTCCTCCAAAAGTTAATTTCAAATTACAAAATACAGAGCCAGGGCGACGCCGGGCCTTTTCAGCTAGTTATACTATAAATTATATCAAGATGATTTGGTGTCAATGTGAAGCTTGAATATAGTTCTCTAGTGCTTGGCACTCAGGAATTACTGATAGGCCTATATGCATATTCTACTGTGTTCTATATTTTTATTACAATGATGTAAACAAAACATGTTTTCATGTAAATCTAAGTGAGAATTAAAAATAGTCTTTAAGCCTCAAACAAACTAAATGTCAGGCACTAAAGAATTATTCAGTCTACTAAACTGTGAAAATTTGGCGTGTTTATCTTTCATAGTTTCGAAGTAAGCAGGTTGCAAGTTAATAATAAACAATTTCAAGAAAAAAATATAAACAATTACAAAACATATTTGTTGTGAAATGCCTTAATATAGGCCTATCGCCGTATAACATATATTAAAAAATAGACAGTCCTAATGTGAAAAAATAAACTGGTCATACCATAAGGTGTACATATAACTTAAAGCACCATTTTAAACAAGTAGGTAGGGACTGGTCATTCAATTCTTATTATTGTTGAAACATGTGCGGTAATAGAGGAAATCAGTTTTTTCCTATGATATGTTGAATATCCAATCTATATCAGGCTGAAAGCGGTCTAACCTTCCTCTGTTTCAGTTGTGTTGCCACTGTTAAATAAATCAACCCTTGATTTCCTTGCATAAAATTAATTGATCATTATTCCAATGATCAGTGCTTGTTTTCAATTACACTGAACTACCGACATTTAAGGAAGTAAGAAAACTTTCCGATTTACAAAGGTTAGAAAAATGTAAGGTGTAAATAAGAATACTGCATAACGGGTGGTCTACTAGGCGGAAGCAGTTATTTCACTTTGCAATGTGATAGATTTAAGTTAGTGGAAAGCGTACATGCTAATAGACTAGTTGTTGTGGTGACCGTGGGCGGCGTTGACAGGCACTTGCGTTGATTGAGAGGTATTGGCATCTGGAAAACATCATTAAATTTCAAGTTATCTCTTTTAAACACACTCCAGCGGCCGTCCATTCAGGCGCAACATACAGTACAGAGCACGGGGTATTAATAGTTTATATATCTGTCCAGGCCACGTCAATACCATTGACTGCTGCATGTCTTTTGTTAAAAGTCCCTTTTTGTTCTAACAAAAACCTCAACTTCATTATCCACAGGAGTTAATAGACACAGATTTATTACAGTTTGTTCAGTTGCTAGTAATAAGAAAGCACTCTAAATTATTATCTGAGCCGTGTTTTAGAAGTATTCCAGTAAAAGCATTTTTGTATTCTTGTATTACATTAAATTTTATTTTATTCCATTATATTTAATCACATTTATTACGTATATTATTATTTTATATACAATATTATACTATAATGTGCTACTCTACACCGCATTATACCATATCGTTACGTGTTAGCCTATTACTTCCTCTTCTCTGAATGGTATTGTATACTATAGGACGATATTTTATTACGTTTTGATATATTCAAATTATATTTATTATTTCTATATTACATTAAACTATATTTATTAAATTAAATTATATTATATTATAATATAATATACAATATATTATATTACGCAATTATTATACTGAGCAGTCTATGAAAGAATTTGGTGTTTCTTGTAAAGTTTTTAAAGAACTTGTGCTTCATGCATTCAGAGATTTTCTTGCTACCGGTATATTAAAGAACTATTTGTATTCTACAACAAGGCTAGCAACTATCCATGATGGCTATATTTAAATTTATCAAAACAAATAACTAATATTCTCGTAGTAGTTATTTGTATATTGAAATTTTCTTAATTTATAAGTAACTAGACATCATATGTTAATCTTCGTCAAGAAGGGAATAATAATAAAAATTATATTATTTATTAAAACACGGATAGAATTGGGCTTCATGGTTCCACTGTAGGCCTATAGTTTATTATTCCTCTGCCCGTACCATAGGTGAGCTAATGTAAGTAGAGGAAGAGTTTTCGACCCCCAAACACGAAGCTGAGTTTTTAACATAAATACACGTTTTAAGGTTACCTGATTCCAAAAATACTATTTTCGGAAACATGTCTGTGCGTGCGGATGTGTATGAACAGCCTTGCTCCAGAACGGAAAATCGTATGGAAACAAAATTTTGTATTTGAGTGAGGTACCTTCTGAAGATTTGACACGAAGATTGGCGACAAGTTTCTCTTTATTTTTAAGTGGACTTTACATGAAGAAATTTTCGTTTTTCGTGATTTTCTCGAAAACAGCTCTTACGATTTTCTTTAAATTTTGCACATGGGGTGCTTATACTAAGAGCTAAACTTTTATTTGAAACATTTTTTTTTTCGAAAAATTAACTAAAGGTTAGTTATGAGCCACCCACTCTAAATACGTACTCTGTGCAAAATGGCATCTTGTTGCGAAGTGAGAAAAATGTATTGGCCATGCTTAAAGTAAAATAAGTTACGAGAGTACATTAATCAGATTTTATTTGGGTTATGTAACAACATTCTCTTAATTTTTAAAAACAAATTACAAGAAGAGAATGTCATACATAGGCCTAATAATTATATTATACTAAGAGGTTAACTTTTATTTGGCAAGAGGAAGTTAGGTGAATTTCACATCAGAAGTTTTCCTTGTTTAAATTATGACCTTATTATGTATGTTTTATGTTTGTGTGTTCAGCGCAATTAACTCCATATGTAAATAACATTCAGAACACCACCAGACACAACTTTAATATTCATTTCACTGACTGTGATATAATATTAAATAGTTTCTAATTAAGTGACTTAAACTTATGAAGGTGCAGTCTCTGCATGTTTCCGTAACATTGTAGAAGACAAGTAATGATATAGGCTATATACACCTTAATGACGATATTAATTACATATCTGTAAGGTACCAGTAGAGCTATTTAATTTTATTTAATTGCGTTCTACACTGACAGTAAATCTGTCATGTTTAACAGAACACAATATAGGCTACAATGAACACTCGAGTGCACAGAAAATTTACGTTACTTCTGGTTTCTTCTAGTGTCTTTCTTTATTTAATGTTGCCTATGAATCTCCTTCTCATTTGTGTTCCACACCAGCCTTGGGCGAACCAATTTCTTATTGGTTTGAGCTCGAGTCCGAACACATGCATTAGCCTATGGACAAGGCTCAGGCAGAGGTAAGCGGTGAAAGGGACCGGAAGGCGTGTTACAACGAATGTCTAGACAAGCTTGTATTGGTTTGATGTAAAAAGTATGGCGCTCAAACATTAACCTATAAACAAAGGTCGGTTCGAGCTCAGGAGCGAAAGCTTGGGGGAATAAGACACACATTAAGTGGAGGGTTGGGTGAAATTGCTTGTAATTAGTGTCTTCTATATTACACATACAGTCATTTGAAATGAGCAAAGGACATGGACAAATAGCAGAAAATGATTTTCGTTATTGAACAAGATTAAGATTAATTCTGAAATGATTATGACCTCTCCAAGAATCTATAGGCTCTTAGCTTTATGCCCTATCGCATAAAAAGGGGAGGAGCAGGGGTGGGGAATGGGTAAGGCGGAGCAGATTTAGAATTCCCTTACCAACATAAACCACTGCCTAGGGCTAATAGAACGGACCGAGTGGATAATATTTTGAATAGGAGCCCATTTTTATAATATCTTTATTTTAAAACATATTTCATTATATGTGCCTGTAATAGGCTACTAGATGCTAGGTTTAACTTTCATGTTGATCTAAATTTACATTTATAAGTGCTAAGATTTTCTTAGCTACCTAATGTACTACATACATTGTTGTATATCTATATTTAACATAAATTGTGGATTGTCTCAAACTACAATACAAATGGACACGTATGTATTCTACAATACAAATGTTTACAGTGCAAACTATTCCTTATAGCTAATAGAGTTAAAATTCTACAGAAACTTATTTCATAATCGTAAAATATACACAAGTAGTAATACATTAATTTTAAAACGTATGCGTCCGGAAAAGTACAGCCGTATGCTGCAGCTACACAAATTTCAAACTAAACGTTTATATAACCTGTTTCTGCCGGGGTAAAGTGTTAGTAATTTAAAGTTCCCGCACGATATCTGTGCCGATGGCATAAGTCATTGCATTACGTTTTCGTGGGGACTGTTGCGTCGATTGGCCTGCTAACTATCTCTCTCGCACAACAATACCTTCCTTTTTATTTGTAAAGGCCAAGCTACCTCTCTCTCTCTCTCGCACAATAGCATGTCTCTCTCTAGCGAGTAACTGTCTCATCGGCACAGATATCGTGCGAGAACTTTAATGATTTATGACTCAGTTACCTAAATTTACCAGCACAGATATTCACTGATTTCGCGACTGTCAAGGGACACCCGTCAATTTGTCATTTTGCAACATTTGTTTATACTACCCAAACTGTTTTTTTTTTATCTAGTGTAGGCCTACTCTTCAAACGTTGGTTAAATATCTGGTTTTTTAGATGTAACTAACTGAATCATAAATCGTTAAATTACTACCACTTTATTCCTGGCAGAAGCGGAAGATTAAACGCTTTATTAAAATATGTTGTACCTGCAGCACGCAAACGGCACGTTTCCGGATATGGATTCCTATTCAAAATATTGTCTACTCAGCCCCCTCTACTAGCCCTAAATGTTTCCGATAGGGAAATTTCCGAGCTTTCGGCATATCTTCCAAACTTTAAACAGGCGAAGAAGAAAAGAAGCTTATTAGAGCTACGAATAATAATAATTATAGAAATGTAATATATTATTATTACCGTGTATCCTTATTTTTGCAACTGTCTGTGAGGTCTCTCTTTTCTCTATCTATTCTCTCTCCTTCCCTTCCCCTCTCTTTTTTGAGGGATGGAACTCTTTTTAGTTTCTTGAATAAAATTGACATAATATGTGTGTGTGCTAAGCTGTATATGAAATTATTAATGGTCGGATTTGAAGGCATATTTCATTTGAAATTGAATTAACTCACACTCAAAATAAAATAGGTAAATAGGATAATGCCGAGTTATCTTTTGTGTGATGGCTAACCTCAACTAGCATCTTTACTTCCAGAACGCTGGATTACCTGTACTGGGATGAATGGTATCCATTTTTTGTTCTGGCCCTCCAAGTCACCCGACCTAATTCCTTGTGACTTTACCTTTTGATGGTATATGAATAAAAACGTGTCGGCATTCTCATTTCGATAGGATTTATAGCAGTTAATGTAATGCACAGGCAACACAGTGGACTGTATTGATCAGACTATGCTTGCATGGGTGTGTCAAGAATAGGAGTGTCATGCAGACATCTACTGTGTCACAAACGGACATTTGTGAAGATCATGAAGACTTGGAGAGTTAGTCTTTCATGTTATATTGCTATTTGCGAATTAAATTTAATATAGCAATGGCGTGAATGTATTCATTTTGTACAAATAATTTTTGAATTGCTCTGTATTAGAGAATAATGTAGGCCTACAGTTACAAGTTGTCACTTTTATATATAGAGGATGGCAGTTGAGTGTGTGAATGATAAGTTTAATTTATTTATGCAATAATGACAGGTTATTCGTAAATCTCGAGCATTATGGTTATACATAGCCTACACACACACACATATGTATGTATATATATATATAAGAGAAATGTGTGTCTATTGTCCTTTATACAATCTACAGTTTCATTCCATTCTCGATTAAACTTTGCCTTCAAAATACTAGGAAAAGTACTGTCTACATTTCATTTTTTTAAAGTGCCCTTTTCAAGGCCCTTAATCTCTATCTATATAAAAGGCTTTGTCCTGACTGACTGAATGACTGAATGACAGGAATCAACGTACAGCCTAAACTATAACAGGTAGAGACTTGGAATTTTGACAGTACCTTCGTTTCATAATGTAGGTGCTCACTAAGAAAGGATTTTGAAAAATTCTGATTCTAAATGCCAAAAATTAAATGTTTTTGAAAATACTTAATCCCTTTTTGCATAGAATTATAAATTCCAAATCACAGAATATATTGTTGCCAAATGGTATATGGATGGGCTTGGAAAAAACAATTGAAATGCACTTTTGACAAATAAGAGAAGTTATCAAAATAATTCATGTTATAAATAAATATTACAGAATGAAATCCACTAAAATAATGGAATCACATAACTTTCTCTACCCTGGACATAGAGAAAACAAAACGAGGTATGGTAATGTGTATATTATTATATTATATCGCAGGTTTTTGGAGAGAAAAGTATGAAAGTGATAATGCTTTCTGTTTAATTTCATCCCCAAAACGACTTTATGGTAACATAAGAGTGGGAAATTTCCCGCCTCGATATTACAATTTTATGTTACAGGAATTTCTGTTTCTTCTTATTTAAACCTCTACCAGGCTTGCTGTGCACTGTACAAGCGATGGGATGCAAAATTCTAGATCATCTATGAGCCATAAAAAACTATATCAAGCGTTTTATGAGGGAATAGTTTGAGTGTAATAAGTCGTTCTTCCTATTTCAAATTATAAATGCCTATATAAGGACCTAGAATTTAAAATTGAAAATTCTTCATAAGTTAATTTCTAATTACAAAATACAAAACCCGGGCGACGCCGGGTCTTTTAAGCTAGTCTCTATATATATAAAAGGTTTTGTCCTGACTGACTGAATGACAGGAATCAACGTACAGTCTAAACTATAACAGGTAGAGACTTGGAATTTTGACAGTACCTTCGTTTCATAATGTAGATGCTCACTAAGAAAGGATTTTGAAAAATTCTGATTCTAAATGCCAAAAATGAGTGAAAAACGGGCAGAAAACGTGCATTTTTTGCGTTTCCGAAGCGTAATATATTTCAATGTCAAATCAATTACAGCTGGCTTTGGCTATTTTTGTCAAACCTTGGAAATGAAACTTTCGCGATCGCTTGAATGTTGTAGCTCACGCTGGTCGATTCATTTGTTTTTAATGTCAAGGCACGCATACATATGAAATTTTCAACCTACACGGAAGAGGGATAATCAACATAGGCCTAAATATGGTCAAACGTTGTTCGATTTGGACGAAACTCACTATACAGGGGTTTTCTGGACTAAGGAACTCGAATCTGAGGTAGCTTTTACCAGGTGACGCTATCTAATCGTGGTATGTAGTCCACGTGATTTAGGAGTTAATAAATATAATGATATAACTATTATGTTCTTGATTTTTAATTTTTGAAATAATTATCGCGGGCGAAGCCGCGGGCACATGCTAGTATTATATAAAGGCCTAAATGCCTAAGCCCTATGCGGTTAGGCCTACTATTCGTGGACAAATGACAGTGCATAAACAAACGGCACTGCATGAAGAAATACCACTGCTGGAGATAAATATTAGAGCAGGCCATGTTGTTTGCTTAAAATATAAGTAAAATTCACTATCATCAAATTCCAGATGAAATTTATAATATTCATTACGGTAAAAACGCATTTGTATCTATTTGTATCAAAGAAGAATGTTTGTTTGTCTATTATTTATACATACAATTTTATTCCTATCATGTTTTCATTGCGATTTACACCAGATATTTGTAAATGTCAGGTATGCCTACGTAATTTATACTAAGCGTTAAGGTAAAAATACTTATATACATGAATATATCGATGGCTTAGTGCTCGCATGTGTTAAGTACAATTTTGAGTTTAAATGTGTTAAGTGCAAATTTGGAAGCTCTTGAGATACATCTCCGCTAAAACAGACGCTTAATATACTTTCCGTAGGGGCAAAATGTGGTAAATTCTTTTCCTGCGGGCACATTCGTGATAAGTAGAATCACTAAAAGTATAGAATTGGACTAAACAGAATAGTAAGGTACTTAAATCACGGAGGATGAAATCGGCTGGACATGTTGCACGCATGGAGAAGTAAGATATATCTGAAAAAATTATGATTGGGAGACCCGAAGAGAAGAGACAACTTGGAAGACCTAGACTAGGTGGGAGGACAATATTAGGATAGATTTAAGGGATGTATTCGCGAGGGATGGTTGGATGGAGATAGCACAGAATAGGATTGGATGCTGGACCCAGGTAAGCGTGGCAACGAATCTCCGGGTTCTATAAAATAGATAATATTCCTTTAGTTTACTTAGGAATTGTCTATTGCCATTGAGTTAGTAAGCAAGTCATGGAATTGTACTTAACATGTGTGCCACCGAAATTAGGATTTTTCATTCAGCCTAAACCTTCTGATGACACCATGGCCCTGGGTCAACTCAGTCTATAACAGAAATGAGTACCCGGGACAATCCTGTGGTTAAAGGCATGGTAAGGTGCATCTTTATTCTTATATACATATTAAATACATTATCCATAGAATAAATCCAACGCACGGGCCTAGACGACCGTTCGTCTAGTATCTTGCATATTATCTTGATAATTCACAACATGTACAAACAGGAATTAATGTAAGGATAGATTTTTCCAGCACAATTGTCCTTTTTCTAAAGATTTCCGTAATTCGGTAGTACATGTTATCGTCCATATCTAATATTGGCCAGTAACTACAGGATGGGCCAAAAGTCACGCACCATATGGATTATACTATTCTGTGATTATGTTTTCAATATGAGAACCGTTCAAATCAAAACACATCTGTAAATGGTCGCCCATGTTCCAGAACATTGCACACCAAGTTTGGCATGACAGCACGGCACTCTGCTACAATTCGCTCTCGAAGATGGTTTTCATCCATGATCTTCATCTCGTACACTTTTGCCTTCAGGTACCCCCATATCGCAAAATCCATTGGATTTAAATCAGAGGATCGAGGAGCCCACTCCACTAGTCCTCTACGACCAATCCACTGTAAAACAAATTATATCCCTATGGTGCGTGACTTTTGGTCCACCCTGTAGACTTGAGGGATGGACTGTATATCCTCAGCCCCCTAATGTGTGCGTATATATACCGAGTGTGTTTCTAAAGAAAATTATCGTAAAATATAAAATAACTTGGGATAATCAGTGTTTATGTTAAATTTAGAAAAACGTGAATTTTCAGGAAAAATTTACAGTAGGCCTATGCTTTATTTTGTAATGTAAATATACTCGTATGTTTGGACCTATTTTATATCAAAGTGCATTTAGTGAAGATCTGGCCCTATTCTGATGTGCTTCCCTGGACAGAGCAGACGCTAGAAAATTAGGATTAATTAGTGATCACAATTTAATAACAGACTTTGCAGTCGCTCTAAGTGGTGATAAGTCTTCAGCGTGACGTCTTTCATTAGCAGGAATAATCCAATCTCATCCTTCCAATTGTACTCGGATGCTTCCGCATAAAGAAGGCACTGTTCTTTTGTATTAAACTACTAGCCAGTAACTTTGTGTTCAAAGATACTGTTAGTTTGTTGTTTAGGTTCCTTTCATGTAATGAGATATGCTTTATTATACTTTGACCTATAACATTGGTAATTAATGCTGAAGACCTGTAATAAAGACATTTAAAAATAAAATATAAATTCTTAGAGGTTTTTAATACATGCACATAGAGAGGATGTGCCCCTTGGTTCTATTGTTCGAAGAAAAGAAAAATCGGCATTGGTTTGTGTCAAAAAATTATAGGTATATAATAATTAGAAACTTTTTGTTACTTTACAGGGTACCTGTTAAAAATCCATTCTACCTGAAACATTTATATTTGAATTTAGTTATTGCTTTATTTTATTTATTCTGGCAGAACTAAGTCCGTTGCAAAACAATACAACAATTATTACTATTAGATCTATGTAAGCTCTCAAGTTTATATGCTAATATAAATTTAAGATTAATTATTATATGATTGCGAAAACACTGGAAATTATAGTTTAAGAGTATTACCTCTAAATTACTAAAAGAAAACACTAAAATTACATTATAAAATAATATTAAGAAAAATTGACAGTTCAATAGAATTAAGGTGAGCGTTCCAAGTTACTAAAAAGTGCAGTGAAAATAGCTAGTTACTACGATGAGAAAAAAAGAAAGAAATTATATTATCTCGAATTAATTTACAGATCTCTCTGAAATTCACCTAGCTTTATGCTTGAGAAAAATAATGTACTGAATCTATTGGTTAATAGTTGCCCCTGTTTTTGGGACATATACAACATAGGTATAATATATCATAGAACTAGGGGCAAAAACAAGTTTTTCAATGGTGTCTGAAATTTAGACCTGATTCTGGATTTGTTTGTCCCGCTGATCCCTGAATTACTACACATCTTGCTTTAGGAGTTCTAGCTGTTTTTAGAAATTACTGTCATCCTGGTGATATTATTCATCACTCCGTTTCGTACACTTGTCTGGACCATGACAAAGTTCATTACTTACGCAGTGATTTGGATAGAATTCCGCAATGTCTGTGTCAGCGAAAAACAAAGGGAGCAATTTCACCAGGAAATGTAGACCATGGAGAAGGGACACTCATTTATAACTGAATATTCATCCAAAACATCGCACTGCAGAAAATCACAGAAACGCGTGACCAGCAAAGATACAAACGTATGCTTTCTTTCTTTCCTACAGTAGTTTAATACAGTAGTGATGTACAGAGCTCGGATTTAAAAGCAAAATGAAAAAAGTAAAATAAGCAGGCAAATGAGCACGAAAGATGTAAGAAATAAGCACAGAAATAAGCACCAAAATAAGCAAAAACAAATTATATGAAAATCAAACAAATTTAGTTTCATAGGAATATTATTTTATTCACGGATGCTATAATTAGTAAAGAAAGTCATTTCAAGTCTTTTCTTCAAGTTCTTGTGTCTGTCAGAATAGGACGCTTTGTAAAGTAAAAAATGTTATTTCAACGAAGCAGGACATCATAGGCGAATGGGAAAAGCAGTTCTTCGATGAATTCCTCTTTAATATCTCTTTCTTCACCGCAAAGATATTTAGAAATCTAACGGAGGGTTTTATAATCTGGATTTTTCAATAAACCCGACGAAAGAAAAGAAACCGGTGATAGTTTTGAGTAAAATATGCTATTTTAATTCAGAATCAGAGAATACTAGTGTAAAATAGATTTTCTCTTAAAATATGCAAAATAAGCCCTATCAAATGAAGTTAAAATTGATTGTCGACGACTGTCTTACGAAGTATAAAATTCCTCGTTATATTTAGAGTCTGAAAATAAATAAATAAATAAATAAATACACATTCTGCTAAGGAATCCAGCTCTAGTGATGTATTTTCGCACGTGATATAATAGAAGCAGAATTGATGGAGAAAACCTTATGCCATTTTTTAATAGCACGATCAGAAGATACAAGATCACTAGTCTAACATATTAAGCAAAAAGGGTTTGTTTACCTGTGTTATTCGTAAGGATTAATTCTGTTATAATATTACTATTATGTTATCACCAGTAACGAAAGCACTGTGAAATCTCCGTACAACATTACCAATAAAACGATAATAGGTTATTCTTATATAATTAAAAATTAGATTCCCGGCATTTATTCCATTAAGGTAAGGTAAATTTCCACTGGATTTAACGATACTCTTAATAACGATAAATCTCTCCATTACAATCAGATTCAGAATCCCTTACTATACTTTTCCCCGGTACAACGATAAAATAGGTCACGAAAGTATCAATCAGAACAAACAAGCGAAAGAAAAAGAAGGGGAAAGAGGGGAGGAAGAACGAAGTGTGAGTCTACCGACTTTAACCATATTATAAGTCACAGCCTCCTTCTAAGATCTACAGAAACTTCTATAGTGTGTCCTCTTCCTTGTGTTCCGGAAGGTCACTCAACGATCCTCAATGCAATAAGATATTTTTGTTTCCCTTTCCAAGAAAAAAGTGAAGCAGACTGTCATATTCTACTTTTTCACAGAGGGCTAAAAATACAATGTATCCTATTTGTTCACGCTTTCCTTGACTGACACAGTAATGTAAAATGAGTTCGCTAAAAATTAACAAAAATTGGGTGGACATATTACGTAGACTAGTAGTGTAGTGTATTAATTCAAAGGTAGAGTAAGAAGTTCATGTGGTAAAATTTCCTTAGTTTTTCCTAAATAATTTAAAAAAATCCAATTACTGGAGTGGTTCCCTGTACATCATCAAAATTAGAATAGGTGTAATTTGTATACATTATCGTTATACCAATAACACTCTCCACAACGAAATTTTTTCTGGTCTATGCAAAATCGTCTTGTGGAGATTTCACTGTAGTTTTTTTCTTCTGCTGTGCTATATTATTACTCACTGGTATTGCTGCAACTATTAATCACCTAATAAACGATTAGAAATGCCGGTAACAATAACTCAAGAACAGCTAGCTCCTTAAAATGAAATGTCAAAATACCTGTTTCGTGTAATATAAAATATTGTATTATATCTTGCAAAATTCCACCATTTCTGTTGCTAAACCTGCTTTAGGAACTGCTTGTCCTACTTCTGAAACTATAGCAGCTATTTTGTGATGTTTTCAGATAGAATATACAAATACAAGTAATAAAGAAAATTAACATTCTAATGATGATAAACATCGAACGTTAGAGATATATCAACATCCACTGAAGACTGGCTACTGTATACAAAATCATTACGAAGATGATTACTGACATAAACACACTCCGCGGCATAATATTTACTAAAATGTACACACGGGAAGAGCTAAAAATACAAATATAAGCGCTCTGCTATGATGTTGATTAATCTTAGGCTATCGTTTATGTTTTTGGTTTAATTCCGGCCAGGATTGAAATTCAAATTCGTCCAACAGTGAATTGATGACTGTCCATAGTCCCGGAAATTTGGTGCGGGATATTTTTCAAATAAACTGGTCTCTTTGATTATTTCTATAATATACATTTGTATATTGAGAACAAGTAAAATTTCCCCGACAATTTATGCAAGCCGACTGGAAAATTAAGGTGCGTGTCATTTCTCGAAACAGTTACCAAGTGGTTTATGAAGAGGCTTGTTGATTCAGAAGTCTGAAATGATTTTTTGTTATTGTATTATTTCTTACTACCATTCCCGATTCATTGAGGATTAAATTTTGCAAGTAGAATAATGCTTTCCGATGACCAGGTGTTCCTAGAAAATGATGAAGATGCATTAGAAAAAGGTCTGTTTCAATTCCATAATAGGCCCTATAGCGAAATATCTTAATTTTTCTATCTCCAGAGAAGAAAATAGGCAATGTCATTTGCTGGAAAAGGAATAGTAAGATGCAAAATTATCCTGGAAATTATTTTTATCGTTTAATTTTATTTAACACACATGTGTAAAATTTTATATAACACCGAATAAGCAAAGCCCGTGCTTGAGTCAGTGCAGTAATAATACAATGATTTAAATTAAAAATTTTCAAGAGGTTAAAATACACAAGAAGAAAACTAAAAGTTGGAAATTGTATAAAAACTAATGTTATAAACAATAAGTCTAGCCTATAGTTCTTGAATTTAATATAATCATAAGTTGCTAATGTTTTAGCGAAAGCATTGAACCATCTTGAATCTACGTTTATCTTATAGCAAATTATTTTATCGTGCCTAAAATGTCCTAAATTGGAGTTAGTGCCTATTTCCACAGTACCTACTTTTTTGCTTAATATGATAGAATTTTAAAAAGTAATTACTGTGTGAGAGACATAAGGGCCATAACCCACTGACGCGACTAGTCGCTAGCTGCTAGCCGCGCGCGATTTACAAACACGCGACTACTACATACGACAAGGCGCGACAAGGATCTTCAGTATCAAAATGGAGGTTGAAGTGATAGCAGCTTTGTTATTCAATCACGTTCGTAGACGGGGGGGGGGGGAAACGGTTCTGGATACACCCCATGTTAATGGAACGTTCAACAAAAGGCGCGTTCAATTTGCTTTATTATGATTTACGTAAACATGATAGTAAGTTTTTCAATTACACAAGAATGAGTGTGGAATCTTTCGACCAGTTACTACAACTAATCAAGAACGAAATAGAAGGACGGGATACAAATTTTCGCCAGGGCATTCGTCCGGAAGAAAAACTAATGGTTACTTTAACGTAAGTAAAATTTATTTTCACGTTAATTACAACCTACTAATGACTTATGTTCATTATTTACTTAAAATTATTTAGTTTAGTTAGTTACCCACGCGCGACTGGCCGCGTCAGTGAGTGTTGTTTGCAGGGATTAAGTTACTTTGATCCCCGCGCGCGACAAATCAGTCGCCTGTGAAACGCTCTTCATAACTTAGCCGCGAGCGACCTGGCAGTCGCGCCGCGTTAGTGAGTGTTGAGTCTATATAAAATAATACTAATAATGAACATGCGCGTCTAAGCGCGGCTAGCCGCTAGCGACTAGTCGCGTCAATGGGTTATGGCCCTAAGAAAGAAAGTACCTTGGGAAGGGCAGATGCAGGTGTAGTTACAAACGTTAACATTAATGCTGTATTCCTTCTCTGGTGATTGTCAGTGTTTGCCTCGTGTTTTTTAAGCTTTCTTATTCTCTTTCACGTATTTTTTTAAGACGGTGTCGATCTATGGCCTAAACCACTTCGGCGTTATGTTTAGTTTATTTGTATTAGGGTAATTCCGGGAGAGACGGCCATGCGGGGGATACGACCAATCGCTCTGATTTCAAGGCCGATAAACATATTTGAACGTAACGTAAGCTTTTTAGTACGAGTCGATTGTTGAACACCTGCACTGTGTATATTTAGAAATCCGCGATTATTGTTTTCGAACTGGCCGTTTATTTTATGTATGTATGTTGAATGAAATAAGCAGAAGTCCGACATTGTTACTAGCCAGTTAAACGATAGGCCTACTTACTGTGTGAGGTGAGCGAACCTTATATATTTCACTTTTATTGCGTGTTCTGTTCCAAACCTCTCCATTTTTAACTATTGACTATGGCCATCTCACCTTTACAAATGGGAGAGATGGCCCACTTTTTTCCGGGATAGTTGGCCAACAACTTAAGAGCCATATTTTCAAGATCTTCTTCTGACACGAATCGTAAAAATTTTCACTTTAGACTAATTTCCATCGAACTGGAAACCCAAGGCTTCGATTCTCAATTACTTATTTATTTTTATTGCTAGGGAAATGAAATAAACGAACATATTAATACGAAGGCATAGTGAAACAATTTTTAAAATCCAATCCAGAAAGGTGTATGTAAATAGAAACGACTTTGATAGTGTACCCCTAATTAAATAAATTATTCACTTCATTTTGAAAATTATTTATGTGCTTAAGAAATGGATTGGACTCATGTTTCCATGCCAAAGGTGGCTCCACAATATTGTATTATTTTCATATTTACGTTTATTTGTGGAAGATTAATGGCTGATATAAGAAACATTAACAATGTTGGTGTTTTGGAGACATCTTCCAATACCTATTGCTGAGTTAGGTTCTGGTGACCCGAGTTTCACCCCGGCACCCTCTCGGATTTTTCTGAGATAGTGGAATCTGGAACGGGAAGCAATCAGCCTTGTTAGGACAACTGAGGATTTTAGCCTATTTTTTAAAAAGATGTACATTACGGATGTCATGGAAGTCGGCATGCCGACCAGGTGCTCTCGATCCTGTCATCAACTAACGAAGTCGAAAGATGGAGATAAATGATGTAGAGGTTAGATTGTATGCCCTACCCCTCCATCGGATGTAATGGCATGCAGTAGAGTTTAGTTATCTTTTCAGAAATGTATCAGAACTTTTCAGTTACTCAGAATTGATTCTGATATCCAAAATATGTTTATTTTTACGTTGTGATAACTTATTTTAGCACTTAAGTTTATTTTGTTTGTATATATTTATAGAATACAGCTACCTAGTCTTTCTACTTTGTTACTTGTACTTTCTATCTTCGAAAATGGTGTGGCTAACTGTCCCTATGTCCTACGGCAATCTCCCCCTTACACCAAAGTACCATTTTTTAAAATGTTGGGATTTCTCACCCTAAATTACTTTTTTCTCCATAAAACATTATGTTATGAGAATGTGACATCCAACGACCTGATTGAATATAATGCACACGAATTATCTTGAAAATCCTTCGAGTTATTGAGCATTTAAAAAAGCATGGCCATCTCACCCGGATTTACCCTATCTTCCCGAACATTGAAGGCTGCTTTACTTTAAAAAAATAACAGTACAAAAATAGACTAACGCAAAAACTAAATCCCATACTCGAGGAACCAAAATATATCACTTTCTAAACTCTTATTCACGTCGTTAACAGATGACGCCGTGTTAAAATGATTTTTATTGCGTTATTTTAATTTTTAATATCTTGTTGTAATACCTATTTCTATTTTGGCCCATTTTTATCTACTGGTACTATCTGTTTTCGTATTTCCTTAACCTACATTACTTTTCTTTAATTTAATTTTATTTGATTTATGCCCAAATGCCAAGTTCTAGTGGTAAGACTTTGATCATTACTCTCTCATAACTTCGTATTAGTCGTTACCAGAGATACGATTTCTATGTAAATACACATTTGTTTTTACATAATTTGAAGTTAAAATTTTGATATACCGGTATGTTTACGAATTGGAACATTTGGAATGGTATAACACACATTTGATTTTCCATATTTGTCCACACAGTACACATTTAACATATTTTAGAAAAACTCGCTTATCTTTACATAGTTTAACATTTTGTTTTAAATATGTTTCTTATTTATAGTTTAAAAGTAATTGTCACATAATCGTTTAAATTTTATATTACTGGCATTCTTCATTTTGGCATTCTGGCATTTGGATTCTTTATTTTCTTTGAAATGTTGAAAACCAAATGTAGAGTTAGATCGGGATTTAGCTCCTGAAGGTGTTGCAAGGTTTAGGATGGTCCCTGTTACTTCTTGTGATGTTGAGAAGTTTTATTGAGCACAAAGCAATTTTCAGAGACAATACATGTAGTTTCAGTTTAATCCAGTGATTCAAAATAGTAAATTCTCATTACAATATTACGATACCCTCCCCCCCCCCCCAACTAAAAATCCTGATTATACAGGAAGAAAGTTAAACTAAACTATTGTGTTGTGACTCAAATTGTTGTGTGGCACGTATTCTATTCTCTTCTGTGGTTTTAAAGTTTAAACAAAAAAATTTAAATTATATTAATTTAATAAATATGCAACGTTGAAGGGATTCTTTTTATTATTTTGCTCCATTTAAAAACATTAGTCCATATTTTACTCCATATTTTGAGAATTTTTAGCCCATATGTATGGTCATTTTTTGTTACACATAAATCCTAACCCTAGTCATTACAGTAATTAGTAAGATTGTTATAACTTTTACCAGCACATTTACTCATGACAAGCAGGATGCATTAGAGTTCATTTGATTATTATCACAGCCAGAGTATGAATGAGAGAGGCGGGTTGTAGAGAATATCAAAATAAATGGAGATGTCTGCCGGGTGCTTTGATCAAGCTGAACATGTGTTCTGCATTACAATCTGCAAAGCAATAAACTGTTGTGACGCCATACAAATGTGCTTCAAGTGTCGTGACCTTCAACAGAGCTGCCATTCATTCAGGTGAATAAATTAATAAAACCTCCTCGTCAAGGCTATATTCGTGCCATATCAATGTAGTAATAGTTACTCTATGCCTCCAATCTTTTTGTCTTGTCTGTCTGTCTGTACGCGCCATAACTCAAATACGCTTTTTCGGATTTTCATGAAACACATTTATAATGTCAATGGGAAGAACCCTATTGATAATGAACCAAATCGGTTCACCGGACCAATTAGTGTACCTATTTTAATACATTATATTAGAAAGGCGCCATAGCTCAAATACGCTGTATCGGATTTCCATGAAACTTAGTATATGCATTTACGACATCCATGAGAAGTACCCTATTGAATTTGATCCTAATCTGTTGACCGGTACCGGAGTAAAACCCAATTCAGTGTCTATTTTAAAGATGCGGTAACTCAAATACGTTTTACTGGATTTTTATGAAACTTGGTTTACACATTTATAATGTCCATGGGAAGATGTCTATTGATATTGGATGAAATCGGTTGACCTGTTTCGGAGTAATGTTCAGTTTAGTGCCTATTTTATGGTAATATACGTATTCAAAAGAATTCATGAAATGCAAATCATTTATCATGACAACATAGCCTATTGTTTTACTGTGATCTTATAAGGCTTTGGCAACTAAAATGCAGTTAGCTATGACAAATAACACTATTGCTTTACATGCGCTTATCCAACTAGACCAGGGGAAGTCAACTACGTCTTGTGATGACGTTTGTGGATCAAGAGCATGCGGATCCCTTGTGTGTGACGTCAGCAAGAGCGCACGGTAGTAGGGGTGTTTAGAGTACGCTAGAGCTAGGTACTAGAGGACCTATTCACTTTAGCTCTGTTGGTAGAACAACTTCTGGTTGGAAATACGGAGTATTTTTCAAAGTTATTGCAAGTACGCGATCCTGATAGTGTTCTCTCTGCAGAACATGTGTTAGTTCTGCAAAACATTCTTCTTCAGTTCGAATCGAGGTTTCAGGATGTGGAAAACCTTTCTCCAATGTTTAAACTTTTTGCTACCCCATATTCAGTTAATGTCAAAGACGTTCCTTGCCGGTATCAGTTGGAGCTGCTAAACTTACAAGACGATCTGTTAAATAACAAATACAAACATAAAGTGGTCTTGGGTAACTTTTACAGAAATTTCTCTGAAACCAGATTCCCGAGACTTGCCGCACGAATGTTATGTAATTTTGGATCGACATATGTGGCCGAACAATTTTTTTCACTAATGAAATGTGCAAAGTTCAAATCAAGAAGTACATTGTTAAATCACAACCTAAATGTAGTCTTCGATTAAATATTGCTCAAACATTACGTCCCAACATTGATAAACTTGTTAAAGAAAAAAGAGAAAGGAAAGTCAGAAAATTGTTACTGTAATCTTGTATCATCTAAGGTGCAGACGAGCTTGTATGGTAATTAATTCAGTTCATTTTTTTTATCATTTTTACTGTAGTGAATTATGTTAATTCAAATGATAGTAGCCTATTGTCTATTTTTGTCAAAGAACATAGATTTTGTGGAAAGGCAATTGTTCTCACAGAATAGAAAAATATAATTATTTATAATAAGTTAAACTGCTGTTCTGTAATTAACCGATAAACTATCAACAAAATCGATTGATGTTTCATTAACTCGGAAACACGTATTACGTAAGTTCTAACCCCCTAAATTCCCGCTGCCCGCAATACTAATGCCCCTCTCTTCCCCCCTGTTCACTGATGCCTACATTTCACATGCTCCTCGCAGAGATATAACGCGAGCAGTCAGAGCAGAAACCAGTGACGTCACAGAGCAAGCTTCTGTCTTCCCCTGAACTAGACCGTTAAACTGACCCAGGTGGCAGAGATGGTAACGTCTTGGCCTCACAACCTGGAGTTCCATGATTCAAATCCCGAAACCGGCCAATTTGACTTTTTTTTGTATTCTGCATATCTTAATTGCCATCATAACTGATTAACAAAAACATACTGCCACTTCGTTACATCAATTTACCTGATTTCTTTTAGTATAATATTTTAATACTGGTAATAGTGGTAATAATAGTAAATATATAAATTTATCCATAGGCTGTTAATCACAGTTAATGGTTCAAAATTTGGAGTCAAAACACTTCAAATGTCCCACAACTCAAGCAGAATTTACTCCGTATATAAAGCAAATAAAGTTTTGCAGCATTTGGATGGCGTTCTCCTCTCCTACAGCCAGATCATTCTGTTCAAAGGAAATGAAGAAGTTCATGGCAAGTCAGTGTGATTAACCAGGACCCCCGAAAAACTTAGGAATTTCTAGAAGTAATTACTAAACATCTCACAACTTTTTCGAATATCCATGGAGCAAATACATTGAATTTAGGCCGAAATTACTAGTTTAAGAAAAAAATATTCATATATGAATTTTTCAGAAAAATATATAATCTGAGTTGCTGAGCAACGTCAGGATTTTTATTGATACCATAGAAACAACTGAAAAAAGCAGCATCCGCGAACGTCCTCGGAAAAGATACCCGACCGAAGTCGCAGAGTTCATCGATGTCAGTACCGAAACAGCGTCTCGATGGTGGTCATGGGCCCTGAGGATTTACGGAGGGGGTCCATGGTGAGAAAGGTCATGGGCCCTGAAGATTTACGGAGGGGGTCCATGGCGAGAGAGGCAAAGCGACGCTGGAGTAGGGAAGCCACGTATACTTCAAAACTTGTGAGTTGCATCGCTCTGGAGTCTTTACGTTCATCTTTTATAACTGAATAGTTCAGATGATAGATTCATTGCCATACACTGAAGAGTTATGATGTCGTGATCTTTCTCCACTGAACTATTCAGTTTGTGAACTGGTTTTAATTTCATTCTTATTATATTATGTTGCAGATCACTTGCCATAGACATTTCAACATTATCAGTACCGAAACGGCGTCCCGGCGAAGGTCATGGGCCCTGAAGATTTATGGAGGGGGTCCATGGCGAGAAAGGTCATGGGCCCTGAAGATTTATGGAGGGGGGTCCATGGCGAGAAAGTAAAAGCGACGCTGGAGTAGGGAAGCCACGTATAACTTCAAAACTTGTGAGTTGCATCGCTCTGGAGTCTTTACGTTCATCTTTTATAACTGAATAGTTCAGATGATAGATTCATTGCCATACACTGAAGAGTTATGATGTCGTGATCTTTCTCCACTGAACTATTCAGTTTGTGAACTGGTTTTAATTTCATTCTTATTATATTATGTTGCAGATCACTTGCCATAGACATTTCAACATTATCAGTACCGAAACGGCGTCCCGGCGAAGGTCATGGGCCCTGAAGATTTATGGAGGGGGTCCATGGCGAGAAAGGTCATGGGCCCTGAAGATTTATGGAGGGGGGTCCATGGCGAGAAAGTAAAAGCGACGCTGGAGTAGGGAAGCCACGTATAACTTCAAAACTTGTGAGTTGCATCGCTCTGGAGTCTTTATGTTCCTATTTTATAACTGAATAGTTCAGATAAGATACTCATGGCATTACGCTGAAGAGTATGGTGTCATGATCTTTCTCCACTGAACTATTCAGATTGTGAACTGGTTTTTATTTAATTTTATTTATGTTGCAGTTCGCCACCGAAACTGAATTACTACAACATCCAGAATGGGAGGAAGCTGGGGACTGATATTTTTGTCATCTTGCTTCAAATAATGCGGCTGGTCTGGCGGACGTAATCAACACCATCGCAACACTGAGTTCGATCACCGAGACCTAACCACTTACTTATTTACTCAATGGCAATAGACAATTTCTAAGCAAGTAAAGGAATATGATCTATTTTATGGAACCCGAAGGTTCATTGCCGCCCTTACATGAGCCCGCCATTCAACCCTATTCTGAGCTAACTCCATCCAACCATCCCTCTCAAATTCTACTTCTTTTAAATGAACCAATCAACCAGTTCTACTACCAAGAAGCACGTTGTTACAATAAGGCTGTTATTTTCAAAATCATTCAAATTATGATGAGCAATATTGTTTCCAAGTTAAACAGCACAGGCGACTTCGATTTTGCAGGGAGTATAAATAAAGCTGAATCATAATAATAAAAAACTTAAATGCATAGGCTATGCTTTTATTTCTTTTAATTTTATTTTAGATCAAGATAAACGGAAGTGAAAGAAAACTTTATTTTAGTCTATTACGAGAATTATGTTAATTTCTTAACTAAATGATACCAATGTATATAGCCTAAACATATCTTCCTCAAGTAAAAGTGATAGTTACCATTGAAGAGGACAAAATTGTGACGTAAAGTCCTTGGTGTTGCCTGGTATATACTGCACTTAGATTAATGTAGCTAATATCCTATATTTAAATAAAACTTTAAAATTCTCAGAAAGAGAGAGAGAGAGGTAGGCAGAGATAGAGTGAGAGAGAGTATAACTGTATTATCGGATATCTGTGATGAATGACTGGCGGCAAGCTTTAGACTTGTGTTTAATGAACGACTTACATAGAAGAAACAAGAATTGAAAATTGCTTGTGATTCAAGAGCAGTTTAAGTTCTAGTATTTTAAAATTGCAATGAAACCAGTGATTAAAGCAGTTTCATTCTTACTGAACGTAACTCTACAAGCACGATTCCCTGAAGATGGTTCAAAATAATCGAAAGGCTAGGAAAAAATAAAGAAGTTGTGAAGAAATTTATTATGTAGTTATTTTACTGTAAATAAGCTATTGCACTTGATATCTAGGCCCATAATTTAATGGTGGGGGGCTGTCGTTCTCAACACCAAGAAAGCCTCAAGACACACATAAGTTACTTTTAGTCCAATGTCTTCTTAAAATCATTGTCTTCGTAAACTAATTTCATAATACATACTTAATGAACTGTATGTCTATTGAATTCTTATCAGTTGTAAAACCATAAGATGTATTTGTTTATTTTTTATTATGTCTCTGGTTGCCAGATTAAATTAATTATTAGTCATATTATTATTATCATCATCATCATCATCATCATTATTATTATTATTATTATTTTTTTACTATTATTATTATCATTATCATTTCCTTAGATTAGCTGGTGTTGCTATTAAATTCAAATTTCCCTCCTCTGAAAGATTGTATAGTAGGCCAAGGCTATAACGATTGACAGTTATCTGCATCGTTCTAAACAAACTTGAATGCAAAATTTTAATTTTATGTTGAAAGGGTGTGTGGAAATTACTATTGGAAGAATGTGAACATCGTTTAACTTCCATATTAGTTCGATTTAATATTTATGCTCTGCGTATTTCCAAATTTCCTTATTAATTATGTTAGTTATGTTGAGTCTTTAGAGCCAGCTATGCTATTTAAAAATATTTTTCTCTCTTTATCTAGCAATGTGATAACTAGTCTATTGCAGTGTACAGTTGTCAGTAGAGCTCGGATGTTTATTCTTTAAAAAACAAGACATTATGGACTTAAAAATAGCTAAACATGACCGCAAAGAAGCAATAGGACTAAATGAACATAGCCTATATGAATCACACACGATGTCAACAGCATTTGAATATAAAATCATGATATTTTTACAGATTCATGGCATTGTTGATTATTATCTCATTATTAAGTGCCAGTATGGTACTTTATGAGATTGTGTGGGGGACGGAAAAATGTCTGTCCGTCTGTCTGTCCGTGTCTGTACGCGCCATAACTCAAATACGCTTTATCGGATTTTCATGAAACTTGCTGTACGCATTTATAACGTTCATGGGAAGAACCCTATTGATATTGAACCAAATCGGTTCACCGGTACCGGAGTAATGCTCAATTTAGTGCCTATTTTAATAGATTATATTAGAAAGGCGCCTTAACTCAAACACGCTTTATCGGATTTTCAAGAAACTTGGGATACGCATTTATGAGAAGTAACCTATTGACTTTGGACCGAATCGGTTGAGCGGTACCGGAGTAAAACCCAATTTAGTGCCTATTTTAAAGGCACGATAACTCAAATAAGCTTTATCAGATTTTTATATAACTTGGTATACGCGTTTATAATGTCCATGGGAAGACGTCTATTGATATTCGACCAAATCGGTTAGCCGGTACCGGAATAATGCCCAATTTAGTGCCTTTTATGGTAATATATCAGAAAGTCGCGATAATTCAAAATAATATGCTTTATTTCCACAATCTTCGTATACCCATTTATAATGTACATGGAAAGACGCTTATTGATACTGGACGAAATCGGTTGACCGGTACCGGAGTAAAACCCAATTTAGTGTCTATTTTAAAGACGCGGTAACTGAAATACGTTTTACTGGATTTTTATGAAACTTGGTTTACACATTTACCCAAATACGCTTTATCGGATTTTCACGAAACTTTTTACAAGCATTTATAATGTCCATGGGAAGACGTCTATTGATACTGGATAAAATCGGTTGACCGGTATCGGAATAATGCCCAATTTAGTGCCTATTTTACGGTGATATATTATTAAGAATTTAACAAATGCAAATCTGTTATCCTGACAACATATCGAGTTACATACTTCATATAGGGCTTTGGAATAGTTAGCCATGACACATTCCTTCGCATTTAAACTGAGACGTACGGTGATAATAACGAAGTAAATTGGAAGATTTAATTATCAAACTATTCAGTGTTTATTTCGTTCATCAAGTTGAATACTGTTATATACAGAAGATATAAACTCTGAAATAATTAGGGCTACATACATTAAGTGGAGTTCTTCGCCAGTGAATTTTGTGAAATGTTGACATAATTATTTTAAGAATGTCTTAGGCTATATCAGTGTATACGGGTTTGAATTAAGGTTAAGTATCAAACTTTAGACCTTTGTTCTTCCGTAAGTCCTGCTTAATGAATTTATCTGCAGCTTAACTCGGAAATCGATAACAAAAATAACTTATTCTCTGCAAATCATAATTCCAATTAACTTTTTACTGATTAAACAAAAGCATACTGGCACTTTGTTACATCAGCTTGCGTGATTTTATTATTATTGTTATTATGACTCATTTTACTAAAAAAATTATTATATAAATATTACTCAAGAACATTGTACTTAATTACGCTAAAATATTTATAATCATATAAAAAATTTATAATCATATAAAAGTAAGAAAGTATCTACTGGAAAAAGTCTCGAAAATAATTATATTTTAAATTTATTCTATTGTCTTCCTGAAAATACAGATTGCCAAATTAACAAAGATTAACTAATAAACTAACGAGGTAAAGTATACAAATTACAAGTAGGATGATATGTGTTACTTGTTATAAGTTTAAATACTGTATTACCATTTGTACAGTTGCTATACATTTTTTTAATACAGCAAGGGAACCTCTTAATGCGTAAAGCGCTAGGTCTTTAAATACTTTAGAAGAGATACCAAATTCTATCAAGGATTGTACAGTTTTCAATGGTATGGCAACTGTTGGAACGTTAATACGTTTCTCTTCATCCACCTCGATGGGTAGACCTCATAGTTGGATCCTATAGGCTATGTAACCTTTTCGTTCTCCGGGTTTGATGACATATTCGATCCTTCGAGAACTGTCGTTAGTTTCCAAACCATGAACTTCTTCGTGGACTGAAAACCAAGTGCTACGAATAGTATTTGCAAGTGCCCATCTTATGGTATTGTGCCTGAATTTACTAAGAAGCTCACCAAGACGAAAAAAACCTAGGACATGAAGTAAGGTTTCAGAATGAAAGTTCTAATCTTAATATAGGGCGATTCCTAATTAACTTAAATGATAGGGTTTGGGCCGAAACTTGAACTGTGCTCAACTCCATCAATATACTATTGTAAAATTTTTGGAATCAGTTGATGGATTAAAGAGATTCCTTCTAATATTATAGTGATGATATTTTTATCTGTATTATGTGAAGATTTTTTATAAAAACAAATCTCATAAGACATTCTTATAAAATTAGTCTAGGTATACACCTCAGCCACTACAAAAGAAAATAGGCACTTTAAATCCTTCAAACATACAAAACTATTTTCTATCAGGAAAGCTTATCAGTTTTATAAAGTAATTCTTTAAGTTTGTTTTGGAAAAATTATCTCGTCACTGAAAATTATTATCAGCTCGTTCAAGCCATCTTCTTCCTCATTGTTCCTGCATTACAAACTCTATGTTTAGCCTAAGTAAATTCAGTAATGGGTCATTTTCGGTTTCTGCCGTAAAATTTTCAGTTTGTTGTTGAATTTGTAGATCCATACTGTTGATGTTGACTTTTTTTGACTACCCTGGAAAACGGCAAGGACTTGGTCCACTTTATCTTCTGGCACTATGAGACTTTTCGGACTTTTATCTGTACATAACACCCTGTTGTTTCAAAATTTCTGTTCCAATCGCATATCGATCGCCTTATTTCCCAAAACATATTCGAAAGTGTCATTTTTATGACAGTAACGAAGTTTTGATTTGGCTAATTCAAGAACACAATATGTTTTCTTCAGCAGCGTTAGCAGCAATTATGCTTTTGTTCCAGCCCGGAGCAACAGTTGCGGCGTAGTAGTACAAACATTGTGTCTGTCTTCCACAGTTCCTCAACCTTATAGCGCAGAATTCACATAGGTATTACGAATAGTTTGTTTCATAAAATATTAAAAGCGAATACTTGTTTTCTAACAGCCTTGAATAATGAATAGTGAAAATAACATCCTATAGTTTTTAAAGAAGCACAGTTCTAAGTAGGCCTACTATGTAAATCAACTACACAGTAGGACATTAAAAAAAATCCATTAAGTCAAAATGAAAGAAAATTTAGTTAAATTAGAAAGCTAAAAGAAAATCATAAATAGAGAAATATCAGGAATTCAGCCTCTTACAGCAGGTTCGTTTAATTTGTTTCCATTCTTTAACACTCAGAAGATGTGACAAATTTATATGACTTATGGCCCGTATGCCGGGGGCTGGGGGCTTTCCAGGAAACCTTCACAGATATCGAAATTCATAAATAGTTTAATTTTATATCTAATAACTGTAATGTATTAAATACATGTAACAATCCATATCCTAACTTCAACAATACCAGCTAGAATCACTGAACCGGAAATTGGAGCTTCAACATTACACTTATATGCCAAAACAGTCAATTGATATTAATCCTCAACTTGGGTAATGCTAGTAGACTGACTATAAAATGCACAATGTGATATTAAATTTACTAAATATACACAAATATATATTAAAGAACAGTACTTAATTTTACGTAGCCCACTACTGGAGAAGTCAGGATTCATTTTACCATTTCCTAACTGAATAATTTTTTAGTAAGTTATACTCAGCGGAATAATTAATGCATATAAAAACAGAGTTTATTCAGGATTATAAAGTTACGTTACAGATATCTATGAAAATGTATTCGATGTATGAATGTATATTTAATCATGCCTCAATTTATAGTTTGTAGGATCCAGTATACTGTAGTCTGAGATTAGCCTATAATTATGGTGCACTGTTTCGTGACTTCGTCAACATGCACGACAATAATCATTTGTCACATTAGGATCATTAATGATGTACTTCAGGTAATTCTTTGTGGGGTTGACCTGGTCTTTGACAGTAACAATGAAACCTTCACTTTCGGGGTATATGTAATCCCACACTCAGCCACTTGTACGTCATTTCAATATCTACACTTGGGTTGGCTATAGTAGCAGGATACCGTCCATGAAGTGCATTCTGTTTCCATAGTTCTATTTCTTGATCATTTGATGATTGACGCATTGCGATATTACGTTGCTTAAGGTTCAACGGGGTAAAATTGACGCCCATTAATTTGTCTTGCATGGTGATGTCCATAATTCCAAACCTTCCCTTTTTTCTTGTTAATGTGACTCTCTAGTCAGAGCTTTTGGGATGACGATACTCAAAACGTGTCATCTGCGTTTTAATAAGACTTTCAATAGCTTCAATATCTGTGTTGATCCATTTATAATTCCGAATGAGAATGTTACTATTGTGATCGTATACTTGTTAATTGCATTTATGAGATTTCGGGAGTTCAATGAGGTTTTGAAGACATTGAGACGACGGATGAATTTCACTTTCAAATCCTCCTTTATTTTACTGTGTAAGCCTACTATTTGTTGTATTCCGAGATACTTATAAAGATCCTTTGTTTCAAGAGATGTATTCGTTTCATTAGACACTGTTTGATATTGTCATTGGTTGGTAAGTTACCTCTCTCAATACTTTGAATTTTACATTTATAGATACCGAATTGCATTTCGATATCGATGGAAAATCTTTCCGTAGCTTCTTTAAGCTTTTTCAGATTGTCTAATTAATTCGAGTCAAGTTTGAGGTCATCCATATAAGCAATTATTATTACCACGGTACCATTATTATCATTATTATTATCATTATTATGATTATTATCATTATTTTAAACATCTTCGTTATCTCCATTTCTCTGAATATTATGTCAGTCTCACATTATTCGACAGTACTTTGTTTAGGAAAAGCAGCATAACATAAATTTACTAGTTGAATGACATTTAGCTGACGAGTCCAGCCAACGCAAAAGTAATTGTGAACTCAATTAACTCATTGAGTAAATTAGTCACAGTGTGGAAACATTTAATGATCCTGCCTATTTAATATAGTGTGCAGAAACAACGTCTACATGTTATATTTCGAAACAAACTACTGTGTTTAGGTCTTTATTATGCCTTTTTATACATATCGTTATTTATTATTTGATTTATATAAATAAAATGTTGTAAGGGCTAGTGTAACTGTGCCTCTTTCTTTTTGTTTAATTACTTTAATTACATTCTTCAATGTCTTTATTTATTTATTGAATGGCATTTCTCTAATTACTTCTGTATCCATTCTATAGGTACTATAGGTAGAAGAAATACTGTGTCCTGTTCTGAAACTCGATGGCCCTGAATCCTAACATGCAATTTTCAGAAACGTATGTGTGTGTGTGTGTGTGTCTGTGAATAACACAGCTCGATAAAGAGATATCGTATAAAAACTATATTGTATACGTGGATGAATCTCTTAAAGGGAAAGCCTGTAACATGAAGCATGGTGGCCACTTTATTTTATTTCTTACCGCCACATTTTAGAAGAAATTAATTTTTCTATTTTCCCGAAATCTGCTCAAAGTGTTTGTTTAAATTTTAACAAAAACTGCATACTAAGAGTTAAAACTTTTACTTTAAATTTTTTTTCACAATAAATTATCTGAAGGGTAGTTATAAGCACTCGTTTCATCCACAAACATTGGCTTTAGGCATTGCTTCGCGAAAAATGTGGCTTTGAATGAGGTTTAAACAACTGTAAGCCCATTGACGCAATGCGCCGCTTGATTATATGAGGGAATATGTGAGTGAATCAATTTGTTTTTTTATTAAATTGCCATTTTGGTACGGAACTATTACTACTGTACTTCAGTGGAGGTTTCAGATTCGTTTTTATGTCACTGGGGTGTGAAGATTTATACGAAAAAAAAACAGGGAAATATATCTATGGACTATTTTATAAAATACCTTTAAAAAGGATTTATTTCTAGATATTGATAAAACTTAGCCTATATGGTTGCCAAACATCGTCTATGGCCTCCAAACAGCACGTTACAAGTCTCCAGATGTTCTTGTGAATTTTCTTAATGGATCGAGTTCGAAACGTAAATGTCAAGAAGAAGATAAACTGCAACCAAACGGCGCGAAAGTTCAACTACTTGCCTTGGGTTTTCTGTATTGCGTTGCACTACCCCACGGTTAATTTTCTATGACTACCTGACTCGGGCTTCGTATTTGGTATTCTGATATATTGACTGCTAAATATCGAAGAAAGGGGAGAACTCATTCTCAGTTCCCTAAAATACGTCCTAGAATGAAGTCAGAGATTTGTGGCATGAATGTGAACATCCCATGGCTATTTCTTCAAATAGCAATGCAAGTTTAAAATGATTATAGGCTAATCATAACTAATTTAAGTTAAATTGTATTATACTTTGCTTAAACTTAGTGTAACTAGCCTGATAGCACCAGATTAATCAAATAGTTATATCAACGTCATAACGTTCTTAGTTATATCAAAGAAATCAACGTGGGATTTATATAGAAGAAAACAAATGAAAAAGGAGTTAACAATATTAGTCCTTTATCGCCAGTCATTTGTTTATTTCACGGTTCATATATTTCCAAGTTTCTGGATACGAATCCTACAGTAATTAAAATGTTATCAGGGTTCGAGTTTAATACATCCAGTTGCCCTTTTGCACAGTTCATCTGGGCGGAATAACTTTTTCCGATAAAAGCATTGTTACGATAAAACAATCAATTGTATTGTTTTAACTGTTTCTACAGAAACATATAGCCTATATTCACGAAATAATGAAGGAATGAAGAGGAAATGCAAATATCAAAATTTAAATATAACCAACATAAATAGGCCTATGGATTCAAAACTCAGGAGGAGATAAGAGAAGGAACTGGAATTTGTGTATGCCGAACATTAGAAATGAAACTATTAGGGAATTCATTGACCGTACATCAAATATACCGTAAGTATTGGTACAGTATGAACATACAGTTCTACAGGGTGGTCCATATGTCTTGTTACCCCCCATAATTTTACATAACTTTATAAGAATACTATATAATATATATTATATAATATAGTAAAAGGTAGTATGGATTCAACGGCAACCAGAATGGTCCATATTTACGCATCCAGAAGGTGACCACCATCATTTTCGTGGTACAAAATGATGCGTCGCCATGACCTGTGTGATAGTTTACGAAGCACATTTCTGTTGATTGTTGTATCAAAGGCAGTCCTAATAGCGTCCTTGAATTGTTCTGTTGTTTGATATTCTCGTAGTGATACCTTCTCCTTAATAATGCCCCAGAGGGCATTGTCACAAGACGAGAGATCAGGGCTTCTGGGAGGCCAATCCAGAGGCGCCAGAAGATGTACCGATCTGCGTCCTATCCACTTATTGGGAAACACTTCATTTAAATATTCCCTGACAGTGATGGCATAGTGGGGCGGTGCTGCATCCTGTTGGAACCAGGAACGTTCCAGGAGATTCATTCTTTGGAGCTCTGGAACAAAGAATGTCTGTAACATGGCGAGGTAGGAGTTTTGATTGACTCGTCATCAAAGAAATAGGGACCTATCAAGTGTTTAGCGGACATAGCAACCCAGATCATCACATGTGGGGGGTTATGTTCCAGCTCTTCGTAATAATGGACCACACATAAACACAGAAAAGGCCAGCCCGCTGCTGGAGTGTCGGAAATACTGTACCTCCAACAATCTTGCGCATGCTGAATGTCATCGTCATTGAGCTCGTTGACGGTTGTTGGTGGTCAGCTTCTGGATGCGTAAATATGGACCATCCTGGTTGACGTTGAATCCATACTGCCTATACTATATTATATAACATATATTATATTTTATTCTTATAAAGATATGTAAAAGTATGAGGGTAAGAAGACATATGGACCACCCTGTACTAAATGCCAGTCAGCATTCAAATGAAATGAAAGTATTACAATTTTTTTTACAAGTGCACTAGCATTAAAAAATTTTCGTGTAACATGTACATTATGAAAAACCTTCAAATTTTACTCATTTTTATGAGGAATGAAGCAAAAATGGAGGAAATTTTATTACGCTGTCCTTATGTAGTTTACATAGGTTTTGCGTTCTTCAATAATAATAATAATAATAATAATAATAATAATAATAATAATAATAATAATAATAAATCATGCCTCAGCATTCTTAAACATGAACAATTTCGCACCTAATTAGGCCTATATTTCTTGCACCTAGGGACACATTTTTAAGGCTGTTTCGTTTGGTAAAACTTAAAACTGTAAGGCTAAGGCACTGACTCCGAACCCAAGTAGTAGTAGTAGTAGTAATAATAATAATAATAATAATAATAATAATAATAATAATAATAATAATAACAAAAATAAAGTAATAATGATGGTTATTATGTTAAGCGGACGTTACATATAAAATTAATGTTCAATTATGGTAATTCATGTGTTTCCTTTACTTCAGGGTAAACAGAAATATGTGAACTCTCTTCATCACGATTTATGCTCATGGGAATGGGGACCACCAGATGCTGATGGGACAACACTTAAAGCAGTACTGGATATCAAGTATTCTGGAAACCTATTACGCTACAGCAGATTGGAAAAGGAGATTCGAGAGTGTGAAATCAGTGTGAAGTGTTTTTAACATTTTGATAATATTTTACCTGTAGGCTAATCTAATATAAATAATAATTTGGGGTGCAAAATAAAAAGTAATAGGACCAAAGACCACACCTTAATTGAAAATTTAATTAGAAATTCAATTTAATTTAATTAGATGTAGATGAATTATATTTTTCCAACCTCGGAATATTATTTAGGCTCAATTTTTAAGAGTGTTGGTCTTTGGTGAATCGCTTCTATGTTTAAACGTAAAAGCGATAACGGAGCCTAATGCCTGTTATTCCTTCACCTTTAAGCCTATGCAAATTTATAGTAAAGTTGAAAGGAATACCAGGAAATCCTATCCTTCACGTCCCCGTTCGTAGGCTCTGGAAATGCAGTTGATTCACCATTTCGTAGTGAGCTGCAGCCAAGAAGGAAGGGTGCACTCTTATGGATAATAAATTTCATTTTATTTTCAAAGGACAAGGATCATCGAAAAAAAAGATTCACTGTTCCTTATCATTTTCTCTTCAGTAATAACAGTTCATGTCACTGAAGGAACAACATTTCAGACTAATTCAAAAGAGGTTATTTGTAAGAGATTATTCAATAAATATAAATATTTATAATGTTGAATTAAGAGCTTGCAAACAGAAACAAACAAAAACTTCCTTAAATTTTCGCAAAATAAACATAGGCCTACTAATAAACATATTAATGAAAAGACCTCCTTATAATAATAACAATAACAATAAAATAACTTATAGTAATACAGTAAAGTAATAAAATAATAACAAAATAATAATAGTCTAATACCATAATACTATTATTCTTACGCCTATTATTTTAATAATAACAACTATCGTTGTAACCAAACATAAACCAAGCAGTGAAAACTGAATACATCTTATCCTTCGAGACAAAACAAAATAAACACATCTGGAAATGCACTGAAACAATGCTGAACACCTTAATAACGTGTCCATATACCATCCCGGTAAACAGTTTCATGAAATCTTCTAAGAACGGGCTGAATAATGGAATTTATCTGGTTTATGTCTTATAACTTCCCAGACTCTCTGACAATGTCGTAACAAATCAGCCTTAGTTCTCCCTTGTGCAGACACTCATTTTTGCACAATTCGTGCCCAAAAATGATATATTCAATAATATTTAAGTCAGGAGACTTTGGGGGCCAGTCGAGGCCACTCATTTCACGATGTAGATCAGAGAAACCTCGCGTGTATGGTCAGCGCTGTTGTCTTGCACCATCCTGATCAGTTTGACTTCTTCTACAGGGAAAACTGCTCGTCATAACGCATGCCATTGGGGCACCAACAGTTGAGAGCCTTACCTGGATCAGATGCAGTCATCTTTTCATCCATCCAAATACAGTAGTAGCATCCTAAATATCCGGTGGCGTAAGAAACTCCAGTATTTTTAATTGCTCGTTAAACATCCAGATTTTCTGAGCAGCTGTGAAAACGGTAAAGTGCGAAAGTTTCGCACAGATTTAATAGTATAAAATATGAATGTAATATTATCTTGTGTTAATCTAAATGCCATAAATTATGCTAAGTTGCGAGGTCACCCACAATACAATATGCAGACCTATTTCAAACCAGCCGTGATAGACTAGAACTTATATAAATAGATCTAAGACTGGAATGGAGAATGTTAAAACTGGTCTCATATTATAACGTCATATTTCCTAGATGTGTTCCTAATACTATTTTCCCCACTCCCATGAGTTCTTCACCTCAATTAACTGTGAACAGAGATATCTTAAATTCCTCAGTCCCAGGAAACATTTTCCCCTTCTTAAAAAAAAAAAAAAAGTGTAAAGAAATCGGTCGTCGTGTGGAGTCGACACCAATGCAGAACGACTTCCAGCAGTGTAGCAATTAGTACTCTCCACACTAAATTCTCTAATTAAGAAATAGCAAAGAAAATAAACAGCCGCATTATTAGAAGACTGCAATAAAGCTTCCTCAAAACCTGTACATAGGCCTAATCAGTATATAGATTTTCGGATTAGAAAACGTCGCGGCCCTGTAAGGCCCGGGCGGCTTGGGTAGCTTAAATCCTAAAAGGGAGAGGTAAAACTACGAAAAAGAAAGAAAGAAAGAAAGGATTAGAAAACAACGTTGTTAGTAGTAGTAGTAGTAGTAGTAGTAAATGATTTATTTTGCCTGGCAGAGTTAAGGCCATAAGGCCTTCTCTTCCACTCAACCAGGTTTCAGAAAATATATACAATGTAGGTTTACATAAATAGCAAATTAGTGAATAAGAGACTTATGACTAATACTAAGACTAAGGTTAAGGCTAATCATAATAATAAATTAAATAAGTAAAAAGCATAGGTTTCATAAAAAGCATAGGCTTCATAGAGAGCGTAAGTGTCATCAAGTTGTTATATACTTTTGTGGAAAAACAATCGTACGGGAAGAAGTTATCTTAACATATCACCCACTGTATAATGGAAAATCGCCAAGACAACGATTATTTAACCAAGTTTAAGGCAATCTTGTTTTCTCGACAGCGTATCTTCATAGTGATAAATATGTGACCACACTCGTGTTTGTAATAGTTATCGCGGAGTGTAAAGGTAACATGCACCTGGGCGGTAACACGTTCAATCAACTGAGGAAGTTTTATTGGCTCTTATCGCATTATGCTAATTATAACCATTGTGAACCAACTTGTATAGGTATTTAATTCAGTCGGCTAGATGGGTTCTCATACTTCAAGTCGTAGGGTGCGTTTACATTTGGCAGTTATGTCTCGACACTATCTACACTAAGTTCGAGAACTGTATATATCTGCTGTGAGTTTGGCGACATTCGTGTCTCGAATCAAGAGGAGAGTAATGTCAGAAATGCACCAACATGTGATAAATGTCTGCTTCTGTAGTAGGCTTACATTATTTTATCCTTCGTCTTGCCTATAGTGGTTTATCATCAGGTCAAAGAAGTTACTGAAGATGTTACTATTTTAAGTTTTTTAATAAAATTAATAGGAAGAAACATTCCCAATGGTTGCGAGAATAAATCCAACGACGAGAAACACTCGGTGGGTTTACTCAATTAATGTCAGAATTGAGAAGGGAAGGTACAACTCAATTCATGAACTTCGTGAGAATGCAGGATTTATTATTATTTAATACCGGTCAGTTAAAATAATATGATTTATTTACATATCTCATCAGTGCCTTTCTTCTTGTCCTTTTCAGTTCATTGCTGTATCGGTCCAATAGCGGTTCTTGCATATTTCTTCGAATGAACCAAACATCCTAGCAGTTGCCTCCATTGAATCCCTCTTTTTCACCCTATCTCTGTACATTTTGCTTTTACATCCCAAAACTTTGGTTTGGAACTATGCACATTGATTAGTTCGTCAATTTCTGACTGTAACCACTGTCTTTTTAGTAGCGTATAGTTAAAGTAGGCCTACGTACTACATACAGACAAAAATGAAAAACACAAATATCGGTAAATGTCGCTACACATAATATGTTTTGGACGTAATTATGTATGGTTTACATTATCTGAGCCTCAGACACAAATAGGCTATCATGAAATACATGTCAAGTTTAAACATATTATTAGATAGCTACTACGAGTATTCTTTGAAACAGAGTTCTTCCCACATTAGGGAATCTGTGACTGTATATTAAAAAATATGTTTTTTTATCCTTTGCCCGTTGATGTTATTTATCATGCCGAAAATTTAAATTTACTGCAACAAATGCTGGTACCATAACCTATTTGCGGCTCCTGCCTTCTTTGCAACTCACGTATTCGTTATATCAAACCCTGTAACTTTTGTCATATTTTTATTGCATAATTGCATAATTATTGCAGAACTGTATGTTCGGAACATTAGAGAATGTTATGAATTTAAATATCTGGGAAGCATTACATCAACAGAAGGGACAACCCGAAAAGATATTCACAATCGAGTACAGCAGAGGGGAAGAAAGCAATTAATTTCTTGAGTTTTGTTAATTTTTTTAACAGTCAGTTATGGTCGAACGGAATGCAAGTAAATACAAAATGGAGGATCTACAGTGCTGTGGTGGAACCGATATCATCGTGTTGGGTCTCAATGTTGGCAAATCTCGGGGAAAGACAAAATGAAAATTGATACAGTAGAAATGGACGTCTTGAGAAGAGAATGCAGGCAGGATCTCTACGTTATAACCCGTAACAAATCCAGAAATCAGAACATGAACTGGAAGGATCATTACAAGTAGGCTACTGAGAGGATAGAGACTAGGCAGATATTGTGGTATTGTCAAGTTAAAAGGCTGGCAGAGGAAAGATGGCCAAAAAGAGCGCCAGTGGTTTAGGGAAGGAGGAAGGGGTCCAAGAGTCCGAACCTCCCCCGAAATCAAAATCTAAAATTATATTCAAGTTATTTAAGCTACATTTTGTCAAATATTTATTTTATTTAATAATAAAATACTGAACTTGTCCATGTAGGCCTATTATTTTCACTGTTTCATGTGTTATTTAACTTTTCTTAAAGTAGGCCTAATAAGTGTTATAACTTGGATAACGATTTCTTGTTTAAGTTGGCATGTCTTAGAGCAGCGGTTCCCAACCGGTGGGTCGACCCTCCCCGAAATTATTTTCTGGCTACACCACTGAAGAGCGCTGAACTACAATCCAAGGAGCTGAAAAAAGGAAGATCTGCAACGCAATGGAGAGACGAAATTAGAGAGTGCATGACAGAGCAATTGGAGAATATATGGCGGTCGAAACGCGGGATTTGTACATCCTCAGCTTGTATATACATTCATCTCTATATACATAAAAGGCTTTGTCCTGACTGACTGACTGACTGACAGGAATCAACGTAGAGCCTAACTATAACAGGTAGAGACTTGGAATTTTTGCAGTACCTTCGTTTCATAATGTACGGTAGGTGCTCACTAAGAAAGGAATTTACAAAATTTTGATTTTAAATGCCAAAAATTAAATGTTTTTTAGAATACTTAATCCCTTTTTACACAGAATTATAAAACCCAAATCACAGAACATATTGTTGCTAATGGTATCAAATGGCTTTGGAAAAAAAAAAAAAAAAAAAAAAAAAATGCAAGTTTGACAAATAAGAGAAGGTATCAATTTATAATTCATGTTATAAATAAATATTCAAGAATGTAATCCACGAAAATAATGCAGTCACATAACTTTTCTCTACCCTGGACATAGTGGAAACAATACGAGGTATGGTAATATGGTATATTATTATATCGCACGTTTTTGGAGAGAGAAGTATGAAAGTGATATTGCTTTCTGTTTAATTTCATCCCCAAAACAGTTTTATGGTAACATGAGAGGAAGAAATAAAATTTTCCGCCTCGGTATTACAATTTTATGTTACAGGAATGTCTGTTTCTTCTTATTTGAACCCTTACCAGGCTTGCTGTGTACAAGCGATGCGATGCAGAATTCTACATCCTCTATGAGCCATAAAAAACTATATCAAGCGTTTTCTGAGGGGATAGTTTTAGTGTAATAAGTCGTTCTTCCTATTTCAGATTATAAATACCTATATAAGGACCTAGAATTTAAAAATAGAAAATCCTTCATAAGTTAATTTCCAATTACAAAATAAAAAACCCGGGCGACGCCGGGTCTTTTAAGCTAGTATAATATAATATCCACTAGTTGTATATTAACATTCCATTCTCACCTGTGTCGGTATTTCATGTTTATTTCTTACTAGAGACTTATGATTTAGAGCAAGGGTGTCAACTTCTTTACTTACGATATGTGTGTTGACCTCACGAGCCATGCAATCTTAAATACAGTAAAATGATTACTAACAATTAAATTGAGTATTTATTAAAATGCAGTAGGCCTACACCTTAATGAAAGCACCTTTTTGTTGCAGTAAAACTATTATTTATTAAAATTCAGAACACATTAATGAGAGCACTTTTTTAGATGTAGACAAATTATTTGTTAAAATGCAGCAGGCTACATATTAACGAAAGCACTGTGGACGCTCGTGGGAAATAATAAATTCACCACAATCTATTTCCAAAGATGGTTTTGATATTTTAACAAGTCCTGAAGATGGGTTTCTATTTCTTTGTGAAGATTTACCTGCCTTCATAACGTAAAATTTGAATTCACACAAGTACGTGCTTCCAAATATGAAAGCAATTCTACAAAACAATAAATATTTTAAATTTGATTAACTAGTTTTGTAGCGGGCCGCAAAAATTATGTCGAGGGCCGCTGGTGAGCCGTCCCTGATTTATATTACCCAGCGGCTAAGTATGATGATACTATTTGCACATACGCTTTAGTATACTAAAATAAACCCTACTTTTTAAAAGTCGGTATCTTTGCAACTTGACCACCATCCACAACAGCTGTTAGATTCATTATTAACTTATTCGCTTTCGTCGAAAAAAAAAGTGTGCAAGACCTTCGCGTTAGGCCCAGGTTAAGTGATACACCTACCACTCTTGGATCGCAATACAGACTGCAAATGCTACAATCGATACAAATCACCTACATTTTAACGCTAAAAAAAATTTGTATAAGAGAATTAAGAATAAAATCTGTAGAGGTTGCCATACAATAGTGAGATATTTTTTAAAGTGCCCAACTCCCTGTGTGTAGTATGTAGTGCTGGAAGAGTTGTTCGTCGATAATTATTTCACTGTCTGAATTTTTCCCTTTGATCTCAAGTAGAGAACGAACATTTCTCTGTAGTTTCTGGCCTTCTCTGCCGTGCTTTGTAGTATCCTGATTATCTCCTCCACCTTTCACTAATTGTGTATTTTCAACAACGTAGTAGTGTATTTTTTTTTTCAAGTTATATTTGCAGTCACTTATTAGAATTTCTAATCACCACCATGACACATTTAAGTAATATAATGTCTTCTTTCATTCGTTGAATTGTGTAGAAGTTTTCCACATCAGAAAATTTAAAAACGATCGACGTATCAAGTAAAAAAAAATTGCAAAACAAGCCAAGGAGGTCAATAAGGACTCGCAGTTTCAATGATGTTTGCATACGTCTGTAAGAAGATAATAGTGAAAAGACATCTACGTTTGTTTGTTCATCTATATGCAAATAACTGTGCTAGTCTTCTTGCACAAATTTCAATGCATTTAGCAAATTTACACGAGATAATTCGTCTCTTTTTTGCAACCATGTTTTGGACCACTTAGAATAAGTTTCTTTAGATTTACTCGTTTGTTTTATTTTTGCCTCTTACATGGTTCGTTTATCAGGAAATAAGAAAAATGAAGAGGAGGGATATATAGTCAAACTCTCTGTCCTTCCTAGTTGTGGAATAATCATCTTGGAAATGTTATAAAGGACATTTATAAAAATACACGGTAGAAAGAACCTGTGCAAAAAAACTAACACAAAAAAACAAAAACAAACAAACAAATAAACAAACAAAACTAACCATTTGGAACTTGTGGAGGGTCAAATTATTGTTTTCGAGCACTGCTGGAGGAGACGGATCGCATCTCAAAACATTTAAGTTATATTTACATTATACAACGTGATTAATTCTATTATCTTATCTTTTATCTTCCAGATACCGTGTACCTAATATCTCGACCATTAATTCAATGCGAAAATTATGCTTAAAATGATATGTAAGCTACATATTTCTGGTCGATAACTGAAAAGTGATGTTCGTAATATTCTTTGTAAGAAGTTAATCTTTTAAATTATTTAGACCACGTAGCTATAGATAGTTTAATAATAATTGCAAACAATGACTCATATTTAGACGGCTCTTTTGTAGGCACTCCTTCTGAGTTTGACTGCGAAGTGAACTAGTGTAACTTGTCCCAAAAGACGGTGTGTCCGGTGACGCGGTTCCTCCCACCAAAGTCACGTGAGCATTAAAACCTCCCCGGTTTCTAGCTTAACTTCAACTACTAATACTAAAAAGACTAGCTTGCACAGATACTTCTGTTTATCTATACTCATACAATTTACTCGACATATACATATTTGAAATTAAACTTGCATGTGAAAATGACCGGCAACCCCCAGAAAAAACCTCTTTCTTAATCCAAGGAACTGTGTTTCATTTGTTATTTCTCTTCTCAGAATTCAAAATCAATACAGTTGGTGAGAAATGGTGATCTTCTGCCTTATCGACAATACATTGTCACTGGGAGAGAGTGATAGATAGTCACAAATGAGGTCACCCCTATCAACATGTTGATGGAGTCCAAAACAGTGAGGATTAGTGTTACTTTACATAAACAGAGATCACGTGCGAGGATCCATGCAAGAGTGTACCATGAAACAAGTTCAAATAACACATGCAGCCATAGAAGTGATGTGCCGAACATGAAGCACAACCTGAACCTTCAACGTACCACACAAAGTTTTCCTATAAACTTCGTACCTCGAAAACGTTTTTACATACCAGTTTTAGCTACCGCTTCCACAGTAACTCATCTGAAGGCCACCTTTCTCTCTCTCTCTCTCTCTCTCTCTCTCTCTCTCTCTCTCTCTCTCTCTCTCTCCCCTCTCCCTCCCTCCCTCCCTCCCTCTCTCTCTCTCATAATGCTTGTATAGGCAAATACAATATAGGATAATACCGGACACTTACTGCTTTGACAATGGAAAAATGGTGGACAGATTTTGCAGCACTCCTGGTGGCACAACCTGCAAACTTGGGGGCAAATTAAAATATTAAAAACACATCTAAACTGCAATGTTTTAATGTTTCACCAAACACTAAGGACCAAAACACTGTTTAGGTAATTATAAGAATAATAATGAGCAAACAAAAAACAGAACTTCCGAAATAGTTCTAAAAATATCAATGAAAACACAAATATTTCAACTTAGCGGTTGCTAACAACTGTCTTTTTTTCAATGTTGCTTTTTTGCTTAATTTTTTAGGTAATTTATTTTCAAACAGCAATATTTTTCTGGACCATAGATAGATAGAAAAATCATATCCCTTATACATAACATGCCGAGGTTGGCTACTTCGGTTCCTCTAATAGAAATTGGTTGATATCATTGCATTTAGTTACCGCGTCTGTATTCAGTAGTAGCAGGTTGGGCCGCTAGATGGTGCTCAAGATATTGTCCCTCGATATATCGCAAAGTGTCCTGTATTGTCCTCTATTGTATTTGGTATAGGTGTTACAAATGGGATATCGATATTATCGAAATATCAATATTTTGTTTTCGGTATAACCGATATTTTGACATCGATATTTCAATCCCGATAATATCGTGATATCGATATTGCTCTTCGATAATATAGATTTTATCAACAACAAGAGTAAAATGGAGGGTGAGAGAGGGACTTGCACAAAATTATAATATATTTAAATTCAAAGTGGGCAAAATAGTGAGGCACTATTAAGTTAAAAATTAATAAAATTAAAATGGAAGTGTAATATACTCAATTAACGGCACCAACGTTTAGTTATAGTTATGCTATTTTCAAAATGTTTGACGTCAGTTTGAGTTTTGCTGCCACAATGGCGTCTCAGTTACACTTGCTCGTCAGAAGTAGCAACAACAAGGAGTGAAGCCAAACCATTCCCTAAATCGCTACAGGATAAAGATTTGCATTAAAACACTGTAGGTTTGTTCCTAGAGAACTCAGAAACCATGATCACATAGTTCATGCATACGCACAATGTCGGTTTCCATACGTTGCGCAGCGAAACTGTCAGTGTGCGTTAACGGTTTCTGAGTGCTCTAGAAAAACCTACCATCTTATAAAAAACTTTCCATATTATCGAATATTGATATTTTCTTACCGACATAATACAGTTATCGATATTAGTAACTGATATTCTTATCGATATCAATATCAATATTTTGCTTCCCATATCCCATCCCTAATAGGAGCTATAAAGTTATATAATATATATATATATATATAAATATAAATTGTTACATTATATATATATATATATATATATATATATATAAATATATATATTATGCAAAGGGAGGAGCATAAATCATGTGACAACTAAAATGTTCAAGAATTTCGGTATATAATATACTGTGAAGTGAATTAGTAATGTGTAGGGTCCGGAAGTTTGTACAAAATCACATTTTTAATAATGTTCTCTATTACATGCTAGGGTTTATGTGTGTACAAGATATAAAATAAATAACAGAAACTTGATGGTATCATTTGGCATATTATTGCATTTTTTGTTAGTTTTGCGGAACATCATATTTGTTTGATTGTAAAATATCTGTGCATACCGCACTAGTTTGTAACATTTTTATCGAATTATTTGTAGCAAATTTTAAATATTGTGCATATCTCTATTAAATTCAAACGTTTAAAGGATATTTGGCTAAGTGAATAGCCTATTTTGAAAACCGACTATACAATAAATGACAATACTTAGTCTAATATTTTCGGAACTGACTAAAATATTAACGCGACATTTCTCTTCATTAGTTTTCAATTCACTAAAATTTGTTTCTTTGACCTTGTTTCTTTAAAAGTTCTGTAATATAATTTATACAACTTCTATTATTTCTTTGAAATCCATAACGTAATTCAGCTAACTAGATAATGTAAATGATTAAGATTACTTAAGAGCATACTTCATTGGTTCTGGAGCGTATTTTACAAATTGTAGAGCATATTTGTATGCATATTTCGTCTCTTGATTGAGCATTAACTTCCGGACCTTGGTAATGTACAGGGTTCGGAGTATGGTCACAAAGTTACAAGACTGAAGTTTGCAATGCACGGAATATAAAAGACGTCCCGTGGCGTGAGAGCGTGCAGTATGTTTCATAACAAAGTTCATTACTTCCTCGTTGTAGCTTGGATTGGGTCTATACATACTATACATCAATCCTATAAGTAAAGAATCCATTGATTCCTATTTCTTTTACTTAATTATTTGAGGATTTATTTTAGTGTTAATTCTGCTATTTGGGAATTCACGGTACTGAGAAACATGCCGAAATTGAGAGCACGAAACATTGTCTTCAGAAGGAACTTAGAGAAATTTAGATGTGAAAGGAAACAACAATGCATTTTTCTATTTGCGCACAAAAAGATATAAGGTCAGCTAGAACTTGATTGTTTCAAAAACAATGTGATAGCAAAAGGCACATGGGAAATATTAAATTACACATTCAAGGCAGGCCTTCAATATCAAAATCAGACACTGAAGATCAAACGAAACTTTATCGACATTTACATATAATAGTGGTACATACCAACATCACTTTCAACAAGGTCGAAAACAAATATTGTAAAGAGTTTCTTGAAAAACATATGGCTAAAAAAAGTTTCTCATGAGTCGACCATAAGTTAAATTCCTTAAGATCTTGTTATGACGATCACTGAATCAGAATAGAAAAGTGGTGCAAGACCAGAAAATAAGGGTTGAATATATATCTCCTTTTCTTTAAAACATGTAGATTATAACATAAATTGAAACACATAATGCTACAAAAATAATTTCTAAACTACAAATGTAATGCATATATTATCTGTTACTGTAAATGTGAAACAGTTATTTTGTGCCCTACTATGACAATGTTTACATGTTGAGGAAACGAGTAACGCCACGCCCCATCTCCACTTCGCCTTAACCTACACAAAGCAATGGTCCGGACGTTCTTAACTTTCTTGTCTTGGGGTACCTAGATCGAACCCTGGTAATGTGTATCTACACTATCTAAAATGTATGAGAAAGATACTATTTTACCAGAAGAGGTTACAGTTTATAATCCTACTAGTGAAAAGAGTCATAAATGATATGTACACATTTTATTAAGTCCTAGTGAAAAATGGAGTAAGAGATATGTACATATTTTCAAGTTTTACGATTAGTTAGTTTCCTATTGACTAGACACAAAATATAAATTCTACAACACCTTAGAATCACGGTTATATTCCAACATTCCCTTTATTAACATTATAACTTGTACAAGTATATCAGGTAATGCATAGGCTTGTCTCAAACTGCGTGTAGGCACAGACAGACCAATCACTACATGTTGTTCATTGTACTCCAACAAATGACATTCAGTATTAGATGCAACTCAACGATGACCTTCATCACTCTCTCTACCAGATAAATGTACACGCGAGGATTGTGGCAGATATTGCATACCTAACCAACGCTTATCAGACCTGTTTTATCACAACTGTAAGGCAATGCAGTTCTAATACAACCATTTACGGTGCGCTATGCCAGCATTTAAAACACAAGGGAAATGAAAGCAATACTTTAGTCATGGCTATAGCAAAGAAACCTACAAAGATTTTTTGTACAGAATGGATCATTATGGGATATCAAAAAATAAATTTAAAATTAAAAAAAAAAAAACAAGTTTTAGATAAAATATTTTGGTCATATTTATAACGTATAGGCTACAACCAATGTATTATTCTACTAAGGTAATAAAGATTGTTTTGTTCTGCGACGTCATTTTGGTTAACATTTGCAGTAAGGGTTAGTCGCATGAAAATTTGTCTCAGACAAAAGTTTTGGTAATATATAGAAGGTGTATAGTTACTTCGACGAATGGATTTGATTGTGCCTACTAACAAAATTGCGAATTTTTTGTCCTTAGCCCCTATTTGTTTATCCTGTGAGGTAATGGCTTGTGTTATTAAAAGAGCATGTCAAACAAAAGTCTTTGATACTACTTTAACTTCAAACGGTTGCCACATTTTTCATATTAAGGGAGTTAAAGTGATTTTTTCAGTTTTCAAGAAAAATGTCCTATTTATGCTCATTGATCCTATTTTGCCCATTAACGAACTCGACTGCAATTTTACGTCTCTATATAGCCTATTATGTATAAGTGAGGAATTAATCTGTAAAAATTACGAGTACGACAGTTATCGAATCCATAAAAAAGTGGTACAGATTTATTAATACTGTAAGCTTAGCCTACATTAATTAAGTTGACGAACCGTAAAACTGTTTTAAGTTACAAATTTTCCGGTAGTTGCACCATGATAATATAAGTAATGGTTGTGTTGGGATATGACAGGATCCTGCTTAAAAATTGGTTAAAATCTAGTATGTACAGTATAGGCCATTTCTTCAATAAGTTATTATGAATTAAGGAAATATAGCCTACTGTTCAGACCCAAGATTCCTATACTCATACTTTTGTGGACAAAGATGATGGTTTTCTAGGTGTTGGGTCAACCGTTATTTCATTAATCCAGGCCTGCAAAAGACCCTCTCATGGAGTGATTTCCTTCTCTCAGTACGCTGCAGTCATTATTACTGATGGCATTGTAAAAAAACTGTATCAAAGTTCATGTATCACTCCCAATTAAAGCAGATTTTCCCAGGCCTGAAAATCCTCTACTTCCATCATCCGCCCACTGTTACCGTCAAGTTACAATGTGCTGAATGCTGCATAAAATGATAGGCTAATACCGTTACAATAACAATTATTAGTAAATTAAACTCCGAAGGGCTTCACTACTGGCAGGAACACAAGTGACTTTCCGTTTGCTGAGTCACTGATCACTGGCAGATGGCAGGATTATTATGCGATCTGCATAACGATAATCACGGCCGACCCGTTGCTAAGCCTAACTTGAGCAACATATTTACAGAAAATTTTCATGGAAGTGGAGGACTCAAAACTTTGAATCAACATATTACACAACAGTTTACTTTTACTAATTTAATAATTTATTACAATGAAGGATTCCCATTCAATGTATACTTTTATTTTTTACAGCATTTTTTAATTCATTTTTATTTGTAACTAATATTGAGGGCATTGTTAACTACCAAATTGTGGTGCAATATATTGCACAATTATTCTCTCATAAAATTAAATAAGAATAATACAAATAGAAAGAAAATAGTTTTTTTTAAATGTTACCCATCGCAGTATTTTTTTACAATTAGCCCGTGTAGGCTACATCTTTATCAAGCATGGGTCTCTCTACTTTTTTTTTGCAAGGGGACTGTTTCTTGCAGTCCAGTTAGGCATTCTAGGATAGATCATCCTAAGTTATTGCCGAAACTGGATTCAACCCACCTCATATATTAAACAATGTTAAAATTTATTTTCAAAAGATATTTCAGTTTAAAAATCTAGCTAGAATTCTGTTCTATCTCCATCTAGAGAATAACGTTTTAAATGTACTTTTCGGGCCTAGATCTCTCGTAGGATCCGATAGGTATTGCTAGGCGTCCGGATTACAAAATAATTATCATGCGAGTTTCAGGTTATCAACAGGCTTTAAACCTTAGTGCCCGAACCCACAGAGGGAGTTGATTCCGGTTACCAACAACCTGAGTATAGGGGGTGGAGGGTGATTGCGTAGGCTGATAAGACAGTCATTGATAGTAGTACCGAGAAGTGAATGCTCTCATAGTATGGTGCCTCTCAAATTGGTCAACAGTGTACCTTGTCATTGTGCGTGTTTAAATTTATAATACGTGTTCGGCATGCCGAAATTAAAGTGTTCTAAAACGCAAACATATATTGAAACATTTGGGAGGGATTATTATACACAAACAGGAGAAAGTATCATTTTGCATGCTTGTAATGTGAGTTTAGATTTATGAGAAGTTATTTTGTGGTCTTCCTATATCTGTATTCTGGTTTGTTTAATATCACGTGAACTAGCATATGATAGCTAGGGCATACGCCGAGCAAAGTCTGTACAGTACGGTTGCTGTTAACATATTCGATCGGGCACTAAGTTTTAAAGCCTGGTTATCAATCCCTCCATCTAAACAGGTGCATGAAACATAGGCGTATTAGCCCTCGAATTCCAAGTTTGTCCCGTAATAACGGCTCCCATATCAGAGGCTCGTTTTATTTGTTCTAGGGAACCGGTGGTTATCATCGCTATGAGGATTAATGAAAAGGTCCACAGCTCGCTATGAAAGCGATCTAGAGAAAAGGCATAAGCCTACAAAAAGAGAAAAAATGTGATGTCAGTAACGAAGACACAAAGTGATTTGTGAAAGGTATGTTGTTCCTCAGTTCGAAAGCCTGAGGTTAAGGTAATTCCTAGTATGGATTAAGGCGACCAGCTTTCTATCTCGCTTTAGATCCTACGTTTAAATTTAGATCCCAATGTTATACTAATAGGCCTATATATATAGACCAGGTTTTCCACTATCATTGTACAGTATCATTTAAGATGTAGATAAATTTTCATGAAAACACAGAATATTGCTTCTGTTGAACATTACATAAGAATATTTCAGGAGAAAAATTCCTCTAAATTAGCGTGCCTCAAAATACTGTAGGCTGTATGATGAAATGCCTTCAGCGAGATCGACCGTTAAATGTAAGTTAATCATAAGAGAAAGATTCTATCTAGCGACGCGAATTGAGCTCTGACTAGCTCGGTTGGTAGAGCATCGGCACGGAAGGTCGAAGATCACGGATTAGAATCCCGGTTCCAGAGGATTTTTGTTGTTGTTGTTGTAAATTATTCTCATGGAAGGTTTAAGAAAACACTATTCTGAGGCTTCATGAATACGTATCTACAAACAAACCGTTGACATGAAGTGATATATCTTTGAATGTTCGACTAATTACATTTGATTATAAACCTAATGAAATATTGCAGTTTGCAGGGGTGAATAATGAATGAAGTTAAAATTCCATTCCTTTCACATTTCAAATAGAGGTTAAAAAATTAAGAACTAATTTTAGCTTACCGTAATATAATTATTTCAAATACAAAGTACGGAAGTGACGAAACATTTTATATTTATTTTTATACCTGCAACAAGATTAGACCTTGATAACCACACAATACGACAAGCACATGGCATAGAATGCAGTGGCATTTCAAACTGGAAATACACAAGGGCCTTTAAGTTCGTGAACAAAGTGTCGGAAATGCATTGGGAAGTTAAATTATATGCAAAAGATAATATAACTATGAAAGCACTAAAACAAGTTGATCAAGCTAAGAATTTATTTTTATAGCCTGCAGATTACTTCCCTAGGGACTTTTCTCTTATCTGCAAAGATATAATTTTCAAAATCTAACAACTTTCTATATTTGTCATTCATTTGGAGAAACCAAATAAACTATTGGAGTTATCTAGGGAGCCTGCAGGAAGATGTGCCGATATTTCTCCTAAAATAAAGTGCAGTGTCAACTGACCCGGACCTCCGGAATGGAAGACAAAGATTCAATTCCTGGTAGTTATATTTTATTTCACTTTATAGCCTATAACTAAATTAAAAAATAATTGAAGAGATCGAAGTGAATCCCGTTTAACAGAAGGATCCATATCGTGTTATGCACTTATAAGTGATAGGCTATGTAATGAGTAGGGCCCGGATTTGTATGTAAAATTTTTTTTATTTTTTTTATCCTGATGCGTACATTCCTAAAACAAAGTTTAGTATCCAAATCGAGGTCTGACAAACGCAAATTCCAAATTTTATTTCACAAAAAAAGTTATGTGAATAAATATTTTAAATATTTTCGCCATAAATATATATTTTAGTACTTTTCCAGATTTTTTATGTAATTTTTTTCCCTGATGCTCATATCAAGGTCCGACAACAGCAAATTCCAAATTGTATTTTACATAAAAACATATTTTTTACAAAAAAGTTATGTGAATAAATATTTTCGATATAGGCCCTAATTCTTCATAAATAAGTATTTTAGTACTTTTCCTCATTCACTCTTAACATTTTACAACAAAAATTTGTATCTCGAAAGAATTCAATACAAATGCTGCACTTGCAATGAGGGGAGAGTGATTCACTTGCACTTGCTTATTGGGGAAGAACAGAATCCAATCTCAAGTGCCGTGTTGTATTATGCAGATCATTTTGAAGAATTTGCCTCTGCAATTGAGATTATTCAGAATTTAATATGTGATACTACTTTAAAATGTGACTTGACTTTCATATCGGCTAATTTTGATTCACTCGATAAAGAAACTAGAAACTTCTGTAGATTTATTGAGTAATTCAGGTAAAGAAATACAATATGTTGAAAGGCAACTTAACACTATCTCAGGTTCGAAAATAGAAGTTCTAAGAACATAATTTAAAGGTATATTTGAGAAAAATGGTGGCTACCAAACCCTCTGCAAAGTCGCTCAAGTTTTGGAAGGCCAAAACATAAGTTAACTTGATCGTGTGTGTGTTAGTGATTACCCCTGTACAAATATGCAAGGTTAACATCGTGTGAAGTAGAACGTTCCTTTTCTCAATATAAGGCATTATTCTCGGATAATAGGCAAGGATTTGTGATCCATAATGTGGAGATGACATTTGTTGTGCACTGCAACAGTTTACATCTGATGTTGGCGACTTTCAATATAATTTTTTCTAGTAAGTTACGAACATTTTGGTGTTTTTTTTTACCTTTTTCATATATATATATTTTTTAGTTTTAGCACTTTTTAACATTTTTAGCACATAAATAAATTAAATATTTTTAAGTCTTTTAGCACATAAAAATCCGGGCCCTAGTAATGAGATACGGAATCATATTCTGTGGCAACTCTTCCCATAGGAAGAAAATATTTAGATTACAAAAATGTGCAATAAGAATAATATGTGGAAAGAAAAAAAGAGAATCTTGTAAACCGCTACTTGAAAAATTAAAAGTCCTCACTCTCACTGGGGAGTATATATACTCGGTAATGTGTTATATGGTAGATAATATTGATGAATTTCAAACTAATTACAGTGTAGGCCTACATGGGCGTACAACCAGAAACATGAATGATTTACATATACCGGCTAATTCATTAAAATTCTTTCAGAAGGGTGCTTACTATTCTGCAATAGGCATAGGCCTACAGATTTACAATAAGCTTCCATGGAACATTAAATTATTGTGTATTAAAGGCAAATGTAAATATTTCAAAAGAATTCTCAAGGAACTTTTAATAACTCACACCTTCTACAATATGAATGAATATTTCCAGCTTGAATAAGTTTTTCAGCTTACAGTTTTGTATATTGTTGTTATAACATGCATGTTTATTCTGAGCTGACGTGTTCTATATCCTTGAGCCTCGCTTAACATGGATCTACAGAACGAGATATCTACACCTACATCATCTACATCTACATCTGTGATCCGAATGTGATAGTTATACTGCCAACAAATTAATATACCTAGGTAATAAGTCATAAAATAATTAAAGCCTAATCAAGCAGATGGTTCAAATTCACATATTCTGGGCCTATCTTGTATTAATATACCGAAATACGCCAACGGAATGCACCATACCTGATATGGCTCATACATTCTTCAACAGACTTGAATAATCAGTATACCTCCATAGTATCAACGACGGCACCCGCATACCTATATGTACGTTAGGTTAGATCATCCAGGTTAATTACGGTATTCTATGAAGTGTTTGCTAGTAATTTTTCTTCCTGACCCAATTTAGCACTACCCACTTTTGAAACTACGAAATGATCCCGACCAAAGGAAACAATATTATTACAATTTAATCAGAAGTTGCAATAATACCAATGAGGCCTATATGGCTAATTCTTTCAATATAATTACACAACAGCGACACTTTTATGCCTAATTATCATTTCTGTTATATGATAGGGCCTATACAGGAAACCTATGCTCGGAATGCGATAATTACACTATCAATGAATTAATATAACAAGCTTATTTGTCGTGCACGATCATGTTACAATGTTTTAAATGCACAACACAGGAGGGAATTATAACGAGGTATATAGGCCTAATATTTACCAAATTCTAATAGTTGTTATGCTATTACAGCTCAATATCAATGACTATGAATTCAGATAAGAAGACTAAGTAATCACTGATCATAAATTATGTCATCAATTTTACAACATGATCAAGCAAATAGTTTCAATTTCATAACAGCTCTATTGCCTGGTTTTCCTTGAAACAGCTATTGCTTGGAAAGAAGGGTTAGGTATAAAATCAGTATCGACGGTTGGAAATAGAAAATAAAAATTTTCCCCTCACATAAAGATACTCTAGACCAGTGGTTCCCAAACTTTTCAGTCCGCGGACCCCTTGAAAAAAATTAAAATTTCGCGGACCCCTTCTGGGTTTGGAAGGGGAAAAAAAAACTAAATAAATACTTTGATTCAAATGTATTAAATTCAATAGACAAAGTAATACTATCAATGGTAACAAACAGAATTTACTCCTTATTGTGAACAGTGAAGCTGGTTTAGAAGATATATAATTTTAGAAAATTACGGGATATCCTATTTCTTTTTAAACCGCCTGCGGACCCCCTGAAACACCATCGCGGACCCCACTTTGGGAATCACTGCTCTAGACTTATTGTACACAATTAAAAAGGTGCCGGTACTCATGTGTATGCAATGAAAGATGTACTTACTGTAAGCATTCATCATCATCCTCTTCTTCCTCTTCCTCCTCTTCTTCCTCCTCTTGGTCATCTTCGGAGTCCATAATAGTGGACAACCTGTGGAGGTGTAGGTACTGCAGAGGTGGATCCATGTTTTCTTGTAGCACAACAATCACGACATTATTTCCACAACAAGGACTTCACAACACTTTTCTTCCGCCACTTCGATCTAAGGTTACTAGCTAGGTAAAGTTACATGTTTTCGCTTTCACTAAAATAAATGCAGTTATTAAATTATACTGCTTTGAAGTAAAATAGTTATGGCCTGTAAAATTCACGAACAGACACAAAAGAATCACGTCTCAAGTCGTGTATACACTAATCGGAGCTGCAGCACATTTTTGTGCGTCAGTACGAGACGAACAAACTGTACCTAAAGTTGAAAGATCACTGTTGCCACTGCCACAGAAGAAAATATCTTTCAGAATGAGAGACACCGACCCGTCCTGATAGCCGGCGCGCAGATGACTGCCATGTTTAACCAGTTGTGCTTGTCGATGAGTGTTCGCTTCCACTTAACAATACACAACTCCATCCATTGTTTTGATACAACATTCATTAGATAGATATTGCCACTGCGATTGTTTCATTATTTGACACTTACGCTGTTCATATTACATTTTACTGAAATATCTCTTCTTTTAGTCGAGTATTATCGATCTATCGTTTCTATAACTTGATATAACTGAAACTGACAACGGATATCGAAATTATATTTTAGTGCATAGTTGTTACCTCAGGAAACTTGTATAATATTCGCGTGTGGACTAGGCATAACATATTTGTCTCATACTTATCTATACTGTAGTACATTCCTAGTAAATTCCAGAATTCCTAGAAAATCACTTGTTCAGATTGGACATCTTTATTACAAGAACGGCAAGTTGTTATGTGTTGCTTAGAACGTACTGTATATCCACACTGCTGAACTGCATAAAGTGAGCATGAATTTATAATTTTAATAACCACTCTTGTCGCGTGTTATCGGTTTAATCTTGAAAACCCAAATTAAAACTTTGTGATGTGTAAAGGCAACGCGATTAAGAGTGGGAGGCAATTAAACTCACCAGGTAAACGCTGTCCTGATCTCAATCCAACTTCCGTCACTCGTAACTGAAGGTCAACATAAAAACACTTTCTTGTTAAATAAAAAAGTTACGCTTCGAGATCACACACCGGAAGTTTGCAAACTCGACGCACTTTTAAATATTAAATACTTACTCAGAAGTTATTAAAAACAATCACAGTTATTTCCCAAGTAGCAAGCAGAACAGTACTCCAGTGATAAGAATATGTTGTGCTGCCACTCATTTTACTGGCTCCATGCGCAATGAAGGTCCTTTTTTGTGTTGCATGGAAGTTTAAAACACTTTTAACTACCTTACAAGCAACCTGAGCTTGAATTCGGAACTGGCTAGTCTTTACCAGCTTACTCCTCCCCTCCCCTCTTCTAAGCAACACCCCCGCGCACACGAAAACTACACACAGTCCATCAAACAGAAAGTGGCGCCAATTTTAGATTGACAGAAATACACTGAACTAAAACACGTGTTCAGAACATTACAACACCATTTGCGTCTATTGCGATAATATTGGTCACTGAACATTATGTAGTGGTCGAACAGTTGTTTGAAGCCATGCCAGTTTCTCTGCGCTTGGTTATTTTCCAGCGTGATAGCTTTGTTTTTGTTTTTGCTTCCCGAGCAAAGGGACCGATCAGGTGGAAATGTTGTGAGCTAAACAAACATCGGTAATGCTTTCACCGGGAGGAGGAGTAGAAGGGAGGGGTGGGAGGAGTCGATGTAGATAAAGCACTATCGTCTTGCTCTCTTCCTTCTCTTGTAAGACCTATACTAATCAACAATCTGAGTCGGACATGGTTTAGTAACTAGTTGCTATAGCAACACTACTTCCATTAATTATTCTTACAGCAGAGCCCTATACATTAAAAGTAAACAATCACTAATGATAACATAATAATGTTAGCACCAAACAGAAATCTGCCTTCAATATAAATGAAAACTCTAGATAAAGTAAGACTGCTCCGATGTCGAAAAGGAGATGAAAAAGAATTGCTGACGTATAGAGTAACACTGAGCTAGACAGCAAGTCTTCAGAAAACTGACACCCATCTCATATTTCCTGAATAGTTGTGATATTGATGACTAAGTTATATGCAGATAAACCTGATATTGTTCCAGAAACTGATGACGAGCACCTTCCTTATTGAATTATAATAGGATGATACTGAAAGAGGTTAATTCAGTTTCCTCTAAGAATAGAAAGGTGGAAAAGCTGAGATTTCTTATCTCAGCTTAAAATTGCAAGACGAGTTGTAGTAATAATACTAATAACAGCAACAACAACAAGAAAACAGTTTTAGAGGAATTATAAAACGAAAGAAAGTATACTACACAAGGGATCTTTTCATTATTTTCCGCGATATGACCAAAAACTTAATTAACTATAAAGCAGGCTCTTAAAACAATACAAATTATAATAGATTGAATTATCTTAGTGGAAAACAAACGTTTAAACATTAAACCTTTCTATTCTCTGTCCGCCTAATGTGATGAAGGAGACCAGTTTCTAAACAGTGGGACGTCTATAGCAGATGAAAAATTATTAGGCCTATACTCTTGTAAAATGTAAAATGAAATCAGTCGCAATGTTTTAAAATTAATTGGCATAAATGATCCGACAAAAACTGAGATACTTAACTGTACCGGTATACAAAATTTCTGGTATTGAAGACATTGCTTAAAATCGTTAAAAAGACAAATGGAATGTTATGAAATGTTAAAATGGTAGATAGTATAATTCAATCAGTTCGGGATAGTAAGTAAGAAAAACAAAATAAGGTATTTTAAAAGTATTCAACATAATAAAGTATATCACAGTACGGTATTATGAAAAGAAACTAAAAAATAGTAACGCCTATCATTGCAGAGTTTGGTTGTATAGAGAAGAGAAAATAATAAGAGTTTAACATTCACGGGTTATTATTTATAGGAAAAATAAAATAAAATAATACTTCTAGAAATATACTAAGCTCCATGGGTCTACATCCTTTGTGGAACAGAGTCCACCCCCGACCCGATCTGTTAGGGGGAGACGGCAGGATTTCGGGGTATGTTGTCACCCTGCCATCTCCCACGGCTATTACTGATGTCTTTCATACCAGGAACCGCTACTTCTTTATCAAGTGGTTCCTCAGATATCCTCCGAGGCTGAGTATACCCCGTACCAGACCGTTCAACTTCATAAAAAGAACCGAGGAAGTACCGGGAATCGAAACTAGACCTTCGGATCGCCAGGGTTAACTACTAATCACGTAGGCGGTTTCTAGAAATATAAGGGGAAAGAACTTGAAGATATTAAGTATTACAACAATTTAATAAAGCAAAAACGAAACGTTTTAAAAATAAATAAACTTCACATTCTTATGAAGGTTATGTGAGGAAAAGCATTCAAGTAGGAAGCTTCACAAATAATTCCACCAGTTAATACCCAAGTAATAATAGACAAGAAGGATATAAAGAAGAGCGCCTAAAGAATAGTACAATGTCTTCCTGGAGACGTAAATATAAGTAGCTGACAGCTGTAGATTAACACCAGAGAACAGTTAACAGTGTTCACACCACCACAGACTTGTTAAGAGTAGACTGCTGCCCTCTAGCCCCTCCCCCCTGCAGTCCACGTGACCTCTTGTAACTTGGCGCATGCATTAAAAACACAATTTCATAAAAAGAGACAAGTCACCTGTTATTCACACATGGTGATCGGCACCTCGCATTAGCTACAACCCAGTAGATATTATCCAGTGGCGTTGAAAACTATCGCTACGTCCTTGGTCGAACATCCAGCCGACCTTGATCAGCATATTGCAAATAATAATTGTGCAAAAGCGTGCTCATTCGCTGGTATAAAAAACGAATATACAAATATTTGCCAAGAAGGCGCGTTAAAATGAACATAATAAGCCACTTTGTTTACGGTTTTAGAAACCTTGTACTAACAAATGTTCAGAAGAATCTTATTTGTTTTTAACACTCCCAGTTACAGTGTTTACAACTTGCTTTTCATCTGTCCGCTAGGCAAGATGTGGAAACCTGGTTCTTGAGGCAATCCTTTCAATGGAACAATGAAATACGTTCTTTCATCCACTGATAGTATCGAAATATGATTCATCTCCAAAATCTCCTAACAAAATATGGTGCACACAAATACCCTATTTCATTATACATTCTAGCATGAGTTCTAAAGTTACCGGTACCAAGTGACGATATGCCAATTTGGTCAAAAAGTGTAAGTTTTTTTATTTTAGTAAGTTCTCAAATAATCAAGCATGCTCTAAAGTATAACTATTCAAAATTTTATGCCGTTTGGACGCTTGTAACAGGTCTGCTGACACCATTTTCAAACCTTAGTCGCTTCCAATTGCCAGTGCATGCAAATTTTAAACGCGTATTTTTCCGGTTTCAATTTGCATGTTATTTTGCCAAGTATAAAATCGATCCTCTCCCACAAAAACATAGATATAACTGTGAATTTTTTCGCACTATTTTTAAAAGCCTTAGTTCTTTTTAAAAGTAAAAATTAGTATAATCATGCGTCAGCTTTTTAAACTTTAATTTTTGTGAGTAAAATATATTTTTAAACTAACAGTAACTTATAAACAATTTATAAAAAACAAATAAGTAAATTTGTAAAGAAAGTATATAAAAATTCACGTTCATATTTTAATATCTGTGGTCGAGATAGATTTTAGTTTTGATTTTAAAAATCTATTAAATTCGCAATAACAAATTGAGATATTTAAAAAGAAATCTTAAACTTACAATTCTATTTATACGTTTTAAGTGTGAAAAATTTAAAGTTTCTAAAACTAATAGTTTAGAAACTCAATGTCACCAATTCGGTTATCCCTTAACCAGACACATGCTTCCCCCTTTGACTAGAGATTTTTGATGGGCATGCTCCATGCACATTATTAATGACATTTCAAATCAAGCAAATTCTGTTCTATACTGGTACATTCAATTATTTTTTCTGAAGATTTCAAATTTAAACAACATACATTTTGAAATATGCTAAAAGAATTAACAACAAATCAAGCGAATTTCTGCTGGATTATTCTTTGCAGGCCTATGTTGCGACATTAGTCAATTTTAAAACGCCTGTAAGTAGTGCAGTAATAAAATTCTCTACTTGGAAGGTAAAGATTATTAAAATGGGTGAACACAGAGTGTGCTCGTTAATATGAACTAGCCCGCACTAAGGCGTGCATCGCCGTGAATTAATAACGTTTATTATATTAGTTTCCAATGCAGATTTTTAAAAAATGTATTATTTTATTTTATTTTATTTTATTGTTTTTTTTTTTTTTTTTTTTTAGAAAATGAAATGAACAAAATATTTTTTTTTTTAAGGAAAAGTGTCAGTAAGTTCTTGAAATTCGCTATATTACATAATGTTGGTATTAGGAAGGTTTGGTTTATAGAGTAATGCAGAGGTTTTTAAACTATGTGTCGCGGCTCCCAGGGGCGTCGCGGTGGTTTCGTTGATTTGCTCTAATAATTTTCTCTCTAAAATAAATTTAAATAAAATAAAAAACAGTTTAGCGTACTGGAGCTTACCGTTGGATCACAACTTGACTCTTATCTTGTTCAGGAGAAACATTTTAGTTCCAAGAAATTCGTAGATAGTGTCTTTGTTTTCAAGCCTACCTTACCTTTGTGACTTTTTGAAATCTCAGGACTAATGAATAAGGAGGAATTTAACACTTTAAATTGCTTATTTAAACTGATGGGCTTCAAACCTCAGACTCTTATCAAATACTTCATTAGCCTCTAAGTTAACCATGTAAATTTGTCCAATAAATTATACTTTGAAATATGTAAATAGTCTACCAAAGATAGGCCATTACGCTGTTACTGTAGTTCGGAATTCACATTTAACTTTAGGTCCGAGCTGCCGTACAAAATAGCTTTACCCGATCACGAATAGCCTACGGTACTTGTGGACGGACTCATAAGGAACCAGGAATGGATATGGCAAAGAAATGAACTGAACTGGCGCTAAGACGAAAAGAGGAACAGAGGGAGGAGGGGGATGGATAAAGAGCAAGAAGGAGGAAAAAGAGGAATAACAACAAGATGCAATATAATTTTTTCTTTAGCTAAATAATTTGAGATGAGCATTTCTGTGTTCGCAGAATGAAGTGAGCTATGTCAGAAAACACGGTTTTTTGAGAAAATAAAATATATTATGCTAAATCAGATTATTATGGTACAGTACTTAAAACTTTTACTGCTTAGGTACTGTATCGGACTACCGTATAGTACTCAGTAGGTTCTGATAGCTACTTTCGGTCTTTTTAATCACTAACATCGTTAGGCCTATGCTATGAAGATTGGCAAACAACGAATTGCGCAGAAATACAGAGTGTCCCAATAAAATGTATACACTTTTTATATGACTATAACACCAACAATTAATATAATATAGAAAAGTTTCAAAAATGAAAATAATGTGAACAAATGTAAAAACCAGTCAATTATCGAAAGTGTTCAAATTGTTGCCAAACAGATGGGTAGGACGAAGAGGAAGTATCGAGTATCCTCCACGCTCACCGGATTTGACCCCCCATGTATTTTTTTTCTGTGGGGGCATGTTAAACACAATATTTACACTACCAAACCAGCTACAATCAATGAGTTGAGAGCAGCCATTGAAAGAGAATGTGCCAAAATATCAATTGAAATGATTAGGAACGTTTTGGATTCAATCAGTCAGCGTTATCAGCTGTGTGATGAGCCAGTATGAAAAATGGTATACGTCATCATATTATTGAATTCGCATTTCTGCAGACAAATGAAGTCTTGCGCATGCGAGCCTTATCCTTCCGGTTTCTTCAGGACCGGTTGGGATGGCGTTGTGTATAGATGTTCGTTTTGGTGCTCTGTTCTATTTTGGCTTTTAATTGAATTTAAGAAGTATTTAATGTTATATTAGTGAAAGTGTGTTCTCACGGGTGTATGGAAGCACAGTAAGTAATTTGTCTGGGCGGATGGTAAGGTATGTTTGAGATAATGCATGTTTAAGAATTAGCCTAGGTCTTGCCATTGCCGCCATGTTGATCCTTTGGAATTTAATATTTGAATAGGTAATTGGAATTAATTTAGCTTCCCCGTCATTGTTATGTAATTTTATTGTGTTACAATGAGAGCACTTTCAGTTTAGATTTATTTGGAGCAGCCACGGGTTATATTTAAACGTAGTAGTAATTTCGCGTCTCAACCGGATTCTCCTCACGGCTTGGGAATTTAGTAACGAAGGCTTCCCAAGCGTGAGTATTGTGTGTTAGGCCTTCAATAATTTAGGTGATCACCGTGTGCTGATGGATGGATGGAAGACAAAATTAGGGTGAGTGCTTATTTATTATTATATTAGAATGTCTGGAGTATTTTTGTGTAAGGCAGAGAGCTGGTGTGTTATTTCATGTTTAGTTGGCCCAGCATATTATATGTGTTTGAAGCAAAATATATTTTAATAGCAAACTAAAAAGGTAGCAGAGTATTAATTATTGTAGTTTGCGGGTTTTGTGATTGTTCCCTCCTTTAGGACACAGGTTCCCTCTGGGTTGGCAGCTTCCACGAGTGTCCAGAGAAGGAAGAGAAGAGAAGAGAAAGAGGATAAAAAAGAGAGGTGATGATAAAAAGAGGATGGTTTAAAAGGGGGGGGGGTACAGTATGGACCACTATGGCCAACAATTTGAATACTTTCGATAAATGGCTGGTTTCTACATTTGTTCACATTATTTCGATTTTTGAAACTTTTATGCATTATAATAATTGTTAGTGTTATAGTCATTTAAAGAGTGTATACATTTTATTGGGACACACTATATTCTGTACTTAACACATCTTACACAAATGAAAATTATTTTAGTTGTGGATTCGTGAATGATTGTGGAAATTTTTACTTTATCTACCCCTACTAGGTCTCATATCGTGGTGATAAGGGCTAGCTGACCCCAAAATTGTTCAGTTTAAAATTCGAACCACTATGGGGCTCTCGTATGGTTCTCTTGATATGAACTGTCAAAGATAAAAGCAGCGGTCACCCGTCCAAGTTCTCATCCGCAGTTGGCACTACTTAACCCGGGGATCAGTTTGTAACGGTATGACCATTAGTCCTCAGGAGAACACTGGATTTGTTCCTAAGGATTTAAATTTGTATTTACAACAGTTGACCTGATACTTCTTGTATGGAAGTTGACTTGTTGTGTGGGCGATTGATTTTCTGGTCGATATGGACTGTTCCTCTTCTACTTGACTTATAATGACATTAATAGCTACTCTCAATATTAAGTATGTTCTGTCACTCGTGAACGTAAACAAGAGAGACTTAAAGAGAGATAATGTCCTTCAGATATAAACTAACAGTATATTATTCTCTGGATATAGCTAATGTATGCTGCAAGCCTATTAAGGATGGAATAAGATCAATATTGCCTTTGTAGTTTCAGTTCAAGTACATTTAGGAGCTATATAGGTGAATAGTTGGTTATTTTAGGTAAAGAAGTTTTCTATTAAAAATGTACCGGTAACCTTTAGTCTAATTATTAAGTTAATGTAAGTTTAAGGGCGCTAAAGCTCATGATGCCAAATTTAGAATTTGAAACAATTGCTTTCAACTACATGGAGATATTTAACTTTATTTTTTACTGCTAGGACTTCGGTCATTTTTGTTACGAGTGTGAAAGTGTAACCTTACCGACAATAGTACGCTAAGAATTGATCTGCACGCAATACATGGAGGGTGATTCAGGATCTCTGCGCCAGACATTGTGGAATGATTGAAAACCAAGAAAATAATTTTTTGTCATTCGACCGATGATGGCGGATGCGTTCTTTAGGGGCATGACCAGTGCGATCGCCTGACTTAACTCCTCTGGGGTACTTTGTTTGGGGACATGTGAAGAATGTTGCCCCCAGGGAAGAATTTATTCAGGGCAGACACGCTGCCTTGGACCGCATTCGTCAGATACCACAGATTTAGTTAGGGCAGGGTTTGACAGGCAATGGTACGACGGTGTAATGAATACCTTGATGCTGAAGGTGGATTCTTTGGAGGCCTTCTCTGGTTTGCTTTTTCATTTAATTTTCACTTATTCTGATGCAATAAATGAGCTTATGTAACCACTGGATCTTGTCTGCTCGTTCATGTGGCTCCTAACAACGCATCTGCCAACATCGATTGCATGACAAAAAATTATCCTCTCGGGGAGATGTATCATTCCACAAAGTCTGTTGCAGAGACCCTGTATATATGGGTGATTCTTCAAATACGGGAAAATTTGTGTTCCTTCAAATTCAACTATAAAGAAAAATTAAAATAAAAGTTTGTTTCTACTACTCCCATACTACAACTATCACTTTGAAATGTCACTAACTTTAAATTCTGATATTCCAAAATCAAATTTAATTCAATGAAATGTCATCCACATGCCCTGTCCCATACATCGGTTTTGTATATTCTAATGCATTTTTCCACAAAACAAAATGTTATTTCCTTTTCAACTTTTTTCCTGCCAATGAGTATGAATGTGTGAAGAATATTAACCCCTAAAAAATAAAATGAAATAAAATTGTCACCCCACCTAATGAACTTAAAGAATGTCCCAAGGGTTTTTGGTCATCCACATGGCTGCAAAGAATATCATTTTTTCTGCAGAAATGAGAAATTTGTATAACTGGCAACAGTGGTAGAAAGCCAACAGGGCAGCTTGTGGTTGAATTGTAAGGTTGAATTTTGCTTGCTTACAAACAGTTTGGGATTAACAAAGGACTTTGCATCATTTTCAAGGAAAGCGTTTTTATTCCCCGTCATTAACATGACTTCTAGAAAGTAGGCAGAAAGTGAATATTAATTAATTTTGATTATGCACTATGATAAACCTTCCAATTCAAAGTACCTGACTGAAGTTGAGCCTACAGAGGTTTAGAAATGGCTTGTTGAGACCACTAAAACTCCTTTTTTGTCATCCACATGCCTCATGAAGGGGTATGTGGATGACTGATGTAGTCATGTAGATGATAAATGTAGGGTACTATTGTGTCTACGGTGTCTGTGACCTGTACTTAAAATCTTAAAACCGATTAAGTAAATTTCTGCTTGATTCCCCCCCCCCCAAAAAACCATAAAAACGCAGTCTAGTTAAAATTACATTAATTCCGGAGTATGCACACAAATTTGAAAATTTGGTGCAAAATCAACTGAAGCACACTGAGAAAAATATGAAACCACATAAAGAAAAGCATATTGTTGCCAAAGTTAGTCATTAATGTGGCCGTCTGCCACCCACATATACACGGATGTCATTCACATGGCTTTAAAAAAATTAAAAAATTTAAAAAAATAAAAATATAAACATTTAAGCTCTGCTGGTGTCATATTATAATCAAGTAACCCCTGAAGTATTTTAGTAATTTTTTGGGGATTTTTTTAAACAAAATAAAACATTTGGATTTTACACACTCCGAATTTTCCCGTATTTGAAGAATCACCCATATATAATATAGTTATATATAGGCTATATTATTTAGTTATATATATAACATTTATATTATAAATATTTTATTTATTATATATAAATGAAAAATATTACATTTTAATTTAATCTTTTAGGCGATGACGGCGGAAGATAATTTTTAAGTCACTCAGGAAAATTTCAGTTTAGTAGCTATGTTTGGCGAATGACGTTGTACGTATGTATGTATGTATTTGGCCCCTTCAGGGGGATGGCGGGTTGGGACGACCCTAAGCACTTCAACCCTGCGGCCCATTGTGCAAACCTCCGGAATGTAATGATGTGCAAGCCCAACGGTCCCTCGACAACAGACCCACCGCGAGCCCCCACGGATCTCCCCTACACCCATAAAATACCTCTACCATGCCACATGTTCCGCTGTCTCGGTACCTCTTATAGACCCCCAGGTTGGCAGCACACCAGCCAGCAATTTCAGAACCACAAGCCACGAGGAGCACGGGAGAGGCCCACAGCAGGTGCTGGGGCGAGGGTATACCAGTAGCGGCTCGTGACTCAAAACGAGAGTGTGCTGCAAATACCATTTCATGCTGCAAACTTAAAATTGAGCTACTTGATAGAGAAGTAGCGGCTCCGGTCATGGAAACCACCATTAACGGCCGTGGGTGTCGGCATGCTGACCACATGCCCCCAATCCTGTCATCTGTCTATAGGTATTTGGCGCAGTGGTCGGGTGGTAGGCCTTGTCCCCTCGGGGATGTCGCGCCACGGAGTTTAGTTTAGGCTTACTTAAATAATTACTGTCTCAGAGTTAAGTACTTAAGTCCATGGGACGTTCCTTCTTACTACAGAAGTTATCGATGACTTTCGTGTTGAATCCATCCATGTTTGCAACCATCTTTTTCGCTATGGAAAGCATTGCAAGAGCTGTAAGACGTTCTTGTGATGGTATTCCGTAGGAGTGTCTTTATCCTTTTCAGGGTAGAAAAGCATCTTTCTGGTTCTGCTGTGGTAATAGGAGTGGTGACTATAATCCTGAGAAGCTTTGTTATTTCGGAGAATGTTCCTACCAAATTGTTTTTAATCATAGTAGTGGAACAGCTCCATCAATTTTCCTGTAATCATTTCTTTCATACAAAACACTCAGTTCTGTTTTCAATCTGTTCTAGTGGCTAAAACCAGAACTACAGTTTCAACTATATTCCAATAGATGTCGCGTCAAGTGTTTTGTGTCTATATCTGTGGCGAGATCACAGCGCTCCAGTGTTAAAATCTCGTGAACGCAATTCAGCGGCAGCCCGTTCTGTACGTTGAAACCAGTTTACACGCCAATGGCAAGCTTATGCATGACGTCACACCCTACAAGAGAAGAGCTGTTTTCAACATGCATTCACGAAGCGGGAAAGATAATATTCACATTCTCCAACGTCAGCTAAGGAATTCACGCGTGGACGCGCCAAGTTCAAAATCTAAGTAAAAGAAAATATAGTATTGCGTTTGAAAATAACATTATACGACGAGCAGAAAAGAAGCTGTGTGCTGTAGCACTGCAGCACTATAGGAGAAACCGCCACTGGGGTATACCGGAAACCGGGAAGGGAAACGGGATGATTAGAATGACGTTTGTAATGCAAGGATAACGGTCTGTACTTTCTATCATAAAAGCATTATTCTATACGTATATTTTATAATTGTCGATTTTATGTGGGCACATTTAAGCGAATTTTCTTCGCGATCACAGCCACATCAGTTAATAGGGTATACATTAAAATAATATCAATTTACAATTCTTTAAGTATACAAGGAAGATAGAACAAATTAATAATATAGTTTTAAAACAAATATTTTTATCACTGACATAAAGGAAGTTAGGCCTAGCATATCTTTTATCCATTAGACACAAGAGTGGTATGCTGTGTTTTGTAGCGATTTACACTAAATTAATCAGCTCCGTTGCTGATTTTACAATAAGTGGTTTTATATGTAATGTTTTTTTTTTCTAATTTAATGTTTATAGTGGATGTAGTGCAACAGAGTTTAGTTTAGTTTTAATACTTTGTAAACAAACTGTATGACATTTTATAAATTGAAGTAATCTTACTAATTGCTGCCCAGAGTTTCAGTAGTAGTTTCCCTTCACCAATCGGGAAAATTACTTCATTATTCAGTTCGTGGGTGGTATTGACATTCTAGGAATTGAAATCCCAAAGCGATTACGCATTGTGCTTCTAGGAATCACGTCCTCGATTGGTTGGTACTAACCGTAGTTTTTCCGACATAGGCCTAGTGTCAAGAGTATAGACCATAGTCACCCTGATACAACATTCATTACAATTCTGATACTCTTCGTAATGTTAATTATAAGTTTCATACTTAGTAAAGGGATACCATCTTGTATATTTACACAAAATAGTGAAAGGACTCTAAAAAACTTGAAGGATTAGCAGACCTATTTCTTAATCAGTTTTTCTTCAGATGATTCAGAAGGCCCTCAAGCTAATGAATTCCGGAGTTAAATAGCCGAAGCGTGGAGATGACCACGCCTACGACATAAGAGATTATACTACTATGTAGTAATTTTCATGAACGTTAACCACCATTATCTGTAATTACTTATAATGACATACTGTACTTTCTTTAAACAATTAGCATGTACATTAAGTTATCAGCAGATTCAACCGTCCACGGTAGCATAGGCATTTGCATTATAGTCGCCACCAATTCTTAAGAGCCTCAATTCTTGGAGCTACACAGATAACACTTCCTCCTGCTACTTAACTATAGAGATTATTGAACAATAGGCTACCCTCATTAAAGGCCTTAGAAGCAATATGGAGAAGTTTTTGTCTTTTCTAGAGATTGTTCAGTCCAGTGTCGTGTGCCGTATTGAATAATTCCACCCGCTGTGTTAGTGTGTAATAAAAATATGTCCCTTTTTGGTACACGATCTCTAAAACAGTTGCTTGTCAGACTGGTAACACGCCGAAAAATTGCATTTTAGCAACCAAGGCCGCTAAAATTGCATAAAACTGAATTCAAAATGCAGTTTTGTCGGACTAGTACTTTAAAGTCGTCAAAACTCAGATGGCATTGACCAGTCACACCAACTTTAACATGGATTTAAGCAAATACGAGGGCTGTTCAATAAAGAATTATCATAATTTTTTTACATTCATAGTTTATCACGCTAAACGTTTTCCTTGTGATATGCGTTAGCTTGATGCATCAAAGCTGGCTTTGTACATAGGCTACATATTGTTTTCTCCGCATCTATCAGACTGGATAGATTGCTGTGTTGAAAATAATAATCATAAACAAGTTTTACCTTCTGACCTAAAACTTATTGGTAATTTTTTTTTTTTGTTAATATAGATTCTATCCAATTTTTACATTTGGCTTAGTGTCATTCTCAACAATAGAAAGATAGAGATAATGTTCTTAATTCAGACGAAAGTAATTGAATAATTCTCCATCATTCACATATGTAGTTCTCGAATCAAATTATGGAATTCACCATAAGTCGTACTCTCTCTTTCAATTTCACGTATTCAAACTCATCTTCTTCTATTTCTTTCCCTTTCTTTATCTTCGATGACAGCAGCCGATAAAAGTACCTCCTTTTCAAATACGCAACCATCTTGCAACAGCTATCTAAATCATCTTAGCTTAGCATCAATTCGGCGTCATAGCACTACTTAGCTTGTATCGTATGGTATAGCATAGCCTCTATGAGTGGTGACCTTAATGCCTGTTGTCAACCAAGAGCTAAGATAACTTAGTTTAGCTTAGCTCACATACAGTGAGGGATTTCATATGTAGTTTTGTCGGCACAACTACATATGAAATCCCGCACTGTATGTGAGCTAAGCTAAACTAACTTAGCTTAGCTCTTGGTCGACAACCGGCATAAGACAGCTCTAAAATAACGGAGCAGCGTTACTCTATCCAAACTTAGCGTATTATGCCCCAGGTTATAAAGAAATCCGTTAATATCACGAAACGTGAGGGTTTGAAAACAGTACCGCTCCTTCTCTCATCTGAGAAACTATTTTTAAGTGCAAGTTAAATGTACAATTACACGACTGTACTTGGCAAATTAAAGAATCATAAAAAATTTTTTTAATTCTTTATACTACTCAACCTGAATTACAAGACATAGCGTACTTACTGGCTGTAATTACGAGTATAAGTTTATTGTATTTTCAACAAGAAAATATATTATAGTACAGCGGCTAAATTAGTGTCTTAAAAATGTCAAAACACGTAGTTATTCTTGAAGATGAGACTACAGATGAGTTTCCGCACAATATTATTATATTTTAACAACCTAAGAAAAGCATGCGCGGAAAATACTGTTTGGAAGGCGGGTATGTTCTTTCGAGCGCTGCTGGGAGACAGACTGTCTCCCTACGTTACAAACTGCACTATTGAACGTGATTTTTTTTTGTATTTATCCTGCGCAAATTTTTAAGGCAGGCTCTATCGCCTATTCATTCCATTTTCGAAAACTTTCGGAGTATATCTCGATTGTTCATTCAAGGTAAAAATGTTACCTTAAAAATGGCCAGTAAGTCAAATATTTCTAGGCATCAATTGAAAAGTAACGCTTGTAATATTGTTTACAACGTGATGAATTATGTAAAAGAGAAAAAAAATCTAATTGAATTGAATTAAAATATCCAGAGAACGCAGGGGCTACCATCTTTCCACCAATAATTCCTCACTCATTCTATTATGACGTCATTACCGGTACCTTATTTCTTTCGACTCGTCGCAAAATGGTAAAAATAAGCAATTTACGTGAATTTAGATTAAACGTAAAAAGTTAAACAGAAAACAAGAAAAAATGCTTCAGGATAATTGGTCATTGGCAGCTCAATTATGAGATTAAATAGGCCTATCACTATTGTTTTGGCCAGGAGGATATGAAGGAATTGTGGAATAGATATGGTCAAAGAGTTCCCTTCAGAGGCCTGAGCAAAATGGCCTTTCTGCTATTGCATGCTTGAAACATGAAAAAATGAATCAGAACTCGGGCCTCTCTAGTCTATGCAGTTGATGCATGTGTAGGTTACTGTTTGTAGGGAGAAGCACATGCTTTCATTCATCTGTTTATGTATCGACAGCGAAACCTTAATACTTCACCACTATTTATAGATGATACAATGACCTTTCCACCTGAAATAAGTAGAGGGATAAGTAGGAGCTACTTACGCACTATCAATGCCACTTGGCGCGCTGAATTACACATGAGTAGCCGGAGACTCCCTCATTTATATTTTTGCACTGGAGAATTTTCCATTTAAAACAACAGTGTTTAAACTTCTGGCCCTAACGATAAGCATACAGTACTTGAGGGAGAATAAAGCTACCAACTTCTTTTAAATTTGAGTAGCCTATTTATTGTGTTTTAAAGAGAGACAAACCTTCGTACTTTACTTAGCTTCTATCGGAAGATGCCTTAACTGTCGGAAGATGATTTCAATAATTATTTTATAAAATTAGTGAAAGCGATTAATGAAAATAGCGCCCACTGTAATTATACAGCTTTTGAAGAATTTGAACTTATAAACTACACCAAATAATTTCAAATGGAAACCAATGACTGCAGCTGACGTAATCAAAATAGTACAAAATTTTAAAAAATCCTAAAAGCAAGGACATTTATGGCATAAATTGCGAGTAATTAAAAGAGTTATTCCATTTATTACTTCACCACCGACAATAAGCATATACCACTGCCTAAATGAAGGTATATTCTCCAAATCTTTATAACAATTTCTAAAACCATTCGCCTTTATAAAAAAATAAGCTAGCTTTAAAGCCGAAAACTTCAGACCAATTTCAATGACTCCAACATTTTCCAAAATAATTGAAAGCAAATCAAAATTCAACTACAAAATTACTTTGAATGCGATTTTTTATTAACTAAATCTGTTAGGTTTTGGGAAGGGGTTAAATACGTTAGATTCAGATGAGAAACTGGAACCAACTTAGTGTTAAGTTATGATTAGTTTTGAAGAACACGAAAGGATATAACTAAGTCATCTTGAGTCACGTATATAAAGCTTTAAATTGTATGTCTCACGAGATCCCAATTTCAAAATTGTGTATGTATGGTATCACCAAAACAGAAAATAAGTTATTATCTTTCAGGCTTATTCCAAAGGGTTTTCTGCAAAGATGAATTCTTAGAAACCACTCAAATTAAATATGGAGTTCTACATGGAGTCATTTTAGGTTCCATATTATCCTTATCATGATAAATGATATAGAGTCTATGTGTAAATGCCGGCAGTGATTCAATAATATTCACAGACGATACCACTCTCTATACTCCAAATGAAAATATGAATTTTTTAATTGATAGCATGAAAAATGTCACCTGTCCCTCTGCCCTCACCTGTCCCTCTGCCCTCTCTCGGAAAATAAGCACCTATCCCTCTGCCCTCTCTCGGAAAATAAGCGTAACAAAATTCACATAGTTATCAGCAACCTCCAATTGGAGGCCCTTCGCCCCTACATTGGGGATATAGGACAGACAACAAACAGACAGACAGACAGATGAAAAATGTGCACAGCAAAGCAGCAAAATGGGATCAGACTAATAGTTTTTGTCTAAATTTAAGAAAAACTCAAGATTTATTATTTTCACAAAGGGATCCTATGAGGGTGAATCGAAAAGTAATGCACAATATTTTTTCCAAAAAAGTTTAATAGGTACAATTACAAACAAATGCACACATGAAGGGACATGTTTTGTCTATTTTTCTACATAGTCGCTAAATTTCTCAACACATTTCTCCCATCGTGATACCAGTTTCAAGATACCCTGTTCATAGAAGTCCGTTCAGTTGGAGTATAGCCATCTGCGGACTCTTCGTTTTCACTTCTGCATCTGACGCAAGCGGAGCACCTTCCAACAAAATTTGTTGATTTTCTCACGAACATCTGCAGCAACATGGGGGCGAGCACTGTCGGGAAGAAGTTTGACACCATGAGCATGAATGTTACAGTACAGACCTATCACCGTCGGACCTTCATTTGTTTGGTCCCATGAAGAAATTCCTGAACGGTAAACGCTTTGCGTCAAATGCAGAAGTGAAAACAGCAGTCCGCAGATGGCTATACTCCAACTGAACGGACTTCTATGAACCAGGTATTTTGAAACTGGTATCACGATGGGAGAAATGTGTTGAGAAACTTGGCGACTAGCAAAATAGTCAAAAGATGTTCCTTCATACGTGCATTTGTAATTGTACCTATTAAACTTGTTGTAAAAAAATTATTGTGAGTTACTTTTCGATCCACCCTCGTATTAATAAAAACACTCAATCACAAGAAAAATTATTAGGAATTACATTAGACACCAAAATCACATGGGACCAACGTATAAATGTTATATTATAAATGTAATGACTTTGAAGAGTCGTTTATTTATTAAGACACCTCAGCCTTTTATCCCCACTCATACTTTAAAAGCATTCTTAAATAATATAATGTCCTACTTTATATACAAGAGAGGGTATAGCAGTGGTATATAGGTGTACAGTATATAATATTCTCATTCTTAAAAAAAACTGTAGCCTACGAATAATTGACCGCCTGCTTGGTCTCGTGGTTAGCGTCGTGGCCACAGATCCCCAGGCCCGGATAAGATCCCCGGTAGCTCCTCGGAATTTTCTGGAGTAAAGAGGTCTGGAACGGAGTGCACTCAGCGTCGTGAAACAAACTGAGGATCTACTTGATTGAGAAGTAGCGGCTCCGATCATGGAAACCACAATAAACGGCCGTGGGTATCGGCATCCCCAGTCCTGCCATTCTTCCTATGGTACAACATGCAGCGGCCGGGTGGTAGGCCTATCCCTCGAGGGATGTAGCGTCATGTAGTTGAGTTGTTGTTTAGTTGTTGTACGAATACTTACTGGCTCTCGAAATAATGAACATCATAGACCCATATTTATTAGAGCAAAATTTTAACCGCTGTAGATTTATTCAAATTAAATTGATTATTACATTGTAGAAAATAACATGAACAGGTATACTAATAAGTATAAGTTACACACGTACAACTATCATCTATCTGGCACAAAAGTTAGACTGAGCAAATCAAGGAAACTGTTTAGCTCGATTGCCGACGCCATGTTCAACAACTTACCACAAAAGACACATGACTTTTACTACAATCGATTTAAACCTGTCTTGTAATGTTGGCTAAAAATAAATTTTTCGACTCTTCTGTTAACATCTTTTTATATTGTAAAATTTTCATATTAATTTCTATTTAATTTATAGCCTATGCATTTGTATGTAGGCCTAGAATCACCGTATTCCTATTTTCGTATTTCATTTAGCATTTTAATTTGCTTGTATTTGTAATTTGTAATTTATTCTATTTGAAATGACCTATAGCATCTTCTCGATGCTACGGAAAATTAAACTACTTTTAAAATCATCAATTCAGTTCTCAAGGCAAATTGTGATTTAAGTCCTTAGGTATTTCTGGACCATGTTGTAAGCAATTGAAAATATTACAAAATCAACGACTTAAAATCTCCATGCCCGAAAGAAATGTGTCCTAAGGTAGTCACATATGTTGCGCCAGTAATGATTGGAAATTTGGTAAATATGAGGGGCAAATTCCGTGGAATTGCCCCAGTTGAAGTTGTAACACGTCTAACACTACTTGCCATGTACTGTAAATGTGAATGTAAACATATTGCGAAGGCCTGACTAAAAATAGCTCCAGCAACACTTTCCTTCTCTGTATTAAGTAACATTAAATAACAAGCCCCTAGCGGAGTATAATATGTCCATTAACTGCTGTATCTTCTATCGGAAGTTGAAGGCTACGAGATAAAAACTGTTTCAAGGAAATTTCCTATAAAACAAGAGCAAAAGCGAACAGTGTTAATAAGAGCTAGATAAAATCAATACGATAGATCGTGGTAAGGGATATTTTTCAGAACAATACTTATAATTATTTAGATCGTATTTATATAAAGAGGAAGAAACTAAATAAGGCAAGCATAAGAAACCATCTGTTGCTACTACTACTACATATAACTATACCAATAAACAAATAGATGGGACCTGAGTAGCATACAAATAGAGAATACAAGACAACAAAACAATTATTTAGCCCTTATTACTCATATTTATAAACATAGGACCGTTTTCAACCAGTCAAGATCTGAAATTAGCATGATGGACATAGGTTGAACATTGTCTACAATGCACGGCGATCACTGGTGATAGATGATGTTCTTTATCATAACCAGTGAGTACAAGAAGGCTCTGTAGTAGAGCTGGGACAAATAGCTGGATAAAGATTAACTGCACAGGCAATTAATTTCAAAGAAGGTAAACAATAAACTGTTTTCTGAGAACATAGTTAATCGGATATTATTTGCAGTTATCTGATTTTTTATGTAGATTAATCTGACAGACAATATATTATAGTTAATTCTTATTCTCTGGGTCTATGTACCGACTGCTTCTTTCCGTTTTCAAGCAGACAATCCCATACACAATCACTAGAAGCAGGCACATTATTGCCCGTCCATTCTAAAACGTGGTTAAATATTTTCCCAGCCATCTTGCTTTGGATACAATGATTCAAACTGTTCTTGCCACCAACTTAACTTCTTTTTAACAATTAATAGGATAACTACTAATAATTGGAATATTGGTTAAAATGACGTCGTTATCCAGTTATTTCGATAACAGTAATCCTGTTGATTGGATGAAAGATAATGCTTATTTGAGCAATTATTTGTTTAGTTAACCAATTAACTTTCATCTGGATAATTTCGTTCTACTCTGTAGGCTTTCTTCCAAGTCCCTAATAATTCATCAATAGCAACGACAATAACACATATCACTTCGAAAGACTTGAAGCTTTTACAGAGTTTGTTCATAATCAGTGGCGGACGCAGAGGGGGGATAGGGGGTTATATCCCCCCCGAAATAAAAAAAAAGGCTATATATGCACTCTAAGTGGCCAGTTTTATAAGCTAATTATGTATGTAAGTTAATTATTTTTTTTAGTATTCTTTCTACCTATTCAAATCCCCCCCCCCGAAAAAAATTCTGCGTCCGCTACTCATAATTATGGCATTAATGCATTAAAGTGAAGCTTTTGGATATCCATAGCCTAGTAAAAAGAATAAACTTTGTGAAGCCATAATTACAAAGTCGTTTTGTTTGTCGTTTTAGGTAGATTTCGAATAAAAAATCTACCTATTGGGATCGGTACCATGTCATGACTTCGGAAAAATTATTTCATATCGTTACGTTTCACGCCTCCGTAAGTATGAAACCACCGCCCTTTCAATATTTTTTTGTATATTTATCCGTATATAAATTTACATATAGCCTATCTGTACATGCTAGCGGCCGTAATTTTGAAGATATTTGAACCAAATTGTATTATGTATTTCTAGGCCCAATAATTCGGACAAATTCGTTAATGCGCAAAATTTACCCAAGGGGGGGGGGCGGGGGTTGAAATTTTGGAAAAAAATTATATCTTGGCCCCTATGAAATACAGAGGGAAACTTTGTTTGAATAAATTAGAGTGCACCCTATGGAGTTCACAGTGAGACCAACGAAGGCTAAAGAAGAAGATTGCTGCGCAGCGACAGTAAATACTAGGAAATCTACCTCAGCCTGTAGGTCTGCCTAAAGGGATTTCTTTTAAATGTAGCAGTCTCTATGGTTCTTTACAGTACTTCGTCTATAAGTATATATTTCTTTATGAGTATTTTCTAAATCCCATATCCGAAACGTTGTGACATAATGCGAATATAATTGAGAGATCACGTGTTGCATCTACTTTACTATTTCCTAAGAATTCAGTTATTATAGGCCTATGTGCCCTAAACCCTCTAACCTTGCGCTGGAATAAAGCTAAATGCTGGCCAGGGAACGCACGCAGCCAAAAAAGTTGTCCTTGATAAACTCGCCCGCTATGATGTTGCAGCAGAGTGACCGGATAGAAGACGCGAAGTTCAAAATTAATCGCGCCTTTATGAACAACTATATGTCGCTTTGTTGCATTGCGGATAGGACACAACTTTTTTCATGATAATGATAAAGGCATGACATTTAAAACGTTCCCCCACCTAATTTAAAAATACAAAAAAACTTATGTAATGAATAGGTTCAACAATATGATACTGAAGTAATTCCTATACAATACCAAACACTGCACCTTTCAAATAGTGATGCGTTAACCCTCTTTATTTCGGTGCTACCGGAAAGCGTAGGCCTGATATTGTGAAGCATGATTTAACTGAGCCATCTGGCATGTACGGTGTAGACTATATGAATATATTTTAATAATACATTTTACACATAATATATACACACGAAGCTCGAAATAGTGGGTTACGAACGGTTTTAGAATAAAAATTCCCATCCTATTGGCACAACTGTATCTACTTTAAGACACATTCCTGTCGGGTATGGGGATTTTAAGACATTGATTTTGAAATAGGCTATTTTCTATTGTTTATAACATGGTCCAGAAATCCTTAAGGGCCTAAACTACAATCTAAATTTTTCTTGAGAATTGCAGCTAGGTCAATACATTGCTAAGAAAACAAATAATTTAATAAATAAATTGCAGCCAAATAGCCATACTTGGAAGATAGTTTACATTGAAGGTTTACATGTTTGCATATTCACATACTATATTTGTTCTTTTCGTACAGAGTTTTATATGGTACCAATCGCACGGCAAGACAACAAATGCTCAGATTAAAAAAAAATGTTTTGTTCTCTCCCAAGTACTGCATGCTTATCAATAGGACCAGAAGTTGAAATACTAAAGCATTCCATAGAAGTGAATAAAAATTGCACTGCATACTGGCTATGGAATGACGTATGTAAAATATTATTGTTCCTACAATATTGAAAACGTTTATCAGTACGTTTGAAACGTTAAAACACAAATTTATATCGGCAAGTATAGGCTGCTTATTCAAGGCCTTCTCCGATTAAAAATCATGTTAATTTACTGTGAATATGGACAACAGAGTTCAAATCTTTCTCGTACATGGTTCTCTAGTGTATCTATCAGCTAAGCTTATAGAACCAACGTTTATAGCCGGTAAAAATTCTGAATATTTTTTTTTTTTATAAAAATAGATAAAAGATTGTACGAAATACGTATAACATTACATAGGCCTATTACAAGAACATATTACAATACCCGATGGGTTAGCATCTCATATTGATGGTTTTCCATCTCATGTAGCCTATGTTACGATTGTGATATAGTGAATAACTATTAATGGAACTCTTAAGTGAATGCATCGAGAAACCACGAAAATCTTGTTAACGTCTCAACTACTGCAGCTAAAGAATACGAGCTATAATTTAATTTACACGATTTTTAATAAACCACTCAACAATATTTTATGATACGAGACAATATTATTTTCTCCGTAATTTATTATTATCTAAAGGCAAGACTTTTTATTTTGCACAATATATTAGTCCAGGTGAACATATCTCAAAATTAATTTCAGACACGGTTTTTTAATTGTATGTAGTATGATTTATTGGTTTTATGGTTATTTAAGGATGGAGATATACTGCAACGTACATGCCTGTAAATCTACCGTCATGGGCCTGTCATATTTATGCACACACAAATGAGATCGGCCCGGACCGGGGCGAAACTGAAGAAAGCTAGTTATCTACTGGAATAGATGAAATACCACCAGTAGTTCTAAAGTACATATCAACACATATTATGAAGCCGCTCACTCATCTCGTAAACAGACCTCTAATTTCATAGTTCAAAAGTTACTTCACTCGGTACTTAGTAGACAATTAAGGAACGATTTTATTTGTATTAACTCAGGGTTTCAATTTTTGTTCTTACTACTTTTCCTTTTTTCTTTTTACTATTCTGTTCTTTCTTTTTTATTATTATTTTTTAGGTATTGATTTAATATTATATTTTCTTTATGTATTTGTAATTTGTATTTTGTAATGTAAATGGCTGAACTGTGCCCGAGCACGAGCGCATGCTCATTCGGGTGGTCTTGTTTTGTTTTGTATAAATATAAATAAAAATAAATAAGTACAATAGTGAAGTATTCCCAGCTGTATTTAAAACGGCTTTGATTAAAGCTCTTCATAAAAGTGGTAAACGTAACTGTTCAGATAACTATCGTCCTATAGCACTCTTCCAGAACTCTCCAAAGTTTTAGAAAAAGTCATGCAAAACAATTTTTTTTAAATTTTCAAAAATGTCTTTCAGAATGCCAGCATGGCTTTATATAAAAGAAATCAACCACTACAAGCATATTTTCGGCTCTAAAACAAAAGAATTAATGAACGCAGACAGACTCTATCTATAGGCCTATTCGTTGATCTTTGAAAAGCCTTCGATTGCATCCAATCATGACATCCTTTTTTAAAAACTATACAATTACGGAATACGTTGAACTGCCCTTCAGTAGATTAAGTCCTACCAATCCATGAGCACACGAATTGTACAAGTAAATCACAGGAATGGAAAATTTAGATCAAGCCCAGCAACAGTAAAGAAGTGAGTACCACAGGGATCGATTTTAGGTCCTCTGTTATTTCTTCTGTATATATATAATCTTCCCTTATATATTTCCGCCGAAACAATAATGTTTGCAGATGACTGTTCCTTCGTCATTGAAAATAACTCGACGAATGACGAGCCACAGCCTCGAGAACAATGATATATTTCCATAACTGGTGCATGAAAAACAACTTAGTTATTAATTCATCTAAGACTAAATTCACACACTACAATTCCCGATTCATTGAAAACGCAGTAATAAATAATTTCGTAATGTTCAAAAATATGATACTAGAAGAAGTGAAAAATTAGAATTTTTAGGAGTAACCATCGACTGCCATCTAAATTGGAAAGAACATATTCACAATTTATGCAAATATTTATCTAGTTCTGTTGACCTCTTCATTAAGGTAGCATCATATTGCAATAAAAAACACATCTCTCCTGCTACTACAGTTACGTATATTCAAGAATACAACATAACATTATTGCTTGGGGGCAGCTAACCAATTTTTTATAAATAGAGCTTTTGTCCTTCAAAAGTGAATAATATGAACAATTTTTAAAGTTAAGCCTTTGGTTTCCTGTAAGCCGTTATTCAAAGAGCATAAGATACTCCCTCTACCTTGCATTATCATTTTTCAAACTGCACTTTTTGCCTATTCATAGAAAAACCTTTCCAAAATTAATTCTGATTATCATTCCTATATAATACACGGAACAAAAGCACTGTAACACTTTCTAAGCACACTTCTCAACTCTTTGAATCATCTCCTTATTACTTGTGCTCCAAAATATTCAACTCTCTCTCTCTCTCTCCCACCTAGCACGGCACAAAACCAGAATTTTATTTAAAATAAATTTAAAAATGTTTCTTTTAGATAATTCTTTCTGCAACGTAGAAAATTTATATTGGGCTTGAGTGTGGGTGTGTGTATGTATGTATGTATGTATTTTTTTTATTTTATTTTTTTAATTTATTTTTTATTAGCATAGTCCACATGCCCCATTACAGAGTAATAATACATGTGTTTTTGTACATTATTTACAGTTGATATTATCTTATAACTAGAATTTGTATATTATTTTTTGATTATATCCTAATTACCTAATTAACCTAATTATTTCTACTTCTTAACAGTTAACTTATTTCTAATTACTCTTACAATTAATTATAATTTTTCAAAATCTATTTTGTTTAAGAATCTTGTAAAGTCTTGGAGGTAATGTTTAACTAGTTCGTAGTTTGTTACTGGCCACTGTCCACCTTTTAATCTTATGTTTTGTTTTAGTTCTTGTCTTTCGCTGTTTAGGAGAGTACATTCAAATATTAAGTGATTAACAGTTTGATCTTCTTGTTCACATTTACACAGTGCACTTTCCTGTATTTTAAATCTTGTATAATATTCTCTTGTCTTCCCGTGACCTGTTAAGATGGCTGTTATCTGTCCGTTTAGTGGAACCCTCAGCTTTAGACGTTCCATCACTGAACGGAAAAACATTCTGGTAGTAGTTCCTTTTGTCGAATTCTTCCATTGCTCTTGCCAGGTCCGCAATCCTTTCTCCCCGGCTTCCTTGACGACATGGCTTTTCGGGATATTGCTGTAAATAACTTCCCCGGTGTCTTCCTTCGCAGCTTTCTTTGCTAATTGATCGGCCATTTCATTTTCATATAGCCCAACATGCGCCTTAACCCACTTTATGTGGATAGTCCAGCCATTGACTTGGAGGTATTTAATTTTTTCTTTTATTCGTTCAATTATTTCATTTTTTATTTTACCGTTCTTAAGGAGGTCTATTGTAATTTTGCTATCTGTATTAACTAACACCAGTCTCTTGTCGTCCTCTATTTTTTTATTGTCTTCTATTGCCACTAGGGCATGTAATATCGCGATCTGTTCCGCTTGATTATTGGAGCAGTGCAAGCCGAGTTTGTATTTTAATGTTTCTATCAGTTCCCCATTTTGGAAGATGACTGCTGCAGCGCCGACTTTCCCATCTATTTTTGACCCATCAGTGAAGATTTCTATATTGTATGCTATGTTTGCTTGTGCCTCTTGAACAATGACTCTGTTTGCAGGATGGGGCCACTCAGTTGGTTTGGGGGCTTCTTCGATAGTTCTCTGTATTTCGTTTTCATTTGTCATATGTGTTTCTTTATATATATCCAGCACTTCTTTAATTTTTATGTCGATTGGTGTTACTGCTGCTAAAATGCAGGACGCTTCATAAGACACAGTTCGGTAGGCTTTTGAAATTCTAATATTCATTAATCTTTGCACACGCTGGTATTTTATCATGTTCTTCCTCTTTAGGATTGCTTCTTCCCACACTTGAACGCCGTATAATAGCATCGGAAGTACAGCACCTTTATAGATTGTTCGTAAGGCTTGTTGTCCGAGACCCCAGTTCAGCTTCGCAGACTTCGCTAAAGCGTTTATCAGCTTTACACACTTTTCAGTTGCTTGTTTTATGTGAATACCAAAGTTCATTTTTTCATCGAATAATATCCCGAGATATTTTACTTGTTTCACTTGCTCTAGTGTCCTGTTGTTTAGATATATGCATATTTTACTATTTTATTCTTTTCTCTTCTTAGATATCAGCATAGCTTTTGATTTGCCTCTGTTGAACTGGATTTTATATTGTTTCGACCATCCTTCTATTAGCTTCAAGTCAGTATTCGCGTACATTTCTGCTTCTTCCATTGTTTTGCCTGTAGTTAACAGAGCTAGATCATCTGCGAAAGCTATTGCTTTACTGTGTTTCGAGTATTTTAAGTTAAGTAAGGAGTTGTATAAGATATTCCATAGACCTGGACCACAACAAGATCCCTGAGGGCAGCCTTTTGTTACCTCTTTTTCTGCTTTGCAGTTATTGATTGAAAGTGTGACTATTCTTTCCTTGAAGTAGTGTTTGACCAAATAATACAAATTTTTTGGGCATTGTAGATTTCTCAAATTGTGGAGAATGCCGGGCCACCAAGCAGCATCAAAGGCTCCCTTCACGTCCAAGCTAGTAAATATTACACTATTTTTCCTGTCTAATTTTTTTTTATAAACGATTTAACTGCTAGCGCTGCGTCGATGGTGCTTTTTTGTGGTATGAATCCGAATTGGTTTGTATTAAGTAGATTGTTTGTATATATGTGATGGTTTATTCTGTCTATCATTAACTTTTCCAAGATTTTTCCTTCTATATTTAGTAGACTTATTGGTCTAAACTTTATCACCTCTTGGCTATCTTCCTTCCCTGGTTTAACTATAGGGATTATTTGCGATGTTTTCCATATTTTTGGAAAGAATCCTTGTTTCAAACATTTATTGTACATGGCCGTTACTGCTGTTGGAATCAAATCGAAGACTCTCAATATGATGTTTTTCGTTATGCCGTCTTCTCCCGGTGCTTTCTCGGAGGTAAACTTCTGAATTATGAGGGATATTTCTTCTTGTGTAAATTCCTTGTCATCTGTAGTCTGTATTGGTTCCTCTTGTTGTCTTCGTAGCTCTTGCTGTTGTACTGTGTCATTTTCTATTTCGTCTTCGGGAGTGAAGTGGTTCAGCATATGCGAAATAGTTTCGTCCATATCACTTGTGTAGGTACCATCTGTTTTCTGGATAGTTGTTAGGATGGCTTGGGTTCTTGTCTTTCCTGCAGCCAACTTATACGCTGCGTGCCACGGGTTACTTCCATCTTCAATGGTGCAATATTTTTTCAAAGAATTAAACTTTTCTTTTTGTAACAACGACTGATATTCACGTTTTCCTTCCGTGTACAGTAGTTTTCTTTCTCTTCGGAGCTCTTCGTTATTCATTGTTCTCTGGTATCTTCTTCGTAGGGCATTTACTCTTTTCCTTAATATTGTTAGTTGATCGTTCCACCATGGAACTGTTTTTCCCATTGTTGGCTTTCTCTTCGACGTAGATTTATAAAAGGCGTTGTCACAAGCTGTTATGATACACGAGTGGAATTTCCCCGTGACCTCTTCGGCATCAGGTAAGAGTTTAATTCTTTTGCAGATTTCATTTTCTATTTCTTTTTGTTTGATTTCTTTGGTTGCGCATTTAAATTCCTTCGTCAATTCAGAGAGTAGGGTATTGTTAAATTGTTCGTAGTTTTCTTCCTTCTTTGCGATATATCTTTTCCTCGTGAATTCCTCTTGTTTCTTGAGCAGATTAGCTTTTCCTATGTTAGAGGTGATTATTGCATGGTCAGAAAAGCTTTCCTGTTCTCCACACTTCCAGTCCGTTATTTGGGAAAGGCTAGGGTGGTTAGCTATTGTAAGTTCAATGCAGCTACTACCTCTCTCCGTTTCAAATGTTGTTGTCGCCGTGTCTTCATTGATTATGTACAAATTGTTCGTTATTATGAATTCTTCCAGTAGCTTTCCTCTTTGATTGCAAATTCTGTCATACCATGTAGTACTTCTTGCATTAGTGTCTCCAGCGATTACTAGTTTTCTTCCGCGAGTGTAGTTTACAATATTTTCTAATTTTCTGATGTCTAAATTAATGTCCCTGGTGATGTCGAAATACATTGATGCAATAAGCAAATTCTGGTATGGAGTCCTTATTTCTAAAACGACGCAGTCTTCATCTGAAAGTTGATTTATCATTAGTATATCTACTCTTGTTGTATTTGAGAGTACTAAGGCCCGCTTTCTTCCATCTCCAGCTGAGTATATTTTTAAACTTTTGGGAATAGCAGCAATCCTGTCGTTTACGACATATGGTTCTTGTATTAGGGCAAGATCTACATGTATATATGTATGTATGTATGTATGTATGTATGTATGTATGTATGTATGTATGTATATATGTATGTATTTTTTGTCCTTTATTTGCTGCATGCTCCATTACTTCTTGTAATATTACATGCATAAGTTACTTTACATACATGTTACAAATTATAATATTAATGGCAGTGTTGTTATTTACATACTGATGCCTGCCAAGTGTTTAAAATGAATCAAGATCGATACTGTTTATGAATTTAACAAAGAGTGTCTTATGTTTCACAATAAGTTCATTGTTGCTAATAGGCCACTTGCCTCCCACTTTCGTTATGTCTCTTTCCAAAATCTGTCTTTGAGTCTTCAATTGTTCACATCTCCACAGAAGGTGGTCCACAGTTTGAACTTCCTTATTACATACTCAATTTGGGTTATCTGTAATTTTGAATCTGTGAAAATATTCTCTGAGCTTTCCGTGCCCTGTTAGAAAAGTTGTTAATTTACCTGATAAGTTTAATTTGTCAGATAATCTTTGCTTGAAATTAGGGAAAAATGACTTAGTCACCGCACCCTTTTCGGTTGTATCCCACCGTCTTTGCCACACCCGGACACTGTCTTCAAACACTTCACCAAGCACAGCACTTCTCGGAAGTAGGTTGTAGGATTCTTGTAGTTCTTGGTTGTTGGCTGCTTCTTTCGCCAGACGATCTGCTTCGTCATTCCCGAATATCCCGATGTGTGCTTTTACCCAGGTGAAATGGATGGTCCAGTTGTTGCTCTCCAAGTTTCTGACTGTTTGGCTGATTGTTTCTATTAAATGCTGGTGGTTGTTCGGGTTAGCCAGTGCATCTAATGTGATCCGACTGTCTGTATGGATGGCAGCGAGTTTCTTATTCTTTGGTAGATGATCTATGTCTGTCAGTCTCATGAGGGCTTTCAGGATGGAAAATTGTTCCGCTTGATTGTTGGAACATTTATCGCTCAGCCTGTATTGCAGGTTTGATATTAGTTTATCACTTTCCATTATAGCGACTCCGGATCCAACTCCCTTCTCGGTTTTACTCCCGTCTGTGAAAATGTTTATGGTATAATTTTGACTTGCGAGTTTCTGTTGTATTTTCATTGTGTCGGCTGGATGATCCCATTGTCTGTAGCTCTTTCTGGTTTCAAGGTTTGGATGCTGTGCGTACCCTCGTGTGATAATGAACGTTCTTGCAATTTTCTCTAATTCGATTTCAATTGGTATGGTTTCTGTCAATATGCACAAGGCTTCGTAAGATGTCGTCCTGAAGGCTTTAGCCATTTTGATATTAACTATAGTCTGTGAACTCTGATGAGTTTTTGCAGATTTTTGCATCTCCGCACAGAGTCGATCCATAGAGGCACTCCATATGACAGTATGGGTAATATAGCTCCGGTATATATTATTTTCAGAACATCATGTTTTAGGCCCCAATTTATTTTTGCCGATTTAGACAGAGAATATATCAATTTGGTACATTTTTCTGTTATGTGCTGTATATCTTTTGTCGATGTGTATTCCAAGGTATTTCATGGTGTCTGTCTGTCTCAGTGGCTTGTTGTTTAAATATATGCAGATGTCGTGGTCGGGTCTTGTCTTTCTCCTGGACACTACAAGTATCTGTGATTTCTCTTCATTGAATTTTACCTTGTTCTGTTTTGCCCATGTTGACACTTTTTGCATTTCCACATTTGCATAATTTTCTATTTCTAGTAAGCTTTTCCCTTTAATTACTATCAATAGGTCGTCGGCGTAAGCTATAACTTCTGTTTTCTCAAGATAGTCCAATCTAAATATCGAATCATACTGTATGTTCCAGAAGAATGGACCGCAGCAGGACCCTTGAGGGCATCCTTTACTAACGTTCCGTTTTATGATATGAGTATTTGTTGAAAGAATGGCCGTTCTGTCTCTGAAGTAGCTTCGAGAGAGGTTATAAAGGTTTCTAGGGCAGCCAAAGGACTTGAGAGCAGCTAATATGCTCGGCCACCAAGCAGCATCGAACGCCCCCTTTACGTCAAGGCTGATGAGCATTACAAATTGTCCGTCTTGCAGGCTTGCTTCAACATAGCTTTTCAGAGTCATCAAAGCGTCAACGGTGAAAGTTTGCGGAGTGAATCCATATTGGTGCTTGTTCAGTATTTCACGAGGGTATACGTAATGCATTATTCTTTTTATCAATAATTTCTCTAACACTTTAGCAGCAATGTTCAGTAGACTGATTGGCCTGTATTTTGAAACGGTGTCATTATTTTCTTTTCCTGGCTTCATGTATGTATGTATGTATGTATGTATGTATGTATGTATGTATGTATGTATGTATGTATGTATGTATGTATGTATGTATGTATGTATGTATGTATGTATGTATGTATGTATGTATGTATGTATGTATGTATGTATGTATGTATGTATGCGTGTATGCGTGTATGCGTGTATGCGTGTATGCATGTATGCATGTATGCATGTATGCATGTATGCATGTATGCATGTATGCATGCATGTATGTATGTATGTATGTATGTATGTATGTATGTATGTATGTATGTATGTATGTATGTATGTATGTATGTATGTATGCATGCATGTATGGATGGATGGATGTACATGTATGTGTGTAATGTATGTATTACACTATTGTTTTTGAAGTTTTTAAATACTTTGTTATTAACATCTATCTTATAACCAGGCTTTAAAACTTAGTGCCCGAACCCACAGAGGGAGTTGATTCCGGTTACCAACAACCTGAGTATAGGGGGTGGAGGGTGATTGCGTAGGCTGATAAGACAGTCATTGATACTAGTACCGAGAAGTGAATGCTCTCGTAGTACGGTGCCTCTCAAATTGGTCAACAGTGTACCTTGTCATTGTGCGTGTTTAAATTTATAATACGTGTTCGGCATGCCGAAAGTAAAGTGTTCTAAAACGCAAACATATATTGAAACATTTGGGAGGGACTATTATACACAAACAGGAGAACGTGTCGTTTTGCATGCTTGTAATGTGAGTTTAGATAATGAGAAGTTATTTTGTGGTCTTCTTACACCTGTATTGCGGTTTGTTTACTATCACGTGAACTAGCATATAGTAGCTGGGGCATACGCCGAGCAAAGTCTGTACAGTACGGTTGCTGTTAACATATTCGATCGGGCACTAAGTTTTAAAGCCTGCTTATAACTTGTTTCTTATCATTGTAAACACTGAACTGTGTAAACAATGTACTTGCTACTACTACCGTGTTTTGCAGATGACAAGCGGTTTGTTCTTCTCCTGCTTAGATACGCGGTCCAATCAGAGACGGCGAGACGGAAGGAAGACCCTTCCTGCTAGCGGTACTACTTTAGCTCGTACACGTGATTGGCGGTGAAGGAAAACGCTTCTCATTTGAAAAATACTGTACATTCAGTATTTAATAGAACTCATTTTCATTAGATCTTTAGGCCTATAATACCATGCCAATATATTAAAGTAAAAGTACTTATTTATTCCTTTACAATTTTGTTGTGCTTCTTAGCTTTATCAAATTGTGATCAAAATGTACTTTTATGACATCTCGCAGATGAAAATAGTTCCATTATCTACCGCTTTACTCCAAGAGTATCGACGGCGTAAGACCGAAGACCGCAGCAAACACATACTATTGCTGCCATTCACATAGGCTGTGGACTATCTAAAGAATTTTAGAGTTTCAGAATTATAGGCCCATATAATATTTGTATGTGTGTGTATATATATATATATCAAAACTCTAAAGAATTCCCATGCATGATGCTTGAAACTTACAAGTGGTTGTAAGAAATCGATTTCATGTGAATGCATTTTGTAATGCGACTGTAAACATGTTCTGTGAGTGCAAATATTCGCAATAAATAAAAAATTCAAGACTGCGACCTCTTACACAACGGACAAACTTTCTAACATTTACAAGGAATACTTTGTGGCAAGTTGTCCACAACAGCTGTTTCGTTCTTAACGCTAGGGGAATTTAACAACTGAAAGTTAGTGATGTGAATCGCGCACTCAGTAGAAAAGGATTTACACGAATGTACTTTTTTTTCGCAGGGTACACTTTAATGCGATTTCTAAAGACATTCAACACAAGTTTTACCTATAATATGCAATGAAATCTTCTTGGTGAAACATGGTTCCGCGTATTTTACTATAGGTTACTAAAATATCATTTGCTCCTATTGTGTATGGACAAGAGGAAGTAAACAATGTTAAGTGCTTTACAAGAGCAAAGAGCAGGTTAACAGCACTACAGGTCTGCAAACATCACGCTGGCGACACATAAACAACGGTTACTATGGCAACGCGATGACGCCAAGTCTCATAAAGCGATTTTAGGAACAAAGCATGCTTCAGAAAATACTGTGACTTAATATTATCACATTACAGCATGATATTAAAAGTGTGGGTCAAGAGATTGACTAGTGGGTTAAGAGACTGACTAGTGGGTTATAAAAAAGAACTATACTAAAAATAATCTCTACACAAATATGTAATAACAGAAGCTTTTGTTATTCAACCCGTCAGATTTGAAAGCAAGAATATGAAAATATAATTCTCATATTTAGCAGAAATGACCTTTAAGAACTTTCCATCTGAATAATAAAAATACGATAAAGACATTGGAGCTGGTAATCAAAAAGAAAAAGAGATCTCACATTGCTTCTGAACACAAATGAATTAAATGCAGCTAATCCAAGGCGTTACTTATTTAGACCCTGGTGCCCCCAAGGCTGAAGAGTTACCTTAAATCTCTGCAAGCCGAAAATGAATCCTGGTCCATCAACTATTAATTACTTCCAAATGAGCAGATTATTTATTTACCAAATATGCTAAATCGTCGATTGAAATTTTTGCAATATCTTCCCTTAAAAAGTTAAAAAGAGGATCATGAGATGGGAAATGAAAAACAGAAAATTAAAACCACTTAATTTGATATATGATGGTAAGATGGCAGTCCACCTCTTCGGGAGATGCCTAACGCGAATAAGTTATAAGATAATTTCTTTATGTGATTTTTCGTCTTCGAGATGTGCTATTCACATAGGCTACTGATTAAGACGCAAAATCACAAACACAGACACATAGACTCACATATACTCAGACAAACTCAGAGACACAGTATTATTTACTGAGAGGACTTCAAAAAAATGTAGCCTATTAAACGCGTAAACTCTCTTTCTAATATCTTGGTCGAAGGCAACAACAATTCCTTGAAATACAAGATAGCAGTTAGGCCTATAGGCTCTGAATAGTGCTGTGTTTGTTGTTTACTTACTTGTTTGGAAGTCTGTTCTTATTCTGCACACTTACCTGGAAAAGATTAAAAAGCAATATTTAGAACAATCAGTTAAACCAATCTTTAATTTTACAGATCAGTGCAACAAAAAAGTGCGATAAAAATAGCCGAAGCAATAATTACGAACATTTGTACATTTGTACAGACTACGAAGTACGAACTTTGAACATTTGTACGACATCTATTGTACAGACTTCAGATGTAAAAAAGAAGTGGAGCTTAAGTATAGTCTAGTAACTGCTAACAATCCTATATTTAATTAATTCTTGCTTCCCAAGAATATTTTCAAGTCGGCGCCTGATATTTTTAGTTCAATTAAGCTATTCCAACTTCAAAGGAATGTCTGTATCATAGGCGCCGACTTTTGGGGGCAAGGTACTTTCTGCCCCCAACATTTAAGATTTTATCATATAAGGCCTATGTATAGCTACTAAAAATCCAATTCTTGCCTCTTCCAAAATGTTTTCAAGTCGGCGCTTCTGACAGTTGGTATTATGTGAAATACAAATTTTACCTCTTGGTGTTTGAATGATTTGGAACCTTTGAGGGAAAAGATTGTCCTTAAGTACTTTACATCTCTCTTTCTCTCTCTCTCTCTCTCTCTAGCTATCTCTCCTCATCTCTCTATCTGTCTCTCCCTCTGTCTAACTACATTTCTCTCATTCTCTTTCTAGCTATTTCTCTCCATCTGCCTACCTGTTTCTCCCTCTATCTAACCACCTCTCTTTCTCTATTTTCCATTCTGTCTCAGACTCTCTCAAATGCAGAAAGTCTTTTCGATGCCTGCAGGAATGTTGGATTAGAAATTAATACAGAAAAAAACTAAGCATATGGTCATTGAACGACAAAATAATGCTCCACAAAATATTAGAATAGCCGGTAAATCGTTTGCACAAGTGAAGGATTTCAAATATCTTTGAACAGTAATTACAGATTCAAATAATATTAAGGCAGAAGTTAAGTGTAGACTCAAATCGGGAAATGCTTGTTTTTATGCAGTTCAGAAACTCTTATCGTCTCGTCTTTTGTCCAGAAACCTAAAAACTAAGATTTATAAGGCTATTATCCTGCCGGTTGTATTATATGGATGTGAGACATGGCCACTAACTGAGCTGGAAGAACATAGTCTGAGAGTGTTTGGAAATAGGGTACTTACAAAAATATTTGGGCCCAAGAGGGATGAAAATGGGGACTGGAGAAAATTGCATAACATCGAGCTTCAGGACCTATACGCTTCACCGGATATAGTAAGGGTTATTAAATCGCGAAGGATGAAATGGGCTGGACATGCTGCACGCATGGGGGAGGAAAGACATATCTCAAAAGTATTGACTGGGAGACCTGAAGGGAAAAGACCACGTGGAAGACCTAGACGTAGGCGGGAGGACAATCTTAGAACGGATTTATGGGAAGTAGGATTTGTGGGGGATGATTGGATGGAGTTAGCACAGAATAGGGTTGAATGGTGGACTCAGGTAAGCGCGGCAATGAACCTTCGGGTTCCATAAAATAGATAATTTCCTTTAGCTTGCTTAGGAATTATATATTGCCATTGAGTAAGTGAGTAAGTAAGTAAGTAAGTAAGTTAGTAAGTAAGTAAGTCTCAGACTATCTCTCTTTCACTCTCTCTATCTTTCTCTCTCCCCCCATCCGTCTGTCCATCCACTTTATCTCTTTTCTGAGTGATGATTTAATCCGTTTTATAACAAAATGAAAGGAATGTTATGGATGATCTTTAGAGCAGATATCAAAGTCCATGCTGTACCAGTCAAATTGAAATGATCCAATTCTCATGGGAGAAATTGTAATCATCCATATTATATGAGGGATATTCGTGAAATTAATTAATTGTTGACCTATGTGGTGACCTCTCTCGTTGATTTCCTGCAGGCATTGCTTCACACTTGCCATTGGCAGCTGAAGGATTTAGAAACTAGCCTGTATAAAACTTTTAATTTACATTTTAAGATGCACACAGTGTTTTGTTTATCAATGCTTGGTACAGCACTTCTTATAAAAATATAGTCCGTTCACTGGTATTCGAACATCCTGGTTTAGTGCAACTCTGCACTGAAAACCTTTTCTCCTCTTCAGACTGTTGTGGGCTGATACCTTGAACCCAATTTTTTATTTTTTATTTTATTTTTTTTTAGCCTGGAACACGACAGCCTGAAAAGAGGAAGTTGGTATGTCACCTGAGTAATAACTTTTAGAGCAAGTTTATGTGTGATGACATAAGGGCCCGGATTCTTGAGTTTAAAACTATTTTGTTCCTTCTCAAATAATTGCGATATATTAGCTTAACTGTTCATTTAATTGCACGGTAGTCACATAGTTCAATCTTATAAAACTTAAAAATGGTTAATAAGACGTTAAAAACTAAAAATGGTCTAAACTGTTTTTAATTAAAATACTATAAAATACTCAATAAACTAATAATATGTCATTAATCCAATTATCATTGTTCAACTAAAAACTAACCTTTAAATGTTTGCCTCCATTACCAGTAAATTTGTAAGAGGAAATATAGCACTGCATATTGTCATTTTGTAATCTTGTACCCCACTGTCCCGGCAAAGGAAATTGTTAGTGAAACGAAATGTCGGTATCCTTAGAAGAAAATTAATGTGATTTCTAATTTGCAGTTTATTCATAATCTTTGCTCCAGCAAGATACAGGAAGTCAAGTATTGTGTAAGTTAGCTCATTGGGTTTATGTGGTGGAGTTGGAAATTACAGGGATAATTCTAAAATTTATTGTTTTCTTTAAACTACAAACTATTCAAGATTAAGCGAAACGTATTCCTATAGTTTTGAGAATCAGAGCTATATAAATTGGAAGCAAAAATAAGATAAATTAATATATCTGTTTCAATGTGTTTACTGCAGTTATTAATGCGAAACTAAAAAGTTATATGAAAATTATAAAAAACTAAAATAAACTACCTTAATATAAGAAAAAACTAATACAGGGATCATAAAAAAAATATGCGGGCCCCTAGTGATGAGTGACGACAAGGTTACGCCACACCAGTAAGTTCAAAAATACTAGCGAATTTAAGCTACTACACTGTTGTTGTTGTTAGTATTATTATTATTCATAATTTAAACTGGCCATATGACCTCTTCCATTTCACCAGGAAAACTAGAGACTACATATAACAAACAATGCAAAATCTGATAAATAATTAAATCTTAAATAATGTACATGATACAAACAATAAGAGTATTAGCCTATACTGTACAATGATTTACTTACAAATTTTGATAAAAATTAAAATTAAATGTGTTTTAGCAGGCTTAGTAATGTAGTAACCTAACACTAGGTGGGCAGTTCAGATTACCAAACGACAAATTTTCTTATAACCACTTAATTTAATTACAATATTTTGAGGAATAAGAGTAAATTATTAATAATACCAAAATAATACAATGATCCTGACTATTTTAAGCTAACTAGGTCATGAATAATAAAATTAATATTCGTTTTGTTCGTGAATATTGTGGTACAATTCTACAGTATCTGATATGACGAGGCAACAAATTCCAAAGGCGAGAGATAGCTGTACTTTGGTTGTTTATGCAATGTGTATGGAAAGTGACACTTTTATGAACGCGCGAGAAATTTTCAGAAGGAGCCGCCAGGCGAGTTCTGAAAATTTTTTCGCATATACGTATAGAGAAAATATTGTGATCGTGACAAAAAATCGAAATCGAGATAACACCGGAAATGCATGTTTCACGATGCCTAGAAACCGAAAAAAAAGTGTTTTTGGAATGACGTCTGTCCGTCTGTCTTTGGACAAACACAGCGGGACAAACAGTTCATTGTATTTACTTCATTTTTTTTAATTAAGAACTTTTCGGATTTTCATCGAACCGCCCAGGATTTGAGTTTTATAACTGAAATATTAAAGGGACTTTTCATGAAAAAGTTTTGAAAAATTTTGATTTTCGAAAAATCGGCTCTAACGATTTTAATAAAAATTTAAAATTGGAAACTCTTATCTATGACTAACAAAATGCGTATATCAGTTTTTCTGAAAAATGACTTAGAGGGTACTTGACTCGTATCTATTTTCAATTTTTCTACGCTATCTCCATTACATTGCATGATTCATGGAAACTTAGCACAGTCAAGTTGTAGAGAAAATTTAAAAGAACATTTTTTCTCCAATGCACTTCTTTATAAAATTAATAGGTATCAAGATAAAAACGAAATAACATTACTTAAATGCGAATTTCAGAACATACATTTTGATTAAAATGTGAATATTCTTCTGTTGCCCATAGTAAGAAGAATACTATAATCTAATTATTGTTGTGAAACGTAGTCAGTTTACCACAGTCTAATGAACACACCAAAATGGATTAGAACGAGGTGGTATAGGGTAGAGGTCCTGGGTTCAAATCGAATTTCGTGGACACCCAAATTGACCAGTAGGCTCTTGTAATAAACTCATTCGTGCAGCATTTGCTTCTATTGTTCGGCTATATCTCAATGTATCCTGCATTTTTGCCTTTGAGGTTGAGGAAACCATGCAAACCCCAAGTTATTGTTGTTATTATTATTATTATTATTATTATTATTATTATTATTATTATTTCACGGTAACATATAGCATTAAACATAAAGATCGACCCTGATGCTTTCCGTTCTAGATACTTGTTAGTTTTATGAAAATGTAATAAGTAAAATGTAATTGTCTCTATAATTTACTTTTTTCTCTACTAGCCTTTAACACGTATATGCGAGAAAGTTTGTGCAACATATTTTTGCACCAGTTATTTTAGAAGTAATACGAATTAATTATCAGGGTCTCCTGATAATTATTTAGTAGTGGGGGATTTAGTGAAAACTGCGATGCTAGGGCCCGTTGCCGTGGTATATAAAGTTCTATGTGGTCGCCTTTTTACAGTTATTGTAACATGCGAGTTTCTGAAATTAAAATCTAAATAATATGAGCTCGGAAAGCGACGAAAGTGACATACAGGAATCAGCAGATATGTAGAAGATTGTGTAAAAGAAGAGCTTAAGACCGCAAATGGTATTTTTGGTTGTGAAAAGGCGCAGATGAGTAATGTATCTCAACTAAATGAGTAGACCTTCAGCATTGATTGTGATGCTTCCGCTGTTGCTTAAAGTCACGCTGTGTGAACATAGTGAAATCTCGATCAGTACAGCATCAATCAATTTGTTAAAAGAAAACAGAAAATTCTGTTGTAAGTTATGTTGAATACAAATTGTTGTAACTTAATTTTGTAAATAGTTATTATAAAATGTTACAAGATGTTATAAAACTAGTGTAATAGAGTAGTCAAAAAAGCTTAAAATCTCGAGCTCACTGAATAAAAAGGAATTATGGGTATTTGAAATTGTTTCATGTGTAAAATCTGTCGATTACTTATATATTGCGTTGTAGTTAATACTTTTGATATTATCATGACACAGCAGTCAAGAGTAATCGGCTATGTCCTTTTCGATTTGAGAAAATATACATCTTAAGGTACAATTTGGTATAAGATTATCTTAAAAACCATGCATGGTTAATTACTATGTAAAATAGCAAACAGTGACTTTTTGTGCAACTCGTAATGGTGATAGTTTATTAATATTGTTAGACTTAAATGTTCTGACAATCTGGAAATAGATTGTAATTTGTATTTAATCCCTCACACCTCCGTTAATAATAACATTACGACTCTAAACATAAATTAGCAGAACAAGAAATTAACTGTTTTGTGCATCATTAAAATCGTTGTCCAAATTTGTCCCACCAAATTTTGAAAAACAAATTTTAAATATTTACAAAAAATAAAAAAATAAAAAAATAAAAAAAAATAATAAAAATAATAATAATAATAATAATAATAATAATAATAATAATAATAATAATAATAATAATAATAATAATAATAATAATAATAATGCTTTCCATGTAGTATGGAGGAGAAGGCATAGTAATCTGTTCTAGTTGTTCATCATTTATGACATGTAATAGCCAAAAGTGGTTTTCATTATATGCTAGAATGTCCCACCTGTAATTATGAAATGGCTGACTAGATGAAACCGGGTTTCCCTATTAGTGGAGGTCACGAAGGGAGGGGAAGTAGGGGAATGACATCACACCTTGGGAGAACTGTTCCCAAGACCTGCTGTTGAGGTTTATGTATTTATTTATTCTGTTTATTTTTTTCTGGCAGAAATATATATTATGTATTTATTTAAGAAATATACCGGAGGTGATTACAATTAAATGCCAACGTTTCTGAACTATCGAATACATTTTCCATAAAATATTATGAGAGATTCTCCCACCTAGGTGGAATATAAAAAAAAGAGGATGTGTCTTTATCATTTTTTGTAAGAATCGATAAAGCAAATTCTTGAGTGAATCAGGTCTATGACTGACTGATTTCAGACACATTCTTGGGCTGTGGGTTATTCGTACAAATCGAAAGAAAGATGCAAATGAGCTGAATATTCACAATAAATAAAAAGAATATTGCTACGATTCAGTTATGAGTATTAAATTATTTTCTATTATCTCCTCTTAATGTCTAGATGCATTTTCCTGAAATTATTTTCTACCGTATCATATTGTTTTGCACGATTAATGTATTGCTTCTTTGTATTTTAGCCGTCATCCTGGTTGTGAAGAACTAGAGACTCTAAGGGAATGAACTAAGTTTCTGCTCAAAAGGAAAACTGCAAAGAGTAACCCACCATCGTAAGATCAGAATCTTCATTGCAACTAAGATGAGAAGATTGAAATGGGAGGTATATGAGGAAGTCGTTTGTATGGCGGATGAAGGATTTATACGAAGAACTGATACTGTGGCCTAAATCGGCAAAAATAGAGAGGGTTAATAGTAGATCCCACTGTACAGTTTGAGTAGGATGGCCAACAAGCCCTTAAAGTAGATGAAGAAAAGAAGGCAATTTATGTCCCATGCATTCCTCACTTAAGTGAGAAATACAGTATTTCTATAACTGTTTGGGAGGTAAAGGTTCTTCTTTTTGGTGCTCGTGAACATTCTTTATGTTCGCAAAACCAATATCTGAAATCACTCCAGTTTACGACTGAAGACATACGACATACATCATTAAGTATATTAAAGGACTCACTATCTATCCTTCAATACCATTTATATTGTAACTTCTAAAGTTTAAAACGATTCTGTTAACATGTCCCTTCCTTTTGTAAGAGTTTAGTCTTTAATAATAGTTATAATTTTGTATGTTTTGTATTCTGGATTTAAGTGGCCAGCAGCGGATGGCGACCATATGTCCATTTGTAATGAATATAATAATAAAAAAAACGTATCTCACATTTTATTAAACAAATATTTATTCAAATGGAAACCACGGGTTAAATTTCGCATAATCTGTGTCTATTTTCCTCCAGGGATTCTGAGTCATTGCTAAGACATGTAACCGGTGAGGCTGACTCAACTTGGCGGGAAAGATTAATAGTCCATTTAAAAAAATTAGGAATTAAAATCAATTGTTGCCTCTTGATTTATCCTCTCCTTTCAGTGCTTCAGGGAAAGGAAACAGTTCTAATGACCACATGCAATAAGACAAGGACATGGACGAATTTTCTGGCATAACTTATGTGATCAACACGACTAAGGGCACCGTAAAGATTCAAGGCAATAGGCAGAGAATATTCAGAAAATGTGGTAGGTCTTATCTGGTATTTGCTCATGTAACTGGAGGTTTCTCCTAGAAACCATAATCAGATTATCTCATCCTTGATTTTGAATCCTCGACTTCCGAATGTGAAACCTCGATGTTACCGCCTCAGCCATCCCACTCGGCATAAAAATCCTAACAGAGCCATATTATTATTGAATTCCCAAAAATACAGAACCCTATTTTACCAGATGGCATATTAGGGTTATAGATTAAACATATATACAGAGTATACAGTAAACTACATATACATATTACAATTTTGCAAAAACACTATTCATGAAACTTAAAACAACTTTGTAACTTTGCTTATTTAAGAAGAGACGGGAGATTGGTGTAGTAAAGTCAAAATTTAGAAAATTTAAATATAATATTAACTGATAACGTTCGTGCGTAAATAATGGACAATGAAATAAGAGGTGCTTAACAGATTGACTTTCCTCTTTACATTTACAATTTGCAGAGGTAGAAATTTTAAATCTATGTAAGTATTCACCAAATTTCCCATGCCCTGTTAAGAATTGAGTCGTAATATAATCCGGAATCAAAAGTGTACAAGCCATTCTATCTTGCACTCTAGGGAAAAACAAATCTTTCGTTGTGCTGCCGTTATTCGTTTCTTGCCAAATCCGATCCCATTGGCTGTGCATATGTTCTCTTAATGTTTTCTTAATGAAGGATATAGGGCATAAACTATAAGAAGTTTTAACATTTGAAGAAGCACCTAACTTAGCTAATTCATCTGCTTTCTCATTTCCTAAATTTCCCATGTGACCTCGGACCCAGGTTAAACAAATATGAATTGTGCTTGTATTTAGTGCATGTCTAATGTCTGTGGCTAGTGCATCCTTATTATATTTATCATCTACAGCTTGTAAAGCCGACTGTGAGTCACTGTTTATACAAGCACTATTGCTACTATCAATACACCATTTAACAGCTTCTTTTATGGCGAACAATTCCGCTTGAAACACAGAACAGTGTGACGATAGTTTATACAAAGCAGAATAAATTTCAGAAGCACTATTATCATAAACCACAAAAGCACATCCCACCATAACTTCCTGAGTTTCACAATTAATGTAACGTGACCCATCTGTATAAATGTAGTAAGAATGTTGGTCTACAAGTTCAGAACACAATTGCATGAAACTGGTGTTATAATGTGCTGGATGGCCGAGTAAACTCCAATGTACCGGTGTTTGTAGTTGTAAATGGGAGACAATATCGGGGATCTTTCGACCTCTCTTAATATTATTTATACTAGCCAAGAAGAGTCCACTCAAATATAAGGGCTCTATGGCAGCTATAATTTGGGCAGCATCAGTAGAAATTGTACGATAACCTCTTATCATTCGTAGAAGAAATCCTCTTTGTATTTGCTGTAATTTTTTCTGAGCCCATTTTTTATGTAAAATTTCTTCATAGGCAGCAACACAATATAAAATCAGAGGCTCAATCGCTCCGCGATAAATAATTTTCAGTATGGAGTAATTAAATCCCCAACTAGGTCTGGACGCCTTAGATAAGTTAAGAAGTAGTTTACTGGCTTTGTTGGCAATGTGATTCAAATGTGATCGAAATGTTAGCTTTGTATCTAGTATTACACCCAGATAGCAAAAGCTGTCAACCATTTTAATGTTTTGTCCATTCATTATGAAATTCACAACGTCTATTTTCCTTCGCTTGGTAATCATCATAGCAGAAGTTTTCTCAGGATTAAATTGAAGTTTATTTGTTTGACCCCATTCAAAAATGACCTGTAGCCCATTATTTACTTTGTGCTGTATATCTCCAAAAGTGCTTGATTTTGCAAGCAGTAAAGCATCATCTGCATACGCTATTAAGCTGCAGTCTTCTGGAAGCGTTTGTTTAAGAAGATCATCATATAATATGATCCAGAATCCTGGACTGCAGGTTGACCCTTGGGGGCAGCCACGTGTAATACCTTTGGTTACTTTCTGATCACTTATGGCAAGCCATAATAATTTAAATATTAAAAATGGGCATGAGTCGATACCAGATTCTCTCGATACTCGATACCGTTACATGATTTTTCCTCGATACTCGATACTACGATACTCGATACCGTCAACATTTCCAGTTTCAATAAATAGGTACATTAAAAATTAAAAGTTGAGAGAACTATGTAATACCAACTAAATTAATTAAGTGTGCATATTTAATTAGACATAATTTAATATCATCAGTACCCTATAATTATTTTCAATCTCTACATTAAAACTAAAATTAGTTTTTGAAACAGTCCACTTACAAGTTTTGTTAAAAAATTACAATGGGGTGTGGACAGTCAGCTTGCTTGTTGGTTGTAATTGAAACGTTTGACAGGAAATGAAACAAAAGTCACAGAGTGGTTTTCTCCATTTCAAGGAGAAATAGAAGTATTTAATATAGGCATATTTAGTAGACTACTAAACGCAGAAAGAGATACCGCATTTCCTTAAATTGCAGAGTTACCAAAGTATCGAAAAAGTACCGAGCGAGTTTTCTGAAGTATCGCTCAATGTTAATACCTTGCAAGTATCGAGGTATCGAAAGTATCGAGGACCCATCCCTAATTAAAATCATATGTGTTGGAGAAAAGAAGAGCACCAAGATCTGTAGGAATCTTTGAGATAGTTGACTCAGACTTTCATCAATGGTAAGGTAAAAGTCATCCCGATACAGGCCATGGAGGCCCAGAGGGTTCCAGGAGGTTGAGGCTCCCAGATTTTGGACATTCGGCACATGAAGGTGGTAAGGTTGTCAGCCTTACGCACCGGCCGCCTTCACCCCCAGGATTGCTCCTGGTACTCATTTCTGTTAGAGGCTGAGTCGACCCCAGGGCCATAGTGCCACCAGAAGGATTAGGCCAATTGAAAAATCTCAACGACCTCATCGGGAATCGAACCCGCGACCTTCCGGTTTGTAGCGCAGCGTTTCATCAATGGAGCTACTGTTATAAATCAATGGTCAAATTGATTGCTTTCAGGTGAACCAGTCAAATAATATATGCCTACTTAAGAAAGAACTGAAGAGGCAGGTGTTGCATCACTTAGCTGCAGGAATTGAAAGTGGTCTCCTGAGAGAGCAAGTTCAGTTGGATGGATCAGGAGCATTACTCTGATTGCACTCACGGATCACCACTTCTCAAAATTGCCGGCTCAGACTCGCTCTAACAGATTGCTTCTGTAGGTACGCATAAACACGGGCAGTCCGTTTTCAAAGAATACTGAATCTCAAGATGAAGAAACATAATTTTTTTTTGCAAACAAGAAACAGAACTAGTACTGGTCAATTACTTGGTCTAAATTATGGTTTCAAAATCGATAGGCTTAATATTCTCATTGCAGAATATCTTGATTCTATCAGTGGCGGATCGTGGGTGTAGAAACAGGGTGTTGCACTATTGTACAGGAACTAAATACATACAAATACATTCTGATAATATATAAATACTCGCTTCGCTCCTTTGGGGGTCTGCCTCCAAACCTCCAGTGTGGTTTTCATCTTCAATACAGTGTCAGTTTATAAAGAAGTCTTTGTATTTAATTACTGTTTAGCCATACTTAACCTTTGAAAAAAGTGCAGAACGACTTGGTTTCTAGCTCATCTGGAAGTGAGTCAACATTAATGCCAGTGAACATTTTGAAATTTGGGGGGGTGTAAAAAGTTAAGATTTTGAACTTTTTGGAACTTTCCCGTCGATTATAGGCTAAATGCTATAAGGCTGCCAAATGTCGAGTTTTTAGCTCATGGAAAAGTGGGTACATTAATGTCAGTGAATGGGCGATTTAAACTGTGCTAGATGTGAATGGCGTTAGGCTAAACAGTCAGTTTTTCCACACTTGTAGGGCTGCTAGAATCGCCAAATTTGGCATACTTATGAAAGTTGGATGTACCAATATTTCTGCCACATTTTATGACTCTAGCTGTTCAATAAGTTGTACAAAATTACATAATGTATAGAAAATGTGCACAATTTAGTTAAAATAAAAATATCAAACTCTATCTAAGGTATAACCGATGGCGATACAACAAAAAGACACAGGAGCAACTTGTAGATCTCCCAAAATTCGTTACTGGAAGTACAATCGTTTTTGTGATAAGACTTACCGTTTACCTACTTGGTCTATAAGCTTCCAAAAAAAAAAAAAAATGGTCTGCAGCGACGTTAAAGCTTCACCCGCCATTTTGAAGGTTTTTTGAGGGTCATAGAATAAAATAATAACTTTTTAGCATTTTACCAATGTTTTAAGGCTAAAAGCTGTAAGTGTGCTAAATTTCAAGTTCCTAGCTCATCTGGAAGTGAGTAAACATTGCCAGTAAGTCAACCATGTGGCTTTATATTATTGGGATACTATAGTGTGCATGGTCTCGTGGTTAGCGTCGCTGGCCATGGATCCACAGGCTGGGTTCGATCCCCAGTACCTACTCGAACTTTTCTGAGGTAAGGAGGTCTCTAACGGGGTGTACCAGCCTCGTGATACAAATTGAGGAGCGACTTGATTGAGAAGTAGCGGCTCTGGTCACGGAAACCGTCAATAACGGCTGTGTGTATCGGCATGCTGACCACATGCCCCCAATACTGCTATCTGCCTATGGTAGATGACGCAGATTCCTACAGAGATTTAGAGTCATGGAGTTCAGTTTAGTGTCTAATAGAATGGTGAAATTAGCAATATAGATCTCGCCACAAAGTAATTACATTGGCAATTGGCATCTCTGTAAGGGACTTCATACCTCGTGCTCTTGGTAAAAAGGAAATCTTATGCAGCCGACGCGTGAGAAGCTCGTGTGCTTGAGAGCGCTCTAGCGGTGAAGACAAGAATCACGCTTTGTCGTTGCACCTTGCCCTGCAACACCCAAGCCCTGAAAGTACGGGAGATTTACCAGGGCCCTATTTCATAAAACTCTACAGGTGTGACAAATACGACAATTATGTCAAGTCTGACAAATTTGTCAATATGTCACGACAATTGTATTTTTCATAAATATTACAACTTTTCCTTACATTACAGGCAAATTAATGTAAATTGTCAGACTAAAAGAACCCATTTCATAAACGCGACAATTTTATGTCAAACCTAAAGAATACTTTAGTACACTGTAGATGGCTCTCACATACATGTCTCAACATCGAATATGATACCTAAGCAATCGATTATTACTATCAAAAATAATTGAATTATATTTCTCTTTTAATACAAAGTCACTGAAATTGAAAGTTAGGTTAATCCATTGCCTAAAACACTGGGTGGCTTCATGTCTATTTCTTCACCACTTTCACTACTACCAATATCACTACTACTAGTGTTCATTATTAACAAGGCAATTTAGCAAGTTTATTAACAAAGTTTAAATCACAAGAAAGTTTGCCAAGTTATGCCACACATTTACATAACCTACTCTGTTGGCCTACATATGAAAGATTGCCTGTCACTTCTGTAATGACAATTCTACATTTTTGTAAATTTGTAAATATGTCAGCAAAAATTAATGTTTCTTAAATGATAGGTATCCTAAGATTTGACATATTTGTCAGACTTTTACCTGTAAACTCAAAAGTTTTGAGAAACAGAAATATGTAAAATTGTCATACAAATCTACAAAATTGTCATGACATTTATGTAAAGTTGTCACCTTTTATGAAAAACACAATTGTCAAAATGTAAACCTGTAAGACAATTTTATGTCACCTGTCACCTGTAAAATTGAACCTTTTATGAAATAGGGCCCAGGCAGTCAAGCATCTCGCACACGGGTAGCACACGCTGCTCGCCCGCAGAATGAGGCAGGAAGTCGTTGCAAATCCAAAGCAACGACCAACCCGAATTTACATGTTTAAATGATTTAAAATGGCAAAATATCTTGTGAAGCATGTTTTCGGCCAATAAGAACCCACCACAAAGGCAATTTCGAAGTAGTTTAATAGTATAAAGTAATAAAAAATCTAAATATTCTTTACATTAAAAACTGGTCGTTGTGCAACACTGCAACATGATCAGAGGCCGCCACTGGATTCTATAAAATACAATGTAAACCAACATTTAAGACAAGCCCACCAATTAATTTGTTTGATCTTAATTTGTTCTAGCTATTTCTATTTCTAAATGGTTAACATAAATATAAATCTATTTTGTAAAAATTTGTTTAGGCTAACTGTTTTTGATTAATGTGTTAATTTTTGCATAATATATACTATGAACATTTGGTTCATAGGGCTATGTTAATTTTTGCATATACAGTATTTTTGTATACTTCTCTTTTTCTCTCTCTTATTATCAAAAAAGTTAACTGAAACCCATAAACACGAAATCTGCTTATCTGAAGGCAAGATATTGAAAATTTCTAAAATATTAAATATAAATTGTTACTGTCAATTTTTTAAACAATTAAAATAATCATTCAACAAAATGTATATATTACATTATATAATTTCATGTGACGTTACGTCCACAATTCTCGTTCAATTTTGGTCTTTATACGCCCACTCTTAAAAATTGCATCCACCATACAACATTGTTCTAAGGTATTTTAGTCCAATCTATACACTAATTATGTTCAGTAATTATCTTCAGTTGTTATAAATGATTGTATCTTTGTGTTCAAATGAAGAAACTAAATAGACTATCCTTTACTTTAAATGAAGAAAGCGCCATTACTGTCGTTGAAAGAATCATTTTCTGAGGGCAAAAAGAAACCGGATGAAATGTCTGGGCACAAAATGAAAACCGACTATGTAGGAGTGTGGGCAATATGGAGTGAACTAACCACGTACTGATTAAAATTTCAGCCTTCGAACAAAAGCACCTTATTTTAGAAAAGTCCATTTTATTTAGACCGCCTGTATGGCCTAATGGTTAGCTTTGCTGATTACGGATCCGCAGGTCTTGGTTCGATTTCGGTACCTTTCGGGTTTTTCTGAGTTAGGAAGGTCTGAAACGGGATGCGCTCAATGTCGTGGCACCAACTGAGAGGCTTCTTGATTTTTAAAAAGAGTAGGGTCTCCAGTCACGAATGTCACCCATAATGGCCGTGGGTGTCAGCATGCTACCAAATGACCACCAATCCTGTCATTTGCCTGTGGTAGGCCAAGTCCCACAAGGGATGTAGTGTAGCGCCACCGGATTTCCATATTATAGAACACAAAATACGATTTTCGAAAAAAAAAAAAATTCCTAGGCAAAAGACGTCCGTTTTTAAAAAGTAACTTCACATACCATACCTAAAATAGAACTTATTGCTAAAAATGAATTTTCGACTGTACGTGTGTGAATTGTTCAATGACTCGGGAGGCAACAGAGAACATTGAACTATACCAGAAGCAATAATTTTAATTTTTATTCGTATTATATTTCATTATTAGAAGTAAAAAATTGTCTGTAATTTATTGCTAGCTACCTCCTGGGTATTTATGTTTTGTATTTCTATTAAGTCTTTATTTTAAAATTTTGTCGTATTTTAGATAAGTTACGTCACTTTTTTTTCACTTTGCTCTTCGCCTCTTCTCCTTTTACACTCTGCTCTCCATTGGACTTGCACCCGTGCACGAGCAACCTTGCTCATTCTGGTGTATTTTATGAACATACACATATAATATAACATGGTATATTATAAAATAAAAATTGTAATTTTTTATGTTTAAAATTTTGTCTTTAAAATTTGCATTGTTATTGTATCTTTGATAAGTCATAAATAAATAAATAAATAAATAAAATACATATAATTTAATGTTGTGTTCCGAATGTGGAAAAATTGGTTCCAACCATACAACTTATTAGTAAAAGACTAAACTTAATGGGGACACTATAGCCTTTTGAGTTTTGGTAAAAGATAGTAATTTTTTCCATATTTCAAATTTGATGCCAAAAATTACGGTTTCATGAGGAATACATTAGTGAAGATTTCGTCTCGATATCTCTATTCTAAGTGTGTTTACTTTAGTGTTTTTAAAAGTGATGCGCTCAGCCGTGGACTTTAAATCAATTTATATTTTGTGTTTATTGAAAATTTCATGTTGATAGTTATTACAATTCATGTTATTATCCGTTGGTAAGGTAATTCAGGTAACAGAAGGCCGCAGTTATAAGGGAGCTTCTAGTAAGGTTAGAAATTCAGTTACATTATATAAATAGTTTTATGTTCAGTAAGCACTTCAAAAACTTTAAAGTGATTTTAGCGCAAATCTTTTTTTTCTTGTTTACATTTTAACTTACTAATGCTAATAAGATCATGAGTACCAGGAGCAATCCTGGGGGTGAAAACGGTCGGTACGTAAGGCTAATAACCTTACCACCTTCACGGACAATCCTACCACCTTCACGTCCCGAATGTCCAAAAATCTGGGAGCCTCAACCTCCTGGAACCCTCTGGGCCTCCATGACCTGTATAGGGATCACTTTACTTTACTTTACTTTACTAATAAGATCTCTCCTAAATGGATAGACCTACAGTCATGAAACTTTGCACAGGCTACATAAATACATCAGATAGCCTACGTTAATGAAATTGATTATGTGTGACAAAGAAAAACGAATACTACAATTAAACAAAAATAAATGAAATAAAACAATTATGGGCATATTTTCAATACAACATTTTCAAAATAATTGTGAAAATTTTAACAGTATGTGCCTAGTATAAAAGTTTCAAGTTTCTGAAAACTGGAAAATAAGAAACTCAGTAGCGTATCTCCTTAAATACTAATAAATACAATTTAAATATAATTAATTTTAATAAGGTAATTTGGTAAAAGTGTAGAGTTCAGAATGTTAACAGATGAAAACTCATAATTGATAAATCACAAGGTGATTGAATTTAAAATAGGGTGTGCATTGAACATAAGAGTTAACATGAGAAGGTTGTTTCAAATCCTCTTTACGACTGAAATGGGAGGCACGTGGAAGACCGGAATTTGTTAATGGATCTCTATATATATATAACCTGCACGGAGGTCAGCTCGATTTAACATTCAAGAGCCGAGCATCAATTATAACACCTTGACGTCATAATCATATCAGCTTTCTTCATATCACAGTAATTTTAAGAGAACAGCTCATGTCGCAAGTTTAAACAATTAAGGGCACTGGGTAGAGCTGAATGTTGATTTTTTTATTTTTGGATTTAGCTTAGTTTTCTGCATCTAAAAATACATAGGTTTTATACCTTTGTAAATTTAAATGCCCAAATAATTGGATTTTAAAATGGCGGTGTACATGTCACACCATACATCCTATATTTTGTTTGTTTGTTTTTTAATTTTCCCGCAACCTTGTTTTTTGAACATTTGGTTTCATTTACTCAAAAACTACTTAAGATAGATGAAATTTTTCGTGCTAATGCAAACTACAGATTTCTTCAAAATGAACGAAATATTATCCAAACATATTAAATTGAAGTGGTGATAGCGTGGAACCACATGTGTAATTTTTATACAAAAATTAAAGACAGGAATGTTTTACATTAAGCTTGTGTAATAGGGTAGGCTATATACGATTTTTTTCTGCTCACTTTCTCAAAATGTATGTTCTTCACATGTGAGGAGGCAGAGGATTTCATTCTTCAATATTTATTTACACTAATGAATTATATCGATAGCTTTTCTAATTTGTCCAAGTCCCGTATCATTTACTTACAAAGTTACCTGTGACCACTGCCAATAATAAAATGTAGCCATGACAACTTTACATGGAATGAGATTTGGATTTGACAATTCTGTGTGAAAAGGTATTAAGTATCTTCGAAAACATTTGATTTTTGGCATTTAAAATCCAAATTTTGCAAAATCCTTTCTTAGTGTGCACTTACTTTATGAAACGAAGGCACTGTCAAAATTCCACGTCTCTGCCTATTATAGTTTAGACTCTACGTTGATTCTCTGTCAGTCAATCAGTCAGTCATTCATTCATTAAGTCAGGATAAAGCCTCTTATATGTATATAGAGAAGAGATGATACACAGCAAAAAAATTGATAATATTTCCAACAAGTTTAATTTCCTAAAAAATTACAAGGAATGCATAATTAAATAAAAGTACATTTAAAAAAATCAACTTCATTTATACTCCCATGAACATAGAGCTCATAGCATGAGTTCCAGGCTCTGTGTGAATACCAGTGCGTATGTAACTTTGGATGTGCAACTGTTTTCTATTGTTGATGCGTTTATGGCGTCTGTTAATTTCAACTTACATTCAGTTTTAATGAATATGATACAGGATAAAATAGCGGCTATGAGTCATCGTAAGTAAATATCCAATTCGGCATTTGTCTTTGCAACTGGGGAAACCATAAAAAAAAACTAAGTCAAATTGGCTGGCCATAGAGCTTGAAGCCAGGACCTATCGAATGCGAGGCAAAGACGCTACAATCTCGGCCACCTCGCTTGGTATGTACAGTCGAGTATATACGGAAAGTTTCCAATGCTTCTGGTTTCTTCTAGCATTTTTCTTCATTTAAAATTAGCATTGAATCTCCGAATCATCTGTGATCCACACCAGCTCTGGTTCAGTCAAACTCTTATTGGTTTGAATTCAAGTCTGAACTCACACATTAGCCTATGTGCGACGCTCAGGCTTAGGGGAGAGGTAAAATGGATGTGGAGTACGGAAACATTTAACTTGAGTGGGTAAAAGACGTGGCACTCAAGCTCGCACCAGACCTAGAATGAATCCGACTCGTATTGGTTTGTTGTAAAAAATTCCCCTCACCCCTCTCCTGAAGTTAAAACCGACCTGTGTTTATAGGTAATGTTTGACCTGTGTTTATAGGCAATGTGGAATCAGTAAATAATGTCTTGCACCATGTCGGTAACAAAATTATAGCTCACCCGGAAAAAAACGAATATCACTAAAGTTTTAACAGTTTTCTTTCTTTGGTAGTTAATTCAGATTTTAACGAACAGAAATAAATATGGAATAGCCTATTAATATGCAATTATTTCTTACAATTTTCCAGTTGAATTGTCACCTACCAATTACGTCAAATTAGTGTTACAGTTCCTTTAATTTAAAAGAAAAGTTAACTGTTTTTAAAACTTACCAATTCATGTACAGTTGTGTGTAAATATTACAACTGCATGGTCTAAACTTTCAAAGAAGATAAAACTAAGTATTTCAGGAAATTTGATTTGTGCGAAAAGTTATATATTTTTTTTTACTAAATAAAGTAGTAAATGTAATATGTCGACCCTGGAGGGATATTTCTTTATGTAATTACGTAAGCGTGGCCTATATAAAAGTGTCCGTTTATGTGCTTCAAAGATTTCTTTACGAAAAGTTAACTTGTTTTTTTAGATTTTTTTTATTTTGAGTATTTTAAATGAAATAATTTCTTTTGGAAACGGAGCTATTTATATTTTGTTATACAATTGTAATTAACCTAAAAACACTCGGAAATCCAAGATAATGGATTTAGGCTATAGCTTTCCTATAAGGATGGGGTACGCCTGGTGTAGAGGTTGAGGCACTTTGCTACAAACTGGAAGGTCGCGTGTTGGATTCCCGATGAGGTCGGTGGGATTTTTCCATTGGCCTGACCCTTCTGGTGGCACTATGGCACTGGGGTCGTTTCAGGCTCTAACAGAAATGAATACCAGGAGTATTCCTGGGGGTAAAAAGCGGCCGGTGCGTATGGCTGACAACCTTACCACATTCCTGTGGTGATGTCTCAATCTTGGAGCCTCAACCTCCCGGAAACCCTACGGGTCTCCATGGCCCAAACAGGGATCACTTTACGACTTTATCTCCCCCCCCCCCTATAAGCATCGTTCCTACACGTCATTTCGTTTGACTTATCTGTGGTACCCGGTAAGTGTTACTCTTTGGACGTCCTGAAGTACTAAGCATTTTCAGATCCACTGTTCCATAGGAATCTTGGAATGGTACTGGGTACATTATGTCTCTTAGAGAAATATTTGAAATAAAACTGGCCTCTGTGTCAGATTTTAATTTTTAATTTTATTTACTTATTTTACCTGGTAGAGATAAGACCATGAGGAAGCCCTATACCAGGATTCCAGAACTACAATTACAATATAATTATTAAAAAAATGGAAGAAAAATACAGTAAGAAAAAGTAAGAAAGTACTAGCATTAAAGACACTAAATGACAATAATAATAATAATAATGCTAATAATTAAAATTATAGTAAAACAAAATACTATAATATAAAATCATAAAAAAAACTTGCATCTTATAACTTTCTATGTACAAAGCGATATGCCTGAGTGAGTTGGGTATTCAAACAGTTTTCTTTTGAATTTTCTGGGATTTTGACAGTCCTTGACATTCACGGGCAGAGAGTTCCATAATCGTTCTGCGGAAATGGTGAACGAACACGAGTAAAGAGTTGTGCGATGGGATGGTACTGATAGTGTTAAGTCATGTCGTGAACGGGTGAGGAAATTATGAGAGGCGAGGGTACTGAAGCGTGATGGTAGGTAGCCTACAAAGGTGTCGAGGATAGAAGGAATACTGAATTCCCACTTAGGACTCATTTTCCTCTATAGCAAGATACAAATCCTGTTGTTGATCTGTGTAAGTATGTCACGCCTTGATTTTACCAAGTGTCCATGTGGTGTTATTTCAGAGTAGCGAATAGGATGTGCGAATTTTAATGAGTAACACTTTTGCGCCGTCATTCATAAATGGCGGTTTCATTGGCAATGTGTAACATGTTATGTACGCAAATAGGAGTGAGGGCGGACCTGGAGTAACTGCAAACAATGCGTCGTTACCATCTGAGCAGGAAGTCGCGTAGACGCCATTAACACCCTAAGTGGCGCCTATTAGCATCTCACTGTGGTCATACCTTTTCCATATTACTTCACAATTTGATTCTTTGTTCTGTTAACCTATGTCCGTAAATCCATTGTTCCTTTATTTTTCGCTATTCGCTTTCACTTTACGCTTCTTTCCTTTTCTTCTTTCGTGCCTTCAGTCTATCCTTTCATTCCTTATTCATTCGTTCATTCATGCATTCATTCTGAAGTTATGATTATTATTATTATAATTATTATTATTTAAAAGTTTCTTTCGTCTAGTCTCCTTTAATGAATTTCCATTGACAAATCACTGACCGCCTGCATAGTCTCGTGGTTAGAGTCGCTGGCTACAGATACTCAGGCCCGAGTTCGATCCCCTACTTCCTCGGATTTTTTTAGGTAGAGAGGTCTGGAACGGGGTGCACTCAGCCTCGAATGATAGAAACTGAGGAACTACACAATCGAGAAGTAGCAGATCCGGTCACGGAAACCACCATTAACGGTCATGGATGTCGGCATGCTGACCACATGACCACCATTCCTGCCATCTGCCCATAGTAGATGACACAGAGGTCGGATGGTAGGCCTAGTCCCTCCAGGGAAGTAGCACCATAGAGTTTAATTTCTTCACGAATCACTTTATTTATTCTTTCCTTTCGTTAATATCTTTCTTTTTTATTCTCTATTTTTCCTATTTTTCCTTCCGTTGTTCTTTCTATCGTACTGTTTTCTTATATTCTTTGCAATATTTTATTGTTTAGCTTAGCCTACTGGTAAGTTACTGGTTGTGAGTCACAGATTTCTTCTGTTTTTTTAGGAAACCTTCGTGTTTTTCTTCAGAAGACAGCTAGTAAACCTCAAGCAAACTGTGTCATCATACCCCAACCCAGCACTAATCGGATGGTTGGTATATGGTTTATTTAATGACGGGGATGTACTGCAACTTCGATCGTTGCCGGTGTGCCGGAATTTTGTCCCGTAGAAGTTCTTTTGCATCTATTGACATGGGAATGTCACATGTATGCACACATAAATCCCATCGACCTGAGCCGGGATCGAACCCGCAACCTGGCATAGAAAACCAGCGCGATACTAACTGCGCCACCCAGGCCGACAGCTCTAATCGGGTCAATAATGACCGCTTCCTTTATCTCTGACAAATCATAAGCTATTATAGGAGAAGCATTTGCAAGAGCCACCGTGGTTCATATTCCGACTGCCATAATAACAAATTCAGCGGTCGAATCCCACAATCTTCCATATTCAAATCCTCTTCAGGGGTAAAGCTAGTCACGACCCCATAATATCATTCCTGAATAGGCCATAGTCCGCTACGTAATGGGAGGAAATTAACAGTTCCGACATGCATAAAAAAAGAGCTGAAAGAAAAAGAAGAAGAAGAAGAAGAAGAAGAAGAAGAAGAAAAGAATAAGCAGAATGCAATGAAGGTCAAGGTAATTTATTTTTACTAAGAACTTCTTACTGTCACGGCCCACAAGATCAGGCGAATTTCTTTACGAGAGAAGTTGAACACTTTCAATTATTGACTTGTTTTCAAGGAAATCCAGGTGTTGGTGTGATACGGCTTCTGTTAATTTCAACTGATATTAAATTGTAATGATGGTACAGGATGAAACAGCAGCGATGAGTCATGGAAAGTAATATCCAATTCGGAATTTGCCTTTACCACTGGGGGAAACCATGAGAAAACCCAGTTAAATTTGCGGGCCACGGGGTTTAACCCGGGACGTCCGAAAGCAAGTTCAAGTCGCTACAATCTTCGTAACTTGGTTCGGCCAATGTACCTACTGGAATTAAACCAATATTGTTCTGAAATAAATATTGTACTTCCGTACACTCGTGATATAGTTGAATAGGCCTAACAGAGAAGTTAATGCTACGGCAGGAAAATGTGGAACCAAGACATTAGCTGATTGTGATTAACAAATCCTTGGCGTCAGAGCAATTAGACTCTGAACCGCAATACTAATCAGGAATGTGACGTCATGCGAGGATCAAGGTGAGAATGAATGAACAGTTACCATGCCTACCACCATCCCATATCTAATTATAATCAGTTCCGAACTGTGACTATATTTACCATCGACACTACTTACGCGAATTGTAATTTAAATAATAACAGGGTAGCCAAGAACATAGGTGCATATCATTAAAACAATGGACCAGAATATAGCACATATAATTTCTTTTTCCGCAATTATACAGCTTGATGTTTGTCTAGTGCCACTTCCGTTCATACTACAGGCAATTTTACTTAATTATTTTTTTTAGAACAAAGGAAGGCATATCTTAATTTACGCTAATTAATTATCGCACAACCTTGAAATGGTATAACCGTCTACAGTTCAGCAAGAATTTTTAATTGTAAATAAATAACACAATATAACAGCTTATTGTAAAACGATACCCAAGTCACCATCATGTTTTAAGAAAAACTGAATAAACGATTTTCAGGGAAACTATTAATTGTTGTTATTAACTGTTAAATTTTCGCGATTTTCAGGAAGTTTCAATAGATATAATATAAGAAAGAGAGCATTGAACTTCTTTGAATCCGATTCCCTTTCATAAAAAACCCAGTGTTGACGTTTTTTCTGTACTTTTATTTAGGCTATTCAGTTACCCTGATTTCCAATAGAATATTATTGAATATTTATTCAATCATAAAAGTTTAATAAGTAGGCTACAGTAGTGTTTTCATGTTTAGAGGACAAATTTACCATATTTTCTTCAGTCAGCACCATCATTTGTGTTGCAGTTAACCAATTCAGGATCTCATAATAAAATTCTGCATATTCTTCAGGAATATGGCAATACACTTTCTTCAGATCTTTAACTTTAGATTCTATAATTAGGAAATTTCCTATTGGATATACAGGGGTATTAGGAAGGATGACTTCACATATTTCTTTCAGAGAAATGTGTGACACAAAAATAGTATGGAGTTTGTGTCTTCACTAGCAAGAACAATCCCCATTCTTTTCTTAGAGTACTCGAAGTACTGAAAGGCTGATTGAATACAATTTTATTTTCACGTGGTAAATTTGTTGTTTCAAGCGAAATAATAGCCTTTTGCAAAAATTGGGCAACCAGGCTTTGAAAAAAATTATTTCCCTCCATCGACACGGTTGACAGTCACTGACTGAGGTACCTTTTTACAACACATTCGTAATTTAAGTTCATGTTATGCACTCTTCACGACGGTTGAATCGGACCATTTTCACTGTAAAACATAGAGAATCCATTATTGGCTCAAAAGTGCAAAATGTGACTCGGGTCCTATTTTTAAAAAAAGAGCTGTTTAGTTACCTAGTTGATTTATTTAGAGAAACCCTACCATAATATAGGCTAAATAAACGGAGAACAGGTACTCCCCGCTCTCCCTGGGAGATGGATTAGATGGTATTATTTGAATATCGAGAATCTCACCTCGGCATCATTTAAAAGATTAGTTACAGCTATTATATGTTAAAGCTAGTTAACGTACATTTTCCAATACATATTTATTTTATAAAAGCAATTCTATACCGATGACAATTGTACAAATTTACCAGAATCAAGATTTCCATACACAGAGCAAACAGGATGTGCCCCTTATAATTATTCATCATCAGTTCAAAAAACCAAACCTCTCCCTCACTCAAGAAGAATTCAATATTTCCGTTCAGTCACATAACTTATAAGTAGTAGAATAAACATACTGAAATAATTTTAAATACTCATCACGGTAAGCTGGTTAATAGAACTCTTCAGCTCAACGGTGTCAAAAATCAGGAAAACAAAGCGCAACCCAAGTGCGCAGGAACACCAGTCTTTGCTGACGTCAAATACTTAGCGGTTCAATCATATCTAGAAGAAGGGATCTCAGGAGCTGATCCAGTTCACTTCTTCCACGAAAGCATTCTTGTACCAGCTGGAATAATTCGCACAATCAATTTATTCTTCAGTCTTTATTACGTAGTCCGCCCATACGACCTTACATTATTGTGAAGTACTTTTACTCACTTTAAATGCAGTTTGTTGCAATGAAGTAGTTTTCTTACTATTTTTATTTTCTCTACCTGTAACTTAGATGCTGCTAAGAATCCTGGTTTCATAAAATAGGTTATAGTGTCAACCAATTTAAGATAAAAATTAAAATATATATTTAATAATAATAATAATAATCAAATCTTATAATTTTTTTCCCTTTCATTTGTTTCATATTAATTTCTTCCAACCAGGCTATTTCTATGTATAAATATATTTGCAAAATGGATTTTTCTTTTTGTAATTTTGAATCTCATACTTTATTTTTTTTTACCAAAATTGTTTAACTGTTTTACTTTATGTATATAATTAGTATGTATTTTTGTAGATTTCTCTCTTCTCTCTTATTTAATACATTATGATAATTCTAGCTCTAAACACGAGCTTTTTTCATCTGGAAGCTTTCAGATAAAGTACACATGTAAGATTTTGTAATGTATTATAATTTTTCCATAATTTAATTTGATTTGAATAAAAATTAAGAAATAAAAAACAAAGAAACTTAAAAGTACCGGTAGTCGGTAATGTTCCATCATCAAGTTAGATTTCGGGTTTTCTGCATTAATACACGTTTTGAGGTATTTCAAGAATTTAAAAAATAAGCTTATATTATTTTCTGAATCTAGTCTGTGATTGTGACACGAAACTTTCGGGTTGCTCTTTCACCAAAATAAGACGCCCTTTAAAAAAATCTGATAGGCCTGATTAAAGTGTGGCACACTCTAGGTGCATCATAGGGATATTCAATCATTTCTGGAATCAAAGATGAAGCATACAGGCTGAATAAGAGGTACTTTGGGAGCGAAATCATTTATGAACAGTACGAGAAGCGCATTAGTTGAAGGGTGAGCGGTGGTAGTAAATATTATGGAGAATTAAATATGTGCGAGCGCAATGATGCATCATATTGTTCGAAAGTATGATATGGTGGAAACATCGGTGTCGTGCACATCGGCACACGTGCACATTGGCACAGTCGCATTTTCGTGCACATCGGCATAATATTTTTATCTTGTAATATTATCGTGCTCATCGCCACACACCCCGTTGGGGATAGGGGTGGACATAGAGACTCAAACCTACAGCCTCCTTCACCAAGACTCCAAGGCAGCAACCCTTAGCTACCGCCGCTAAGGAAACCGGCCGTTAATATCGTAGATAGGTTAAGTCAGGTTAAGTAAGGTTAGGTTAGGTTAATTCAAAGTCTCATTCAATCACAGGCAGATACTTTATGAATGATTTCTAAACAATAAATTATTATAATATTAATGCACACAGTATGTATGTATAATAATAAAAGGAAGTATTTGTCTTTCTTTCTATCTAGCAGTTACTGTGAACTCCATTGCATTCAATACGATAATGTAATTCCAACTTTGTCTCTATGTCCACCCCTACGAAGGGTATGTGGCGATGAGCACGATGTTATTGCAAGATAATAATACTATGCCGATGAGCACGAAAATGCGATTGTGCCGATGTGCACACAACCGGAAACATCAGTTCAAAATTAGTGTTGCGACACGAAACTCATCCAAGAGGAATGTCTTCTTCTATTCGTTAAAAATACTACTACAAGAATAATATCGTTGGAAAGTAATTTCTTGATCATGTTAGCATTAACCGATATATTATGTGAAGTTTTTTCTTAGAATGAAACAAGTAAAGTCTAGTCATGTAACTTATTAATAATAATATTAATAGGCATATTATTTACTGGTAAATAATTTAGGGCTGTTGAGGTCATAACTAATAATATTAGCCAATATTCCTATGAAAGAGGAGAATAAAATTTAACTAATATCACCATTTTTGCTAAAAAAAAGTCAGTAGTCTATAAAAGTTCTATGAGTTGATGATAAAACCGAAGATATACCGAGAATCGAACCCGGGCCTGCGTACCTGTAGCCAGCGACGATAACCACGAGACCACGCAGGCGGTCAATCAATAAAAAAGGTTTGTTTAAATCTGTCTTTTTCACTGCGGGTTACCTGTTCTTTCATTACCAACAACCCTTTTTCATAGAGGTTTGTCTTCTAGAGTGCAAGTAATTTAAGCTCATTACATCACGGGAATATTTATTGAACTGGATGAGCCATGAGGTTATCAACCTTGGGTAGATCTAATAAAACCATTGTGTGTACAGGTGAAGTAATGCTTTAGCGTAGGTGGGGAGAATCAATTACCGGGAGTTTAAATTATCGCTATCAACTTCGCAAATCACAATCTATAGAATAGCTGGTAAGCATAATGTTTGATCTTTTGGGGAGTAAAGGGCTATCTATTCGATCTCAGATTGAGGCGTAACATATCGGAGGGGCATCGGAGTAAAAATAACAAATTTCAAAATCTTTGCAACAATAATGGGCATTTTTCAACGCAGACTGTTAATACGGACATCAGTTTAATCTATTGACAATTCATAAAATCCCAATTGAACAGCCCGGGAATGAAATGTACTTAATTTAATTAAAATGTATAACACTCAATTAATACGAATTTTGAAACTATATTACTAACTTTTTAAAATAAATGTAACAGACTTCATAAGTCTTAACGTACAAAAGTCAAACTAGCCATGCCACGTGTTGTAATTTCGTTTATTTTAATGCGTTAAAAAAAATTATATAATTATACATGTAATTTAGCTTATTTTATTGCATTAAATAAAATTATACAATTATACAGAGTGTTAATTAATAACACCGAAATATTTTAACTGTGTATAGAGGGGACATGGACAAGCAACATTTATTAAGAAACTTTTGCTCTATGGATTCAATTTTTCCTGTTACAGCACAAAATGTCCCAGGGCATGGCCACTTCTAATATTTGAAAAAATGCGAAATAAGGAACTTCGTTGTTAACACTGAAGTTATGAATAAAATAAAATACAGTGGCGGCCAGTCATGTGATTAGTCTGTAAATTTTTCAGATTATGGAAACACTAAATCATGATATAGCTGTTGAGGAATGATTAAGAATCAGGTTTTTATCGATCACTAAGAAGGCATGAAGTCAATCAAATTAACATTTTAACCCTATTTAGCTTCATTATTGACTTATGAGCACCAAATTGTAATGGCCTTAATGCATAGACATAGACATTTTACGTCATAGAGGAAAAATCTTCTAATAAAAGTTGCTTGTCTATGTCCCCTGTATACACAGGTAAAATATTTTGGTGTTATTTATTAACACCGTGCATATAATTTGACATTTTCCTTGTATTATGTTATACTGGTTTTAAAAATGTAGATGCTCAGGATTTTCACACTTAATTATGAAGAATTTTTTTATTTAAAAAACATATGTACTGTAGAACATTCTGCGCCTGGAAATATGTGCCTGTAGCTGTTAGTTTGTTACGATCAAGATCTTGTTCATTATATTTCTCGATGATTTTACGAAACGATCAAAATATGGAAAGATAGCAAGCAGTCTTTATATTGTTTCTACAATTAAAACCTGTCTATGAAAGGTTGGCTACATCGGCATGCTAGTCAAATGCTTACATGAGAAGAGTTGACATTTAAACCAGCCATCAATGGTTTAATTTAGATACTATCGTAAAGATAGATAAGTAAGGCATAAACATGGAATGTGAATTAGTGCACACTATCTGAAACATAATTGAATTGGACTTTCATATGTGAATGCTGCAGACAGGTCACGAACTCTTAATGTTATAAGCAATAACGCACAGAATAATCCTGTATGAAAGTGCGATAACGAGATCTTCGAACAAGCAATATGAGAAAAATTTACTCCAGAATTGCCTAGGAGAGTTACAAGAGTTTAAAAGTGGAACTTTCATATTCTATACACATAAACTTTTGATTTCATTTTTCTTATATTCCACAATATAATTTTTTCATGATATTCCAAAAATCAAAGTGAAGCAGATGTACCTAATAACTGTATATGCTAAAATTAAATACCTCAGTTCAAGATAAGAATCTTGCCCCTTTATGAAACTTCACTTCAAGGTAAATTCTATTAATTTGTTTACGTATATACAGAATAAATTAATTCAGGAAACTATGAATCACATTAAAAAGTTGTCTCCAGTATAAGGACATTTTTAAAAACACGGGACATAATGATGGAATAATGAATGTCTAGTTAATTCAATTGTAAAATATGCTTGCCGAAAGATCGTACAGTTTCTTACTTGTTGCACAAATTGAATTTTTAAATTTTTTTTTCCCTTTTAATCCTCACTTCAATCAATTGGAATGTGTAATTGAATTTTGTACAAATGAAGGCTACCAATAATGTTTTAATTACACAGTGCATAAATTACATACATGATATATAATAAACTTATAGTTCATTGGAATTTTGAAATTAACTCTGGTAACAACAAACCATAGGCTAAATAATTTATCCTTTGAAAAGAGAACAAAATCACAATAAATTTCTTCTAACAATGACGAAATTGTTTGTTTATATGGTTATTTAATGACCGTGAATTGCTATATAGGCCGAAATATGTCACCGATTGCAAGAGTTCTACAGATCTGTAGATATTGGTAGGCCTATGTCACACTTACGCATACATAAATGCTACCGGCCTAGGACGGATCGAATCCGAACTTGAGAACAATAAGCCAATACCTTCCTGACTGATTTACCAGGCTGATGTTCGTATCGGAAATTTTCTCAGTGAATGAAGCTTTAAGTTAAATAATAATTGATTCGCTTCATAAAGAAATAGCTTTGGTCCATGGTCGGTATTTCATAAACGTAAGGATTCAGTCAGGACTGATGCCCTCCCTTCATGAAGCATCCAACATAACAACCCAACCACAATATCGTTACGAAGGAAGGATTCCAATGTTGACATTCCCTTATAAAAAAAAGTGTGATTCACATTGCAAGTGGGAAATTCAGTGTTGTTTCATTTATCTCATTATGCAAAAATGTGACATTGATATTCTACTCTATGAAGCGATTCATTTCTTCTTCGTTACCTGAATTTGATCTTCCCCTTGTGGGGAAGAAAGTTTCTTTGGACCACATACATACTTTTTAACCATACAAGATGAATGATCAGCCGATGCCAGGGCCGCCTTCAAGACAATACGAACACTTAGGGTGGCGTGCACCAAACTCATGCCATTTACTCTTTTAGTAAACCTTACTTCTTTAGTTCTAACTACTTTAGTAAGCTACTCTTTTAGTAACCGTACTCTTTTAGTAAGGACGGCGTGCACCAACCAGGAGTAAACTAAACTCGGCGACCTTCAACCTAGAGCAATGTACTAAAGAAGTAAATATTTTATTTACTCCCAGAGTAAATGAACTTACTCCACAAGTGGTGGAGAGCACCAACACGGAGTACGTTACTAACGTAGTAAGTTGTGGAGTAAATAAGGCCAATATTTACTCCTACTCAGGGGGTGGAGTAAGTTGTGTAGTAAGTGTGTTCTGTAGCATTTGCGTGAGTTATGAGTTACATATCACATTAAATGGATTACATAGTTCAAACTGAGGATAAGTTATTGAGATGAAGAAGGTGGTATACCAAAAATGAGAGTTGTGGCAGGTGATTTAATAAATATTAAGCGAACCACACCTAGTAGGGCATTTAATAACGTAAATAATTAAGCTCATAAATCCTTACATGAAATTTTGGCGTTTGGAGGAAACGATGTCAGATTCTCACTACATCCATGTGATTTCAGCCAGTCAAATGTGGATATATCATTGCGGAGAGCGATCCAACTAGGAAGACGTCCACCAAAGGTGAGGGGGAGAGTGAGTGGAGGGGACGTTTGCATTGCACGGTACAAGGAGCGCATGTGCTCTCAAATATCTTCCTAGCTGGATCGGCCTTTAGATGCTGCAGTTCTCCCTAACTTTGGGTTAGAAAACGACGATGTATTTCAAGCTAATCCTATGGATACAGATATCGGCGAGGTATAGTATATTCCAATAAATGAAAGCCTCCGTTCTTGGAGCTACCCAGAAAACACTTCCCCCTGCTACTTAACCATAGAGATTACTGAAGGTGATTCTCATTGTTAAACGATTTAATGTAATTATTGTACATTAATTTTATTACATTACACTTCTATAGCTTAACTTAAAGCACAACATTGCGAATGCCAGAATTATAATAATAATTATAAGAGCTAATAGTTCAATAGTTGCACCCGCAGTATTAATGAATAATATGTCCTTTTTTCTGACCCAGGTGTAAAAATGTCCAAACAGGCCACATCGGAAGAAAATTTGACTGACTCTGGGATTAGCGTACATTGAGAAGGGGACACATTGTAAAACCATTCCTTAAAGACTCCCCAAGTCTCGAATGGTGGAGTGAGACGAGACTTTCATGTTTGGGAATAAACTATAGCAGATGCTGCAGGTCTATAGTATGCTGCTAACTATTTGAATTAACCCTGTGGACAGGAAAGTGAGAAGCATTATAAACTATATAGAAAACAAATGCCAACATGAGTGCCGAAAGAAAATTTTAAGGAGGGGCACTGGAGGTTGAAGCTGCACAGGATCTAGAGAAGTAGTCACTGAAATTATTTTTAAACACACAACCATCTACATAATTATTATTGGAGTTCATAGCTTCCGAAATATTGTACCGCCATTTATTGTTTAAATATTACATTTCTCAGTTGTAATATTATTATTTTTATAAGGTAATATTTTTTAAGTAAATGTTCTGTGCATTTGAAAAAGGACAGAAACATAATGCCCCTTATTAGTTTTGTTATCCTTTTTATCCCCCTCTTTTTCATGATTTTGTGTAACACTTCTTATTAATATTGTTAAACAGTCAATAAGTATTAATAATTCATTATAGTGAGATTTATGATAAACAACTGTAGAATAATTGATTTATCGTTTTTGGGGAAGAATATGTAACTTTAGGAAGTATAAATATTTGAATATATTTTAGAACTTTATGATTATTATGAGAGAAATAATTATAATATTGACAGTGAATCAATTATGAAAATCAACTGGAAATTCCAATTGTTTGCATTATAATACAGAAATAGTTTGCACAAAAATTATAATCACAGTACCCTAACGTAGGCTACTAAATCGAAAATATTCAATTGAAGGAATGAAAATTAGTAATGAATAAAACATTACTATTAAACCTATTTTATAACATGAAGATTGTCATTAGTAATATTTGGAACAACCCAAATTCATATTCATTGTTTCAGCGAACCTTTCCTTTTCATTATCTGGCACTTGAATAATACTGGCAATTGAAATGCACGTGTTCTGCTGCGCTGCACTAACGTTTCTGCTCTGTTCTGCGCAGAATTCGACTACTTCTTTAGTAAAAATCGTTTACTACTTTAATTACAACTAAAGAAGTAACTATCAATTGAGCTCTCCAACACCAACTAAAAGAGTAAGTTACTAAAAGAGAAGCACTAAAGTAGTAAATCTAAGACGGGAACCTGACGCAACAAAAACCGGTTTGTCTGTCTCACTCTAGCACATTACTCGTATGACTTAAAGAGTGAGACATATGTACTGGTTCTTGTATACTCCAGGTCTCCGTCTTAAATTTACTACTTTAGTTTGGTTTACTCCTGGATGGTGCACGCCACCCTTAGGATGAGACACACCAGTTGGACACACTCTCATTCCGAATAAGGCGCTGATAAAGACAGCCAGATTAGGTCAAGACATAACAGGGACCATTTGTCCCACAGGTGAGAAAACCCTCGAAAATCCTCACCTACGTAACTTTTCCCGACAGGAATCGAACCCGGGCCCGTTGGGTGAGGGAAGCGAATGCATCCCTGGACCACAGCGGGGACATGATACGAACCTGAAAGACGTACAGGCCATGAGGTATTGTTGGGAGATATTATGGAATTCAATTATTTCGTTACTGCTTTTCTTCAAAGAACGATGAACCTCATCATTCTTACCGGAGAAGTGCATGGTTTGAACTTAAGCATCCCGAACATTGTGGGGAGATTCGCATTGGAGATGCTGGTAATAATGTCACGTGACATGCGGGGATTCCCAGCACGTATTATCGATAGTAGTTTCATCAACGGAAAAGCACGTAGAAAGAGTCTGCTTGGTTCACTTCCTATTCTATGATCTGTGTCTTCCTACATCCTGAATATTCGCACTGAATAGCGTTAACTAGAAGGCTCCTATTGTAAGCACTGAAAAGATATAACTAATAACACATAAGTTATAATTTTTAGTGTAATAAATAAATTAGGTGAATTACATATTTTAGCTTTGTTAAGTACTTTAATATATTATTTTAATTAAATAAATAACAATTTTAGCCATTTGTAGGTTTTAACGTCTTTTTTACCCTTTTTTAAGTTTTATAAGATTGGCGGAGTTCATCAATTGAGTGCAAGAGAAAATTTTACCAGAACTGAATGCATCAATTGAGCGCGGCGGTCAATTTTGAAATGCATCAATTGAGCGCAACGCTCACTTTTGCACCAGCCGCAGCAATTTTCCTGCCCATTTTGTAGAGACTTAGGAGTCTCTGTTCATTGACCGGTATGGTTAAAAATGCTGTATCGTATCCATTTCGGACACTTGCGTACCGTTAAGTTGGTACTTGTCGTAATTTATCTAGGTCATTTTCTTGGATAATAGTAGGACACTCTCTTTAAGAAACAAATTCTAGTAATATTTCCACGTCGATATTCATCAAGTAATTCTTCTATATACTGCTTCCTCCTTTTATATGTGGGACTGGCTCTAACACACTTTGCACACAACATTTCTCACGCCTAGGGTATACTGTTAGAGCCAATCCTGCATATAAAAAGAGGAAACAGTATATAGAAGAATTACTTTATAATCGCGCTCAATTGATGCATTCCAAAACTAACCACCGCACTCAATTGATGTACATCCAAAACTGACCCCGCGCTCAATTGATGGATTTTTAATCAGTTCGCGCTCAATTGATGTACACCCTAAGATTGGAATATGTGACTGCCATGACAATGAAAAGAGTAATTATGTTAAATAATAAGTGCAACAGTGTACCAGAGTGACAAACCACAATACCGTACTGATAGTTAAGGTTGTATGGCCACAGACCACAAGATATAAAAGACACTAACATGGGAATGGGTTTTCCAAAGAGAAACAAACATTAAAGAGAAATCAGTTTCCTTTGTCCCGAGTTCTAAAGAGACTGCAGTTCGTTTTGTAGCACAGTTCTGTGATCGCCTTTAATGCTGTTTCCCCCCATACACAGATGTCGTTTGAGTTGCCTCCACTGGAGGCGTGGGGATTAGAGGATCACGTGCCTCACTAATCTGTGAGAGAAGAGAAAGGCTCGATAGAGGAAGATTTAACCCTTCATTAACTTCGCTTATATGTGGCTACATGCTGTGGTGTAGTGGCTAGCTAAAGCACAATGTAGGTCACCTCTACATTCAATACTACAACTATAAACTTCATTTATTTGATGAGCCATCTCGGTTACTCACACTACTTCTGAGTTAAAGTGTGTATAAAGCATACGAATACTACATTACATTAAAATTTCAGGAGAAATAGATAAAAGCATTCAGCTCTTCCATTAGCGAGCGCAACTGAAATTCAATTAATAGAATTATACGAAAATAAGTGTTTAAAAAATATATAACATCTTATTCCATCATCTATCTATCTTTTTTTCCTTTTCTTTCTTTTTCCTAGTTTAACCACCCACGTTGTAGGCCCACGCCTGTTCCTTACAGGACCGTGACCTTTCGGGACCTTTGGATCACATAAATAATTTTTCATGGAGGGCCTCCCCGGATGGATGATCAGTCTAATGCCGGTTGTCGACCAAGAGCTAAGCTAACTTATCTTAGCTCAGCTCACACAGTGAGGGATTTCATATATAGTTTCGCAGGATTACATAAATAGTTTTGTCGGCACAACTACATATGAAATCCCTCACTGTATGTGAGCTCAGCAAAACTAACTTAGCTTAGCTCTTGGTCGACAAACGACATAATGCCTGGGCTACCTGTGGGACAACACGAATACAAATGACGTGTCATACCGTTCGCTCACGCACTCTTACATAACAAGACACGGATACGATAAAGACGAAAGATAAGGCCAGATGATATCCGGGGATCACAGGGTCGCTAAATTTACCAGACATCCGTCTCACAAGTGAGGGAAAAAAACTCGGAAAACCCCCTCCTACTTAACTTGCCCCGAGCAAGAATCAAAGCCGGATCTTGTGTGTGAGAGAAGCGAACGCATCCTCTGTACCATACAGGTGGACCCATTTTATTCTAAACAAAACGTATTTTGTACATAAAAATGTAGATTTTATTTAATAAGTAACATAATTAGCCTACATGATGACATTTACATGAATGCACTAACCATACCCCTATTCTTCCCTACCTATCGTCTCTGTGAAGTATTGGTAGCCAAAATTTATATTGTATAAGGCACTGGAGTTGCGTGATGTTGATATTAGGATGTGTATACCAACTATTCGGCCAAAAATCTTCTTTAAGATTGTTCAAGTTTCACCTTAATTTTGTTTCTTGCGGAATTTATTTGAATTATTATTGAAAATTTGTAATATTAATAATTTAATAATATATTATTATCGACAAATGGAAACATAATAACTTGCGCATCTAAACAAATTCCGAAATGTGATTCGTTATACTTATATTACATTGTAATAGTTTTATTTCAATAAATTACAATTACATTTGCACCACAAACTTACAAATAGTAAAAATGAGACTTTTAATTGAGAATAATGTGTAAGATCAGTGAAGGTGCCGCGCGAATTCAAGTTATACCTTTCGTGTGCCGCAAGTTTTAAAAAGTCGGGAAACGCTGCTCTAGGCTATGACTCAGGCTATGAGCTGTTTTCTATTTTGCAGCGTATGACTGTTTAGAAAATCATCGGGCCAGAAAATACGTGATGCATCTTTGGAAGTGATGATTATTTATCACATTTGGACCTTCATTTTTAAAGGCTTTAATTTTGCTGTTAGGCCTATATACTACTGTTTTCATCCAGTTTCCTTAGAAGCCTTCATGGGTTAAGTAACTTCTTTGGATATTTGAAGCTTTATCAAGCACCGTGTTTAAGATTTTAAAACATAATTTTAAACTGGTACGTAGAAACTGTTCTTTAAGCCTAAGAACGGACGACGGAAATTTAGGGATACAGAAAGTTAATTCTGTCTTCTTATAAGCTGGTTAACCAGCCAATATCAGGTAAAAATATCGTAAGTGTCCTCTGTTTCAGTGACATTCTACAGGCATGTTACGCCAATTAAAATTCAACACACCCTCCAGCAGGAGAAAAAAGCGCATAGGTCTGATGAAACATGTTTCCGTTCTCCTTTACTTTTCTTCTTCTTCTTCTTCTTCTTCTTCTTCTTCTTCTTATTATTATTATTATTATCGTTATTATTATTATTATTATTATTATTATTATTAATATTATTATTATTACAGCAACAACTACTATTACTACTGAAACAAGATGAACCCGTGTGAACCCATGTACTCGTAGATTTTTTTGCTGTTTATTTCAACACATTATTGTGGCGTGCTATGAGCCTTTTTCACGATATCTCGTGAAGGTGGTGGCTAGAAGATCCCTTAGATGAGAAAATCCCACCACTGCACTGTAACGATTACTGCAGTTCTTATTACATTAGTTTTACTTGGAATCCGTACGGAGGGATTCCTGCAACAGGAAATGTGAGGTGAAGGCAGTATTCACCCATCTAAGTTCTGCTCCGAGCCATAATTCAAATGACATTAGTATTTTATAATCCACATAATACCCCCACCAGAATACACAAATATCTTCATAAAATTAAAATATTTGCAATATTGGTTTACACATTTTTTTACATTTACGTTTACCTACACCATTATTTTTCAAACAGCAAAGCATAAAAGTTAATAGTAATTATACTGTATTTACTTTAGTCAAGTTATCTGAAAGTTCATTATAAATATTCAAAGCATTATACGAGTACATTGACACATATTACACCTGCTCATATACCCGCTGCTTGAATTACTTATTTTCCATTACCGGTACTCATTCCCTTCCGCTCCGCAGTTTGCCGCTTTTTTCGGACCTGAGCTGTTTCGCCTTCATTAGAAAATTATCGTGTTTATGTCTATTAATTTTATTTTTATTTTTATTAATTGTTTTGTGAAGGTGGACCCGTGAAAATGTATGAAATACAAAATAACAGTACTGAAAACAGTAATGAACATAATAATTATAAATTACATACGTTTATAGGTATTATCACTGCTATTCTATGTTTTCCACATCAGCAGAGGAATGAATAAGGAATAAATTTTCTCTGTGCGGTTTTTCAATTATGCTGATAGTCCTCCAGCAAATATTTTTTACGTGGACCATTTATTCGGCGCCGGTTGGTAACGTCAAAACTAGTATTCCGTCATGTAGTGTGTAGGTTATATATGAATCTGAGTCAGTTCTTGTATATGTTATTAATGTACGCAACTTAACCGAGGAGGACTAACTAAAATCGAATTTCGGGATCGAACACAATACTTAGTAGAACCTGAATGAGAATCTGACCCATAAGTAAGGGGAAAAATCCTGGTTTCATATGCTGGCTAATTGTAAAGGTTTTTAAAAAGCGGAGGGAAATATGTATACCAATAAAATAGGGAGCTAGAGACATGTGCAACTTTACTGGCGAAGAAAGAATATGAGGAAAGCATATATATATATTTTTTTTAATGGAGGCGAGACAGCTCAGGTTTGAGGAAACGGAAAATGGGAGCGGGGACGGAGGGCTAGAGCGTTTGTGTTTATTTTCACCTTTATTTTATTTAATTGTTTTTCCTTTCTTTTTCTTGTATTTTGAATAAGCATGCACGGTCCATGCGGAACCGTTCGAATGTTTGGAATTCGTTATGTAAAAAGCTGTCAATATAATAAAATACTTATTAACTTACTAACCCAACCTATCTAAATGGTGAACATTTCGAACTTCGTGTATCGTACTTTAATACAGAATGCTCTAATTTAAGCTGAAAGTTTAACTGTTAAAATCCGATTCATTCACACATAGCATTTGCTGAATTCATTTTTAAAATTAAACAAACAATATAAGCTACAAACATTTGAGAGTTTTCAGAGGTACAGTCGAAAAGTTATTTTGCCAATATAGCTCTGACCTTTAAAATGTTTGAATAACAACTTGACACAGTTCACCCCGTTCCTATAAGCCAGAGTTTAAACACTTGATATGAATGCTACTCGAGAGAGAATTTCTCCTCATTAAGAATAAACTTCCCTGCCAACTGAGGCTGCTTAAAATATGCATGAATGTGAAGGGAGTGGCACCTGACTCTGCATTCATAAACTTTCAAGTTCGGTGTCGATTATTATTACTATATTATATTGCCGTTTGGTAAGCTAAAAATCATTAGTTACAAGTTCTGCGCTCTTAAAATCAACTGATATTAAAAACCAAAGTCTGGAAACCAGGTATCTTTGTTTCCTACTCTCATTCAGAGATTGAAAGATAAGGTGGCACTAATAATTTTCTGAGTATTAGTAGAATATACAATTCGCTCTGAGGAAAGTAGTTCTATAATAACAAGGCCAAAGTGATAGAGGTATTAAAGAACCAAAGACTGTAATGGTACATAGTTCGATAAAAATATACAAACCTATTTACAAGATATTTAAGATCGAAGGGTTTCTAGCGTAGTAAGTGCTAGAAATCTGTCCACGGGTGCATTACCTATGGCATTTCAAAAGCTCATTTCTTGAAGCTTACTTTCAGTTTACTTTCAATAAAGAATTAATATCTGAAAACCAAAAACATGAAACTTTTTTATAAATTTAAAATCTTTGATGTAGAGTTCAAATGCTATGTTGGATCTGCTATATAGGCTATATTCTTACTGAGAATATACAGAATATATATACTTTTTAATAGGGTACATAAAATAATGTTTTGAATATGGCATGATCAGAGATTATATTAAAAAAACATGTCAATAAACTTCAAGCAAATTTCGTTATGAGTTAACCAGTCCTATTATTTAAAAAACATTTTACTAAGCAAACCTCTTTTCAAATTTTCTGACGAAATGATGTCACATAAAGAAATGGTTATTTTATGACTTCTATGTAAAGTAGCTACCATAGAACGCCAATGAAAACACGTATCTACCAGAACGCTTTTTTTACTTTCTTTATTGGAATCATGGACAATATGCCGTACATAATAACTGAGTCTTGAACTTCGATTTTGATTTTTCTATTTTTCAACATATATACATGTTTGAGGTATCCTAATTCTGAAAACATACTTTTCAGAAAATATATTTTGACTGTGTGCTTTTTATCATTGAATAGCGAGGCTAAAAAAAGAAAAAAACGAAAAAAGTATCAAAACCAGATTTTTTTATATGAGTATATTGCATCTGTCGAAGATTTGAAAAGAAGCACACCAATGAATGGCCTTCCTTTATTCGTATAACCACTTTGCCTTAAGAAAATATTAAATTTAACAATTTTCTCGAAAATAACCCATGGATTTTATTGATATTTTGTGAAAAAAACTGCTGGTAGTAAGACCTAAAACCCAGATTCAATTTCAACAGGGGAAAATCTTTCCTCTACGTAATATACTATAAATCACTTCTGTGAGATTGAAACCTGTCACTAATTTTATTTGAATGTTTTCTTTTAATTTGTCTAAAGAGTGGATCCACGTGTATTGTCTCATTGTGTTTAGGACCAATGAATATGCAACCACGCAATGCAGTCACTCTATGTCTGAGTGATGAAATTCTTACTTGAGTGCTTGGGACCATATCTACAATGTTTTAATTTACTTTATTATGTTCTATTGTGTTTTATTCCCAAGAAATTAATTTATGAACAAATTAGAAGACCTAAACTTTTCCTTCTACGAAGAAAGCGAGGAAACCATGACATTGCAGAGAAATTTTGTTATATGAATAGGGTGTTCGCAGATTTATAACAATCAAGGAGATAAGAAAGAAATCGATACTAAATATCACGTGATTCTTTCAACAGATTCCTCGAAATGATAAGGGTGTGCAGATTATGGAGACAAAAATAGCATGCACTCAGAAGATTGTGTACATCAGCAAAATACTAAGTAAAGTAGATCGTCAATTTTGAGCTAATACTGTATATACCAAGCACAACAAGTATACTTATATGACATTAATCCGATAGCAAGTGGATTTTCTGTGAAGACGAAGCTCAATATAATGCTAATTCTTCTTAATAATATCCACATCAGAATAATACGCCTGCCTAAGTTCATTTTGCTCATTCCTATGATTCATATTAAAAAACACCGGGTTGAGACGTGACGAAAAAAAAAAAAAAATCTTTACGAAGTGAAATAAGCGTAAAAACGTAACTGGGAGGTCTCGGGTTCAATCCCCGATGAGACCATTAACATGTTTCAATTTTATCTAATCCTCTAGTTGGCTCAGGGGATACGACTCAACCACTACGCTACAAACAGGAAAGTCGCGGGTTCGATTCCCGATGAGGTCGTTGAGATTTTTCAATTGGCCTAATCCTTCTGGTGGCACTATAGCAGTGGGGCGACTCAGCCTTTAACAGAAATGAGTACCAAAGAGCAATTATGGGGGTAAAGGAGGCCTGTGCGTAAGGCTGACAACCTTACCACCTTCACGTCCGAATGTCCAAAATCTGGGAGCCTGAACTTCCTGGAACCCTCTGGGTCTCCATGGCCTGTATAGAGATCGCTTTACCTTTTTAGTTGGCACAATGGTTTTGCAGACGACTCACTTAACCCTGCAGTGCTCGCGCGCTATTTTGGGACATAGAAGCTCGCGCGGCGTCTGAGAGACGCCGTTCGTATTTTACGTTATTTCTATTGTTTTATGTTGGTTTGAGTGTTCATTTTGTTTATTGAGGGTTGTCATAGTTTATTTAATATTATTGAACATGTTTTGCATACATTGCTTAGTTAAAAATAGGTGTATTAAGTAAATTTATTGAAAATGAGCATTTATGTAATCATATTGGACACAAATCAATATTAGCACATTATGACTTTAATTAATTAACAATAAAACAATGTTGTTAGGCATGTAACAATTTTTAAATAATTTAAAATTATTGTCCTAAGACTGTGTAGGTATAACAACTTTTACTACTAGTTACTGATCTCTTCTTATTCCATTTAGAAACTTTGTCCCGCGCTACGAAATATTTAGGCCTATCACATTCACTATAATCATTATCGTCATCTGCTTCTTGTTCAGTGTCCACAGACGCACTTCTAGACTCCGCAATGTCTTCTTTAGGATCACTATCGCAATCAAGTTCTTTCTTCTTCTTTTGGCAACATTGCAATATCTTCCAATCATTTGGATCAGAAAGATTATATTTTTTCTCCTTTTCTCTCATTGCCAAGCCTAATGATAAATAATTTCTATCAGAAAAGATTGGTATTGTCGGTTTATGATCACTAGTTTCTGCAAGAAATTTGTTTTAAACCAGTAACTTACCTTGTAACAGTAAAGCTCGCGCGGCGTCTCACAGACGCCATCTACATTTTTGCAACAATAACGTCGCTCCACTCTTGCTAGGCGAAAACTGGAGGGTTGCCGCTTGGATATGTTATTTAAGAGTAGTTGACCGAAAGGTAGATAGCAGGTCAGCACAATGGCCTCATAGGTATTCTAGATATGGTGAAATGAATTTGGTGTGGCGTCTGTGAGACGCCGCGCGAGCACTGCAGGGTTAACAGCAAATTTTTGAACTCGCAAAGAAGTAAGGAGGCATGTCTAAATCTATTACTGGATGAGCACAATTGGCATGGGATCTGTAAATTTCTGCACAAAGTTAGATGTGAAGGGAAAACCTAAATTTGGAGAATTAAGAAAATCTAAGTGTTTTTTTTTTCCTGTTTTGTTTTAATAATGTCTATGTGTTTCTAGGATGTGTTTTACTGATTGGGGGTGGGGGTTACGTCTGTAGATGCTCGTAGTTGTGTAAATATAGTATATAATTTTTTAATTGGGTATTTTTATGGGTAATAATTTAAGTGCATGAAGCGAGCACGTATGGTCGACACCGACCCGTGCGCCGGTTAATGCTAATAATGTGGTTTATATGTAAGAATTTTTGTGAGCAATAAATACGCACATACATATGCCTAGTCAACCAGAAATTGGTGGTAAAGTCAGTGGATTATAAGGCGACAGTCTTACCACTTCACGTGCCAAATATCTGTAATATCAGTATCTTACATATGGACAAAGGGGTACGCCGTAGAGTAGTGGTTGAGGCACTGCGCTTCAAACCGGAAGGTCGCGGGTTCGATTCCCGATGAGGTCGTTGGAGTTTTTCAATTGGCCTAATCCTTCTGGTGGCACTATGGCCCTGGGGTCGACTCAGCCTCTAACAGAAATGAGTACAAGGAGCAATCCTGGGGGTAAAGGCGGTCGGTGCGTAAGGCTGACAACCTTACCATCTTCATGTGCCGAATGTCTCAAAATCTGGGAGCCTCGAACCTCCTGGAACCCTCTGGGTCTCCATGGCCTGTACTAGGGAACACTTTACTTTACTTTTACATACGGACAAATTCTCATATTTTCATTAATGTCTGGGAACCTCAACATCTTAAGGAATTGTAATTGCCTGCCTGGCCTATAGGGATTACTTTTATAATCGAAAGAGGTACACCTAGTCCAAGGCAGAATTGTAAGTGGCATATTTACTAATACTGAAATAAAATTAAAACTAATAATAAATAAAAAAAAAATCATAGGTCTAGTAAAATAGCACAGACAGAAGTTCATGTTATGAAGACGCTGAAATGATCTGGTGGAGACTGTCACGGGTTTCTTATCGAGATATGGTGTCTGTCCACGGGGAAATTGAAAACGTGAAATATCTCTGGCATTCATGTTTTTCCTGCATCGGAAATGCGAGATTTGCTTACCAACACAGGCCTTCTTTATCATGCGGTAGAGTGAAAGTGACTTTAGAAATATATGGAAAGCATTTTTACAATGCCAAACACATGTCAAGTGACCAGAATATGTGACATACTTCGTCTTTCGTTATGAAGACTACTTCTGTTTAAGTAATAAGATTATTATTATATAAGTCGTAAATTCGAAATAGTCCACCGCTGTGCAGCAGAGGAAGCGTTCGCTCCTTTCACGCAGCGGGCCTGGGTTTGATTCCTGGTCAGGACAAGTTATCTAGATGGGGGTTTTCCTCCCTGTAAGACGAATGACGAGTAACTATAGGTCCTCGTGGCCCCCGAATATCATCTGTATGTCACTATCATCTTCATTTTATCAGCGCAGCGCCTTGCATGTGTTTTTGTGACTGGTATGATCGACCTAGCTGTCCATGTTGTCTCGGAGGTGGCCCCGCATTGGACTGATCACTCACCTGGGGAGGCTCTTCATTTCCTTTTCTAATAACAAAATTATTATATGATCCAAAGGCAATCCCTCTCTCGAGAGGTCTCGGTCCTTTAAGGCTCAGGCGGCGTGAGCCACATAAGCGTCACTACAAATAACAGCTTAAAGTAAGAAAAAGAGAAGAAGAGTAAATTCGATGTAGCTAACTTTGGGTAAGGAAACCATTACAATTAAAAGGCTTCTTGTTGTTGGAATAAAGCCATATATAAGTTATTACTAGGGCCCGGGGGTTTAGCCAATAATTCATCAAGTTAGTGGTGCACAAGGCATAGAAAGCTTTCTGAGTTAGTAAACAACTTGCACTGCATGTGGCAGTTTAGTGTTCTGTTGACATCGTTGTGTGTTGTGCGTTCTTGACAACCAGTGGCGGATCATAGCTAAAATGAGTGGGGATGCTGCTCCAGAAAATGTTCAGCCTTTGATTTGAAAATTGTGTAAAAAGGAAACATGCATAATATAAAAAGGAAATTTATTCAGAAACTTGATAAAACCATAAAAGAACAAACTATTTTTTTTACTTACATTAATCTAAATTGTTACAGTTCAAGCTTGATCTATTCGTTTAAAAATGAAATCCATATGTCTTGTTTTAATTTCCGCGAAAAGATCAATAATTTTCTCCTTCATCTGTCATGATTAAAGTTTTCTATTAAATAAAAGAACCGAAAGAAAACGAATCAAATAGAATAGCTGGAAACAAGATAATAATCTAATTCTACACTTTATCAAATTCAAGAATATGGTACGCACAACATGCACGGAGTAAAAAAACTTTCACCAGCCAAGGTCGGCACTGTGGATTTTCTTTTATCTTTCTAATAAACTGGGGGATGGCTACTGGCATCAAGCTTAAGAATTATATATTATACAAGTATAAGGAAAAAATTAAAGACAAAAGGACTCATTATATTAAATGTTATCGACAGTATCACGTGGAAATAGGGGAGCTGCAGTTCCATAGTGCCTATACACGAGCAGCCATAGTTGACAACGAACAAAATGCGTCAATAAAACAGGCAAAAGACCTTGCATCAGAAAAGCTACTAAGTAATATAAAGTTCATTGCAAATAATTTCGGGAACTGTCTAGATGTATCACTCTTCTAGAGAGACAAAATATGTAAATGACACAAGCGATCAGACTCGTGGAGGAATTATTCATAGGTAAGAGTCAACCTGAAGATAGAATACTTCTACAGGTGCAGCAGAAATAAATAAAAAGAAATATCCAGAAAAATTCCGGATTTTTCTACTGTTTTTACCTTTCGAGGTGCACTGGAAGGTTCGACAGGAGACCATGATGTGAACCCACACAAGGGAAACACTAATACACTAAAAGTATTATCTCATCCCCCCATCACGTCATGAGACGTAGAGAGAAGTTTTTACCAATAGAGTTCTTCTTTGGAGGAAAATAGAAGATCTTTCTCTTTTGAAAACTTGAAAATGTATATTGTCATTCACTGCAATAAAGCGTATGCACATATTGTATAATTTGCCTTTTCATTTTCACTGTGAGTATTATTAACAAATATTAAAGCATACGCTTTATTTATGTTCGTTTTACTAGGAAATATATTTTGTTTCTGTGATTTACGATTAAATGTGCAAACTATTCTGACGCTGTGTCTCTCATTTCACTAGACTAGCTACACTGCCCTTGAACTTGAATGTTCGTATTAAAGTGCGCCACTGAAAACGAGTCACCCCTTCCTCGTGTTTACAAAAGAGCTATAACCCAGTCACCACTAACCTGATGTAATGTTTTTGTGGCTAAACCCCCGGGCCCTAGTTATTACGTACTTCGTTGCAACCAGGTATTATTATTATTCAAAGACTTTATTTCTTACTCATAACATGACTTATTCCTCTGTAAAGCCTATCCGAACTGCTGGAAAAAACGGCAATAACGAAATGAGTGTAAACCTTGAAATGTCCTGTTGTAAAACTATATGAGATAAGTGAGGAAAGTTATGCCAGTACTCGGCAGAGGTGACCTCTGTTATCAGATGTAGGAAACAGGGGAGACTGTATAAGCGTTAATAGAAGATGGAATCGTAACTCATTCATATCACTGCAATTAACTCTATCTATATGGGCGCGAGGTAATCCTTTCTTAAATCTAGATTATATTTAAGAATTAACGTGTAATCTATAAAAATAGTAGTAACTCCGAAATGGTTTTCAATATCATACAGTATTTCATCTCTTCTCTAGGAAATTATATCGCTTTTTCCAACTACAACAGTTATTGTTCACTGTTAACGTTAATATTTTTTTCCACGTATCACAATATTAAGGTGTAAGATTGAAATTTTTAACTTTCACAAGTTTTTACTTAGATGGTTCGATTCATTTTTAATTTCTCGCAAATTATAGACCATAACTCCATCCCCCAATGTGCAGTCGGCAATCGGTACAGTAGACAATAATATTCGAAAAACCACCCCTTATTTATTTTCAACCCCTATTATGCAATCTCTGTACAAAACTATTTTCTTTGGCTGATTTTTTTTGCCAGATTTACGCACATACCCTATAGAATAAGGATAACATTTTAGGAAAAACAATGTTTCAACCCCTTTTATGCTATCTTTAAATCTACAATCTTTGTCCAGTTTTTACTAGACTCCACACGTAGAGCCTATAGAACCAGAAAAATCTTAGGCAAAACTAATTTTGGAAGAAACCTCCTCGTAAAGAAACTCCCTATGATATGTTTTTTATTTAATTCTAATTTCTTTGACCAATTCTTATCAGACTTTACACACAGACCCGGCAAAACAAGGTGAAAATTAGGCAAAATAATTTTTGAAGAAACCACCCTTTAAATGTTTCAACCCCTATTATATAATCTCTATTCAATGTATGTTCTTTGGCCATTTTATTACAACAATTTCCACACACAGCCTCTAGAACCAGGAGACAATTTTAGGGAAATCTAATTTTGGAAGAAATTACCCTTAAACCTTTCAACTCTTATTAAATAACCTTTATTTAAATCTACATGCCCTGAAAGTTTTTCATCAGTCTGTAGCGTGCACATAGATCCTATTGCAAGGGTCAATAATTGTGTATGGAAAGTATATCCGAAACACTTTTTAGATAAATTTTAAAGTTATACAATAGCTTAAATATAAAAGTGCGACATATTTTTACGTTTTTAAAAGTTGTAATATAAATTCATCTAGACTATACCCAGTAAGGGCTTCTGAATAACTTTGTATACCAAGAGTAAAAATAACTAGCTCTTTGAAAAAACTTTTCGGCATTCTCGGTCGACTTTAATTCCCATCATTTCCCCATCTCTGGCTTAAGCGAACACAGAAGCGTATTTCTATCAGCCATATTATGTAGCGCGAATTCGCAACCATTGGAGGATGTAAACTCAACTTCCAATAATTGTGACAGCCAAAACATAGCATTCGTTCGTTATTTAAATACAAGAGGACACTTGTCGAAAAATTACATTTTGAGGGAATTTTCTATTGCATAAAATGAATATTACATTTAATAGACCAAAATGATTTGACCGAATACTAATTACAGACTTAACAAACAAACAAATGCATTTGTTATTTTTCTTTACTTATTTCAAAATAGTACACAATTACACACAATTATAAGAAAAGAAGACATAGTGGCCAAAATTCATACGGAAGGCAAGTCTTATGGTTATGGGGCATTTTCATTAGTCAGGTTGGTAAGTCAGCTACAATTTATTCTTGAATGTAGTGTTAAATTTTAATTGGCATTTACAGTATTTTTTTTCAGTGTTCCCACTCCTATATTTTTAGTAAATATTGTCCAATCTTTATGACAATTTGCAGGCACGTAGACAACATCCTCTAGATCTGTTCCAAGTATCAATTTTGTAAAATGTTGTTTATGCCCTCAATAATAATAGTTATCGTCAAAATGTTAACGAATTTTTATTAGAACACTAGCTGAAAAGGCCCGGCGTCGCCCGGGCTTTGTATTTTGTAATTTGAAATTAACTTATGGAGGACTTTCGATTTTGAAACTCTAGGTGCTTATATAACATGTATGTAAAACTTGAAATGAAGAAAAAGATTTATCACACTCAAACTATTCCATCAGAAAACGCTAGATATAGCTTTTTATGGCTCATAGAGGATGTCGAAAGCTGCATTCCGTTGCTTCTACACATCATGCTTGGGAGGATTTGAAATAAGAAGAAACATAAAAAATAAGATTGTATTGACTTGACGGAAAATTTTATTTCTCATTCTCATGTTACCATACAACCGTTTCGGTTCTGAAATAAGATAAATGCAGTATCACTTTCATACTTTCCTCCCCTAAAACCCGGGACATAAAATACTGCGAGCATAGGACTCAAAATGTTCCATCCCATGCTTAGGGCCTATGATAAACATCCTTAATTCTCAACTAATACAAAGCATACAGCTATGGATAACGTATAAGAGGAAAGGATTGTTTACCTACTTCTGACATAGCATACTCACACACTTAAGTTATCCTCTTATTCTACATCAAAATGTGAAGTGAGAAAATAAGTCCAATGTTATGTAATGTCCAGAGCCCTATATGAACTGTGTAAACAATACACTGTTGTCTTGACAACTGAATGGGATTTCATTTTGTTTGCATAATATTCTCAGAAATTATATAATTTTCAAGGGAAGGACTGATTTGTTTCAATTTTAATGTTGACAGCTATATTTCCCGGGCTTAACTGGGTATGTGTGCAAAGTGTCGTGTAAATTGGTAAAGAAATGTAGATTTGTATAAGGAACAAACATACATACATACATACATACACACTTTCGATTTTATATATTAGATAAAATAAGTGAAACGTAATATACCGGTACCAGAAACAAGGAGAGGAAGAAAAATAATTGCAAGAAATAGGCTATTCAGACTGAGCAAAGTACAAGCTTCATGCAGAGAGGTAGAATTTGGGAAAGTCCCCATAATGCTGGCCGCAGATGCGTTGACGTAGAAAATCATTTAACTGGGGAACTTCAATTATAGTTAAATGTCTTCCAATTTCAGAAATAAGTTTCTTAATCTTTAATTATATATTTGGATAATATTTCTTACAAAACTAATGAACATATATATGCAAAAAATTATGTTTGGAGTTTTTTCTAACTATTCGGCACAACATATTAAAATCTGGCAAATCTGGAATTAAATTTGACTAAAATACATAGTGCTAAAATAATGAAAATACAAATTAATAATAATAAAAACATAAAATTAATCGCATTCAAATGTTTCACATATTGACACGAGGGTCGTCCTGAAAGTAAAGAACGATTACACATCACGCTCGTCGCCGCTTCCTCACCACCACTATTGCATGCGTTCTAGTTAGCTCCTTACCCAGTCGAGTTTCGTTGCTGTGAGGTCATGCCTGTCTGGTCTATAATGTATCCTAATGGCGGCCCCAATTGAAAATCCCACCAAATGTGAAGTGCGTATTGTGATTAGTTTTTTGAATGCACAAAATGTTCGGACAATCGAAATTTATAGGCAAATAATGCAAGTGTATGGTGATAATGCAATGAACGAGTCTTCAGTGAGGAAATGGTGCATAATTGAAGAAGAACCAGTGTGCACAACGAAGACCGGTGTGGGAGTCCATCACTCGTTACGGAGTTGAAAGCAAATGTTGATGCGTTTCAATCTGGACACCTTACACGAATTTCCGGAACTAATGGACTCTTTGGGTGGAAAAGAGTACCCAACAGATGAAGACTTCAAAGCGACAGTGATATTCTGGCTCAGCCCTTTGGCGGTAGGAGAGTATAACTTCGGCATAGAAAAACTGGTACTACGTTACAATAAATGCCTTGACAACAATGGCGATTACGTTGAGAAATAGAGCAAGGTACTGTATCTTTGTAAATAAAGTTTTGTGTTGATATCTTTCGTTATTATTTAGTTGGGCGTATGCCAAATCGATCCCCCTTATGGGGTGTCCCTTACACGGACCGTAACGGAGAGCTTATGGAGGAGCTCCTTGCGGAAATGGACTGGTTTACACTCAATGGACAGAATACTGAACCCACCTTCCAAACTAGGCTAGGCCAATCGCACATCGATGTCTCGCTAATCTCACGAGACATGTGCCGCCGCAATGTTCAATGGACCATTAAGCCAGAAATCGGGACCAGTGCACATAATGTTCTAGAAATAGTTATTGAAGACACTATTGTAAATACAATACGTCATGCCAGGCGCTATAATCTCAAAAATGCAGACTGGCAAGCTTTCTATAATAACGTAGAAACTAACCTAACTCCTCTCAACTCTCCCCTAAACTCCACTATGGAAGTAATTCATCAGGTGCATCAACTCACTGCTGCCGTTTCCCAAGCAGCACGAAAAAGTATTCCCATGACACTCCCTGGAAAGAAAGCTGTGCCTTGGTGGAGCGATGCTCTTGATCAACTCAGGCGAGACACTAACAGGAAAAGGCGAAAGTTCCAAAAGGCCAATAGAGCTCGCGAACAGCCTAACCGGGACAGATATTACGCAGAATACGCTCAATCACGTAGAGAATACTCACGAGCGATTTATCTCGCGAAAGTAGAAAGCTGGCGGAACTTTGTCACAGAGCAAAGTGTCATCAACTCATGGGGGATTGCCTATAAACTTATGACGAAAAAACTGCACCCGCGCACAGTCATCCATAGTCTCCGTACTCCAGATGGCACGATTGCCGACACGTGGGACACTGTGGCCACCACTCTGACAGACGCCCTGGTCCCCGATGATTCTGATGTAGGGGAAACTCTAGAACAGCAGATACTCCGCAGGGCTGCGCGAAGACCATACCAGAATGAGTACAACGCCACCCCTTTCGATACAACAGATCTTGAAATAGCTATAGACCGAACCAAAAATCGAACAGCCCCCGGCATTGATGAAATCCACCCAGAATTCATTAAGAAAGGAGGTCCGCTCCTTAAAGAGAAACTTCTCCAGATATACAATGAGTGCCTTAGCCTTGGTATATTTCCCAACGCCTGGAAAATGGGACTACTCAAAATTATTCTGAAAAATGACACCAAAGATCCATCTCTGGCCAAGTCGTACAGACCAATCTGTCTTCTCCCTGTCATGGGAAAGATCTTTGAACATCTCATAGCTTCCAAAATAGACACTTCTCTAGAAGAATCATACTCGCCCAGGCAATTTGGATTCCGCCCTGGAAGATGTACTGAGGATGCAGCTTCACTGCTCCAGCAAATAGTAACCACATCTAATTCTAAATACGTGCTTACCATCTTCGTAGATATAGAAGGCGCATTTGACAACGTCTGGTGGCCACACGCCCTGGAGAGATTTCGTAATATAAACTGTCCACAGAACATATATGCCGTCCTCAGTGACTACTTTCGGTCCAGACGAATAACGATAAGGGATAACCTTCATTCATTCACAAAGGCCGCATCCAAAGGGTGTCCCCAAGGCTCAGTATTGGGACCCAAGGTCTGGAACCTGGTGTTTGATGAAGCCCTCAGACAACTTGAACAGACTCAAGACGCTGACGTCATAGCCTATGCCGACGACGCAGTAATTATTATCGAAGGTGAGTCCAGAACAGATCTCGAACGCAAAGCTAATAGAGCACTAACAATTCTGGAAACTTGGTCCCACAAAGCAAAGCTAAAGATTTCTAAAACTAAAACAAACTCAATGCTCCTCAAGGGGAAAATAGGAAATCACCCTCCAATCATCAGGATAGGACAAGACCGGATCCCATATGTTCGAGAAACAAAGTATTTGGGTATAACTTTACAAGAAGGTAATAAATTCACCGCTCATATTCAAAGAATCAGTGCTACAGCTAACAACCTATTTCAGGCCCTAGCCAGACTTTCTGGACAGCAGTGGGGATACAAATTCACTAACTATCGTATACTTTACTCTGCTATTTTTGAGGCTATTGTCTCGTATGCTGCAAACGCTTGGGCCACTAAACTTAACACACATCACATCCGTAAAGTCAAATCTGCCCAGCGACATTCTCTCTTGCGAATAACTAAAGCCTACTCCACTGTTTCGAATGATGCTCTACCAGTCATAGCTGGTGTTCTTCCTGTTGATCTTCTGCTTGAGGAACGGATAGCCAGGTACAAAGTGCGGAAGCAAATTAATTTCAATTAGGTGCCCTTCAAATCGGACCAAGGGAATTTCAGAGCTTAGATCGATCACATCTTTATGAACGCATTCACTCACAGTTAATAGATATTTGGCAGCAAAAATGGGTAGTTTCCCAAAATGGTAGAATCACTCGTGACTTTTTCCCAAATATCAGAAATAGACTTAAAATGCCATGGATTAAATTGGACCACTTCGTCACACAGGTATTAACTGGCCACGGCAACTTTGCCGCTAACTTAATCCGTTTCAATCTCACAGACGACGATCTATGCGCTTGTGAGGACAGCGAACCAGACACCATGTATCATATGCTGTATACTTGTCCTCGATATCGAGAAGCTCGACTACTCCTCCACGAAGCCGCTAGGGCAGAAGAGGAAGCCTGGGCACCGGACCTCACGTTCTGGACGCGTAAAAACACCTTCCCAGCCCTTAAAACCTTTGCAAAAACAGCACTTCTCGAAAAGTCTATAGTAAATTAACACACCAAAGTAGACGGTCATTTGGTCACTGCTCCAGTCCGAACGAGGTTTTTGAGGGGTTTCCCTCGTTCTTAGGCGAATGCCGGACTGGTCAATAATCCCCTCAAACAGATACACGCACTACAAATCTCTAGAATACATAACTACATATCACTAAAAAGAAACACACTCGGAAATATTGCACATAAGACCTATCCGCACTTAGGTCTATCCTGCGCCAAAGTACAAAGACACAAGTACTCAGCCCAAACACGTCACACCATCAACATCCCCTACGGATGTACATAAGGGCACAATAGGTATACACACATCACATATGGTTACCAAAATTTGGTCTGACCGGAGGTGTAGGCTTAATTGCTTGGCACTCCGGGGGTAAGGGTGGGCACACAAAAAAAAAAAAAAAAAAAAAAAAAAAAATGCCAAATCGATCTTTACTTTCTGGACGACTCTGGTACGAAGTATTTGGAAACGTACTGTGAAATTTTGGTTCATCGGTTCAGTAGGAAAAGTTTTAAAAGTTACCAGAATGTCTCTTAGAGATACACGGCACTTTATATTAGGAGTAATAATCCTTGATATTTCAAAAGTAATCTCCGTTCACATTTTTGGCATATTAGGCTCCAAAAATGTAAGACTGGAATACCAAAACTTTGTCACTATGATTATTATACTGCGCTTGACAGTAGAACACCTTATAATGACAGTGAAATGATTTATCATTCTTGCCGGAAATAATTACTGGTATTTATATTTTACTGCGAGAATCCTGAAAAACCAAGACAAGCCATGCATTCACTGTTGCATGCTTATTTATCTTCGCTTTGTATCAGTGATGCTAATCATTGTGAATTGCTGTATTTAAAATAAATTGTGAAGAACAAAGGCGTTAAGTAATCACACTTCATTATATTTGACTAGTAGTGATTGGCAGAAACGTTATAATTACAAATTAATCAAAACGAACCATAATATAATTATTATTTTAGGCCCTTGCAGCAAAATAAACATATTTAACATCATCACAATCATCATCATCAACAGCAGCAGTAGTAGCAATACCCTACGGTATCTGAATTTTCAGTTAGTTATTAAAGCTAAAATTATTTCGGGCGTCGGAAACTGCACACCAGAATTTTCTACCTGGTTTCTGCCCACGTGGAAACTGCACACTAGCCTATTTAAGTTTGAACGTTAAGCCAGCCAAATGCAAAAGAAACATTGAGCGGAGAATCGAATTATATAGCTCTTCGCAAATATCCCGTACACAGTTTGTTAGAATTAGAATTAGAATTCTAAAAAACGTTATAATTACAAATTAATCAAACGAACCATAATATAATTATTATTTTAGGCCCTTGCAGCAAAATAAACATATTTAACATCATCACAATCATCATCATCAACAGCAGCAGTAGTAGCAATACCCTACGGTATCTGAATTTTCAGTTAGTTATTAAAGCTAAAATTATTTCGGGCGTCGAAAACTGCACACCAGAATTTTCTACCTGGTTTCTGCCCACGTGGAAACTGCACACTAGCCTATTTAAGTTTGAACGTTAAGCCAGCCAAATGCAAAAGAAACATTGAGCGGAGAATCGAATTATATAGCTCTTCGCAAATATCCCGTACACAGTTTGTGAAATACATTTCCTACTTCAGTGGTATTGACGAGTAGGTATGAACTCAAATTTAAGTTTCATTTACTGACACATTAACGTGTAGGATTTATATAAAAAAAAACTTTTAAATAGTCTTTGCCGGCATTTTTATGTTCAACTACATCAAAACGTTGGCGACTACATTCTCTTCTAATAGTCTACAGCTACACTGCAATGTACACCGAGGAAGAAAACGGTGATTTGTTTGCTAACATATTCCGAGTAGCCTAATATTAACTCTCCGTAATGAGTGTGCAACATCCGGATGGCATTAGAGGGACCTTCAAAAAAGGTGTGCAATTTCCACGCACACAATTATTTAATAATCAACAAGCAGAACATGGTTCGAATCCCGATGAAATCGAAAAATGTTTAAATGGTTTAATATTCTGATAACACTATGGCTCTGGGGTTTACTCGGTCTTCAATTAAGATGGGTAAAAAGACGGTAGAAAGGATATTATGGTTTTTAACGAATTCTCTTTCGGACTCTGATCGTCACCGGAATTTTTCCTGCAGGGGATCAAATATATTATGTTAACAAAAAAAGTGAACGTACATAAAGTAGTTTAGCAATTAGAAAAATATAAAACTTTCAGTCATAATTAAAATAAAATCAGGTAAACTGATATAACAAAGTGACAGGATGCTTTTGTTTAATCAGTTATAATTGCAATTATGATATGGAAAAAATACGTTTTTTTAAATTGATTTCCAAGTTAAGGTTCAGACTAATTAATTAAGCAGGGTCTAGTAAAAAAAAAAATACAGATTAAAATCGTCCAGCATCAGCAAAACTATAGTCTACAGATTTGAGATATAATGGCATTCGTACACTCTCATAAAAATACAACAAAAATGTCAAATTGGTCGGCTTCAAGATTCGAACAAAGGACCTCCAGAATGCGAGTCCAAGACGTTACCATCTCGGGCACCTCACTCAGTTTAACGGTCTAGTTCAGACATGGGCAAACCCCTATCCATTGACACGCAACCCGCAAACTTTTGGTCAACTTACACATAGTTCGAAAAGAACGGGTAGATGGAGACACTAGCAGACAATAAGTGCAGTGGCGGTTGCTCATTCTTAGGGAAACACTAATTTCACTTTATAATGTACACTACAAGAAACAAATAATCCAAACAATTTTTTATTTTTAATTATTCTTTTACGTGTGCAATTATTTCACTATACAAAGGCTTAGAATGTGTCATAACGCCTTTCCAATCGGAACTGTGTCGCAACCCGTCACTGCTTGCAAAGACAGTATGACTCATGCATGGGAATAATCCACCACGTACAGGTACACCGAATGTCCGCAATGCCATCTTGTGTGTTATGCGGGAAGGTCAAGAACCACAAGTGGTTCGCGAACCAGTAAATGCCCATGTATGGTCTAGTTTGTTAAGCGCATGTAAAGGAATAGTGTATTTGTCATAGCTAACTGTATTGCAAATTCCAAAGCCGTATATGGAAATTCTAAAACAATATGTTGTCATGATAACTTCTTCTTCTCTTCCAGGATAATCCTCATATCGAGGTTTTCCCTGCGACCATACAATCAATTTCGTCTATCAATTCTCGTTCTCCATCTATTCCGGTATGATAACTGATTTGCATTTGATAAATTCTCTTTAATACATTACTATAACATAGGCACTAAATTGGGTATTACTCCAGTACCGGTCAAACGATTTCGTCCAATGTCAATAGGCTTCTTCCCCCTGGACGTTATAAATACGTATACTAAGTTTCATGAAAATTCGATAGGGTACTTGAATTATCGCACTTTTCTAATATATTACTACAGTATTAAAATAGGCACTAAATTGGGCATTACTCCAGTGTCGGTCAACCGATTTGGTCCAAAATGAACAGGCGTTTTGCTATGGACGTTATAAATACGTATACCAAGTTTCATGAAAATCCGACAAAGCGTATTTGAGTTATCGCGCGTAGAAACACACGGACGGACAGACATTTTCCCGTCCCCACACACAATCTCATAAAGTACCATAATAATCAAGTTCAACGTCCTTTCTTTGCTAAGTGTCGTAGGATTCTCCTTGCCTCCTTCTCACCGGATATATTTTTAAGTATTGTTTGTGCTAAACATAAAATATTTCATCAAAAAATGAGGAAACTGGGAATGTGTCTACGATACAATATCAGTTAGCTGTCGTAAACATCGGCAGCACGAGGGTCGCTACTGATCTCTTGAAGCATTCTCAATGTATATTTGACCAGATCATTAGCTCCTGAACACCATGCCCAAAGATTTCCATGGCTAACACTACAAAAATATGGTTATCTGTAACGTCGCGGTATTCGTTCCTTTTAATCTGAACAGCTGATACAGATTGTAGGCAAATAAAGAAAATGCGGCTGAATCCATACAATTTGCATCCCATAATAGCGACTTCCCGTTCTTCCATGGCACCAAAGTTAGACCATACGGTCGTTTACCATTAGAACGGTAGATTCCTACTGGTTCCAAAATTGAGGGAATATTTGTAGATGTCAGAGTTCTTTTGATTACGGATATCGATTATTGATTATTATGCCTGGAAAATCTCCCTGCCTTATAAATGCAACTCAAACCATGGTATCCCAATTATTGATCAACCACAAAATAGTTACCGGTCTTGATATAATTTAAAATTAAAAACTAATAGTCATATGTATATGTATTAGTTTTTGTTCTTTCTTTCATTCTTATGTGTTTCTTTTATCCCTCTTTTATATTTTGCATTGTGTACTTTTTAAAATAAATTTTAAACTTTCTGGAACTGAATTATACCTGAGCCCAAGCATTTTGCTCTTTCGGGTACAAATCACTTTAGTTAACTTGTAAATATCATTATAATTTGTATTGAATTTTGTATTTTTATAGTATTTTGTTTTGTAATTAATGTTTCGCAAAATTGAAAGAAAATATGCTGCTCATAAATCTTGCATTAACTGTAAGACAACAGCAATCCTGATGGACATACTGTCCATCAAAGTGCCAATATTTGTAGGTGGTACAACTGCAAGCCATCAACTTGCCTTTTTTTCTCTTGGATAGCGTTGAAACAACTTGATCTACAGCTGTATCAGATGAGGTAGTTAGCAATTTCTGAATGCGTTTGGCGTTGATTAAACCCCAGTTTATTTTTTACACCTATCCGAGATGGAGAAACTTGGATGTTGTTTAAAAGGAACCAAGCCTGAAAGTCTCATACAGATGGCATACTTCGATCTCGTCGCCGTAGTTAAGGAGTTGAGAATTGATTAAATAAAAAGCACTATGAGTTGAAGCTAGGAAGGCCGGTAAACAAATGGTATTTGTAATATGAATTCCTAAACCACCAATTTTTATGGGCTAAGTTACTAAGATTAATTTTTTGATCTCATTTTTTATAGAACCTACCTAATATTCAGCCTGGAAACCTTTCTTGAACTCATTTATTCCCTTGTGGAAATCCCTAACATTTTTGCCTTTACTATTTTCCTCTATTTCATTTATTTTATCTTTGAGATAGTTTCGTTTCTTTGTTCTAGTGGTTCTAGAGGTTTTCGTTTAGCATTGTTGAGATTTTATAAAATGGTTTTATTCGAATTCTGCAACCATTGTAGTTTTACCTGCTTTCTTACATTTACTAGTTTCATGCACTCATCATCGAACCACAGTTTATTTGGTTTCAGTTCAAGCGGACCTAAATTTTCTTTTCCGGATGCTTTAATGTTGTCTTTAATGATTTCCCAGGTTTTATCGATATACACATCATCCCAAGCTTGTTGTCCTGCAGTGTTTTCTAGAACTGCAAATATATCTGAAATATCGACTTGGTAAGCGTTCCTAATTTGGTCTTCACCTAGCTTTTTCAGGTTTAATCCCTCGATACGAAATTTTGCCTAGTTCCTTTGTTTAATGAAAGTTTCTCTCGGACAGCGCAACTACTACATGCCCCCCTAAAGGTTCGAACATCAATAATTATACTAGACTACCTCCTTGCATCTATTAGCACATGGTCGATTTGATAAGTCATTTTTCTGGCGAGGTCCATGTGACGAGCATCACGATGTGAGAATTTTGTACTCTTTACGATTCCTTTCCTACTTTCGCATTAAAATCTCCTAGTAGGCCTACAATTTTAATGTGATGCCGGAAACTGATAGTGTTCATTCTATTTCCTAATAAAAACTGTCCTTGTCATCATCGTCTTTATCCTCTGTTCGAGCATGGACATTCATAACTATGATGTCACACCACCGCCCTCTTAAAATAAAATAAGAAAGCCTATCATTAATAAACTCGACATTTTTAATCACTGCATATACGATTTAATTTGATATTGTGGAGGCTGGAAAACTAGTGAGTTTGATTTTGTTATTTTCTAATACAGTAACGTCAAATGGAATATTTAGATAGAGCTCGAATGTAACTTAGCCCGAAGCTAACATGTATTTGTACTTATGCCCTTCTTCCGGAGCGAGTGAAAATTCAATTACTGTGTTCGTTTTACGTTGATTACAAGGCTGCCAATTTAATAAAACTCGCCTATTTCCTCTGGCCGTTTTACTTCAGAATCAACAAATTCAAATCTCGCTTAAATTACCCCGCTGGTTTCATGGTACACTACAAGCCCCTTAATCACTACGATCCCAGCAAATAACTTGCATCACTTTATGCCATACATGTATTGTCAGCAATAAGTTTGCGCCAATTAGTACCCTTCGCACGGTTTATAATTACTACTTGAATCAATCTCATTACTTGAGCTTATGTAAAACAGAGGCCAATACCGTCACGACCGGTGAGGTATAACAGATCCTTGACATCCAACATTGCAAGCATGAATTATCATTCTATCACCAGATTACCATTTTATTATGTCAGAAACTCATTTTTTAGTTCTTTTATTTAAAAAAAAATTAATTTAAAAATATTAAATTTTCAAAACATGAAAATTTCCCAAATGATTTAATATTGAAAATTCTTTGACCCAACCGTTGCTGTTACATGAAGTTGGTTAGATTCCCGAGAGATTACATTAGATAAAATAAGATAGAATAAGAAACTTTCTTACCCCAGACTGTAACGAAGAACTTAGTCTAAAAACTAAAAAAAAAAAAAACTAAACTCCGTGGCGCTACATCCCTGGAGGAACTTGGCCTACCACCCGACCGCTGCGTCATCTACCACAGGCAGATGGCAGGATTGGAGACATGTGGTCAGCATGCCAACACCCACGGCCGTTAATGGTGGTTTTCATGACTTCTCCATCAAGTAGCTCCTCAATTTGAATCACGAGGCTGAGAACTTAGTTTATGACATATATTTTATATAGTTCTGCAGCTTATTTAATACCGTATAGTAAATTACGTATATTAAAAGCATACTACCTACAACTTAGTTTATAATAAATACTTCAAAGTATTCTCGTGAAGTGGAATCTAACTATTATAGATTCTCTCATTAGTAATTACTCATTCGCTACTAAATCGCTTAAGAGGCCATTAATGAATAGGCGTCTGATGCCATCTAGCGTAGCAGACGAACATAAAAACGACCGATTATTCGCTTATCTTAATTCTAAAGTAAATTATAATTATATATAAATTTCACTAGACTTACTTCGATTAACTACTTACTATCCGTTCTTTATTAGTTCCTACTTTATTTCTGAAATAATCACTCTAAAAGCCAATCACTATTTAAGCTTCCCATTGTTTAGATAAGTAACTACTAGTTACATTTAAGAAGTGATGACAGACCTCTCCTGTAACATGTAATCAATTCTCTAATGAAAGAAAACTTAATTTTCTGAGAACATAACAAACAATTATTGTATAAAAAAAGTTTTTCATTACATACCCAGGCTGCTTCGAGGGATTAAACCATTAAGTTCAGTGTTTCTTTATGTTTTATTTGATCTGACGAAAAAAGTCTTGGTTTCCGCTCTCCAAAACAAAAGCAACGTTGTAATATTCTCTCATTGTTAACAATGATCTCAGTTCTTCCCCCGCTTTAATCAATTCACACGTGTTACTGTTTACTCTAACTAGATCTTGAAACTCCGCGTTTCACTCCACACGGAGTAGACAAGTAGTTGTCACAGCCGTCACAGGACATTCTTAGATTTATATTGGCTGAGGTAATTAGCTGATTGGTGCGGTAAAAATAAAGAGCTCTCCGCAAACTCTTCCTCCTAATAAAAGGAAGTCGCCTGGGCATGGAAACAATAACTGGACATATACTCTGAAAACTATTATTACCGCTAAATTTATCATAATGTAAATAATCTTGAACTTTTTCTCTATTTTCTGAGTCAACTACAAAGTAATCATACTCCAAGAATTACTTTCAATCCAAAAAGCATAGGCTATATGGCCAAAGTGTGTCAGGTCTCAGAGGTTTTGCTTTTCGCCTCAGTTGATATTAAATTGAACGAACTTTAACAGTATGTTGTGAGTTTGTTGCATTGAATTCGTTGCATTAATGAATAGATTATTCATTTCATTTGCTGAAAAAATAGAGTCTCTAGACGAAACGCAAATCATTTAAATTCTTGATGTAATGAACAATAAATGATTCTATATCGTAAGTGTTTTGGAAAATTGTGGTAATTTTGATAACTAGTGATCCTGGGGGATAAACACTTAGACGGATACCAATCAACTAAACTTTTCATTGAATAAAACCCAGTCGGTTATGACTGGCCTATAAGATATTAATAATTATTTATATTTATTTGCATTTGTAAACTGTTATTTTGTTGAAGCACGAACACGGCATCTTTCGTTTTTACTTGGCGAATTAAAGTCCGACAAATTATAAAAGAATGAAGCCTTAGACTTTACTAAATACCTAAAACCTGAGAACATTTCATTTCATTTCATTTCAATTTATTCACCAGAAGAATCTTGTTACAAAATTCATGGTTTCGTCACTTAAGTCTAATACAATATATGATACAACTTGTTAACACTGAGATATAAAATACTTATATTAGGATTAAGAGGAAATCTCTCCTTCAAAAAGCATAATTAAGCATAACTAAATTGGTAAGACTACCATCTGTATATCAAGAAATTCATGGACAGAAAAGGGTTGATACAATAACAGGATTTTTTTAACTTTATTTTTAAAAGCAATGTTAGAAAGAGCTTTAAACCCATCGGGTAACTTATTATAAATATTTTATGTGTTATACTATTTAGGCATTTTGTGAGCCTATATTTATTTAGATGAAGATGATTAGCTAATCTGGTATTATGAGTATGATATTCTGAGTTTTTTGTGAAAGATTCTTTAATCTTATGTACGAAACATACAGTTTCTAAAATATAGATACTGGGTACTGGTAAAATTTTCAACTTTTTAAAAACTTCTCTACTAGGAGTGCGGACTGGCACTTTCAACATAATTTTTGCTATTTTCTTTTGTAATTTGAAAATGGTTGTTATTTTTGATGATGTACCCCAGATACAGATACCATAAGTAATTTGTGAGCATATAAGTCCAAAGTATACAGATTTAATAGTTCCGAGAGAGACTACGAGAATACGGAAGGCAAAGTAAAGTCTACTCAGTTTATTTGCTATGTAGTCTATATGCGTATTCCAAGAAAGATTTGATTCAAACCAAATTCCCAGAAATTTGGTATTTATACTTTCCTCAAGGGTTGTTCCGTTAATATGAATAGCAAAAGGGTTGTCAAGTTTCTTTTGGTGGAATCGCATCAGTATTGTTTTTTTTTTTTTTTACGTTGAGGTGGAGTTTGTTATCTTTTAGCCATGACTGTAAGTGTGAAATTGTCAAATCCACTTTTTTTAGAAGTGTAGTTGAGTCAGCGTAATTAAAAACCAGGTTAGTGTCGTCTGCAAATAATATTGTATGAGCATGAGGTAATTCAGAAGGAAGATCATTTATGTATATACTGCCTAGAATACTGCCTTGAGGAACTCCATCTTTGAGAAGCATGGCAGTTGACTTAGCTGATTTAATTTGAACAATTTGTGTTCTGTTTTGCAAATAAGATATAAACCAATTGTTTGCAACCCCTCTGATTCCATACCTGTCCAGTTTTTTACATAAAATTTTGTGGTTGACAACGTCGAAAGCCTTTGTCAGGTCAAGAAAAATGCCTAATGTTTCTTCTTTTTTATCTAAGGATTGTAGTATTTTATTTATAAAAGCAAAAAGTGCATCATTTAATGACTTATTTTTTTGAAATCCAAATTGTGAGGGGGAGATTATCTTATGGGTATTTAGGAAGGAAATAAGCCTATTGTACATGACTTTTTCTAAAATTTTTGAAAAGGAGGATAGAAGTGATATTGGTCTATAGTTTTCTACTTTGTTTTTATCTCCTTTTTTGAATATAGGTTGGACTCTGGCTATTTTGAAACAGTCTGGAAATATTCCTACCGATAGTGAGCAGTTGCAGATATCAATTAGCGGTTCAAGAATATAAGAGTAACTGTTTTTTTACGACAACGTCTGGTATTTCATCTATTCCTTGCGAATATTTGTTTTTTAAATTGAGAATTATCTTCGTTATTTCATTTTTTGTTACTGGATTAAGAAAGATCGAATTTGGATTTGAATTTGAATTTTTTTGAGACATACTAATTAAAGTCACATTCTGGAGAGATTTACTCTTAAGATCCTCGATGACATTGACAAAGTATTCATTAAAAGTATCGGCGATGACTTGAGGGTTTTTTATGACATTTCCTGATTCTATAAGTTTTATATCATCTTGTTTTTTTATTTGACCAGTTTCTTTTTTTACTATCTCCCAAAGGGCTTTAGTTTTATTATCAGATTTATTAATATAATTATCATAGGTAATCCCACGAGAGTTGACGAGTTTATCGATAGATTCGCGACTGCGAAGCAGGAGCGAATTTATCTGATGTAACTCGTCAACTCGAATTGGATTTATTAGGACTATTCCATGAATAAAACGTAGCGGATTATATAAATAATAATTACTTTCGTGCTTTGTTGTATAAAAATAAAACTAAAAGTTACGAGATCACGGCATACTGTGAATCAACCATCCATGAATCGATTCGAGCTACCTTGGTGTAATCAGCGGTACCACCAGGGCATATAAGATATAGTTAACTTCATTCAGGTAAGCTACAGCAGAACAGAATAAAAGCACACGAACTGACTTGCACGGAATCGAAATTGTGTTCACAATCAATATACATTTCTATTATTTCAATTTCCAAACAAGTTACGTTGTATAAAATAATCTGATTTCGCGCCCCCTGGTGGCAGCAGTGATTATCAATCACTGCACACTGATACTTGCGTCTTCAGTAACGACCAGACGGTTTTATCACGATAAAACACCATCCTCGCGATTCCTACAAGAATATTGCAAGATAAACGGCCGTGATTGGTCAATATCCGAGGAATTGCTTAACGTTATTGGTCAATATCAAACATACGGCGTATGAGTTGAATAGTCATGGTGATTCTGTTTAGCTTTGGCTATAACTTTTTTTAGGATATTAGTCTACGTTTTGTAGTAAGCTTTGAAAGCATCACTAGATGTGGATCTGTAAACGTTATAAAGAGCTTTTTTCCTCTTATACGAGACCATAATTCCTGGTGTAATCCAGTTTTTCATAGTGCATTTAATGTTAGCATACTCGACTTTCGTTAGAGGAAATGCCACATTAAAGTAATATTGAAAACTTTCCAGAAAATTTGTTGTTTTTTTATGAATATCAGTTTCGTCTATTACATTTAACCAGGATTCCTTGCTTAATAGAAAATTTAGGTATTCTGTGTTCACTTGGTTATAAATTCGTTTCCAAGTTGTTTGCATTTTTTGTTTTTTATTTCCCGCATTTAGGCTTGGTATAGTGATATGTATGAGGACAGCATTATGGTCAGATATTCCAAGGCTTTCGTTCTCGACATTGTATTCAAATGAAAAATCATTTATTATTATTTGATCCAAACATGTTTGAGAAGTTTGAGTAATACGAGTAGGCGTGCTGATAAGTTTTTTTAGGTTATATTGATTTAGGAGCAAATTGAAATGGGGTACAGTTTTATCTCGTGCTAAGAAATTTATATTGAAATCCCCGCATATAACTAAAGGTATTCGTACATTTTTTGCAAGAGTTTCACAAGGGTTCCAAATTTTTTTAGAAATATATCAGAATCACCATTGGGAGATCTATATAATCATACAATGTTAATTTTATAATTTTGATACGAAATTTGAGAGACGGCGTGTTCAAAATGTTTTTCTTCATTAAGGTATTCAGTGCTATTTATTACTATACTTTCTATACCATCTTTCACATATATTGCAGCACCTCCACCTTTTTGCTTAGCTCGACAGGAACAACTAGAAAGCTTAAAATTATTAATACTATAGGACTTAATTTCTTCTTTCTCTAACCAGTGTTCTGTAAGACATAAAACGTTTGTGTTCTTTAAGTCATCATGAAGGTATACTTCTAGTTCAAGAATTTTGTTCCGTAGACTTTGTACATTTTGACATGAGAGAGAAATGGTGTTTACAATATTTTTAATCCTATAAGAATCACTACAACTAGTCTTATAGCTGTTATAACTACTACTATCGCAATCACTGCTATTTCTCTTTATACTACAATTTTTAATTATAGGCCTATTTTCCTTAGGTATATTATTTCTGTTATTTACATAGTTTCCATTAATAATACTTTCAGTGATGATAGTAGATTCATTAACAGCGTTAGTCTTAGCATTTGAAGCAAATTTTGTTCCTAAAGTTTCAAAAGTTACCCTTTGTTTAGTATCCCAGATCCTTTTAACGGACTGGGTACATAGCATATTTCAGTTTCCCTGCTCTATATATTTAAGAGGAATTACTGAATTCATTGATATGCGCTGAGCATCAAGATCTTGTTTTATCATTTTACAGATCTTATTTCCAATAATGGCTTTACCTGATGCATTGAAGTGCAAACCATGAGTTGTGAATAGATTTCTATCTAACTTACTAACGTCTAGCTCTTTCACATTGTTGAACATTATAGGCCTATATATACGCCTAACTAAAATCTGAGAAATCACTCAATTTAGTTATCCAATCATTTTGTTGTTATAATAAATCTATCTCTCCCTCCCGTACGTAACATGTTATAAACACTGAGTTTCTAAATCACCCACAAAATCATGTTTTTGTTTCTTTCTCTGCAAGAATGTTATCTTTATGCTAGGAAAAAATATATTCATTGATTTTACTCAGCTAAAGCATAGTTATAAACGTAAGATTTAATGTGAGAGTCACTAGATTACGGTAACACTGCATACCTCAGATACCATGAACAGGGAGTTCCAAATTAAAAATTCGTCAAAAAAATAACATTTTGGCAGTTTAAGGAACTGAAAGCAGGGTTGGTGAATTAGAGTGACTTTTATAATCAAATCAGATTTGACTTAAATCCATTTTTTCCTTATAAAACATATTTTTATCCAAAATACATTTTTCACGTAATTTTATTTTTTAGCCACTTATTATATTTAATACTTTCTTTGGATCCTAATTGGTCCTATTTTAAAAAAACTTATTACCTATGTATATTAAATTTGGAATTTTACTTAAATATCTATTACGTTTGTATTTTACATGAAGATACACGTGGAGATGACAACCTGATCACACCAATGATGTGAGTATATCATTAATACCAACATAAATAGGTCTATATGACTGAAAGTAAACGAAGTATTGCTTGTCACATTCTTAAATTGATATAGCCTACTCTCACAACCCTTTAAGCTTATATTTATTATTGTGCCCCTGACCTGTGTTGACATGTTTCATAAGAAATATCAGTCTGAATTATTTTTTTCTTGTCTAATTTATTTCCAAGTTTCTTTTTTACCACGACCAGTGACAGATATTTTAGATTGTAAGAGTAGGGTACAAAACTATCAGTACAATACATAAATTACACTCATTTTAACTGTAATGCTTGTTTCTGCAATGTTTACTCTTTGACCGTAATTGAAATTTAAACTATTCATTGTGCTATTGATTTTTATTATACAAAATATTTTTATTCAAGTCTTAATTAGTTGTGAATGAGAATATATAATCAGAATTTAATTAGCAAAATTTCGTTTATCTTTCTAAAAAGTATTACCTGGGACTCATGCCCTTTTAAAAATAGCTATTCATATAGTCTAATAGCCTAATTACCACATTGACCGACGAGAAGTGATTAAGTGATGGATGAACGGGAAGACTACTTACATTGACGCTAGAGGGTAACTTTTTATTTCCTGTGTTCTGGGATTCATCCATATCAATTACAGATCATTCTCTGGAGAAGTATTCATATCACAACCCATAATGTGTTCCATGTACAAAGCCTGGATTTGCTCATTATTTTCAGGGGAATTCAGTCGAGAAACTTTCAAATCACCATCTTCTTTACTGTATAATTGAACAACTAACTAATTTATAAAACTAACAAACGCTCATTTCTCCTATAAATCCTTGTATATAGATTAAAGATTATTTAAGGTATAACAATAGCTTACCGTGCAAATGCGCTGTTGCTCTAATAGATTTTGCGCTAAAAAAAGGTCCTCACCCAAGTTCGAACATAACACTCCTCAGTTGTAGCAGTAGACATGTTAACCTAGAAACACTGAGAGCTGTACTGGATATTTTCGAAGACGATACCGAACGACTGTAGGTTTTAAATAAATCAAATATCTGTTCTGCTCGATTTTCTTCTACAGTAAAAAAACAATAAGTTACATTAAGGCTGGGAAGAATATGTATGTTATAGGGCTGTCCAACTTGAATCTATCAAAGGGCTTCATTCTATATCACTAAACAATGTACTAGCTGCACAAGTAGAAACGAGGCATATTCTGTGAGCCTATCAACATTTAAAAATCGAGAGTCTTAAACCGAAAACTCTTTACCTTCTTACTAAGCTGTTTTAATTTGTGATTAAGCGGAATTAGATTTATCATATATTATTATTTTGGTAATATTTGTACAGCTTAAATGAAAACATGCGAATATTTGGAAACGATAAGCAATATTAATCAGATACCAAGGATTTACAAATGCATCTTTCACATAATTCACCGCTAATATTTTCTTTATGAGATTGTTGTGGGCTACCATACTCTGCTGCAAGTCCTTATACAGGTTTTATGTTATATTAAATTTATTATTACCATTAACAATTTGGGGCAAATATGTACACACCGGTAAAAGGTATGTTACGATTTAAATCTGACCATGGTTTTGAAATTGTTTGTTTAGAATGATAATAGTATTTTTTATTCCTTCTTCCGATTTAACCATAAATGTTTTAAAACTTGTTCACAATTTGTTTATAAATCATTTTAAGTCAAATTTAGGGGGTGACTTTAATCAAAATATCTCGTAAACTACATCAGATTCAGTATTAGTGTTTTCGCGCATGTTGGTATTTTAAAGCTGATAGGCCTATAGTTATTTAGTGATTAAGGAATTTTACAGGAATTAACTCAATTTATATCTGAAGTACATTTTATTTTAAAATGCTTCCTCGATTACAAAGCTACCGAAAAGACAAAGTATACTAGCCTATCTAAACAATAATGTTAACAACGAAAAACAGAAAAATCACACAATAGGAAGTTGTATGGCATATTACAATTAGCAAACGTAAAAAGTACTCATAGGTAAAATAATAAACAGTAGAGCAACGTGGTATATAAATAGTGCTTAAAGATGAAAGAATATAATAATATATTATACAATAAGACTTTTTTTCTAATTTGCTGAATCTCTTATTTGCTGAACATTATTCACTAATTTGCTGAACCTCTTATTAACAAAACTTAAAAATCAATACACTTGTACCCAAATTATATCTTCCTTCCAAGAGATATGATGTTTGAAGTCTGTAAATTTTTAAGGGTAAATACCATTAACCACTTTAAGGAGCTTTTGGAAGAAATAATAATACTGTATTGCAGCCCGGTAGTTGGACACAGTGGCGTACCAAGGGGGGGCGAACGGGGCGGCCGCACCGGGCGCCGTAAAGGGGGGGGGGGGCACCAAAATTGAAAAACATATATATATATATATTTTTTTTTTAGTATAAGAAAAAGAATTCCAGGCAAAATATAAGGTTTTATTGGTCAAATTTTCTTCATTACTTTGTTAAATACTGCAGTAATATTAGAAATGAAATGAACGTTTCGTTTTAAACTATTTATAAAGAATACGAAATAGGTCTTGGGCGCCGAGCACACAGGAAAAGTTTAGGGTGTAATTTAGCAATTTTATCAATTGAAGGTGATGTGGCTGCTAGTATAGACTTCAACTCTATTATAAATAAGTTTGCATCCATCAAGGCTAGGAAGGCACATTTTAAAATTTTTGTTATGACTCTGAAACTTCTTTTCTCTTTATTTTGTTTTCAAACAAACTAACCTTATAATACTTACAGTTTTATTTCATTCATATTTTTCTCTTTAGAACGTGTTAAAGTAACGTTCTACTTATTCAAAATAAATAATTGTGAACATTAAACTGTGTTTCAATTAAACTCATTGAACCTTGAACCTTTTAGTATTGGGGGCGGCTACCATCTAGTTAGCCCGGGCACCAACTAACCTTGGTACGCCACTGGTTGGACAGGACTGATAAATTACAACGTACATTTAAAAAAAAATTGAACTACTGTAGGCCTCTTTAGATGGATGCTAAGGTCACAAAAGACGCGAAAGTCTGTAAGCCCTGAACAATAGACATCACAAAGTAAATGCGATCCTTTGTGAAACCTTTGAAACTGAATAAACATCTAGAAGATATTTTATATTCCGAACCACGGAATATTTTCAACATAAGACAATTTTATTGTGCTTTACCAAGTTGACGACGTTAGTTTGGAAACTTCAGTGAAATATGCCTCATGTTTTTATATAACATTAAGAATTCGATTTGTTTTCTGAAAATAAAAAACATCACAAGTCACAACAATTCAAGAAAGACATGTTCAACGAATAGGAAAATTTACATCGCAAATCCTTTACGCGCAAGAGAAGGAAAAATTGGTAGAAGGTTTCATCTCCCTGAATTCCCTATTCTCATTATTCTACACAGACAAGCGACAGGCGAATTTTCTTGATGAAGTATTGAGTTAATACGGTTGCGAACAAAAGAGTAACGAAACCTGCGAGTCAATTAGGGAATGAAACCAACCGCATCAGATAAAGTCAGATAGCAAACTCGCAAATAAACACTGTTATCTGCACTAACTGTGGACACATGCAACTTAATCTCACTGAAATTACAATAGTCACAATAAGTAGTAAGAAAGTGGTACATCGACCATGAAAGACCACATTTTTTTGGCACCTGGCCATGTGGTGGCGCGGCGCATGTGTCATGTGTCAGTGACCTGAACTGGTTTGTTCAAGGTTATCGCATTGTTTGGTTGGAGTACGAGTTGGGATATCATTTAAGTTAATTTATATGAGCAGGTGTGCATGTTGACATTGATGGATGGAGTAATTGTTGCGATGTATGTTAATTTGGGCGTTGCCCGTTATGTCCGTATTAGGATGCTTATAAGAACAAGTTGGGATATCATTTAAGTTAATATATATATGTGCAGGTGTTCATGTTGTCATTGATGAATCGAGCTATTGTTTTGGGCGTTGTCCGTATGTGACCTAAGCGGAAAATTTATGATAGGCGTTGGCCGATGTATGTTAATTTGGGCGTTGCCCGTTATGTCCGTATTAGGATGCTTATAAGGACAAGTTGGGATATCATTTAAGTTAATTATATGTGCAGGTGTTCATGTCGGCACTGATGAATGGATCCATTGTATGAAGTAGTTAGCAAGCGGCCACGTATGTTAATTTTGGAAGGACAAGTTGGCATTGACCTAAGTGGACTTGTTCAAGGTTTCTGCATTGTGTGGTATAAGAAGAGACGTGCGCGCGCATGCACGAGCCGCGGTTGTTCCAATTGGTTGGATCCTATTCACGAGTTGCTATTGGTTTTCCCGATCCTTGGTGGGATTTGTACTTTTATTATTGGTCAAAATATTTCAAGTGGGGGATATGTGCAAATACGACCTAACAGTCAGGAGCGCTATATATACGGTAATGGAGAAATACAAAAATATCATTGGTAATACTAATCTTCAGTTCAGATGGACTTAAGGATAATTCCAAGAAGCGCTAGCGACGAGCCATCGTCGCCGTATTCGCCGACACTAATGTAAGTAATAATATTGTATATTAATGTATACATCCAAGCTAAATTATATAATAATTTCTCCACCATTTTAATTCCATTTCAACAGTTTATTATATTTTATTATATTTTATATTTATTAAGTATTAAAATATTTCAGATGATTCGATTTTAATACCATTTTTAGCAGTATAAAATGCTATAGGAATAGAAAGTTTCCTGAATAATGTCTCCACCATTTTAATTCCATTTTAACAGTCAGAACAATGTTTATCATACATTAAAAAATCATATCTAAATAGTAGAAATAACTCTAATTATAAAGTCTAGAACCAACACATATCAGTCGACTTACACATACATTTTTTAAATTGAAATTCATATGTAACGAGTGCTATCTCAATTTATTATAGGGTATTATCACCACCGGCACCACCGCCGCAGAGGGCCCAGTCACCCCTTCCTGAGATACTAGAAGGGGAACATGCGCAGCCGCCGGAGTTATTCCCCGAGGCAAGGTCACCGGCGCCGGCATCGCCCGAGCCTCAATACCTCAACGAGGTACAACCACCGCCCGAACTCCACCCACCGCCGCCGCCATCACCACCTGAGGCTCGGGCGGCATACGAACATTTGCTACAACTTAATCCAATGGAGGTGGAATACCCTTGCGGCCATCTCGTGGGGCAACATGGCGCCGAGCACCACCTCGTTGAGTGTAATGGCCGTCGCCATACCACCAGGTGCGACGGCCCACTGCGGGGGAGGGCCGATATTTGGACGCGGGGATGCGACGAGTCATGTATGGAGTTCATACAAATATGTTTCGCAGTAAGTAAAATATGCATATGTGATATTAACTCTATGTCCTATTATGTGTAAATAGTAGTTCTAAATTCCTCATCAATCTGTGTTTCAGATCGGGAGAGACATATTACGATCATTTGATGGAGCTCCCCGCTGAATACATCCGATGTAAAAAAAAGTTATATAATATGTACATATTAATAAATAAAAAAAAGTTACTTATATTGCCTTCTCATTTACGAGTCCATGTCAATATCCTTAACATATGAATAGGCTCATTGTAAGAAGTATTGGGAAATAGGAGTTCTAGAAAAATATAAACCTTTCCATTTATATCCTGAAATAAGACACAATTTTTTATTAAATAATGTATTTTATTCAAGCACATTCATTGTAACATTGCCATTCAATCAACTATGTCTTTTATATCTATCCAAGAATTTTGGTCGCTTGGAAAACCTAACCATTGTACATATACTTTATTCCCCTTTTTTTTCAAAATTTTTTCCACTAAATAAGTAGAAGGATATTTAGTTTTTTGTAGTTCTTCATTATAAAAAGCACCAGTAATTGCATTCCCTTGAAAATCCTTCAACAGATAAGTCACAGGTCGTGTTAGCTGCACCTTAGCAATCTTAAAGAGTTCAGTAGTCCATGATGGTAGGTAGCCTTTAGCAAAGAGTGCTTTATGTTTCGAAATTCGTACAGAGTCACCAACTTTGAATTTAGGTTTACGTTTCATCGTATTCTTATAGCTGAATATTGTAGAAAGTAAATTGTTATTAGTAACATTAATAGGTTTCATTTTAATTGTAGAATGTTCTGTTCGGTTGTATTGATGTACAAAATGCTGCAATATATCAATCCATTTATAGGACCCCTGTGCAGAAAAATAAGTGAATAATTTACTTTTTAAAGTTCTTATAAAACGTTCTGCTATGCAAGCCTTCATCGTGCTATGTACGGAGTAGTGGTTTATTCCGTTCTTTTTCATTAGTGCTTGGAAGTCCTTGTTATAAAATTCTTTTCCTTTATCAGTTTGCAAATTTCTTGGCATCGTAGGAAGTTCTTGTAGAATACTCTTCATCTGACTCGTAACCTGTTGTGCCGACTTGTCCTTCAAAGGCCTTGCCCATGCATATTTTGAATATACATCGATTACCACCAAAACGTATTTAAATCCTCTATTCTGCTTAGCATACGATGTCATGTCCATTAAATCACTTTGAAATAAGTCATATAAACCTTTCGTAATAACATGTCTTCTATCAAATGTTCTTCTTGCAGACCTATGGAGTTCACCTGCAATTGCATGCTTGCTCATATTGATATATATCCTTTTAATTTTAATTCTCCCAGTATCTCTTTTATCTCGTTATCATGAGCGGTATTACCTGCTTGAGACGAAGCTATCAACAGTTTAAGTCTATCTACCAATAAGTTAGGATTGCTCCAGTACTTATAGTCGATCTTATGATTAATATGCACATCCTTCCATGGAGATATGAGACCGCCTTTTTTCGTCTTTGTCTTTTCTTCCTTATACATTGGAGCGATAATAGTTTTAAATTTGCGATGAAATGACACCATAACAGGTCCATCTTTCGCATGTCCTACTCTATGCACGTTCGAATCATCTAAAATAGCTTTATAGTTCCGCAAGTCATCATCAGTATAATGTTCGGGTTTTACTCTAAATATTAATTCAAGTAGCCCATGTGTTACATTGTATGTTTTATCATTTGCTAGTAGAATGTCCCCAGTTGGATTAAATACTAATTCCACGTTTCCAAGCTTCAATAAACCGTCTTCATATGTCGGTCCAAATACTCTATCAACTCCTTTCATATCATGCGATGGGCTTATATACGGATTCAAGTAATCGTCGACTAGCGCCTCACTTCTCACTTCATCCGCAGGTCTATTTTTTTCAGGTGTATATGTAGAGGTGGACAGTCCAGTTTTTTTTCAGGCGTGTGTGCAGGCGTGACCAGCCCAGCATATGGTTCTTCTTCCCCATCATCCTGTTTCGTATTATCTGTGTCAGTATCCTGTGTGATAGATTCATTAGGCGGACCTCCTTTCTGTAAATTGATCAGCTCCTTCAGCGGAAGTATGACGGGCTGTAAGGACTTCGTGCTCATATTGAAATCATCCTGCTCCTGTGTCTGTAATGCAAGAAGCTTTTGTTTTATACTTTTGCTATGACGGATGATGTCGCGCAGAACTTTTTTTTGATGTTCGTTGAGCAACATCTCTATGAAGAGTAAATAATGCCGTCAAATATTACGATATATATTTGTTCGGATAATCGTATTTTCCAAGTTTTGTACGACTTATAATTGTTAGGAAGATCGGATGTATTTCTTTATGACGTTTGTCAGCTACGTGAAAAGATAGTTGATCCGTTGTAGTAAGCGAAATTGGAGAGTCATCTAAAATTAGGTCCTTACCGTTCAAGTGTATGTATACAATCTCAGAAGGAATGCTTGGGTGGGATATATATATATCCAACAGTTCGCAATTTATTGGGAAACTGAAATAATCATCTCCAGTGCTCAGGGTATAAGCACTCGTATCATTGTTCTGATGTTGGATGGACTGGATGTAGTTAAAGTTCACTTGATACATAGTATCAAACTTATTCATAATTACTTCCAGCTTTTGAGTTAGAATTTGCGTTTGTTGAACAAGACTTGAAATTTGTCCTTCTAGGGTCGTAAGAATATCACTAGTAACAAACGTATGACTTTGATTCTGAAGCTGTGCTAAAAGATATTGTTTTGTTACCACATCGTCTTGTAATTGTGGCGGTGCTACGTGTGTTAGCCGCACGTTGTTAAAAACTATGTTATTTTGATCATCCTTACTCAAGATATTATTATTACCATTGATATCGATATTCAGTTTCGATAATAGATTTTTCTGAACTTCCTCCAATTCTTTTAGCACATAACCTTTCGTCACAACGTCATATGCTTCCTCGGGATCAGCAACTCCAGTTATTCGCACGTTGTCAAATACAACATTTCCATGGATGTCCATGTGGAAGGATTCAGTAGGATACATATTTCTCCGTCTCGTAATAAACGGACGTGGATATAGCGATCTGTCTCTACAGATAAACTGTTGCCCCTCTCGTATGTAACTCATTTCGTGCGTGTATATGTGTATGTGTGTATCATTCAAACTTCCTTGTAGTTATGATTCGATGTCTTCAGAGTCAATGTTTATATTGTTGTCTATAGCTAAACAGTATTTACCTTTATTTTTTTCCTTTGTTCTATTGATGGTAATGAATCCGTGTTTACTAGCAGACCAACACTTTCTACATATTTCTTGGAAACGTGGAAATGACATATCACAGTTAACATAGTCATCATAGGCATGTTTTAGATTCATAAGGTCCATTTGAAAGAGAATGATAAAGTTACAATTATCTCTTATCAATTGTTTAGGTATCTTGGAATATGTCTGCATTAAGTAGAACACATCAATATGCTTATGCCTTCCCATACTAAAGTATTGCTGCATCATTTTTTGAGGATCGCAAGCAACATCGTCAAAGATGAATAGCGAATGAGACTTCGCTTCCGCAGGCGGTGGAACTGTATTATCGTTTGTGTGAAATTTGTAGTATCCAATGGCCGGCGTACGTGTTAAAACATCATCCAAATTCTTGTATGCGTTTTGATACAGCGTGGGTGAATATATATATATATTCTTGAATTTCAACCCATTTGGATGATAAATTAGGTTCAGTAACAAGTTCGTCTTCCCACATCCACTCGGGCCTGCAATGATACATCTTATTGTGTTTGGAAACAGCACGGAATGCTTAACTTCATGTGTTTGGGGGGTTGTGCATATATTTGCTATCGGTAGGGATATGCTCTGCTTTTCCGGTAGTGTACCGAAGTTCAGTTCTTTGGATTGACAATATTGTTCATGTCGTTTGAAGTTATCTCTCCGCTTTATAGCAGCCTTACAAATACCACATACGAACATTGCCGTAGAGTGATGTGTTAGAAACTGATGTGTAAAGGAAAGTGTACGTAATATTTAATATCTTTCATACGACCTAAAAAAATTGTCAGGTGCAGGATTTGAACCTACGACCCCTCCGGGGGGACCAGAACTTAAGTCTGGCGCCTTAGACCACTCGGCCAACCTGACTTGTGATTGCGGAGGAGGAGGAGTATCAAGATGGGACGTGACATGAGGAGGAGGTGGAGGGGGAGGAGGAGGGGGAGGGGAGGAGGAGGAGGAGGAGGAGGAGGAGGAGGAGGAGGAGGAGAAAGATTGTACTATGATGGGGAGAGGAACAAGTTGGAACTTGTACATTATGCTGTAATGTTGATAGAAAAAAATAGATAAGTATCCACATCACACGCAACAGGAGCTCATATCATGTCAGGACGTGTTCGGAGAAGGACCTCTGGAAAAGGAGTTTTAAACACTATCATAAACAAGCTTCCACTCGAGTTACACATACCAGGATATAACTTTTGTGGTCCGGGAACAAAACTAAAACGTCGCTTGGCACGAGGAGATACGGGCATAAATAAACTTGATGAGGCTTGCAAACATCACGATATTGCATACGGAAAGCATTCCGACAAATCATCGCGTCGCATCGCCGATTTAGAACTTGCTAACAGGGCTTGGGAACGTGTAAAAGCGCCCGACGCTTCATTTAAAGAAAAGGCAGCAGCATTATTAGTGACAAATTTAATGAAAGGGAAAGTAAAAATGGGAGCTGGGGTAAAAAAAATGAGTAGCAAAAGAAAAACGTCAAAAGTACAAGCTCAGCAAATTAATCGAATGATGGTAGCTAAAAAAACAATTAAACGAAGTAAAAATCCTAAAAGAAGGACTCTAAAAATTCCTAAGAGAGGTGGTATTTTACCGCTACTTCCAATATTGGCCGGGATTTCGGCACTCGGTAGTTTAGCCGGTGGGAGTGCAGCTATTGCAAATGCTGTAAATACTGCAAAAAAAAATAAAAAATCGTTACAAGAATCCGAACGTCATAATCAGACAATGGAAGCCATCGCACTAGGTAAAAAAGGACGTGGGGTCATAGATCCGATTTTTAAAAAACTGTCAGCATATGATGCCGATCAACTAGGTAAAGTTTTGGATAGCAAATTCAAGGGAAAGGGCTTATATTTACGTCCATATCCAAAAGGTGCGGGTTTAAAAAATAGGTGTATAAAGCTAAAAAAAAAGCCCTAACCGATATCGACATTCTTAAGTATGTAAAAAAATTACGCATACCTAATTTTAGAGGCGTATTCATGCGCGATACGTTGCCCAGAAAACCTTGGCCTAAAGAGAATGTCATAGTAAATTTAGATAGCCACTTGAACACAGGAACACACTGGGTAGCAATTAAAAAGGATGGTCGATATGCGTATTATTTCGACTCGTTTGGCAATTTACCTCCTCCTAAAGAAATTGTTAAGTATTTACGACGGGTGAGCATAAAATATAATGCTAATTCATATCAAAATTTTGATACGGAAATCTGCGGTCATTTGTGTTTAGCATTTTTATTATAATCATTTCGCCCACAATTTGCTAGTTATAAAAGGCATGTTCCGAAATATTGTAAAACAGTCTCTTAAAGGTGCATCATGATATCAAACGTATTTACGCTCACGGGAGCATCGACAGTTTTATCACAGGATTATCATCCTACGATAGATCTGGATCCTTCATTGACATATGAAATAGCATTACTTAATTTAAACACCTATCACGCAATACCTAATATTACGGATAAGAATAACAGTTTTGCTATAAAACTCAAGGACGGAAACGATCTCCGTCCCGATACTGCCGTGAAAAAGTACACACTTCATATTCCTACGGGCACATATGAAATTGATGATATTGAGGCTGCAATGATTACCGAAATAGAAAAGCAAATGCATATGGTACAAAACAAGCCAACAGGCCTTAGAGGATTTTATTTAAAAACCAATGCTTCCACATTAAAGGTGGAATTAACATCGCCAGTGCCGATCACATTTCAAGTACCGAACTCTCTGGGATCGGTTCTAGGATTTAATACTACCTTGTCAGAGGATAATGAAAGAGAAAAATATTTACATAATAATATGGTCCAATCAACGTATCCTCCTAATATATTTGCAGTAAACGTTATAAGAGTCGAGTGCAATTTGGCGACGGGCTCATTCACGAATGGTAATCCGACTCATACATTACATGAATTCTTTCCGACAGTTGCACCTGGCTTTAAGATATCTTTAGCGCCATCGAATTTAATTTATATGCCCCTGAAACATACAACATCAATCAACAACATCACTGTCAAGTTACTGGACCAGGAAGGGAATATAATCGATAATAGCGGAGAAGAGCTATCGGTTCGTCTGCATATCAGAGCCCGTTAAATAATGGGGCTTGATTTTAGTGGACCCAAACATAGTATTAAAACAAAAGCTAAAACCAAATCCTTCAGTTCAACACGTAGTGTCAAACAGTTAACACTAGCTAACAAATCCTTCCTCCAACTGTTGGGATATCGAGTTAATAGAAATGGGTCCGTTAGACGTCGCTGAGGATACTGCCTTTTCGGAGTCAGTTACAGAGTATGAATATCACTATTTTAGTCCCACTAATATTACCGCTATTAACGAAAGTGATGAGATTCAAATACAAATTCATAGCCAGGAATCACAACTACTTCCATCCCGAAGCAATATTATATTAACCGGTGAAGTGACAAAAGCTGATGGTACTGCATTTACTGGTAAACTGGCTATGAATGGCCTAGTCAATCTTTTTGATGAAATTCGACTCGAGGTCAATGGAGAAATTATAGACAGAACACGCTATCCTGGGTTTGCAAGCCTTATGAAGGGATTGTGCTCTTATGATGGTCAGAAATGTAAGCAACTTGAAAATATGGGATGGTGTCGTAACTTAAAAGATGACCCTAAAATATTAGATAATGGGAAATTTAACGTCAGTATCCCATTAAGTCATGTATTGGGTTCGGCGGAAGATTTTCAAAAGATTGTGTTAAACGCTCGACTGAAGCTTGTATTGCAGAGAGCAAGAAATAGTATAAACGTGACAGTGGAAGAGAGTAAAGTTAAGCTGACGGAAGTGATATGGAACATGCCTATGCTTCGAGTATCAGATCAGCAGAGATTAAAATTATCAAAATATATGGAAAAGGATTCCGCTCTACCAATTGCCTTCAGAGAGTGGCAGATGTTCGTACATCCAAATGTTCCCCAGACAACGAAATTAACTTGGAATATTTCTACAGTCCCACAACTACAGAAGCCAAGATATGTCATCTTCGGAATACAAACCGACCGAGAAAAAGTAGGAGGGGATCCGTCAAAGTTCGATTTAAACAAAATAACAGATGTACAGTTATATCTACAGGACAAGAAGTATCCTTATCAATCCTTCGATATTGATGCTAATAATAATCGATATGCCATATTACATGATCGATTCTGTGCATTCGCAAACTCATATTATGGACACTCCTCTGGCCCGATGTTAAATAGAGAGGAATTCGTGTCAAAGGCTCCACTTTTCGTCATCGACTGTTCCAAGCAACAGGAGGAAATAAAAACAGGGGCCGTAAATATAAGAGCCGAAATCACTGCTTCAGAAAACTTACCTGCTAACACTAAGATCTACTGCCTCGCTATACATGACAGGAAACTGAAGTATAGACCACTCTCGGGCATTGTCACAAATATTATATAAAAAATGTCTGCTTGTGTGTTAGATGTCCAAGGATTCTATACAGCTAATAATAAATTCATCGCCAAGGAGGTTGCTGTGATGTGTGGTGAGAAAATGGCACATTTCGTGTTTCTTCCTCCCGATGACGTTGTTCCAAACGTCAAATCAAAATACTTTCTCGAACATGTGTTCCATGGGCTGAAGTGGGATGTTGGATTTGTACCTTATAACAAATTAAAGCCCATGCTTCAAGAGTGTGTGAAATATAATATGGATGTGTATGTGAAAGGATTGTCCAAAAAGATGTTTTTTGAAAGTGTTTTAAACAGATACATTTCGGACTTGGAATTACATGGCTGTCCTAGCCTGGAGTCATTGAAGAACAATCTAGATGTACAAAGAAATCAGTTAAAGTGTATGTTCCATTGTGTTAATACTACAAAGTGTGCTTTAACCAATGTTAGCGTTTTACAGTTTTGGTGGAATAAAAAAAATAATATGGCTTTGTATTAAAATACTTTTTATTATTACTTCCCATCATCTTACACTTTATCAAGCTGTCCTAGCCACTCCCCTAACATATTTAAATTGTTTACATTTGCCAGTTCTTCATATGTTAAAGTCAGATTATCTGTTTGCGTACACGCATCTCTTGAAGTCCTCTTCTCCATAGCAGTCCCTTTATCACACGTCTTCATGTTTTTAACACTTTTAAAAAATTTACATTGATTATCACAATACCTCCAATCACTACAAGGTCCCCATGATATGGCTTTATCACAATATATCCAATGACGAATTCCATCGCACGTCTCCGAATGAAACAGTGCATTCATTGTAGTTCTCACACCAGTGCTACTATCCCATGTGAAAAGTTTTTTTCTCTACCATATCATAATATATATATATATATATACACCTACATGATCCCCTCCCCTCTCCTCCTATAGGTGAACATCATGATAGGATTGCTAGGGTTAATAACAATTATACAATTACATTAAATTTTCTTTATTCTCACATCACAGCACATATGCACATCCACAATACACTCTGGTTTACATTTAACATATTTATATTGCTAATTTTTGGGCACATAACTTGGAATACTATTGTGTCATGTTAATTTACTTCAAATGTTTGAGTATTATAAAATATATATATTTGATCTTTTGTTGCATATGTCGACAAATTTCTAGTCCATGCGTACCAATTCTACTTTAATGAAGCGGGCGTTCCCAACGTCTTGCATACCGCGACTTACAACAGCAAAACGTCCACTGTTTAATTTCAAAATGTTATCATCCGTGAACGATGAGAATCGTGCGGGTAAAAACACACTGGTATTATCTACCAAATCTAACACCACACGGCGTCCATACTTAGTATTCACGGCTCTGGCCTTCTTGATTGGGTATTCAGCATCGACAGTGAACTCTTCCAGTTTCCGCATAACGTCGTCATATGCGCCGCCCCGTCCAAGTTGGTTAAATTCCTGAAGCAGTCCGGCAGAAGCATCTTCATTCGCACCATGGTCAGGTACACTTTCTGCAGAGTTCTCTCTTGAATACTTATCAGTATCCATGCGTTCGATACTTTTTGCTTTGGTAACGGATCTTCTTCCACGTCTCGAGTCCACGACTTCAATTGGGCCATGTCCTCCTCCGTTTCTGTCTTGAGTTGCCATAGTAAGACTGTTGTAATATTGTTTGAAGATGATGTAGTCACGGTAGCGTTCCTGTTAATACAGGCTCTACTGAGCTTTGCTCCTGCTTTATATCTCTCCTGTTGAAGGTGGTGGGGACGATTTATGAGGCCAGGTGTTTTCTTCAATGTCGACGAGTATAGAAATGGTGGGAGATAATTTATGGAAACAAGTTGGGGACCGGTATGGATATTCTCCAAGGTTAACAAGTGTTTGGGCATTGGTCACATATTTGTAATGAATTATGGGACCAGGTGTTTTCTCCAATGTCGACAAAAGGTTAACGAGTCTGGAAATGGTGGGAACGAAATTTATGGAAACAGGTTGGAGACAGGTGTGGTTATTCTTCAAGGTTAACAAAGGTTAGCATGTATGGAAACGTCGGGGATAATTTATGGAAGCAGGTGTTGATATTCATCAAGGTAAACAGGTGTTAGGGAACAAGTATATTTTCCACGTACCTTTTAATGACGTTTGGAAACTATAAATTTTACTGTTGTTATCTTCTCCGTATCGACATGTTTATGAGCATATGGCGCATCTGTAAACCTTTGGCTGGATTTCCCCATCACTCCGAAGTGGGCTGGAGCACCATGCGCGTGCTGACCACCGAGTTTCTCCATCGCTCTGAAGTGGGCTGGTCCATCGAATTCAATACCGGTGCAAACGTCTTCACGTCCAAGTAAGTCGCGAACAGATATTCGCACAGGCTCCATTTTCCACGTAGTTAACTGCATAGTGCTCTCTCCATATAACGTCCTCAGAATGTCGGATTCGTCAGATTCTTCTGTAATGATTACCAAGTCCCCTTTATCACCGAGTGATCGTATCTCCTCTTTCTCTGCCGAGATGCGGAATTCTTCATATTCACAATCCAGCTTCGAAATTCTCAAATTGGCCAAATTTCTTTTCGGGTTATATATTTGTAGTGTGAATTTAATTTCATTGGGAACATAATCTAAACATTCGATGGTATATGTAAGCACATCCCCCTCCTTGACTATTCTTGCTACTCTTGGTGTTGATACAAATCGATACTTCCCCAATTTCTCATTCTTCTGCGGAATTATATCAATATATAGACCGGTTCCCACGTCCATTGTTTTATAGTTTTATTCCTCACCGTTGCACGCAGCAAACTGACCGGAAAAGAACCGGGACCGAGGTATTTATGAGCGGATGGTTATATAGACATGTCCAATCATGTAATATGCCTGTGACCATATGGTAATGTATTTATCCCATTTCGCAATATTTTACGTTTGTTATCAACAGCATCGAGAGTTTTTTTATTTACACATATTGAATGTACCTCATGTTTTTTTGATCTGATATATCTATTTTCCGAATATGTGACAGTGTTTTGTTTTAAACAATTAACATAGTCGGAAAAAGCTAATTCTTTCTGTACTGTGCTCTTTTTTACTCCTTTTGCTTTTTTTATTTCCCTACCACCGCATATTTGCATAGCATACATTTTAGCCCTCAGCGATACGAATTTATCAATTTTTTCCCCTGCTAATTCGTCCTTAAATTTCCCTAGTACTCCTTTATTATGTATAGAATACAATGGATGATTCTGTCTGTAATTGCTGGTGTCAAGATGTTCGAATATGTTTAACAAATCCCTATGTAAGTTATCAGTATGAATATTGTAAATAAAGGAATCCGTATCCATATAGCAAAGTTGCAGGTTTGTGCCATACAATGGCTGCATTACGTCGTAATGAAATCTGTACATGTGTGTTTTTGAAATATCTAAAATGGACATGCCAACATATACGGCTTTTGTAAAGATTAATTTAGTTTTTTCTAGCAGAACTCCGACCAATGCTTCATCATATATCGTACGGTCCACGAAATTACATTTATTTATCAATTTATTTAATTGTCTCATATTGGATGTTAACCTAAAATCAATGCGATTTCTAATATTCTCCATAGTTTTGCCAAACACCGCATTATTCATTAACTTAAAAAAATTCTTTTCAAAGTCATTTGCAGCCACAGTTCGTTTCATATTGTTCAGGTCAATGTATGGTTTTAACCATGCGGATTGGCTGAATTCGATAGCACTGTGTATTTTCACACACCTAAGACCATGTTGAATAGCCTGCTTTAATGATCTATAATGAGTAACATATTTGTTTTTATTATTTAACGTTGTTAATAATTTAGTTTGCTTATCACCTTGAACACACATACTTTCAGCGCAGAATGGTAGGTCTTGGTGTTTCACATGCAGATGATCTGGGTATTGAATATCTACTTCTAATATGTAACCTTTCGAAAAATCGTCCGGTATTGTTTCTATGTCTATCGCGGCGATTTCTTCATCCGTCAACCATCTAAAATCACCATATGGCAGGCACTGGCTCATTGCCCAGCCGTACAGATTGTTCGCATCCCAATACATTATTGAATTGCTCTGACTTGATTCTACATATCGGGTCACACTTTGACAAATCCCACCTCTAATCCCCCTTTCAACAGTTAAAATCATGTTTATATCCGACATTATAGATAGTTCGATTCCTGTATATTTTAGCATCGCAGCATATGCGAACCCCGGTATTGTATAATAATGAGCACTATCCAATCCATATACATCCAAACACATGTCTCGGAAATTTTCAAAGACGTCCGTTAGAATTAACACGTCAGTTTTTAGATAGATATCCGAATATTGACCCAAGTTTTTCAAATTAAACTTCTCCCAAACTTTCTTTGCATGCGAATAGTCATCGTCCGTAATATGATCCCCCACCAGCTTGTTGTAAAAGCATTCTTTAGGGGGCAGGCTCTCTTCTGAAAATACATGGTCCGATGTTATATAATCATATGGAAATACTCCTTTTCGTATCACTAAATCAGTGTTTTCTTTAAAATACTTTTGTGTCTCAATAAACTTGTTTTTGGGTAGGTTGTTGGCAAGAGATGATAAACTACTATTTAAAAACCTAAAGGAATCTATAAATCTCAATTTGAGATATGTATTCTTCACTTCGCGGGGTACATATTTTGTGAACGAAATATATTTTTCCTGGTTGGTAGGAATGACATCTATTCTACTCTCATCATAACCTAATGATTTTACTATGAAATGTGCATCATAACTTGAAAGATTATGTAAAATTACAGGAATAACTGTTTGTGTTCTGTATCTTAAATTACATTCATTATGTGCAGGTCCTCTATACTTCCCCGTGACATGACAATGATCCTTTACTTTACGGTTAATTTCCGTAAAGTTTCCTTTTTGACAAATGTGACATTTGGACGCATTATCAAATTGTATGCGTTCATCTTCTGTTAGAGGAAGCATAGCAATATTCTGCTGTAATACCTCTTTTTCGATTACTTTAATATCTTGTATAAGATTGCTAATGAAGTGTTTTTCTACATCTTTACCTCTGTATAATTTTAATGTGGAATATGTACCTTCGCTGTCTTTTATCATATAGCAGTAGCTATATGGTACATGTTTCTGATACTGCATCGTCCAACTGCTTTGAGGATCTCCTGTGCAGCCCGCAACGGGGACTAAACTACATTCGAAATCTGCATAAACTACGAATCTTACTTTACTACTGTGTCCGTGGTTTTCAAATCTAACTATGCGCTTTTCGGGTGTTGGTATTTCATATTTAATAGGTTTAAAATACATACAAAGTCTTTTGTGTTCTGCCAGTTTGACAATCGAAGATTTCGTATCGCCATCATTAAATTGCGAGAAGCACCGCCTGCATATTCTATAGTTTTTACAATTCCTCGAAAGTGTGATTTGCGATCGAACTAATGTTTCCAAGTTTGTTATGGCACAGAAATGAGCACGGTCCCCATCGGTAATGTAAAGTATATCATGATGGTCATCGGCTTCGGTATCACAGACACTATAGGGATAAATTTCATGGTCCATGAATGGATATGTATTAGTGACCACATCTTCAATTGCGTATATATTTATAGAAATGTTGTTTCTTTTTGCAAATTTAGATATTTGTTTTGGTTGTATGGGAAATGTAACATCGGTCCAATCATATTTACTTTCCAGGTCAGGACGTTGTGTATATGAGCTTATACAATCTTTGTTCTGATTGATATATTTAGATAGGATGCAGTATTTAAAACACATGTCATCACAATTCCTCACATTGACAATTGACTGTGAATATTTATATTTCATAGGCAGGTCTATGTATGAACTAGCTTTGGCGAGGGGGATATGCTTATTTATCCGCAGTTCTATTTTATGTACTTTTTTAAAATGCCAGCCCGAGCCCTTCATGGAACAATCTTCTAGTTCAGCACATATTTTAGCAAACTTATTTCTTATGATCTGATCCACATCACTACTCGTAGCCAATGCAGTATTTCTTGTTTTGAAATTTTTCATGCAAGTTTCGCTTTGAATATTTTCGAATTCGCATTCAACGAATAAGTTACACTTGACATTTTTAAACAATTTTATATCCTCTTTTAGTTTCTTTATCATGTCATTGAAATAGTATTCCAAATTAGTTTGAATGTCCCCAACTGGAATGTTATATGCAACATATGTTTTTAATCTAGATTGGAATGCAGTTTGCATCAATACCATTTTACCCCCATTATCACTCCGTCTGACCTGTGTATGATCCTGATGACTCGGTCCAGGCTGTGGGCTTGATGTGGAGCCTTGGTGAATAATTGGCTGGTGGTTAGGGCTTGCTCCAGGCTGTGGGATTGTAGTATGTCCATGGTGATGGCTCGGTCCGGGTTGAGGGCTTGAAGGTCTGCATTGTCTGGGCACGATATCATGATCCTGATGATTAGTATCAGGACGAGAAGAATCACGCTGGCAGGACTCTGGCTGAGCGTTGACCTCTCGTCCCGCTGTCTGGAAATCAGAAATAAAAAATTAAGTTTTCAATAATCTATTATTTTCCCTAATATAAATTACATCCACAGTAAAATTAGCTTCTTACCTGATTATTTCCACAGTGCTCTCTCTGAACATGATCACTCAGTCCCCATCTAGATATATATATCGTATTACACAGATCACAGTGATAGGTACGACGATCATGGACGTCGATAATATGTTTTCGTAAACTCCTATGTGTGGTGTAAGTACGATTACATATGTTACATGTAAATGTTATGTTGGTATGCTTTTCTCTTTCGTGTCTTCTTAGAGACGTGCTATTTTTATATGATGCAGTACAATGCTCGCAGCTAAATCTTTCCATTATGATAGTGTTGTATGGACTGGCCTATGTACAGACTTAGCACACGCTTATAATATGTAGAAATTATTTAATCTTAACCATTGTGTATTGTGCATGTGCATATGTGTGTGTGTGTGTGTGTGTTTGTGCTTATAATGTGAGAATGCAGAAGCCATGGAATGCTCCTATTTATATATATGCCTCACACACCTGCCGACAGTTAAAACTTGAAAACTCCATTCCTAAGCGTCCCGACCACACCCTTATTTATTACACATCGCTAGGAGACATGACATGGTCATCTGTCAAGTCCACACAACGCCTATCATTAATTAAACCCAACTCGTTCCACCATTATTATTATTCTCCTACCACACAATGCAGAAACCTTGAACAAGTCCACTTAGGTCAATGCCAACTTGTCCTTATAAGCCTCCTAATACGGAAATAACGGGCAACGCCCAAATTAACATATACTCAGCCACCTGCTATTCCTTATAAATCTTGATCATCCGCTGCGGCCAACGCCTATCATAAATTTTCCGCTTAGGTCACATACGGACAACGCCCAAAACAATAGCTCGATTCATCAATGACAACATGAACACCTGCACATATATATTAACTTAAATGATATCCCAACTTGTTCTTATAAGCATCCTAATACGGACATAACGGGCAACGCCCAAATTAACATACATCGCAACAACTTCATACAATGGATCCATTCATCAGTGCCGACATGAACACCTGCACATATAATTAACTTAAATGATATCCCAACTTGTCCTTATAAGCATCCTAATACGGACATAACGGGCAACGCCCAAATTAACATACATCGGCCAACGCCTATCATAAATTTTCCGCTTAGGTCACATACGGACAACGCCCAAAACAATAGCTCGATTCATCAATGACAACATGAACACCTGCACATATATATATTAACTTAAATGATATCCCAACTTGTTCTTATAAGCATCCTAATACGGACATAACGGGCAACGCCCAAATTAACATACATCGCAACAATTACTCCATCCATCAATGTCAACATGCACACCTGCTCATATAAATTAACTTAAATGATATCCCAACTCGTACTCCAACCAAACAATGCGATAACCTTGAACAAACCAGTTCAGGTCACTGACACATGACACATGCGCCGCGCCACCACATGGCCAGGTGCCAAAAAAATGTGGTCTTTCATGGTCGATGTACCACTTTCTTACTACTACAATAGATGGGGAAAACCCTACCCTGGACCTAACTAATGTGATTGTCTTTGCTTGGCATACCGTGAGTACAGTCTTAGAGTAAAAAAATATTAATAGAGTTTCCGATTGTAAGTTCCTTTATACGTAGTGAAATATTTTGAAAATGGATTGTATCTGCGAAAGTATATTATATTAATATGAAATCAAATATCCGAATATTTCCAAAATGGAAAGTTCAGTTATTTTCTTTCAGAAATTAATTATAAAAAGAGTACAATAACCAAATCAATAATAAAATTACTGAATGCTATATACTAGCTTTAATAAAAGTCGGGAAAAAGTTACAAGTATTCAAGTATTCTTACAATTACTGTGCTAAGCTGAAAAATAAAACAGTTCCAAAACACCCCTGGTTAATATCATTGGCCTCATACTTAAAAATACTAAAATTATTTATCGGTAATTAAAAAGAGATCACATCCCTTATCTTTCGTAATCATTCAATAGAATTAATATTGTAACTCTCTAACATCATCTATTCGACAATTTTTCCATCCGTAAATCATATTTTACTAGCTTAAAAGTTCTGAGTTTTTTAATTTTGAATTTTGCGTGTGATTCAAAATTAAATTATGGAGGACTTTTGATTTTCAAGTTGTATGTCCTTGTATACACCTGTCACTCTGCCCTCTCTCACTTGCCACCCTATCCTCTCTCGGAAAATAAGCGTAACAAATTCACCTAGGTAACAGAAACCTCCACTTGAAGGCCCTAAGCCTCACCGCTAGAGGCAATAGCAACAGAGAGACAGAAGTCCTTAAATAGGTATCTAGAGTTTGAAGCGAAGAAAAACGTCTTAACACTCTCAAACTAATCCCTCTCTGATTTAATTCAAGTGAAAGAAGAGAAGGTAATGCCAGAAAACTGGAAGACAAGTATGACGGTTCCATTATACAAAGGAAAAAGATATATACAAAAGTCAGAGAATTATATCCATTTTAAGCAAAATATATACAGGTGTAATGGCACAAAGGCTGCAGGAGTGGACAGAAGCAGAGGGTAAATTGTCTGACTTTCAAGACTGATTTAGGAATGAAAGAAGGTCATTCGAAAATATAATTATATTGGAAACTATTTAAAGTAAATATGTGAGTACAAAAAGAGGAAGAGTATATATGATTTTTGCATATTTTGAAAAGGTTTATGATTTAATTAATAGGGAGGCACTGATATATAAATTAAGAGTTAAAGGTGTGAGTGAAGAAATTATTTTTAGGAACTTAAAGTTACATCAAGGAATTAAAATGTGTGTAAGGAGTGAAAAAATGTGCTTTTGGAGTCTATTGAGAAACGATTAGGTTTACGGCAGGGCATGCAAATTAACTCCAATATTATTCAATTTATTTGTAGATAAAATGTTGGAAAGAGGGGGAAAATATAACCCACATTGCCTGGTATTGTAATTGGAAAAGACAAATTCCTGTTATGTTATACGCTGATGACTTGGTAGTTGAAGCAGAGACAAATAGGGCTGCAACGGGCAATTGATGAAATAAGCAAATTTTGTTCAGATTGGGATTTAAGAATAGACCTAAATATTAAAAACTCAATAAGATTGAAAAAAAAGTTGTAAACTCAGGAAGCAGGAGAAATGGTATATGATCACAGAACTTTCGGATGCAGTGAAGGAATTTGACAATTTGGAGATGAGAATGTCTGCTAATGGGAGTGGGAGATAAATGAAGAAAAATGGCAGCATTGGGTAAGGCAGCTATGAGGATGGTTAAAATATGTATGTACAAAATTTCAAACATTTCAGAGAAAATATATGTGGCAGTGGTGGAAGCAAAATCCTTATATGGGATAGAAATGTGAGGGTATCAAAGAGGTGGTTGAAAGTCGACCTTGTACATAGGATTTGTATAGAGAAGTCTTAGGCCTACCTAAAGGACCACCAATGGGAGTAGCATTAGCCGAGTTAGGAAGGGAAGGAATGATAGTAGAAATAATTCTGAAATATCGGTATCGAAATATAAAGTCGGATGATAATAACAATAAAAGAACGTATGAAGTATTTAAATGACTGTAGGAAGCACGATAAATTAGAGCATCTGAACAAAATTTATCGGCCCTTTCACATCCAAGTAATACCTTAGTTTCCGGAGGGGGGTTAAGAGGCGATGGGCTTACCACCTGTCCCTCTGCCCCCTCTAGGAAAATAAGCGTAACAAAATTCACATTGGTACAGAAACCTCCACTTGGAGGCTCTTTGCCCCAACATAGGGGCACAGGATTAGAGAGAGAGGGAGAGAGAGAGAGAGAGAGTGAGAGAGAGAGAGTGAGAGAGAGAGAGAGAGAGAGAGAGAGGAGGCACTATAATTGGGTTGTAAAAATTAAAATTATACTGGAAGAAGTTGGAATGTGGGATTTGTGGCTACGAGGAGAATTTAATAGGATGTGTTTTTGGAGGAAAGTAAGACAAAGAATGGAGTTCATAGAAAATAAGAGATTTGGGCTAGCTTCGTAAACAAAAGTTCTATAAAATTATACAGAGCAATTAAAACATAATGGGGAAGGGAGAAATATGCAGATTGTTGTGATAAGCCTGGAAGGGAAGGATACGTACAGATGAGAACGGGGGTGATATTTCTGAAAGGGTTAAGGAAAGACAAAGAAGAAGGTTGTGTGTTATGGAGTAAAGAGGAAGGAATATCACACTACCTAACAGAATGTGAAGGGATAAGAAGGTGGAGGGAAGAAATTTGGGAGACAGAATGCCATTACAATGTTAACATTAAGGGGAGAAGACAAAACAATGAAGATAGGGAAGTAGGGCCTATTTGGGAAAAGTGAGAGAAAAGCGGATGAGAAATGTTAAGAAGTAGATGTGATAAGTTAACCAGAATCCCCGTAATGCACAGAACCTATAGGTTAAGACATGAGGGGATTCATAGGCCTAAGTGATAGGCGCTAGACTTACAAGTAAGATAATATGTAAAGTGGATGTAAAAAAAATTAGTGGATGTATCTAATTGTGTGTAAATAAAATTCTACCACTTATTCAACAATTTACGACCATGTATTTAATATTCGTTTGCTGGCTTTTTTAGGGAAGGCAATTACAACTGTTTGATTATTTCTAATTGCTAAAAAAATGATTCCACAAATTGTCCCTGCTCGTCCTCTCCTCCCCACCCTTCAGAAAAATAAAACTAACTTCGGCACTCATGAATAAAAAATAAAGTGTGCGTGGAACGCCATGCAACTGAAGTGAAACTTGTTTTAATTTTTGCATTTGTTCAATTTTGGATTATTGTATTTTTTTCAATTTTGGATTGTTGGACTTTTTAATATTTTTTGGACTTCTTAAGTTTTAAATTTTGGATTTTTGAATTTTTTTTTTTTTGAATTTTGGAATTTTGGATTTTTAATTTTCGATTTTTTAAATTTTAGATCTTTGATTTTTTATTTTAATTTTTTTTATTTTCGGTTTTTAAATTAGATTTTTTGGTTTAAATTTTGGATTTAGAATTTTTTTAAATTTTAGATTTTTTAATTTAAATTTTTTGATTTTTTAATTGGGGATTTTTTTATTTTTTTATTTTTGGATTTTTAGACTTTTTAATTTTTGATCTTTGAATTTTTTAGTTTTGGATTTTTGGTTTTTGTAATTTTGGATTTTTTAAAGTTTGGAGCTTTGATTTTGTTATTTTTTTTATTTTTATTTTGGATTTTCGATTTTTTAATTTTGGATTTCTAGATTTTAATTTTTAATTTTGGGATTTTTTAATTTTTGGATAAGCCTAATCATTGAGTTGATTGTTTTCTGTGCAGTCCGTTCCGTCACACCTCACTAATTTCGTGATGGTTTTGAGCGTAACACTAATCTCGTTACGATTTTGAGCGATTTACCCCTACCGCGGCTAAAGAAGTTTCACTTCATAAACGTGCATTCTTTCAATAATTAACTTGTCATAATTAAATAAAAAAATAAACTCCGTGGCGCTACATCCATCGAGGGATTTGGCCTACACCCGACCGCTGAGTCATCTACCATAGGCAAACGGCAGGATTGGGGGTATGTGGTCAGCATGCCGACACCCACGGCCGTTAATGGTGGTTTCCATGACCGGTGCTGCTACTTCTCTATCAAGTAGCTCCTCAATTCGAATCACGAGGCTGAATGCACCCCTACCAGATCTCCCTACCTCAGAAAAATCCGAGGTGGTACCGAGAATCGAACCCGGGCCGGCGGATCTGCAGTCAGCGACACTAACCACAATTTGCCATAATTACATAAGTAAAATAAGTAAAAATAAAAAACAGAAACAGAGGGAAAAATTAGTGAAGAAAAAATGAACATACAAGTAAAGTGCAAAATTATAAGATGCCTGTTTGTGCATATAAAGTATCAGATTTAATCATTTTACTCAATTACACATAATTAGCTGTTGTTTAGTTGATGTGTATGTGCATATAACACCAATCATAAACTATAACTCTTAATGGTTGCTCAGGCGGCATCGAAGTACGCTCAGAAAGAGATTGAAGTGAAAGTGTTTTAGTGACTACCAAGCGCAAATGGAGCTGTAAATTAGGATTCTCCTCCATGTTTATTATGCTGTTTATAAGAATCACTCCTGCAGAGTCTCTCTGTGTGATTATTTGCACAGATCTAAATGTCACTGGATGGCGCTGTAACTGTGATCTACGGTATCAAGGCAACTGCAATAAGATTCTATGAGTTTACTAGTTACTTGCGGTGCCTCAAGGGGAAAAAAAAATCTCATGTGAAACTCACATAACTTCCTCTGCCGAAATAAAAGTTAGCCACTTATATTATGTATGGCATTCTCGTATTGTAAATAGATTTTAAAATGAACAGAATGGCGTTATCACATCACAACGCATCCCCGAAGGATACATAACCCAAATTAAATCTGATTAATAAACTCTCTTTACTTTAAGCATTTTTCTCACTTTCTGAAACAGAACAAGCGTCATATTGCAAAGAGTGCGTGTTCAAAGTGGGTGGCTTATAACTACCTTTCAGAGATTTTTTTTAAATGCTTCAAATAAAAGCTTTAGCTCTTAGTATACGCCCCCATGTATAAAATTTATAGAAAATCGTAATACTGTACAAGTTTTAGACGGATAAAAGTATAAAAATCTATGCTTTTTCAAAAATATAACTTTTTCTACAACTTACAGTAAGCCTAATTTTTGTTTCAATATTACTGTATAAGTAAACCTAAGTTTTTGACTTACTAACTGATGTAAGATTAACAAAACATTTTTGTGAAAAGAATTCAAAATTTATTGATAAGATTAACCGGATGTCCGGACGAGCGGGATCCGCATTAACGGGACTCTACTGTAATTCCCTCCACCCTGTTATCATGCTAAATAAAAATAACGAAAGAATGTTATCACTTTTGTTCACAATGGTTGTTTATAATCGTATAATTGGAACGCAGTTCGGTGCTTCTCTTTCAATTCCACATGTGCACGTCATGGGGTTTTATTTCGTCAGAGTTTTGTATGTTTTATCCTTCAATACAGACTCGGCATTAATATCGAACAAAAATTCTAGGAATGACTGACGGATCCCTCGGGCTATGTAATATCATTTTTGAATGCTACTGAGACTGCTGTTTTTAATATGATATTCTGAGAAGAAAAGTTTCTTATAGCTGTTTGGCTAGTCTGTTCATGAAGGGTACAGTGGACATGCAATAACAAGTCACTAGGTTCATGACCTTCCCGTAAAGGAGAAATAACAATGGAGTTAAACTGTATGAAATTAATTTTCTAGACGTCTTGAATGAAAAAATATACTTTCTAACACAAGATACATAAAGTAAAAGCAGTAATGTATCGCACTGGTGCTAGAACATCAATTGTAACCAACTTAATCACATAATAAAGAAGAGGCCTATTTTTTTTATATTTGTGTACAAATAGTTCTGTATTTTTGAATTTTATGTTTTTGTATTTTATATTTTGTATTTTTGTATTCTGTATATTTTTATATGAATAATAAATAGACTCAGTTTTATAAACATTTAAAATGTAAAATTCTCACTGCAACTGCACAAACTTTGAAGTTGAAAAGCGTTTTCCACTCCGTTCCTTATGTTGGCAGTCGTGCACCTGAAAATCAATAATCTCTGTCTGCTCATGTGCATGTGTAATACTTTATTGTCAAAGAGCAGCTTGTTCCTGCTATAGACATTGTCAGTGTACATTAAAATAAATCACTTATAATAACATTTCACATAAAATCAAAGTATATTAACTATATTAAAACTCAGGTAGTCGTCAATAGAGTAAAAAGGATGCCTTAGCAACCAATCAAAGAGTTTTCTTTTAAAACAGCTTATACTTAAGTTTCTGGTTTCAAGAGTTAATCTGTTGTAAAGCACCATACCTTTAACAAAACATGTTTCCTTAGTCCGGGTAAGTCGACAATTAGGGATATTCAATTTGTATCTATTTCTAGTATTAATGTTATGTACATCAGATCTTAAATTATATTGGTGTAAATTAGAATGGATATGAAGCAAAGTATAGAATATGAAAAGGTTATAAACTGTAAGTATTTTTAGTTGAATAAACAGAGGTTTACAGTGAACATCAGGCTTTTTGCGCATAATTATTCTAATTATTCTCTTTTGACAAAGCAATATCTCCTTAACATGTGAACTGCTTCCCCATAAATGTACACCATACACAATATGACTCTGAGCAAGTGAATAATAAATATTTCTAAGACCATCAAGCGGAATAAAACATGTGAGTTTTCTGAGAAGGTAAGTGGTTTGAGACAGCTTCTTGCAAATTTTATCTATATGATACTTCCACGAAAGTTTTGAATCAAGTTCGAAGCCCAAAAAGTTAACATTTTCAAGATCATTTGTTACATCTTTAAGTCCAAAATACATGACCTGTGTTTTACTTTCGTTCAAAAGAAATCCATTTACCATAAACCAGTGTTTAGCCACATTAAAATTAATATCAATGTCATTATTTAATTCATCCAAGTTTTTGTTTTTTGCCCTTATAGTGGTGTCGTCTGCGTACAAGACAGGGGCCTTGGGTAGATTATAACTAAGATCATTAATCATAACAATAAACAGGAGAGGGCCCAATATTGATCCTTGAGGTACGCCATAATTTATATCCACAAGTTGCGAATTGGTATTATTTATAGGAACATACTGCTTTCTTCCAGTCAAATAAGATTGTAAAATTCTTAAACTATTTTCACTCAAACCATAGTGCCTCAACTTACAGATAAGTAATTCAGGTACAACACAGTCGAATGCTTTAGTGAGATCACAAAGTATCAGTGACACAAGGCATCTATCCTCAAAGGCATCTAAAATATAGTTTACTATATCTTCTAGAGCTAAAGTCGTTGACTTATTTTTTCTGAAGCCATACTGTGTAGATGTTAACATATCATTAACTTCCAGATGTGATATAAGTTGTCTATACATGATATACTCAAAAAGCTTTGATATAATAGGCTAATGCGGCACTAATGGCAGGGTTGCTCGTGTGTCCAATGTACTTAATTCATTAGAATAAATCTAATATATATTATTTCACAAATATTAACGGCTGTCTCAAAGATAGTATATGATACACATGGTAATAGCTATTTATGTACCAAGTACGCAAAATAAGGCTTTAGCGGACGAATCTAGTATTGCAGGCGAGGCTGAAATACTGGATGAGTTCGCTAAACGTTTTTTGTACGTGGTGCATACAATATTTCTTAGTAAAGTTCTTCAATTTGATTACTAATGAGCTCAGTTTTTCAGTCATTTTTGATGATTCTGCGTAAAGAAAGCAAAGATAATGGCGATTGTATCAGTAGTGCAAGTTTACAAACATGGCTTGCTGTGGATTGTTTCTTTTCCTTAAAAAAAAGTTTAAAAACATCTTTAAGATAGTAATGATGAATACTTCAATTTAAATTACGCGTCATTTTTATCACATTTTCTGCAGCGAAACTTATTATGCCTTATTAAAAGAAGCAATCGTACAAGAGGCTCATCTGATCTCGCTTCCTTCAACTGGCAGTCTAGTGGTCTAAGCGATGGCTTGTGATGCGAAGTTCGTACGTTCGGTCTACCCCTAGTCATGAAAATATAACAAGTTATTATGGAATTTATTTCTTAAATTCATGATTTCTAAATGACAAGGTTTACTATGATTGTTAATAGACAATGAACAATAAAGCCCTTAACATGTAAAATTGAACTTACACTGGGAAACACTGTAGAGACATCTAAGAGCGACAGTTGGAACTACGTCCACTAGGGGTTACCATGGCAACTTTACCGTACTAGGCCGGTAAAATTAATTTACCGTACTAGTACGGTAAAGTGCTACTTTCCGGCGTGTTAGCAGTCCGAGAAACAGCCACTTTGCGGAGTGTGTATTAAAAAATTATTTTATTTTGTTCGTAAGATTACTATACTTACTCTTAGGGCTCGTTTTGCAAACATACCTACTAGCAAAATAAAATTTCTCCTTTACCATATCCATCATAATTAGCTATGAATGAAGACTGATGGTGATAAAACCTGGTCTTCCATTGATGATTACTTGATAACAACGAGCAAAATCACCCAGTCTTCTTTTAACATCCTCTACAGGGTAATTTCAACAACTCTGTTTGTTGAGGACGTAGAACATGACATTTTACAAATCAAGATGTGTAGTGTTTTAATGTGGGTTGGTTGGTTGGTTGGTTTGTGATAATTTAACGACGGATGTGTACTGCAACTTAGGTTATGGTGTAGCTTCTCTGCTGGAATTTTGTCCCACAGGACTTTATGTCAATTTACAGGCATGAGATTGGCACATATATGTACACATCAATGCCAACGGTTTAGGCCCGGACCGAACCCATGATCTTAGACACAAAATGTCTGTACCACGCCATCCAGGCCAACACTCTGCAGACACAGGGTCTCCGGGGGCTTATCACCGCTACTACAGGTTATCTATACTTTATATGACTCAGTACCATAAGCAATAGGAACCCGGTCAAAAGATCACAAAATTTGTGTACTCACAGAAGGACAACTTATATTGTTAACAGTGGCGTCGAAAAATATATTAAGGGTAATCATAGGAGAAAGATTCCATATTCCAACGCGTCTCGAGCCCTGTAGCTTAGTGGGTTGAGCGTCGACACAGTAAGCCGAAGGCCCCGGGTTTGAGTCCTCATCAGAGGTATTTCACTTTGCATACATATTTTGGCATAATTTTAACAAAAACAATCTTATTAAGCAAGAATATATATATATATATATATACATATATATATATATATACAACGAGAAGTAGCCTAAGTAAAATAAAAACCCTTTATCATTGTGTTCTATAATTTTATTTTTTAAATTATTGTTTTGAACTGTCAAAATTAGATTAGCATGTAAGTTCGTCAAAAATCGGTAAAAATAAATTACACCCGTCGTTACTGGGATCGAACTAGTCAATCATTGTTTTGTCTTTGTAATTTTGTTGATGTATTATTACGTTGCGACGATATGATGGATATGTTTCAACATGTAGCGGATAGATGTCACTACATGTCAGAAGTGATGAATAATGTATAGTGTCACACATGAATAATAGATGCCACTCAATTCAACATGTGTTTTTTATCAGTGTACGCGAACTGAAAATTACTGACATAAGCCTTATTGAGCAATGACGGAAAATCATTTGCTTTCGTTCTTGTAATTTACAAGAATGGATATAAACAACAGGAAAAGGTCGTAGATATCTCAACCGTAATATCTGCTGCTTAACTGCCAACGTGGTCTTGTATTCTAGTGGTCAACATTGCTGACTACGAATCCGCAAGCCTGAGTTCAGTCCTAGCTACTTCCTCGGATTTTTCTGATGTCTGGAACGGGTTGCACTCAGCCTTCTGAGGACAATAATGTGAATTTACTTGATAAAAGTTATGGCTACGGTCACGAAGATTATCAATAACTGCCAAGGGTGTTGACATGTTGCCAAATGCTGTCTGTCACCTGCAAATGTCAAAGGACGAAGGTAGATAAGGCAGTGGACGGGTGATGGGCCTGGTCCAGCCACGAGCTTTGATCATCTGGGGGCTTTCAAAAAGTATAATATGTAAGATTTTGTAACGTTTGGTAATAATATAAACAATTATTAAGTGCCAGAATGGTACTTTATGAGACTGTGTGGAGGACGGGAAAATGTCTGTCCGACTGTCGGTGTATCTGTACGCGCGGTAACTCCAATAAGCTTTATGGGGTTTTCATGAAACTTTATATACACATTTTTAACGTCTATGGGAAGAAGCCTATTTATTTTGGACTAAATCAGTTGACCGGTACCGCAGTAATGCCCAACTTAGTGCCTAGGCCTATTCTATGGTAATATACTAGGAGGTGCCCGTGGCTTCGCCACGATAATTCTTTTAAAAATTAAAAATTAAGAGTATAATAATTATTAAAGCATTATATTTATTAACACTTGCAAGCAAATCATTCATAAACTAAGCCATTAATAATTAATGAAACAGCTAAAATTCCTGCTTTAGAGTACATTCCACGACATGAAAGCGCCCCCTGGGAAAACTATATCAGAATCGATTATGCAGTTACAAAGAACCTGTGAACACATAAGTTAATACGTATTGTTTCTCAGCTGTTTATTGACATGAATATGATGTAAATTTTATTTTATCAATTCAGTGTAATTTTCAGAAATTATATAATGTTTCAAGGGAAGGAATGGTTTGTTTGGATTATTATTATCAGCGATATTTCAAGAGATAAAACCATCAATATTTTACTGCTGGTGCCCCCGGCTTCGCCCGCCATTATTCATTTTTAAGAAATTCACACTGGTAGATTATTAAAAATGTTTGTGGTTCAGAGCTATGAAAATTGTAAGTAAAAATAAAATTAGAATATTTGTTCGTTGTGTTCATTTCACTTAGGCTTTATATAATAAAGAAACGGGTTTTCCTTCCTAATTTTGTAGTCGTCATGAAAGTTTAGACTGCGAGAGACGAACATCGCCGAGTATACCCGATGTCTCACGAAGCGGGCGAGCAAGCACGCTATTTAGGGCCGTTGAATTGTATAAGAGTAGATTAGAAATAATTTATCAAATGCAAATCAGTTCTCATGGCAACATATTGTTTTACAGTGTTCATATTATGGCTTCGGAAGTTCCAATACAGGCAGCTTTGACAATTAACACTACCCATACATTCATTCACATATGCTTGGTTTTCCGTAAGCCCTTCTTAATGAATCGCTCTGGAGCTTAACTCGGAATCGATTACAAAAATAATTTATTTTCTGTATATCATAATTGCAATTATCACTGATTAAACAAAGGCATTCTGGCACCTGGTTACATCAGTTTACCTGATTTCATTTAGTTAGTCTAGTTAATTACAAAATGCTTAGCGGTATAGATTCAATGATACAAGCCCAAAATTATTGATAATAAATAAATTATATATATATATATATATATATATATACATTCACACACACACGAGGAATGAGGCAAGAGTCATGAAGATGACAACTTCTTTTGAACATGTGGGACTATTTTAAAATTTTGAAATATAAAAATGAAAGGACAAGATATGAAATGTACGTATAATGCAGATTACGGGTACTAGATGTTGGATAGGAAACAGACACCCACAACACCTATACGCTGACTCAGAACTAAATTACATTTCCTCTATTCGTATATCCGTACACCATAATGCTACCAAACGATGTGTCCATATACAAGAAATTCCAAACTCTTCCATGACATATAACTTATTATGGTACCATCGCCTTACTTTGAGATAAAAATAGCTGCCACGACTTACGATTCACCCCACGGTGTAGGCTACATATTTACAACAATGATTTTATAAAAATTAACTATTATTTTACTGTTGATTTTATTACTCGGATATTAGGCTGCATATCTTTTAATAGACGATTTTAGAAATTGATATTTAAGCAGTATACAGGAGTAAGAGTTATTTTTTCGTAAGAGCCATTGCGATCAAGGCCCGGGCTTAGGCTACTGGCACCGAGCAAGGCAAGCTCAGTAATCCTTCTCTTTCCTTCATATTCTCCCCAGCATTTTTTAGGTAGATTTCGAAGAAAAATCTACCTATTGGGATCGGTACCATGTCATGACTTTCAAAAATTTCTTTCATATATTTACGTTTCATGCCTCCCTAAGTACGAAAGCACCCCCGGTCATTATATATATATCATTACACGCTAGCGGCCGTAATTTTGAAGATATTTGAACCAAATTTTATTATGTTATTTATAGGCCCAATAGTTCGGATAAGTTCGTTAACGAGCAAAATTGGCCCAAGGTGTTCGGGGGAGGGTGTTGAAATTTTTAAAAAATTATATCTCGGCCCTATGAAGTATGAAGTATAGAGGTAAACTTTGTTTGAATAAATTAGAGTACTCCCTATGGAGTTCACAGTTCACGATTCAGGAGTTTTAGGTGTGGGGGGATGGAAATTCGAAATTTTTGAAACCATGTCTTGACGGGTATCGTTGAAAAGCTCTTGAGTACTCTACAAATCAATAACTAGTTTCTCGATAGCTCTCGTATAAGGCGAGATTTGAATGTTTTAAAAAGTGATCTTTTCTCTTTTTTGCAGTTATTATTGCTGATTTGTCATGCCAAGGCTAAAGAAGAAGAGTGCTGCGCAGCGAAAATAAATTAAACCAAAAGCACTTCAAAATCTACCTCAGCCTGTAGGCCTACATAAAGGGATTTTTATAACTTATAAATTATTATAATCATAATAAATCAGAGTTACATGCACCCCTTACGGCTGAGTAATTTATAAGTTATGAGGTTATGACAATATTTACTGGGGAGAGTTTGAAGGAAAAGAAGGACGACTGAGTTTACCGTGCCCGGTGCCTTGATAATTATCAAGAATCACAGAATATGGCTCACAGTGAAAATAAAAAAAATCATCTTCTGTAAACACAAATTTAGTTATTTAAAGCATAAACATATAGGCCTAAGCAGATAAAATAGGCTTCCACGGCCGGCGGCCATGTGTCTTCTATGGGCTGAGAGGTCTGTCATTTATAACCAGTGAATTTAAGTTAATGATTTATTCTTCCTTTTCTTTGTGCAAATCTTTCTATGATTCCAGATAGATTCTTTTCAGCGTTGCGGTCTTCTTGCATCACATTCAAACAATAATAACTTGAAGAATAATCACTTATCTGGTGATGTCAGTTTTTTAATAAAGGCCTGCAGGTTGTGGTATGGTCACTATGACCCCGCCTGGATCTTCATTTTTGTTATTAGTCTGCTATTTAATTATATTTTAATTAAATCTTCTATAAATCCCAACTTAGGACTTTGTAAGTAACTTACTTATTAATAAAATAAGGTTTTCTCAAATTGACTAAATAAATTGTCAACGGTAAAAAATTTGAAATTACACAGGAAACAATAAACAGTACTGAAAATTAGTCTTCCCACAGCTTGCGTCTCCCCCAACTTAATTTAGTTTTAATGTTTTATTTAGCTATTTTTAGGTTTATAAGATTGGATTAAATGACTGTCATGAAAATGAAACATAATTACATTAAAATACTAGTTAGCTAGCCAGGAATAAAGCACAGTAGTTTAAAAGCAAGAATCCAGGCCCTGCTGATATCTCACACATACAAAATAGATTTCAAAAAGTGTATTTATGTTGAAAACGGAAAGGAAAAATTTGGAATAATAGAACAAGGGAAATAATGCAAGTTGAAAAAAATATTTTGGAAATTGTTGAAGAAAGATGTTTGAGATGGTATGGACATGTACTTAGAATGACAGAGGATATAATACCCAAGAAAATGTTGGATTGGAAAATAGAAGGAAAAAGAAGAAGAGGAAAGCCCAAAGAGTGCTGGATGGATGGAGTGAAAAGGAGTATGGTGAAAAAAGGGTTAAGTGAAGAAGATGCTATGGACAGGGATTTATGGATTGTTGTGGGATGTATTGTGGAATATTCCGTACTAAAAAAAATAATAAATTAATATTATAAAGAGTATATAATTTTAGGCCTATGCATTCCTACCGTTTGATTTTTCTGTAATCCTTGGTCGCCTTGCCTAATGAAATGATCAGTTTGTTGCATGGATTGTCCCCACACATGATTCAAAGTGGAATTACTAGCAAGTTCGATAACAAATAATGCGCTACGAAAATTCTTCGGTACTTAAGTCGGTACCGTACTTGAACTGTCTTTACTCCCCGCTATGTGACTTGCATGTTAATTATCTGTATTAGAAATTAGATAATGCAATCCATATTGTTTAACATGTGATTATGCATTTACTATGCATTTCATTTACTGTATTAGGCCTACGTCATACTGGATCAGCGTTTGTGCAATGCCATATGCCAGGTGATTACAATTCATTTAAGATAGGGCATTGTTAAATATATCAGCGATGGATGATATTATTCAACACCTTACCTATTTTATATCTGAGTGGGGTAGGAAGCATTATGGTTTACATAGAAAATGTGTTCCATAGGAAATAAGCTACTAAAATAATTTTGTTTTGAGGAAATACGATATAAAAAAGGATATGAGAGTGACGTTAAAGTAAGACTTTTTTTTTTCAAAACTTGTGTCGAATAAAGTAAGCATAAACACAATAGCCTATGCTACTCATATGTAAGGTGAGTTAAATAGAAATGGTAGTTACCAAGGAAAAGATGTAGGCCTAACTATGTAACTACACACCTGTTTATGAAACTAAAACCAGCAAGTTATATTTTTCCACATTTCCGAGTTTAGCACAGATTGTAATAATTGTTTCACAGTTAGAACCATTAAAATAAACATAGTCCTCATTCAGGCTAATTAATTTTAAGATCAGGAAAATGCATGATAAACACGCTCAAATGTTTATTTCTAAGAGCTGTCACAAGATTTTCCCCACCAGTCGGTCAATAATTGAATACGTCGTAACTTATCTACCGGGATATCAGCTAAGTTTGCAATGTTATCGGCTGTCACAGACGTCTAGGTCTCCCCAGAGAGCGCGACTCATTGGGTAATTGGCATATAGCCTATTTACTCATACTGTGAAAAAATACCATGTCTTACCGTCACCAAACTAGACTACTTTTCAATGTTTTTAGTTAGGCTACATAGTGGAATTGTAGGGGGTTTTAAGGGAACATTCGCTATATATTCGGTAATTAAGGAAATACATATTGTATATAATCCAACCCATCTGCAGAGTTCATGCGGCACGTAACTTCACGTTTGTCATATTGGCGATGTTGTATAGTCTACTTTGTCGCACTCGGTGCAGCCGGCTGAAATGGCGATCGCCGAATTGTCGAGTTTAGCGATTAATTTTATTCTAAGAAGAAGAAGAAAAAAATATATATATGAGAGAAATAATATTATTCTAATAGCCACTGTGAATATAATATTGTGACTTATTTCGTTATTAGTCTATATACAGTAGGCATATAGCCTATATATAGGCCTACATATACAAAACTAACTTAAACTTCATGGCGCTACATCCCTGAAGGGACTAATATTTCGTTATTAGTCTATATATTTGTGTGTATATATATATACCTACATTTACAAAACTAACTTAAACTCCGTGACGCTACATCCCTGAAGGGACTAGGCCTACCAACCGACCGCTGCGTCATCTACCATAGGCATGCCGACATCCACGGCCGTTAAAGGTGGTTTCCATGGCCGGTGCCACTACTTCTCTATCAAGTAGCTCCTCAGTTTGAATCATGAGGCTGAGTTCACCCCGTTCCAGACTTCCCTACCTCAGAAAAATTCGAGAAGGTACCATGGATCGAACGCGGACCTGCGGATGTGTAACTAGCGCCGCTAACCACGAGACCACACAAGCGGTAATATATACCTATATATACATACATACACATAAGTGCGCAAATTAAGGGAAACTTCACTTTTGGAATGGTATACATCAGTAGCGGCTCGTGGCTCAAAACGAAAGTGTGCTGCAAATACTATTTCATACAGCAAACTTAAAATATTTTTAAAAATTATTAGTAGGCCTATCTAAACTGCTCGTCTCTTAATCCATCTCTGGGAACTCTCACGCGATTTTCTCTGCCCTAATTATTTTTTTGCTAATTTCTCTCGTCTCGTCGAACGTTGTGTGAGTTGTGTGACGAGAGAAAATAGCAAAAATTAAAATAAAAAATAATAATAACAATAATAATAATAATAATGATAATATAAATAACAATAATAATAATAATGATAATATAAATAATAATAATAATAATAATAATAATAATAATAATAATAATAATTAGGGTAGGGAAAATCGCGTGAGAGTTCCCCGAAATGGAATAAGAGACGAGAAAATAGTATTTATAATGATCGAGGTAGAGGAAGTCGCTTAGTGTTCCCATTGCGACAGAATACCTAATCGGGGTTGGGGAATCCGGGTTTTTCTGAATTTAACACATTCGAATTTGGCGGTGAAGATGAAAAGCATTGCTTACTCGCTACATCACGGTCCCCTACCGTCAGATGGTGGAAGATCTTCTCACATAACTAACAGCTCGCCCGCCGGCGAGACGTGAACCTCCCTCAGAATCCCACTCGGCTGCCTGCTGCCGCAGCGCATTTTGCAGGTTAAAACTCCCATATACGCCAAGCAGCCAAGGTCGAGCATGACGTCACACTCTACGAACGCTGCGCTGTTCACAAACTGCATTCACGAGGCGGAAAAGATAATATTCACATTACCGACTCTTGGTTCCCAAGCTACCAGCTAAGAAATTCTCGCGTGGACGCGCCAAGTTCAAAATATACGCAAAAGACAATATAATATTGCGTTTGAAAATAGCATTATACGACTAGCAGAAAACAAGCTGTGTGCTGCAGCACTGCAGCACATAGGAGAAACCGCCACTGGTATACATGATACAATAGAGGGTAAGACGTGCCCTATTATAAGAGGCAAAGTGCTAAAAATACTCAAGGATTTACTAATAGTCTATATAACATTATATATATATGTATGTACACACACAGAAAGGAAAGGAGAGAGAGATTGTAATGCTCATAAGAATAAGCATAAAAGGGTGAAGTTCAAAATTAATATTTTTACGAAACAATGGCCTTTGAAATTGGGAAAGTAAGAAAATCATTACCTCCTAATAGGTGAACAATCCTCAGACCGTGGAAGATATTAATTTCACCTCTTCAATATTATTTGAATGTTTCTCTTTACCAATTGATATAATATTACTCGGTATCTGCATGATTAAACCTGTGTTTGGACAGCTTATTATTAAATATGTTTTCAATAACGTTATGTATTCGTCCGTAATCAAAAGATATAGGCCTATATGTAATAATTTATTTTAACAGCTTTATTGACAATACAGCATATTTTTAATGTGAATTTTTCTGAGCAAAAAACTACTGGTTAAGGACTAAGAATACGGTACCTTAGCCTACTACATATAGTCCATGTGCCAGACCCATCGGTCATTATAATTTGGGGGGACTGAATGAAACTTATACCACACGTTCCTGGGGTCATGTGGAGCAAAAAAGTCGGGGGGGGCCATCATGAGGAGGTAGCTTTCAAACATGGCGGCCATTCAAAATGGCGGACGACTGTGAATTTTTAAATTCAAATATCTCGGGACTGGGTTCATCAATCTTGAATTTTGTTTTTTCAAAATGTAGGTTAGTCTTCTGGCTACATGTTTGTTCAACATGTATGTGGCCAAAAAACCAATATTTATTGGTCAAAATTCTAAAAATAGGAAATATAGATTTTTTGACATTTACCTTTTGCGGTTTATTACTCTAACCGTTGGGTATATCGAAAAAGTGTCTGAAACAAAAGTTGTAGAGAAACATCTCACCTTTAAAACGCAAAAATGAAATCGAAGATAGGATCAATAGAATCCGAGATATCCAGATTCAAAGCGGGCGGAGCGGGGTTGAGCATGTTGACCGAGCGCTCGGTGCAGCCTAGTGAGAGGCGAGACTTGGCGTAAAATCCAGCGCTTTATTTATTTTCAGCCTCAGTAATTGCTTTATTACTAGATAAATTTACATTATCTACTAATGTGCACTATTTTTAACATGATTATTAAGCACTTTCTCATAAATACAATTAACAACTATATTGTTTATCTGGGAAATGGACGTCAATAATTACCAACTCATATAATATACTGTCAAGGCTTTTATATCCGATTTTTAAGATGAAATCGTTAAAGGAACTTCAAATAGTCGAAATAATTACAAGAGGAAAAAAGTATTACAGTTTAGGTATGTATCGGAGACATTTAACAATACTTTCAGAAATGAACACAGGATGTAAGCAACTAAGAAATAAAAATTCCCATAAAATACCTTATACAATATTATTAACAATGTTGAATTAAGTCTTCTTCACTAGAATCACTGAAGTCAGGTATTATAATTATTGCTCTCGTCCTCAACTGCCGTTGCTTCGGCAATCCCCTTGCACCAACAGCTCTCGATGATTCAGATTTGAGTTGTTAAGCACGAGTAACTTTCTGGTGCACAGTTGATCTTGCAATGGCACCGGAAAAAGGAAAGTACGCACGCCGGTACTGGCAGACCTTCCATCCACTTGACTGATAAGTTACCTGAATCTGATGTGTCCTTTTCTCACCCATGAGCAAAAGTGTCCAGAATTAGTGGTTTGGTTTCCAGGCTTTTCATCAAAATTCCGGCCAGGTAGTTGGCACGTTTATTGTGTTTTCTCAAGGTGTCTTTACAAAGAGACATTTGGAAGCTCTCAATCTGGCCCTCTGAACATCTGGTAGCGCAGCTCATTTCACCTTGCGTTTGGGGGCATACGACTGGAAGACAAATTTTTCTTTGCTGTCATCAACATCATTATACATCATCCAATCTTTGCCTAACTTCCTGATTGCTTCAATAAATCTTTGTTCCTTTCTGCACAAAAGCTTTTAACTTTCCCCTGGCCAGCTAAAGCACTGATTGTGTCGCAGCCAGACCAGCAGTAATACCCAATAAGAGCTGTAAAAAGCTGCTCGCCTAAGGCAGATTGTTTCCCGATTCAAAAGTTTTTGCTTTTTATGGTTTTGCAAAACCCTACAGCCAAAACTAATACATCTGTATTGATTAAAAAGCAAAGAACTGATTCAGATGATGTAGCGGCGTTCCTTGCATCCAGCATCATTCTGGAATCAGCTTATTCTTGAGTGCAGAACAGCTCAGGAACATTTTTGCTCCTAATATAAATGATCATGAAGCAGATCTCACCAACTGCTGCGAAGATTTCTAGGTTTCCAATTATGTTTTCAAATTTCTCCTCTTACAAACTGCAAAAAAATAATTTTATCATTATATTTTTGCCGTAACTGTTCCTTAGAAGCGTCCTCTAACAAACCACTCTGTAGCCACCCTTGATTTCACTAAATTTGATACCTTCAGCTGTTCCGCTTTTTTCCCGCTCCAAAGATTTGATCGAAACCTCTGAATAATATATGTCAACCCTCCGACCTATATTAAAAACCTGCTTGAGAAAATTCGTTGAGAATTCGTAAAACGTTTTTTGTTATCCTTTGATGGACTGAAGCCCGGCTATTGAATCAATGATGCAGGCCAAATCTTTTTCCGGCAGACTGGCAGGGGTGGTGTATACTTCCAAAAAATTAGATAATACTGATTTGTAGGTTTTCTTCAAAGGCCCATTAACATTCGCCGGTGCCAGAGGATATCTGAATCCTTCCATCATGTCAAGTTCTTGGTTTTCTGCAATAAAGGTCATTTTGCTGAATAAATTTCGATTGCACTGGAGGATTACTTCTTTGTTTCCAACCTTGGTTTTTTTGCTCTTCTTTAGTCTACTAATCTTAAGACCCACTTTCTTAATACGTTTATGAAACCCTTCTCCTTTAGCTACCCGAAACGTGAACTCTTAATAAGCTATTTTCCCCTTGTTTTCCGAATCAATGTGATCAGAAGAACATATATTCCAGTAGGCAAATGTACAATATCTTAAGGGTTGGGATCGAAGGGGTTCGTCCACTCGGCTAGAAGGTCAGTGAGAGTTGTCACGTCTTTCTCATCTCTAAGTGTCCTTGGGCTTTGGAGGTCAGGGTGGCACTGATCTGTTTCTCTGGATGAAAGAATGCTGAGGAGGTTCTTTAGCTCTTATTCAGCATTAACATATTACCGTACTACAGCCTACTTTTTCAGACTGAAATCCTTAGTACCTTCAGGAGTTTGGGTGTCTTTGTTTACAGTCTCTTTGATGGCTTGGTCCACTGGAATTCTAGAAAATGGGTTGTTGCTTCTTATTTGTACTGAAAACCTCCTTCTACATAATATTGGTGAACATATGGGCTCTCCTTCTAGTTTAGATAATTCAAGAAAGTGTTATGATAGATAATGTGAGTAGTTCACTCTATCCAGCGCAAAAATTCAGGGCACAATTTTTTCAACAGCAGCTAAAAACAGAAAAAAAATGCCTTCTCGATTAGTCCGAAGAAAAACGGAAAGTAGCTCCACTAGGGCGATATATTGCATCCGAAAGGACAGCATTTCTTCATTACTTGTAAGAAGATGTATCAAGTAGAGAGGCTTGAACATGTTCATCTTGAAGTACAGAGTTAAGGGATGTATAGTTCATAATTAGTGATGTTCATTTCCCAGATAAATTGTATAATTGTTAATTGTATTTATTACTCAAATCCGATGCACCGAGAGCTGTGGGTGCAAGGGGTGTACCAAAGCAACAGCAGATGAGGAAGAGTGCAATTATAATAACTGATTACAGTGATTCTTGTGAAGAAGACTTATTTCAAGATTGTTCATAATATTATAGGCTATACGGCATTTTATAGGAATGTTTATTTCTTAGTTGCTTACGTCCTGTGTTCATTTCTGAAAGTATTGTTAAAAGTCTCCGATACATACCTAAATTGTAATACTTTTTTCCTTTTCTTAATTATTTTGACTATTTGAAGTTCCTTTAACGATTTCATCTTAAAAATCGGATATAAAAGCCTTGACAGTATATTATATGAGTTGGTAATTATTGACGACCATTTCCCAGATAAACAATATAGTTGTTAATTGTATTTATGAGAAAGTGCTTAATAATCATGTTAAAAATAGTGCACATTAGTAGATAATGTAAATTTATCTAGTAATAAAGCAATTACTGAGGCTGAAAATAAATAAAGCGCAGAATTTTACGCCAAGTCTCGCCTCTCACTAGGCTGCACCGAGCGCTCGGTCAACATGCTCAACCCCGCTCCGCCCGCTTTGAATCTGGATATCTCGGATTCTATTGATCCTATCTTCGATTTCATTTTTGCGTTTTAAAGGTGAGATGTTTCTCTACAACTTTTGTTTCAGACACTTTTTCGATATACCCAACGGTTAGAGTAATAAACCGCAAAAGGTAAATGTCAAAAAATCTATATTTCCTATTTTTAGAATTTTGACCAATAAATATTGGTTTTTTGGCCACATACATGTTGAACAAACATGTAGCCAGAAGAATAACCTACATTTTGAAAAAACAAAATTCAAGATTGATGAACCCAGTCCCGAGATATTTGAATTTAAAGATTCACAAGCGTCCGCCATTTTGAATGGCCGCCATTTTTGAAAGCTACCTCCTCATGATGGCCCCCCCCCCGACTTTTTTGCTCCACATGACCCCAGGAACGTGTGGTATAAGTTTCATTCAGTCCCCCCAAATTATAATGACTTGGTCGATTTTGGGGGTCTGGCACATGGACTAATAAGGGTGTGATACGGAATGGATGGGTCATTCGTTCTGTATGCGTGCGTTTCCTACCTGTTATCACCGGATGAAATAAATATAGTAATTTACATGTAATCAACAAACTGGCCTGGTTTCCAAGATCCGCATTCTACAACAGTAGCAAGCCACAAATGATACGTGTGTGTGAAACATGAAGTTGAACAAGGAATTCAGGACAGAAAGAACTTTTTATTATTGTTGGTTCAATTGTTATTATTACTGACTCAACATAAGTTAATGCTTTATTTTTTATCCAAGCGTGATTCACATATTTAGCTCTATGTTTTGTAATTAATGTTCTTTATTGTGATTTTCTGTGGATGTGGGCAGTACCCAGTGTCTGCTTTTTCTTTGTTTGAAAACTCCAGTTGCTCTAACCAGTATTTTTTATGGCTATCCCTAAGACTGCAATCTATATGAGGATGTTGCTCACCTTGGTTTTCCACATCCTCTGCATCAATTTTTAAGATCTGTATATTTTTGCAATTTAAAAATTGAACTGATGTCATTTGGTATTGCTATGGCTGTTAGGTTGTAAAACATATTGTCTAACTTAGTGTTCTACGCCAATGAAATGCTATTCAATTGTATGTTTTTGTAATTATATTAACTACGAAATGAGCATGATGGATTAGGATACTAATATTATCTCACCCCATATTTGGATATGTGATATTCCTTAATATACAGCATGAATAAGTTTATTTATGGGTCTATACTTAATTTCATGGTAATAAATAGATCACTGGGACAGCGAGCTCTAACACAGCTATGCAGGTTAACTATTGAGGCACGTTCGTTATGACTTGGAGGCTCGAGATCAATTCCCAGTACCTCATGGCACTATTTATACGGGAAGACAACTGAATACGAACTTGCCCATATGAAATCTCACATAGCCTATTTTTTATTTAAATAATTAATTAATATTTCATTAAACATATTCAAGTGCAACTTTCTCTCGGACTGGTTTTAGTATGTACATTACGACAAATATATATCACATTTCACAACAATAATAGGGTAGTCGCTATTTTGTTACAAAGGAAGCAAAAGAGTATCATTATTCATATTTTTTATTAAAATGTGTTCCAATATTGTGCACTGAAGTCATAGACTATTTATTTCGCTTGATTCTCGATACCCAAGTTATTAAATTTATAAAGAAATGCACAAGACAAAAATATGTTAGTTTTTATTTTTTCTGGTTCATGTATCTTCTACCGCAATGGAGAGAGCCTATAAAATTTAAAAATGGAGACGAATAAACTACCACCTAAGTAATTTTTACAGAAAAACGGAAATAGTAACTTGATTATTCATGGATAGAGGTACTAAAATTTACGTTTTATCAAACGGTTAGAGCCATTTTTTAAATAAAAGTTTTAAAAAAACCTTTCTATTTTAGTAACAGAAGTCAAATTCTAGGGGGTGACAAAAGTCCAACAAAATCATAATCCAAAAGCAGAAAGTACCGTAAATATAAGAAACTATTTAGCTGGAATGGGCCTGTAGAGACAGACACTTTTTTGTCTTCTAGGCATCGTGAGACATGTTTTCCGTTGTTATCTCGATTTCGAATTTTTGTCGCAATCACAATACTTTCTCTATACTATGTACATGCTAGAAAGTAAAAGGAATAAGGGAAGTGAAACGAAAGAAAAAGTAATAAAATTACATAAAAAGTGAAAGGAATAATAAAGAAAGGAACATAAAATAGATTCAGAGAAGGAAAACAATAGGGATATGACGCAAGCAAAGAACGCAAATCAAGTGAATGAAAGAAATGGAGGAATTAAAGAAAGCTAAAGAAATAAAAAAAGAGTGAAACAAATAAATGGAATGAAGGAAAATACGTTAAAAATGAAGGTAAGAAACAATGAAAAATACAAAGGAAAAATGAAATAAAGCAAATATATTAATAAAGTTAGGCTATAGAATAATGAAAAATTCAAACGAATGCAAATAAATTAACGATAGAAAACAGATAAAAAGGAAAAAATAACAAAATAATATACTGAATGAGATAATTACTAATGTATATAGGTATAAATATTAGTATAAAAAAAGAAAGAGAGAAAGGAAGAAATAATTGAACAGAAAAAAGAAAATGATCAAACAAAAACCAAATTCCAAGAAGATTAAATAGAGAAAGCAAAGAACTAAATAAAATAATTAAACAATAAATAAATAATAGATTAACTACAAACAATCTAAAGAATGAGTGGAGCACCGTCTTCTAGGGTCTCTTCTTGCACTGCGCTGGAAAGATTAAATGGCTAAAAATACATACTGTAGTGTAGGATAACGAGATATTGGAATTATAACAATAAGAGAAACAACGGTACGGATCTGGCTTCCTTGGAATAGAACAAAAAGAAACTTCGAAACAAGAAGTGAAGCCTTGTTATAGCAACCTTTGAACTATGTGACGACAGAAAAGTTCTCTTTCATTATTCTCTTTCAGACTTTATAAGCAGTATTCTTCCAGTGTGATCTCGTATTGTTCAAAGAAGTTCTCGTTTATCCAAACTTCTGTCATTTATGTAATTCAGGTTGCATTCTTAACGTCCATTAAGTTATTCACTGAATCATACACATGTAGGGGAATAATTTGGACCGGCGTGTAATTGTACTGCTATGGAAATGATGTTTACACCTTTCATCATCTCTTGTCCCTTGTAAGGTCAGTACGATACATAAAACTTTTCAAGTTTTTTTCTATAGCATTCAAGATTGATGAGTAAATCTATCTATATTAATAAAAGGAAGTGTCTGTCTTCCTTCTGTCTGTCTGTCTGTCCGCGATGCCCAGCGAAATCTACTGAACGCAGAAAACTGAAATTTTAAACATAGGTGGACTGAAGGGTCGGAAAATGCACCTCAAAGCCGGAATTTTAATTTTAGCTTTCGTTCGTGAGTTATGAGTGAAAAACGGGCAGAAGACGTGTAATTTTTTTTATTTTCGAAGCATCAGTTTTCAGTAATACATTTCAATGTCAAATAAATTACAGTAGGCTTTGGCTATTTTTGTCATACCTTGGACATAAAACCATCGCGATCGCTTGAATGTTGTAGCTCACGTTGTTAGATTCATTTGTTTTTACACTCCTTAACTAATTAGTGGTACTTACGAATGTTGTTGCCGTGGATCGTAAGTTGACATTCCCGCATAGCAATCTGGTTGCTATGTGCAGTAAGAGTTTCCGTGCTGTTATGAATTCACTTACGCCACACCTCATAAGTCATAATACAAGCCTTTATAGATAAGGCCCACCAGGACAAATATTCGGTTCGCATAACAACAAACACATGCGAATCACTTTCTGAAATAAACATCTATCTTAAAGAATGTATAGGCCTATACATAATATTTTCAGGTAATATCACAGTTAATATAATTAAATTAATATAAATAAATAATCATCGTGCTTTTATTTTAATATATTTATCGTAATACTACAATTTGTACAATTATTTAAAGAAATTTCTCCATACTTATTTACAAATATTCGGTTCCCATAACAACAAACACATGCGAATCACTTTCTGAAATACAACATCCATCTTTAATAGTGTACATACATAATATTTTCAGCTAATATCTCAATTTATATAAGTAAATTGATATAATTATTAATCATCGTGCAAAAAATAGCAAGCAATACTCGTGCCATAAGCGCATAACAGATCTCGGAAATTGAAAAAACTTGGCGCGAGCGCCTCGTTTTTCAAACTCTTTCCTCGATCCGTAAGCACCACTTACGGCACTTGTATCGCAATATACTATTATAATGTCAAGGCACGTAGACATATGAAATTTTCAACCTACACCGAAGAGGATTATTATAAGAGGGATAATCAATATAGGCCTAAATATGGTCAAACATTCTTCGATTTGGACGAAACTCACTATACAGGGGTTTTCTGGGCCAAGGACCTCGAATCTGAAGTAGCTTTTACCAGGCGACGCTATCTAACCCTGGTATGTAGTCCACGTGATTTAGGTGTTAATAAATATAATGATTTAACTATTATGCTCTTAATTTTTAATTTTTGAAATAATTATCGCGGGCGATCGCTTGATTTTGTAAGTCCAACCTGGACGATTCATTTGTTTAGGATATCAAGTCCCGTAGACATTTTCAACCTACACGGAAGAGGGATAATCAATATAGGCCTAAATATGGTCAAACATTGTTCGGTTTGGACGAAACTCACTATACAGGGATTTTCTGGGCCAAGGACCTCGAATATGAGGTCGCTTTTACCAGGCGACGCTATCTAACCCTGGTATGTAGTCCACGTGATTTAGGTGTTAACAATTAATATAATGATTTAACTATTATGCTCTTAATTTTTAATTTTTGAAATAATTATCGCGGGCGATCGATTGATTTTGTAAGTCCATCCTGGACGATTCATTTGTTTAGAATGTCAAGTCCCGTAGACATATGACATTTTCAACCCACACGGAAGAGGGATAATCAATGTAGGCCTAAATAGGGTCAAACATTCTTCGACTTGGACGAAACTCGCTATGCAGGTGTTTCTGGGCCAGGGAACTCGAATCTGAGGTCATTTTTACCAGGCGACGCTACCTAATCGGAGTATGTAGTCCACGCGGTTTAGGTGTTAATAAATATAATGATTTAACTATTATGATCTTAATTTTTTATTTTTATTTTTTGAAATAATTATCGCGGGCTAAGCCGCGGGCACACGCTAGTAGGAAAATATATTTAATACCCATTTTTTACTTCCTCTGCCCGTACCAGGTAGAGGAAGTATTGTTTTCGACCACAAAATTCGAAGTTGAGTTTTTAGCATATATACACGTTTCAAGACCACTTGAATCCAAAAATACTATTTTTGGAAACATTTCTGTGTGTCTGCGTGTGTATGTCTGTGTGTATGTGTCTGTCTGTGTGGAAGTCTGTGAACAGGCTAGCTCCGAAACGGAGAATCGTATGAAAACAAAATTTCGAATTTGGGTCAAGTACCTTCTGAAGATGTGATTCGAAGGTTGGCGGCAAATTTCCCTTCTTTTTAAGGGGACTTTACATGAAAAATTTTTCTTTTCTCGCGATATTCTCGAAAACGGCTCTAACGAATTTCTTTAAATTTTGCGCATGGATTGCTTGTACCAAGAGCTAAAACTTTTATTTGAAACTTTTCGAACAAATTCTCTGAAGGGTAGTTATAAGCAACCCACTGTGAATACGTGCGTTTTGCAATACGGCTTCTTGTAAATCGTACGAAAACAAAATTTTGTATTTGGGTTAGGTACCTTCTGAGGCTGTGAAGATTGGCGACAACCTTCTCTTATATTTTAGGGGACTTTACATGAAGAATAATCTGTTTTTTGCTATTTTCTCATAAACGGCTCTAACAATTTTCTTTAAATTTTGTACATGGACTGCTTATACCATTTAAAAAACATTCTCTGAAGGGTGGTTGTAACCTACCAACTTGCCTGGTGAACAAGTCAATACGCGGACATTTAAGGCAATTTATTCTATAAATGCACGTGAAGTGAGAAAAATGTATTGTTGGCCCTGCTTACAGTAAAGAAATATCTGAGGGGAATATTCGATAAATTTCGGAAATTATTCTTAACAGCGGAAAGTTCAATAAACGTTTGCAGTCACTTTTTTTGTCCATAGCCTGCGTTTTTAGTCGCGACATTCAAAGAAGGGGCTATAAGATATTTATAGCATAATTAGCGTAAAATTGTGTCTTGTGATTCTGTACAAGTATATGTGAATGCTGCTAACTGTTATTTGGGCAGAGGAGGTTATGTGACTTTCACATCAGATTTTTAAAGCTAGGAGGCGGTGAGACAGGCGTAATATTAACTCAGGCGTAATATTAACGATCAAGTTAATATTACGATCAAGACTATGTTTTTTGTGTTAAGAACAGTGAAATTAATAATATAGGCCTAATTTCATTCAGGCCTAGATGAATAAAATTTACAAGATAAAGAAGAAGCTTTATAAAGCATATTTACAACTGAAAACTGAACAAGCATTTGAGAGATATATAAAGAAAAAAGAAACGAAGCTAAAAGAATAACACGACAAGCACATTTAATACGAGTATAGAGTATAAAGAAACTTAGAAAAAGTTTATAATGTTTTAAAAATTGCTTAAAACCATTATTCGATTTAGGTTACAACCCATGAAACCATTCACGTGAGAATTAATTTCAGGATTAAGGTAGACTTTTCCGAAGTGTGGAGTAATTTTTTTAAACTGCTTGTTTTCTAGAAACTCGAAACTTTGCACACTTAATTAAAATGTAAACAACAATTATTATTTTAAATTTCATTTTAATATCTGAATTTGTTTTTTATATATTAATTTAAATGATTTTTAAAAACTTAATTGAAATCTATCTTCTTGCTTGCTTGCTTGCTTTACAAATTTACTGGTGGGTTTTTATAATGTTTAAACTTTTTGTTTAAAAATATATACTCTATTTTACCCAGAGAAGTGAAAAGTTAAAGAAAACTGACATATGACTGTAATAAATATTTATATAAAAAAGAACTAAGGCTTATACAGAAAACCTGATTAGACATTTTATTAACCACATTGTAAAATACATTGTGAAAAAATAAATCACAGATGTACCCCTACTTTTGTGGGAGAAGACAGATTTTGAATGTGACAAAATAACATGATCATTGAAACCGAGAAAATAGGCGATTAAAGTTTGCATGAACTGGCAGTTGGAAGCGCACTGAGGTTTAAAAATGGTGTCAGAAGCACCTGTTCCACGAGTCCAAACTACATACAATTCTCCACGGTTAAAGTGTAGAGTATGTTTGAGTTTTTGGCACTAAAAGAAAAAATATTTAATTTTTTAAATAAAAATATTGTATTTTTTTAAATAAAAAGATTGTATTTTTTTAAATAAAAAGATTGTATTTTTAAAAATCAAAATGGCTAAACAACACTTCTGTCATCCTTGAAGTATGTATCTAATGAAGTATCATTTTCACCGTTGAGCTGATCATCCTTCATGAAAAAAGACCTTAGAGAAGCTGACCTTGCCCGGTTTCTATAAACTTGTGAAATACCTATGGGTAAATTATCCATGGGTAAATTAGTTCCTAATCACCCACAATGATTTAATGAGGAAAGCCTTGGAGTTGTACAGTTAATTTAATTCAGAAGGCTTTGATTCTCATTGTTTAAATTATTATTGATCCTACAAGAGATTAAATTTTATCCAGCCATCCATGAAAGGATAAATTAACCCGACGATTTACCCTTGGAAAGTTCTAACTCGAGTTTGTAGGAACATTTTTTCTGTCATTTTCATATTTACCCAGAGGACATTTATCTAGAAACTCGCCACAAGTGTATGTGATTGTTACCTTTAAATTATTTGAGTTTGTACAAGTTATTCTTGTGTAAATTCTGTCCATGGGATAATTTACCCATAGGTATTTCGCGAGTTTATAGAAACCGGGCACTTAGTGTAATAATATTTTAAGACGTCCGGAACAAATAAAACAGCATTTGAAATACCGCCTATACAATAATGAAGTTATGCTTTTGTTCAAATCAGAAGATAGTCATATATTTTAAGAAATTCATATTGCATCTCAAGTACTGTACAAAATCCTTGAAATGAAAACAATTAAGAATTATGTTCTTACATACAATATCCACAATTGAGAGTGTGATGAATTGTATAAGAAAACAAAGCGAAGTACGCGTACTTAGAGAAGGCGGAAAGTATGGGAAAGGTTCAATTAGTTTTATCCAAGCAGAGTTTAATTGAAGGGTAGAACTGCTACTGACTTGAATATACCAGACGTTTAGAGCGGCACACTCATTCAGACAAGCGTTAAGAATTGCAGTCAATTCAATAGCACCCCTCTGAGGTGAGGCACTGTAATGAAATGCAAAACAAAACTCGGGCGCCACATGTAGGGTAAAAGACTCAGAGACTGGTATTACAACCGCATGCTGTTGAAGACATAACTTGTGGATAAATTACACTTCTTACCTATCGTTTTAAATTTGATTTTCCACTTACTTAAAATTAAAATTAAAGAAACTATGACAAAAAATTATGCAAGAAGAATATTTTATTTGAAAAAGTCTTAGTCCTTGTCCCACAAAATTTTAGCTAGAAAAATCTACTTCACTATTTTAATCCCAAAAGCATGAAGCAAAAAAAACTACAACAAAAGTGATAAAAAATCTTCTTTTCATTATGAGAATATTATACGAGAAAAATTCCTCCGACACTGGGACCCGAACCCAGGACCTTTGGCTATTCGCGCCAATGCTCTACCAACTGAGCTAAGCCGGAGTTCGGGTCCCAGTGTCGGAGGAATTTTTCTCCTATAATATTCTCATGTACTGTCCAACAGAGACAATAATCTGTGGTTCATAAATGCTTATATATCTATCTTGAATGTTAACTGTACAATAACAGTGGGAGCCCGGTCACAAAATCACTAATTAGTGTGCCTCACAGTACTGCATATGACATAACTTGTCTGTCTGTGAGGTAGACCATTAGGGCAATCAGTCATAGGAGAGAGATTCCATCTGGCGCTGTTAGTTGAACTCCGGCTTAGCTCAGTTGGTAGAGCATTGGCGCGAATAGCCAAAGGTCCTGGGTTCGGGTCCCAGTGTCGGAGGAATTTTTCTCCTATAATATTCTCATGTACTGTCCAACAGAGACAATAATCTGTGGTTCATGAATGCTTATATATCTATCTTGAATGTTAACTGTACAATAACAGTGGGAGCCCGGTCACAAAAATCACTAATTAGTGTGCCTCACCGTACTGCATATGACATAACTTGTCTGTCTGTGAGGTAGACCATTAGGGCAATCAGTCATAGGACAGAGATTCCATCTGGCGCTGTTAGTTGAACTCCGGCTTAGCTCAGTTGGTAGAGCATTGGCGCGAATAGCCAAAGGTCCTGGGTTCGGGTCCCAGTGTCGGAGGAATTTTTCTCCTATAATATTCTCATGTACTGTCCAACAGAGACAATAATCTGTGGTTCATGAATGCTTATATATCTATTCTTTTCATTATATTCTAATTAGGTAGGAAACTCTCTAGGCAATGACGTACGCATACATCACCACTGTCACGGTATATTAAGATCTAATGTGAAAATAAAGGGAATACTACATGAATATCTGTTCAGAAATCAGCATTATAATATTTCACTGGAAATTTATTCCCCAGTTCAGCAACGTTGGTATTTAATTGTTGTAATAGCTTCCTTCTTAGAGTGAAAAGAGTTTCGAACTAAGTTCCCTGCGTGTAAAGTTGTTGGCAGCATTGTATACTACTACCAATTACATGGATGATCCTGGAAGACAAAAGTCAAAGATGGAGTCGTGGAAGACAAACTATGGGCCGCGTAACAGAACGCAGTGCATCAAGCAGAGATATATAGCAGATCCATATTCTTATTAGGCTTGTATTAATGATTATACTTTAGGTTATCTTATGCCCGGTTTCTATAAACTCGCGAAATACGTATGGGTAAATTATCCAATGGACAGAATTTACACAAGAATAACTTTTACAAACTCAAATAAAGGTAACAATCATATACACTTGTGGCGAGTTTCTAGATAAATGCCCTCTGGGTAAATATGAAAATGACAGAAAAAATGTCCCTACAAACTAGGGCTAGATCTTTCCAAGGGTAAATCGCCGGGTTAATTTATCTTTTCATGGATGGCTGCATAAAATTTAACCTCTCGTAGGATCAATAATAATTTTAAAAAATGAAATTAACTGTACAACTCCAAGGCCTTCCTAATTATATCGCTGTGAATGATTAGGAACTAATTTGCCCATGGATAATTTACCCATAGGTATTTCACGAGTTTAGAGAAACCGGGCATTAGTTAGTTAAATACTTCGGTATGGGAAAGAAACTAAAATCCCTATCAGTATCGTCCAAAGCCTCAAACGCAAGAGCGGTTTAAAAAATATGTATTTTAGAACTGTTCAATATCAGATACTGACTGATTAAGAACTAATGAGACCGCAATTCAAATGTTCTAATGAGTAACATCATTTCTTCATGCGACATTCGATAATAAAGTTATGCAAAAAAAGTTTTACTGTATAATATCAGGTCCTGTTATGCAACAGCCGAATCATGCTGAGATGTATGTATGTGGAGCACTTACCCCGGGTAGGTGTTGTTATTGTTGTTGATGTGGTTGTGGATAACTTCAGTGACATTCTTGAATTCCTTCTCATTTGTGAGGTCAGGGTCGCTGGTAACTGCGCTGGTCATCAACTGCATTTTAACCTGGTGTCAGTATTTACTCCAAAACAGAGGGCAGCTTTCAGCAGACTGCGCCATCTTGCAAGTAGAGATACCTGCATACAAAAAAGGTAACATGTATCATTCACAACTTTACAACTGTCATGGGAAGTAACTACAATCTTCGGTTATAAATTTACGTAAACCATAACATTCTCATACTTATACGATAGGAAAAAGATCTTGATAATATGTTTTGTTCGCTAAGAGACAAAAAAATATCGGTAAGGAACAAAATCCTACTCTTAATTGGAATGAAATAAAATGATCTTCTCCCGACGACCGTAAGAGATATGGAAAAAATAAGTACATACATTTTGTAGAAAATTTTATTTTAAATACAGCATGGTGTACCCGAATCGATAAGTACAACTTGTTTAACGTTGCTTGTACATAATTATATGTAATATCTCCCTTAATACTGAAGTTAATAAACAATGTTATATGAAAAAATTTCTTATAATAATATTTCTTAGAATTTTTTCCTTGCAAAATGTTGATAATAGGCTCGCGAATATTTAACGAGATATTATTTTGTACAGTCCATTAGAAGCTTTAATTTCGGTAAGGAATATTTAAACCACATCTTCTGTAAAATCTGATGATCATATTTTAAGACGGATATGGAAAAATGCTTGCTTTAATGCTACCAAACAAGAATTAATTTAAAATTGGTTACGAAATATATATTCCGACGATCTTTATGATAATCAGCACTAATACGCAACTTACATAGTGTACAATTTTTTAAAATAAAATATCACTAACAGCCATAAGAAGAACAGGGTCTTTTGATAATAATTAATGTACTGTTGGTGGCACTGACATTCTGCTCCATGCCGCAAGATTTGATCATTTGATCAAGAAGAGTTCTGAGGCGGAAATTAGAAACGCTTTGTACTATATGTGAAAGGAAACTTCAAAAACTACAGTAGACAATTATAAACAGCCCATGTTCAATCCTTTCAAAACAGACTGTGTACTGTACGAAAGGATATTTGAGACTGTAGTAATCAATAGCAGTAGAGTCGTGGCCCCCTTCTTGCTTGCATCGCATGCTAGACCACTAAAACAAAAGACGACTTCCTGAGTGTATAAATCCTGAGCAATTTCTTTTTCACTTCAGATATTACAGCTATAAAAAATGTCTTCTTCCCTGCAGATTTGTCTACACCAATTTCAACGTCGCCTGGGGTGCACACCATACAACAAAACGTGTCTTCTACAGGTCTTTTGTGTAGGGAATACAGAACTTCACTCATCTATTTTCCTTTATCTCAGTTTTACCTCGTAAAACATACAAACACATTTAAGAATTGATTTTAAAAATCTGAAGTCACAGCCTATGAGTCTTGCGATTTTTGCTTTTTAATCCGGCAAAGGTTATTTTGCTATTCTCCTTTCACGACGGAGCTCCTCATATAGCAGGACTACATTTTCAGTATTTGGAACTACATTTTTTCAAGTTCCTTTACGTAAAGAGTAATTTCAATTTCGGAAAAAGAAAAGGTAACTTCAAATTAAGAAAATGCTTGCATAATTTAGCAAGTAGCAAAGACAAAAACGTAATATTCATTCGATGATGATTTGTCCAAATGGTGTAACCCTTAAAAGTAAAAGTTTACACGAAAGAGAAAAACAGTCTGTATTATAATGTAGTAATAGTAAAGAAATTGAACCACTGGAACTTTAATGCTTACACTAATTGATTTACTCATCCAAAGATATTAGTGGGTTACTCCTTACTGCTTGTGATTTGCAAACTGAGTTGTTTTATGATGATTACACCTATCGGCCAGTTTGAATTTTGGATTTTTCAGAAAAAGCAAGGTTTATTAATCAATTTTACCATTCGGCAAGGACATGGTTTAACATACATGAACTTAAGTGAATGGTTATTAAAATAACGTGTTAAAATAAATACTGTAATCTACATTCAGTATATTCTGCTTTATTTATTCTTACATAGCTAATACATATAATTTAATCAGGTAAGTTTTTTTCTTCGGTGCCCAGAAGAATCATCTTTCCATTTGCATAGCCAATGGTTAATGTTTTAGAGTGATTTAAGAATTGTTTGTAAGTACACAATCATATTATCTTCTATCGCTTCTGCAGGGAAATGAAATGGCGCTTACCTCCTCCATTTTTCGAGCAACAACATCCTTACTCAGCAAGTTATGCACAGTTTATTAATTATTATTAACGTCATTAGCGGCAGCTCTTAATTTTCAACCTCCACCATTCTCTGCTGCTTTCAATATTAGGTTTCGACACTCGTCTGATATCTTTTCATAATTATTAACTCCTTGACATGGAATAGCTCCTGTGTTCAATATTAAAAAAAAAATATATATATTCGCATTTATAATTGTAAAATTAATTATATACTGCAGTACCGGTACACCGACGAATTATTTATTTACTCCTAACCATTGTCAACAGTATCTCTAATTGATTTCCTGACAAATAAATTTCAATCATTACAATATATGTACCACATATTCTTAATACATAATACTACTATTAATTCATATTATGAATACGTTTGTTCAATAGTCAGAAATTGATATTTTTTTTTCTCCGACGTTGAACTTAATGATTTTTAATGAAGTATACTTTTTCATAAATCTAAATATATATCATTTCCGAAATTAGGCTACACCTCTTTTATAATTTGAAGTGAGTTTTCCGAGTTTAAGGAAATATTTTCCAAATTTGGGGTTAAAAAGTGTAGAGAGGTAGAGATTAAATATCTGAAGCATTTATACGAAAGGAAAAATAGCTTCAAATAACAGTTGAGGTACATAGGCTTATCTAAGGAAAATCGTTGCATTTCTCTGTCAATATTCCGTAAAATATATTTTCATATAAAATAGAAGGGTAAGAATAAGCCACTTACATTCTTTATGTCATATTCTCAGGAGATGTTCTAATTTAAATATTTCATTTCGTCACGGCACGATTTAACTCTTTTGACTTCTACCGACACACAAAAAAACTCGCACACAGTCACACAAAGAAAAACAAACACACGCAAACAAAAAGCGATTAGCACACGCACACATATCCGTTAACACTTAACAAAATATGTACAATCTGTGACCTATATGCATATATGTGCACATATTAAATGTGTGATTATACTGAGTGTCTGAATTCAAATCTCGGGGCCGGCGGGTGTGTCATTCGTGGTGGACGAAGCCGTGCCTTGGGGTTTTTTCTCGGGGTTCTCCCGTTTCCCCCTCTCATTCCACCAACACTCTCCACTTCATCTCACCTTTCCCCCTTTTCATCATCATCCCGTTTCCACTTCTGGTATCGGGTCTGCTTTGGCAGTCAGCGCCCTCTGGGGGCCTCTCCCGTTCTCCCCGCTGCTTGTGGTCAAGAGATTGTTGGTGGTGTGTGTCGCGGACCTGTCGGGGCTCCGGTTGGAGGGACCGAAGGGGGTGGTGTGTATCGCGGACCTGTCGGGGCTCCGGTTGGAGGGACCGAAGGGGGTGGCGCATACGTGGCATGGTAAGAAGGCTTGCTGGATGTAGGGGAGCTCCGTGGGGGCCTGCGGGGGGATCTGCAGTCCTGGGCGGCCTATGGGCACGCAACTCATTCCATCCCGGAGGTAGGTACAATAAGCCTGCGGCTTCGGTGCTTAGGGGCGTTCCCACCCCGCCTCCCGCCTTAAGGTCACCTATTCAATTCAATTCAATACTGAGTGTCCTTTTGAAAAGTTGCAAAATTTAGAGTGGAAGTAGTATGTATCGAAACAAGAAAAGAAAATCTCACAAAATGGGCTCTAAATTAATATTTTCTGAGAAATCAACAAACGTTTAATTGTTGGGTTCTTTGGAAAGTTTCAAATGCATGAAAACAAGGAAGACGAGCCCTACAAATAAATAAATCAAAATAAAGATATTGCGCATAGTCCCTGGAAAGAATCTTGCCAATGCGCACAGTAGAAAATATTCTGCTCTCACAGGAATGATTTCCTGATTTCTCAGAAGATATTAATTTTAGGACCCATGCTATAGGTTTTATTCTTGTTTCGATGCTCATTATCTCCTTTCTAAATATTGGAACTTTTTCCTCCGCTGTGTATTCGCTACAGTAGCTCTGGTCCGAGGCATAAAAGGTATGAACAAAAATGAATTAATAAAGAGGATGTACATATTTTAAGTAACTCCATTAATCTTATACCTAGGTAATGTAAAAAACGCAGAACAAGCATGGAACGTTAAGAATAAGATGAAAATTTACTTGATCACAGGGAATAGGAGTGAATTTCAGGCACCGTTATACAGCCAATCGAAACAATCCAAATAAACTACTCTAGATGATAACGTATACTCTTTTGAAAATCCTCAGGTCGATGCAAGAATGAAAAACATCCACGGGAAGACAGACAACAATAAATTTACCTTCAGGGGAATTAAAATTTAATACTGAAGGAGTATCGAATATTTGAATTGTAGAAAATGCACTCTTCATTGAAAATAAATATGTTCTTAGTGCATGATTTAAGATCTGTTATGGGTTGAACATTTTATACCTCTCATTCATGCTGCCAACTCACATTCCGTGTCCGGAGCATAGGGGCCTCCCGAAGACGAATTTAGTTAATACTATTTTCGGAAACATGTCTGTGTGTTCGTGTGTCTGTTAACAGCCTACTAATTGAAAACAAAATTTTGTATTTGGGTTAGGTACCTTCTGAGGATGTGACACGTAGATTGGCGACGACTTTCTCTTTATGTTTAAGGGGACTATCAGTAAAGGAAAGTTAGTTTTTCGTTATTTTCTAGAAAACGGCTCTAACGATTTTGTTTAAATTTTCTACATGTGATGCTTTTACAAAGAGCTTAAAATTTTATTTTAAATATTTCTTCGAAAAATTATCTGAAGGGTAGTTATAAGACACCCACTGTTTGTAGAAACTCAGTCTTGCCAGCAAAGCTTTGCATCGGGTTGAAACAACTGAATACATGCTCTTTGCAATATGACTTCTTATTCTATATCAGAATGTGAAGTGAGAAAGATGTATTGGTCATGTTTAGAGTAAAGAAAGTTACTCGAGTGCTTGAACCAGATTTTATTTGGATTATGTTTCCTTCGGGATGCGATACAATGTGGTAAAGACATTATTTTCGTTTTTACAACCAAATTACGTGAAGAAACTGTCATACATAATAAATTATACTATGAGGCAAATTTTTATTTGGGCCGAGGGAGTTTTGTGAGTTCCACGTAAGATTTCTTTTACCTGGTGAAATTAAGGTCGTTCTGTCCTCTATTCCATTTAGCCAAGGTGACTAGAATAGGTGACTGTAGAATAGGCGTACTACAATTACAAAATACGATAGATAAAGGCAATACTATTATAAAATAAGGCACAAAAAAACAAGCATTACGTGTAAAAAGACATATAGCTAATATAAAACCCCTAAATAATACTTACATATTGTTAATAAGAAAATTTAAACAAGAAAAATGAAACATCTGAGAAAATTCTGTCAAAAATATTCAGTCATAAAGACGCATTTCTAACAGTAATACATATAACCATGGATAAAGTGACTTTTTTTTTAATGTTCATTATTCCTTTGACTACCTGTCGTTACAATTGGTTTTTAATCGTATCAAGCCCTGAACAAAGTATGCAGCTTCAAGCTTCAATCAAGATTTAATTAATGTCTGCTCGACAGTTGACATGACATTTGCTCTACCTTTTCTAACCGACGAACTCACTTTGGACAAACAATAATTTTTCAGGGTCTTTCCGAACTGCAATGACAGTTAAAGATTTAAGAGTAGTCGGATTTTTAAATGACTGCTTAAGTTCACGATTGAAATACGCTGGAAATATAAAACTTTTAAAAAAATACTGCAATATGAATGGAATTGATCAGAACTCATCGATTAAAGGTGACAATGTTTGACAATCGCGCCTAGAAACAGGTATAATTACTGAAAAGACAAGAAATCCGGCACCTTTGTTTTAGCTAAAAGTTGAAGTTCGGTTTGGTTCATGACTTCTATTTCATAATCGAAGAGCTTTCTATTTGAATGCGCTTTGAATTGCATAAATTCATTTTAAGTACCTAATTTCAAAATCCCCTGTCTCCTCTACTTCATAACTTTTGCTCGGTTATTTTCAGTATTATTCAAAAGGTCGTACGAAGTTTTAATTGAAAAGGCGATTCCATGCACTAGTTTGTATTTGTGTGACGTTTCAAGTAAATCAGGGAAATGATAGTCACGAAGGATATTTTCAATGAATATTTAGCTCTTGTTCTATCTTTCGATTTGGGCCAATAATGTATAACAATGAGTCTGAAGTCAGCCAATCACATACTTGATTTACTCAATACAAAAGTGATAAAGAGACCTCCTCTTTTCTTTATATTCTAATCATGTAGGAGAATCTCTAGGCAGTGACGTATTCATATGTCATTTTTGTCGCGGCATGTTAAGATTTTATCTGGAAATAAAGTGAATTACACTTACATCTGTTCAGGAATCAGCAATATAATATTTTACGGGAAATTTATTCCATCTTCAGGAACGATGGCATTTAATTGTAATCAGTAATCACTTCCTGCAAATATCATAAAGACAGACCCTCAACAGCATGAACGAAATATATCTGATCGTATTTTGTTCAGAGAAAACTGCCATATTGATGTCACGAATGCCTTCAAATACTATTGCCTAAATCTAAAAATGCTATTCAAACAATTCAATTAAAATTTATTTTATTGATTATATTTTAAATATTATTTGTTAAATAGTCATTACAAATGCAACTCGTGACTTCCCTAGATAAATTTCGTCGCTCGTGGTTTTATCGGCGTTTTCCAAGTCACTCGTGGCATTACCTACTAAATTGACAAAAAAAAAAGCATAAACAATTAACCTGCATATTTCTCTATGCAAATAATATATATGAATATATATGCTTTGGCATTTAGGTCACAAACTGGTCCTACAATCCTTAAAAATCATGTGAAGAATCTGAATTTTTGTCTTCGGAAACAATGTTGCCTTGCACTAGTTAGGGATTGTAGCCTATATACATTATTAGCACGCTGTTCATTGAAATATGACTGAACACCAATTAAAAAAACTCCTATCTTCTCGAATTCTGTCCAGAAACCTAAAAATAAAAATGTATAAGAGAATTATCCTGCCGGTTGTACTATATGGCTATGAGACATGGTCGCTTACAGTTCGGGAAGAACATAATCTGAAAGTGTACGAAAACAGGGTGCTGGAAAATATTTGGGCCTAAGAGAGATGAAAATGGGGACTGGAGAAAACTGCATAACGACGAGCTTATTAACCTGTACTCGCCACCGGATATAGGCCTAGTAAGGTCAATTAAATCACGGAAGATGAAATGGGCTGGGCATGTTGAACACAGGGAGGAAAGACGTATCTAAAAAACATTGACTGGAAGACCCGAAGGGAAAAGACCACTTGGAAAACCTAGACGTAAGTGGGAGGATAATATTAGGATAGGTTAAGGGAAGTACGATTTGCGAAGTAGGATTGGATGGAGTTAGCACAGAATAGGGCTGAATGGCGGGCCCAGGTAAGAGTGGCAATGAACATCCTGGTTCCATCAAATAGATGATATTCCTTTAACTTGCTTAAGAATTGTCTATGACCTTTCAGTAAGTAAGTATAGTTTCGTTTCTGCAATATTTGATAGGCTATTAGTTTTTTTTTAATTCAATTTATTTATACTCCTATGGGCATCGAGACCATATGAGGAGTTCATGGTCAGTGTGTATATCAATAGGTCATGCAACGATTGATACTTAACCATTTCTATTGTTGGTGTGCTTTATGGCTTCAATAAATTTCAACTAATATTAATTTCAATGAATATGATACATGATGAAATAATGAGGGTGATTCATGGTAAGTAAATACCGAATCTTAATTGTGGCAATATATGTTGGTTCAGGGTCGATTGGAATTCACTTGTTTCATTTGAAAAAAAGACAGCTGTTTACACACACACACACACACACACGCACATATTATATACTTATATATAGTTAGATTAGGGGAAACTGAGAGCTTTGTCTCCAGGATTCCTACCAACAGGAGCTGTCTCCGGTTTAAGGTTCTTAAGATTTATAAAAACTGCGAGCAAAGTTCTAAAATTGTATTGAAATTATTTATCATTTACTTTAATTTACATAGGCTTAGTCACATCAAACACCAAAAGTGGTAAATTACGATTTTGAAATTCTTCAGAGTATTAATACAATATGTATACGAGAATATTGCGTTTCATGTAACACTGATAGGCGTGCGTTGCTTCTCTGCTGATGTAATATTAGCTCGGCATGACACCTCACTGAGCTTTGCTCCATATCAGCTTAAGAGATCAGGCTTTACACCCTTTGCCTAGATGCATTCACTTGGAAACCTACGTCTGCAACAATATCAGTCTATTCTCAATCTTTATACAGGCGTAAGGAAATGCAATGTTAATAAAGATAGATGTTAAAGGAAGACATTTAGAGCAGAACACTGTTGATTAATCCTTAACCAGTATGGTGCATTTTTTGTATCACAATTGGTATGGTGGGGTCAAGTGGACCTATTCTTTTTTTTTTTTTTCAAAATTACGAGAGACGAGAATGATATATCGAAATGAACTAAACACAAACTTTATATTTAGTTAGATTTAGAAATTAGTCAGACAACAACTACATCATACGTTTATGCACGCATGCATAGGGAGCCTTTTTTTCATGTCTGTGATTTTCAAAAATCGAAATGCAGTCATTTTATTAATCAATTTTTGAACTTAATTACATTATTTACTCTGGCAGCAAAGTTTGAAATAGCAACTTTAACAACAGTAACAAATGAAAGTGGTTAAAATTAAATAGATCTAACAACTGCATAAAACTGCAGAAGTGTTTACAAACAATCCTCAAATATTTATTGCTAATTCGCTGCATATTGGTAGGCTGAAAAATGCACAAATTACTTTTGTTTTCTTGTCATTTGTTCTATGACACTTTGCACATCTATCCCGTTTTGCTGTACCTTCTAACGGTTTGAAAATATCGCATTTGAGTAACCTGGCAGTGTTTTCTTTGATGTCACTCTCTAGCTCAAGGGGGATGACGCCATTTGCTTCTGAAATATATTGCAATGGAATATAGTGACGTTTTCAGTATAATGGCGTCACCCTGAGAAAAAGTATTACTATGCACACCCGCTGCAACACAGACTCGGCACTCAACAACTCAAAGCATACTGCCAATACATAGCTAGTAATTGTCGCTAAGCATTGTAAAGGCCACCTACACAGAAAGCTATGCTATGCTATGCTATACCTTGGGAACCAATGCCAAGATAAGTTGTGTTATGACACCAAATGGATGTCAAGCTAAGCTGAGCTAGACAGCTATTTAAAGATGGCTACCGTATTTGAAGAGGAGGCACTTTAATATACATAACATTCGAAGTTATGTCATAGAGGCATTTTCGAACTTCGGTAAGTTTTTCTTCCATTGGTCTGTTGTCCATGACTGTCTTCCCGGCGACCTCTGAAATGTAGCATAGCTCTTTGTGCGTTCCATTCTACATGAACTCCATTGGAAAATTTTTTTAGCAAAGCATATCATAGCGTAGCATAGAAAAGCATAACTTTCTGTGTGTGGTAGCCTAAACTAGCGAGATTCTTCACTCGAGGGATTTCCAGCTTCAAATAAGCCATTTAGTATTTTAATGAAATTCGAAATAACTGGCATAAAAAATGGCAGCATTGTGGAGTGAAATAACTGATCAAACCAGAATAAACTGTGAGGGAAACTTGCTGTAAGTATAACTTAAGTTTTAAGTAAATGAAATTCAAACTTATAAAATTTACAAAAGAGAAATTAATCTATTACCTATCTCCAAAACATGTCGTTAAAATCGATCGTTTATTTTAAAGAAGTAACGGTCGCAAATGCTACACAAATCCTGAACAGACGCAAACGCAACGGCCGCAACTGCAACGCTATGAACTTTCTAAGTAGGTTAAGACCAGAAGTGTCCACTTTCAGTTGGGTTATCCGTAATCCTATAGTGTAACCCTCCTCCATCCGACTTTTCAAAAAATTCTGATCCAAAATATATTAGTAATATATATTTTATGTTTCTTCGAATCAATGTGTCTTGTACAGTCAGCTCGACCACCATGAGCTATAGCCTAGAAAAATCACATGAGCACATACTACATACATGTGTTTTTAACTAACACATAAAGTAACTAAATATGGCCACTCCTTTGTGTAACATTCTTGAAATTTTTACAACACTGCTGTGTTTTTGTTAGTGGTTGCAATTTGCTTCAATTTTATATAACGCGAAACCAATCAATTGAAATTATAATGATCTAAATCACAGTCACTGTGTTAAGTTGGAACACCAATATGATAATAACAATTAATGGAAACGGAAATTCGATACCAGACATAGAGAAATCAAAGACCATACACATAAAGGGGAAAGACATAGAGAAGGAAGAAGGAAACCAACCATAACCCAAAAACTACAGCTGACTAACAAGTAAGTTTTTCTACCAGAGTCTCTGTTGTTATCATAATTACACTCTCGAAAACATGACGGAGGTGATGATTTTGTTCGCTTAGAAGATTAACATGAAAAAGCGTTGACATTTTGGTTTCACGACTTTAATCACAATAATTTTAGTTTTCCGTAGTAATTTTCCCTTTGACCGCAATTCCATATTAATGAGTAGAAAACTGTAATAATCACGGACAGTCCACAATAGTTGGCACCTCTGAAGGAAGACAATAAAATAAATAAATCTCGTTAGATGCGTGAGGGAACAGGGTTCAGCTCTAGGTCTCCAGTCGTATGTAGTCAACTTTAACTTGTGTCTTGGGTATCTAAATGAACTTCTTTAATACATAATTTAGGGCTTATAATCAATTTGAAATGTATTGTAAATTATAATGAATGCTGTTTAAATCCCGCTTTTGCTTTTATGACTTGCATCTTTACAACAAACAATAATGTATGGTACCAAAGGTTTATTACTTCACGTCAGTGAACTACTGTTCGATACATAGGTAACGTGCTCTGAAACTTAAAGGCTTCATCCAGGACAGTGGAAGGAGAAATTCTAATATATAAATCATAAGTTGTACGGCGTCCTATAATATCAACAAAGGAAAAGTTACAAAATCATCCCTTCTGCAAACTCTGCCCGTCCCTACAGAAAACTCCGAGAAGACCCATAATTACATTTATCATGTTTATACAGTGAGTGCAGAAGTAGCATAACCCTCAAACTCTTTTTATGTGTAATCGTTCAGTAGAGTCCAGTTAATCCGAAATCCGCTTATCCGGACGACAATTAATAACTTTTGAATATTAATCTCAAAGATGTTTTGTTTTGTTAATCCTACATCAGTTTATTAAGTTAAAAACTTAGGTCTACAAAAGCGGTAGGCCTAGTATTAAAACTAAGAATAATATGAAGGAAAAGTTATTTTTATGAAAAAATTGATTTTTATAGTTTTGCCCACCTAAAATTTGTATTACCGTACAATACGTGCATTTTAAGGCAAATTTCGTTTGATCCAAACTTTCTGTGATCCCGGTCCAATTAGTAAGACTCTACTGTAATAAATATGCCTCACCACGTAAGTAAATAAAGGCGCAACTTATATAATCAAGATTTATTAAATAATAGAAGATAATAGTTGAGAAGATATTATTAAAATATGATCTAAAATGAAGAAATGTAATTTTTGATGCAATGTCCTTTTTGTTTAATATTGAGATTATAAAAATTAAAAAAAAAACTTTAAACAATAATCTTTCATCTTAGAAGGCCCGTTCTACAGTTCGGTTTCCAATTGACCGATTTACAGTTTAATAAAGAAGCCGCTAGTTATTTATTTCTTTACGTGTACCACAGATTTAACTGATCAGATGAGACATGAATCATATGACCTGCGCGAGAATGCAGGTTCGAACCACTCCACCAGTTCATATTCCTACCGGGTATCTTCAAACCAAGCTTCTTGTCTCGTCTTCTCAGTTATGCTGTAGGTATTTTCAACTGGAATCTACATGGGGACGCCCAAATACGTAAATCAATTGCATACTGTAGCTCACTATTTGGAATATATGAAGTAAAGCCCTACTTGGCCAAGCACAATCTAGCAGTACCAATGGTGTCTGTGATCCCTTACATGCCGTCACCACATTCTTCCATGACTTCTGAACGGTATTATTTTCCATCCGTTCCTCAGGTGGTGTCTAAAGCATAGGAAGAGTTGAACAGGCTTCACCAGCAATACATGCAGAGCTCAAAAAGTAGGCTACTATTTCTAATAAGACATATTTACAACTATGTGCACCATAGTGAGAAACAAAAATCTTATCAGATTGACATTTTATGTTTGGCTTAAGCTGCGTCTCCATTGATATACATTTAACACCAACATGTCAATATTAACAAATTGATATTGACATGTATATTGCAATTTCGCGTTCCAATTGACTTAACATGCAAACCCAGCGTGTTGCACTTAACATTTTCAGACGTTCATTTGTTTTCCGGAGAAAATGGACAACATGTCAAGTCAATTGACTATTCGGTCAATAACGGCTTTGTTTCGGGAATTTCCGGGAAACGAAAAGCGATCGCCAGCTTAATCGGCTTTGGTTCGGGAATTTCCGGGTAAACAACAAGCAGTCGACAGCTTCCTCAGTATTCCCGGCATCCATTTTGTATTATGTGAGTATTTGGTATACCAGTGTTCTCAATGGTATTGCATCTACTTTTAAAATGATTTTTTATGGCATACTCCATTGTTGAAAAATGTGATAGTTATTTGGAAAAGATCAAGACATCTGTACAAAACTAGTATTTAAGAAAGCCATAGACAGTTAACAAGAAGATAATAACGAGTATATAAAACTACTCTCATTTTGTAATGTTGGCTATCCTCTTCAGAGGAGTTTTCTTTTTGAATGTTATTCATTTCTGTTCGTAACCGCGCCAACACATGTTAACCTATAACATTGTAGTGGAGACAGTTGTTAATTGGCAAACCACTTGTCTTGTATACATCAACAAGTTGATGATAAACATTTAACATATGTTAACTGCAACATGTTGGTGTTAAATGTATATCAATGGAGACGCAGCTTTAGACCCAATTATGTGTAATTTTTAATTCACTTTGTTTTCTCTTTACATTTGTGGACGCATTAATATTCTATTGCTGCATTTTGTTACTATTATGTATGGTATTTATTGTATTTGTTTTTTGTAGGTATTCCTTTAATGTATTTTGTATTTATCCTGGTTGAGTGGAAGATAAGGCCATATGGCCTTAACTCTGCCAGGCAAAATAAAACATTATTATTATTATTATTATTATTATTATTATTATTATTATTATTATTATTATCATCATCATCATCATCATCATCATCATCATCATCATCCAAGGATGTGGCATGAAATGCCTCCACGACTTTCTCTTGTTCTCAAAAGAACGTAACTTAAAACGAACTAACAATTTTCTCGACACTCGCTCTGATGATACTGATTAAATGTTGTACAAAAGCAAAATAAGTTTCCTCCAAACAAGAAACAGCCAAACTAAACACTGTTAAAAAAAATACATCCAAATCAAATCATGTTTTGATAATAAAAAAATAACGTTAAGTAGCTGCTCGGATAGGCTGTAAGTAACTTAGAAGTTATGTAAATTTAGGTTTCTGTTTGGGAAGAGGGAGAGGGAATAGTCAATCTACGTATATACTTCCTATCTAGTTCTGTTTATGTCTTCGCATACTGCAATAAAAGAACACTTCTCTCCTATTGTTACAGTTATGTACATTCAAGAATACAATATAACGTTATTGCTTGGGGGCAGTTAGACATTATTTGATAAACATAATTCTTTCCCTTCAAAAGCGAATAATTCGCACAAATTTTTAAGTCAAGCCTTTGGACTACTGCAATCGGTTATTCAAAGAGCATAAGATACTACCTCTCCCTTGCACCATCATTTTCCAACCTGCACTTTTTATCTATTCACACAAAATCCTTTACAAAATAGTTCTGATTATCATTCCTACAACACACGGAACAAAGCTGTATAGTCCAGGCAACGAAGGAACAATATTTTTACAGATAATATAAAAGCTAATAGGTTTAGTTCATTTTTCTTAGGAAAAATCACATGGTATTGAGTGCACGTTCTAAGTTTTATAATAATAATAATAATAATAATAATAGAGTTTTGTGTGTAATTTTAACCTTTAATATGTATATTTTTATATATAAATTACGATTAAACACACTGTGTACACTCAGAAGTTTTCGTCATTTGCGTAGTATTAGACTTTACAGTCAATGATGCGATAAGCATTGCATGTTAAACCACACAGTTTGCATATGCACTGATCGGTGGCGTCATGAAATCTGCTTTGATTACATATGCGGTGGTGAAATCCATGGGCCGCTACTCTTGTGTAAATATGGCGCAGATTATAAAAACTAGTTTGATTGGCATCGTGTCGTTTTAATTACCATCTACTTTTTTGTAAAAAAATATATAATATAGTCTTAATAAGTCTGAATAAAAAAGAATTTCCAGGACAATATCATAGGCCTACTTCATATCCTTCTATTTCCTGAACTATTAATCCTGCAGAAATTTGATTCAGATCTTTATATGGAAATTTTATGGAAATTTTATGAAGTTTAATTTTGTGCATAAACTGTTTTTGGCTATTTTAGGTATTTAGGGAAAACTGAGAAAACGATATTTAAACGTATCCCCATCCCCAGCTTATCTCCATCTATGGGGACTTCTAGTACGTTGTTTAGGATACTTTCCCTCCCACATCAAATTTCAAAACTACATGATATTTGTTCCTCATACTTTTCTTTAGTTGCTTGGATTATTATGTATTTTCCATTGCATGTACTGTGCTTGTACCCTGATCGGATTTTTAATAAATACGACTTTAATGGTAATGTAATATTTCTCCGCATGTTTCAAGATGTGAATGCACAATATACAGCTTATCTTCGAAGATATAACCCCTAAATAAAGAGAAAGTGTGTTGTGTGGTTTTCTTTCGAAATCTCGAAATTTGCCCGAAACTTAAAATTGGTATAGCTTTTGAACATTTGAAGACAAAATAGCAAATGACTACTCATTTATTTTGTAACAGCATTGCTGTACACTTTAAGGTTGAAGCGCTAGAAGGCAAAGTGTGTCGAAAAGCGTAAGGCGAAAGAGCGTTATCGAAAGTTTGAAATGTTCGCTGGTAGGTCTATTTATCTCGAAAGCTTTTGGGAATAGAAAAAAGTATATGATCTAACTTGTAGAGAATTTTATTAACTTGAATTTTGTATACAGTAACTTTCCTCCTAAGATTGTTTAGATATATGCGAAAACCAATAAAGTAAACATTCTACGGGCCCCTTTCCCCATTCACCACCACCCACGGGGACTTTTACTATGTTGTTCAGGCACTCTCCCCGACAGCTCTACCAAATTTCAAAACTACACGATTTTTTCCCTAATCAGTGTTTTTTTTATTTTTTATCTTTATTGACTGGACTAGTATAACACTTTCTAATCACAGTTCTCAACTATTTCAATCATCTCATTATTTGTGTTCCAAAATATTCAACTCTCTTCCACCTTATTACATGGCACAGAAATCACAAATTTCATTTAAAATAACTCTAAAATTGTTCCGTTTGGACAATTGTTTTTACAACATTTATATTGCGCTTAATTTCATATTTTACTACAGTTATCAACCTGGCTCATCAAATATTTGTGAGTATATGTATGTATGTATGTATGTATGTATGTATGTATGTATGTATGTATGTTTTAAATGAATAAATGCATGTATGCTATTGTTAGTTTAAACCCTAAATTCAAATTGTTGTTAAGCTTGTATCACTGTTGGTTGGAATATGGTTACTTAATGACGGGGATGAACTGCTACTTAGGCCTGTGACCGTCGCCGGTGTGCCGGAATTCTTTCCCGCAGGGAGTTCTTTTTCATGCCTGTAAATCTACAGACATGGGCCTGTCACATTTATGCACACATAAATTCCATCAACCTGGGCCGGAATCGAACCCTCAATCTTGGGCACAGAAAGCCAGAGCGATACTGACTGCACCACCCAGACCGACTTGTATCATTGTAAACATTGAACTGTGTAAATAATAAAACTACTGCTGCTACTACTACTACTACTACTAAAACTAAAGTGAACCCTATACAGGGCATGGAGGCCCAGAGGGTTCTAGGATGTTGAGGCTCCCAGATTTTGGATACTCGGCACGTGAAGGTGGTGAGGTTGTCAGCCTTACGCACCGGCCGCCTTTACCCCCAGGATTGCTCCTGGTACTCATTTCTGTTTGAGGCTGAGTCGACCCCACAGCCATAGTGCCACCAGAAGGATTTGGCCAATTAAAAAACTCCAACGACCTCATCGCGAATCGAACCCGCAACCTTCCGGTTTGTAGCGCAGCGCCTCAACCACCACGCTACGGCGTACCCCCCATTATTATTACTACTACTACTACTACTAGTAAATTACTTGTTGTTAAATTGCTAATCACTTTGTTTCGTGTTGATCCCAGAAAGGAAATATTCTAGGTAAAAACTTTCTCTTCTTCTGTTTAAGTTCTATATTACATGATTTACTAAATATCCCCTTCGTACTCTCTCCTTTGAAATAGTCCGATTCATAAAGTAATAAAAGCATCTACCTTGTGTTATGATTTCTTCATAATGCGGTATCTGTGGTGGCATCCGCTTATTAATTGCCAGTATGGTACTTTGTGAGATTGTGTGGGGACGAAAAAATGTCTGTACGTCTGTCTGTCTGTCTGTCCGTGTGTCTGTACGCGCCATAACTCAAATACGCTTTATCGGATTTTCATGAAACTTACTGTAGGCCTACGCATTTATAACGTTCATCTGTATCTGTATCTGGTACCCTATGATCCCCAGGTGGGGCGAAGGGGCCTCCAGGTGGAGGTTTCATTACCTATACTAATTTGGATATGCTTATTTTCCGAGAGAGGGTAGAGGGACAGGTGGTAAGCCCAACGCCTGGCAACCCCCCTCTGGAAACTAAGTATTTCTTGGACGTGAAAGGGCCTAGAAATTTTGTCGAGGCTCTAATTTAGGCTTGGAGTTCTTTTACGTGCCGTAAATCTACGACACGGGGCCCCCAGCTTAAAGTCCCTCCCGGAGGACTCCGTGCCCACGATTTTTACGTCCTGAAAAATCCATCGACCGCGGCCGGGTTTGATCCCGCGGCCGGGTTTGATCCCGCGCCCTGCGGATCTAGAGGCGGGCACGCTACCTCTAGACCACCGCGGCCGACTATATCGTTCATGGGAACGTTATAAATTATATTATATTATTTATTATTTGATATTGAACCAAATTGGGTCACCGGTACCGGAGTAATGCCCAATTTAGTGCCTATTTTAATAGATTATATTAGAAAGTCGCCTTAACTCAAACACGCTTTATCGGATTTTTATGAAACTTGGTATACGCATTTAAGACGTCCATGAGAAGTAACCTATTGAATTAGAACCTAATCGGTTGACCGGTACCGGAGTAAAACCCAATTTAGTGTCTATTTTAAAAGCGCGATAACTCAAATAGGATTTATCGGATTTTTATGAAACTTGGTATACACATTTATAATGCCCATGGAAAGACGTCTTTTGATATTAGATAAAATCGGTTCAACGGTATCGGAGTAATGCCCAATTTAGTGCCTATTTTATGGTGATATATTATTAAGAATTTAACAAATGCAAATCTGTTATCCTGACAACATATCGATTTACATACTTCATATACGGCTTTGGAATAGTTAGCCATGACACATTCCTTCGCATTTAAGCTGAAAAGTACGGTGATAATAACGAAATAAATTGGAAGATTTAATTATCAAACTATTCAGTGTTTATTTCGTTCATCAAGTTGAATACTGTTATATACAGAAGACATAAACTCTGAAATAATTAGGCCTACATTAGGGTGGAACGAAAAACATCAAATTTTGATTTCCAATTTGTAATAGCGCGGAAAAGTTGCCTTTTCGTGTCAATAAGATAATTTTAAAATATGAAAAATATTGGATTATGTCTTGAGGTGCCGCAAGGACGTTAAAGTTTCATAAAAACACACTTTTTGCAATTTTTTCAAACACTATTGCGAAACAATCATCTTTTGATTTTTAATTTGTAATAGCGCGGAAAAGTTGCCTTTTAGGCTCAAAAAGAATTAAACAAAATTTGGTTGCAACACTACAACATCTTGAAGTGCCGCAAAGAGTTTAAAGTTTGTAAAAAAAAATTGAAAAAATTGGGAAATTGTAAACTTTGATGAATTATTTTTTATGAATTTTTCGTACATATAATGTTACAAAACTTGGTTTTAAATACATATATAAGCATTAGAATTGAAAGAAATTATTAATTACAAATAATAATAATAAAAATTTTGTAATGTCAAATTTTGTATTTCTCACTTCTGTATCCTTAATGATAAAAAATGTTACAGCAACAAAAGGTTTGTTTCTACTTCTTTGCCACATTAAACTGTTTTTTTTTTGTATTAAATTTTGGCATATTCACACGTGAGTCAACTTTTGCTCTTATGTATCATTCTCTTGCGATTGAACCACAGAGATTTTGAGCCGATTCGGTCACCAGCTTCACAGCTCTTTCCACTACTTGCGTGTGACAAGGAAGCCGGGGAAAGTCGATAACCGGATCCACATTACTATTTGGTTCAGCTTCAGATACCTTCCGTATAAAGTCTTTGAGAGAGTCACTGGATAGGCCTACATGTTTGAACAAGGGGGGTTCAGTTACGTCATTTTCAGGCCATGAGATCATGTCGATGTAATCCTTTGCATCAAAGTTTATCTTTGGAACTTTAAACTTCCTGACTCCGCCTCTACTTTCTGTTCTTGCTTTTAAAACACGTCGTAAACCAAGTTCTCTTTGAATTTTGCGTTTACCACATAGCATGAACAAAAGGAAATTTTCCGGAGCAGCAAAGTACCCATTTCTTTGAATAATCGGGTCTATAACGTTCTTGAGATCGTCAGAGAGATAGCGTGAATATGAGATAAGGTTAAACAGATGTTTGGAACCATAAGTACATGAAGGTTTTAACTTAATATTAAACCACACAGGCGCATACACTTTCACAATGTACTCAGCCAGAGTCTTAAGATTTTCAGTTGGATTTTCAGTTGCCACATACAATCTAAGCACGCGGTTGGCTAATGTCAACCACCTGGAGTGAGCAATTTTTCCAGGGTTTCTTAAAGATAAATCTAGTGTGCAATTTCCACTTGATACAGCAATACACATATCCAATAAATATTTTTGATCTGTACTTAAATCATTTTTGTTCTCCAAAAGAGGAACAATTGGCAAGAAAGTAACCACAGGTAGATTAGCACAGTTTTCTAGCTGCTAAACTATTTCGCCTTTAAACTCATTGGGTCCCTTCGTTTACCATCTAAATGACAAAAAAGATGTCGCAATGGTAGCTCATTACCATGGAACTAACAAATTAGCCATTGTAAAGGTCTTCCTATTTCCTCTTCCATCAAAGAAATCACACCATTTTTATGTCCAGTGTTTACAACGGTTCCATCACACCCAATAGCAGTTAAGTTCAGTAAAGATAGTAAAGCTGTTTTTATCTTTCTATTCATATTATAACGCCTATTTGAAACTTTTTATTTCATAATCGAGACACGTAACAATCTTTGAAAAATTTCCAAAAAGTGTGTTTTTATGAAACTTTAACCTCCTTGCGGCACCTCAAGACCTACTCCAATGTTTTTCATATTCTTAATTTATCTTATCTACACCAATAGGCAACTTTTCCGCGCTATTACAAATTAAAAATCAAAAGATGATTGTTTCGCAAAAATCTTTGAAAACATTCAAAAAAGTGTGTTTTTATGAAACTTTTACCTCCTTGCGGCACCTCAAGACCTACTCCAATATTTTTCATACTTTAAATTTATCTTATCTACACCAAAAGGCAACTTTTCCGCGCTATTACAAATTAAAAATAAAAAGCTGATTGTTTCGCAAAAGTGTTTAAAAAAATTGCAAAAAGTGTGTGCTTTATGAAACTTTAACGTCCTTGCGGCACCTCAAGACATAATCCAATATTTTTCATATTTTAAATTTATCTTATTTACACCGAAAGGCAACTTTTCCGCGCTATTTCAAATTGAAAATCAAAAGTTGATGTTTTTCGTTCCACCCTAGCCTACATACATTAAGTGGAGTTCTTCGACAGTGTATTTTGTGAAATGTTGAGATAATTATTTTAAGAATGTCTCATATCAGTGTATACGAGTCTGAATTAAGGTTAAGTATCAAACTTCAGACCTTTGTTCTTCCGTAAGTCCTGCTTAATGAATCGATCTGCAGCTTAACTCAGAAATCTATAACAAAAATAACTTATTCTCTCCAAGTCATAATTCCAATTAACTTTCTACTGATTAAAAAAAAAGCATACTGGCACTTTGTTACATCAGTTTACCCGATTTTATTATTATTGTTATTATTTTTACAAACAAGAGGTTACTCCTTCACTATGAATCTACGCACACAGCTGTTTCTTGATCTATTGGCAATGAAACAGGAATGGAGCTTTATGACTGTTTATAATTAATTGAACCTAAAGCTGACATTAACGCATTTATTGCAGTGCAGTTTTGATTGATCTTCTGCAGCACAAAGGGTACCGTTTGCGTTAGCCTGGTACTTGAGTAATGGTTAGAAACAATAAGACTCATATTTACAACAATTTTTATAGCAATTCAGACATAGGAAATACTGTTTAATTATGTTTTTATACTTTACACTGCATCCCTGGAAGTCAGGCAACTTCTCTATCGCACAATTGTTGCGTGCACTCCAACCTAACTTCCTTCGGGCGCAGAAGAATGAGATCAGATATTTCAAGTGGAAACTGATATGCTAAACAGTTTCAGCCTTACGTATGAATATTTCACCCCTAAGATAAGGTTTTATGCTCTCGTATAAATAAGGTGAAAGTATAAAATTACACACTGCAATGCTTCTAAACGGCAGCAAGTACGAACTACGCATACCAAACCAGTATTTCCAATCTCTATATTTTTAATTGCTCTAAATGTGCGTAATATTTTATCAAACCTCCTTCATTTCTGATATTTTTATTTTACTATTATTATTTTTTTCGATTATTTTCTCTCTTATACATAGCATAGGGGAAAAAATTAAAATCGAGAAAACACCGGGGAAAACGAGTTGCACGATGTCTAGAAACTGAGGATCCCTTAGCCACAGAACACAATTAGACCATGGGCTACAAATATGAAACCCTCCCCCCCCCCGTGGGAATTTCCGACACATATATTTTTTTGTTGGTATTGTCATCTAGTTTAAGATTTTAGTTGTTTGCCCCTTATCAATTACAGCATTTAGCCGGAAACCCCGGAAAACCCCGGAAATTCACAGAAAATGAATTTGTTTTAATTTTTCATTGTTCTTTGCTCCTAATATGCCCAGGGAATTTCTGACTTACATATTTTTGTTGGTATTGGCATCTATTTTAATGTTCCAGTTGTTTGCCCCTTACAAATTACAACATATCCCCGGAAAACCCGGAAAACCACGTATATACGGAGAAAATTACTATGTTTTATTTTTTAAATCTTTGTTCTTTGCACCTAATATTCAAAGGGAATTTCTGACTTACATGTTTTTTTGTTGGCATTACCATCTAGATTAAGGTTTCAGTTGTTTGCCCCTTATCAATTACAGTATATCCCCGGAAAACACGGAAATCCGGAGAAAGGGACTTCGTTTTATTTTTTAAAAATCTTAGTTCTCTGCTCCTAGTATTCAAAGGGAATTGGTGAACCATATGTTTTTGTGTTGGTATTCCCATATAGATTAAGGTTCCAGTTGTTTGCCCCTTACCAATTACAGCATATCCCCGGAACCCCGGAAAACCACGAATATACGGAGAAAATTACTATGTATTATTTTTTAAATCTTTGTTCTTTGCTCCTAATATTCAAAGGGAATTTCTGATTCGTATGTTTTTTTGTTGATATTGCCATCTAGATTAAGGTTGCAGTTGTTTGCCCCTTATGAATTATAGCATATCTCCAGAAAACTCCGAAAACCACGGAAATCCGTAGGAATTGACTTTTTAAAAATTTCTTTAAAATCTTTGTTCTTTGGTCCTAATATTCCCAGGGAATTTCTGACTCATATGTTTTTTTGTTGGTATTGCCATCAAGTTTAAGGTTTAAGTTGTTTTCCCCTTATCAATTACAGCATATCCACGTAAACCCTGAAAACCACGAAAATCCGCAGAATTTCTAGAACTCGGAACTTGTGATGTACGGTCACTGAAACCGTTATTGCGAAGTAATTCTTCTGCTTCAAGTGTGTCCCTTGCAGGTTCAAAAGGGTGAGTATATGGACTACGAGATATCTGCCATAATTGTGATGGTCACAAAGGATCAAAGGATCAAAGAACAAAGGTTTTTAAAAAATTAAAACGAACTCATTTTCTTCGGATTTTTTAGGTTTCCGGAGTTTTCCGGGGATATGCTGTAATTTATAAGGGGCAAACAACTGAAACCTTAATTTACATGGCAATACCAACACAAAACCATATGAGTCACCAATTCCCTTTGAATACTAGGAGCAAAGAACTAAGATTTAAAAAATTAAAACAAAGTCATTTTCTCCAGGCTTCCGTGGTTTTCGGAGTTTTCTGGGGATTTGCTGTAATTGATAAGGGGAAAACAACTGAAACCTTAATCTACATGGCAATACCAACACAAAACCATATGAGTCACCAATTCCCTTTGAATACTAGGAGCAAAGAACTAACATTTAAAAAATTAAAACGAAGTCATTTTCTCCGAGCTTCCGTGGTTTTCGGAGTCTTCTGGGGATTTGCTGTAATTGATAAGGGGCAAACAACTGAAACCTTAATCTACATGGCAATACCAACACAAAACCATATTAGTCACTAATTCCCTTTGAATACTAGGAGCAAAGAACTAAGATTAAAAAAATTAAAACAAAGTCATTTTCTCCGGGCTTCCGTGGTTTTCAGAGTTTTCTGGGGATTTGCTGTAATTGATAAGGGGCAAACAACTGAAACCTTAATCTACATGGCAATACCAACACAAAACTATATGAGTCACCAATTCCCTTTGAATACTAGAAGTAAAAAACTAAGATTAAAAAAATTAAAACAAAGTCATTTTCTCCGGGCTTCCGTAGTTTTCGGAGTTTTTTGGGGATTTGCTGTAATTGATAAGGGGCAAACAACTGAAACCTTAATCTGGATGGCAATACCAACAAAAGAACATATGATTCAGAAATTCCCTTTGAATATTAGAAGCAAAGAACAAAGATTTAATAAATAAAACATTGTCATTTTCTCCGTATAAAAGTGGTTTTTCGGGTTTCCGGGGATATGTTGTAATTTGTAAGGGGCAAACAACTGAAAACTTAAACTAGATGACAATACCAACAAAAAATATGTGAGTCAGAAATTCCCTGGGCATATTAGGAGCAAAGAACAAAGAAAAATTAAATGAAACTAATTTTCTCCAGATTTCCGTAGTTTTCCGGGGTTTCCGGGTAAATGCTGTAATTGATAAGGGGCAAACAACTGAGAACTTAAACTAGATGGTGATACCAACAAAAAATATGTGAGCCAGAATTTCCCTGGGCATATTAGGAGCAAAGAACAAAGAAAAATTAAAACAAACTCATTTTCTCCGGATTTCCGGGGTTTCCGGGTAAATGCTGTAATTGATAAGGGGCAAACAACTGAAAACTGAAACTAAATGGGAATACCAACAAAAAAATATATGTGTCGGAAATTCCCACGGGGGGGGATGGGGGGTATACAGTAGCCTACGCTCTAAATGCTTCATTTAGTAAACAAAAGACAGAATTTTGTGATGTTACCGTATTTAATTTTATTCATATAATATAAGCCTTTAATATATTTACAAGTAAACCCTAAGAAAACTATACTGGGAATAGGAATTTCAAGTTAAATAATTTTATTATTATTATTATTATTAATAATATTATAAGCGTTGATCCTTTTTCGTTAGCCATGGCCATCGTTGTGTTTGTCCGTCCAGCTTGTCACTCTGAGACTGATGTGAAATTATTTTTTTATATGGCGGGTTTCCTGCCCAGCGCAAAACCCCCAACTAAACCTGGAGGAGTTTTATTCGGGAGTAGAACAAACTACAAGAGCTGCTAAAGGAGTTGCTATTTGGGTTGACAGAAAATGGAAAAATAAAATACTGGGCTATGAATTTACAAATGAAAGGATAGTCAATGTAAGATTTAAAACGGAGAGAGGAAAACTACTGGTAATAGGAGTATATGTTCCTGAAGAAGGAAAATCTGAAGAATCCAATCAATTCTATGACACGCTTCAGAAAGTCGTAGATAAATATAACAAAACAGACCACATAATACTTGCAGGAGATTTAAATGCAAGAGTGGGGAATTCCCCCATCCCAAATGTTTGTGGTATATATGGAGAAGAAGTGGTGAATGAGAATGGCAAGACATTGAGGAATTTTGAAACATTTAACGACCTAAAGATAACCAATATAGTTTACAAGAAAAAATATACACATAAGTATACATGGGCTGTCAGAGGATCCAGATCACTAATCGACTATGTAATAGTAAAGGATAAATTGAGAAACTTGGTTAAAGATACAACAGTCAGTAGGAAAGCAGAATTGTATATAGATCATTACTTGGTAATTACAGGCATTTATATTTTGACATAATGGAAAAACGGCACAACATGCAAAAAATACTATAAAGATAACAAGAAAGTATTTAGAGCAAATTTATTACAAGACTCTAGTGTTAGAGATCTGTACCAGTACCGAATGACACACTATTTAATGGAAACTAAAACAGAAGAAAATATAGAAAGGGAATACTAATACTAAAAACGTCAAGAGAGGTTCTGGGAACAAGAAGGAATAATGTAAGACGGAGAGGACTTAGATATTGGAATGAAGAAATAGAAGCAGCAAACAAAGAGAAAAAAATAAGCCTACTTAAAGTACTTGCAAATACCTAACCAGGAAAATGAACAAGATTATAGGCTGAAGAGAAATATAGCAAAAACCAAAATAAGAGAAAGCCATCAAGAATCATGGAGTAAATTCATAGCAACAAGAACATGATATCTATGGGAGACAAAATATAGCCTGGAAAATGATGAGACATTTAAAATCAACAGAAAGAGACAGTAAAATTATCATGCATTCCAGAAGATGAATGGATCAAACACTACACAGAACTACTATACGATACAAATACAGAAGACCATTTAGATGAAGAATATGAAGAAATAACTATAGACATGATAACTTTCGATGAAATGTGGAAAGCAATACCAAAAAATGAAAAGTAGAAAGTCACCAGGAATATACAATATCCCAATAGAGGTATTCAAGTATGGAGGACTGATATTACAATTTCGGCTACTACATTTATTGAATATACGTTGGAGAAAAAAAAAATTCCTAAAGAATGGGAAACACCTAAGTTATACCTATTTTTACAAAAGGACAAAGAAATTAATGCATAATTAGAGAGGGATAAGTCTATTGATTGTAATGTACAAAATATATGCTCGAATTATTACTGATAGGGTGAAAATAATATCTGAGACACATATTAGTGAAGAACAGAACGGATTTAGAACAGGTAGATCATGACAATATTTTTACAGTAAAACAAATCATAGAAAAACGAAGGGAATTCAACCTTGAAACCCATTTGTCCTTTATTAAGTGCCAGTATGGTACTTTATGAGATTGTGTATGGGGACGAAAAATGTCTGCCCGTCAGTCCGTCCGTGTGTCTGACCTAGTTTTATTCTTTGACCAGGAAGATAGGCTACAGAAAGCAATATTTCAGTTAAACAAAATATGCGAGAGGTACAATATGAAAATATCTAAAAATAAAACAAAAGTAATGGCATTCCAGGGAAGATTTCCAATAAGAAGTAAAATTGTACTAGAGGATTACATCATGGAACAAGTGTCACACTTCCAGTATCTAGGCTGTGATGTATCTTATGAACAAGACCGAGATATAAACACCAAACTACAAAAATTTCAGGCAGTTTGTGGAACAATTAAAAGAACCTTTAAAAGCAAAGTAAGGCAAGACACACAACTATGATTCTACTCAGCAATGGCAATACCAGTGATACATTATGGAAGTGAAGCATGGACCGTTAAGGAGGAAGATAAAAGTAAAATACAAGCAGCGGAAATGAGGTTTTTACGTTCAGTCAAGTGATGTACAAAAGAAGAGCACATAAGGAACGACCACTTCTAAATCAGATCGAAAAATACAGAGAAGAATGGATGAAACATTTAGATCGCATGCCAGAGGAAAGAATACCTAGACTAGCATTAAAGTACAGACCTAAAGGACGAAGATCGATTGGACGACCAATCAAAAGATGGACTGAACAGATATGAGACCGGAACAGGCAAAAGCCTAATCCTTGAAAGAAGAAGAAGAAGATTATTATTATAATGTGATAAGAACGATAATAATTTATTGACAAGTAAACCCTTATAAAACAGACTAAGAATTTCTATGGTCTCTAGAAAGGGGAATAAATTTACATGGATTCTAAAGATCACTGAATAATAATAAAGTAGTGAAGACGCTAAAGCTCTATTGAAACTAACTCAGCATTCTATAAACAATGGTGATTAACTTATCTGGGACTTCCACCCATCTGAGAATATATATCTGAGATCACATGTCTGGTGCATATATTGGCAGCAGTGACTTCAGATGTTGCCACCATATAATAGCTAGTCTCAGCACTTGGGGAAAAACTTGGAGGATCTTCGCTATTATAAGGGTTTACTTGTAAATATATTATTATTATTATTACTTTCTTTATTATTATTATTATTATTATTATTATTATTATTATTATTATTATTATTAAGATTGCACTAGGGTTTGATGTATTCTACTAATTTTAGAAGAGATTTGGCCCTGTAGACTCCTTAAGTTATGACAATGGTTTTATAATTACATTGGTATTAGAATTGCATGCATTCATTTACATCACAAATAGACCTAAATGAACTCACATTTCGCTACATATAAATGGAATTCCTAACTGCAGCTTCACCCACAGCTTAGAACATAGACATCTGCTTCCTATATCTTTACATAGATTAGTTTCTTAAACATCCTCATTTACTGCAACACGAAATTAGTATATTACAAAATTAGTATTATTGGAATAATTTAGATATTGTCTTCTTCGTTGTTATAGCTATATATTCTTAGTAATCTACAACTATTTCTCAAATTGCAATTGGCGTTATCAACATAACTATCATGAAATTGCAAATGTTGTGCATTCATATTTGTATAGGCCTACTACTTTTATGAATGTGTAATTTTTATAGATATTTAGTAAATAATTGATCGGATAAGAAACACGAGTAATAGACGATAACTCTACCATCATAAGTAAACAAATAACTTCCTTAAAGATTAGTAATTGTAAAAAGTCGGAATTCAAGTTCTTACATCTTCATTAGACTGCACCGAACTATAGCTAGGTTCTACTGGGGGTGTGTTCATTGTTTTTTCACACCTTCCAAAGACAAACTATGTTATGTGCGATTCAGCTACAGATTGCTGGAATGTAGCCTATGTTAAAAGAACCTGAAGGTTCGGGCCTTCGTCGTTACATTGAAAGTACGTAAAAAGTTAAGTAGTAGACAGTTAAAGAGGTACCTCTGTAGTGTGTGTATTGTTTACAAATGCCTAATTACCAGACTAATGAAATACGAAGATTGCATATCTATGTGCGTAGAAATGAAAACAAACATGATACCTGGATTCTCTTACCCCAGCATGACGTCAGTAAGTGATAATAGCTGTGACGTCATGCAGAGTAACAACTAATTATTACGGCAAAGCGTTTCCTTCTCACAATCTCACACAAGGTAGCTTCTAATCTATTTGTAGGGCATGTTTTTATGAAAACAAGGAAACAGGAAATGGATTAAATCATCAATGAGTTAATTAACTTAATTCAAACTCTTGAAGTGTAAAAAGGAAGAGTTTACAGATAAACGAGAATCAAGAAATTCTGATAGCGTCATATCGGTGGAGCGGCCACCATGCGTGTCATTAAGCATAACACTCAAGCGTTCAAATCTGGATGAAGTGGGTGCGGATACTGTTATCTTGCAGCATGACTTCATTCGGAAGAGAATTTAGCGTACAGGCACATTTATATGAATTTAATTCACGTTAAAAGAATAGGGGTCGCTGAGAAAATTATGACTACTTAAACCAATTCTGGCATTTTTCTCTGTTTTCTATTCGTCCTTAGCGATTAGCCATTCTCCGACATTAAGAGCCTTGATGGAATGAACACATTTTGAAATTATTCGGGTTCAGTGTTAGGAGAGGCCTGGTCTGGTCTGGTCTGGAATCCTATTTCCCCTATGTTGGGGCGAAGGGCCTCCAAGTGGAGGTTTCTATTACCTAAGTGAATTTTGTTACGCTTATTTTCCGAGAGAGGGCAGAGGGACAGGAGGAGAGGCCTGAAGACAGTATTACTTGTGAGTATACTATAACAAGCTCGCAACAAAATACAGAGACAGAGACTGACTAACTTTCGTGTAAAATATAATATACATTAAGCTGGTCCTTCTTTGATTTTCAAAAAAATAATTAGTTACCGAAAAAAGATTAAACCACGAGGGAACCAAATTATTTGGAAATATTTTTACTGTGTTTTCCGTCTAGAGATGAGAGAAATGTAATGCCTGTTGCTCACGGTCAAATTGTTTCGTTAAATTTGTTGTAGAACTAATTTAACCAAACGTGTAGTCAAAATAACCTTTGCTAACGGACAAATGAGTCATCAAATGCATAGGCCTACTAGCAAAATATTCTCCCTCTGTGTAGTAAATTTCGCAACATCGTAGTATTACCCTGCCACCTAGTGGTAGACTCCTGTACTCTAAATATTAAGCCACTCATACTCTGCTGCTAATGGTAGTTTGTTGTATCGTTTACATTAAAAGACAACAATTTATCCAGATTATTAATTGAGATTGGACAAGATCCCATTATTACGACAATTTACACAACTTTCAAATAATTTATTTCAGTGTTATGATATTATTAAAGGTGACCTTTAAATCTGCCGAACATTAATACTTTAGCTATTTATAATAATTATTGTAATTTTATAAATTTCACATCCTGTTGTAAGATTTCCTTTGCCCTGTGTATTTGAATTTTTCATAAAAAAGAAAGCAAACAGGGCTTGAAGCCTTGAAATAATAAAATCATACATGGCGGACAGAGAGTAGAAGCCCGTTACATCGCTCCCGACTAAAGTGCTTATAGAAGGTGAAAAAATCAAAGTAATGGATTATTAAGTGATAATTTTAAGGTGTGCAGTAGTGTAATACATATAGAAAAGAAAATGCCTCCAAAAAGCAACGATAAAAGTGAGAAAAACATTGAAGAAGCCGTGCAGCGTGCTGTGAAGGAAGCATTTCAAGATGGGAGCTGGCTGCAGGTGCTCTCAAACATTGTGAGGGATGTCGTGGTGGCTGAACTCAAGGAAACTATAAACAAGAATAATGAAGTGATTAGTGAAATTAAGAAATCATTGATCGAAAAGGAGAAGCAAATTTGTGAACTGGAAGCAAAAATTGACGACCACGAACAGTACCAGCGTAGGCAGTGTTTAAGACTATTTGGTGTTAAGGAGGAGGAAGCTGAGAATACTGACGCCATATCAATGCAGATAGCTGAAAAAAATCGAAGTCGAACTTAATGTGGCAGATATTGACAGAAGTCACCGGGTTGGTAGGCGTGATACTGACAGGCCTCGGCCTATCATAATAAAATTTGTCAGCTACCGGAAGAGAGGTGAAATCTTCAGGAAGAAGAAGCTTTTGAAAGGTTCGGGATTCGTATTACGAGAGGATTTAAGTAGAATGCGGCATAACCTACTGAAAGAAGCCATTGCAAAATTCGGTCTTCATAATGTCTGGACTAATGATGGTGATATCATTGTGAACCATGGAGGAGCAAAGAAGAGATTGACTCGCATAACTGATTTGCACAACATGTAGAAGTCGGGCGATGAGGCTCATAAGGTTCAAGTGTTTTTATTTTTGTATCTTTTCTTTTTACTTTATTGCATTTTAATTTATTATTGTGCTACTTTAATTATTAATCTGAGTAGATAATAACACAACAATTACATTAATTTCCAATCTAATTTAACTACAGAAATTTAAACTAATATCCTAGTGATAGTGTTAGTGTATTAAAATTAGCTTAGTGAAGGTATTATTTGCATAGTTTTAGTCAGTAATATTGGCTACACTGTTAGATGAGGGTTCGACAGCCTCTGCCCCTACGCTGCTAATCGACCTTGACCGGCAGACATCTCACCCTCTACAGACGAAATATGTTTTAAAATCCTGTTTCTCCGCCCAACCCTGAGCTCTTCATTTAGTGCATGTCAATGCTCAGTCCGATAGTCCGATAGTCTTTATGTACCTTGGCTCAGTCCATCAGTAGCCACTTCCTTGAATTCCAGGCGATATTTTCTCACCTGGAAATACATGGAATCCTGGTGAGTGAGACTTGGCTTAAAAACACACTACCGTCTAGTTTGGTGAACTTAGATGGTTACGTTTTATGTCGGAATGATCGCATGAATAAACAGGGAGGAGGAGTGGCGGTATATGTTCATGCAGACTTGCCCCCTAAAATAATATACTGCTCTGATAGTGAGTATAATGCACGACCCGAAATTATTTTTGTAGAAATTTGTCTAAATCACAAGAAATGTTTAATTTGCGTTGTATACAAGCCCCCTAGAATCAACTATTTGGAAGAACTAGAAATTCAATTACCAAATTTGTTGCCAAATTATGAGCACGTTATAGCCGTGGGCGACTTCAACACGAATTTACTTGCCCGAGACTCTGTCAACACTATCCAACTTGAAACAATGTTCCATTCCTGCAATATGACCATCTTACCCCTTGAACCCACTCACCATACTGCTTACTCAGAGACTTTATTGGACTTAATTGGTACGAATAACCCAGATAGAGTTTCAGACCATGAACAGCTGCCAGTGCCAGGAGTAACTGATCACGATCTTATATATATAGTATATGGCCTGCAGTGTCCTAAAAGGAACCATAGGATTATAACATACAGAGACCTAAAACGCATAAATGATTCTTCCCTTACAGAGGACGCTAGGACTATTCCATGGGAACATATCTGGACATTACGCACAGTAGACGAAAAAGTTGACCAGCTTAATGATTACATTATGAAACTGTATGACAAACATGCTCCAGTACGCACAAAACGAGTATATAGACGGCCTGTCCCTTGGTTAACAGATGACATACGCAATATGATGGCGCAAAGAGACCAAGCTTACAGGACTTACAGACGAGATAAAAATAACGATAACTTAAATCACTATAAACATCACCGTAACAGGACAAACCAAGCCATCAGAAATGCTAAACTTAGACATGCATACAGTCTCATTGAACCAGGTGCAAACCCTGCAGCATTGTGGCAAGATCTTAAAGCAATGGGACTGTGTAAACCCACGACACAGGTAGACGACCGCACCATATCACTGGAACTCCTTAATGACCACTTCACAAAAATTCCCTCAGAAATAGACAATGTTGACAAAGAGCAAACTATTCAACAACTACTACACAATACAAAAGCTAACAGAGACAAATTTCACTTTACATATGTAAGTGAAGTTGACGTATTTAAAGCATTGAAACGCATAAAGACTAAAGCAGAGGGCCCGGACCGAATAAACATAAACCTAATCAATAAAATAATACATTTAATACTACCTACAGTCACCCATATTTTTAACGCTTCCCTTATGACTTCATCCTACCCGAAACAGTGGAAACAAGCTTGCGTAAAACCCCTTCCCAAAACAAAATCCCCCGAAACTCCTAAAGACTACAGGCCTATCAGTATTCTTCCTACCTTTTCCAAAGCCCTTGAACGAATTATACATAATCAACTGACTGACTACCTTAATAAAAACGACCTAGTAGATCACTATCAATCCGGTTTCAGAGCAGGGCATAGCACGACCACAGCGTTACTGAATATTTGTGAAGATATACGCCGTGCCTGTGACGAACGGAAATTGACAATACTTGTCTTACTTGATATGACTAAAGCTTTCGATTCAGTAGACACAGACATTCTTATTGCTAAACTTAAAACGTTGAACCTGTCAGATAATGCTGTTCTGTGGTTCAGCTCATACTTGTGCGAACGCCAACAATGTGTTGTCTCCAATAATCGTTCTTCTACATGGCGTCTCGTAAAGGCAGGAGTTCCACAGGGAAGCATTCTCGGGCCCTTGCTGTTTTCTGTGTACATAAATGACATTACTAATTGTATACGACATAGCAAATACCATCTATACGCGGATGACTTACAACTGTACATACATTCAAATACTGACAACATCAATAACGCAGTAGCTAGCATGAACGAAGACCTTAACTCAATAGACGTATGGACGCACAGTTTGGAACTCAATCTGAATCCAGCGAAATCACAGGCAATAGTTGTGGGACATCAGCGGCTGAGAAACAAGCTGAATGAAATCAATCTACTTCCCATTAAAATCCATAATTCAGTAATTCCTTTCGGCGATTCGGTAAAAAATCTTGGTGTTCTGATAGACAAAAACTTAACTTGGAAAATCAAATTAACGAAACTTGTAAAAAAGTGAACTCGTTAATCCATATGCTTAAAAGATTAAATATGCCCTTACCTACTGCTGTAAAAAAGACTTTAATACAATCCCTGGTCATGCCCCATTTCGATTACTGTGATGTCCTGCTTACAGACTTGAGCACTAACTTATCCCAAAGGCTGCGACGTGTTCATAATATGTGTGTACGCTTCATTTGTAATATATGACTGTTCGAACATGTATCGTCATCTTTCGAAATGCTGTCATGGTTCCGTCTGAATGACCGAAGAAGATTTCACTGTCTTTGTCTCCTCTTCAAAATTCTTCATACTTCATCACCATCAAAATTTGGACTGAATTTGAACCCAGACAAGACACAAGCCCTTCTGATTGGAAAAAACACATCGCCAACTTCTATTGACAACACTGAACTTTTGCCTGTGACCTTGAACAACACAATTATTCCATACAGTAGAACTGTAAAAAATCTTGGTGTGTACTTTGACTCTGACATGACATGGAATACACAAGTTAAACATATCTGTAAAAAAGTATTTTCTATTATGCATTCACTAAATAGACTGAAAAATTTCCTACCTGCTAAACTAAAGCAGTCACTTGTGATGCCACACTTCGACTATTGCGATGTCCTGTTCACTGACCTAAGTGTTGAATTATCCTGTAAGCTACAACGTGTTCAGAATTCTTGTGTCCGTCACATATTCAACATACGTCGATATGATCATGTCTCAGATTATTTTGAGCAATTATCCTGGCTTCGGCTAAAGGACAGACGCCTACTACACTCCCTAACTCTACTCTATCAGATACTTAATAATACTGCACCTAATTATTTAGTCTTCCGTTTCTCACTGTTATCTTCCCAACATAACCGCGACACACGATCTCAGAATAACAGTCTACTGTCAATTCCACGCCATCAAACATATCTGTACTCTGCCTCATTCACAATAGCCATCACCCGTATCTGGAACTCCCTTCCGCCGGACATCAGGGGTAGTCGGAGCTTACAGATTTTTAGGTCAAAGTCAATCAAGTATCTCGCTGATAACTAGAATGAATGTCTCGTTATCTAGCCTAGGTAAATTTATATTGTACACGATTTTCATGGCACTTAGCCTATATTGCTTTTATTTGTTAATTTCTTAGTTTTAAGTTTCAATTTTAATGTATATTATAGTATAATATTATAATTATACACAATCCAATTATAATATAATTCTTTAATTCATTTTGTTTTCTCGGCATATTATTGGACGCATTTTTGTCTTATGTTTTAATATAGGTACTTCAATATTGTATTATTATTTTATTTTTAGCATTTTGTATTATGTATGATATCCATTGTATTTGTTTTCTGTAAATTCCTTTTAATGTATTTTGTCTTTATCCTGGTTGAGTGGAAGATAAGGCCCTATGGCCTTAACTCTGCCAGGCAAAATAAAACATTATTATTATTATTATTATTATTATTATTATTATTATTATTATTGTTATTATTATTATTATTATTATTATTATCATATCTATCGAGTCGCTTCCATAACCTGTCCTCTCATCACACCCTAAACACACGATCAGAGTTTAGTATTGTGCTTTCTATCCCTCTACACCGCTCTTCATCCTATCCATCTTAATTCTCTGTATCAGTAGTTCGCATATGGAATTCCATCCCTCGCACTGTCAGAGGCTGTCGAACGCTTGGTGAATTTAAGAGAGAAGTCAGTAGCTTAATTCTACATAATGTACTTTAAATTTATATTAGGAATTTATCTAACTGTTAGTGTTTAGGCTTTAATGTCAATAGTAATTTTTGTTTTTGTAATTAAGTTTCAAGTAATTGTATCAGGAGCGTAGTGTTTAAGTTAACATGTATTTTAATAGTATTTTAGTATATTGTATTTAAGTTTTAAATAGTTAAATTATGTATTTGTTATATTGTGTTTAACTGGTGGAGCGGAAGAGATGGCCTAATGGCCTTAGCTCTGTCAGCTTAAATAAACAGAATAACTACATTGTTTACGATCATTTAAAATAATTATGAAAGAAAAAAAAAAACTTACTGTACCGGGAATCAAACCCGAGACCTCTTGCACCACAGTTTAGCTTGGTACCACGAAGCTATCAAGGAATAATAGAAGCAGTCGTGAATCGTGCATATACAAGTACGGCTCCTTTGCCTTCCCGCTTCGCATTTTCATTTCGTTGTTGTATGTCAACGAGTCGTGTTCTCATAATGTTTTTTATACTAATCCGTTCGGAATAACGGTATCTACACAGGCATATACCCATGCTATTTTGATGGAGTTGCTATGCTAGGAAAAGAAGAAAATGTGAGAAAGGAAAATGGCTGCACTTGCAATCTTTTAGCTTGCAGACACCGAGTTCTCCACAATACCGCCGGGGGCGCGGGCAGTTCACGTTCGTTGCGCTGATTGGCTGGTTCGAAAAATTATTTGCTGAAATTAGAACATGTCCTATATGCCGAAGCGAATAACCAAACGTTTGCCCAAAGGCGAATTTGATCGTTAGCAATACCAATTTGTTGAAAAGTGATAGTTGTGCAATAAATTTAACGAAAAATTTGACCGTGGGCAACAGGCATTAGGATAAATCCTTTGGCCTAACTCGGCAATTACTTCAATGACCTTAATATAGAGATTCCCCTATTCTCCTTGTGTCTTCCCCTCACATGCGGTAGGATTGTATATACTGTAGCCTATGCTATCTTGGCCAAAGTAGATGAAAATATAAATTCTACTTTTATATTTTATCCAGTATTATTTATTCAATTGACCGACTGAAGCGTAGTCCTGTTTTATCTACAGTAGACTGTTCGACATTTCGTCTGTTTGCAATTTTTTGTGTTGCGCCGTTACATCCAAAACGCGCCGTTTGATTTTATTCCATTCTGGCATTAATGTTCCATGAAGTAATTAAAAGTTACGTATAATTTTTTTATTTGGTTTCAAGATGGTGGCCATTTTAATGGTTCCATTTCATGTAATGTTCAGCTTCTTTCAACAATTTCGGTCAGACGGTTCATGCTAGAAAAATTAGAAGACTACTACCACTCTCGATTGTCAATTTTTACAACTTTGTTCCTGTACATTTTTGATGCAATTAAAATTATTTACTGGCCTTTCTTCTACTTGTCTGTGAACTTGTGTAGGCCTATTGCTCAGTCACGACCGAACGCTTTGTTCGAACTTCTTTCAATTTAACTTAGATGTCCCTCGAAACCATTAAAAACGACGTAGGCTACGTGTAAGGATTTTTTATTCCGTTTCAAAATGAAGAGCAGATCTTCAATTTTGTTTTTGAATGCTAGGTGTTCTGTTCACAAAACTATTAGATGGGTAATAATTATAGTTTTTGTTAATTAGTACAGTCGAACCTCTATATAACGATTATCGATACAACGATGGAAAACAATCTCCTAGCAAAAAAGGCTCGAGAAAGCAGAACAGACGGAAAAAGATTAAGAGGAAGACCTGCTACGAGATGGAAAGACAGTACACACGACTCATCTGAGGAATAAAGGGGAAATAAACAGGATGTAATGCTACATTACAATAATAATAATAAGATAAACAATATATCCGCATTAAGCAATATTTTTCTATGGTCCCGGCAAATTTCCTATCTTATCGATTAACAAATTCCGTAAGCACCACTTTACAGCGATAAGTATTTTGAGGTGAAATCAGCTCTACAGTGGTAAATTGTGTATAGAGGATGGAGATCGAAGGTCAATGACCTCACTACGTTTGCAAAAACATACGGCTATTTCACTTGCTAGTTCGACACATGAAGAATGTACGATTCGAGGAAATTATTTCAGTTACGACAAAGTTTCGTAGCAACACTATTTTCTTTTCCTCGCTCTCTTTATTCTCTCTTTTCACCCTTGACGAGACTGATCTTTTTACGACATACGATAGATGAAGTTAGACTGATAACCAGAAACCATTAATCAAAATTGCTTTTCATTGTGCGGGTGAAAAACAGCTATGGTATCCGTTCAACGAAAATCAATAAAGCTCTAAATAAAATTACCATGAAGAGATATTATTTTTTACTAAATAAAAGCGTGTTACAGTTTACATTTCTGAATTAAATAATTTTTTTTTATATAACTATATTGTTTTTAGTTTTCTTTAATGTAATTTTCTTAACATGCCTCTCAGTTTAACACTACCCTAAGCAATCTGATTTGCTAGGGCCCACAACTATTGTTACAAGGAGGTTTCACTGTATTCACGATTGAAGTTTTTTTTTTAAAAAGCATAATATTCTGTAGGTGTTTACTCTTTAAAACCTTGATACTTCTTTTCTCTTTCACAAAGCAATCAATTGTTAATGTACAGAATGGTCAATGCAGAATGTTTTCTATCAGTTTTTATGACGCTTTAGGACATGGATATAAATAAGTAATACATGCGATATATTATTTTCTTTCATTCATCATAAGCACTTCGAATTTTAATTTTGTGGTGATGTGAATGTTTCTCTTTTCAAAATGTAAGAACCCTAATAAAAATACCGTTCGATCCCGTCAACATTTGTGTGTGCATTAATAAAGTTAATTCATCTTTGGGATAGGTGATACTGAGATTTTACGATTTTTATGAAAAATAATGTTTATTTTTAAAAATTGTCTTCTGAAATTATTAATAGACTGAACTCTCGGGATTTCTCTAGTATTAGAGTAGCTATCCCTTGATTGACAATGCTTGCTTAAAATGCTAGTATTTATAATAACAACAGCTAAATTTGTTATTTGTCATAACAGATTCTTCTATAAGTATTTGACATTCAAAATTCCTAGCATTCTTTCACTATCATAACTGATAATCTATACTATTACTATTTCCTATCTGCTTGTGTCAAACAAAACTAAATTTACGATATAAAGAAATCAGAGTTCCAGGAAGGAATATTAAAATATATTCCAGAGATGAGGCATAAGTCATGGGAAGTTTTTCTCTTGAAAATGTGGGAACATTTTAAAATTTATTAAATATACAAATGAAAGAGCAGGGTATGGGATGTATATATAATGCAGATTATGTAGATTATATAGATGTAGGATACTGAAGGAAACGGGTACCCATAAACATCCAACTGCATCGTGCCACTCTAATGCACTGCGGTTGTTGGGAGCATGAAATCACACATACCCACTCCATGATCCCTTAAAGTCCGGTACGGATGGGAATTATACCCCAACGCTTCCATCAGCTCCTCGTGGTATTTTCTAGCGTATCTCCCTCTGATAGTGATTATTTTGATGCAAGAAAGCTCTTCACATGTTGTCGTGTCCATTGTGCACGGCAGAGAACTCACAATTAAATTACCATCGCCTCTATCCGTATAACCGTACATCACAATGCTACAAAACGATATGTCCATACACTAGAGATGTCACACTCTCCCATGACAAACATCTTATGAAACCATAGTCATTGAGAACAAAATAGTTGTCATGACTAGAAGTCCACCCTTCGTATTTATATAATGTCGCAGAGGATTAAAGAAGAACCAGCTTATAATCAAAGAAAACATCAGGTAGAAAAATACAGGAAATTAGAAGAAAAAATTAAACCATTTTCTTAAAAACTAGTAATGGAACTAACAATTAAGTGAAAAGAATCACAGATAAATAACAACTGAGGAGAGAAAACAAACAGCCTGTTCAAGTGAATTAAGCCACAGTAATGCAGGTTGTATGAAATCTGTAATCTAAGAGGAAGCTGTGTACTTTTCTGGTTTCATATTCTATTCTTAATTCAGGAAAACAAACGACGAGACACGTATGCCTATCCCTCTTCTCTCAGGTTTAATCAACCGAAACACCGCATCTTCCCATACCATCAGCATTATCAACAGAGGTTTAGCCTGTGTGTAGCCTACGTGTTTTCTCGCTTTTTCTGAACACGCTCAGCAATTCGATTTGAACTTTGATCTTTAATGGTCAAATACAAGTTGTGTGCGTTCCCCCGGAGGCAATTTGCACAACATAGAAACAGTATTTTATGACTTTGAATATATGTCAACTTTAGACTATACCCCAAAGCTTCCATCAACTCTTTGTGGCATTCTTTGGCGTATCTTCCTCAGTTAGTGAGTATTTTGATGTAAGAATGCTGTTCACATGTTGTCAAGCGAAATTTACGACAAATTCTGAAAATATATTAAGTACCAGTCAAAACAGTTGACAACTTTACAAATCGATACGATTATTTTCTCCCGATCGCTTGTAAAAATAGGTCTTTCCGATTTAAGTAATGGCGTGATCTATGTGACATCTATTCTGTGTTTCCCTCTCACAAGTTTTACTGATTTTGGTATCTGACTGATAGGCCTACTATTTAGAATGTATTTATAAACCGTTTCTATTTATGTTCGTTTGGTATGGCATTGTTTAAATAAATAGAACTGTAATTCGAGTAATGGACAGCATAATATTTCGATTTTTTTGAAGCGTTTCAAAGTACTGATTGTTCAAAACTTCATCAAGTTTAATCCACTGAACGGAAATCTATCAAAATTTACAAAGTGATTAAGGCTATACAAGACTAGTTTAATGAACCCAAATTTCGAAATTAAATATAGTAGGCCTATTCATTATTGTTCACCGAAAGTCTGTGTCATGTATTTAACTATGGCAGCATATTGATCGTTTCTTTTTTCTTTGTCAACGATTCATGTACTGGGACATGTTTACACAAAGATTAATGAATTTGAAAATTCGTATAATTTAATGAACTCTTGAAGAAGAGAATGCTAACACCAAGCTTGTTGGAAGTATTGGTAATGCGGTAAGACACAAAGTATCTCTCATAAGCTGCGTATACTCGAAACTTCAAATCGCCCAGTTGAAGAAGGTAGGTCTATTTAAATGAAATAATGAACAAAAAATTGGTGATTTACTCCATTTCAAGATTGACGGCAAAATCAGAAAAATTGCTATACACTCCGAATTGTGCAAAACATTACCAACTGTTATTAATAAATCTCATTTATATAACCATCGGTGGAGGGGGAGCAAGAGAGGCCAAAGCCCTTCCTCAACTTCATTTTTCTTAAGGGGAGAATAACAATGGTGAGTAAGATCGGCCCCGAAACGAAAGAATTCATCAAAGTAACCACCTATGCCAGTTACAGCAGAAGTTCAAAAACATTTTACAATGAATAATATAGGCCATTACAGTAAATCCTGTCTTAAGTTGACCAGGGCTGACCGGTACCAAAGGTGGTCACTATATAGAGGTAGTCATGTTACAAAGATTTTCAGTGATCTATCAAAAGTTTAATATTATAATTGAGGATAGGCGTTAGAACTGATTTTAACACGGACATGCATAAGTTATAGCTGAACTGGAAAATTAAAATAACTGAAATAAGCTAAATACTCTAAGAAATGCTATGGAACCTATTTATAAACTGTTTTTTTTTTTTTTTACTTATTGAAACTATCCACAATCCACTGCAGACTATCCTAAGAGGCCGGATGAATATCAGTAATCTTACATTGAGTTGGTAACTCCAATAACACGGTAAAACACAATGGTTAATATATTCAATATGACGGAAGTGTAATGTCACGTATCCATCTTATTACTTATGAACAATTTCTTTATTTATTTTTTCGCAAAAAGTTTCTAGAAAATTAAAGTTAGCCATTTAACCCCTCTACACTCTACGTTTCTTCAAGTTTATATATGCTATTTATCTGTTTCTTAATTAGTATAAAAGAGTATCAAATCCTCCTGCAGTCAAACGAAGTAATTATTATAATTAAGGAATGTAGGCTATGTTGCGTATGAGCTCTGACACCTTTCACTTATTTTCAGCGTAATTAATGTGTTTAAAACTCCGCCTGACAGAAATCTATAAAAAGAATTTTGACATCAAAGGGAAGTTTTCGCTCCCAAAGCAACGGGGAAAATAATTAGCTTGACAGTAGGCTGCAATTATTTTTCCCCCAAGCCACTCACGCGCATTGCAAATATACCGCGGTCCGTACTATTTTCCAAGTGCCTGTAGGCTCGCTGAATCTTAAGCAATTTTGATCAATTTATAGTTATTGTATGCATTTCTTTCTTTCTTATTCCTAGTGTAACTTGTCCCGTTGTACAGGGCCGCAACCTGTCGGGACCATACACATACTTTTTTGACCAGACAAAGACATGGAGGGCCTCCCCGCATGGGCGATCAGCCCAATGCTAGGGCCAACTCCGAGACAACACGAATACATAGGACGAGACACACCAAGCGCGCACTCACTGACATTGAACAAGGCGTGGATGGATTGAAAGTGATAATGACGCCTAAATGATATTCGGGTACCACAAGGGCCTAAAGTTTCCCGACATTAGTCTCACAAGCGAGGAAAAACTGGAAAACCTCACCTAGGAGACTTTTCCCAACCAGGAATCGAATCCCGGCCCGCTGCATGACGAGAGCGAACACATCCTCTACGACATAGCAATGGGCGTTAATGCATTCAAAGTAACAAAAATATTCCTTTTTCATTTCAGTTTATTCTACTTTTTTCTTCCTATTTTTAGATTTTAGAGGTCTGTGGTTTCTTTACTTCGCGGCACTACGTGATATTCTATAAGTCTGTATTACTATTGCTCATGGGAGTGGAGATTAGCTTCTTTCCTAAACGAGAGAAGATCCCATTATTGTGGATATTGATATTTACAGTAGTTAGGACCCACAGTTTTACATTAAATCTCAACCATGTTGAGTATCTTGTATGGTATCTTGTATGGTATCTTGTATGGTTTGTTTGACAGACAATTTCAGAGGTGAAAGAGCACACCGGTCACCCTTTCAAGTTCTGCTCTGAGCCTACATTGCAAACATGGAAAATAGATTGTAAGCGAAATAGCCATTAATCCACAGGAGACCCATTCTAGTTTAACTGCGTACAGTAACATTTTAGACCTGAAGGATGCAGTAGTCTGGATGAGCCTACTATCGAAATATTGTCATGTGATAGCTTATTCGTACTCCAGGATTCAAGGGAGTCACATCATGCTGACTAAGACAATAGGTCATGAATGTCATGATTGGCGAGAGGGGAAATATAGTTTCTCTCTAAATTCTTGAGTGATAGGGAAAAAGCGAATAAGATACTGTGTAAAAATATCTGGTGGACTGAACTAAAATTTGTAACAATGTTGTGGAAATAAATTGCTATTTGTCTCTCCTAAAACTTTGGTATTTTGACTTATTCGCTTTTTCCCTATCACGCTAGAATTCACCTCCCACTTCTAAATGGCCTTCCTCTCACTCGCATTTCACCAGTGTCAGGCAGAAAAAAATTACTGTACTGGTATCTATTGCGTTTTTATTATTCTTCATGCTTCTACTTGTTTCATTAGACAGTCATCTTCTTCGCATGTAATGCAGTAGTTTCTGTTTGTTTGTTATGGTTATTTACCGACGGATGTCGAACAGTGTTCCGGAATTTTGTTCCGCAGGACTTATTTTACATGCCTGTGTTGACCAAATATCTTCCGGTGTACCGTCTTGCTCTAAAGTCTTTCCGTAGGAGGTGCTGTGGCAACCCCTCATCACCATGGATCTTGAAGTAAACGGAGGAAGTGTTAATGAAGTAACATTGATTCATGCATGGAACAGCGTTTGACTCTTCACCATTATATCCTACTAGCATGTGCCCGCGGCTTCGCCCGCGATAATTATTGCAAAAATTAAAAATTAAGAGCATAATAGTTAAATCATTATAATTATTAACACCTAAATCACGTGGACTACATACCACGATTAGATAGCGTCGCCTGGTAAAAGCGACCTCAGATTCGAGTTGCTTGGCCCAGAAAACCTTTGTATAGTTTCGTTCAAATCAAACAATGTTTGACCATACAGTATTTAGGCCTATATTGATTATCCCTCTTCCGTGTTGGTTGAAAATTTAATATGTCTACGGGCCTTAACATTCTAAACAAATGAATCGACCAGCGTGGGCTTACAACATTCAAGCGATCGCGATGCTTTTATTTCCACGGTATGACAAAAATAGCCAAAGACAACTGCAATTGATTTGACATTGAAATGTATTTCTGAAATCTGATGCTTCCACAGCGCGAATCACGTTTTCTGCCAGTTTTTCACTCATAACTCGCGAACGAAAGCTAAAATTAAAAATTCGGCTTCGAGGTGCATTCGCACACCTTTCAGTCCATCTATCTTTAAAATTTCAGATCTCTGCGTTCAGTAGATTTCGATGGGCATCGTGGACAGACAGACAAACAGCATGTGCCCGCATGTGCCCGCGGCTTCCCCCGCGATAATTATTTCAAAAATTAAAAACTAAAAATTAAGAGCATAGTTAAATCATTATAATTATAAACACCTAAATCACGTGGAGTGCATTCCACGATTAGGTAGCGTCCCCTGGTAAAAGCGACCTCAGATTCGAGTTCCTTGGCCCAGAATACCCCTGTACAGTCAGTTTCGTCCAAATCGAACAATGTTTGACCATATTTAGGCCTATATTGATTATCCCTCTTCCGTGTAGGTTGAAAATTTAATGTCTTCGGGTCTTGATATTCTAAATAAATGAATCGTCCAGGATGGACTTACAAAATCAAGCGATCGCCCGCGATAATTATTTCAAGAATTAAAAATTAAGAGCATAATAGTTAAATCATTATATTTATTAACACCTAAATCACGTGTACTACATGTCACGATTAGATAGCGTCGCCTGGTAAAAGCGATCTCAGATTCGAGTTCCTTGGCCCAGAAAATCCCTGTATAGTGAGTTTCGTCCAAATCGAACGATGTTAACCATATTTAGGTCTATGTTGATTACCCCTCTTCCTTGTAGGTTGAAAATTTCATAAGTCTACGGGCCTTGACATTCTAAACAAATGAATCGACCAGCGTGGGCTTACAACATTCTAGCGATCGCGATGCTTTTATTACCACGGTATGACAAAAATAGCCAAAGCCAACTGCAATTGATTTGACATTGAAATGTACGGGTATTAGGCCCTACTGAAATCTGATGCTTCGACAGCGCTAAAATCACGTTTTCTGCCAGTTTTTCACTCACAACTCGCGAACGAAAGCTAAAATTAAAAATCCGGCTTCGATGCGCATTCGCCCACCTTTCAGCCCATCTATGTTTAAAATTTCAGATCTCTGCGTTCAGTAGATTTCGCTGGGCATCGTGGACAGACAGACAAACACGTCCTTTTATTATTTTAAGATAGCATGTGCCCGCGATAATTATTTCAAAAATTAAAAATTAAGAGCATAATAGTTAAATCATTATATTAACACCTAAATCATGTGGACTACATATCACGATTAGATAGCGTCACCTGGTAAAAGCGACCTCAGATTCGAGTTCCTTGGCCCGGAAAACCCCTGTATAGTGAGTTTCGTCCAAATCGAACAACGTTTGACCATATTTAGGCTAATATTGATTATCCCTATAATAATAATAATAATCCTCTTCGGTGGAGGTTGAAAATTTCATATTATGTTTGCGTGCCTTGACATTAAAAACAAATGAATTGACCAGCGTGAGGTACAACATTCAAGAGATCGCGATGCTTTTATGTCGAAGGAATGACAAAAATAAATGGTGCAAAAATATATTGCACAAACTTTCTCCCATATACGTGTTAAAGGCTAGCACAGAGAAAAGTAAATTAAAGAGATAATTAAATTTTACTTATTACATTTTCATAAAAACTAACAAATATCTAGAACGGAAAGCAACAGGGTCGATCTTTATGTTCAATGCTTTTACTGTGAAATAATAATAATAATAATAATAATAATAATAATAATAATAATAATAATAATAATCAATGGCAGTAAAACTATGGCAGTAATATTATTAGTACTAATACTACGGGAAAATTCAAATATAAATCGCACCTTGGGATGAATCGGTCCCTCCCAACCCACCCTCACCGATGCAGTATCTTTTGTACCACGATCTAGCAAATTCTTCTGTCCTCGTATTATGAAGAAACTCGTGATCGGACGTTGGAGGTGTGACGTCATACCGCTAGACGAGAGGTGACAGGCTGACAAACCTCGCGGGAGATATAATATGCCACATTTTCGAAACCTACAAACAGTGTATCGTACATTATTCGAAAATGCAAGGGCGCTTCGCTACGGCTGCCGCCTCCGCTTCGCACACTTTAACTATGTGGTTAGTGTTATGCATTATTTAGTTATATGTAGAGGGGGATACAAGGCACTTGCGACAATATACAAGGACAGTTGGTCACTCTGCTTCGCTCAGAAACAAAATACATCACCCAGTCCATGCAAATGTGAATATCGAATGGGCGGAGCTTAAGGAGCGACTTATATTTGAATTTCGCCACTACTGCTGCTACTTAGGTTATATTGCACGCTTTAACTGCATGTAGGTCATATAACGTGTTTAGTATGTTTGCGTGAACCATTAGTCTATAGTAACAGCTCATCTGCATCTATTGTTTAGTGATGTCTTCTTATGTAATATTCAGTTTAAACGATTATAATATCCACTGACATAGCGGCGATGAGTTATGGAAAATAAGCAAGTCCTACAAACCCGGCGTTTGGCTTTGCGAACGACGGAACCATGAAAAACCCAAGTCAATTTGGGCGGCCACGAGATTTGATTTAAACTCAGGACCTCTTCCCTGTTAGCCCATAGGCCTACCACCTCGCTGTAATTGGTTTTAGTGTGTTCATTGCGACTGAGCTAAACTGATTGCATTTCACAACAATAAGTACATTAGGCCTATAGTTTTCTTGTTACTAGGGGCAACAAAATGTCATTCATAATTTAATTGATATTTATGTTCTGAAATTCGCATTTAAGCCGTCCTTATTTCGTTTTTATCTTGATATCTATTAAATGTATAAAGAAATGTGTTAAACAAAAAATGTTCATTTTAAATTTCTCTACAACTTTACTGTGGTAGGTTTTCCTGTATCGCCTACAGTAATGGATATAATCTACAAAAATTGAAAATAGATACGAGTAAAGTACCCCTTAAGTCATTTTTGCAGAAATACGGATATAGTCATTTTATTGGTCATAGATAAGAGTTTCCCATTTTCAATTTTTATTAAAATCGTTAGAGCCATTTTTTCAAAAATCAAAAATTTTAAAAAAGTTTTCATGAAAAGTCCCCTTAATATTTCAGTTGTAAAGCTAAATTTCTGGGCGGTTCGACAAAATTTCGAAAAAGTCCTTATTTCAAAAAATGAAGTAAATACAACGAGCCGTTTACCCACTGTGCTTGTCCACAGACAGACGGACAGACGGACAGACGGACAGACAGACAGACAGACAGACAGACAGACAGACGGACAGACGTCATTCCAAAAATACTTTTTTCGGTTTCTAGGCTTCATGAAACATGCTCTCCCGGTGTTATCTCGACTTCGATTTTTTGTCACGATCACAATACTTTCTCTATACTACGTATATGGGAGAAAGTAATAGCCAAAGCCTAGTGTAATTGATTTGTATTACTGAAAACTCATGCTTCGAAAACGGAATAAATGCACGTTTTCTGCCCGTTTTTCACTCATAACTCACGAACTAAAGCGAAAATTAAAATTCCGGCTTCGAGGTGCACATTCCGACCCTTTAGTCCGCCTATGTATAAAATTTCAGATCTCTGCGTTGAGTAGATTTCGCTGGGCATCGCGGACAGACAGACGGAAGACAGACAGACGGAGGACAGACACTTCCTTTTATTAATATAGATAGATAGATAGATAGATGAAGTGAATGAAGGAACTGTGGTATCGCTCAGGTTAAAAAGCATAGTTGATTCGTTCAGGAATCAATAATTATCGTGCGTGAATTATTATTATTGCCTGATGACAATTAAGTAGAATGCCCTGGAACCGGGTCTCGTGTGGATAAGGAGCTCTTGTTTAAAAATAGGAGCTCCGGCAAAAAAAACCATAAATAAGAGCCGTAATATTCGATATAACCACAAATTCCAAATCCTATTTATCATTCACTTGCCATTGAATTCGAAATATAGAGTGATTCTTGACCAGTGATATGCCCCCAATTCTGCCATGTACCAATGAATTTTAAAAACGGAGATAGCAGAGGTCGCATGGAAGAACCTACATTTCCATGGAATGCATCATCCCACAGACTTTAGAAAGTTTAGTTTCAGAGAGCAAGATATGAATAGAAAGACGTAAAGATAATAGACAAAAGATAGCAATAAACGAAGGGAACAGAAAGACAGAAACTTAGATAGAAAGGAAGAAAGAAAATGTAATATTAAAAAAACAAGGGAAGAACGAAGAACTAAAGAAAGTAACGCATAAAACGAGTCTCCAAAATATTCTGCGACATAGGCAAAAGTTTATTTTTTATGTTTTTTATTCAGCTGTGTTTATACTCATTTTATCTACGAAGCCATATCAGGAGTCCGGGATCTATGTCTGTACAGTAGGGCAGGCAATGGGACTATTGGTTGTCAATTATTTCTATTATTGGTGAATTTTATGGAGTATATTTCAACTGAAATTGTGTTTATGGATATGATACAGGATGAATTAGTGAAGTTGATTCATGGTATGTAAATATCCAATTCGGCATCTGCCTTTACCACTGGTGACATCATGAAAACACCCATGAAAAATTGGCCGGCCACGGGATTTGAACCTGGGACCTCCCGAATGAGAGTCCAAGTTATTGTTTTTATTTCAAGTATAATTATGCCCATAAATATGAACCAAACAAAATTCATGACTTATTTTACAGTAAAAAGGATATAATTCTTAATTGTAATACCAATTTCAAACGAGTGTATAAATACGCAATTTCCTACTTACGAGAGCCTTTCATGTTTGCAAATAAACTCCTTTGAAAACCACCTTGCCTTCAAAGCAAGGACAAAGAAACTACTAACTTTCAGCACTCAATGTAAAGAACACCATTAAAAGTTCGCAATATGAAAGTAAGTCGTTGAAGCAAAAGGAAAACGATTATAAACAAAATTAGGTATAGCTACCAAATGCATGTATTTACTGAACACTGTGTATTCACACATTTATTTTATTAATACAAAATTCGTATGTAATCTATTTTCATTGGGGGAATTAGAATGATTGTAACGTAGGAGATGGATATGATAGGCTAATATCCCTCCAGAGTTTTTAACCATAACATATTTACGGTAAACGCAAAAAGAAGAAAGAAAGAAAAAAAAACCATTTGATGATAGTATTGCCAATGTAATGGCTGATGATACATTACATGAATCCCACAGCAGTATACAATTTCTCATGGAAGTACGCCGTATACTGCAGTGTTGAGATTCTGTATCAAGTTACACACAACTCCATTAATGGAAAACTAAATTGGCAACCCTTCTGTCAACCTCCACATTAACAACATCATTTCCCGCTGTTATTAAGCAAGCCTTCCTCTATAATATAAAGCTGATGAAAATAGAAAGTTTTGAAAGAGAAAGTATATAACGAAGAAGCATAAATACTCTTATAAATATGGAGAAAAATAAGAATTTCTGTGTGAGTGAGAGAAAGAGACGTGATATTTGGTATTTTCCACTGTAGATCAAAGTGGCAACTTTTGAAAATGAAAATGATGGATTCAAGTACACAGGAAAAGAATATATAAAATATGTATGGCAAAGATCAGTGGTAACATTAATAAAGAATTTTCACTGAAAATATTAATTTGTGGCAGTAGACACCCCTGGAAGTACAAAGTCCACTGGTTGTTGTCCCAAGTTGTCGCACATAGCTGACATTGAATAGTATAGCCTATTTGTGTGGTCCGCACGTGCAGCGTGTAGAACAGTAGAGAGTTGAAAACGTGGAATAAAGTAGAGAGAGACGTGTGCAGAAAACCGGAAGATGTAGTCGGGATTTGTAAGCGTGTCCCTAGGACACAGGGCTTATAGGATAGAGTGTGTACGTATGTAAGATAAACCATGTAGAATAAATAGGGGAAATGGGAATTCCAGTGTAATTCGTGCTAAGTGTAAGGCCGGTATTCCGTTATCCAAGTTATTTGATCAAATCGTCTAGAAAAAATAAAATGGCCGCCCGTTGCTTCAAGGAAACCGTATTGGACGATCATTTGAAGACTTTCTGCGTGTCGTTACATTGGATCAAAGATTTCCCGGCATTCATAGCATAGGGATCCAAAATGGCGGCTAAACATCGACTGTTTTGAGAAATAAACGGCACCAAAATAGTTTGATACCACATTTTCTTCAAGTAGGCCTATATATGATTATTCAGTATTTAATCCACATTTCAAAAATGATGTACCGGTACTACATGCTATAGTAGTAATATACGGATATATTTTAAAAAGCACGGCAAGCTAACCTAAACTCGTCTCACATAACCAATGTAAACAGAGATTCAGCCTGATTTTGTCATTTAGATATTTCTCAAATGCAGGGTTACTGCTACAAAAACATTTATAAACTAATAAATTTATGCCATTATTTATACTGTTTTACGATTCACCATAGAAAATCAAGCCTTCTGTATATAGCCTGCATTTTTTACTTAGTATTGAGCAGACCCAATGTATGTCCGCAGTATAAATCACAAACATTCAAACAGTACTTTCATGGCAGAGCATTTATACTATTGAAGCCACATTTCGAAAGCGACATACCAAAAGATATAAATATTGGCATTGCAAGCGAACCTAAACTCGTGGCATCGTTAACATAACCTTCAATTTAAAGAAAGTAACGATTCGGCCTGACTTCCTTATCATTTAGATATTTCTGCAATTATGCTACAAAACATTTATATAAAACTAATAAACTAATGCCATTATAAATAATTTGTTAATGATTTAATCTTCGAAATTCAAGCTTTCCCTATACAGAGAAAACTGGTTTTGGTCAAAGCTATTGGATGTAGTGTAATAGCGCATCTTTGATTCAAATATCACCTGACAAGTTCTTCGTGAAGTTCTTGTCCAATGAATTGGGTAGTGGAATACCGCCCTAAGAAATAGGCATTCACCCCATCTCCACCTAACTCCCACCATGAAACCAGGGAAATCCAGGAACCAGGAGAAGCAGACAAGAAGAAGGACGCCGAAAGGAGACGGATGCATCAATAGGAATCTTCACAGCTGGTGGGCACACAACAGAACAGAGTCGTAAGTGCGAAAGTAGCGGGGCCACAAGACGGGCACCCATCACGAATGGTGCCATAGGTGAGAAGCAAGCCACCCCCACAACCCGACACCCGCTGCAAACTGAATATTATATGAATGTGAATATTATATGAATATTACATTAGACTGTTTAATAATCTGGACATAAAAAATGAAAGTAGGCTATTATCATTTATTACAAAAAAAAAAAAAAAAAAAAGGAAAGGAAAGAAAGACAATATTACAGTAGAGTCAGCTAATCCGGATTAGATGAGACCGGACCTTGGCCGGATCATCTGAAGTCCGGTTTAAGCGGAATTTGCCTTAAAATGCATGTACTGTACTGTAATACGAGTTTTAGATGGGTAAAACTATAAAAATGATTTTTTCATAAATATAACATTTCCTACAACGTAATACTTGTATAATAAAGCACTGATATCTCATTATAAGTATATAACACAATGTATTGTTGTACAAATGTCTATAATGTTTATTGAATAAATCGTATCCTTTGTCTCCGTCTGCTGCTCCTTTGCGCAAAAGCTATACACTGATAGAGTTGAAATAATTTTGCACGAGCATAGTTTTTATACTAGGAAAGAACACAGAACTAAGACTTTTCGAAATATTTTACAGTTTTCAAGGTGACGACCGTTTTAATTGTTTGCGGTAACCGGTATCTTCCTTTCCGATATAATAATAATAATAATAAGGTTTTATTTTGCCTGGCAGAGTTAAGGCCATAGGGCCTTATCTTCCACTCAACCAGGATAAATACAAAATACATTAAAGTAATACCTACAAAAAACAAATACACTAGATACCATATATAATAGTAACGAAATGCTAGCAATAGAATATTAAAATATAAGAAAAAAATGAGTCCAATAATGAAAAGAGAAAACAAAGTGAATTAAGAATTACATATACTCGTAATTGGGTGTGTGTATATAATCCTAATATAATAATATAATATGCACTAAAACTGGAACCTAAAACTAAGAAATTAACAAATTTAGGTAATATAGGCTAAGTGATATAAAATATTGTACAATATAAATTAACCTACGTTGTGTAACGAAGATACCTCAGTAACTCAGACATAAAAATCTGTAGACTCCGACTACCCCTGATGTCCGGCGGAAGGGAGTTCCAGGTGCGGGTCATGGCTATAGTGAATGAGGCAGAGTATAGAGATGTCTGATGGCGTGGAATTGACAGTAGGCTGTTATTCTGAGATCGCGTGTCGCGGTTATGTTGGGAAGACAACAGTGAGAAACGGGAGACTAAATAATTAGGTGCAGATTTATTAAGTATTTGATAGAGAAGAGTTAGGGAGTGTAGTTGGCGTCTGTCCTTTAGTCGAAGCCAGGATAATTGCTCAAAATAACCTGAGACATGATCATATCGACGTATGTTTAATATATGACGGACACAAGAATTCTGAACACGTTGTAGCTTACAGGATAATTCAACACTTAAGTCGGTGAACAAAACATCACAATAGTCGAAGTGTGGCATCACTAGTGACTGTAGAGTAAGATTACCTCCACAAAGTCTCTGGGTTTTTACGTATATACCTTAGGAGCGAGTCTCACCGCTCGTAGAGTTCCTGGTTAGGGGAGGTAGCTGCACCCTGATTGGCTTTCCCACTCCACGTGTTGTCTGTCTCTGTCTATGCGGCATTATCCCTCCACTCAACTATTACAGTATTTTCTACAACTGGAAACGTGGAGCATGATCTTTACACTCTGCCTAGCAGTAGGTCACTGATCTTACGCGCAACGAATCCGCGCATCTTGGTAACGAGACGTAACGAGAAGCTCGCTGGCTGGGTTAGTCTTCAAGGCCAGTGACGTTGTGGGAGTAATCCTACTCTACTAACGTCTGTTTTAGTTTAGTAGGTAGGAAATTTTTTAGTCTATTTAGCGCATGCATAATAGAAAATACTTTTTTACATATACATTTAATTTGTGTATTCCAGGTCATATCAGAGTCAAAGTACACCCCAAGATTTTTTACTGTTTTACTGTAAGGAATAATCACGTTGTTCAAGGTCACAGGCAAAAGTTCGGTGTGGTTAATATAAGATAGTAATCTGTTTTTTCCAATCAGAGTGGCTTGTGTCTTGTCTGGGTTCAAATTTAGTCCAAATTTTGCTGACCATTTACTGATCGAGATTAAGTCGTCATTGAACTTTGCAAGAGAGTCATTGATTATATCAGGCCGAAAATGTAAATATATTTGAAGGTCGTCTGCATACAGATGATGTCGGCAATGTTTTAGTACTGTAGAAATGTCATTTATATAGATTGCAAAAAAGCAAGGGACTTAATACAGAGCCCTGTGGTACACCTGACCTCACGAGACGCCACGAAGAAGATAGATTGTTGTGAGAAACACATTGTTGGCGTCCTGAGAGGTATGATTGTACCCACGTGACTACTGCAGTGGATAAGTGTAGTGACCTCAGTTTAGCAATTAACAGGTCTGCGTCAACGGTGTCAAAGGCTCGCGAAAAATCAAGTAGGGTTAGAGCAGTCACTTCGCGTCGGTCCATGGCCTCACGAATATCTTCACTGACCTTGAGAAGGGCAGTGGAGGTACTGTGATTTGATCTGAAACCAAATTGTAATGGGTCAAGTAGATTATAAGTGTTTAGATACTCAGTCAGCTGCTTGTGGACGATGCGTTCGAGGGTTTTCGATAAAGTCGGAAGTATACTGATAGGTCTATAGTCCTTGGGGGTGTTTGGAAGATTTACTTTAGGAAGAGGTCGGATGAGAGCATTTTTCCATTGTTGCGGGAAGGTGGATGTGATGAGAGAGGCGTATGTACGTTATTAAATTATGGTAAACGCATGTCAAATCGAGTGTTCTTTGTTATTCCACAGACAAAGCAAAATTATTAGGAATAGGCGAAGTAACTACCACAAAGCCACTTACAGAGTCTATACGAGAAAATGAGTCTGTCATACACGGTTACAGAGATTAGATTTAGATGCTGCAAGATATGTTGCCCAGCGATTTAGCGAGACACTGGAAGTACACTATGCATATAATTATACACTTCCAAGAGAGAAGCTATAGTTATTTTTTACAATTCCATTCTGCGGGTTCTTCGGATTTCACAATAACGCTCTCTTTGGTGTTCTTCGGATAACGCAGAAACCAGTGCAAAATATTTGACTACCCGTGTAAAGGTCAGGTAATCAGTAACAAAATAAAATCAGGTAAACTGATATAACAAAGTGCCAGTATGGTTTTTGTTGAATCAATTATAATTGCAATTATGATATGCAGAAAATAAGCTTTTCTAATCAGATTTAAATCGACCAGAGTCAGCAGAACTACAGATTTGTGATACCTTGACAATCGCGCACTCACATAAAAATAAAAAATAAAATTAAAAAAAATCCTTGTCAAACCGGCCAGCTCCGTGATATGATCCGGGGACCTCCAGAATACGAGTCCAAGGCGTTACCATTTGGCCAACTCAGTCAGTTTCACGGTATCTTTTGATAAGCATAAGTGAAGGAATAGTGTTAACTGTCAAATTATACTAGTAGACAAAAATTAAAAAACATGTGACCTTTAATTAGTCGTTACAATGGTACCGATCAACCGATTAGGTCCAAAATTAATAGGCTTCTTGTCATGGACGATATAAATGCGTATACCAAGTTTCATGAAAATCCGATGAAGCATATTTGAGTTATGGGGCCTTTTGTTATATAATTCCATAAAATGCACTAAATTGAGCATTATTCCGGTACCGGCCAACCTATTTGGTCCAATATCAACAGACGTCTTCCCATGGACGTTATAAATGTGTATACCAAGTTTAATGAAAATCCGATAAAGCTTAGGCCTATTTGAGTTATGGCGCTTTTAAATAAAAACACTAAATTGGGTTTGACGCCGGTACCGGTGAACCGATTTGGTTCAATAACAATAGGGTTCTTCCCATGGACATTATAAATGCGTATACCAAGTTTCATGAAAATCCGATAAAGCGTATTTGAGTTATGGCGCGTACAGACACACGGACGGACGGACAGACAGACAGACGGACAGACATTTTTCGTCCCCCGCACACAATCTCATAAAGTACCATACTGGCACTTAATAAAAACAGGAAATGTACAAAAGTGGGCATGGTTTGTATTTAGCCTTTGCTTATTTACTTTACTGCCTTCATTAGGACTTTTTATAGCTTTACAATGCTGAATATGGTATATGGAACACTACTAATGCGTAATCGGCATACGTATTTCCCATCGTCTTTGTGGAAATTTATTTTGCATACACTTTCTGATCAAAGTCGTAAAATACTTATCGGTTCATTCCTTGATTGGAATTGTGCTACCTGCTGTCGACCACGGCGCCAATGATAATCAATTATGATATTATATAGTACCTCCTGGTTTCTCTCGTCGATCAGAATTTTGTAAGACTCAATAGTTGATAGCAGTCCAAGTCTTAGTTTTCTCTGAGAAAGGGCTATTTTTCAACTTGGTACACCATCTGGATGGGAGAGTGGTTTTAAGACTGAGTAGAGAAATGTGGTCTTTAGTTTTTCGACTTTTGTTAGAGGCTGCCAAAAACAGACTAATCCGTAAGTGATATGTTGATTTTAATGATTGCAAAGCTGTTATCAATGCTTTATTCCATGAATGACTACTATTAATGCTTGTCATCTTTCCTTGATGAAGTAAAGGCTTCCCATACATCTGTCATGTGAAACCTAAGTGCAGTAGAACTCCAAATATCCGAACTGTGAATTTGCATAATCTGGATGTGCATAAATCCGTATAATTCGGTTGTAACAGAAAACTACCTCAGAAAAACGATATTGGAACGTGCAGTGGCATAGTGTATCTATTAAAGGAACAAAAGTTGCCGATATTTAGTAAAATTATATTTATAGAACGAAAGTTTCAACAAAGATTCATAGAGAAAAACATAAATTTATAGAATCATAATAATATGCATTGCTCTAATATGCATTGTTTGTGCACAACTTGGTCAGTTTTTAGAAAACTTAAAAATTACTTAACAGACGTAAAGATAGAAGTTAATATAAAACTACCATAGGTAAAGGAGATATCAAGGTTTTTAACCTTGAAGATGTACAGTATGTACACTTTAATACAACGAAATAATAATAAAAAACAAATTTATAAGCTACTGGCAGACATCAGCTGTAGATGTAAACAAGACTATTTACTGGATACAATAAGGAAACAAGATAAACCCACCAGTACAAGAAACAGTCACAGGGAAGAATGAAGCCGCAATTGAATGTGTTTTTTTTAATGAAATGAGAATTCTCTTACCCTCTTTTCACTGTGAAAACGATGTGCTTTCTCCTATGCAGCAAATACATCTTCCTTTGTTTCAGGGTATACAGCCTTCGGACAATTTAAACTGATAATAAGTTGATAAGTTACAAAAATAAAAGTCTTAAGTAAAACCTAAATACAGTAACATTTCTGCACTGTCATAAGAGAACGTGTTTCGATATTTCCATGTTAGTTCCTATCTAATTCCAGTGAATTCCTCTGTTTATTCGTGATATGTTATTATATGTATGCCCTTGCCACTAGGCATACTAACTAAAAACGCGTTATAAACAAACTCCTTGTTTTTATACTAATTTAGAGCATAATGCATAATTCAATTTTTTTAACTAGAACAAATATATGGTATGCGATATCTTGTAGAGTTAAGTCATACTAAGCGTTACAATGACTTGTGCTTAACACATTACAGAAAATGCATTTCGTACGCCAGTACGTCACAGAAATTCCTGCATAACAACTTAGAGAGATATCAGGTTAAGGAGGCAACAAATCATCAATAATCATACGTAAACATAAACAAACATTCCGCATTCTTTCCAAATATGTTCACGATAAAAATCATACTGCTGAGTCACGAACCTAAGACAATACCAAACAGTACTAAAAGGAAGTATGTTTAGTTGTTAATCTAACCAAAGCCCAAATTATTTAGCCCCGTATAGGGTCTAGTAAGTAGAATCCATTTTTAAATTAGATTAAGAGAAGCGGTAAAGTTATAAAATATTTTATTAAGTGCCACAATGGTACTTTATGAGACAGTGTGAGGGACGGGAAAATGTCTGTCCGTCTGTCTGTGAGTCTGTACGCGCAATAACTCAAATACGCTTTATCGGATTTTCATGAAACTTGGTATGCGCATTTATAATGTCTATGGGAAGAAGCCTTTTGATAATATACCAAATCGGTTGACCGGTACCGGAGTAATGCCCAAGTTAGTGCCCATTTTATGTTAATATATTAGAAAGAATTTATCAAATGCAAATCAGTTCACATGACAATATATTGCTTTACAGTTTTAATATCTGGCTTGGGAAGTTGCAATAGAGTTGGCTTTGACAAATAACACTACCCACATATTCTTATCAAACTTTTTTATTTTTATTTATTTTTTATTATTTTTTTTTTTTTTATTGTACAAATAACTTATCACATTGTCTAATGCTTATTGAGTAATACACTAAGTTTTAACAACACAGAACACTCAACAAGGTGATTTCACTGAAGTCTGATACAGTACCAGTAACAAAACAATCGATCACATTCCGCAGTGGGAGAAGTGAAACCAGATGAACTATGCCGTGTGGTGGGGATCCTAGTTGTGAGGTATTAAGTCAGAATGTTCCATATGGCATGCCCTAGCTCAACGATTACTTTGGTGTTACGTGCCGGGGGAGAAAATCTGAAATTTGGATATTGTACATAGTGGAACCCGAAGTATTGTTCCCGTATATTTAGAAAGGGGATGATGGTTTTCCAAATAGGAGATAGCAAACATTTTTCGAATCGATGGTGGAGAGTGTCAGTCGCACCACACGCGGCGCAAAGAGGCGATGGCTTGATTTTCCTCTTGTGTAATAAGTCACCTGATGGAATTAGGCCATTTATCAATTCATACCAAAGGCTTTTATGGTGAGATGGTAGATTCTTATTGTGCAAGTTTGTCCATACTCGCCTCCAATTTTAGACTGGTTTCTGAAGGACAACTCGAGGATCCGGGAGCTGGGCTATTTTCTCACGATAAATGTCATTCGTTGTGAGTTCGTTCCCCCGACGAGTGAGACGACTATAACTGACACATTCGAGTAATTTCTTGACATGTGGTTCATGTGTAGATATGCCACGTAGATCCGGTGGGTTCAAAAGTTTATTATTGGGTAATCTGTGGGACAGGAAAGTGTGGCTATAGGGGTCACCAGTACTTTGAAGATGTTTCCAGTTGTTTCTCAAGAATTAAACTGTCCGCTTTTAGCTGTGGATCAATTGCTTGCAAACCTCCTCTTGAGTAAGGTAAAGACAACTGGTCTCTATGGACTCGTAGAAGACGACCTGTCCATATGAACCAACCAGTTATGGATCGGAGTTTTTTACCATACATTTTTGGAAGTGGCAGGATCTGACTTGTATACCACACCTTTGACAGCGCATACATATTCACATATTGTACTCGCTGTATGAGATGCAATGATCTATAACGGTTATCACTCAACATTTTCCGAATGATATTAATAATCCGAGTCCAGTTTTGATGAAGGGTACCCATGAGGGAAGATGAAAAAGTAAGTTCTAATATTCTAATCTGAGGTTGTAAGTGTATCCAGGTTGGGAACTGAGTAGCAGTGTGGCCGATTGTTATAGCTTAAGTCTTGTTCACATTTAAGGCAGCGCCACTTGCGTTGCAGTATCTCTGAATAATGTCATGTATATGGGAAATACTCACATCAGGCGTAAGTATCAATGATACATCATCGGCATATGCGCGTACTAGGTTGTTGGGGTGCGCTTCAAGATATGTACCCAGGCTGTGTAACAAAGGGTCAATCGCTATCACAAACAAATGCAGCCTTGTCGCACTGATCTGGTGATTGATATTGGTTCTGTAAAATAGCCATTTACCTGTATTTTCGTTGTAGCGTTCGTCATAATTCGACGAAGCAACCCAATATACGCTGTGTCTACGCCAAGTCTATGCATTGTCCGAAAAAGGTATTGGTGATCCACTCTGTCGAAAGCATGGTCAAAATCCAAGGATAGTAAGAGTTTCTGCTTACGGGACCGATTGGCGTCGCTAATGGCGTCGCGAAGGGCGCTGAGTGCGTTAAAGATACTTCCATCTGTGCGGACACATTGTTGGGAAGGACACAAAACTTCATTCACTGCCGGATGGAGGTGGGTTTTTAAACAGCGCATGAGCAACTTATAGTCGCAGTTTAATAATGTTATAGGTCGGTATTCTTTCACTGTCTGAGGTTTTGCAATTTTGGGGATCATAACTGTTATACCACTAGTGAAGGCACTGGGGACCGAAACCAATGTAACAATTTCATTGAATATATCTTCCAAGTCCTGCTTAATAGTGTTCCAAAACTTAGAGTAAAATTCAACAGTTAAGCCATCCGCACCCGGTGATTTATTCTTCGGGCAATGGAGTAAAGCAGAATTAATTTCATCAATGGTAAAAGGAGCAATGGACGATGAGTGCAAGCTTTCTTCTTCCATTGACAGTATGGTATCATGTTGAACAGGAGAATATAACTGAGAGAAAAATGTGTGGAAGATTTTGCGAATCCCTGGCTGTGACTTGACAACCGTACCATCGTCGTCTCTAATTTGATGAATGTACTTTCGAATGCCCCTTTTGTTTTCTTTGAGGACGTGAAAAATCGAGGGCTGTTCATCTTGAAGGTCGACCGTTTTTGCCCTCACTTGAGTACCTCGTAAGTATGCTAATTGTAGTTTCATTATCTTAGCCTTCACTTTCCGAATAAGTATAGACTGTTCTTGGGTAATAGTCTGTTTGTGATACAGGTCTCGTAAAACGGCATACAGAAAATTGCTGTACTGCTGCTGTAGTTGCCGTTTTTCACGAGCACAGCGTTGAAACCAGGATCTGATTTTAATTTTTATTGCCAGCCACCATTGTAATTTGGACTGGTAACGTTGTTGTTGTCGTTTCCAGATGTTCCACTGCAATATAAATTGTTCTTGTATATCTTCATCTGCTAGGAGAGTGGAATTTAACTGCCAGAAACCTCTGCCGTAAGGCTGAATTGTAATAGGTAAGCGAACAGATGTGATGAAACCACAATGATCTGATAATTCAGTGGGGCAGATATCAACCCCTCTGATTTCTATATCTGCATTTACATATATACGATCCAGGCGGCCAGCTGAGGTGTGACGTTGAAAAGTATACAGCAGGCGATTTTTGTGTATCGCTTCCCAAGTGTCGCGTAGCTTGAATTTGGACACAAGATTTTGCAAGGCTGGACAGGTGTCGTAATTGCCAGTATGGTCCTTATGGGATAAAATGGCGTTGAAGTCACCTCCAAGTAAAATATGCTTGGCGTTATTGAATAAAACAGATACATCTTCATTGTAAAATTGGTGTCGTTCCTTACGTTTAGTACATCCGGAAGGACCATAGACATTTATTATTGTCACATCTTCGACTCGTAAACTTATACCACGGCAGTCAGGTAGTAGTTTCACATCACAATAAGCAATGTTATGTTTTAGAAGAATGGCAGTCCCACGGGTGTTGTGATCGGTATTTACTTCAGCCGTATAACCCGCAACAGTATAAATATTAGTTGAAATCACTTCTTGTAACAAAGCAATATCTATATCTAGAGAATGGAGAGTTTTACTAAGTAATCGAAATTTATCTATAGTCTGGATATTATTAATGTTTAGTGTTAAAACCGTATACGTGAGCTGCATAAGTGGTAATAATATACCAAGACATGCACATATGCTCCTAGTGCGAAACATAATGGAGATTTGTTTTTATTTCGCAATCCGATGGAATCTTAGCTTAGAAGTTGTTTTAACTGGAGCGCTGTGTGTATGCTCTTCTCGAGCGAGCGGATTGTTTACGTCACTCGCAGAGGCCGGAGGAACGGAAGCAGGGGGACTGACCTGCTGTTGTTGTATGCCTGGATCCGGATCATGTAACGATCCAAGGGTCTCCTGACAGCGAGGCTCGTTTACTGCATCTGTAGTAGTAATTGTTGTAGGATCGATGATGTGTTCATCGGAAGATTTTAGTTTTTTTGCAGTAGGCTCTTGAGTATTCGGTTCTGTGCTAGAAGGGAGTGATGAGTCACCTCCGTCGGTAGGACTGGAACTTGTAGCAGCAACGGATACGTCCAGTTGATGCTGCTGCTTCTGGCTTTGGTGGAGATGTTTTTGGTGTTGTTGTTGTGAGGGTTGGCTTTCACGTGGAGTTATTTCCAATTGTACATCGTCATCACCATTAGTATTGGTGTCTGGCGGCTCCGTCAGAGTGGGCGGGACCAGTACATCAATTTAGGGTTTACGAAAGAGATCACTCAGCAAGAGAGGTTTACGGGGTTGAACTGTTGTCTTGTACGCGAACTTTCTGTATGTACACTGATCTTTGAGGTGACCTGATTCTCCACATAGATTGCAGGTTTGTAACTGTCCTGTTGTGCCATTTTTAAACTAAATAATGCCACGAATTGCTTCTCTCATAGGAACTATCTGAATTATGAAAACTTAATGTAAATATGCAGTGCATTTTTGTTTGAATGCGCGCTGGTTGCCTTCTTAAATACTCCTGCCTGTTCATTTAGTGAGTTAAATATCTCCCCGCTGCAGTCACAGTGTGCTCCCCTTGTCTTCCCCGTGCTCCCCTATCCCATATGTTCTTCCGTCTCTCTCGCACATTCTAGTTATTTTCCATACAAGCCGTCTGTTGCCTTGTAAAAACATCTAACTGGCAGTGATTCTCTTCTCAAGTGTTTACAACATGGTTTGTTATTTGTCCTTCAATTACGACAGTCAGTTGTTAATAATCATATCTAAACTACTTTGTAATATGTGCAAAAGTTGTGCATTGCAGTTAAACAATAGAAGATCAATACTGCAGGTCCTATATAACAGGATACAAGACCGCCAAAAGTCTCTTTGCTGTTGAAACAGTAACCAAGATGGTTGCGTTTTCTCTCTATGCCGTAACGGCTTTTCTTAAAAGCAAGCTACGCCTTCATTCGGCCCAGTCGAGGTGAGTGTTTCCTATCTTTTGTAATCTGTGCCTTAAGTTTTTAATTGTGCATTTCATTTAAAGTTTTATGATAATGATTTAGCAAAGCTTGAAAGTGAACTGTACCTAATGGGATTTGGTCTAAAGGCTTAAGTTATTTTTGTGCCTCGTGCTGAACTATTATGATTTAAAAGGAAGTCGTTTAAACAAGAGTTTGAATTTAATTTGTTAATGTGATTTCAAGATAAATGCACGGAGGCTAGTAATATAATTTGGGCAGGTTTCTTGTCATGAATATTTTATTTGTTTTAATTTAGCTTGGGGCAGGTTGCTTAAAATGCAAATGGAGTTTTTAATTTAATTGTCACTCACCTCCTACTGGTTTGTAGCTATTGTTGGTTTTATTCCGAAATTCTTACAACAGCAAAGACCCTTCTTTCGATGGCCCCGAAGGAAGTAAATTGTATATAATTGTAAGTATTGAGGGCCTTTCAATTATAAGGTTAGTATTATAAATTTTTAATATTCAGTGTGTAATTTTTACTTAGGTAAATACAATCTTTTTAAAATAATGAATTAAACCAATTAAGCAATTTAATATTGTATTTGCCTAATGTAAATTAGGAAATAAGAAAAGGGTTTTAATTTAAACATTGGAAAATTTGATAGAGTGTAATATATATATATATATATTATGTGTTAAAATTATTTATAAAGATGATAATGGAAGTCTTACAATGGAACTCTTGTATCTAGTCAAATTATTTTTTACGAGACAGAGTTCATTGTGATTCGTCCAGAATAATTATATGTATCAAGTTTGTTTATAATTATCAAAGCATTATTGTTTAAATTAATGGTAAATTATTTAAACCAAATGAATTAAGAGCAATATAAATTTAAAGAAGAGTTAATAGAAACATGTAATTTTAATTTTAAGATAATCAAAGCTTGAAGTAATTAATTGATTTAGGGTATCAATACTTTGAAGTGCTAATTTAATCTTTAATGTATATATGTTTTATGTTAATATATTCTTTAGTAATTTGAAAACCTTTATTTGTTGTTTCCACTTGGTCGAAGAGGCTGGAAGGTATTTCTAGGCTCTTCGAATTTTAATTTGTGCCATCCCCAGTGCTCTTGATCGTTTTCAGAACCTCTGCGGGCCAGCGAACCTTCCACAGTAGTATGGTACACCCTATACAGCGGTTTGAGGGGAAATGGGGTGGGGGGTGATTGCAACATAGTGGTGGGGGGTTACGCAATGGAGGGGAAGGGGGCGGGGTCGACGCCTCTTCCTGTGACGTCACAGGACGCGATTCCGAGTAATGTACTTGTGCCCTTTCGCACCGTGCCACTCCCGTTTCAATCCGACGCCTCGTTTAGGAGTTAGGTCCTATGAACCGCTATTCCCGTTACGTAACAGGCTCTACACGTAGGCCCTTTGATCCTGGCTGGTTTATGTCGTCATGGTACTCATTCGAACCGTGTACTTATGCCTTTTAAGCCTGTGCTATTTTAGGAGTCCCAAAATGTATTTCTGCCCTTTGAACCAGGTGGCACTACATCCCAAGACGGGACACGGCCATATCACTATGGCGGCGGCTAACGCCGAATTCTAAGCCTGTGCTATTTTTTCGGAGACCCAAATTGTATTTCTGCCCTTAGAACCAGGCTGGCGCTACATCCCAAGACGGGACCTGGCCTATCACTATGGCGGGGGGCTAGCGCTGAATTCAAAGTCACACTCTTAGGACGTCAACACTCTATGTCACAATAGTGGTGGGGGGTTACGCAATGGAGGGGAAGGGGGCGGGGCCGAATGTCTTACCTCCAAGGTGAATCTGTAGCAATGTTCTAACATGTTCTAACATGTCTTCAAGGTTGTCTTTTTATGTATAAATACAGATGAAATGTAAAAGTGTTCATCATCTCTAGCCTGTGTCACAGAAAGTGTAGTGTATTCTCCAGTGCCTTCGAGACGACTTAATTAGAGGTAAGTACAAGAAATTTACATTATCATTCATAACAAGATTCCTGAAAAGCATAATTAATTCTCTATACATGGAAATATTAATTCTCTATACATGGAAATATTATAAGACTATGAAAACCAAATCACCTTTCCCTTTAGTTAATGACGATAATAGAAGACATGTACCTGTAAGTGCTTCGAGCGATGGCTCTATGCTACATAACATCTCACGTCAACGATTGTATGTTTTGATAAGAATATTACACGAGGAAAATCATTCACAGTAACAAATATAGTATATCCTTTTATAAAATAAATTTTCGAGTTAGTATATGATAACTAATCAAAATATAAATTAATTCTAACGTCCTCAGCTCGAAGCCCCTGATTGAATAAAGCAAGTGTATTTAAAAAGCAAAGCATTGCTTTTAAACTCTATACAGTAAATTTTTAAATTTCATATGGAACCCGAAGGTTCATTGCCATGCTTACTTGAGTCCGCCATTCAACCTTATTCTGTTAACTAACTATATAGCCTTTTTTATTACTGATATTTTCCTCAAATGTGTGCAGCGTGGGGAATATTCATCATCATTTTGTCTAATGGTGATGTAAATCAAGAATACTAGACTGTTAGCTCCGTGTTTTATGATGGGTGTTTTTTTTAATATTTCAATTAGCGAAACTACATAACCCTATATAATAATACTTACTTATTTACTCAATGGTAACGCCTATAGACCTATTAATCTAGTGTACATACTGTTGGTACAGGTCCTGGGTTCATACGAAACGTAGTATCGCCCGACTTTACCTATAGGCTATAGTAATTAATAACTCATTTGTATGCATAGGCTTTATTGTTAGGGGATATCTCGCTAGGGTTATATCCTTATTAAGGTAATGGACATACAGTTGGTACAGGTCCTGGGTTCAGACGAAAACTTAGTGTTGCCCGACTTAACCTTTAGGCTATTGTAGTTAATAACTCATTCGTGTGCATAGATTTTATTGTTCGGGGATATCTCACTAGGCCTATAGCCCTATTAAGGTAGTGTACATACTGTTGGTACAGGTCCTGGGTTCAAATGAAACTTAGTGTTGCCCGACTTTACCTATAGGCTATGGTAGTTAATAACTCATTCGTGTGCATAGGCTTTATTGTTCGGGGATATATCACTAGGCCTATAGCCCTATTAAGGTAGTGTACATACTGTTGGTACATGTCCTGGGTTCAAATGAAACTTAGTGTTGCCCGACTTAACCTTTAGGCTATTGTAGTTAATAACTCATTCGTGTGCATAGATTTTATTGTTCGGGGATATCTCACTAGGCCTATAGCCCTATTAATGTAGTGTACATACTGTTGGTACAGGTCCTGGGTTCAAATGAAACTTAGTGTAGCCCTACTTAACTTTTAGGCTATTGTAGTTAATAACTCATTCGTATGCATAGATTTTATTGTTCGGGGATATCTCACTAGGCCTATAGCCCTATTAATGTAGTGTACATACTATTGGTACAGGTCCTGGATTCAAATGAAACTTAGTGTCGCCCGACTTTACCTATAGGCTATGGTAGTTAATAACTCATTCGTGTGCACAGGTTTTATTGTTCGGGGGATATCTCGCTAAGCCTATAACCCTTATTTGTACCTCTGAGAATGTTTTGTAACACTTAAAATAACATTTTATTTGTGAGTGATAGAATTTCATAGTTTTAATAAATACAGTTCTCACTCAGTATGCTTTACACTTAACTCATATACTATGAATCATTTATTACATTGAAGCTATTTTCATAAAACGTTTTAAATATTTACATTAACCCATCCAAAACATACATTTGCAATAAAAAGTGACCCAGCGTGAATGTTCCCATTAAACCATTGCTTCTTATCCCCTATGACCTCAACAAGACAGGATTTCCATGCAAATGTTTTTTTTTTTAATATTAGTTTTGTCATCAGTTCTCAAATAGCCGTTTTCATAGCAAAATGGTTTTCTTTGTACTTTAAAAGTAGTTTACATCAAGACCGAAAATGTAAATTAAGATATTTTTCCAGGTCATGGAAAATATGTCTACAGCTTTTTTGTTTTAATAAACTCTATTTACACTGACCCTTCCAAACATACATTTATAATATTTTGCAGAAGAATTAGGTGTCGGAACGGGAACATATTCGTATGATAGATATTTTTTAGAAAATCCTATAACTTACATAGTTACACCTTCCCTATATAAGAGACTGAATGGGTCGCTTTGTTCACAGTTTTTTCACAGAACTTCTAACCGTAAGGAGCTAAAAAACTGTAAGCCCTCAGTTGCAGGTGAAAAAAGGTGAGTCTATATTACTTTATTCATTTTTATAAAGTTAAAATCAAAGTTTTCCCTCATAACCTATTTGCTGTACACTTTTAAAACAACATTACATTCACTCATTAATTTCTCCTTGTTATAGGTTTTATCAGCAATCAAAACGTTCTTTAGTAGTGTTGTAAGACAATGTCTATCCCTTGTATCAATATTTGCTCGTCATCAGACTCTGATAGCGAAATGAATACCTTTACACTGTCCGATTCTGAATCTAACGTGTACACAGTCCAGGATAGCGAACCTAGGACCTATACGGTTCAAGATTCACCGACAGGGACTGTTACACTTTCGGATTCCGAATATGGAAACCCTGCAGATGTGTACACGATCTCTGATAGCGAGCCTGAGATAGATACGCAACCAGAGACTGGTACACTTCGCGGAAATGGTGTAGGTAACATTACGTTACCCGAGTCTGACGATGCCGTTGATGATAATGATGTAAATCTATCTGCGCCCAGCACGTCGAATAATACACGAGGAAATGTAAGAGACCCACCACCTCCTACATTTCATCTTGTAGAGAGTGCACGTAAAGAGTACTCTAGGTTCGATGCTGTTGGGTTGCAGATGATTATCAACCTAACTGAACCATCAGGTGATGTAGAATCAGATCATTTCGAGAGGTGTTTGAAAGATGCCATCGACTATGCTTTAGTAGAGGCTAATGACTGGGATTTCTTTGGCGTGTCCATCTACAATGAAGTCAATCAGATGGACAAACCGATAGGTCTGAGTTTTAGGAGAAAAGATCAGTTTAACATTGAGGTACTGAAAAACGTCGTCAGTAAAGTATGTCAATCTAACGCCAATTTCCGTGTTACCGACCGTTTGCGTTTAGTAGTTGACATTGTTCATCTACCTAACGGAAACGGGAGAGGTATCAAGACGAAGGGCCGTAAGATTGACTTACTGGCCCATTTGAAGCGAAGTGTTATTAAGATAAAACCATTAATGAACTGTTTGGCATTCGCTGTAGTGATTGCAATCGCTAAGGTGGAAGAAGACCTTGATTTTCGTACCTACTGTGACCATAATATGACTGGCAAGAAAATAAAAGCAAAAGTTGCCGCATTTATTAAAGATTCAGGCGTTGATCTCGGTAGAGGAGGGGGACTCCCTGAGCTTGCTGTGATTCAAAATTACATCAAAGATAAGTATAGGCTAGTGGTTTATAGTGGTTTTAAGCTCGCTAAGATGTTATTCGACGGTAACAACGGACAGGACAAGAAAAAACTGTATCTCTTATACGATCCTGAGACTAGACATTACCATACTATAACCAACTTACGGGCAGCTATGGCTGTTAGATACATCTGTGAGGGGTGTAATAAAGGGTTTCAAGTAGAAGCGAAGCATTCCTGTGATTATGTTTGTTCTATGTGTAGATCGATACCGCCCTGTATCGATAAAGGACTATCCTTACTATGCAATGTATGTGATAGAACTTTTAAAGGTCGGGAGTGTTTCGATAAGCATAGAAGCAATCTGATCGAAAGACGTCCTGTCTGCATGGCTCTTCAAAAGTGTAAAGAGTGTAAAATGCTTAAAACACTTTGGAAAAGTCATGAATGTTACAAGTCTTTCTGTCAGTATTGTAAAAAGCAGCAACCATCGGGACATCAGTGTTACATGGCCAAGTTGACGAATAAAGTTAATGACGCTAAGAAGTCATCTTCCTCAACTAAAGACAGCACTTTAATGGTCTATTATGATATCGAGTCGACCCAGGACACCAGACTCGAGGGCAATACGTTTCTTCACGTACCGAACCTATTATGTGTTGAACAATCTTGTTCTACGTGTGAGTCATCCAAGGATGATGTGTGTGCTAGATGTGGACCACGTAAACATTCTTTCTGGGAAGATCCAATCCGTGGTTTCATGGAATATCTAAGAATGAACAGACCTCAGTTTGAGAAACTCATTGTTATAGCTCATAATGCCCGGTCTTACGACTTACAGTTCGTTCTTGACTTTGCTATTAAGGCCGGATGGGTTCCTGACGTTGTTATGTCCGGATGCAAGATACTTTGCCTAAAGTTTGAACACTTGGTCTTTCTAGACAGCTTAAACTTTATCCCACTACCTTTGCGAAGTTTCCCCAAAACGTTCGGTCTGGCTGACGTGGCCAAGGGCTATCACCCTCATCTATTCAATACGATCGCTAACATCGATTACATTGGTCCACATCCTGGTATCGAATTTTACGGAGCGGAGACCATGTCTAAGGAAGGTCGCGAGGTTTTTCTAGAATGGTTCGAGACCGTAAAAGACGATGAAGCATACGATAATCGCGCAGAGCTCCTAAAGTATTGCCAGATGGATGTCACAGTCTTGAGAGAAGCCTGCACTCTCTTCAAAAGACTTTTCAAGGAAATAGCGGATTTCGATATCTTTGAAGAATCGATCACTATTGCGAGTGCTTGCAATCGCATCTTCAGAAGACTTTTTCTCAAAGAGGATACAATAGGTCTGGTCCCTCCCTGCGGTTACCGTAAAGCAGACAAGCACTCTAGGAAATCCCTCATGTGGCTTATTCACGAAGCCAGGGAGAGGGAAATATTCATCCGTCATGCAGGTAACGGAAGAGAAGTTCGCCTGCCCGAGCTTCCAAACTGGAAGGTGGACGGTTTCTGTGATGAAACACGAGAAGTGTTTGAATTCCTCGGCTGTTATTATCACGGCTGTCTCTGCAGACCTAACAGAGATGTACCCGTGATGGATTCGTCTTCTGAATCCCTGTCCGTGAGATATGAAAACACCATGGCCAGATTGAAAGCTATCCGGGATTGTGGGTATACTGTTCATGTTATGTGGGAATGTGAGTTTAATGAGGTGCTCGAGAAATTCCCACACCTGCGCAATGACCCCCTTGTCGGAGACTCTCCTCTGGTCTTGAGAGACTCGGTTTACGGCGGGCGAACTGAAACCATGCGCCTCTACCATAAAGCGGAAGAGCCGCAGAAAATCCTCCATGCAGACGTTATGTCTCTATACCCATACGTCTGCAAATATCTCAAATTTCCAATAGGGCATCCCACTGTTCATGTAGGGGATCAGTGTTTGGATGTCGATGCCATGATGAAGAAGGAAGGAGTCATTAGATGTACCGTCCTGCCTCCGCAACAGCTTTACCATCCCGTTTTCCCTTTCAGGTGGGGTGGTAAGCTCTTGTTTCCCCTTTGCCGTTCCTGCGCTGCTACTATGGAGCAAGGGACCTGCACTCATGATGAGGAAGAGAGAGTACTCACAGGTACTTGGATTGTGGATGAGGTGAGACTGGCAGTAGAGAAAGGGTATACTGTTCAGAAAGTCCACGAATTCTTAGAGTATGAGGTTACCACCTACTCTAAAAGTTCTCGTGAAGGAGGACTGTTCGCAGACTATATCGACCTGTTCCTTAAAATAAAGACAGAGGCCAGCGGATACCCTAGCAAGGTTGTGACAGCAGAACAGAAAAAAGAATATATCGATCTGGTCTACGAGAGAGAAGGCATTAAGTTAGACCCTACCCAGATCGTGAAGAACGCTGGTAAGAGGGCCATTAGCAAGCTTTGTCTCAATTCTTTTTGGGGGAAATTTTGTGAAGATCCCAACAGGGCAAAGACGAAGCTTGTTAATGACTCTCTAGAGTTGGTTACCCTCCTCACGACTCCAGGTATAGAAGTGAAACGGCTCCTTTTCGCCAGTGATGAAGTCGTGTGGATTAATTATATCCCCATAGAAGAGGAACAGGTCCCACTCCCACACACTAGCGTTGTACATGGGGCTTATGTAACAACTGGCGGACGCATGACCCTTTACAAATACCTCGATCAGTTGGATCGAAGAGCCATATATTGCGACACAGACAGTGTGATTTACACTCAGACCGACACAGACGAGTACGTTGTCCCCATTTCAGACTTTCTAGGCGACATGAAAGATGAGCTTACAGACTATGGACCTGACGCTTACATCTCAGAGTTTGCTAGCGGAGGACCCAAGAACTATGGTTATAAAGTTTCTATCGATGAAAACACCACAAAAACTGTATGTAAGGTCAGAGGTATCACTTTGAACTACGATACTTTGAAAGTGGTTAACTTTGACACCATCAAGAGTATGGTTTTAGGCGGTGATCACAGTGCAACAGTATCTGTGAGAACCGAGAGGAAGATTAAAAGAAAGCCTGGCCCGACTTTAGTGTCAGAGCCTGAGGATAAAATGTACCGTCTCTGCTTCAGGAAAAGGCGTAGAGTTAGCGGTGGGTTCGACTCCCACCCTTACGGGTATAAATAAGGACGAGGAGACAGTACCGTGTCAGTATGGACTCGTCCTCGTCACAAGAATGTTTTGCAGTGAAGAAGTTGTTGATCAATAGAACCCTTATTCATCATACTAGAGAAGAATTGGCTGAGTTATCCCCGGATTTTTTAGCTTCTTGTGCAGCTCAAAGTATTTATCTAGTTTACGATAAACTCCCTCAAAGTGTGCAACGTAGTGGAATAGTTAAAGAGTGTCTTAGATGTGATAAACATTACCCTGTTCACGATTGCTGGGATGGACCCTTGCCTATGATAAGAGACTGTTATGGTTGTCGTAAAGTTTGAACACCCTTTCACTTTAATTGTCTCAGGTTCAAGTTTTTGTGGTAAAACTACTTTTACTATAGAACTGATCAACAACTTGAAACATCTATCTAGCGTAGGTAAATACAGCAGAATTTTGTGGTGTTTCGGTGAAACTAATGCCATTCCTCCGTCTAATAAATTCAATACCCCTTTGACGTATCATAAAGGTCTTCCAGACTTTAAAAAGAAACAAGACTGTAGTAAACCTGTTTTAATAGTTTTAGACGATTTACTCGACAAAGCTTACTCTAACGAAGTATCTTCAATATTCACAAAAGGTTGTCATCATCGTAATATATCTGTGATTTTAATCACTCAGAACCTTTTTCATCAATCTTCGCATAGTAGAGATATTTCTCTGAATACAAAGTATATGGTCTTGTTTAGAAACCTGAGAGATAAAAATCAGATTACTTTTCTAGCTAGACAAGTGTACCCTGAGAATTGGAGAGCGTTTTACAAAGCTTTTCAAAACGCAACGAAGAAGGCTCATGGTTATATGTTAATAGATTTTTGTCAAAGAACTAACGATTTGATTAGATTCCGAACTAGTATCTTTCCGTCCGAAGTTACAAAGGTTTACGTGCCTGTAAAGCATGAAACGGATAAAATCTCATTACCATACCTTACAAGTTCTTAAAAAGGCTTCACCCAAGTTGAGAAGTTTTATTCTAAAGAGCGGTAGCCAAGAGTTGATACTTGCTATAATAGAGTGTATGCTCTGAACGTTTTGAACGGTCACTGTAAGCTTCATTCGTGTTCTAAACGTAAATTGAAGAAACATAAAGAATCTTTGAGACATCTTGTCGATAGGAAAGTTCCTCTGTCTACGAAAAAGAAAACTTTAGTTCAGAAAGGAGGATTCTTAATTCCCCTCTTGTCTGCTGTATTGTCGGGAATCAGTTCTTTAACGTAATGTTACAGAAAATGATGTTATTGAGCATAAAAGAGTACAAACGTTTAAAACGTGGTGCTGATGATTCAAACTCGTCAGTTTCTAGAGATCCTTACAAAGACTGGATTAAAATACGTGAAAAACAAGATCCCATCTCCGTGAAGAGACAGAAAAGAATATTGGACGAATCTAGTAAAAGGGATGTTTCACCCGAGAAAACTTCAACACTTGAGAAAACTCCGACACCTGAGCCCGTAGATGTAAAACCTAATGTTATAGGAGATCTTGCAGGTAAATACCTGTCTGCTTATATAAACTCTCCAAAGATTGTAGATACTGAGTTTGGAATCTATAAAGATAAAGAAACGGGAGAGTATATGATAGGTAATTCTAAAATACAAATAGATCACAACACGTTAAACATTAACAATAGGAAGTACAACACAACTGTAGGTCTATGGGAACTTCTTACTAGGAAGAAAGTAAACTTGAAACAAGTAAGTGAGGAAGACCTTGACATGTACAAAGACATTTTAATATCGACCAACGGACACTTACATAATAACGAGCTTAAAACCTCTAGAACCAATAAGTATAAACTAGTCATTTCTAAATTATTTCCAACGAAAAGGTGGAGTTCTTATAATCAGAGAAGATGAACAGATTACATGACCTCTATTACAATCCTGGAGAACCTACGGGTTTTTCCACTGCTAGTAAAACTTTCGCAAGCTTCTACCTTTACAGATAAGAATATAGAGGAATGGTTGATTGCACAAGATGTTTACAGTTTACATAAACCTATTAGGAGAAAGTTTCCAAGAAATCCTTATTCGGTAAACAACATTTACGACATGTTCGAACTTGATCTAGCCGATATGCAAAACATTTCGCAACATAATGACAACATACGCTATCTATTTGTAGCTATTGACGTGTTTTCCAAATATGCCTGGGTTGTTCCTCTAAAATCTAAGAGAGGTACCGAAGTGAAAAATGCATTCAAGTCAGTGCTGGAGAAAACTATTAGAAATCCTATCGTAGTGAGAACAGATAAAGGTAAAGAGTTTCTAAACAAAACGTTTCAAGACTTTTTAAAGAAAGAGAATATAGAGTATCGCGTTTCCAACAACCCTGATGTTAAATGTTCGATAGTTGAACGTTTCAATCGCACTTTAAAAACTAAAATGTACAAATATTTTACTTTCAAGAACAGTTACAAGTATTTTGACGTGTTGGATAGATTTGTGGCAGGATACAACGATTCCGTACATAGCAGTACAGGAATGGCTCCTGGAAAAGTTACCGACAAGGATGTCCTGAAAAATATGGAGACGTATGAGAAACAAACAGCTTCGTGTGAAACCTAGATCTGTACGCTTCAATGTGGGGCAGACTTTTAGAATAGGTAAAGAGAAGATGAAATTCGATAAGGGATTCGAACAAAACTATTCCACGGAAATATTCAGAATCGTTAAAGTAATCAAGCATTCGCCTCAACCTGTATACGAACTCGAAGATCTTAGGAACACTCCTATTTTGGGTCAGTTTTATAGTTATGAACTCACGCCTGTAACTATAAACAAAGACACTGCTTACAAAATAGATAAAATTCTACGAACACGTAAGGTAGGAGGCAGTAAAGAACATCTCGTACGGTGGAGAGGTTATGGTCCAGACTTTGATTCTTGGGTTAAAGATAAAGATTTAGTATGATGAACGAAGATTTTTATATCACTCTACTCAGTGATGCGTCATACAAAACTTTTCCTGCCAATACTCTAGCTAGTTTTCAAGTGCATTTGGCACAGAGCATAAAGCTGGAGAGGAATCAGTGGGATGTAGGCCTGTGCGAAGTTAGTTACTCTCAGGGGAATGTATCGGAAAACGGGACCTACGAAAACCAATCCTTCGAAAACAAATACAAGTAGGAAAGAACTTGTTTTTATATATTGTAATATAATACAATCACAACTTGTAGTAGATGCGTACGTGAAATGTCTTAGAATCATTCAGTTTCCTTTAACTACAGCAACTCATGTCTTCCCTACAGTTTATTATGTTCCTGTCGAATCATCCGAATTTCAGGTGATAAGTATAGAATTAACAACAAAACTAGGAGAATTGGCAGACATAACGGCTAGCACTAAACCAACTATGCTTGTTTTACATTTTAAAAAGAGAAGACAGTCTAGTTTATGACTCAGTTGCGATGGATCCGCTCACCGTTTACTACGTCAATCAATCGGGAGGGCGTCTTAACAATCTAGGACCTTTCTACACCGGTAGCCCTTATGTTCAACAAGGTGGAGGTCTAGGTAGTTTCCTGGGTGGACTGTTTAGAATGATAAAACCTGTTCTTTTTTCGGGTGCTAAAGCATTAGGTCGTGAAAGTCTCTCGGCTGGTGCAAATATCTTATCTGATATAGTATCTAGGACGAAAGGTGAAAAAGTGAAGGACATTGTCGCTAACAGAGTAAACGAGTCAACTATGAAACTTGTGAACAAAATGCAGGGTAAGGGTAGAAAAAGGAAACGTTCATCAAAAATGAAGATGAAAACTGAAATAAGAGATATATTTAGTGGTGTAAAGAGAAGAAAGTAGTCAGTAGTGTCGAGATGCTTGCCCTAACAAAGTCAGAGTTCGACATCTTCGTTAAAGCTCCTATTCAGGCAGCAGTGTTGGGGAATGTTACCACATTATGTAAACCCATTACTCCAGTCGATCAGAATGTTCTCGAATTCACAGTTCCTGCAGATAACGATCACTATATTGATTTAAACGTACAGGTCAAGGTGGAAGGACAATTCGTTAAAAACGATGGGAAAGAGTTAACCGATACCGATAAGGTTACAGGAGTAAACAATCTCCTTCATTAGCTCTTTGAGCAGTGTAGCGTTTCTTTAAATGGAACACCCATTACATCATCTGAGAACTTGTATAATTACAGGTCGTATTTTGAAACATTGTTTGCATATGGGGAGGATGCCTCAAAAACTCATCTGACTAACTCGTTTTGGTATCTAGATAAAGCTATCGAAGGTTTAACAGATCCTAACGAAGTTGAACTAAACGGAACATTAGGAGCAAACGCTAAAAACACCGGTTGGGTTGAAAGATATGAAAAGTCTAAGAAATGTAAAACAATAGTCATGATTGGTAAACTACATGGTGATATTTTCAATCTATCGAAACTTTTATTGCCAGGTGTAAACATGCAGATACGTCTTACAAAATCAAAGAGAGAGTTTTATCTTTTAGGTATGGACAAAGACTCTAAAGTTTTCTTTAAGTTCCTCGATGTAGGTCTGTATGTGAGGAAAATCAAACCTTCTCCTAGTATTCTGTTAGCATATGTTAAGACATTGGAAAAAGGTCATAATGCCCACTATCCCATCACGAGAGTGGATTTGAAAACATTCACATTTAGTTCGGGATCTAGATCGATTCCTATCGATAATGCTTACATTGGTACTCTACCCAAAAGACTCCTCTTTTCAATGGTGAAAAATTCGGCTTTCTCAGGCTCAGTGAATTCCGACCCCTACGAGTTTCATCATTTTGCTTTGAATTCGTTTGCCATGTATATAAATGGTCAACAGATTCCTTCAGAAGGGTTAAACATTTCTACAGATCATGAAAAGACTACAACACTAGCTTATGATACTCTTTTTAAAGGTTCAGGGATCCATCACAGCAATAGCGGTATGAAAATCACTCACGACATGTATATAAATGGGTTCTTTATGTTAGTGTATGATCTAACTCCTGACGCCTCTGCTTCGCATGGTCATAGAAGTTTACCTAATAACGGTAACATTAGAATAGAAGCCAAATTCGACTCAGAATTAACAAAACTGTTACCTGTATTCTCTATTCGGAATACGATAACAGCATTGAAATTACTAAAGACATGAAAGTAATGACAGATTATTAAGAGAGATGAATACCACTCAAATAAACCATGCACTTCGTAATGTTCACACTTTTTGATGGAGCTTATCCCAGCGATCTACTTCCTTATAGAGTAACAAACAAACCTAAAGCTTACATCATTAATCTAGACCCTCATTGTTCACCTGGTTCACATTGGGTTGCCGTGTTATTTCAAAATCAACATTTTGCCTATTACTTTGATTCTTTTGGACTACCACCTCTCATTCCTGGGATAACTAAATTTATTTGTCAAAATTCAATAAACTGGTCATACAACACTCAAAGACTGCAAGGACTGACAACCTCTGTCTGCGGACAGTATACCTGTCTGTTCATCTACTACCTGGATAGAGGATGGACCATGCAAGAGTTTGTGAATCTTTTCAACACGACAACAAGTCCTGATAGAGAAGCTGAACATCTCTTCCATAAAGCCTTGGGATCGTTGTGTGGAACGAAGAGAGGAGGAGGCCAAAGATGTTTTCCAGAACATGCGCGTTGTAAGTATTTAGCAACTGGGTTTATTATTAGATTAGAAAGTAGGTTACACATATGTTATGACCTTTACTCTGTTTTTTCAGAACAAAGCAGATCAATTTTCGTCAGCATAGCTCAGTTTCGCTGCAGTGTCTGGAACGAGAGGTCCTCCTCCTAGAACATTCGTGATGTCTTCATCAGAGATGGGCAAGAGCAAGACCAAATGTAAAAAGGTATGTATCGATTATATTCATTACTCTAACGAATGTATTGTATTATTTTGTTTCAGGTTTCATCATTAAGCTCTGTATAAAATTAGATTTCTTACGAATATTGTTTGTTTGTTTGTTTCAGGTTTCGTCATCAGGCTCTGTAAAGAAACAGAAGATGATCGACAAGGTGGTGAAGGAAGCTCTGACAACAACAACGACGTTAAGAGTTCCTCCTTCTGTAATAGCACGCAGAACCTATTTCCTCAACGCCAGAAAGGATCGATACATCAGTTTTGGATTCTACACCATTATGAACTATACTGGGTGTGCCGAGCTGGGAAATTCTAGCGGTGCTTGCCTTATATTATCGCCCTACCTCCTGTCTTCGTTTTTACTGCATTTACCTAAAATGTGTGAAAATATGTGTTACTCTAAACCGTACATGTTTCGAGAAGACTCTTTCAAATTACAGACTTGTAAAGACTTGAAAGAGTGTATGATACATTACGATACTGCTCGTATCGTTCTACGTAATGATGACATTACATATCTAGTGATGAACTCTAGCATAATAAATGACATTATGACTAAATATGTTCTCATGCAAAGTGAAGTGTTTAAGTACATAGACAACAGACAATGTGTTCCTGCAAGTTGGGAAAATCTATCATTATTGGACATGATTAGTGATGAAATAAATCATCCAGCTCTACTACTGTAAAACCGTCTACTTGTACATGTTATTTCATAGGAGCGTGACAACCTTATGGCTAAATAATAATAATAATAAGGTTGTGACGTTCTGAAATGAAAAGTTAACCTTGACCGTTTTTCCTAATCCCTACATAGCCCTTTCACTTAGATGATAGTAATACTAACATTAACAGTACGAAGAAGAAGAAGAAGAAGAAGAAGAAAGTGTTGCAGCATAGGAGACAAAGAAGAAGAAAAGGTTATGTAAGTATAAACTTAATTATTTATTCTTACCTAGTCTTTTTGGGAAATCATCATCTTTAACATAGGGCCTTATAGTTTATCACAGGTCCTTATTGCAGCAACTACATTTTCTATTTCCAACGTCACAGGTTGTAACTATAGATAGAGCTAACTTTTGCATATAATTGGGGGTCTTAACACACTCTTGCCCTTTTTGCATTTTGAAGTTCGCGGAAGTCGCCATCTTATAGTGTGTTACAGAACTGCCATCTGGTTGGCAAAATGTGAAAGTATTGCCTTAAGCCAGTTTTTATTAAGTAAATATAAAATTAACAGGCATAGAGTGTTGACGTCCTAAGAGTGTGACTTTGAATTCAGCGCTAGCCCCCCGCCATAGTGATAGGCCAGGTCCCGTCTTGGGATATAGCGCCAGCCTGGTTCTAAGGGCAGAAATACAATTTGGGTCTCCGAAAATAGCACAGGCTTAGAATTCGGCGTTAGCCGCCGCCATAGTGATAGGCCGTGTCCCGTCTTGGGATGTAGTGCCACCTGGTTCAAAGGGCAGAAATACATTTGGGACTCCTAAAATAGCACAGGCTTAAAAGGCATAAGTACACGGTTCGAATGAGTACCATGACGACATAAATCAGCCCGGATCAAAGGGCCTAAGTGTAGAGCCTGTTACGTAACGGGAATAGCGGTTCATAGGATCTAACTCCTAAACGAGGCGTCGGATTGAAACGGGAGTGGCACGGTGCGAAAGGGCACAAGTACATTACTCGGAATCGCGTCCTGTGACGTCACAGGAAGAGGCGTCGACCCCGCCCCCTTCCCCTCCATTGCGTAACCCCCCACCACTATGTTGCAATCACCCCCCACCCCATTTCCCCTCAAACCGCTGTATAGGGTGTACCATACTACTTTCCACAAATCCTTACCCTGTGTAGTACTGGAAGTGGTGGTGCACTGTATAAACAACATAGGCTTGATGACCGCCGATATTTATGTTTGAGGGAATGGGTTTAGTGATGGTCATGTACACAGAACGGATACCATTAGGAACTTTATATTTATAGCCAGAATACCACAGTTCGTTTTCAAGTTTGTGTACAGGTCCATACGATTGTAAAGTGGACCTGATTTTGTAATTTTGCAGTTCTGGTGGAAGGTTGAAGACCCGGACATGTGTATGTTCCTCACTAGCGTCAGTAATAACAACTGATGTTACGGTGTTATCTTCTAGAATGTATTCACTCTTACCTTTATGTTCATTTAATAATTGTTCAAAGACCACTCGATTTTTCAATTTAATGAAAACCGCGTTGTGTTTCCCCACGAGTTGCAGAGCTTCCAAGTGATCTTCTGGTATATTCAATTTTTCGTCCATCCAGCGATGTATATCCAGGGCAGATGGTCGCGGTTTATTTTTATCAAAGGCTGCTTTGATTGTGTTTTGCCTAAGTATCTTGCTCATGTTGGGATTTTCTTGAAGGGGCGTTTCTAGTACGAAGGAAGACGGATCGAAACCCGCTTAGAATTCTAACTTGTACGTTTATAACGCGAACAAGCAACAACAACTAAACTAAACTCCGTGGCTCTACATCCCTGAAGGGACTTGGCCTACCACCCGACCGCTGCGTCATCTCCCGTAGGCAGATGGCAGGATTGGGGGACATGTGGTTAGCATGCCGACACCCACGGCCGTTAATGGTGGTTTTCTTGACCGGAGCCGCTACTTCTCTATCAAGTAGCTCCTCAATTGGAATCACGAGGCTGAGTGCACCCCTACCAGACCTCCCTACCTCAGAAAAATCCGAGGAGGTACCGGGAATCGAACCCGGGCCGACGGATCTGTAGTCAGCGACGCTAATCACAGGACCACGCCGGCGGACAGCAACAACAACAACAACAACCAAAATCACAATTATCACTGTAGAGTTGGAACTATAGCTGCGAGAGAGACCACGTCTGTTCAGTTCGAAGCTCACGTCGCGACTGTTCAAGACCTTGGTTCTTCCGTAAGCCCTGCTTCATGAATAGATCCGGAGCTTAACTCGGAAATCGATTAAAAGGTAACTTATTTCCTGCATATCACTGAGGACCGTTTTGACCAAACTCAACATCTCCATTTTACCAAATTGTTTTAGGTGCTTCGAAATGAGATCTTTAAGATGGGGAAAAAAAGAACATAAGAAAAGTCAACATAACAAATTCATTTGGAAGCCAAAGTATGCAAGGTTTCTATCTTCTACATCTTAATAAAAACTAAAGAAACCTTCTCCTGAACAATTTATGTTTTGGCACATGTTGAGTTTTGTCGAAACAGTCCTCAATTGCAATTGTCACTGATTAAACGAAGTATTCTGGCAAATGTGTTACATCAGTTAACCTGATTTTCTTATTTCCTCGGAAAAGGAAAAAGAATAGAAACATGACATGAAATTTAAGGGCATACAGATTCATGGGATGTAACCAACAATATGAAAACATGAAGATCAGTTAATTTATCCACTTCCAAGGAATGAATTCCGTTTAAATGCATGCAAAGTTATTTAGTAATAGTGTGTTTTCCACGATCACGTATATTAATATCCGGGTTGCATTAGTCACATTTTCTACTCATCTGCCCAGAAATGAGATTGATTTCATTCTTGGGATGAAGATAAACTGGAAGGTTATGTGCTTTTCTTTTATGCCTACGAAACAATACGTAATTCCATCTGTCATCAGTAGGGCCCGGGGGTTTAGCCACAAAAACATGACATCAGGTTAGTGGTGACTGGGATATAGCCGTATGTAAACACGAGGGAAGGGGTGACTCGCTTTCAGTGGCGCACTTTAATACGAACATTCAAGTTCAAGGGCAGTGCAGCTAGTCTACTGAAATGATAGATACAGCGTTATAGAATAGTTTGCACATTTAATCGTAAATCACAGAAACAAGATATATTTCCTAGTAAAACGAACATAAATATACACAACCAATGCTTTAATATTTGTTAACAATATTCACAGTGAAAATTAAAAGGCAATTTATAAGTCTGTGCATACGCTTTGTTGCAGTGAATGGCAATATACATTTTGAAGTTTACAAAAGAAAAATATCTTCTATTTTCCTCCAAAGAAGATCTTTAATGGTAAAAACTTCTCTCTACGTCTCATGACGTGACGGGGGGATGAGATATTAGTGCTTCCCTTGTCTGGGTACACATCATAGTCTTCTGTAGAACCTTCCAGTGCACCTCAAAGGTAAAAACAGTAGAAAAATCCTGAATTTTTCTGGAGATTTTTTTTATTTCTGCTGCACCTGTAGAAGTATTCCATCTTCAGGTTGACTCTTACCTATGAATAATTCCTCCACGAGTCTGATCGCTTGTGTCATTTACATATTTTGTCTCTAGAAGAGTGATACATCTAGACAGTTGCCGAAATTATTTGCAATGAACTTGATATTATTTAGTAACTTTTCTAAACAAAAGGCTCAACATTTTCTGGAGCAGCACCCCCACTCATTTCAGCTATGATCCGCCACTGGTTGTCAAGAACGCACAACACACAACGTCGTTAACAGAACACTAAACTGCCACATGCAGTGCAAGTTGTTTACTAACTCAGAAAGCTTTCTATGCCTTGTGCACCACTAACTTGACGAATTATTGGCTAAACCCCCGGGCCCTAGTCACCAGTCAGACGTGGATGCGAGACATAGCTGCAATATTGTTCCCAAGGAATACATGTATTTTGAAATTTGGTGTATTTGACAACTGTTTCCATTCTTGAGAAGTGAAAAAAGATAGATAACTGGAAGTTGACCCCACCTTGAATTATTGCGACGCTTTCTCAACACTGAACTTGTCCAGTGCTATTTCATATCATTAAAGCAAATGATTATACTTTCCTGTTCAGAGAATTTAATTAAAAGCCGCTAAAATAATGAATATAGTGATGTAGAATGACTTTCGCAGTCTATCATAAAGCATGCCCGGGAAGCGCGGCACTGGAAATTCAAAATGCCCTGTCCCACATTAGTTCCCTTCCTTTTTCCTTCTACACGCCACGCGACTAGTCCCAGAATTAATTGGTTTAGTTGTCTTTACCGTCTGCTGAAAGAATAGTGGGGAGAGTAACTTCAAACTTCCTGGGCCTGTCGCAAAGTATCGCAACGCGAGGAGCAAAGAACGACAGACTGGAACAGAACAACCAGTGTCAGCCAGCATTGAGTTAGGATAAATCGACAGGTGCAGAAGGGAACCAATATGAATTCGTCAACGCAGACGAGCGCAAACTCAAAAGCAAGAAATTCGCAACAAGCCCCTACTCTGACAGTTTGAAAACAGAGGAGAACTCATTCTTCGGATGAAGCCAGAAAAGACCAGGTACGGAAATAAACGAAATGTTTTCCTAAACCTAACACAACTAAAGAACTAGCATAGTGTGGTCTTGAGACACGAAACAAGAGAAGGAATTCGATCAATAAAAGATGAGCTGTAGAAAAAGAGACGCAATTTGGGAAGAACTGAACGGTGCATTTGAGGTAAAGATAACAAATGCAATAAACGTGACTCAAGACGAAATAAATAATCTAATAGAAAAAAACAAAGTTCAAAGATAGATAAAAGATATTGTAATTAAAGGCAAGGAGATGGCAAGGAGTCCAAGGGTGAAGTATAAATTAAAAGTAGAATAATTTCTCAGTAAACTAGAAGCAGATGTCGAAATATTTACCACAGTTTATATCGGGCAATATAAAGGAAGAGAGGGATTTTGAGAGTCATATTCAAGAACTTTAAAGAAAACTATGAAAAACAAACCAATGCTAAGGGTACAGGAATTATATATAGACAACGACCTCAAGAAGAAAGAAAAACCACAAGTAATACGAAGCAGATAACTACGGAAGAGAGAGAAAGGAGCAACATGGATGTTAAGAATAGCTACCAGAAGATTCTACCATCGGGCACTGAACTAATTGGAAAGATTTCAGCAAGATCACCCCAAAACATTGACATGGTAAGGCTTTCTGTTTTGCGATCCCCTCAGCGCTCTGCCCGTAAACATGCAGCTGCTGTTGGGTTGTCTGCTCGTTCTGTGAGGCGAATCCTTCATGAAGAGCTGAAATTTCATCCCTACAAGTTGGCTGTGGTGCAAGAACTTAATCCATATGATTTTGTTGCTCGAGAAAATGCATGTGAGGCGCTTCTTGGTATGCCTCATGACGCACTTGTTTTCTTCAGTGATAAGGGTCACTTCCATCTTTCGGGATCTGTAAATAAGCAGAACATGCGCTATTGGAGCCCTGATAACCCAAGACAACGTCATGAGCGTCCCCTACATTCACAACGTGTAACTGTTTGGTGTGCACTATCGCGAGTTGGATTAATTGGTCCATGGTTTTTTTAAGAAAACGAACGGGCCGGTTCGGTGACTTCTGAACAATATGTCCACATGATTCACGAGTTTTTCCTGCCAACACTCAATGAGATGGATGTGGGAGATGTATGGTTCCAGCAGGACGGTGCCATGGCACACACAGCGCGTGTGTCAATGAATGTTTTGCGGCATCACTTCCCAGGATGCCTCATCTTCTTGAGGGGCGATCTGCACTGGCCAGCACAGTCCCCTGATTTAGCCCCCTGTGACTATTTTTTATGGGGCTATCTAAAATCACTTGTTTACAACGATCGTCCTAGGACCCTGGCTCACCTGAAGAACAACATTCGTCAAGCTATTGCCAACGTACCTGTCGATATGCTGGAAAGAGTTGAACAAAACTTCCGAGTGCGACTAACGCAGTGTATTGAGAATAATGGACGCCATCTGCCTGATATCATTTTCAAAACTGTGTAAACATAACATTTAAATGTTGTACTTGATGCTGTTCAAAGAATTAATATATATCTGCATTCCTTTTTTTAAAATTGAATTTCTAAATAAGCAAGTTCCTCTGCCCCACCCTGTAAATTGCCCTACAGCACCTGAACCACGACATAATATTATGTCGATCACAAAATGTGGCGAAGCAACAACTTAGAAGTCAATTTGGGAAACATTTACTTAGCCTATATTGACCAAATGAAAAGTCAAGAGGTGTGGGCTTTATGGTCAAGAAACATTAAAAACCTAATAAGCCTCTATGGTGGAAATAGTAGGAATTTTACTAAGGATTGCTATCTTATTCCTATCTACAACATTACAATAATCCACAGAAGCTAACACGGATGAGAAAAGTGAGAAATTTTACCTGTCTGGGTGATACCATAAACAATTAGTCAATTACAAAGCGCACATGAGTTTAAAACCAGAAGATTTCAATTCAATGGACGAGGAGCCGACGGGAGTATAAGAATATGTAAGAAGGAATTTCCTTTATTAACAACATTTATTTCATCATAAATAATAACTCAGTGTCTATAAGTATGCGAATTCGAGCTAATTTAAATCAATCAAGCTCCATTGTGATGGAGCCGGTATTTATACCGGTATATCTACAAATATATATAAAGTTTTTGAAGGGTAGTTATAGCCTAGCTATCATGACCCTAGCAGTTTATAAAACATAGTCTATTTCAAGTAAGACTTCTAGATCTAGTTTATATGTTTCCTCGCTTTGAGCTACCGTTTGAGCTTCACAGAATGACAGATTCACATATTCATTTCTGAAAATGAGATTTTTGTTGAGGGAAAAACAAAATGTGCGCAATTCATAGTTTTCTTCCTTGATATTAAATCTGCAAGTAAGATAGACTAGGCCCATTTCTGCGGTTTAAAGATAAACTGCAATGAATGATTCATATAGTTGTATAAAGTAATAACTAAATTTCAGGATCAGATATTATATTCGCAGCAGAGAAAATAAAAAGCCGTTTCACTGTAAGGTTCTATGTATACTTTATACGGAATTACAACCCGTAGATTAAACATTTCCGGGCTTCATGATATTTCAAACTATTTATAAACATGAAAATATTATTATCCTCGAAAACTGAATTTATATTCCGTAAAAAAAAAGTTGGGAACTTATATTTCAAAACCATCTTTTTTTTCTGACAAATACTTTAGGTTATAACTACATTGGGTGACTGAGTAAGTGGAGTTTAATTTGCGTTACATAATGTGTACACCGGTGCTTTAAAAGGCTTTCAGACTCCTAAATTCAATTAAGTTCACTTTGTATAAAAATGTTTAGGTGAACATAAGTGCAGGACAACATGATTAGAAATTACACAGATAACTTTTAATCTCACAGAAGTGGGAATGAGTTTGAGAATACATCATAGGTTGCATTTAAAACATTTTTCTTCATTCTGATGCCTTTAATCTCACTCTCCCGATCTCCTTCTCTTTCTTCCTTTCTCACTCTCCCCTAGCCTCCAAATACTAGCATCAACAATATATTATGAAGCATTTACAAGACAAGGAGTACAAGTGAAAAAAAAAACTAGTTTGGGGAAAATAAAGTTTAAAGTTAAACTCTGGGCTGGTATGATGTATCCCTCGATCTCGTAGGGCTGTTGTTGTAAGTGGTTTTCCTGTCAACAATCTCACTTTTACACCTTATATTTATAATTTTAGCTAACCATTCCTGCACTTAAATCACACTTTTATAAAATATCACTTGTAACCCTTGGGCTTGTAATTCGCTTCGTAACAAAAAGTCAATGTTCCAAACATAAGCAAACTGTTTACATGTGAAGTTTCTTCTACTTACATACACAAGCATAGTATTTTATGCATTTCTTTACGACGAAAACCTGACAACACTAGGTCATGTTTTGACATGTTTTTAACCAAACTCTACGAGCTTTTAAACAGTGTCTACAAAAATGACACGAACAAACATATAGTGCTAGCTGCAGATCTTAATGTTGATTTTACAGAAAATATTAGGCTACTGAAATTGTCAATCCTTTATATGCGTTTGACAGCTTTGGTGTTCGCCCATTGATTCGTGAGCCTACTAGGCCTACTGGCAATTGCATTGAAAATGTAATCACTAATATACCCCTTGATAAAATTAGTTCTGCTAATGTTGTGCCTACTGTGCCTACTGTGCCTACTGTGCCTACTGTGCCTACTGTGTCTGACCACAATGACATACTTCTTAAACCAACATAGGGAAATATGATAGTGGTGATAATTCAAGACAAAACTCAAGTGCTATTTTAATGTGTTAACTATTTATCTATACTGTATATATATGTATATATAAGAGGCTTTGTCCTGATTGACTGAATGACTGACTGACTGACTGACTGACTGACAAAGAATCAACGTAGAGTCTAAACTATAAAAGGTAGAGACTTGGAATTTTGACAGTATCTTCGTTTCGTAATGTAAGTGATCGCTAAGAAAGGATTTTGCAAAATTTTGATTTTAAATGCCACCCTTTTTACACATAATTATCAAATCCAAATCACAGTTGGCATGGCAACATATTGTTTCCAGTGGCCTCAGATGGGTTTGGAAAGAAATAAGTGGGACTTTCACAAATTACAAGAGCTATATATATAATTCATGTTGTAAATAAATATTAAAGAATTAAATCCACTAAAATAATGCAGTCACATAACTTTCTCTACCCTGGACATAGAGAATACCATACGAGGTCCGGTAATATCTATATTATTATATCGCAGGTTTTTTGGAGAGGGAAGAATGAAAATATTATTGAATATCTTTTTAATTTCATTCCCGAAACGGTTGGATGGTAACATGAGAGTGAGAAATAAAATATTCCGCAAATACAATACAATTTTATGTTCCCGAAATTTATTTTTCTTCTTATTTAAATCCCTGCTAGGCATGGTATGTAGAAGCAATGGGATGCAAAATTATACATCCTCTATGAACCATAAAAAGCTATATCAAGCATTTTCTGAGGGAATAGTTTGGCGTGATAAGTCGTTCTTCCTATTTCAAATTCTAAATACCTATATCTCTGTATCTGGTACCCTATGATCCCCAGGTGGGGCGAAGGGGCCTCCAAGGGGAGGTTTCATTACCTATAAAGGTAAAGTGATCCCTATACAGGCCATGGAGGCCCAGAGGGTTCCAGGAGGTTGAGGCTCCCAGATTTTGGACATTCGGCACATGAAGGTGGTAAGGTTGTCAGCCTTACGCACCGGCCGCCTTTACCCCCAGGATTGCTCCTGGTACTCATTTCTGTTAGAGGCTGAGTCGACCCCAGGGCCATAGTGCCACCAGAAGGATTAGGCCAATTGAAAAAATACCTATATAAGGACCTATAATTTAAAAATTGAAAGTCCTTCATAAGATAATTTCCAATTACAAAATAAAAAGCCCGGGCGACGCCGGGCCTTTTAAAATATAAGAGGCTTTGTCCTGACTGACTTATTGAATGAATGACTGGCTGACCGATTGACAGAGAATCAACGTAGAACCTAAACTATAAAAGGTAGAGACTTTGAATTTTGACACTACCTTCGTTTCATAATGTAAGTGCACACTAAGAAAATATTTTGAAAACTTTTTATTATAAAGGCCGAAAATCAAATGTTTTTGAGGATACGAAATACCTTTTTACACAGAATTATCAAATCCAAATCACTTTCTATGTAGCTTACAGTTCTCATGACAAATCTGTGTATTTCAATCGGAAACATTCTTATTTTAGACGTGTGAAGTATGGTGTCCAACAGGGCTCTGTACTTGGACCAGTGCTAATTTTCATTTATTTCAATTATCTTCCTGATAGCATAAGGGATGGATGCCTAGAAACTTATCTTTTTGCGGATAAGCTGGACTTGAAGCTCTATAGTGCAAGCAATGAAAATTTAAACAGTAAACTTGAAACAATTTCTTTACAAATACAGGATTGATGCGATTCTAATAAACTTAGACTCAATCAAAATAAAACGGTTAATATCAAATTTAGTTTACGCAGATCTTCATATCATAATGGTTCTTCTCTTAAGTTCCTAGGCATTTATCTCTATCCTGATTTAGGATGAAAGTCCCATATCAATTATAAATAGATAATTCAATACTATGAAGATAATCTATTGTTTTCGCCTAACCAAATTAGCAAAGTAAGTTTATGCTAATAGTTCTCAGACACAGTATTAATAAAACAACTTTAACAACTGATTATTATTATTAGAGTCATACATACAGTCATCTAAGCTATGTAGTCTTTCTGAGGGGGCAACCATGCTTCACAAACAAACTGCTACTACTGCAAAAAAGGGCAGTGAGGATAATATGCGGAGCCGCCCTGAAAACACACTGTAAACAACTTTTTACCGAACTTGGTATTCTTACTCTATATACTAGTATTTTGGCAAAATAAGCATGTTTTCAAAAGGGTTTCCTTCTTTAAAACTGATAACTCTGCTATCCTTAGCCACATTCCGGACGTCGTGTATTTTTTGTTACTTGCCCTTTAGAGTTTCGAAATGAAAATATTAGTGCATGCAAAGAAGTGCTTAGCTGTCTCAACATAACAAGGTTAGGCTCTTGGCTGGTTAAATTAGATTAAAATGTAATGTTAAGTCATGTCAATTAACAAATGTTTAATGCAATGTTAAAATGTAATGTTAATGAACGTAAAAAGCAATTATAATTAGTGTCCAGGGTCAAGCTAGCTGTGCACAATAAAACGAGGAAACAACCCACTCGAATATCAAATTATTGAAAGGCAAAGACGCTGATAAATTCATCGTTCAGTTAGATTTCATGAAATCATCAATTGGATTCTCCCAATCTCTATCTACTCGAGGAAGAATCTGTGGTATTTCTGTCGAAAATATAGTCACTTAAGTTATGTGGCGGCCAGGTTCTAGTAGCACGTATTTGTCACTTTTGCGAATTAGAGATTCAGAATGATTCTCAGGGGGAAGTTTCCACTCTATCCAATGATGCTAATATCACGTGGAGAAACGGGCATGTTATAAGATAGTAATGATTGTAATAGAATGCGTCGAAATTTTGACTAATCTACTAATACCATTAAAACCCTTCTTTCTAATAACATCTAACTGTTGAAGCAAAACTCTGTGCTAATATCTCGTACCTACTAGGTAAAAATATACAACAGCGCGAAGTTTTATTTCATTACACTTTATTAAAATGTAATTTATAATAATTAATATTCTTATCGTGGATATGACAAAAACAATTTCAATCTTATGAAGCATTCGCCTTCAAATTCAACAAAACCCAGGGAAAATCTATTGTCCATTCGAATGCCTGCCATTGGCATTACACTTCTGCCATTTGTGTTACTGAATATAAGTGATGGTCGTAATATTACATATTAATTAATTATATTGGATATTTTTCATAGAACTTGTAATGTACATTGAAGAATAAGCGAGGTTATAATTACGTCACTTTTAATATTAAAGGTAATAATTTTGGAATTTAACTTAAGGCCACAATAGATAAGATATATACATATGCATTCATGAACCACAAATTATTGTCTCTGTTGGACACTACTTGATATTAGATTAGAAAAATTCCTATGACACTGGGATTTGAACCCAGGACCTTTGACTATCCGTGCCAATGCTCTACCAACTAAGCTAAGCCAGAATTCACTTCACAGCGCCAGATGGAATCTCTCTCCTATGACTGATTGTAGTACTGCATATGATATAACTTGTCTTCCAGTGAGGTACTCTGGCTTAGCTCAGTTGGTAGAGCATTGGCACGGATAGCCAAAGGTCCTGGGTTCAAATCCCAGTGTCAGAGAAAATTTTCTCCTAGGCCTATAATATTATCTTAAAACCACAAGTTTCCTGACTTTCAAAGGCATTTCTAAAAAAGTAGAGCTTTGGATTATCTAGTTATTCACACATCCAGCCATATATTTTTCTTTTGTTTTAGAAGTTTCAGTTGTTTTCCCTTTTGCAAAAAGTCTAAGTTACACCATTTTCATTCTTTCACAAAGAACATATACCACATGCAAGAAGGGGAGCAGAAATAAAGTAAGAGTAAGAGTAAGAGTGGGAGCGAAAGAGAAAAGGAGAGAAAAAGAGAGAGAGAGCGCGAGAAAGAGAAAAAAGAGAGTATTCAACTTCTCTGGAGTCGGTAAAAAATACAAGGCGTTGAGGCAATCCCTCGGGAAGGTTAGTAATCAAAGTAATTGCTACGACGTAGAAAGTACTAACTCTTTCACGTAACCAATTTTATTGAGTTTGTTTTAGGCCGATCAACTGAACTTCAAATAGTATGACTGACGAACCTGACTGTTGCATTTTCGCATATAAAGCTTTCATTTTCCTGGTCCAGGATCGAACCCGTATACTTAGAAACAGGAAGTCAGTGCCTTATCGACTTCACCAAAGCTACCAAAGCTAGATCTTGCTTATTTATCACGTCATTATGTTAAACTTCAGTGTCACATATTTGCGGAATTCACGTAAGCCTAACCCTTAAATGGAACGTTTAATTTGGCATGATTGCTCTGGTTCAATTACATAAAATTATTCTTTTTTTAGGGGGGGGGGAGAATTCGACCTGGATGGATCAGCAAGGAAAATCATGTCTCTTTTATCCTTAAGTACCGGGGTTTGATCCCGGTTCAGGTCGATAGCATTTATAGAATTATAGAATTATAAAAGAACTCCCGCGAGACAGAATTCTGGTACACTGGCACCGGTTATTGGTCTAGGAGCAGTATAGAACCATTCCGTCTGTCTGTGGACAAGCACAGCGGGTAAACGGTTCATTGTATTTACTTCATTTGTTGAATTAAGGACTTTTTCGGAATTTTATCGAACTGCCCAAAATTTTTGTTTTATAACTGAAATATTAAGGGGACTTTTCATGAAAGATTTTTTATTTCTTATTTTATTTTAATTTTTGAAAACTGGCTCGAACGATTTTAATAAAAATGTAAAATTGGAAACTGTTATGTATGACTAAAAAAATGGCTATTTCTGTTTTTCTGCAAAAAAATGACTTTGGGATAGTTTACTTGTACCATTTTCAATTTTTCTAGGCTATCTCTATTACATTGGGCGTTACATGGAAACTTAGAACAGTCGAGTTGCAGATAAAATTAAAAAGGACATTTTTGCTTAAATACATTTCTATATAAAATTAATAGATTATCAAGATAAAAACGAAATAACATGACTTAAATGCGAATTTCAGAACAAACATTTTGATTAAAATAAGAATATTCTTTTGTTGCCCCTAGTAACAAGAATACTATAATCTAATTATTGTTGTGAAATGTAGTCAGTTTATCACAGTCTAATGAACACACACCAAAATGAAATAGAGCGAGGTGATATAGGGTAATAGGGAAGAGGTCCTGGGTTCAAATCAAATTTCGTGGCCACCCAAATTTACCAGTAGGCTCTTGTAATAACTCATTCGTGCAGCATTTACTTCTATTGCTCGGCTATATCTCAATGCATTTTTGCCTTTGAGATTGAGGAAACCATGCAAACCCCAAGTTATTGTTGTTATTATTAAGTGCCAGTATGGGACTTTATGAGATTGTGTGGGGGACGGGAAAATGTCTGTCCGTCTGTCCGACCGACCATGTGTCTGTACGCGCGATAACTCAAATACGCTTAATCGGATTGTAATGAAACTTGATATACGCATTTATAATGTCCACGGGAAGAAGTATATTGATATTGGACCAAATCGGTTAGCCGGTACCGGAATAATGCCCAATTTAGTGCCTTTTTATGGTATTATATAACATAAGGCGCGATGACTCAAATACGATTTATTAGATTTTCATGAAACTTGGTATACGCATTTACAACGTCCATGGCAAGAAGCCTATCTATTTTGGACCAAATCGGTTGACCGGTACCAGAGTAACAACTAATCCAAGGTCACATTTTTTAAATCATGTCTATACTACAATGCCGCATTTGTTATCATTGAGGGCTTTGTTTGCAATGTTTACTTCGATGATTTAGTTGAAATTGAGTACTACATGAATACTGTTGTATACAGAAGGTACATTACTGTGAAATAATTAGCGGAGTTATTTGCCACTGAATTCTGAGAAATTTTGACATATTTTAAGAATTTAAAGTTGCAATACTTTTAGATTTGACAAATAACACTATTCCTTCACATAGCCTATACTTATCAAACTAAACCGTCGAACTGATTGAGTTGACCGAATGGTAACGTCATGGACTCACATTCTGCATCAATTGCGCGATTGTCAAGACATCATAAATCTGTAGTTCTGCTGACGCTGGTCGATTTTAATCTGATTAAAAAAAAACTTATTTTCTGCATATTCTAATTGCAATTATAATTGATTCAACAAAAGCATTCTGGCACTTTGTTATATCAGTTTGCCTGACTTTATTTATTAGTAGGCCCTGCCGGAAAAAAAAAACTGAACGGGCCACGTTGATGAGGGTGAATGATTGTGTATTGCCTTTGAGTTCTCTCTACCATGTTCTAACCGTATTTCGGAGAATTCCTTCAACGAGTTCTGTAGTCTATTCGTCTGCAGATAATTTCTCGTCTAAATATTTGAAAAGTGCTGATATTTTTCTGATATAATATAATATTCAAGATGAAATAACATAAGAGGGTATGTTAATATTTAAACAAATTACTTTATAATTTACACAATTTGTGACAAGCGACCGACAGCAAAATAATAAAAGCAGTTAACTCTAGCAATATCTTTGTTCATACTTCACCGTGGGCTGGGTCTCCGAGGTCCAGAAATAAATATTTCTATACATTTACTAATTTATTTTATTATAAGCTTTGAACCAAACAAAAGTCAAAACATATAAAAAAGAAATCATGATAATATGCACCTAAGTTTTATGTTATAATTGTTTAAAATAATGACGGTCTTCAATAGATTAAAAATGGAAGGATGCCTACAAAATGCTAATTCGGGTCTAAGGCCGGTATTCATAGTTGGCGACTTAAGAACCGACTTTATAAGCTGAACTTATTGGACAAGTCGACTTGTATGTTTTTCGTACTCATAGTCTTCTTTAAAGTCGTACTTTATTAAGTGCCAGTATAGTACTTTATGAGATTGTGTGGGGGATGAAAAAATGTCTGTCCGTCTGTCTGTCTCACTGTCTGTCTGTCGGTCTGTCCGTCCGTGTGTCTGTACGTGGCATAACTCAAATACGCTTTTTCGGATTTTCATGAAACTTGACAAACACATTTATAATGTCCATGGGAAGAACCCTATTGATATTGAACCAAATCGATTCACCGGTACCGGAGTACAGTAATACCTAATTTAGTGCCTATTTTAATAGATTATATTAGAAAGGCGCCATAGCTCAAATACGCTGTATCGAATTTCCATGAAACTTCGCATACGCATTTATGACGCCCATGAAAAGTACCCTATTGAATTTGAACCTAATCTGTTCACCGGTACCGGAAAAATGCCCAATTTAGTGCCTTTTGTGTTAATATATAAGAAGTCGCGATGACTCAAATATGCTTTATTGGATTTTCCTGAAACATTGTATACCCATTTATAATGTACATGGGAAGAAGTCTACTGAGTTTGGATCAAATCGGTAGATCGGTACAGGAGTAAAACCCAATTTAGTGTCTATTTTAAAGACGCGGTAACTGAAATTCGCTTTACCGGATTTTTATGAAACCTGGTATACACATTTATAATGTCCATGGGAAGACGTCTATTGATATTGGATAAAATCGGTTGACCTGTTTCGGAGTAATGCTCAATTTAGTGCCTATTTTATGGTAATAAACGTATTCGAAAGAATTCATGAAATGCAAATCAGTTATCATGGGAGCATAGCCTATTGTTTTACTGTGACCTTATAAGGCTTTGGCAATTAAAATACAGTTAGCTATGACAAATAACACTATTTATTTACATGCGCTTATCCAACTAGACCGTTAAACTGACCCAGGTGGCCGAGATGGTAACGTCTTAGCCTCACATTCTGGAGTTCCATGGTTCAAATCCCGAAACTGGTCAATTATGGTAGTAGTAGTAGTAGTAAATGATTTATTTTGCCTGGCAGAGTTAAGGCCATAAGGCCTTCTCTTCCACTCAACCAGGTTTCAGAAAATACAGTGTGTCCGGCTTAAACGTATAACATTTCATTATTTTATTACTTGACAAGTATTGATGATATTTACAATCTGTTTGCTTCTACAGGTAGAGTAACTCAAAATGTTTTTTTACTAACCTAATAAACCTCGATATGAGCACCATTAGTGGCGCGGCAGACGTCCAATCTGTATTCCACCTCTCTCCATTTGTTTTGCAGCATTGCAGGTGTAACATTTGCGATGGCGCAGATCTGGTAGATCACGAACTGGTGTCTGGTAAACTTGATTCTTGACGAACCCCCACAGAAAAAATTCGAGTGGCGTAATGTTTGGGCTTCTAGGGGGGCCAAGCAATCGAAGGACAGAATCCAGCATTGAGGGAACTCATTATCCAAGAACTCTCTCACAATATCCGCATAATGGCATGGAAGATCACGTTAGGAGGAAGTTGTGGCACAGCGTACAACTGCAACATGTCTAGGTATGTTCTTGTATTAACAGTAGGCTCCGCGAAAAAGAATGGGCCTATGATTCTGTCCATCAGTGCACACCACACATTGAGTTTTGGGTGAGTTTCGTTCATACTCTACCACTATGTGGGGATGTTCCGTCCCCCATATGCGGCAATTGTGTTTGCTAACCTTTCCGGAAGTGTAGAATGTAGCCTCGTCCGAGAAACAAACCATATCGAGGAATGCCTCATTTTCATCAATTTTTGCCAGAATTGTCTCAGCAAATGCCCTCCGTCGCTGTTTGTCTTCAGGATTGATTTGGTGACGAAGTTAAAGTTTGTACGCCCGTAGGCGCAACCTTTTATGGACGACATCGTGTACTGTCGAACGAGGTAAAATTACCTCCCTACTTGCTCGTCGGATGGATTTACGGGGGTTCCTCTGGAAAGACGAACGGATTAATTCGACGTCACTGGAACAGCGCGCTTCGTGTGGTGACCCGACTTTGAAATCAAACTCCCAGTTTCACGAAGCCATCTGTCACATTTCATGATTGTTACGTACGTTGGAACATCGTCAGTTGGTCACAGTTGATATTCACGCCGAAATCGACGTTGTAGGCCTACCTAAGTAACAGATTTCAACTCCGCGAGAACAAGCACACAGAATACCTTTTGCTGTGGAGTCCACATGGCTATTGACGCTAATTGGCTATTTCCACGTTGTGCGCATGCGCGCATTTGATGTACGCTCCTGTCATGCAAACACAAGAAACATTTTGAGTTACCTAACCCGTAGAAGCAAACCGGGTGTAAATATCAATAATACTTCTCAAGTAATAAAATAATGAAATGTTATACGTTTAAGCCGGACACACTGTATATACAATGCAGGTTTACATAAATAGCAAATTAGTGAATAAGAGACTTATGACTAATACTAAGACTAAGGTTAAGGCTAATCATAATAATAAATTAAATAAGTAAAAAGCATAGGTTTCATAAAAAGCATAGGCTTCATAGAGATGTCATCAAAGAAAATAGTAATAATGTTACAAGTAAAACTAGGAATATGTAAAATTATGTTATAATGGAAATTTAAGTCTAGCTGTAGATACGTTATAAGGAGACTAAGTAATGTTATATACAGTGAGAGATGGAGTGACTACAAAGAGCTAGTTCTGTTCAGTGGGCAATAATTGTTTAATAAGCGCAGATTTGAAAGAGTGTACACTCCGACTACCCCTAATATCTTGTGACAAGGAATTCCAAGAACGGGCTGTGGCTATGGTGAATGAATGAGAGTATGAGGTTGTATGATGACTAGAAATTGATAACAGAGAGTTGTGCTGCGTGCGTGTACCATGATTATGGTAGGAGGATAGAAATGTAAATCGGGGAGCCAAGTAAAGAGGTATGGAAAACTTAAGAATTTGGTATAATAAGCACAGAGAGTGGACCAAACGTCTATTTTGCAAACGAAGCCAAGACAGATGTTTGAAATATTTTGAGACATGATCGTGGAAACGAATGTTAAAGATAAAACGAACACAAGTATTATGAACACGCTGAAGTTTCTGTGACAATTCAACACTCAGATCTCCATACAAGATGTCGCAGTAGTCGAAATAAGGCATCACTAGGGTCTGTATGAGAGTTAGCTTTATTCTAGTAGGAAGGAAGTTTTTCAGTCGTTTTAGAGCATGTATGATAGAGAAAGCCTTTTTACATATATGCTTGATTTGGGAATTCCAATTCATGTTTGAGTCGAGATAGATACCTAGATTTTTTACTGTTTCTGTGTACGGGATAATAGTGTTGTTCAGTGTCACTGGTAGCAATGTAGCCTTGTTGATGGATGACACGAGTCTTTGCTGTCCTAATACAATAACTTGGGTTTTGCTTGGGTTAAGTTGTAAGTCAAATTTGTGTGCCCAGTTACCGATTGATTGTAGATCTTCGTTATGGAATGTTAAAGAGTCATTAATTGCATCCGGAGGTGAGTGAATATAGATCTGAAGGTCATCTGCGTACAGGTGGTGTTGGGAGTGTCTTATGTGACTAGATATATCATTTATGAATACGGAGAATAAGAGAGGCCCTAATACAGACCCCTGGGGAACGCCTGCCTTCACACATCGCCACGATGAAGAGCGCTTGTTATCAGTAACACATTGCTGACGACCGCGAAGGTAGGATTCCATCCATTTGATTGCAGTGTCAGACAGATACAAAGATTTCAACTTTGCAATAAGAATGTCAGTATCGACTGTGTCAAATGCACGGGAAAATTCAAGAAGGGATAATACAGTCAACTCACGTCTGTCCATGGCCTCACGAGTATCTTCAACGATTTTAAGGAGTGCAGTAGAGGTACTGTGGTAAGTCCTAAAGCCAGACTAGAGTGGATCGAGCAAGTTGTAAGTATGTAAATAGTCAGTAAGTTGTTTGTGAACAATACGTTCTAGTGCCTTAATAATAATAATAATAATAATAATAATAATAATATTTATTTTAACCATTAAGCATACAATGCAATAGGTTACGTCAGCAAGTAATTAAATAAAATCTTTCTCCAAATATTCCTGTACAGGATAAAAGTTTAGTTTATTGATAACATTCTTAACTCTGTACTTAAAATTTTTCAAGTTGTCAATACATACGTCTTAAATCTAAAGGTAATTTATTATAAAGTTTCACACCAACATATATGTAGGAATCCAGAGATTTCTGCAAGCGGAATTTTGGAGGCATAAAATCATTTCTTCGCCGTGTATAGTGTGAGTGTATATCAGAGAAAACCTCGTTTCTATGATTCACATGTACAAAAAGTAAACTTGCTAAAACAAACAAAGATGCCACAGTTAAAATTCCAAGTTCATTAAAAATGGGTTGACAGTGTTGACGAGAATCATAATTTTTCATTATTCTGACAGCTTTTTTTTGTAATAGAAAAACACTTTTGGCTCCTGCACTGTTTCCCCATAACAATATACCATAGTTCAAGTGGCAGTGGAAAAAGCAGTAATAAGCATTTAATAAAGTGTCAATAGACACACAGTGTTTTAATTTTCTCAACAGAAACAAAACTCCAGACAATTTCTTACAAATTGCTGCATTGTGCTGTTTCCAGAAAAGTTTACTGTCTAACCAGATTCCAAGGAGTTTGATGGCTTGATCTGAATTGTCGTTGTTTCTCAAAGTAAATACAATTGTTTGTGTTTTTTCCTTATTCATACATAACCCATTTGCACTAAACCAATCTGACAATAGATTTAAAGTATTAGACCAGTCAAAAGTATTTTCAAAGAAAGTTCTAAGCACGGTTGTGTCGTCTGCATAAGAAATGACTTTCCCTGGAATTGCAAGTGGCAAATCATTGGCTGCCACAATGAAAAGAAAAGGACCCAATATGGATCCTTGGGGTACCCCAGTCGGTACTTCACTAATGGTAGACAGTTCATTGTTTATTTCAACTACTTGCTTTCTGTTGCTAAGAAACGATGCAATTAATGGTAACTCTATATTTTTAACTCCATAGAACTCAAGTTTACTCAGCAGTAGGTCATGCGGTAGGCAGTCGAAAGCTTTACTTAGATCACACATACAAGCTGCCGCATTCTGTTTCTTTTCGAAAGCCTGTAATACTTCATTTACCAAACACTCAATTCCCAATGTCGTGGATCTTTTCGTCCTAAAACCAAATTGCCCATCATTTAAAATTCCATTGTCTTCAAAATATAAAACCAGTTGTTCTAAAATTATACTTTCTATTAGTTTAGAAAAAACTGGAACTAGAGACACTGGTCGGTAGTTAGAGGCTACTTGTCTATCTCCCTTTTTATAAACAGGGATAACTTTGGATATCTTCAAGGCCTCTGGAAATTTTCCTTGATCTAGACATTGATTGAGAATTAATACCAAGGGATCCAATAACCAAGGAGAACATGCATTTAGTAGATGGTTAGAAAACCCATAATAATCCTGGCTCTTTGAATTACTCATTTTCATAAGTTTACTGTGAATCTTGTCACGTGTTACACTCTTCCACCTAAAGTTGCCTGTACGGGCAACAGAGCTCTGGCAGACTGTAGCAAATATCCGTAGGGTGATTACACACTTCTTAGAAACGAAGACTTAACCTGGAAGACAGATTAAGTACAGTTGCCCAATACATTTTTAAAAATTTGATAGAGATGGCACATAACATTTTATTACCACAATTGATAATACATAATTCATAATCAAATTATGCAGAACCGGATCACTTGGTCAAGATGAATGCTATTTAGAAGCACTATTAAGTTATGAACGTCACAGTTCTTGAAACAATAATTCCCTTGATTATTAAGGGTAAATAGTATCCTCGAGATGGCTGATTCAAAGTTAGTAACCACACGAAAACTTATAAATGATGAGTTTATGTCTGAGTGATTTTCAGATCGTGTTGAATAATAATATAGACATACCTTTGTCTTGAGATATTATAATTACCAATCTTGAATGTTAAAGCTTCTGGCTTGGAGATCCTTGCGACGTCAAAAACGAGATGAGAAGATTCATTGAACCACAAGACGTACGTTGGAAATATTGAGACTATTTTCAGTCACCAAAATATCAAGCATTTAAAGCTTAAACTTGTCTTGAAGAGTTGCCTTCTTTATAAATTGAAGGGTTCGGCTGTAAAACATGGTAACCCACAAATTTTCAAAAATTGAGATAATCACATAGGAAGTTTAGGCTATCTGTTGTGAAACTACTGAACTGTTCAGTTAGTTGAATGTGTTCATCATGGATGGAGAATGCAGTAAAATATATTACTGTAACCCACATCCATTTCATGTAAAACATGGTAACCTTCAAAAGATGGCTGCTCAGTGAGTAAGGAGGGAACTTTTCTCTACGGAAAATAATAGTTTTTCCAGTGGACGTGAAGAAGAGGAAAGCATTGAGAGTGGCACTGGATACCAAGTTTCCCACTCTACATCTTCTAGGGAAGATATAGATGATCCAGATGAAATTAAGTAAAAAAAAAGGTTAGTAAAATGTACAGTGAGGGTTACCATATTTTACGTGAAATGATTATAATAGCTCCTGATGGCTTTTAAAGTTGTTTTTACATGGTATTACGATACGTGGTGGGGAAAAGCAGAGTATTTTTGCATAATACAGCTGGTAAAACACAAGAAAGTGAAAATATTCCTATTGAATGGCCAAACAAGAAGAGAAAGAGGAGAATGTCCAGGCAACCAGTAGTGAAGAAGGAACAATGACTCTGCTCTGGTGTTTTGTATAAAAAATATAGGGCTAAAAGAGATGAGGTTCCAGGTAGGGAACGTGAACCAATTGTCCATTAAAATGTTTTGATAAAATAGTGATGAAACACCTACAGTAATTTTTGCCAAGTTCTGGAAAGTAAGTTTGAATAACCTACAAAATGCATATTTATTTGTGTGTATGAAAGCTAATCCTGTTGCACGTAAATGCACCAAGAACATTAAGAGCTGAAGATCACAAACTGGGATATATTTTGTTCCACATGAAGGGCAGAGTTTGTAAGAAAGCATTTTTGTCAATTCGCAGGCTGCAAAATAGTAGAGGAAAACCAATTGTAAAAAAAAAAATTGGATGACGTCATTGCTTGTTTGGAGTGGATACCTTCTTACTATGCATCATTTTACACAAATTTAGTGGTTCAGGACAATGAAGAACAAAGTAATGGAGAATCTGAATAGAGCATTAGTAATTGGTTAGGTACATTGCGGTAATATAACATGTTGACACGTTTAGTCACTTCAAGTAAAACATGTTAAACCACATAAATTAGATTACACAAGTTTACTTTTAATTTTTTTAAGTTCTCTCTTTGCCCAATACATTTCACTTAAATATGCCATTACATTCAGAAAACATTGTATTCTTATGATGTGTGTTCATATTTGGAAGAAAACTTACTAATAAATTAGAATTTTGATTTAAAAACCTATGATATCATTATCTCAGAAGTTGTTCTGTGTGGGTTACCATGTTTTACAGCCGAACCCTTCAATTGATAGTTGAAGCCATCAAACTTGGTCGATGGATAAATAGGCATTTGCAAGCCTAGAACTCATGTCTTTATGAGTATTTAATGATAAACAATTCCAATAGAATTGTAGAATGTAGAAGACATTTTAAGAAGAATGAAGATAGGCATTTGCTAGCCTAGAACTCATGTCTTTATGAGTTTTTAATGATTGACAATTCCAACAGAATTGTAGAACGTGGAAGATATTTTAAGAGTAGTGAAGAAGAATGAAGATAGGCATTTGCAAGCCTATAACTCATGTCTTTATGAGTATTTAATGATAGACAATTCCAACAGAATTGTAGAATGTCGAAGATAATTTAAGAGTAATGAAGAAGAAGCCTTAATGGCTGTTAAAACAATGATAAAAGATTATTCAGTCTCTGATGGACGAAATTACAATTAGCATGGTTAGAGAATACAATAGGAATAAACAAGTTAAATGATATTCATATGTTTTATAAATAACACATAATAAAACCAAAGCCTAAAATTGAATTGAATGCATGACCTTCTAAGACATAATACATAACGGAACATTGCCTTCTACAGGAGTCAAATCGTTTAAAAACTCAAGAGCAGTCGTATCAGGTTGCACAATGCTACTTCCAATTTCTTTAACTGATTGGACAAAACAACAATTGAATTCATCAGCGGTTATATTAATTTTTGGCAAACTTAAACCATTATGCCTTCCAGACGCCTTATTGATTATATTCCAAGCCTTTTTACATTTGTTCCCTGCATTATTTATTATAAATTCATTGTGAGAGATTCTAGCTGCGTCTATCCTGGTCCTATATTCTTTCCTGGAAGTCAAATACATACATCTACTCTGTTCAGTTTTGTGAATTTGATTAAGTGTACGAAGCACAATCACATGATCTCGTAATGATTTCAGCTCTGTTGTGAACCAAGAGTTGGGAATTTCCTTACTTGACTGCTGACGAACCTTAACAACTATAAAACACACGTTGTAGTAATATAATAAGATGTCAAACATTGAATTAAAATTTAAAATTACATCATCATAAATTAAAACAGAATACCAATCAATTTCAGTTAAACACCTCAAGAATTTACCTATCGTGTTCTGAGATATTAGTCTAATTTCTTTTGAAATGATAGATAGATAGATATAGTTTATTTGCCAGAACAATACATTATTGTATAGCAACGTCAGAAATATTATAAAAATCAGAGTAACAAACACTTACAATCATAAAACTCAGCAACGTTATACAGAGGATTAGAAAGTAAAAAAGAATTAACCTTTCTTTTGAACATTAACAATGGCAGTGCTTTAACATGATCAGGTAGACTATTGAACAAATTTAAAGATGTTATTTCAAAAGAGTTTTGAACTTTGCTATATTTGCATTTAGCAATATAAATATTAGCACTGTTTCGTGTGGAATAACTATGTACAGAAGAACATAGTGTATAAGAATCAATATTCATCTTAACAAACAAAAGACATTTCATTACAAACAAGGAGTACATAGTCAGAATACCCAATTTAATAAATAACGGTTTGCAGTGTATCCTGGGGGATACACTACATATAAGTCTAATGGCTTTCTTCTGAAGTATGAAGATTTTGTTTGCTGAAGAATGGTTACCCCAGAGTAGAATACCATAACTCATATGGCTATTTATACACCCATAGTAAATAGTTTTCAAATAATTAAAAGATATATGATTTTTTAAAATTCTAAGCACAAAAAGTCCTCTACTTAATTGTCTAGCAACACTATCAATATGAGTTCGCCAACCCAAACAAGACTCAAGGTTTATGCCTAAAACCTTGGCAGAATTATTAGGAAAATCTAGGCCAAATGAGTTAATCTTAAAAGGTAAGTCCTCAGTTTTACTGTTATTGACACTAAGGCTGTTGTTTTTACACCAGTTTTCAATTTTACTCGACAGTTCAACAATTTTTGGATATAAGTAGGAGTTGTCCTTAAGAGAAATAATAACTGCCAAATCATCAGCATAAAGGTAGGTCTTTAGGCATCTATCTTGAATATTGTATGGGAGATCATTAATGTATATAATAAAAAACAAAGGTCCAAGTATGGAGCCTTCTGGGACACCATGTTTCACCAATTTAAATTGAGAAAATTCGCCATTAGCATAAACAGACTGATATCTATCTGACAGATACGAGCTAACCAGTTTCAAACTATCATCCTTAAAACCATAGAATTTAAGTTTTTTGAGCAGAGTGTCATGAGAAATGGTGTCAAAAGCTTTTGTTAGGTCAAAAAGTCTACTATGTACAGTGTCACCTCTTTCAAGGCTATTATAACATGTAGTCAGGAAAGAGACAACGGCATCAACAGTACTATGCTTGTGCCTAAATCCAAATTGGCTATTGGAGAAAAGTGAATTATCTTCAAAACATTTTGTAATCTGCTTACTTAATAGAATTTCAAACACCTTAGAGATAATTGGTAAAATACTAACCGGTCTGTAGTTTGCAAGTTCATGTTTATCACCTTTTTTATGTATGGGTATAACTTTAGCATATTTTTAAAAATCAGGAAAAACACCAGTATCTAAACAGAGATTAAAAATGTATGTTAAAGGCTCGGCGATATGTGAGGAAGCAGTTTTAAGAATTCTTGCATTAAGACTAAAAACATCAAGACAAGCACTATTATTTTTTTTTTTAGTGTATCTTAATGGTGTATCATGTTATTTAAGTTTCTATCATTTAATACTATTGTGTAACTAAATTATTTTTGTACCATTTAATTTCTTTCGTATCATTTGTGTGTCATTTAATGTATTCTAAATAATTTAATGTGTTATGTAATGTCATTTAACGTATTTTATGTTATTTATTATGCCATAATGTAACAACTAATGTAGCCTACTTTTAGTTCCTGGTGAAGTGGAAGAAAAACCTTACGGTCTTAACTTCTCCAGGTTAAATAAACTATTATTATTATTATTATTATTATTATTATTATTTAGCGCCAAAATAGTAGAGTGGACATCTTCCACTGTCAAATTACGAAATTTGAAGTTACAATCTACTTTGGGAAGGTTATTCAGGAATAAGATAACTTCATTATTACTATCAGGTAGAGTGCTCACGATCTCCTGAACCTTATCAATAAAAAATGAATTGAAACTATCAGCATTCAAATCAGAAGGAATATTGTTGCTTTTAGAACTGCTATTAATAAAAGTAGAAGCCACAGACCAAATACACTTTGATTTGTTCCTACTGTTTTCTATTAAAGAGGAATAATATTTCCTTTTAGTACATTTAATCAGAGCTATAAACTTCTTCTTAGTTTCAGTATATTTAGTTTTTAGTTCGGCAAAACCAAAATAAACATACATGTCATAGAGATACATTCAAGTTTTAAGTTCTTAAGTTCAGTAGTATACCATTTCTTACTAGATTTCTTAGTAGATTTCTTAGTAGACTGATATGTTAAAGGTAAATATATTTCGACTAGCTCCAAAAATGTATTAAAAAAATAATTTACCTTGTCACTAAAATTAGCTATGCTGTATAATTCAATCCAATTTATGTGAATCAATTTGCACTTAAAATTATACAGATTAAAATCATTGATAGGGCGCATAAGATTGAGTTTATTTACTTTATCACTATTAGAAACACCGGTATTGTTAAAATGAAATAATATCGCATCATGATCTGATGGAACAGTAGGATATACATTAGCCATGTAATTATCACTATTAATTGAAGTTATAATATTGTCAAGGCAAGATCCTGGAGAACTACCTGGCCTGGTGGCCTGATTAATAGTCAATCGCAAACCAAAACTATCTAGTATATTGATGAAATCCTTAACGAAGTTTGAGTTATCAAAAAAATCCAAATTAAAATCACCTGCTTAAACAATGTTAAAATTAATACGAGATTTATACGCTAAGCTCAGAAAGTCATAAAGTCTTCTGAAAAATCCTCAATAGTGGGCCTTCTATTGTCAGGAGTTTTATAAAGAGACACACACAATAAGTTGAGAGTGTCAATAGAACTCGTGCAGATTTCAAATACAGATTCACAAGCTAAGTTAGATACGTCAATACTGCTAACTCCAGTAAGCACATCTTTGATAAAGATAGCTGTGCCCCCGTGTTCAGTGTTAGACCTGCAATAAAAATCTGATAGATAAAATCCCGGAATTTTAATAAGATTAATTTCTTCGTATTTCAGCCAATGCTCCACAATGCATAGGACATCCACTTGTATCTCATCTAGAATAATAGAAATGCAATCAATTTTATTTGACAAACATTGCACATTCCAATATAGGACTTTAGTTCCATTAAGTAACACTTTAGTCATAGGAGCATTGAGTGTTTCATAATGATCTAGGTGGCTTGGGCTGGAGGCATTTTCTTTTGAAAAAACTTTGTAACTAATGTACCCTGCGGCCAAATCTCAGTGTCCATTGCTAGATCTATATTACTGTCATTAATGATAACCTTAAAGGATGCGTATGCACCAGGATATTTGGACTTTAGCATCTCACAGGTCGCCTCAAGAAAACTTTCCTTAACAAACGTCTCTAGTTGCGCCACTGTCGTGGTTGGTGCAAGTCTTGTAACAAATAAATAGCCTTTCTTGGGTACCGTTGACAGACCAGAATCTATATTAACAGTCTTTTTGCCAACTATCGGTTGTTTATTCTGTCTAAATTTTTTCTTGTTTTTCTTTACGACATCCGTCCACTTAATTTCTTGTACTTGAGAGTCGCTAGTGGGCCCATCTTGTTTACATTCTCCCGATGCGGAATCCTCCACCCTAACCATGCTACCGTCAATTTGGGCATTTTCTTTGTTACCTTTTTCACCAGAAACTAACATCACATTTTCACTAACACTTCTATTAGGTTCTTCATTGAAATTCACTTCCTTATTATCCAGGTCTGAAGTAGGTAGTTTTGATGTTTGGACACGGTGATTTTGAGTATTTAACTGTTCCGTAAGTATTTTAACTCTTTCACGAAGTTCCCAAATTATAAGATCCTTTTGGTGGATAATGTAATTTATAATACGAATGTCAATTTTGTTTTCAGAATCAGCTATTTCACTTATGGCTTCGTAAAAATTTGTTTCCAGGTCATCAGAACATGCGCGCTTAGTTTCACATTCACAGCACTGTACAGTATTATCATCCAAAATTTTAATATTGCTTAGCTTAGCAAAACTATTATGGTAAGAATTCTCACAAATGCAGCATTTTAAACCAGTCACTAATTTAGCTTTGCATCTCTTGCAGCATTTATCATTTGTCGATCCACCCACCATACTTGAAATAGGTTAGGTTATGTTGCTTGAACGAGCGAGAGACAGACACGTCCGCACAATCTTCATCCTTATCAGGGGTGCATTAAACCAAACGGCCTGATGATCAGATAAAACTGGATCCAGTACACCATAAGTAAATTCGGAAGTGTGAAAATTTGTAAAAATATTGTCCAAACATGCATTAAGACGAGTTGGAATATTATTTACAATTAAAAGGCCATATTGTGTTAGAGTATTAGATAAAATGTCAACACAAAAAGACTGAATGTTTACATCAATGTTAAAATCTCCACACAAAATTATCTTTGTTTTATTATTACTGAGAGTAATATGAAGAACATCAATTAACCTTTCAATAAATATGTTAAAATCACCACTCGGTATACGATAGCAGGACACTATTATTACATTTACGTGATCAAGTTTAACTGCAGAAAATTCTGAGTGAAGCTCCACAGATAGATCATTAACCTTATTGATGGATTGTCCAGACAGATTGTTGGCTAAATAAATACAAACACCACCATGTAAGTTCACTTTGCGACAAAAATAACTTGCTATATGAAAATTATTAAAGTTGTAAAATTGGACTTCGTCCTCGAGCAGCTAATGCTTGCTTAGAGTTAAAATGTTATAATTACTTGTGGTTAAAAATGCCTCGAATTCATTAATTTTATTCCTCAAGGATTGAACATTGATGCTCAAGATGCTTAATTCTGATTCAGATTTTTCCTTGACGGGAGGATTATGTCATTCAGATGATTTGTCTGTCATATTAGAATTGAAAATCTGTTCTGTCTTAAATTTGCCGTAAAATTCAGTAACAAGACTACCTTCTGGCCAGTGCTTTTCATTCAATATTTCTTTGAAATTTTCTTCGTCAGTTTCAATATGAAAAGATGCGTATGTATTATGTTTAGTTTTCAGTTTGGTAATTTTGGTATACACTAAACTGTTACTATTTAGATACTCAGTCAATTCAGGTTCCGTAACATCTGGAGCTAACCTGCTAACAAACACTGCTTTCTTCTTTGGCTGTTTAGGAACAACTTTAAGTTGATTGATTGAATTTGTTCCACATAATACAGGTTTTGATGGTGGTGTACTTAATTTCCTTTTCACCACATCAGTCCATTTTGGTTCACTATTCTCTTTTTGTTGCGAATTTTTGTCACTACTACGCATCTCAAATTGCGTAGCCTGTAGGCCTACTATTTTATTTTATTTATCCACATTACGAGGCATCTCGACACTTCCACTAATTACGGTATTTTCTGAAATGCTATTGCTTTTTGTGCAGAGGCGATCGGTATCCATAACTAATTGCTCATTGGTACGCATATGTTTATCACTGTTCCATTGTTCAAGATTCTTCGTTAAGAATGTCACAATGATAAAGTAGGTAAAATACTAATAGGTCTGTAGTCTGTAGGAGTGCTTGGCCGATTTACTTTAGCAATAGGTCGAACGAGTGCATGTTTCCATTGTTGAGGAAATGTGGATGTAACAAGTGAAGCGTTAAATATGTGAGTTATGGTCGGAAGGATGATATCTATGATTCTGTTTAGCATTCTTATACTTATTGTGTCAATGCCCTGTGAATTAGTTTTTACCCGTTGAAGAGCTTTCTTTACTTGCATGGGAGATACGTGAGAGAAATAGAATTTTTCACGATCTGGTGTAGGTAAGGTTGTCAGTTCAGCAATAGCTTGTCCTTTAGTTGCATTGTCTAAAGTTCTGATAGGCACTGACGTAAAATGCTCGTTCAGTTCGTTGAGAGATAAATTGTCAAAAGAACAGTCAGTTTTTTGTTTACATAGTCCCTTTGTACGTAAGTTTTTCCATACGTCACAAGTCGTCATAGTTGGCACAGCAAGTTTGTGTCCATGTTGTATTTTAGCATTACGTATCATTTGGGTCGTCTTATTTCTGAAACGCTTATAGTGTTGCCAGTTTTCATCACATTTATTCTGTTTATATTTACGATATGCCGCGTCTCTCCTTGTCATATATTCACGTATTTCTTCAGTCATCCATGGTGCAGGGGGACGGGTTACTCGTTTAGTCTGTAACGGTGCGTGGTAGTCATATAGCTGTATTATCAGGTCATTGAGAGCTTGTACTTTTTCGTCAACAGTGCGCAGATTCCAAATGGAGTGCAAAGGCAGTTGCAGGGCGTCTTAATTGTCTTTTTTTTTATTCTCATATCATAAATGCAATAAAAACTGATTAAACAACACCATACTGGCACTTTGTTACATCAGTTAACCTTATTTTATTAAGTCTGACTTCATAAAGCTCTACTTATTCTACATACTAAAATCTAACTCAATAATATGAAAAATCACGCGTGTAACGACAGCTATTTGCTCTCTGGTTGAAAACGTAGATGCTAATATATTTGAGTGTTGAGTTCTGCACAAGTTCCAAAAACCCAGGAAGAATGAGGCCGTAGATCAGAACCATTAAAGGAAGAGAACTCAATCACAAAAGAGGGTGGAGGACAGGATAACATAGCGAGCCCCAAAACAAACTCCAAATACTTAATAACAATTTTTAATACAATTCAGAATCTCAAGGCTCACACAACTTGAATATAATAATATTGGTTTAAGAGAAAACCGTCAACTATCAAAATATATATAAATAGAACGATTAGCACAGCCCAACTCTAGACTTGAACTACCTCACCTATTACATAACAATGCCCACATACTAAAGTATGAGTAACCTATACCTATTTCCTTTCTTCCGATGAATATTATTAGATAAATTATCTTCTCCAAGAAGACCACAGCATAGGATTAATTCCAGTTAACTACCCCACCCTAACATGAAACGTTAAACAATAATTCCAATATATATATATTTTTTTTAACTTGAGCAGTGAATTTTTACTCAAAAGAAATCTAAATATCAGGGAGTACCATCATCTAGCAACCAGGCCCCAAGGTACTAAGCTAATACAAGTCCGCTGACTTCTTAAATTAACTAATTTGAAAGACCACAGTGGAATAAATTCAAAATAATATATTTCAAATAGAAATGTTTACTGAAGAAGTCAAATTTGGTTTATTACACAGACTAATATAAGTTATTTAGAAATATATCCTCAAAACTTCAAGATAATTGAGAGGTAAGTTTACTTAATATATATATATCAAATTTCAGAATACTGCTCCAGCTAGCAACTAACCTGAATGCATAGCCATAGAAATATTCAAAGAATACAAGTCCGTTGACTTCATAAATTAACTAATTTGAAAAGCCACAGTGGTATAAATTCAAAATATTATATTTCAAATAGAAATGTTTACTGAAGAAGTCAAATTTGGTTTATTACACAGACTAATATAAGTTGTTTAAAAATACACCCTCAAAACTTCAAGATAATTGAGAGGTAAGTTTACTTAATATATATATATCAAATTTCAGAATGCTGCTATAACTAGCTACTAACCTGAATGCATAAGTTAATAGCAAGAATACTAGCCACTTTCAATTAACTGACTTGAAAAGGGACAGAAAATTTATTTTGAAAATACTATATTTCAACATAAGAGCTTCATAAAAATATTATATATGTTTGCTTGGTTACACACGACTAGGAATTATTGAAAATAATTCTCAAACCTATCAAAGTATATCAGGTTATATTCCCCTTAATATATATAAGAATTCCAAAATCCTGCTTCACATGGTAAGCTAACCAAAGCTGAATTATTATAAGAATGCTAGCCACTTTTAATTAACTAACTTGAAAAGGGACAGAAAATTTATTTTGAAAATACTATATTTCAACATAAGAGCTTCATAAAAATATTATATATGTTTGCTTGGTTACACACGACTAGGAATTATTAAAAATAATTCTCAAACCTATCAAAGTATATCAGGTTATATTCCCCTTAATATATATAAGAATTCCAAAATCCTGCTTCACATGGTAAGCTAACCAAAGAGCTGAATTATTATAAGACTACTAGCCACCTTTAATTAACTGGCTCCAAAAGGTATAAAAAATAACTTCAAATAATATATTAGCAACTAACCTGAATATACCCGTTACTATCAGAATGCTTTTTAGCTGACTGGCATGAAAGTTTACTATAGTACAACTTTAAATACTATAGATGCCAAACTCAGTTGAATGTACAAGTTACTATAGAATGCTGGTGACTTGCAACCAACAGACATAAGAAAGAAATGCTGTTATAAGGCTCCAGAAAAAATGTAAATATCTCCTTTTTTTTTTAACAGAAAGGGATTTGCTTGAATACTGAATTCCCTAAAGTGGGAGGATAGCTACGCAGTTAGCCCAACAGTCTAGAAAAATCCCAAGAAAATTCTTACATAAATGTAAACTGACTAATTAATCCACCAACCCACAAGAGTCCACTGGATAAATAATTCTCTGACCTGCACAAAACAACCAGGCATCCCACTACAGCCTGACCAAAAAAGGTATTCTAATAATAGATAATCCAAGGGAATCTTTTCATAATCGCAAACAATGAATATGAGGGAAATTAATAAAAAAAAAACAAGCTCTAATTAAAGTTTAAGGGGATTTCTGAGTTTTTTTTTTTTTTTAAACGTAACATATATCAAGAAATATGGGCACTAGCAACCTACTACCTGGAACAGTAGCCACAGCAAAGATTTCTAATGTAAGGTAAGCTTCATTAAATATGATAACATTGGAACTCTTCCAATATAACCTAATCCAAAAGGTGGCAAATGCAATTATATATTAGGCCTACAAAATGTAATATTCTCGTAGTAACATGACTTCAGGGCAATAGCTAAAGGGAGAAGGCTACCCACACTTTGCAATTCATACGCAAAATTCTCATGGACTATCTGCCATGCAAATTGAAATCACCCATATAAAAAAACTAAGTAAAGGTTTCCAAAACTGTACCTAACGTTTTCAAGAATGAACACCCATTAAGTTAACGTCAAGTACAATATATATTTTTACACAAGATATTGCCAGCTAATTAGAAATGAAGGGAATCAAGCAGCATAGATTTCTTTCTTCCGAAAGCGAAAGTATTTTCTCAATGTGACCATTTATTCTCTTGAAAATAGAATTTAAAATGGCGTCCAAGTGACGTCATATAAGCTGATTTGGCTATGGCCAAACAATTGGCAACACATCCTCAATGAGTAATATTAATGCCTTCATATCCTGCTACAAGATAAATATATGTGTAGTTAAAGAAACACCAAGTAATTTCCTATACGGCTTCATTTCCTACGTGTAGAATATTATGACAAATCTCGGCGTCAGAGAATCTTGTTTTGAAAGAAAGGTTCTGGTATCATTTGAAGTAATTGAAAGCATATCATGATCACTTTAGCCAGAAGGGCTATACACCTAATTTTCAGCAACTTCAAATTTATGTAGCGTAGAAGGAACACTCACCCAAAATATGCCGCATCCTGAGGGCGAACTCCGAACACCTTGAACAACTCGCTCAGACTGCTCACTGCATGAACTCAGTGACTGACAACTGCACCGTCCAGAGTGCAGCACAGAGCAGCAGGCTACCAAACAAATGCGACGCGGAGAGCGAACATGAGGCGGATTATTCAAAATTCGCCTCAATCTCCTCCCTCGCCAGAAATGTTTGAAAACCTTAAGCATCTCAAAATCATTTAATACATGATACCAAACCAAACAAGAATCTCCTATCCGAGACTACCATAGAATCAGTTTAAGACCTTATGCTAAGAACCTAACCTGTTAATGCTACTTAAGATGATAGAACATGCATTCATAATATCAAAAGCTTAAACATCTCTAACTGTCCAAAACTTGCTGTGTCCATTAAACCCTGATTATTATACACACTCACTTTTGTTCTTTTGATTAGAAAAGTTTTTTCTTGATTTAGTCCCTGAAAATGAAAACATATATGATTCATGTTGCACTCAGTATACCTAGTGTCTTGTTTTGTCGAAATCTTACCCATGTAGAAGTAGTCACTATACCTAAATTTGACCCTTTCTTCTTTTTTTTATATCAATGAAATAATTTTCAGATGAGTTTTTGATCACCTCAAACATACTGGAACATGGTCAATAATTTATCATAATCATAATAACACTTTAGTAAAAAAAAACTATAGGATTGTAGTAGTCTGAGATAAGCACAGCCATGGTCCATCTATGGCTACGACGATATCACAAACTCAGTCGAAGACATGACGAAGAACTGATATAGATGCGGACGTAGAGTAGCTCAAGTTCGCTGACTGCTGAATTAATGTATGAAGACGAGGCTCCGGCCACCATTTCTGAAGACAAATATCAAACTGGGGTAGCTTTCCCCATGAGCGACGCACAACAATGCTCAAGGTATGCCGCGGACATACCCACAGAGCACAGCAGGAGCACAGACCACATCCAATGCGAAGTGAGCAGCAGTCCAAGCTCACAATCCAGGAGTATAGCAGTTGCACATGGAACAAAGTGTTACTAGATTAGAGTGGAGAAGTCACCAGGAGAAGGAGAACTAGTACACTTCCCCCCCATGTGTTTAATTTCAGGATCCCAATAAGTCTTTGTTTTAAAGTGGCCACTAATAAAGGAGCATCCATGATAAATATTCGTTGAATTTTTTTGTCCATAGCATTATATAATTTGCTTATAATTTCTTATTCACTTTTCAGCGACACCATAGCAATAAATTCCGTTAAGTCCAATTATGCTGTGTAATAACAATTAATCACTCCATTGATATTTTGACGTGTAGAGAATGAAGTCTACAAGAATCTCTTGAGTTTTCTTTCTTGAGTTGATTAACTTTGAAGAGTTTTGGAAAAGTCTGTTTTTTTTTTTTTTGGCTTATATTTGCTTGATTTCTTGTTGAAGAATCTCAAACTTTTGTAATTGTTGAGGCATTTTTTTTTAAGAGATTTGAAGGGGCCTCATAAATATGTAATACTTTGGAATCTGAGCCTTCCAATTTACTTGAGCCTGTTTTTTTATCAAGAGAAGGGAAGTCCACCACGGGATACGGCAAGAAAGGTGAGCATCCCATCTACGCTATAACTTTTACCCAACTTAGTAAATAATAAGTTGCTGAAGAACAAATAACACTACATCTTTAAAATTAACATGATACCAGAAACTTTACCAGAAATTTCTCTACAAATTCACATAAAATAATTAACATCTCTGACCTATAACTTACAAACACTAATGTTCAATACAATAACTGTATACACAACTCAAACAGAATTTAGCATTTTACAGGTTTCATTTGGGAAGAATGACATCTGCTCTTACTTGAATCTTCAATATTTTCCAATAAGAAGGACACTTACAACTTGAGTGAATTGAATGTGCTTCACAATGGAGTGTCCTTAATAATACCATAAATATAGACAAAACTTTACTTAATGGGTGTATTCTAACCTAACTTTAGAAAAAAATCAGACAAGTAATTTGCGTATATAGCTTCATAAGAAAAGAACTGCGAAATAGCAAATAACTATACGTCGAGAGCTTGAATATAAATTCAGGGCAAAACTAATAGATGCAAGGCATCTAAACCTCCGCCACCCCCAAGAAAGAAATGCTACCAGTGTAACGACAGCTATTTGCTCTCTGGTTGAAAACGTAGATGCTAATATATTTGAGTGTTGAGTTCTGCACAAGTTCCAAAAACCCAGGAAGAATGAGGCCGTAGATCAGAACCATTAAAGGAAGAGAACTCAATCACAAAAGAGGGTGGAGGACAGGATAACATAGCGAGCCCCAAAACAAACTCCAAATACTTAATAACAATTTTTAATACAATTCAGAATCTCAAGGCTCACACAACTTGAATATAATAATATTGGTTTAAGAGAAAACCGTCAACTATCAAAATATATATAAATAGAACGATTAGCACAGCCCAACTCTAGACTTGAACTACCTCACCTATTACATAACAATGCCCACATACTAAAGTATGAGTAACCTATACCTATTTCCTTTCTTCCGATGAATATTATTAGATAAATTATCTTCTCCAAGAAGACCACAGCATAGGATTAATTCCAGTTAACTACCCCACCCTAACATGAAACGTTAAACAATAATTCCAATATATATATATTTTTTTTTAACTTGAGCAGTGAATTTTTACTCAAAAGAAATCTAAATATCAGGGAGTACCATCATCTAGCAACCAGGCCCCAAGGTACTAAGCTAATACAAGTCCGCTGACTTCTTAAATTAACTAATTTGAAAGACCACAGTGGAATAAATTCAAAATAATATATTTCAAATAGAAATGTTTACTGAAGAAGTCAAATTTGGTTTATTACACAGACTAATATAAGTTATTTAGAAATATATCCTCAAAACTTCAAGATAATTGAGAGGTAAGTTTACTTAACATATATATATATATCAAATTTCAGAATACTGCTCCAGCTAGCAACTAACCTGAATGCATAGCCATAGAAATATATAAAGAATACAAGTCCGTTGACTTCATAAATTAACTAATTTGAAAAGCCACAGTGGTATAAATTCAAAATATTATATTTCAAATAGAAATGTTTACTGAAGAAGTCAAATTTGGTTTATTACACAGACTAATATAAGTTGTTTAAAAATACACCCTCAAAACTTCAAGATAATTGAGAGGTAAGTTTACTTAATATATATATATCAAATTTCAGAATGCTGCTATAACTAGCTACTAACCTGAATGCATAAGTTAATAGCAAGAATACTAGCCACTTTCAATTAACTGACTTGAAAAGGGACAGAAAATTTATTTTGAAAATACTATATTTCAACATAAGAGCTTCATAAAAATATTATATATGTTTGCTTGGTTACACACGACTAGGAATTATTGAAAATAATTCTCAAACCTATCAAAGTATATCAGGTTATATTCCCCTTAATATATATAAGAATTCCAAAATCCTGCTTCACATGGTAAGCTAACCAAAGCTGAATTATTATAAGAATGCTAGCCACTTTTAATTAACTAACTTGAAAAGGGACAGAAAATTTATTTTGAAAATACTATATTTCAACATAAGAGCTTCATAAAAATATTATATATGTTTGCTTGGTTACACACGACTAGGAATTATTAAAAATAATTCTCAAACCTATCAAAGTATATCAGGTTATATTCCCCTTAATATATATAAGAATTCCAAAATCCTGCTTCACATGGTAAGCTAACCAAAGAGCTGAATTATTATAAGACTACTAGCCACCTTTAATTAACTGGCTCCAAAAGGTATAAAAAATAACTTCAAATAATATATTAGCAACTAACCTGAATATACCCGTTACTATCAGAATGCTTTTTAGCTGACTGGCATGAAAGTTTACTATAGTACAACTTTAAATACTATAGATGCCAAACTCAGTTGAATGTACAAGTTACTATAGAATGCTGGTGACTTGCAACCAACAGACATAAGAAAGAAATGCTGTTATAAGGCTCCAGAAAAAATGTAAATATCTCCTTTTTTTTTTAACAGAAAGGGATTTGCTTGAATACTGAATTCCCTAAAGTGGGAGGATAGCTACGCAGTTAGCCCAACAGTCTAGAAAAATCCCAAGAAAATTCTTACATAAATGTAAACTGACTAATTAATCCACCAACCCACAAGAGTCCACTGGATAAATAATTCTCTGACCTGCACAAAACAACCAGGCATCCCACTACAGCCTGACCAAAAAAGGTATTCTAATAATAGATAATCCAAGGGAATCTTTTCATAATCGCAAACAATGAATATGAGGGAAATTAATAAAAAAAAAAACAAGCTCTAATTAAAGTTTAAGGGGATTTCTGAGTTTTTTTTTTTTTTAAACGTAACATATATCAAGAAATATGGGCACTAGCAACCTACTACCTGGAACAGTAGCCACAGCAAAAATTTCTAATGTAAGTTAAGCTTCATTAAATATGATAACATTGGAACTCTTCCAATATAACCTAATCCAAAAGGTGGCAAATGCAATTATATATTAGGCCTACAAAATGTAATATTCTCATAGTAACATGACTTCAGGGCAATAGCTAAAGGGAGAAGGCTACCCACACTTTGCAATTCATACGCAAAATTCTCATGGACTATCTGCCATGCAAATTGAAATCACCCATATAAAAAAACTAAGTAAAGGTTTCCAAAACTGTACCTAACGTTTTCAAGAATGAACACCCATTAAGTTAACGTCAAGTGCAATATATATTTTTACACAAGATATAGCCAGCTAATTAGAAATGAAGGGAATCAAGCAGCATAGATTTCTTTCTTCCGAAAGCGGAAGTATTTTCTCAATGTGACCATTTATTCTCTTGAAAATAGAATTTAAAATGGCGTCCAAGTGACGTCATATAAGCTGATTTGGCTATGGCCAAACAATTGGCAACACATCCTCAATGAGTAATATTAATGCCTTCATATCCTGCTACAAGATAAATATATGTGTAGTTAAAGAAACACCAAGTAATTTCCTATACGGCTTCATTTCCTACGTGTAGAATATTATGACAAATCTCGGCGTCAGAGAATCTTGTTTTGAAAGAAAGGTTCTGGTATCATTTGAAGTAATTGAAAGCATATCATGATCACTTTAGCCAGAAGGGCTATACACCTAATTTTCAGCAACTTCAAATTTGTATAGCGTAGAAGGAACACTCTCCCAAAATATGCCGCATCCTGAGGGCGAACTCCGAACACCTTGAACAACTCGCTCAGACTGCTCACTGCATGAACTCAGTGACTGACAACTGCACCGTCCAGAGTGCAGCACAGAGCAGCAGGCTACCAAACAAATGCGACGCGGAGAGCGAACATGAGGCGGATTATTCAAAATTCGCCTCACCGTAAGAATTGAATTATCCAATCGCGTTTAAGATTTTTCAGATTTTATGTAAAGCAAAGCCATCTGAGTACGTATTTCGCTGTCTTTCTTTATACGTAGGCCTACGTATAAAAATACAGACGGCGCTGTGAATTGTAAACAAAGAATTCAATTCATCCAGTCATATTGTGCAACGTGTAAGTAATATAAGCTGATCAATAGTTTCTTTACAATATTCTGGGTATATATTAGCTTGGACATTGTTCAGAAATAAGACGGGTAGGCTATGGGTATGCATTTATTTCGATGTTAATTATTGTTTTAGAGAAATTCAAAATAGCTTAGGAAGCTTCGGGCCGATATGAAATGTCACCAGAGAGAAATACCGATGAAAGATAGGCGATTGATATTTCCAAAATTGTGTCTTCTTGAAACGAAATCTCTTTTTAAATTCATTGTCACTGTAGAATTTGAATAGATTCATCATGTCTCGCAAATAACGCTTTGGGGAGCGAGTTTATTCTAATACCTCGCCATGATCCCCAAAATCACTGTCCATGGTTCTGGCTTAAACTTGACTTGATAAAGTACGACTTATTTCGAAAAATAAGTCGTACTTTAGTGACTATGAATAGCAATAAGCTCGACTTTGTCAAGTCTGACTTTATAAAGTAAATACGTCATAAGTCCGACTTGTTTGTGTCAGAAACTCAACTTAAGACAAGATTAAAGTTAGACTTGGATAGCCTATAAGTACAACTTATTGCGAATATGAATACCGGCCTAAATGTGATAGCAAAGTGGTTAGAATTGTTCCTAATGATTATTATTATTATTCAATTATTCGTAATCAAGTCAAAGGAATATTATCTATTTTATTAGTTTCTCTTAATGTTATTAAAACTAATTTAATGCCTTTCTCTTTAGGTCTAATTGCTTCTGGATTAAAACAATTAAATTCACTCGAACTTCTAAAATTAATAATCCTTAACTCAGATTGTGGGATAGAAAGTTAATACATGTAAACTCGTCTATTTTCCACTAAACTTATCATTAATTTGCTTGAATAGGTGTGTTTAATGCCTGAAGGCTTGAACCTTTTTTCTTCTTTTCTTCGTTTTTTTCTGGAGGGGGGGTGGCGTTATAATTTACTCTCTCTCTCTCTCTCTCTCTCTCTTTCGTAGTTTTACCTCTCCCTTGTAGGGACCTTTATGCGGCCCGCGCCGCCCGGGCCTTACCGGGCCGCGACCTGTCGGGAGAGGAATGAACTATTTATCACAACACAGACAAACATACTTTTTTGACCAGACAAGGACATGGAGGGCCTCCCCGGATGAGTGATCAGCCCAATGCCGGGGCCACCTCCGAGACAACACGAACACATAGGACGATACACATCATTCACACACACATTCACTCAGAACAAGGCGAGGATGGGGATGAAGATGATAACGACGGCCAGATGATATCCGGGGACCACAGGGGCCTAAAGTTACCTGACATTTGTCTCACAGGTGAGGGAAAACCCCGGAAAAAACCTCACCTAGGTAACTTGTCCCGACCAGGAATCGAACCCGGGCCCGCTGCGTGAGAGGATTGGACGCATCCCCTGAGCCACAGCGGTGGACGTTATAATTTACATTAGTAAATAATTTATATTGTAATTTGTAGCAATAAATGTATTATTAAGTGCTAGTATGGTACGGTACTTTATGAGATTGTGTGGGGGACGGGAAAATGTATGTCCGTCCGTCCGTCTGTCCGTGTGACTGTACGCGCGATAACTCAAATACGCTTAATCGGATTTTAATGAAACTTGGTATTCGTATTTATAATGTTCATGGGAAGAACCCAATTGATATTGGATCAAATCGGTACGGTACCGGAATAAAACCCAATGAAGTGTCTATTTTAAAGGCGCCATAACTCGGCGCCTCGTTTTTTCAAACTCTTTCCTCGATCCGTATGCACCGCTTACGGAACTGGTATCGCAATATACTATTGTGGATTGTGTTCATTAGTTTAAGTTTAAAATGCCCAATTCACTAGTGTACAGGATACCCGTCTCACCAAAAATAGAGGGGGGGAGGGAGAGGGAGAGGGAGAGGGAGAGGGAGAGGGAGAGGGAGAGGGAGAGGGAGAGGGAGAGGGAGAGGGAGAGGGAGAGGGAGAGGGAGAGGGAGAGGGAGAGGGAGAGGGAGAGGGAGAGGGAGAGGGAGAGGGAGAGGGAGAGGGAGAGGGAGAGGGAGAGGGAGAGGGAGAGGGAGAGGGAGAGGGAGAGGGAGAGGGAGAGGGAGAGGGAGAGGGAGAGAGAGAGAGATAGAAGAAAATAACATTCCACAACACAAATTTTTAAATAAACTCTCCCAAAACATCTTTTATTACCAGTCATAATCTCGAAAAAATAAAAATAAATGAAATAAAATCTTAATTAGTTCTGTACCCCACTTGAAACAAGCTGGGAGCAATTTATTACAAACTCTTCTGTTTAACGTTCAGCTTATTTAAAATCATGTTGGGATGTACCGTTGAGCTCGATCAATAAAATAATTACTTAATACCTAGGCCTAATAATTCTCAATTTTTCCTAGCCCGTTTGGTTACATGGAACTATCAGTGCATCTGTAATTTAAAAATATTTGTTTTATGATCTAATGTGTTTTATAATATGTTGCAAGATTACCTACATTAAGTGCTTTCTATAAATCTACCTTTCTTAATGGGGGTCCGCCGTATCGTAGTGGTTGAAGCGCTGAGCTACAAACTACAAGGTCGCGGGTTCGATGAGGTCGTTGGTGTTTTTCAATTGGCCAAATCCTTCTGGTAGCACTATGGCCCTGGGGTTGACTCAGCCTATAACATAAATGAGTACCAGGAGCAATCCTGGGAGTAAAGGCGGCCGGTGCGTAAGGCTGACAACCTTACCACCTTCACGTGCCGAATGTCCAAAATCTGGGAGCCTGAACCTCCTGGACCCCTCTGGGCCTCCATGGCCTGTAAAGGGATCTCTTTACTTCTCTTTTACTTTTCTTAATTGCCGTATTACAACTCTATACTCCATTCTATTCATCAAGGTATAATATTTCTGATATCTACACGTTGTATACCGGCAATGTTACACATTTAAAACTATATAATTAGGAAGAGATATCAAAATATGTTAGCGTTGGTATGCGGAGTGAATAATAATGTAATCAGAATATATTATAATATATTTATTAATGATCATCTTCATTACACATTATTTCCACCCTGTAACTTCATGAAGCTGTGTTGTGACAATCATGACTCATGTTACCAAAGAAGGTAATGTAAAAGTATTTTACATAAGGAGGGAATCAAATTTTGAGTTATATACATAGCAATACATATGCGATAACTATGATGATAATGATGGTAGTAATAATATAGCAGAGTTTAATGATTACAATCACTTGTAGGTTGCGCGGTTACACCATAGATTAGAAGGGGTTCCGTGGTGAATTTAAGCAGTTCAATACAAGGAGAATATGTCCCACCTGTTGAAGAGGGCTATATACTGCAGCTATGAAGGAGAGTGACGTCATCGCATAATCTCTTCTTTGTTACCGATATCTGCATGAATCTATTCCTGTAATATGAAGGTCCTTTGTTAACGCTTTGATTCAAATGCAATAAATCAAGTGGCAGAGCTTTAGTAGAATGTAGCTAAAGTTAAAAAAAAAAAGCCTACGCGGAACGATGCTGCCCTTGCTGCCAGCAATCACAGCTTTGTTCCGCGCAGGTTTCTTTCTAACTTGTAGGACTATAGTTTCGTTCTTTTTACTTCCTCTGCCCGTACCATAGGTACTATAGGTAGAGGAAGTATTGTTTTCGACCCTAAAATTCGAAATTGAGTTTTTAGCATATATACACGTTTCATGGCCCCTGAATCCAAAAATACTATTTTTGGAAACATGTCTGTGTGTGTCTGTGTGTCTGTGTGTGTGTCTGTCTGTGTGGAAGTTTGTGAACAGGCTAGCTCCGAAACGGAGAATCGTATGAAAACAAAATTTCATATTTGGGTCAGGTACCTTCTGAAGATGTGATTCGAAGATTGGCGACAAATTTATCTTATTTTTAAGGGGACTTTACATGAAGAAATTTTTGTTTTTCGCGATTTTCTCGAAAACGGCTCTAACGATTTTCTTTAAAATTTGCACATGTGTTTCATTTACTGAGAGCTAAAACTTTTATTTGAAACTTTTTTCGAAAAAAATTATCTGAGGGTAGTTACAAGCCACCCACTGTTCACCCACTGTTTGTAGAAATTTTGTCTTGCGTGATGAACAACTGAATACGCGCTCTTTCACGGCCTCTTATTCTATATAAGAATGTGAAGTGAGAAAGATGTATTGTTGGCCAGGTATAGAGTAAAGAAGTATCTGAGGGAAATATTCAATAAATTTCGGAAATTATTCTTTACGGCGGAAAGTTCAATAAACGTCTGCAGTCACTTGTTCTTTTTTTTAAAGTTTGTATATAGCCTGCGCTTTTAGTCGCATCATTGAAAGAAGAGGTATTTATAGGATAATTAGCGTAAAATTGTGTCTCGCGATTCTGTAAAAGGATATGTGAATACTGCTAACTTTTATTTGGACAGAGGAAGTTATGTGACTTTCACATCAGATTTTTTGTTAATACGTCGTGCAGTTTTTTTCAGTGCCAACACGTCATAATGAAATCGTATTTCTTTAGCAATGATAAATATCTCTTGATCGTCTACTCCTTGCATCTCACAGGAGATATGAAGATAGAAGTTTATAGTAGTCTAGTTTATAGTTTTTTAAGATAATCATGATTATTTAAATTGCCGTCGTTCAGTTCGAATGAGGTTGCTCTTATTAGAGCTGATTATAATACTGTGGGAATTTATTGGTAAAGTGTAAAGCTCTAGCATTTTACAGGCACTGGACTGGTTCGATACCCATTAGACATAATTTCTGCGTGGTCTCATGATTAGCTCGCTGGCTACAAATCCGCAGCCCCGGGTTCGATCCCCGGTACCTCATCGGATTGTTCTGAGGTAGGGAAGACTGGAACGAGGAGGATTCAGCCTCGTGATTCAAAATGAGGAGCTACTGGATTAAGAAGTAGCGGCTCTGGTCATGGAAACCAGCATTAAGGCCGTAGGTGGCGGCATGCTGACCACATGCCTTGAACTCTGCCAACTGCCTATGCAGCGATACGGAGAGGAGAAACTATATTATCTTAATAAGTTACAAGTGTATGCAATAATACCTAATAAACACAAGAAGTAAGGACTGGTCTCTCTCACTCCAAACAGCTGGCCGGAATTACATAGATTCCAGTAATACCTTCCTTCTTGTTACCCATAAAAAGTTCATTAGATTCAAATAGAAACCGGTCTCTGTGCAAAATAATGCATTTTCTATCAATGAAACTTAGCAGTTACACGACAACTTCCTTACTGCTTTTCCCGTTAGCAGTCCATATACTCTACTTTTCCCTTTTAAGCAACCATGTAAACAGTTTATAAAACATGGTAGATAATATCGATGTATCTGGCTATAATACATCACTGAAATCAGAATCTGGTATTCGATAGATCGCAAAATGACTACAGTGGCTAGTTTCTTCATCCTGAAAGGCTCATTTCTTTTTTACGAACTACCTTAAACAAGCTTTAAGGAAAACCAGTAGGTGAAATTTTAATGAAATTACGGAATACGTAAGTTTTATATGCCTATTAGTGTTATTTATGATGATACATTTAACTTTCAAACCCTACTTTAATTTTTTTCACGAAAGTCGTCCTATAAATAAGTTTTCCGATTGTTAAAAACATATTTAACAACTTCCTTTAATATTTATTTGTTGAAAGAGCTTTTATTTTACATATTACATCTTTTCACCTTTCTTTTCCACATAATCAACATTTTTTGCAAACCTTTTCGCTAGCGTGACACCAGTTTTGACAAATCACTGTTGCATCATGCCGTGTCCTGTTGCCGAAGTCAAAAAGTGCACTGGATTCTGATTTCACTTCATCGTCAAAGTGAAAATGCATACTTCCAAGATGGGGAAGTTGGGGAAACATGTGAAAATTACGGGGAGCAAGATCTGGATAATATGGAAGATGTGATAAAATTTTCCACTTGAATCTCCTGAGCTCCTCTTGGGTCCGTCAATGGATGCAGTGAGATAATGTAGTGTCTTCAAAAATTTCGAGCTGTCATTAAAAGAAAAAGCCCTACATTTTTGTCTCGCAAAATCCTCCTGCTACATACGTAATAGGACACGGCATGGTATACCATTTGTTTGGAATAACTGGTGTCATGTTACCAAAAATGAAAAATAAAATTGTGATTGTGTGGAATATTAAAAAGAGTTGTAATTTGTAAAATGAGTCTTTTAACAAATAAATTATGTACAATTATCTTTTAACACTATGGAAACTAATTTATTGGACAACAATCGCATATTTAGATTTAAAAAATCCTTTATTTTATTATTATTATTTATAGTGTTGCATTACTAATTTTCTTCTATTTAATTCTAATAAAATATACGGTATTATGAATATAATAAATTTTCTACGTCATAGTGACATGAAGTGATGGAAGAAAAGTACCCGTTGAAATTGTTTGAAATCGTGTCATAAACATTTCTAAAGATTAAAGAGAAGTTCTTTCTTTTTTATGACATAATTTAACAGAGATAATTCACTCTGATCTAAAATATGATGTATTGTTATATATAAGTGAACGTATCAGAATAAACATTCTGACTAGATCATGGAGTAAACGTATAAAATATCCAAGATTCTTGTGTCATATACTGTAAAATCCTATAAAAATACAATAAAAGGAAATTTATTTTATATAAGCTTTTAGAATTTAGAATAGCCTATGTCAAATGATAAATATTTAGTGATCAAATCCGATGATATCAATTTTTTCACGTTTTAGAAGTATCTATTTATTTTTCAAGTTAAAATAAACAAAAGTAAACTCCATGACGCTACATCCCTTGAATAACTAGGTTTGCCATCCAACTGCTGCATCATCTATCATGTGCAGATGGCAGGAATGGAGGCATATGGGGTCAGCATGCTGATCACGAGGATGAGTGCATCCCGTTCCAGACCTCCCTTTTTGGACTTTTTAATTTTGGATATTTTAATTTTTGATCTTTTAATTTTAAAATTTTCGATTTTTTAAATTTCGGATCTTTGAATTTTTTTAGATTTATTACTTTTTATTTTTTCATTTTGAATTTTTAGATTTTTTTAAATTTTGGATTTTTAATTTTTGGATTTTTTAAATTTTGGATATGCCTAATCATTGAGTTCATTGTTTTCTTCTGCAGTCCGTTCCGTTACACCTCACTAATTTCGTGACGATTTTGAGCGTAACACTATTTTCGTGACGATTTTCAGCGTTACACAAGCTCTCTATTTACCCCTACCGCGGCTAAAGAAGTTTCACTTCAAAAAAGCAAGTTGAAACGGCTCAATTTTATGTTGAATCTATTATTCATTAAATATACCGGTTCAATTGTCAGTGGCGTCTGCAGAACGAAGCTTTTCTAAGCTGAAAGTAATAAATTGAGAACTACCATGGGTGTAGAGTGAGGAGTGACTAAGAGGTATATCTGTAATATCTGTGGAAATACAGATAGACAATCAGAAGTTAGTGAAAGTATTTGCTTCCAATAAAAGCAAGAAAAGTTAGGATTGAAGTGGGCTTTGTTCTTTTTCCGAAGAAATTAGAAAAAGAAAGGTACAACTTTTTAAGTTTGTGGCAGTTAACGTTTGTAAAATAATTAAAATCAGGCTATACTTTGTATTTCAAAACAAACAACACAGGATTTCAAAAGAAAGAACAGGACATATTAAAATTACTATACTAAATGGGACTTAGACTCTTTCTTATTCAGTCTTCAATTTCTGCATGCTGAAATTGTTTTATTAAAATTATGTACTATAAATCGTAGGGAACAAATGAATTAAGATTTTTAAAAATATATTTTTGTTTTTTGTTTTTCAGGGTATATGTACGTCATTACAGTAAAAAAAAATGCCATTGTGTTAGGAACTTTAATGTAGTATGTTAAACTAAAACTATCAATGGACATTTAAATATCTGCATAACATAGTAAGTAGATTAGGCTTGACAAATCTCCGATAAGCGTGAGGGGGCCCCAACAGTAAATCTTCCAAGGGTCCCCACAATTCCTTAAACCATCCCTGGTACTCACCATGTCAAGGAAAGCCATGGATCCAAATAAACAACCAAATTGCAAACTAAGGTTAAATAAATCCAAGCCTCAGCCTACTACATGTTCTGAGAAATAACAGCTTGCACCTGAAAATATTCCATTGAAATTAATCGCGTTTCCATTACTTGGTGAATGTTTTGCAAGATTTTTTTAAAAGAAAATTAAAGTGATTTTGTTCTAACGTGTTGTGTTTGAGAAGGATGTAAACATGTATTTATTGCTGCAAACAAATGCAATGCTTTTAGACTAAGTTTCGTAACTATCTTGTAGCAAAACAATGTATTTCTAGAAAAAGATAATACGAATCAGGCAGTCATTTTAAATATACTAATTACACTAGCAATGGTTGTTTCGAAATTTTCTTGACAATTGAGACTAATACAGCATTCTCGAGGAGCCTCATGAAGACAGTAGTATGTCCCGAAATGTACTATATCTCGAAATGGAACACCTTTCCTGTTATAGATATTCTGAAGATAGGATATAACCTGGCATTTTTTCTTAACACGTTGAAAAAATTGGGGCCAAGTTTTATTACAATTTTTAATATGTTCTAATTTTATAAATGTAGGCCTATAATAGCTTTCCATTTCTTTTGGACAAGTATTTTACCTAAAGTTATGTTTATAATATGAAGAAACATCCCATTATAAGATTACATTACGTAAATTAAGCTACTTTCAATGGTATAGTGATTTGACGTTTTCTCGTTACAGTTAGCCAACATATTGAAATTTTTAATAGTTCCGTTTTGAAGTTACGTTCGTCGCACAATTCGTTCGTTGCAAAATATTAAGAATTTTCAAAGGAAGATATTACTTACTGCCGAAATAAAAATAACCATTTATATGGTAGCTATGATGTACTAAAAAGATACCGGCATCAAAATTATAGCTAAATGATAGCTCGGCAACGGCCAGCTTTATATTTTACAAAGCCAGAAAGTTGAGATGTGGCAAGCTGTTATAGCTTGGATCAATAGAAAAGGCGAATATCAAAATAAACGACACAGTGTGTTACAAATTTGGTTAGTTTACCGATAAAACATGAATGGGATAAATTATACTCTCATTTCTCACATTATCGACAGCTGTCAGGAAGTAATTACAATAGGTTAAGCAGTATAGTCCTGGGCACTTTAAGACATACTCAACCTCATTGTTAATTAAAAGCCAGGCATTTATTGAAATACTGAATTGGATTTTTCTAGTAGAAAGACTGAAAACAGCTCTTTCAGATGGCACATAAATAAAATTAAAACAGCCAATCATCTATATTAATAAAAGGACGTGTCTGTCCTCCTCCGTCTGTCTGTCCTCCTCTGTCTGTCTGTCCTCCGTCCTGCGAAATCTACTCAACGCAGAGATCTGAAATTTTATACATAGGCGAACTAAAGGGTCGGAATGTGCACCTCGAAGCCGGAATTTTAATTTTAGCTTTCGTTCGTGAGTTATGAGTGAAAAACTGGCAGAAAACGTGCATTTTTTTACGTTTTAGAAGCATCAGTTTCAGTAATAAATTTCAATATCAAATCACTTACAGACAGTGTTGGGCATTAATCAATTAATTTTTCAATCAACTCGTTAATTGATTAAAAATTTAATTGCAATTAAATTAATTGCAATTAAACGTTTAATTGCATATTTCAATTAAATTAATTGCAATTAATTTAATTGCAATTAAACGTTTAATTGCATATTGCAATTACAAATTTAATTGCAATTAAATTAATTGCAATTAAACGTTTAATTGCATGTTGCAATTAAATTAATTACAATTAAATTAATTGCAATTAAACGTTTAATTGCATATTGCAATCAAATTATTTGGATTAATGTATGTTATTCGTAACTCGCAATTAAAATAATTGCAATTAACTTGTTTAATTGTTCTATGAAACAATTAAAACTAACAATTAACTTACTTACCTTTACCGAAATGAGTTAAAAGTATTACAAGATTTCGAAAATTTTACGTACATTAATAAAAATCAATACTACTTATTGATAAAAAAACGAATATCATCCTTCATTATACCCATTAGTTATATTTTAATGTATATTTTTAATTTGTGCAATGTTTTGACATCGTACGAGTACATAACAAAAAAGTCCACCGCTGTGGCTCAGGGGATCCGTTCAATCCTCTCCCGCAGCGGGCCCGGGTTCGATTCCAAGTTACCTGGGTGAGGTTTTTCCCGGAGTTTTCCCCTCACCTATGAGAGAAAAGTCAGGTAACTTTAGGCCCTTGTGGTCCCAAGATATCATCTGACCGTCATTATTATCTTCATACCATCCTCGCCTTGTTTGAAGGGAGTGTGTGTGAGGGTGTGAATTGTGTTTATCGTCCTATGTGTTCGTGTCGTCTCGGAGGTGGCCCCGGCATTGGGATGATCACTCATCTGGGGAGGCCCTCCATGTCCTTGTCTGGTCAAAAAAGTGATCCTGAGAATATTCATTTACTTCCTGCTCATTTTCGATGCTGTGCACATACGTTAAGTCTATGCGCAACTACGGACGCAAACAAAATTTTGAGCGAGCAAAACACCCCATTGTCCGAAATGCATGCTACAGTCATGAAGTTTTGTGGAAGGCTGCAGGACGACCAAAGAATGCTGAAATAATACACACGTTAAGCCGACCTGGTGAGACAAGATGGAATAGCTTGTTTGATGCGCTCCAGCAAATTTACAACATTAAAGAAAAACCTTGCTTTTACATATATCATTAAACATAAAAACTGCTATCAAAGAGAACGAATTTGATTACATACCCGAGTATTTAATAATTAAGGAATCGCGCACAATGTGCATTATCTTAACCTACTGGTAAACACCCAGTCCTGAACCCGGGAAAAGGATTTTTCACTACTGAAAAATCCTTGACCCGGCCGGGAATCAAACCCGGGCCGCCGGAGTGGAAGGCAGGCGCGCTACCGACTCACCCACGGCGACGGACATGACCTGTAGTGCGCCAATGGCAGAAGCCCTCGACATAATGCAGAGTGAGACCAACGCATATTATGGGATAGTCCTGCCGTGCTTTCAGGCATTAAGAAAAAAACTACACAAAATTGAAAGGAAAAACAACTTTTCTGTTTGCAACCCTTTGATCAAGGCATTACAGGGAGAGTGTCGAAAAAAGATTTGAAAAAATGTATGACATCAGCACTCCTGTAGCGGAAAATGCGGCTATTACGGCATTGTACCCAAGATTTAAAAATAAATGGTTAACCTGTTTAGAGCCCGCGGATCGTACAAAACTTCTAAACGTTTTCAAGACCTGTATTTCCAAACAAATGAATGACAACGTAGAAACATCAGTAGCAAAAAAAAAAAAAAAAAAAGTACCGAAGAAAATAGTTTTTTCAACTTGAACTCTGACTCGGACTCCCGATATTTCATCGACAGAAACAAACCAAATCTCCTTCGATGCACCACTGACTAAAGCCGAACTTTTAATGCTGCACTCTTTTTCAGAAGAAAGCCAGGATTTGCAACTCCTCAACAGATATCCTGAGATAAAAAACGTTTTCATTAAATATAACACACCTTTACCATCGTCAGCTGCAGTTGAACGACTTTTTTCTTTTGCAACAATGACAAATCTGCCGAAGAGTCACAAATTGACCGACAGTATGTTCGAAAAGAGAGTCGTGTTAAAATGCAATCTAAACTATTATAAGAAATTATAGTCTGTCGTAATCTGTGTAATCAGGTTTAATTAAAATCATTCATGTGTATTAATATCAGTGTTTTATTTGTAACTAAGTTAACATGTGTATTTCAGTATCTTACTTACGCATTTTGTTATGATACCAGGCCCGTACAGTAGTCCTTTTTAATTGTTAGTTTTTATTTAAATTCATAAAACAATTAAAAATAATTAATTGTTAATTGTAGTAAATTACGATTAACAATTGATTAATTGTTAATTGCTACAACTACAATTAACAATTAATCAATTGTTAATTGCATTTTCCACAATTACAATTGATCAATTGTTAATTGCAACCACTACAATTAACAATTAATCAATTGTTAATTGCATTTTCCACAATTACAATTGATCAATTGTTAATTGCTACCACTACAATTAACAATTAATCAATTGTTAATCTTTAATTGTCTTTACAATTAAAATTTGCCCAACACTGCTTACAGATGGCTTTGGCTATTTTTGTCATCATACATCATACCTTGGAAATAAAAGCAACGCGATCGCTTGATTTTGTTAGTCCATCCTAGACGATTCAATTGTTTAGAGTGTCAAGGCCCACAGACATATGACATTTTCAACCTACACAGAAGAAGGATAATCAACCCTAAATATGGTCAAACATTGTTCGATTTGAACGAAACTCACTATACAGGGGTTTTCTGGGCCAAGGAACTCGAATCTGAGGTCGCTTTTACCAGGGGACGCTACCTAATCGTGAAATGCACTCCACGTGATTTAGGTGTTAATTATAATTTGAAATAATTATCGCGGGGGAAGCCGCGGGCACATGCGGGCACATGCTGTTTGTCTGTCTGTCCACGATGCCCATCGAAATCTACTGAACGCAGAGATCTGAAATTTTAAACATAGATTCACTGAAAGGTGGGCGAATGCACCTCGAAGCCGAATTTTTAATTTTAGCTTTCGTTCGCGAGTTATGAGTGAAAAACTGGCAGAAAACGTGATTTTAGCGCTGTCGAAGCATCAGATTTCAGTAATACATTTCAATGTCAAATCAATTGCAGTTGGCTTTGACTATTTTTGTCATACCGTGGAAATAAAAGCATCGCGATCGCTTGAATGTTGTAAGCCCACGCTGGTCGATTCATTTGTTTAGAATGTCAAGGCCCGTAGACATATGAAATTTTCAACCTACACGGAAGAGGGATAATCAACATAGACCTAAATATGGTTAAACATCGTTCGATTTGGACGAAACTCTCTATACAAGGATTTTCTGGGCCAAGGAACTCGAATCTGAGATCGCTTTTACCAGGCAACGCTATCTAATCGTGGTATGTAATTCACGTGATTTAGGTGTTAATAAATATAATGATTTAACTATTATGCTCTTAATTTTTAATTCTTGAAATAATTATCGCGGGCGATCGCTTGATTTTGTAAGTCCATCCTGGACGATTCATTTGTTTAGAATATCAAGGCCCGAAGATTATTATTATCATCATCATCATCTAAACTACCGTGTCCAACGATCATCACAATCAGAATTCACTGAGCCAGTTTCTTTTACGATTTCTGCAAGGTATTTTAGACTAGTATAATAATTGTGGCCTTGTTTTGAGCACAAAATCAGAGTGATTACAACTGCGAATAAAGAACTGGTGTGAGTTAATCATTATTATCTTAACACCTCCTTTGATGGGCACATTTTCGAAAATCTCAGTTGTTAAACCGGAAAATTCGATAATCACTGTGGAATGATCGAAGAACATCACAAGATAATCACAGGTGAATGTCGACATGCACCAGCCTTCATGTACCAGGCAGTACTGTTTGGAAGGAATTAATGGATTCCTTTAGGGTAGTGGTGGAGTTAATTAAGAAATAATAAAGACATTTAAATAAATTTAAAAAGCTTTCCAAGATTCTTTCTAACTTAACGTTTTGTAATTCGCCGTACATTGTTTCGCTATCATTAGAAATAATGTTAATTTACGTCATCTTGATTTATAGTCTGTGAGTACTCAATGACGTTCATGATTGTGGAATTACCGCATTCTGGTAGATATTGTTCAAAGGGTCTTATTTTAGAATTTTCCTAATTATCCCCTTGTCACGGTTTTCCTGTTACTTACACCGCAAGAAGCAATTTGATAATACACATATACAGATTCTGAGATAAGAAAACAGTAATTACACGATGCTATGCTACCCACTAGTTACAGCCAGCTGTTGGAAAGGTTAAATTGCGCACAAAATTTAAGCAACGTGTTGATCTCTTTACATGCATTTTCCCGTGATAAGATTAGAAGTAGTGAGGAGACATGGTTCCTGGGTTAACTTCGGGTCACAGCTCCACTAATTACCCAGACTATTCAACTGACATGTCTTTCTTTCGATTTGGACCAATAACATAATAAGAATTAGCCTGAAATTAGCCACTCACATACCTCATTCACTCAAACTTTATCGGATTTGCTTTATCACATCCTAGAAAAGTGATAAAGATGTGTCCTCTTTTCTTTATATTCTGATCAGATCTGAGACTCTTGAGACAGTGGCTTATTAAGGCTCTGTAAAGAGTCATTAGAGAGCTCTAGACTTATGCATTCGTCACTACTCTCGCAATATGTTAAGATTTGTTCTGGAAATAAAGTGAACTTTACGCCTACATCTGTTCAGAAATCAGCATAGAGAAATATATGCCATAGTTCAGCAACGTTGGCATTTAATAATTCTAGAGTGATAGGGAAAAAGCGAATAAGTCAAAATACCAAAGTTTTAAGGAGAGACAAATGACGATTTATTTTCACAGTATTTTTACAGTAGGCTATTTAGATCAGTACACTCAGATATTTTTACATAGTATAAGATATTGTGTAAAAATATCTGGTGGACTGAACTAAATATTGTAACAATGCTGTGGAAATAATTTTTTTTGTCATTCCTGAAACTTTGGAATTTTGACTTATTCGCTTTTTCCTTATCACTCTAGAATTGTAATCGCCTTCTGTAAACATTATACGCGAGGCCGTTCCGATGTAGGAGTTGGGAGAAAAAATTCCTCTACTTTTCGATAATAGACTCGTCCAGGCAGCTGAGCATCTCATATGTTCCCCCATGCGTAATATATTTCAAGAAACAGTGCTTACCAGCATTCAAGTAATTGCCTATAATCTGTGGAATTTGCAATATTAAGAAAAGAACAATAAACGTAAAATATAGCCTAGAGTAAAATAACATCTTGGCAGATTATATCCTGTTTAGAACCTAGACACGAAAATATTCCTTTTTTATTAAAATTATTTTAGCATTGGTCAGAGTTTATTTTAAGATTCCCACACAATAAGATAAAAAATTACTTATAATTTAAGTAAAGAGTTAATAGCGTATTATTATAACTTATTTATTTTTAGTATTAGGCCTATTTAGTTCAATATGTCTGCACACTTGTCGCCGGTACAGAATGCGCTAAAATCTATAACTCCATAAGAAATCCAATCATTCTTTTGAGAGTACCGTCTGAAGATTGGCCACAAGTATGTTGGTCTTCTTTATACTTATTTTAATTCTTAAACTCTCAGCTATCAAAGAATCTGAAAATTGAAGATTTTATGACATTAAAGAATTTGCAATGGTGGATAGATCCTGATGATGCTATATGCCAGAAGGATCTAGAAAAGGTATTTTAAGATGTAAATACATAAAGGAGCTGAGCTAAGTGTAGGCCTACTAAACCCCAACATTTCAGAAGAAATGATGTGAAAGCGAGTGATAAATAGAAGAAAAAGATTACTGGTGATTTAAGCGGTGCGTTAATACTGTAATCAGTATCACGATAGCTTACACCTAAAAATCAATCTATTTCATTGTGTTTGAATATTTATTGTCGGTGGAGAATACGGTATCATTAGCTCCAGAAAGAATTTAAACCTTCATGTTTTAAGAGGAGAAAAGTCTCTGGTGAACAAGAAGTAGCAGGCTCCTTGTAAAGGTAAAAAAGGTAAAGTGATTCCTGCATGGACCACGGAGACCCGGGAGGGTTTCTGGGAGACTGAGGCTCCCAGATCGAGATATCGGCACAGTGGTTAGGTTGTCAGCCATACGCATCGGCCGCTTTTTATCCCCCATGAATACTCTTGGTACTCATTCTGTTAGAGGCTGAGTTGACCCTAGGGCTATAGTGCCACCAGAAGGATTAGGCCAATAGAAAAATCCCACCGATCTCAGCGGAAATCGAAACCGCGATCTTATATCACTAAAAGAAAAGAGGAAAGGACTACTGTTTATGCCAATTGGTCATTATTTAATTCAATGGGTCTGAATATTTTATGACGATAGGGAATGCGATATCGTTAACTCCGGAATGAATTGTAGAAAAAGAAGAGAGAGAATCGGTAACAAGGAAGGGTTGATCAATGCGTGGCATGTCATGTGTCAGCATCGAGAAATAGAGCGACACAGAAAACATATTTCCCTTTCTGAATTTGAAGTCTGCTGGTGACAGTGATATCAATCTTCTTAGGGTCTGCCGACAGACCGATATCAATGCATCCCTTATCGGCAAGTCGTTGCGGGGTGCGGAGATGCCAAGTTATGAGTTACGATATGAACTTATGACCAAAGGAAGATTGTAAACCGTGTAAGTACTTACCACTCTATGTAGTTAAGCCTACATGTAGTAATAATAAAGCAATAATAATACTTTATTACTAATACAAAAGACAACACACTAAAAATGTAATAAAATTGTTCGCAAACCATGATACCGGTACTGAAAGTGTTGTTTTAGTGATGTGGTTCTACAAGTATATTAAATAATAATTTTAAAATGCCGTATAAGAAAACTAAGGCTTTCCCGGCGTTGGACACGTATGATATTTATATAGGAGCTCCATCATCCCTCCTAGCTCATTTCTTCTCCGAAGATGGCTGGAGAGCTACAAAAGCCGAAAGCTCGGACAACATAAACCTCTTCACCCGGCTGGAATCCCGAGAAACTATCATATAGAAAACAGTGTACAAGAATTAACATTAGATAAATAGACCTTTATAAAAATTAGCCAAGTTCGAAACCTTACAATAATTATTAATTCGTTATCAATTCTAGACAAAAATGATGTTACGATTAAAAACGGCGACAGAAGTATGTTCTCAAGTTCGAGTAAATGCTTCTAAATTTTTAGTTTTCAATTATGAATTTACAAATTAAATATATTATAGGGTTTAAGGGTAAAACGTAAGAAACATATATAATTTAGTTTAATTTTTAAATTAGTTAGTTTCTTTAAAAGTAAATTCAGGTCGCTAGTATCATCATTCGAAAATAGAAGTTTATTTACTCTATATTATTAATGCCTATAGGCCCCGACCTTAGGGGGAAAGGTACTTTCTCCCCAATATTTAGACATACTGGCCTCTCCCCCAGCATTTAATACCTTGATGACATATGGGATAACTTCAAATGCAAAGAAAAAAGTAAACAGATTTGTTTATTAGCATGTTTATTTTTGTTTGTAGCCCTATGTCTAAGTGCAAACAATCCTATATTATAACTCTTACTCACCCCAAGAATGTTTTGAAGTCAGTGCCTATGGTAACAGTATAATTAAATCAACGTTCCCATCCTCAATATTGCTGAGAGATTCACTACACAAGCAAGATAAACTTTCTAAAGCAAATTACATTGACTTTCTTGTACAGTACGTGCAGCCATATCCTTGATCTCCACTGTTTTATAATTATCAAATTCCATTATTTATGCTCGACTGAAACTTTTTTCTTCGTTATGTCTTAATAAACTTGGAATTACGGAGAAAACTCAGGCATATCTGTATTTATAGCTATCCTTTATCAAGTTGGTCTTTCAGATTAGAAGAGACTTAACGCATCTCCTCTTCCTATCATCACTTGTGCACAGAACGCCAAAAAGCAGATTTGTGATGCCATTCTTTGTAAACGTTTCTTTAATATTTGTATCCATAAAATTAGCAATTTTATTTATTTAGGGAGGTCGGACGGAAACAGTCTGTAGCCCATGCCCTTAGGACATTGTTTTGGACCCAGTGTACACGTGAGTGCACGGAAACTTCCTGATGCTTCTGGTTTCTTCTAGTGTTTTTCTTTATTTGAAGTTAGTATTGAATCTCCTTATCATTTGTGTTGTGTGGTCCGAGTTCAAGTCCGACCACATGCGTCTATGAACAACGCTCAGACCTACATGAGCGGTGAAAGGGAATGGAGTTTCATTTGAGTCACAACGAATGCCGACCAGCCCCTGGATGAGACAGACTCTTATTGCTCTGATATCAAAAGTCTGGCACTCGTCATTAACCTATGCACACAGGTCGGTTTCAGGTTCAGGAGTTAATGATTGGGGAGGGGGGAATAAGACACATATTAAGTGGATGGTTGGATGAAATTTCCTTGTAAATAGTGCCTTCTCAATTATACAGATAGTCATTTGAAGTGAACAATGGACGTGGACAACAAAAGGAAAGTTGTTTCCCACACCGAACAAGCTTAAGATGAATTATGAAATCATCATGTTCTCTCGACGAATCTAGAGGCTCTTCCCTTCCCTCTAGGCTCTTCCCTCCAGAGGCGAGGAGCAGAAATGGGGAGTGGGCATGGCGAAGCTGGTTTAGAATTCCATTACCAACAAAAACCACTGCGTATTGGAAAGACCCCGTGCACTCGAGTGTACCATACCACCCTAGAAATGGATGAGGTGAAACGAGAGTACCCTACAGTTTTGTGTGAACACGTCAATACCATCCACACATTTATTTTTGGAGCAATGAAAGAAAGCGAAAGAGGAAACAGTGAAGCCGAACTATTTGTGCAGTTTATAGTATGAAATGTGCTGAATTCACTAAATTTCTCAACTCCGATAATGGCAAAGAACTTGGTAAACCTGTGAATTCAGAAAAGAAACATTTCTTAAAAATATAAGACTTCAACAGAAACTAGAGACTTGCAGCACGACTGATTAGAAATATCATGTGAAATAATGCTTAGGCCTACTTCCTGTAGTAAATATAATGTATATGCATTGAGTAATATGATGTGAATGATGATAATAAAAATAATAAATAATAATTTTTGAGCGTCCCCGTTTTGGCTTCAGTTAAAGTTGACAACCCTAGCCCTAGGGTAGAGTCGGCCCCTCATAGAAATGAATAGGAGAAGAAATACTAGGCGTAACAGATCCGGCACGTAAGGCTGACATCGTTATCACTTTCATGCGCGTACGCTTGGGTGGAGAGAGAAAAGAAATAAGCTAAAATGAACAAGGTGACATATCCGTTGAATCTGATTTGGTGAAAAAAGACGCAAAATCCAACAACAAAAACAGAAAAAACCAGTATGAATGTAGAAAAAGAAGATAATCCAAGAGAACAATCACAGCTTCACTTAATATATGACAGTGAGGTACTAGAAAAAAACACTTGTAGAGAAATATACAAAAGCCAATAATAGTGGGCTAGACAAAAAACCTAAAGGTTCCACTATTATATCTGATTATTTCAATAATATAAGCTGGTATGATGAAATCTATGCAGAATCTACTTCTGAAGGAAATGACCAGATAAATACCTGTTCAGAGGATGTAAAAGAAATACACAAAGATCAAGTACATACCTATAAATACAAAGAGGGGAAATTAGAATTTGCTCCTCGTAAAAAATCTTTAAAATCCTGTTAAATTGTGTACAAGGCAAAATATTGCATGTACATCCCTACAAGATCGAAGAAAGTTAATTAGGATTTTCTCCTCTGCATAAATAAAACTATTTTGATAGCAGCTTATTCCTCTGGTGAATGATAATGGTGGAGCTGTCTGTATGGCATTAGCTCTCTATTCGCCAATTCATGGTTTGGATCTCGGTCCAGTTACAGTCTCTGTGCGTAATAGAGTCAGTCTGTGTGCTTAAACGAGTCAGTTCCGTCTATGTATATTTGCATGCATGAAAAAGAATTCCTGGGGTACAAAATTCCGGCTCATCGGCGATTGTTATGGGCCTAAGTCCCAATATACAGTCGTTAAAAATGTAATAAATCTAATATCCTCATGAGATTATATAAAATCCTGAGGTCTCAATCTACAGCAAATCTGGGCCTCCAAAGCATGTACAAAGCCTACTTATTACACCACAAAGATGTCAATAAACGAATAAACATTTTGAACGGAATCAGTAAGATTTCAGTCTTTGTGCAGCGTACAATATAAATTCAGTTAGCAAGTACTAAAGGAGAAGATGGATAGGCCTAAGTTGTATCACGCTTAGGTGATGAGCTTAGGTATAATTGGGTGAAGATGAAAAACTAATATCTTTCATACTACTTTCATAATGAAAACATGCTCAAATAAATGATAGCCATGAGGTGCATTCTGTTTATGCTGTGAAATGATTTTCCCGTATACAGTGAATCATACCATGCTAAATTTGAGTCTTCAATCCATATACAAACATTGCAAGTTTGGTAATCAAATCATGTTATTCCAGAGGTCTTCGGGCAAGCATCACAGTCAGTGTGTCCAATGTTATCGTGTCTGATGAAAATCTTCTAGCCCTACTCACATTATCGTAGGCTATAGAGATTTTTATAGTCTGAATGTGCTGCTATGCAAAACACACACATTATTCATGTATGACCGTAGCCAGAGAGGGGCCAGGGTGATTAAGCCAACCCGAGTTCACATCCGGCCCACCTTCAAACTATCTTTTCGGTAACAAAACCACCTTTTTCAATTCAGTTCATTTATTCCCTAGGGTGGTGGCAGTTAGGTTAGGAATATTGATATTAGTGTTAGTGACATGTAGCGCTAGGTTGGTGGCAGTTAGGTAAGGACAATTATATTAGAAACTGTCTCAGGGTAGTTTGATCCTGTTCAAAACAAAGGGGAGGAGAACTCACGGAGAGTTCGCGGAAAATTCTATATCATGTGACAAAACGTGATTGGTTAGTATCATTAGCATGCGCCATTACCAGGGTGTGGCTTGCTAAATGAGAAGGAGTGTTCATAAGTTCGTGCAACAATAATATCAACATTTACATTTACGAGTATGTGTGTTTATGTTTGAAATCTGTGGACGGACCAGCCTGATGTTTCATATGTTATAACTTATATGTAATATGGTGTGTTATTTACAACTGATTATTTAAACGGCCTCAGTCCCAACTCGCCTTTCAGACATAAAGGATACTTGTTTGCTATAATGTATCCCAAGTAAGTTTGATCCTGTTCAAAACAAAGAGGCGTGGCTGTCATAGACCGCACGTGAGAACGCATGTCATCACCTTGATAATGGTGATTTGTTTATTCTCAGTACAACTCACTTCCTCTCTATCTTGAACAAATAAACATGAGAGGGAAACGTCGTGAACAATGATTCCTTTATGATTTGTTTGCTAATTGATATACTATAATGATGACGATGCCAGTGAAGGGTTGTTATTTTACGAGTAAATGTTGATATTATTGTTGCATGAACTTACGAACACTACTTCTCCACTAGGAAGTCACACCCTGGTAATGACGCATGCTAACGACTTTAAAAAATCACATTTTGTCACATGATGCGAATTTTCCGCGAACTCTCTGTGAGTTCTCCTCCCCTTTGTTTTGAACAGGATCAAACTTACTTGAGACAGAGAATAACTGATATACTATAATGACGATGATGTCAGAGAGAGTTTGTTATTTTACTTTGTAGAAGTTAGGAAGTGAGTTGTACTGAGAATAAAGATTACCATTATCACGGTGATGACATGCATTCTCATGTGCGGAGCTGTACAACAGCTGCGACTATAACAGCCACGCCTCTTTGTTTTGAACAGGATCAAACTTACTCGAGACAGAAAATAGTGTCGATCGTCATCAAGTTTACACTCCCAGCCTTGGATCACGTGACCCATGCGTAACTCACTGCCAGTCGTTATTCTCGCTTTCCAACAGTCATTTTCTGTTCAGAGATTTCCATTTATAGGTTAGAAAAGTGACATATGTATTCATTTTCACTTTCCAAAGAACTAAATTACTATAAGGTTTCTATGGTTTATGACCTATAAATCACCGATTTTAAACTTTTATCTGTGAATAAACATAGCGTTGAATCATGGAAAATTTCCCAATATTCGAAATTTGATGTAATTATTTACACCATATTGTCATTTAATCTCACTCTTTTAAATGAACTATTACAGAAACAGAAAGTGGACACAAGGAAAAACAATAGGCCTATACAATTATCGTAATATAATGTTTCTCGGAAATGGAGGCAGTAAGTGTGATGACAGTTTCGTCAAGCGCATTTTCGTGACAATGGCAGGCCTATTTAAAAAAAATATATATTACCTGAATAATCTTAAACAAGTTCCTTTATCACTAGTAGATAGCATGATGAATGTAAATTAAGAGATCGATCGATATTGTTATAGTGTTAACTCTTAGAACATTTATTACATTATACCTGTGGAATGCTGTTCAGTCATGCCAAGTAACCTTAACTCTATCAGAGCTGGATTTGAGCTGGTAAATAATCGTTAAATGAAACCATGAGTTTCAAGTCAATGAAAAAATTTGAAGCTGACTTCCATAACTAATAAACGCGGACAAAAATCCTTGCATTTTACTAAAACATAACTCAAATAGTCTTATATCTCTGCTTGAAATAATTGTTCGAGGCGTCGCATTTATGCGTCAGTAGCAATGAAAACGTTATTAAGGCTAAATGAAAAATAACTTTTCTCAAGAAATTAGAAAATCAAATTTAGTTCTATATTTATTGATTTAGTATTCAGACTTAATAACCTATTCGAAATAAGAAATAGGATAACTCACGTCGAAGTTCCGCTGACAGATGCAGCAGGCGGACGACAGTAGGGCTGATGGGAACTGGAAAAACAAAAGATGCACAACGCCCGAACCGTAGCCGTGGCAATACTGGCGCTCAGACTTGAAGACACTACATTACCACGCTCTGGTGCGCAGGACCAAATCACACGCTATCCCTCAACCCTACCCTACCCTCCTCCCAAATACGCACTCCGCCAATTGTTGAATTCGACAAATTTTGCCATTCGTGTAACAATCACATCGCTTTGCGGGGACGGAGTTCCGCGGATAGCAGCGATACAGTGGGTTGCTATAGCAACGGCAAGAGCTAGAAGAGAAACAGCTGTCTTTTGATATTTATTTATACACGGATGATGGATTGCAGTTTTATTTTTAACAAAACATACCGCTATTGCTTTATTACAAACAATGTTTGAAATAAATTTCTTTAAAGTACTATAAAAACGCTGTTGATCAATCTGTGAGCGTAAATGTTATGAAAATACAGGGTTTTTCAAAAAGGTTTGAGGGGTTACCTGAAATGTATTGTAAATAAACTCTTGAACTTACGTTTATGAAACCATTTGAGAATGAACAAGAAACTTTTTTTTTTAAATCACCTACAAATGTTTAATGTATGTACCATATGTAATACGGTATACATCCACACTATAGACCAGTTCTTGCCAGACTCGCATCAACATGGGCCTGTCGATACTGTCTACTTTTGCGATGATGCTCCCTTACGTCTGCGATACTATAGGGCATCGGTGGAAGGTACACTCCTGTTTTTGATGCAACCCCGCAACAAGAAGTCACACCGTGTCAAATCCGGTGATCTTGGGGGCCAAGTATACGGTGCTTGTTATCTTCAGACGCACGTCCTATTCATCGTCTTGGCATTATTATGTTATTCAAGTAGACGAAAAATAACCTCATCCTTGAAAATTGCCTTCTGCGGAAATTCATATGTCATCACTTCGTAGAACGAAAACGTAGTGACGCTTAGCTGCATAATTGTGAACTCGTGCGTGGCTTTACAAAATACACGTACACAAACTCTTTGAGTTCCTCGTTCATTTTCAACTGGTTTCAATAATGTAAGTTCAATTTTTTTTTTTTAAATAAATATATTCCTGTAACCCCTCAAAACTTTTTGAAACACCATGTAATATACAAAAGTTATAAAGGACACTCCTTTCATTCCAATTTTAGTTCGTACTAGCAGGTGCCCTCGGCTTTGCCCGTGTTTAATAATTAAAATCGTTTCATTAACAGCAAATTATTAAAACGATACATTTATTAACACCGAAATCAATGCCGCCACTCAATCCTAATCTGTGCTAACTCTTTCCAACCATTCCTCGCAAATCCTAATTCCCTTACATCTATTCTAATATTGTCCTCCCATGTACGTCCAGGTCTTCCAATATTTCTGAGATATGTCTTTTTTCCCCATGCGCACAACATGTCCGACTCATTTCATCCTCCGTGATTTAATTATTATTACCGGTGCTAGCTTATATTCGGTGAAGAGTACAGGTTATAAAGCTCGTCCTTATGCAGTTTTCTCCAGTCCCCGTGTTCATCTCTCTTAGCTCCAAATATTTACCTAACCATCCTGTTTTCGAACACACTCAGATTATGTTCTTACCGAAAAGTAGAGTAGGATTACCTCCACAAAGTCTCTGGGTTTTTACGTATATACCTTAGGAGCGAGTCTCACCGCTCGTAGAGTTCCTGGCTAGGGGAGGTAGCTGCACCCTGATTGGCTATCCCACTCCACGTGTTTTCTGTCTCTGTCTCTGTGGCATTATCCCTCCACTCAACTATTACAGTATTTTCTACCCCTGGCAACATGCAGCATGATCTTTACTCTCTGCCTAGCAGTAGCTCACTGATCTTACGCGCAGCGAATCCGCGCATCTTGGTAACGAGACTAACGAGAAGCTCGCTGGCTGGGTTAGTCTTCAAGGCCAGAGACGTTGTGGGAGTAAGCCTACTCTAAGGGACCGTGTCTCACATCTACAACCAGCAGGATAATTGTCCGGTAAGTTTTAACATTTATATTTCTGGACAAAGTCGTGAAGATAAAAGTTTCTGGATTGCACAAAAACAGGCATTTCCTGATTTTAGTCGACGTTTAACTTCTGCCTTAATTTTGTTTGTAGCCTATGTGTAATTATTGCTCTCAGATACGTAAATTTCTCCATTTGTTCGAATGTTTTACCTGATATTCTAATACAAGTATTATTATAACGTTTAATGACCACATATTTAGTTTTTTCTGCATTAATTTCCAATCCAACATTCCTACAGGCAACGAAGATTATACTGTTAGTATGGGAAAAGTATTCAAAACTACTTACCGAACTGCAATTAACTTCAGTCATGGATCCCCAACATGCTAAGCTTAATGATATTCTGAATGTATCAGGCGCCACATGACACCAGAACCCACAGCTACAGGAAACGACCATCTGCAGCTTCAGATTCGATCCGTTCATGTGGGGTTCGTAGTGTTGGTGCATTCGCAAGTTGAATCGGAGCCGAAGGAGATAATGTGAAGACATGATGGCTCCAGTCGCCCTGAAAATTATTCAGCAATTATATGGTGAAGAAATAAAAGCCAAAGCTGAAAGTATCCAAAGGCATTAAATTTCATACTGTGGAATACTATTCAACTTGATCAATAAAATTTAAACAAAATATTTATTTTCCCAAATGTTTCTATAACTTATGTCGACGCCTTTCAATGTACATATCAACATCTTAAAGGCATCTTCTTAGTTACTGAGCTATTTAACTAAAGTACATTTAAGGGGAAATGGAATAGCCTATCTTTAAGATGTTAACTATAATGTATCTTCTCTCAAAGAGCTGGTACTGTTACATTTAAACGAAAATTATAGTAAATAATGTTCTTTAAAAATTATTTTAAAAAGGAAGCAAGTCAATTGTAATAATTTCCCTTTTGAGTAAAAACAAAAATCATATGAGTAATGTGCCCCCTTTCGGGTCACTCTTACATACGTCGGAAGCTTAGAACATATGATTTATGAAGTAGATCGGATTTCGACCATTTTTTGCTAATCGGTGACGCTACTGTTTAACATCAAAAGCTGGGCACCCATTATTACAATAATGAAGCATTGAACAGATTAAATATCATTTACTGGTAAGAGATGGGGAAATATATATATATATATGGCGAAATTGGTATTTTCTAGAACAACTTTATTAACATTTGGAATTATAACATGTAAGATAATATATTCTTTGATAAAACGACGATCTTAAACTCTTGTAATACAACTTTTTCGGTAATGTAGTGTAGCGGAATTCAGTCTTTTGGTTGGCGACAATTTGTTTGAAACAAATCACGTAAACAGTTAACATACCAGAAACATTTGCGAAAATCTGACTCGTAATCTACTTGTAAAGAAATTTATATATCTCTCAAAGTTATAGAACAGGCAAATAACGATCTAATATTGAAAAATTCTTCGCTATGAAAAGGAATTGCAGCCTAGTAAGTAATGTTTGGAGCGAAACTGTGTTGGCTTAGGCTGGACGCAAGTTGAGAAGCAGTTTGGTGAAGTGAGGTGACTCGCCGTGAGTTTTTGTGAACCACATAAATAAATACAACAGCGAATGTTCGCACGCAGGATGAGGAGACGCAGGTTTCTGTATTACAAGAGGGCATGATAAATCTTCTTTCCAAGCTTCCAAATAATGTAAGAAATCGAACTCCAGCCAGTGTAATCTCAAATCCTCAACTTAAAAAAAAAGTCTTCATTATTCATCTCTTGAACGGATGTGGTATGTTGTATTTTTCACTATGTGAAATTTAAACCATCTATTCTGATTTCAAGGAAGTTGATAGTTGCCTTTGAATCTTCGAACCCTTGCACTCCGAATTTTGCACCTTCGTTCTTAAAGGTGCGAAGAGAAGCTGTAACTTCGTCCGAAAAAATCTGCACAGCTCTCTTGACATTATTTTTTTCGAAACTCTTTGGTGTTAAGTGATTCTCTGTAAGGAATCGTACAGGCTTCCATTCCTCATCTTTCTGAAGGTCTTGCAAAATCCGCAGATATTTTGGACTCACAGATTCTCCCACATTCATTAAGCTTCACTTCGGATCAATAAATAAATTTCTAACAGTCTTTATCATAATTATGACGGTAATCACATGACAAAAAAGTGGCCATTCAGAATCATATGGATGAGGTACCTCATGTTTTGGTTCCCCGTTACATAGTTCAGAAAACATCTTAACATTTTTGTGGAGTGATTGTCTGTTACGATTCTAATTACAATGAAGCCTGCATTCTCTGATTGACGAATAACCTGCAATGTTAACTCTTTCAGCTTCTCTAATATATACGTAGGTCTAGATTAAAGTCATAAACTTGGGCAAAGTCTTTCGAGACAGTGGAGTGGGTAGATATTGTATACTCTACAACCGATCCTAATAAAAGTAAAGAAGTCTGTCTCACTCTTACGTACAACTAAACAAAGTGGCCAGCCGTATCGGAAAATATGCGCAACAGCAATGATGTTTTTTGTTCGACCATACTATAATAGGCTTATTACGTGTGATGTAAAGGTATCATAATAATACTCATGTCGACTTAGATTTCCATTTCGAAATTGGTGTGGTATCAATTATTACCCGGAACGATCTTGGAAATTTCAGAGCAGCAAATGAAAATGCGTAATTAAACAACCTGCATTTAAAATAAAATCAATTATCTTCGTCTTAATTTTAATCTTATACTGCATTGAATTTATTTCATGTGTTTTTATATGCGTTTTATTTATTTATTTATTTATATATATTCTTCTTACCATATGACAGTAGTGTCGGACTATTGTCCCTGACTACAACATTTGTTTCAAGAGATATAACGATATAAAGAAAAACATTATTATAACCTTCCTGCAATATCAGGAGAGGTACATATCCATGTCAAATTAAATTATTATGATGCATGTTTTGGAGTCCTGTATCTAATATATTGTTCAACACTGTAATTGCCCAGTTCTTGCACGAGTTGGTTCGAGCTGAATTGAATTCGGTTATAGAATTTCTTTATCTGCTCTTTGATTTCTTGGTGGATGTATTTCACTTCAAGGTCTTCATGAATTTGAACTGTGGTGGTATACCAGTCACTGCCATGGATTAATCTCAATGCTTTATTTTGAGCAACTTTTAATGGCTTCAGGGTGGAATCCGTGCCATATCCCCATAGAGGTGAAGCATATGTTATAATTGGCAAAATTAAGGATTTAAAAAGCTGTATCTTTTTCCTTACGGGGATTCCTCCAGTTTTTAACAGAGGGTATAAGTGCAGAATTCTACCTATGGCTTTTCCTTTAGTTTGTTGGATATGTTTATGCCACAGTTAGTAAGCGTTGGTCCATAAACACTCCGAGGTACTTCACACACGGCCTATAAGGTAGTTCTTTGTCACTTATGTTAAGTCTTGGTATACGTTTAAGCGAACACTTTGTAAAGCATATTGCTTGGGTTTTGTCGGTGTTTATATTTATTCGCCATTTCTTGGACCATTTAACGTATTTATCAACACGAGCTTGTAAATGTCTAGTTGCTCTTGTAGGGTCAATATCAGTAGAAAACAACGCAGTATCGTCAGCATATTGGGCCACACTGGTATTTGGCATAGTAGGTACATCTGCAGCATAAACACTATACAGAAAGGGGCCTTATTACAGATCCTTGCGGGACACCTGCATATATAGGATGTGTTTGTGACAGACCAGATCCTTCCTTTACTTGAAATGCTCTTCCATTGAGGTATGAAGCAATTAACTTGATGATAGTGTCTGGAAGTTCTGTTTGGAGTAACTTATATATTAGTCCAGCATGCCACACAGAATAATATGCCTTTGAGATATCCAAGAAAACTGTAGGAGTAAAACCCCAGTAGTTGAAACTTTTTGTTGCTGTTTCAACTATTCGCAGTAGTTGAGTAGTTGAACATCCAGGTCTAAAGGCCATCTGATGGTCAGGTATCATCTTGATATTCTGGTCTTCAATCCGACGTAAGATTACTCTTTCAAATGTCTTACCTACTACTGGTAGAAGGCTTATTGGACGTCTGTTCTCTGGAAACTGAGGATTCTTGTTTGCTTTTGGATTTTTATTTTTTTTTATTGAATGTTTATTGCCACAAACATTACAGAAATGTACAGGCTATTGTCTTACAAATAAAATGCATAGTTTACTCATATAGGATCACAAAAGTATTATACATATTAAAATAATCATAATTAAAATAAAATTGACAAGATAGTTGAAATCAATCTTGTACATACAAAAATTAAAAAAAAATTAAAAATTAATACATCTGGCAGATTATATTTTACTGTCAAAAATTTCCCTAATATTATAAAAAGGTGTTACAACTAACACGGAGAACAGTTTGGCCTTGAATTTTTTTCTTGGTAGGCATGTTAAATTCTCTGGAAGATGGTTGAACAACTTCGAACCAATCACAGCATGGCTATTTTGAGTTTCTTTTAGTCTAACTCGAGGCATATGAATCTTATTACAAGACCTTGTATTATGAGTGTGAATATCATTATTAGAATCCATTTCCTTCTCTTTGGTATACACACACTGCATATAACACTATTTATAATGGTTAAAATTTTAAGTTGTATAAAAAGTGGTTTGCAATGAGCTTTTGCCTCTGTGCCAGTCATAATTCTTAGTGCCTTTTTCTGCAAAAGCAGAACCTCATTAATTCTAGGACTATTGCCCTAAAGGATCAGGCCAAAGCTAATTATGCTATGAAACAAAGCTTGATACACATTTACAATTTACATTATGGTGATTATGTAGCGTGCTTCCAACAGTCTGGGAAATAATGAAGTTGAATACTCCTGTTGAAGAGTTTCAGAATATTAGTTAAAGCTTTTCTGGGTAAGTTACGCAGAGCAAGATTTGTAATTCCGTCCCTTCCAGGTGACTTCCTGCAAGATTGTCTTTTAACGATCGTCTTTATTTCAGACGGTGTACATAATCTTAATTCAGTTTTTACAGGCCTCCTTAAAAAATCGTTAACTTCATTAAGTACATCGGAATTATGTATTTTATAATTTGGATCTTCCTCAGCGGGACGAAACTGATTTTCCAGCTGATCTGCTATCTGCTATATGCGTTGTATGCCTGCATGCTTTGCAGCCTGCCATCTATCGGAAAAGACAAGAACTACAACAGCTTATTGCGAGAATCGACTGCTTATTCAATCATGAGATAATCTAAACACCAAAAACATAAACATTTAATTATGATCGAACAAAAACAGTCGCATGCAACTTGCCTATAATGGTACTTAAGACACTCGTATAAAAACTATGAAACTCGCTTAGCTCGTTTCATAAAAACATATTTACTCGTGTCTTAATAAATGCCATTATAGGTTTCTTGAGTACACTCGAACGTCAAGGAAGCGAGATACAACACGACTGCAGCGCTTTGTCGCTCAAGGTCAATAGCCTGGTCCCTTTGACGTGTAATACATGCGAGTAGTGTGCTAGAGTGACAAAAACATACTACTTTTACTTTAGGACCTGTTCTAGAAAGCACAATATCTACCAATTCCACAGTCTCAAAATACTCTGGCCAAAGTATAACTAGGGCTACAAGATATACATCAAGACACTGTATAGAGAAGGCTACAAATTACGTTACACACTGGTTACGAAATGAGGTCACAAGCCGCGATACACAAGGATGGGCTCTGGTTAGTCAGTTAGTAGTCAGTCATGTTCCTACAGGACAGTCAAATGAAGATTACAGGCGGAAGGAATTCGAAGCACTGTTGTTACGTTTCGTTGCGCGTATTTTACTGTCGTATGCAGTACAATAGTGACCAATGAAACACTCTCATTACAGTTCTGCGTAAGACAGCAATCCCGAACATAACAATATTAGAAGGCTGTAAGGCCTGGCGACCGGCGACCATAAGTAGCGGTAAGGCTTTTACATGGAGTTTAAACGGGGTAGCCGCACACTTGACGACTGCAAACGCCAAAGAAAGCCACGAGCTGAGGGAGTAAGTTGTTCTCGCTGCTTGTGGTCGCCGCAAAACGTCGAGTCTAGGCGCACACTTGGCGTTTAGTGGTCGCTTCTAATCCGCCTCTGGCGTTCTACACGGCGTTCTAGAGCTCCCTTCTTGAAGAACTTGGGTCCCTAATCTACTTCGTGCCCTAATGGCTAGGGCAAGGCATAAAAATAGAAAATATGAAAAATAAAAAATACATTCATGACCTAAAATATTTATAAATTAATAAGTTATCCCTTATTACTGATAATTAGCTTTCTGGAAGTAATGTGTTGAGAGCAATTTAATAAACGAGAGAACATTATATTTATTCTACAATAAAATCACACTTTTTTTCTAAAAAGTAAGTAATGGCATAATATATGGCATAATTGGGTGGGGAGGAGTTGCAAAAACGATCCTCAGCCCTTTGCTTTGTCTTCAAAAACGCATAATAAAGATTTGTTTATTTAAGCCTCCTGACTATTCTTCCAAATTATTATTTTCTGAATTTAACGTTTTCACCATAGACCAAATTTACAAGTACGTCATACTGGATTATTTTCATAAACATCGTGACAATTACAAGTCAGAATCTCACGTATATAACACGCGAAGGAATCAATTTAATTTATTACTTGAACCGAAAAATGTTACAACTGCTGGAGCTAAGCACTGTTCAAGTTTTGGCCCAAGACTATTCAATTCATTTATTACCAACCATCCTGATCTAAATAGCTTAAACAACAAACAATTTAGGTCTAAAATTAGAAAATTTATATAATTATTACTTCTGTTATCGACTATTACTGTTATAACATTTTTCATATTAAACTTTAAAATTTGGATAGAACTTAATTTCTTTGTTTTTACTAAAATTTGAACAAATAAATAGTTATGTATTATTGTTGTATTGCTTCGTACCTTTGTATTGTAAATAGAACATGTTCTAACCTTTCATACATAACATTTTGTCATACTTCTCCAAATTATGCATTTTTTTTAAAGTAATTGTTTAGTATAAGTATTTCTAATATACAACTGAACCACCCCCGAACACAAGCTCTGCTTCTTCGGGGGGTGTATCAACTTTTGTATATATTTTTCGTGTACTTTGGAGTAATAAATTGTAATTGTAATTGTAATTGTAATTGATACTGGGATACATCGATCTGTGAAATTTAAAATGAATGCAGAAAATATGAATTCACGGAGATTCTCAATCGAAAATGATTTTCTTTTGCCTGAAAGTAATGATTTGCATTGTAAATGGAAATGTTTATCTATAACTTCACTGAAAAAATTGGCTGCATATTGAAATCATAGAAAACTAAACAAAATTTAAAGATACCAAATACCTAAAATGCCAAAAATAACATATTTATATTGAAAACGAAAAATGCAAAATAATATCATAAAAATTGCTCTTAATTAATCAATTAATTCATGATACACATTTATGTATATTCGAACTATCGTTCAATAGTGTTATAAAAAAGATGCAAATGTATCAAATGCCTTGAATGACTAATAATTAAAAAGTTGAGGGTAAGCAACTGATGAAGTTCATTCAAAGTTGTATTGTATTCCAGAGTCTTTGGGACATACTTTTCTACTGGTTCGTCTGAAATAATTGAAGAAACAGAAACAGCACGAAAGGTAAACTAAATAACAAGAAAATAGAAATGAAAGAAGCATTAATAAAAGAAGGAAAGTACAAATGAAGTAAAGGACTAAGTAGGCCTAACAAGTTCTATGTGGTGTCGTGCACATTGGCATACGTGCACATTGGCACAGTCGCATTTTCGTGCACATCGGCATAGTATTTTTATCTTGTAATGGTTATCGTGCTCATCGCCACACACCACGTTGGGGGCAGAAGTGGACATAGAGACAAACCTACAGCCTCCTTCACCACGGCTCCAAGGCAGCACCCCTTAGCTACCGCGGCTAAGGAAACCGACCGTTGACATCGTAGATAGGTTGTCAGGTTAGGTTAGGTTAGGTTAGGTTAGGTTAGGTTAGGTTAGGTTAGGTTAGGTTAGGTTGGGTTGGGTTGGGTTGGGTTGGGTTGGGTTGGGTTGGGTTGGGTTAGGTTAGGTTAGGTTAGGTTAATTGAAAGTCTCATTCAATCGCAGGCAGATACTTTATGAATGATTTCTAAACAATACAATTATAATATTAATGTACACAGTATGTATCTATAACAATAAAAGGAAGTGGTCTATCTAGCAGTTACTGTGAACTCCATTGCATTCAATACGATAATGTAATTCCAACTTTGTCTCTATGTCCACCCCTACGAAGGGTGTGTGGCGATGAGCACGATGATATTGCAAGACAAAAATAATATGCCAATGTGCACGAAAATACGATTGCGCCGATGTGCACGTGTGCCGATGTGCACGCAACCTCCTATGTTACCTCGTTTGGTATCCTACTTTAAACATGTTTTTTTTAATATCTATTATAGGTCTATTTTCTTTATAGTTCTTTATGCTGCTAAGAACATTCTTAACGCTTATGTTCTTTATTTAGTTTTGTTATGGTCGTATTTATTTATTTATTTATTTACTTTTCAATGTTTTGTATCCTCCAGAGATTAGCACTTTTAGACATGGTAAATACATTAATATATTCATTATATATAATTAGTGATTAGTGTATATTACATAAATTACTAACATAGAGTAAAAATAACTTAATCTATATTACTTACAAAAAATTCATGAACTTAATAAAACATTATGTAAATAAAATTTAAAAAGTCTTGCTTAATATATTTCAAAATTATTTCAAAATTACATTAGACCCTAAGTAATAAATAAAACACATGTTGGTCCTGAAACAACAAAAGTGCAGGAGCTCGTGCTCGGGGGCAGTTCCACTGTTACAATTATACAGGCCTAAGTTACAGTAGAAGTATGATGTTCAACTAAAGTTATCTTAAAACAAAGAAATAGACAAAATATAATAAAGTAATGGAGGAGAATGGAAAAGGCTGAGAGCAATGGCATGATTCAAGTGATATAAGTAATAATAATTATAATAATAAAAAATAATCAATATAGTGGTAGTACAGAAAAGAGAATATTTAAAATATAAGTAAATTAAAGTTTGTATTTTTTTAAATTCTAGATTTAAAAACTCCATGACTACACTAGATTAAACCTGGATGTAATGTGATTTTAGAATTATACAGACGAGAACCGAAAATAGAGCTATGTTACACACCAACAGAAGTGAAATATTTGTTTTCTACTAAAATAATACTTTTATTTCGCCCTGTGCAGTGTTCATGTGGAACAGCTAGGAATTTTGTCTTATTTTTACGGTAGAATTTTAATAAAGAGTACCTATAAATTTGGTTAGTGTTAAATACACTAAACTCGGAATAGTTTAGTTCAGTTGGTTAGTCCAGCCGCATTTTAAAGCAAATATTGATTATGCGTTCTTGTAATCAAGTTAATGGAATAGGAAAAGTTTTACAAATGCTACCCCATGCTAATGGATTCGACTAGGCTAAATAAACTAAGGTCATACACTTACGGAGATTCACAAATTAATATATTGCTTTTCGTATTTTATTACATATATGAAATGTGTTTATCCCATTTCAAATGTTGATCAGTAATAATCCCCAAAAATTTCAATTCTGCAGATAATTTAAGAGAAGGGCATTCAAAAACCATAAGGTCTTCACAGTCAGAGTTATGAATTATTCATTTTAAATGTTCGAGTGGATTTAATTGTTTCAATCCAGAAACTGTTACAGAGAAAGCCGTTAAATTGTGTTAGTAAGATTAATGCTTCCAAATCGGAGCCCATTCTGCTACTGATGAGAGAAGAAGAAATATATCTGGGTAGAAGTGGCGACCACTTGTGGTCGTGTAGACATTATGGTGACCCTATCTCTTCAAGCAATTGCGAAACCTCCAATGCCCCGCCCCACTTTACAGCTCTCTCAGGGATTACTGTGAAAATCGAAGAGTGTATATAGAAGGAACAAACGCCAAACTACAAAAAATTATTATAAAAGGCTGTCCTCAGGACTCGGTCTTAGGACCGACGTTCTGGGGCATTGGCATGGAACCTCTTTTGGACCTGTTGCGGAAGAGGGGGGACGTCCGTGTAGCTTACGCAGACAATCTTCTCATCCTAGCTCAGGGCAATAGTAGGAGGGAACTTGAAGAACAGGCAAACTCTGCACTGAGGGCTGTGGATGAGTGGTGCAGTGAGGCAAAACTGCGTATTGCGGCAAATAAAACCACATACGTTGTTTTGAAAGGCAAATTGAAGAGGCGCCCCACCATAAGATTGAATGACAACGTAATCTCAAGATCGAAGTCGGCAAAGTACCTTGGAATATACATGGATGAAAACTGCAGATTCAAACCCCATGTGGAGATGGTGCGTCTTAAGGGTGAGATGATAATGATGAAACTCGCCAATATTGGAATGAGGAAGTTCAAAGTTAATCTGCAAACAGTTAAGACGTACCATAGTGCTATCTTAGCCGCCATTGTTGGGTATGGGGCTGCAGTTTGGGCTCATAAAGCCAATGAAGTGTATGTTAAAAGAATGCTTAGGAGATCCCAAAGGAAAATTCTAATAAGGTTCACCGGTGCATTTAGAGCAACTCCAACTCTTGCTCTGCTTGTGGCCATAGGTATATGGCCTCTTGACCTCCTTGTCAGGTGGAAGGGAGCCATGTACTGGAGGAAGAAGGAAAGAATGGATAAAATTGAGAGTATTGTGGGTCTCCGAACTCTGGATAAAACCAGAATTAGGATACACCTCATACACGAGTGGCAGGAGGAATGGACCGCGGCAGAAGCGGGAGCTAGGACCAGAGAATACTTCCCGAACATCCAGGAGCGACTGCGACTGCAACATGTGACACCGAGCAAAGGTATGATACACTTCATCACGGGCCATGGTCCGTATGGAATGTAAAAGTAAAGTAAAGTGTTCCCTATTACAGGCCATGGAGGCCCAGAGGGTTCCAGGAGGTTGAGGCTTCCAGATTTTTAGACATCGGCACATGATGGTGGTAAGGTTGTCAGCCTTACGCACCGGCCGCCTTTACCCCCAGGATTGCTCCGGGTACTCATTTCTGTTAGAGGCTGAGTCGACCCCAGGACCATAGTGCCACCAGAAGGATTAGGCCAATTGAAAAACTCCAACGACCTCATCGGGGATTGAACCCGCGACCCTCTGGTTTGTAGCGCAGCGCCTCAACCACTACGCTACGGCGTACCCCCCGTATGGAATGTACCTGCACAAAATTAAGAGAAGGCAGACAGATGAATGTGGAACTTGCGAGGAAGTCACAGAGTCCGCAGAGCACGTCTTGTTCGAGTGTACCGGTGCCTCTGATGAAGTGAAAGAACTTAGAACAATTGTACAGGGTTTCCAGATTGCAGACTTATTGAGGCAAAAAGACAAATATTCTTTACTTGAGACTCTGACGGACGTTGTCTATAAGGAGGCAGCAGAGACGTTCAGGGTTGACAGAGTGGACAGACTAAACAGATATAGACAAGACGAAGGCCAAAATAATCAAACTCTTATTCCCTCCAGGAGATCCAGTCGCCTACAGAGGGCTCAGAACCCTGTGGAGATTAGGGAGCCGGAAGCTCAACCACATGTGGAAGAGCAACCGGAACCCGAAGTCGTAAACAGGAGGAGGGAACTCTGGGAATCCACAGGAAGATGAGAAGAGTGGGGGCGGCGAGAAGACTTCGGGAGAGGAAAGAGGAAGACGATAGACAATATTTCCAATGTTCAAGTGAAAGTGTATAATTTTAAATTTCAATATTATAGTAGGAGTAGAAATTTTCATTTAACTAGAGTAGAAGCTGGAGCACACCGATGAACAAACATTGAAATGTAAATTTAAATGAATACCGGTGAGCTTCAGCTGTAGTGTTAGTGAAATAGCTCTAGAAGTAGAAGCAGTAGTTTTAGTTTTATCTTTTACTTCATTTATAGTGTAGTTTTACTTTTTGTAAGTTCCGACTACTGGTCTCCTCCAGTAGAAGGAACAAGTAGAGTAGGTTTTTCTTCTTAATAAATTTCAAACTAATTTTAGTGTACATGGACGTACTACCAGAAACATGAATGATCTACACAGACCAAATAACTCGTTAAAACTCTTTCAGAAGGGTGCTTATTATTCTGCAGTACAGATATATAACAAGCTTCCAAACAACATTAAATTATTATGTATTCAAAGAAAGAGCAAACCTTTCAAAACAGCTGTCAAGGAATTTTTAATAACTCACACCTCCTACAATTTGGAGGAATATTTCCAGCTTGGATAAATTTGGCAGCTTGCAGTTTCTGTAGGCCTATATTATTGTTATAACATGCATGTATTTTTTGATCTGACGTGTTCTATATCCTTGAGCCCCACTCAACACAGGATCTACAGGACGAGATATCTACATCTACATCTACATACAAAGATAAAATCAGGTAAACTGATGTAAAAAAGTGCCAGTATGTTTTTGTTTAATCAGTTATGACTGCAATTATGATATGCAGAATATTTTTTTTTAATTGATTTCCAAGTTAAGCTCCAGATTTATTCATTAAGCAGGGCTTACGGAAGAACAAAGGTCTAGTTTTTTTTAATCACATTAAAATCTTCCAGCATCAGCTGAACTGTATAGATTTGTGATATCTTGACAATCGCACACTCACATATAAATACAAAAAAAAAAGTGAAATTGGCCGGTTTTAGGATTTGGACCATGGAACTTCAGAATGTGAGTCCAAGACGTTACCATATCGGCCACCTGGGTCAGTTTAACGGACTTGTTGGATAACCGCATGTAAAACAATAGTGTTTTTGGTCATAGCTAACTGTATTTTAATTTCAAAGCTTTATAAAATCACAGTAAAACAATTGACTATGTTGTCAAGATAACTGATTTGCTTTTTTTTTTATAAATTCTTTCGAATACGTATATTATCATAAAATAGGCACTAAATTGAGCATTACTCCGAAACAGGTCAACAGATATTATCCAATATCAATAGATGTCTTCCCATGAACATTATAAATGTGTATACCAAGTTTCATAAAAATCCGGTAAAGCGTATTTAAGTTACCGCGTCTTTAAAATAGACATTAAATTGGGTTTTACTCCGGTACCGGTCTACCGATTTCGTCCAATATCAGTAGACGTCTTCCCATGTACAATATAAATGGGTATACAAATGTGTTTTCCAAGTTTCAGGAAAATCCAATGAAGCATATTTGAGTTATCGCGATTTCTCATATATTAACATAAAAAGCACTAAATTGGGCATTATTCCGGTACTGGCCAACCGATTTGGTTGAATATCAATAAACGTCTTTCCATGGACATTATAAATGCGTATACGAAGTTTCATAAATATCCGATAAAGCGTATTTGAGTTATTGCGTCTTTAAAATAAACACTAAATTGGGTTTTACTCCGGTACCGGTCAACATATTAGGTTCAAATTCAATAGGGCACTTCTCATGGACGTCATAAATGCGTATACCAAGTTTCATGGAAATCCGATACAACGTATTTGAGTTGTATTAAAATAGGCACTAAATTGGGCATTACTCCGGTACCGGTGAACCGATTTGGTTCAATATCAATAGGGTTCTTCCCATGGACATTATAAATGTGTTTTCCAAGTTTCATGAACATCCGAAAAAGCGTATTTGAGTTATGGTGCGTACAGACAGACGGACAGACAGACGGACAGACATTTTTTCGTCCACCACACAATCTCATAAAGTACCATACTGGCACTTAATAAAAGGACATGTAGAAAACATAGAATACTGTTAAAGCATAGCAAAATTAGTCCTTAATACATATTTGTAAAATGAATATTTGTATAAAGGCAATTAATAAAAGCCATGCGATTAAGTCCTGGCTTTTATTAAAGATGCCAGGATAAAAGAAATAAAATCAGGTAAACTGATATAACAAAGTGCCAGTATGCTTTTTTAATCAGTAATAATTGCAGTTATGATATACAGAAAATAAGTTTTTTTTTTTTTTTTTTTTTAAATAGATCTCCGAGTTAAACTCCAGATAGCCTACAGTCATTAAGCAGGGCTTACGGAAGAACAAAGGTCTAAAGTTTGATTCTTAACCTTAATTCATATTGGTATACACTGATATACTAATTCTTAAAATATGTAAACATTTTACAAAATGCATTGACAATGAAATAGTACAGTAAGCCAATAAGAAGAGGATAGTTCCACCTAGCGGTATGCAGTTTTGTTCTGAGTATAGGCTTATGCAATTTTAACGCAACGCAATAACTTTAAAGCTAGTTTCTGTTCGTGAAATAACATTTATAGGCTTATGTTATTATTTAGGAATGATGTAGGTCAATGAAAGACAATGAATTCCCAGTTTTTTTAAAAAGAAAAATGTAATACTTATTTAAGCACATTGACAAAATAGGACATAAGAATGGAATAGGCTCAATTTAACACAATTGATAAGAATAAAAAAAAAATTTGCTTCAGGGTGGACTCGAACGTGATATCTCTTACTAGACAAGCACCTTACCCCAAGACCAAACCACACTGCGACTTTTGAGTGTCCAATACCAAAGAATACTATTTCGTCGTTGCTCACACAAGAGAAAAATCACCGTATTTCGAAATTAGGCTATATATCGTGCCTGCTAGATTTATTATGGTACAATGTTGAATTATTTCATTAATTAGTACTATAATATTCGCGATATCTGAGTGATAAATTAGGATGAGGCCCTCGTTGAAGAAGAGGTACCAACCTAACCATATTCTCAAAGCTTAATGTTTTTATTTATTAAGAGGTCAGGGATTATAAATCTGACATAGGCTGAAGTAAAATTCAATGCTTTAATCTAATTGTAATCAATTTTAGCAAAATAATTAGTCATTATACAGCAGCATTTCATCTATAATCGTACATATGGGAACATTTGTTTTTCATGTAGATGTCAAACTGTCCATGGCAACTGAAGGAAGCTTTATAAGCTGTCATTAATTGATGACGCTATAAGAAAGAACCGAGAATTTGATTTTGCATTTGAAGAAGGTGCCTTCTTTTTACCCTCCTTTACTAAAGAAGGTTTCGACAGGAATTGAAGGCTTGTTCCAGAATTTCCCTTTATTTACCTTAGTTACGGGACTCGCCCGCTGATTGGTTGGCCGCGAGCCAATCAAAATGCTTCGAAATGAACCAAAATATTATAATAAATTTGACTGATAATTACTCTTTATTTCGGTACTGGACAACCGATTAGGTCCAAATTCAATAGGCTTATTGCCATGATTGTTATAAATAAGTATACGAAGTTTCATGAAAATCCGATAAAGCGTATTTGAGTTACCGCGCCTTTTCTTATATGATACCATAAAAGGGCACTAAATTGGGTATTATTCCGGTACCGGCCAACCGATTTGGACCAATATCAACAGACATCTTCCCATGGACATTATAAATAGGTATTCCAAGTTTCATGAAAATCCGATAAAGCGTATGAGAGTTATGGCGCCTTTAAAATATACACTAAATTGGGTTTTACTCCGGTACCGGTGAACCGATTTGGTCCAATTTCAATAGGGTTCTTCCCATGGACATTATAAACGCGTATACCAAGTTTCATTAAAATTCGATAAAGCGTATTTTAGTTAGAGCGCGTACAGACACACGGACGGACGGACGGACGGACAGACGGACAGACATTTTTCGTCCCCCACACAATCTCATAAAGTACCATACTGGCACTTAATAAAGGACGACTATTATATATGTAGGCTATAAGCCTAATGTCTCGAAAGACGAAATGCGCAAGACCTACTTTAAAGATAACTATGTAGTCAACATTCTTCTTAACCTTAAATCTTTACCAATGTCTCATCGCGACCAGTTGTGTATTCTAAAGTGCCTTGAGTAGATGTAAATATAGATGTAAGGATCGTATGGACCTCATCTTCCATTAGTATAGAGTTGGTCATCCTATAACAATATCGAAACTTTAGTGGAAAGCGAGAGTGTTATTGATACTCTATTCTGATTGAGTTCTACTTACTCTATTCAATATCTGCATCTTGCAGTGTTTTCATTAAGATGTAATTATTTTCCCAGGCTCAATTCTGTTGAATACATAGCGATATTTGTACAGTTCATTGCTTTTTGCATGATTAAAGTGGAGTGTAGGAGGCAATTACAACCGAATCAAAACAATGTTCGGTTCACTTATTGGATAAAAAAATTAAAATGTACAATCCAAACATTCACTCTTTCCGGTCGATGCATTTCAAGTTGTTATGGACTTGACAGAATATGAGCATCGCGGAACATAATATGTCATTCTGAAATTAGTTTGTGGCCTAAGCTGTATAAAATATATTGGAATCTAAATTTTTAGCCCTAGTAACTCATCCGAATCAAACACTGTTCAATACAGTTACTGAAAAAAGGAGAACCCAGTCTGATGGCAGTAACCAATAGCATGCCCTCTTTCCGATCAACGTTTTCGATATTGTGAACATGACATAACATGGGTTTCGCAGTATATTACGTCATTCCATTTCCAGAGTGCAATTTAAACTCTATCCTCTTCTACGCAATGTTTTGATGTTCAAACTTCCATCCCTAACCATAAGATACCATTGCAGTCGCACATTGTAATCTTTTGAATGGGTCAATCTGTGTCCCAAGTAGCGGCTTCTATCCCGACTCAGGTCGACAGCACACATTTATCAAGTGTGCATAAATGTAACACGCTTATGTCCAGAAGAATTAAAGTACGGTATGTAAAAGAACTCCTGCGGACAAACTTCGACACACCAGCGACGGTCACAAGCAGTTGCAGCACACTCCCGTCCCTGAATACCCACAAATCAACCAACCAGCCTTTTACAGTACAATCTGTTCTATCTGGACCTGCTCAGAAAGATGCGAAGTAGTGTGGGCGAGTTCACAATCGAAATATTGTCATTTGAAGGGATGATGTTTCATTCGTACGCCAGTCTTCAAGGGCGACACATCGCGCTAACTAAGGTATACGGATACGGCTGTCATGACTGGCGAGAGGGATAGATGGCTTGTCTCTCTGAATTCAACTCCCACCTCTGAATGTCCTTCCCCTCACAAGCGATTCCCCAGCGTCAGGAAGAAAAAATGTACTATAAATGGAATAAAGCATAATACTGAAACTATCGAGAACGGAAAATTTAAAGGAGTTTAGAAACATGAGAATCGACATATAAAGTCTATAGGCCATATGAAAGTTTATCGTTAGATAAAAAGCTTGTCTTATTCAGTATGACATGTTGTGAATGCAAATTAGAGTATGGTATTCAAATTAAATTGTGCACGTAAATTCCATTGCTATTTACTACTATCTTAAATATGTAGTAACAACAGGTTAACCTCTATCGAAACAGGATGTTTATCGCTCAACAAGAATTCACTTCAGTCGCAATATACTGTAATGTATCCGCCTTATTGTCCGAAGCAGAGGAAAGAACTAAAGAAGATGGAACACAATATTCACTTTTTGTCAGAGAGCACATTGCATTATATTATACAGTCAATAATAAAAATTGTATATTAATATACCAATGTCAAGAAATAAAAAATAAAATTACTAAAAAAGTACAAAATTGCTGGTCTTTCTGATCATTTTCTGGATATATTGCGGCTTATGTTGTGCCATCGCCAGCCCTATTTAAATAAAATGTGTAAAGTTATAACTTACATTTAAATATTGCGTTTATATTATAATATGCATTTACACCAATTTTATTTCTTATTCAATATGTAAGAGGGTTTAAGGTTGTGTACAACAAACAATATTACAACCCCTACTGTAATGAAGTTCATTTATGATTTAACTAGTAAGTTTCTAAAGTTATTTATTATTATGTAAACCATAGATTTAATATATACGAGTATAATGTAAATGCATATGGATCACACAGAGAACTTATGATATCTTCCATCCTTTACCTACTCCAAAAATTCTTCATCGATTTAACCTTCAATGAAGCTAGACTCCAGCATCAATTGACATTCACGGCAAACGAATTTCTAGTGGGACTTACGTCACATTTCTCATCAATAAAGAGCTACGCATCCGTGACCTATTCCATCTCACTGTGCGAAACCTTTATTGTCTGGTTACTTTATGACAAATGCTTTGAATATTACCACAGTGTATAATTAGTTTTATATTTATTTAGACTATTTTTGAAACGATATACATATGTATTTCTTACATTGCTTATACAAATGAATTCAAATATCCCTTTTAATTATGCTACATACAAAAATGGATATCATATTGAGATATAGGCCAATGGATACCGAACAAAACTCAATATAGAAAAGAAAAGCGTTATTTTATGCACTTTCCTCTACAAATGTATAATATTTTTAAATATAATTCCAAGTGTGGTTTTATAAGTTAACTGTTACTGAAAACCATTATAGGTATTCATACGTCCTTTATACAACAAAATATGAAAAAGATAAAATATTTACTGGGTTCTTCATTTTTTAAAACGAAATTCTAGAGTTCCTCCTCGTCGTATTACTAATGACAGAGGCTTATCAAGTGACCAAGTTTGAAATTTTGTTAAATATACTGGATATAAAGGTATCGTATATGTTTATGTTTTTTCTTAATTTCTTTTGTCTTATTCTAGCGAACTTCGACAAGATTCCACTCATAGTCATATAATTAGAAGCCTAAGTTACATGAAAGATAATTACAATGATGATGATGATGATGGTGAAGATGATGATGGTGAAGATGATGATGGTGAAGATGATGATGGTGAAGATGATGATGGTGAAGATGATGATGATAATGGTAAATCTATTTCATTTAAGGAGAAAGCTAAGTTTCACATGCAGAATACATTTTTGCATATCTTCCATAGACACGAAAATCAGCCTTATTGTTATTCCATGTGTCACGTGGTACCTTTTATGTCCACCTCAATCGGGTACAATGATTTCTAGGGAAAGACATTTAATGATCACAAAATAGTGAGAAAATGCAAAATAAAAAAGGCATTTATTACTGTACCTAAAAATAGTGAAAAAATAACACGAAATTTTAAAAAAGACTAATAAAATTACCATTTTAATTAAGTTATTATTAGTTTTTTGAGTAGTTAATTACAAACGCAATTCAGTGGATAGTGTGTTATATATATAAATCTGTAATATAAAACAATAACATACATATTTTTTTACTAAAAATGTAAGTACATTTATACTACAATTGGACACCCTCAGCAAAAAGAAATTCTTTCTGAACTGCCATGCCCATCAAATTTCCCCTAGCAAATATGTTCCATTTAAAAAGAAAGCAAAAGAAATATTTATTGCTACAAGACAAACTTCTATGATGTTTGTAATAAACCTAAATTAAAATGAACTATGAAAACTTGGCGGAGATTCTCAAACAAAAACGATTATCTGTTGTCTGAAAGTAATGATTTTTACATTTAAAAGCTCCTCTCTACCTCCATTGAAACATGACCTATAAATGCCGAAAATGACCTAAAATTGCCAAAAATGATCTATCTCTTGAAAATGACGAAAACTGCAAAAAAAAAATTCAAAAACAAATTTCCCCTATTTAATCAATTATTTCACGATACGCATTTACATATATTCGAGCTATCTTTAACCTTCAAATAAAAAAGATGCAAAATCATCAAATGACTTGCCCTCTTGATTTCTAACAAGAGTACGTTCAAAAGACCTGTTGGGTCCATATACTACTTACATTTCCAACACAAGCATGATAATTGAAGTAAAGGTGAATGATCAATTATGCCGGTAGTTTAAGAAGTAAAATGAAGGCCCTCAGAGAGTAAGGGTATAAAGCGTAGGTTATTAACTTATTACAAATCAAATTAAAACGTTTCAGTATTTTCGTAAATATGGGAGCAACTTTAATAAATTTTTCAAACATAGGGATAATAGAAAATCGATCTACTGAGCCTAGTTTCAGTGCTTTAACTATAACCCTCTAAGAACCTCGATGACAAAACGCATTCTCAATTTCGAAAAATAGAAAGTTACTAATATAATAATTTGCTTTCTACAAGGGATAGAGCAAATTTGTAACACATTTTTCTTCTTTATGCCATTTAATTTTTGTGTTCTGTTTGAAATAGACCTACACCGCAGTACAGATGAAACTTTCATTGTAGGCTGTAAAACTTTTTTGAGATTGGAGCATTTAATAATAATAATAATAATAATAATAATAATAATAATAATAATAATAATAATAACAATATTTATTGCCAGTATATCATAAATGCTTTTGGCATAGTCATTTCTACAATATTAATAAAATCAGTTTTACACTTACACATATCTTATACCATTACTTTTAGATAATTTCTAAATTAAATGACTAATTTATAATATAAAATAATATAAAATATGATACAGTCTTATACAAAATTCACTGTCAATGAACTCATTAATAAAAATGGTTTCAATAACCATGCACATTATATAATTTAGTTCCCAGTCAATTTACATTTTGCACATTCAAGACCTAAAGAATTCCAAATGAATTGTATGATACCAAATAACAAATCTGTCTTCTCGAACATTACCAGAGAATTTAATTATCTAGAATTTCTTCCAGCTTATACATTGGTCTTTCAATTAGATATTCTTTTAATTCAGTTTTTAGCTTATTACCAGTGAGGATTTTAAGATTAAGTGGTAATTTATTATAAAGTTTAGTGCCTATAACTATAGGGTCCTTTTCTATATATTTCCGTTTATATATCCGTCTGTATAAGTCACATTTATTCCTGATATTATGATCATGTAGTTCATTATTCCGTTGTATCTTATCAGAATTATGCAATACTAGTAATAATATTACCCTATATACATATAGTTAAGATTCTTTTGGCCTTAAATAGTTATTTGCATGACTGTCTCCTGTCTACTTTTAACATTATCCGCAAACTTTTCTTTTGTAGTACCAGTAATCTATTTATGTGAGTATTGGCTGCTAAGCCCCATATTTCAATTCCATAATTAAGCTGTGGATATATTACTCCATAATAGATTCTATTCATAATATATGGGTCATTAAATCTAGAAAAGTATCTTAATAGATAAATGCCTCTACTAACTTTTTTGCTAACCTGATCAATGTGATCCACCCAATTTAGATGTTTGTCTACAAAAATACCTAAGAATTTGCTATAGTTATTTTCCGTTACATTTTCACTACATTCTTTTGCAACACAGTCGTGTATTCTGTATTCTGGGTCAAATTTAATTATATTTGTTTTACCTACATTCAACTAAGATTATGCATTTCAAAGTACTTAATTAAGGTGTCCGTACCTTCAGTAATTTGTTCTAGTAACCTGTAAACTGAATTATCCCAGCAAATTAAAGACGTATCATCCGCTTATCTAACAGTTTTTAAATTATTAGTATTAGGTATATCATTTATATACAACGGAAACAATAGTGGCCCCAAGACTGATCCCTGAGGCACCCCATACTTTACTACTTTTGTAGCTGATTGATATTTTACCCTATGTTCTCCCTGTTGAAAATATATTTCAGATTTTTGCAATCGTTCCCTTAGGTATGATGAGATCAACTGATTTTCTGTGCCCCTGATTCCATAGTGCTCAAGCTTGTCCCACAATATACCATGATAAACACAGTCGAAGGCTTTACTTAGATCCAGGAAAATTCCTGCCACTTTATTGCCACTTTGAAGTTTGTTTATGACTTCACCAGTAAACTGTGATATTGCTGTAATAGTTGAAAGATTCTTACGGAAACCATGTTGATTTTCACTAAGTATGTTATTGCATTGTAAGAATTTTTCAATTCTAGTTAATATAATTTTTTCAAAAAGTTTGGCGATAGTTGATGTCAGTGAGAGCGGCCTATAATTTCCAATTTCTGTTTTCTCGCCCTTTTTAAAAACTGGTCTTACTATACTAGTTTTTAAACATGTAGGAAATTTTCCATTGACAATAGAGTAATTAAATAAGTGTTCTAGTGGTTTTACCAGTTCATTTTTACACTCTTTTAGGCATTTTTGTGTAATTTCATCCCATCCACATGATTGTTTATTTTTATAAGTATTAATTATACTACTAATTTCTTCATGCGTAGTTGGGTACAAGTAGACAGAACCAGTATTGCAAGGAACTCTATCAGGAGCTATAATATCCTTGTTGAAGTTAGATATAGATCGTGCTACATTTATAAAGTAATCATTGAACAGGTTACAAATTACGTTTGGATTATTTTCCTGAACATCTGCCAGTTTTTCCTTGTATTCATTTGTATGTAGTTCTACTAAATATTTCTGGAATTCTAGTTGTAAATTCTTATATTTTTCTTTATAATATTTCCACCCAGTCGATTTATGAAGTTCATATGCATCTTTAATTTCATTTTTTAATTTTATTCCATCTATCTACTGTCAATTTTATTTTGTCAATTCTTTTTTTGTTTTTATTTCCAACTAGAACAGGACACAGTAAGTTAAAATGTTTATTAAAAATTCTATAAAAACAATCCCATTTCTCATGTACTCCTTCAGTCGTGTACATGTCACCCCAAGTTTCTAGTGCGAGAGCCTTTTTTAGCTTATTAATACTATTAGCTTGTTTACGATATTTAGTATATACGCATTTTCTTTCATATTTTACATCAATACTATTTATTTCAATCATTTGGGCATAATGATCAGATAGATATCCATTAATAACACTAACCTGTATGTCTTTATCGTCCAAGTTAGTGACTATGTGATCAATTATAGTAGCTGAACTGTTAGTTACTCTTGTAGGTACATTAATTTTATCTTGAATATTATACAGGGTGCGGCATTTAAGTTTCCCATTTTCAATACCATGTAACACATTTATTTAACAAATAAATAAGCTACATTTAACATTTTTAAATCTCTTACAGTCTTGGATTTACAATTCTGGTCTTCCTTTTCGAGTATGATTTCCTTGAGATGCCCTCTATTAACTTTAACACATTGCTGCATTCTCCCTCGTACACTGGCCATTACGCGGTGTGTGGTGTCTTGCGTAACATTTGCAATTTCCTGCTGAATTGTATTTTTAAGACTGTTAATGTCAGAGAGGGCATGAGCGAAAACTTTAGACTTCAGATCGTCCCACAGAAAAAAAAAATATCTGGTGTAGTAAGGTCGGGAGATTTGGAGGACCATTGGATATCACCAAACTGGAAAGAATTCGGTCGGGGAAAGCAGCACGAAGGGTGTCCATTGAAAGATGTGCAGTATGTGCTACAACACCATCCTGTTGAAACCACAATCTCTTAATATCCTAGTTACGATGTGTCAATTCTGGTAGGAAGAAAGTTTGCAGCATGTGATTGTAACGTTCAGAGTTGACAGTCACCGAAGCACCATTCTCGCTCTCAAAGAAATAAGGGCCAATAATACCCTGTGCTGCAAAGGCACACCACAACACGACCTTAGGACTGTGAAGTGGCCGCTTGTGGATTATGCGTGGATTTGCAGGCAATTGCATGTTACGCAAGACACCACACAATGCGTAATGGCCAGTGCACGAGGGAGATTGCAGCAATGTGTTGAAGTTAACGGATGGCATCTCAAGGACATTATATTAAAAAAATAAGACCAGAATTGCAAATCCAAGACTGTAAGACATTAAAAAATGTTCAATGTAGCTTATTTCTTTGTTAAATAAATGTGTTACGTAGTTTTGAAAATGGGAAACGATAAATGCCGCACCCTGTACATATTGAAGATGTCCCTGAGTTTCCTATAGTCAGGATTATTAACGTCAAGATTTATGTTAAGGTCACCTAGCATAACAAAGGTATCATTTATGTTAAGTTTAGACAAAACTTTTTCCAAGTAGTCTAAGAATTCATTAACAGTTTTCTTACAGCAAAACATTCTATTATTTTATCTATATTTAAATTTTCAATTTCTTTTATGGCATTAGCTTCTATACTATCATCAATATAAATACAAACCCCACCAGCTTTAAAATTATATCTACAATAGCAGCAATTTGTAATTCTTAATTTTGTATAGATTAATTTGTTCAGATGTAAGTCCATGCTCTGTTAGAACAATTATATGAGGATTGATATCATCAATAAAGTTGTTAAGTGTTTCTAATTTATTTAATAAATACTGTATATTTTGGTGTAATACTGAGAATCTAGATAAAGTCAATTTTTTAAATGTTTCATATACTTCTGTACTTTTTTGGTGTTAATTTATGGCTTCATCATTAGTTAAGCATAGTCCCTTCACCAGTCACATAGAATCTTCTTCAGGTAATCCTGTTTGAGTGAGTGCAATATGCTTCTTTGGTTTATCGTTAATTCCCTTTACCCTTTCTACTATTAGGCTAGCTAAGAGTTTTTTGGCCAACGCATTTAAGTGCAAACCTTGTTTCGTATGACACTCCCGTTTTAGGTTTCCAATGTCTATTACTGATACTTTTGGATAGCTAGAACACAATAGCTTAATTTCCTTGTTTGTTTTCCTAACCTCCATATTTACACACGAGTAATAGCTTAAGTCATACCTATGAGGAATGTTTACAACCACCACATTTGAAGATTTTAAACTTTCACTTTCTAATACATTAAGTAATCCGTTCACAGCATTATCTGCTTCGTTAGAATACACATCGTTGGCACCAGCAATAATTACATTAATAAGCCTATCATTAACTTGAGTTTCCCTGTCAATCTGCATGTTTACTGTTGCATTTACAAACTTCCCATTTGGCCTAATATAGCCTATTGATTGAATGTCACTATCACATTCACTCAAGTTCTTAGCAATTCCCCGTCCATGACTGTCACCATAAATTCTTACTTTTACTTTTTGATTGTGCTTGACGTCCATATTAAATTTTTGTTGTGAGTATTTTAGGTTTCTGTGTCTTTCTGATAATTGTGGAAGGTTCAACTTCTTCTTGTACACCTTCTTCATTTATGTCTTGCAGCACTGCAAACATATTACTTGTTTCAATACTTCTAGACTGTCCTACTTCTTGAATTTTTTGATCCCCAGTCTTCCTTGTAGGTTGCCCGAAATATTCATTTAGTCGTTCATTCAAGTAGAGATTTTCACTTTCAAGTTGTTTTATTCCATTTGTCGCCTCGTTCAAGTCCTTATGCAGTAATTCAATAACCTTGTTGAGTGAGGTTATGTTGTCTTGCTGGCTGCTGTTATCCAGGTCGTCATTCGTGAAGCTTTCAGATCCATTTCCATTAAACGTAATTTTTTTTTTTTTTTAATCACTTGAACACTTTAAGGTAATATTTTCTTGTTCCTTTTGAGCTTCACTACATATACTATCACTATTTTGAATAACTTTAACGTTACTGCTACGCAGAGTCATTCCACTCGCAGCCATCTTACTGAACTACCTAATCTGAAATGTGTAGTTTAGGCCTACACACTGTCTTCAAAATTAACAATCTATAAATGAAACAAAAGCGTTAAAATGTAATTTCCACAAATTTCTATGTTATTCAATAATAAATCTGCCTTAGGATATTTTGGATCCATACGAGTTGCGGCCGAGTCAGTTATTTACCCGGCAGAGACAGACCATTATGAATCCCATGAGTACATAAAGAGCCAATTTGCCTATGTATCTGTCAACGAATTTAATTAAAAAAGAAAACATAATATCAAAGGCAACAAAGAAGCAATTTCGTATTTATTAACCTATCTATAGGCCTATTACATCTTCGACGAATGCAACTACACGATTGCTTTCTTTTGCACTTCTATTTTTTTTTCTTACCAGTAGACACAGGCTCGTTATGCGACCCTCTAAAGTTGCAGGTAGTTTTACCCCCACATTTCCTTTAGAGGACAAGTCTGTCTTAAAATAGACGTTAACCGATTAGTTGAACGAGTTAAAATGTTTAACAAAATATGAAAAGGGAAGGCCACATTGCAACAGATTTCCAAGACTTTTTAGATATTGAGGTGTTGAAACATGATTCTACTTGTATTATAAGAATAATGCAACCAAACTCGGTAAAAAGTGATAAAAAAACATGTATTTGTTCTTAAAAATGACTTTAAAACTACTTACAACCCGTAAAAATGACTATATCTGAGAAAAATATCTAAAACTGCAGGAAAAATTGTCCATAAAGTGGTTTAATTTCACCCAAAATGTTATGAACCACATTTATTTTCCGCAGAACTTCATCCTAGCATCATCAGAAAAAAAGATGCAGACATCGAAATCCGGGCCCTACTAATGCACATAATTTAAGTCAATATAAAACAATATAATTCAACATAAGTTATAATATAGCATCATATAATCTACTATAATACGAAGAAATACAACATACATAATATTACGTTATTAAAAGGTTATTTCGTTTATTTACAATCAATACACAATATTTAACTGTAACCATCTTCTTTGTTTAGGAAGGAATTAGTACTATATCTTATTATCTTCTAAATCCCCTGTACGAAGAACTAATACACCAATCCCTAAAAGGAAAGCATTCTGAATAATTCCACATATACGGTGCGCAATGGAGGGATTGCCCCTGACAAGTGATAGCTCTGTGCAGGGGCCATTTTCCTGACAACACAGACAAAGAGGCAACGGACTAAGGAAGGATGGGGAAGGAAACGTACGGCCAAGATCGTAATAATTAGTGTTACCATTTCAGTACTCGCTGAAGAAACTGAGGAAACCACAAAAACTCCAATCAGGACAACGTCCTCGGGGAAAGAACCTTACACCTTTCGAATGTCAAGTTAGCCCTAGGCTCGAACTCCTGAACATAAACATACTGTTTTAATATAACGATGGTGTTGTCAATTAATAATTATTATCATAAGAAATATCACATTTGGTAATAACGGCGAAGAACAGTTTATTATCCTACATTCATGTCTATTTTTTTATTGAAGCTTTTCTATTTGCAACAGCGCGAATTCATAGTAAATTAACACCTCTATCTTCTGTGATAGTCCCCTGTCAAATGTACAAAAAAAGGCTCCCGTGTGCTCCTTGATGATGCAAGTGTGGGAGTGGTCTCAATCTCTTCGTTTCACCTTGGAGAAACATAATTTCGATGGTGCCACTCTTGAAAATGATGCGTTTGAATGGTGGGGGCAAAAACAAAATGGCTGCCATCGCAAACACATTTTCCTATTTATATCAGTAACCGTTGGGATTACAAAAAGAGGTTTGAAACAAGAAATGTAGCTACATAGATTCTGCATAGAAAAGATTATTACGCCTTTTTTGTAGGATCAACCGTTTTCTCATAAAAAGTACTTTTATATTTTTCAAAATTAAAAATGATTATGTTTCCGTATGAGGGTTTTGCAAGCCCATATTTACATGCCTTGCCTAACATTATTTACACGACCACTGGATACTTCTAACAATAATTAATATGTTAAACACTAATAAATTAAAAAATAGCCCCTTTCCCTTATGTTGTGCCGTAGGAAACTGAAAGATAAAAAGTACTACTGTAGTTTTAAACTTTAACGAAAATACTGAGGAAGGAATACAATGTTTGAAGATTTATAGGCCTATAGACAGAGTGGATACACTCCTACAATTACATTTTTAATTATAATCATCGTCACTTTCAATACAAATCTCACTTAGACCTAAATCTTCATCATCGTCCAGCTCGCACTCTCCCATATTGTCACAACGGTTGGGATTACCTTCGCAAGTGCACATTTCAGTACACCGGAGTCCATTTGACTGACATGTAGCCTACATGGAAGAGAGCAACGCCTTTTGGAGCATGAGCAGCGAAAAAGTTCCAAGATAAGCTCTGGTGCACAAGGGTTGGTACAAGCAACAGACTCGTATGCACTCCCTACTTTTTTCCATCCAAACTCTGAGGGCGGTGGGTTATTGGGATGCTTATTTAGATCCTGATTCCATTCAAAACATTGAAGGTGAGCCCTTAGCCATGCCAGATCCAGTGCAGATCTTGTTGGAGGAACATCTTGGCGTTTTTTCTGTGTAAACAACAACCATCGCACAGGACCTAATATGTCGGTCAGTGTAGTTTTGGGGATATAAAGCTGCAAATGAACGCTTCCAAGATAGTCCTGACATCTTCAGTGAGTGAAAGTGTAGTCCCCAATTTAGCCAAGGCTTCTAGCGGCGTATCACTTGCGGAATTAAAAGCTTTCCACCACTTTATTTTACCTTTTCCAGCAAATGATCCTGTTACATCAGCTCCTAAAATTGCGTGTAATCCAGGGAGTGCAGAGGCTTTCAGAGGTCCAAGTGATCTGTAAATTGAACCTAGTTGAATGAACCTTAGCCGAGGAAAAATGCAAAATCTTTCGAAAGCTGAGGATATCATCTTAGTGCTAAAATCGGGACATCAGTATCGGGGGAGAACACATAGCTAATCTGTGCATTGGTATACTTCCAATTTTCGTTTCTGGTCCGATTTTGCACTGCATTGGATCTGAGCCCTTTTGCCGAATCTCTCACATCGCTTTCTTCAATGAGTTTTCTTTGTAAGAGTAAAAAACTACAGTAACCTCACTGTAATTGCTGAATTCAGTAATTACAGTGAGGTCCATGTAGTTTTTGTACTCAGTTTTTACTCAGTTGGAGGGACAAAGCAGCTTCATCACATGGCGATGATATATCCAGTCTTGCAAGTACACAGGAGGAGGCCAACACAAAGATCATATTACATGCATCTTATTTAGCACAGAAAGGAATTCAAACTACTCATGTGTTCTCCCCTGATACTGATGTCCTGATTTTAGCACTAAGATGATATCCTCAGCTTTCGAAAGATTTTGCATTTTTCCTCGGCTAAGGTTCATTCAACTAGGTTCAATTTACAGAGCACTTGGACCTATGAAAGCCTCTGCACTCCCTGGATTACACGCAATTTTAGGAGCTGATGTAACAGAATCATTTGCTGGCAAAGGTAAAATAAAGTGGTGGAAAGCTTTTAATTCCACAAGTGATACGCCGCTAGAAGCCTTGGCTAAATTGGGGACTACACTTTCACTCTCTGCACTGGATCTGGCATGGCTAAGGGCTCACCTTCAATGTTTTGAATGGAATCAGGACCTAAATAAGCATCTCAATAACCCACCGCCCTCAGATTTTGGATGGAAAAAAGTAGGGAGTGCATACGAGTCTGTTGCTTGTACCAACCTTTGTGCACCAGAGCTTAGCTTGGAAATTTGTCGCTGCTCATGCTCCAAAAGGGGTTGCTCTCCTCCAAGTAGGCTACATGTCAGTTTAATGGACTCCGGTGTACTGAAATGTGCACTTGCGAAGGTAATCCCAAACCGTTGTGACAATATGGGAGAGTGCGAGCTGGACGATGATGAAGATTTAGGTCTAAGTGAGATTTGTATTGAAAGTGACGATGATTATAATTAAAAATGTAATTATAGGAGTGTATCCACTCTGTCTATAGACCTATAAATCTGCAAACATTGTATTTCTTCCAAAGTATTTTCGTTAAAGGTTAAAACTATAGTGGTACTTTTTATCTTTCAGTTTTCTACGGCACAACATAAGGGAAAGGGGTTATTTTTTAATTTATTAGTGTTTAACATATTAATTATTGTTAGAAGTATCCAGTGGCCGTGTAAATAATGTCAGGCATGTAAATATGCGCTTGCAAAACCCTCATACTGAGACATAATCATTTTTAATTTTGAAAAATATAAAAGTACTTTTTATGAGAAAACGGTTGATCCTACATAAAAGTTGTAATAAACTTTTCTGTGCAGAATCTATGTAACTACATTTCTTGTTTCAAACCTTTTTTTGTAATCCCAACGGTTACTGATATAAATAGGAAAATGTGTTTGCGATGGTGGCCATTTTGTTTTTTGCCCCCACCATTCAAACGCACCATTTTCAAGAGTGGCACCATCGAAATTATGTTTCTCCAAGGTCAAACGAAGAGATTGAGACTACTCCCACACTTGCATCATAAAGGAGCACACGGATGTACATTTGACAGGGGACTATGACATCTGCCATCTGCCTACGGGAGATGACGCAGCGGTCGGGTGGTAGGCCAAGTCCCTCCAGGGATGTAGCGCCGCGGAGTTTAGTTAGTTTTTTATGACGAATAACTGATGCTTCTAATATCGTTTATCGTTGCTTTAGCTTTTTGAATTTTGGAAATAATTGATACATAAAATTGAAAATATACATGAAACATTCGAATTTTTTTTACAAATTTGCATGTTCCTACATGTTTATACCATCGACTAATACAGTAATTTTCGCCAAAGTATTGAGCCCCTTAATGACTTTTAAATCGAATTACTTATGTTATAACCCGGTTTCTGCCAGTTCAATCACACAGTTGGCCAGTTTTTACTGCTTTCACACGTAGATCTCGCAATATAGTACAATGAGACCGATAGCTTCAACTGGTCGAAAAGATCAGCAGACACATGGTAGTACAGTAAAAACACTTTCCCTGTGTAAATTTACTCAAATAACGTTTTCAATACTTGAGAACTAAGTTCTCTTTTTGAACACATGTCCACAAGTTGGCTTTAAAAATGGTAACGCTTGAAGTGTTCCAGTTTGGAGACAGGGCAAGAAAATAGTTGTACCATGACCGACTCACTAACTTTATTTCATACAATTCTTCGGGAATGACAAATTAACCTGTTTTATTATGTGTACTGCTAGCGATGAAAACTACCACAGGCTAATGTAGGCTAGAGCTGAATAAATAATATTTTCCTTTAATTAGTAGAAAAATATGCAACCTTATTCACCAAAATATTTTGCTCACTAACTTTATTTCATCCGAGTTTCCATGAATGGTAAAATAGCCCTTTTATTATTTATACTGGTAGACATGTAAAATGCACAGGCTAACGTAGGCTAGAGGTGAATACATAATATTTTCTTTTAATGGGAAGAAAAACCCTTAGTTTGATTTTTTATTTCAAATAACGGTTGTTGACTGCTACTTAGGTCTGCTCTACATACTTGGGGCGACTTTTATGTACATATCAATTACATCGACCTGGGACGGGATCAAACATGCAAACGTGGGAACAGAAAGCCAACGACTTTATTTAATTATTTATTTGGATCACATACCAACAAAAAAGTTTACTTTTGTGTTATTTTTCTGTTTAAACAAACTTTGTCAGTTTCTTGGATAATCTTGTCGCAGCAACCATAAATTCGTGTGCAGTATATCTAATCATTTTTATACTGATTCATACAGAAATCTGTTGGAAAACCTTCACAAGTTCAAAGCAAGATAGAATTGCAAAAATATAGGAATTAGTTTCGTAGCAAGGTCAGTATTGATTAAGGATGCTGTACAGAGATAAGCGGAGATAGCATTGGGTAGATATCTCAGTCAACACAACTCTAATGTCACACCTGTTCGTTGCTAAGCACCTATCTTTGCAGGCAAAACCACATCATTATCGACTGGATAATTTATTCCCCGCTTTGAATGCACAAGAGTTTGCCATTTTTCAGTAATTCTATTTTAATTTATTCGTTATTACATGCATAGTAGGCTATAGTGTGGTTAAACACATATGTCCCCTCCCCAGTAATAAGGAAAGCTAACATTATATTTTAGGAAATAGGCAGTGGTTGCTATTATTTTTATTTTTATTATTATTATTATTATTATTATTATTATTATTATTATTATTATTATTATTACTATTCTCTTTATTAAGTTCAAATACTAATAAAACTGTACATTTTATTTAAAAAAGATGTCTGTGTTTCAATTATGTTTATTTCATACTTCAAAAAACTAAAAAAAAATTTAATATTGTTTTATTAAAGTTTCTTTTATCTTTGCTTTGATGAGAGCATTGAGCAGTATGCAGTATGCTCAAGGGCAGGGATAACTGCTTCTATCTTTGCTTTCTCGATTTAGAAGTTGGACTTGTAAGTGCCCGAGAGACTTTCTCGGCCTATCACTTCGTCAAAGTAAACATTAGAGTCAATTTATTCATAGATTGACCTAATGACCTATACATCCATTATCACATTTTACTCGTAGAAAGATTCTTGCAGTCATAACGACACAAACACTTGAGAATGAGTAAATTCTTAAAACTTGAGAAGAAAACTTCCACATGTTAATTTTATTATTATTATTATTATTATTATTATTATTATTATTATTATTGTTATTATTATTATTATCATCATCATCATCATCATCATCATACTCATTACTGAAAATATAACACAATTATAAGAATAGAAAACCAATTTGAAAGTTTAAGATACATAATACAGATATGAAATCCTAATTTAAAAAAAATCTGATACGAGCCAGAGAACTTCCTTCACCCTTATGTAAAGTACACGAATGTATTGCAGTAGTCCGCATTCAATTGTGTCAGCCTCATTGAAAGTCGTATTATTCGTGAGGCAACTTTGTATATGAAATGAGTAACTTTCAGAAAATGTCTTGGAAATTTTTTTCAAATGAAAGTTTTAGCTGTTAGTATAGGCTTAAGATATTATAATACATTGTATGCCCTATAACGTAGGCCTATATTGTAATATATTATGCATATTATATATTTCAGGCAGAAAATTTAAACAAATTCGCTAAAGCCGTTTTGGAGAAAATCACGAAAGACTAAATTCTATTTGTCACAATTCTATTCTTGATAACGTCGTAAAAAATAAAGAGAAAGTCATAACGACGGGCGGTGTAGCATCCCCGAAGGATGCACAATCAAAATAAAATTGGATGTAATTCACTCACATAACTTTCGTCACTCTAAGCATGGGCAATATACCTTCAAAATATACAATAAGAGGTCGTACTGCAAGGAGTGCGTATTCAGTTGTTATAGCCTAATGCAAGATTTATTTATTGTTCACCAGGCAAAACTGAATTTGAATGATCGGTATCAAACAAAATATACCTTCTGTGTCTATAGTGTGAGCAGAGGAGGTGAAAATGACATGCACCATAGCCTATGTAGTCTAGAACATTCAACATTATTAATTGTTTCTTCGTCGTTGGTGTTGGAGGATTTCAGCGCTAATTTTAAAATGGAACAAAATGAAATCAGGTAAACTGATACAACAAAGCGACAGATGGAGTTAATAGGCCATATTTCAGAAACTATTGAGTTTTAGATCACGGTTTCTAGAGAAAGTTTAATAAGCATACGTGAAGGAATAAGTGGGATAACTAGAAAATTAACAGAATAAATTTGCAACAAATTCCTCACGTCAATAATAGGCCTATTTCTTTATTTTTGTCAAAACATATGAAGCCGTAGGCCTACAAATACGCAGTGAAAAAATTCAAAATTTATTTTGCAGAGGAAAATAAAGATTTTAACTTTTTGGAATTTTTCCATCGTTTATAACCCTAAAGCTATAAATTTGCCAAATTCCAAGTTCATCTGATAGTGAGTAAACATCAATGTGATATCATGATATCCAGCGGATATCCAGCTAGTTTTTACATACTTATGAGGCAGCTAGAAACACCAAATTTTTCACGATTATTGCTCGCGATTCGGCGAAAAGAATTAGCTAGCAGAAGAGCTGTCTGCTCGGACATCCGATAGTCGGGTATCCGGCGTCCCAAAATTATTAGTTTCTTTTTTAATTGTCTTTAATTTGTCATAACAGTTTCATTCAGCCTACAAAAGGCTCTAATTATTATTAGTCTGTAACATACATTATATCGCGCCACCTTTCCGCCTACATACAAAGTGAGAGGTACTGCTTCACCAGTCAGTCCATAGATGCCATTAGCTACATTACTGAAGCATAAAACGTAACATATTAATTATAGCTGATTTACTACTGAGAAATGAATGCTTCGATTTTTTTCCAATTCTTAATGGTGGCCTATTTAACGACTATTTGAGATACCTAGTGATACCTACCTACCGATACCTACCGATAATACTTTGTGTAATGTTTCATCGAATGGATAATAGTCATCTGACGTTTTACAAACGCTTATCGATTAATTAATGCAAGCTAATAGATATCTAACATTTTAGAAACTCGACCTCCCAATGTATCTGATGACACTGATAGTAGGCTGTAACTGGCCAAAGGTAAATAAATATGTCATTATAAAAATAAAAAAGTTCTTATACGTAAAATTGTAGATGACTGAAGCCACTATCTGTACATAATAAATAATCTTGGTTCTGTCATAATGCAATACGCTTATTACATGTGACATAACAGTATAATAATTATATACATAAAATTACGGTACTTCATTATAGGCTAATGCTCTTGTGGATTGTATAATATCAAACACAGAACAATCTTGAAGCCTTGAATCAGCAATTTAATATGTACAATAAACCTTAGAACTGTATCTAATATATAAAGTCGAATGTGTGTTTGTGGACATGTATGTATGTATGTATGTATGTATGTATGTATGTATGTATGTATGTATGTATGTATGTATGTTCCCTATAGAAATCTACATTTCTTAACCAATTTGCACGAAATTTTGCACACATACCCAGTTAAGCCCGGGAAGTAACGCGGTCAACATTAAAATTGAAACAAATCAGTTCTTCCCTTGAAAATTATATAATTTCTGAGAATATTATACTGAAAAAAATGAAATGCTGTTCAGTTCACATAACAACAGTGTATTGTTTACTGTGATCACATAGGGCTTTGGCAACTATATAATACTGGACTTTAACGAATTATGATTCCATCGATGTAATATATTGGCGAAAATAATCACTGAAAAATGAAATCCACGAAAATAAAGCACAGTATGATGCAGTCACATAACTTTCTCTACCCTCGACATAAGAAATATTTTCTCACTTCACATTTCGATGTAGAATAAGAGGTCGTATTGCAGGGACAACTTAAGTGTGTGAGTATGCTGTATCAGAAGTAGGTAAATAATCCTTTCCGCTGATACGTTATCCATAGCTGTAGGCTTTGTATTAGTTGAGAAATAGGGATGTTTATCATAGGCCCTAAGCATGGGATGGAACATTTTGAGTCCTATGCTAGCAGTATATTATGTCCCGGGTTTTAGGGGAGGAAAGTATGAAAGTGATACTGCATTTATATTTTATTTCAGCCCCGAAACGGTTGTATGGTAACATGAGAATGAGAAATAAAATTTTCCGTCAAGTCAATACAATCTTATGTAATTTATGTTTCTTCTTATTTCAACCCCTCACAGGCATGATGTGTAGAAGCAACGGAATGCAGCATTCTACATCCTCTATGAGCCATAAAAAGCTATATCTAGCGTTTTCTGATGGAATAGTTTGAGTGTGATAAATCTTTTTCTTCGTTTCAAGTGTTACATACATATTATATAAGGACCTAGAGTTTCAAAATCGAAAGTCCTCCATAAGTTAATTTCAAATTACAAAATACAAAGCCCGGGCTATGTCGGGCCATTTCAGCTAGTTTAAAATAAAATAAAATTTGTTCGTATTAATTTTAGCATTATACTTAGTTGAGTTCATTTCGTGTGTTTTAACGCGAGTTGCTTTGAAGTTAAAACGCGAGCAAGAGAGGTCCTTAGCTGCCTGCACGACGTCACCTGCAATCTATCGCAAAAATTGGAAACTTACTACCGGCTGATCGCCAAGGCTTGTTTGATGAATTACAAGATATTCTAAAAACTTAAAAACAAAAACAATCGTATGCGACTTGCCTACAATAATAATAATAATAATAATAAATCTTTATTTAATCTGGCAGAGTTAAGGCCTTAGGGCCTTCTCTTACACTCAACCAGAGACAGAAAAGAAGAAACAAATACACTAACATAGTTCTATAAGTAATACTAATACACTAGATACATACATATACAGTAGTGAATTTAGTCTATGTTACATGAAATAAAACTATTTTAGTAAAGTGTGTTATACTAGAGAGAGAAAAAAATAATAAGTAACTTATCTTATATCTACAATAAACAAGAAACAATAAAACGCAAATGATTTATACCTAAACAAAAAGATTATCGTATTTTGGAGAGATATTCGTTTAGCCTAGTTTTAAATGTTGACAGCGTACAGCAGACCCTGGTAATGGTAATGAAGAAACTCGTTTGAAAATTACAACACGCTTCTGTCTTAATAAATATCGCTAAACGCTCGTTGCATAATGTACTATTAAGTGGATACTTTAAATAATTTTATACAGAAGAAAAAATTCACGATAATCTAATTTTGACAATGAAATTCAACATCAACGCTCTCATGTGGACACTAAGCTTTACGTCAGTAGACGTAGATTAATTTAGGAAAACGACAGTGTAGGAAAATAACCGTGTATATACATGACAGACACGATTTTAACAAAGTAAACTGTGTTAAATTACTTATCTTGTCGTTACTAATCGATAAAATGGCATCCCCTCCATCCCTTGACAAAGATACGCCTGTATAAACTCTGTCAATGCAATTAGCTGAGAGATTATACGTACTAGCCGCTACATTGTGCGGATTGTTGTATCAGCTGTAATAATCACAGAGGTAAAAATAAATTCTATTGGAAATTCTGACCGCTATGTTAGTATATATTGTCACACCGAGAGAAAAATAGTCAATTCATACAGTACGCAAAAAATGACACAGTTCTAAATTACTATACATATATACATTGGTGCAAGTGTCCTTGTATTACATAACGGAGAGAAGAAACTATTTCCATGTGGTCAGCTGTGTTAAAATGTGAAGCATTCCATCGTCATATCTTAAAAGGTATAATGTAGCAACAGCATGCAGAAGGTGCATATTATAAAGTTTACATAGCCTAAGTAGAGTCTATGTTGATTTTCATGTGTAACTTTAAAACATTATTCCAATATCTTACTTTGGCTCAAGAAATCCATCACATTTCAAAATGCATCTAATCATTTCCTATTCATCTGGCTGAAAGTTATAAGTGAAAATAAGGACCCAAGATACAAGATTACTGATGTACAATATCTTTAAAATTAAAATAAAGTAAATAAAGGTTATCTAATGACTAAAACACATTATATGCTCTAAAATTTACAACGATCAATACACTGACTGTAACATGTAAAGCATATACACAACGGTGCAAAATCCATTAAAAGGATTGTAATCGCATTCAAGATGAAGTCACGTCGCAAAAAAAATCATCTGAAATAAAAAATTACTTTAAAAATTGTACTAATTTGTTCCGGCCTTCCTTAGTTTCAGACAATGAGCCGTAACCTTTCCAGTACTTGATACATTTTGCTTATATATGAGAAAATGGATTCGTGAATGGCTTTCTTTTTATCATCCACTTCTTTATCCATTAATTTATTATTTTTTAATGGCTGATTTATAACTATAAGAGGAAATACATGATCTAGTATAAGGTTACTATTATTAAGCGTAGACTACTAATTGTACACAAATTACTTTTTAGGTAGATTTCGAAGAAAAATCTACCTATTGCAATGGATACCAGGTCATGATTTTCGAAAAATTATTTCATATCTTTACGTTTCATGCTTCCCTAAGTACGAAACCACCGCCCGTATATATATATATATATATATATATATATATATATATATATATATATATATATATATTTATATCTTTACACTCTAGCGGCCGTAATTTTGAAGATATTTGAACCAAATTTTATTATGTTATTTCTAGACCCAATAGTTCGGACAAGTTCGTTAATGAGCAAAGGGGGTGGTCGGGGGAGGGGGTTGAAATTTTGAAAACTTTATATCTCGGCCCCTATGAAGTATAGAGGGAAACTTTGTTTGAATAAATTAGAGTACTCCCTATGGAGTTCACAGTGACACCAACGATTCGAGGGTTTTGGGGGTACGAGAGGGGGTGGGGGTGGGGGGATGGAAATTCGAAATGTTTGAAACCCCGTCTTGTGGTGTATCGTTGAAAAGCTCTTGATGAGTACTCTACAAATCAATAACTAGTTTCTCGATAGCTCTCATTTAAGTCGAGATTTGAATGTTTGAAAAAGTGTTCTTTCCTCTTTTTTGCAATTATTATTGCGGGTTTGTCATGCCAAGGCTAAAGAAGAAGAGTGCTACGCAGTGACAGTAAATTAAACCAAAAGCACTTTGAAATCTACCTCAGCCTGTAGGCTTGCCTAAAGGGATTTTCTTTCCTTGACTCAGCTGTTGCTATAATTCAATCTTATGAATTAATCCATTATAGTTTTTAAAACTTAGAAAAATAGTATTGACATATTTCATATTAGTTGAAGGTTATGTTATCTTTTATAGTACTGAATTCCGCCTTATACCCTCAAACATATATTTAATAAAATCAGGTAAACTGATGTAAAACAAAGAGCCAGAATGCTTTTGTTTAATCAGTGATAATGCCAATTATGATATGCAGAAAATAAGTTATTTTTTTATCGATTTCCTGCTCCTCAGAAAGATTCGCAAACCGTTTCTGATACTGAATCAAAGTGCAATTTGCTTGCATCGCACTATCAAAATATATTCGTCCCACACTTGAGCATAAATGAGCACACTATCAGGAAAAAAGAACTTATTGAACATATACAGAAACCTACGGTGCCAGAGAGAATTTCTTTCACTACTCCACAAGAACTCCATTATTTTGTCCAACGTCTCCCAAATAAAAAGTCTCCAGGGCATGACCTTATTCCTAATATTGCATTAAGAAACCTCACCAAGAAAGCCCTAGTATACACGACATCACTTTTCAACGCAGGCCTGAGGATTGGATATTTTCCTAAGACATGGAAACTTGCTGAGATTATTGTATTTAGAAACCAAGTGAACCAAAACATTTACCATCCAGTTACAAACCCATTAGCTTGTTACCCACGCTATCGAAATTATTCGAGAAAATATTCATCCCTTCTTACATATTTTTGTCAAAAAAAATATATATATCTCTTTTTTTTACCAGAGTTTCAGTTTGGATTTAGACCTAAACATTCTACCACCCTCAGAGTCACAGAGGCAGGATTTGAAAGAAGACAGTTTACTACTGCTGTGTTTCAGATATAGCGCAAGCATTTGACACTGGGTTGTTATTTCATATCGAGAATGCCTGGTGGTACACCGGGATATGTGAGTCAGTTGGAGGATTTAATGTTGTACCGCCACGTTGCCATGGTAGCTGAACGGTAGAGCGGCGGCATAGAGAGCCGAAAATCCTGGTTCATATCTCTGCTATGGCATTAATTTTTTTATTTTTTCAGTCTGACTCTACCTTTCCACCTTTACCTACATACGACCAGTGTGAAAGAATTATCATTCCAATCTAACATATTTGTTATACACAATACCAATGAGTGAGAATGAAAGTAATAAAAGTACCAGCACAAGAATTCCCGCAGTTCTCTCCTTGTAGTGTACAAAATTTCATTTTCACAATTTATAATATTAACAAATATATAATTTTTGACAGCTATCCATGAGAATGTTACTAGTGCTAAGTTATATATTTCCATCAATATAAAAACTCATCATACTTCTCATATTAGGAAAGTAAACGATGCTTGTTTTTGTTGTGAGAGTCAAATTCTTAACATATTATTTATTGATTTAGCCTACATTAAAACGCATGCATTACACAATAACATAATATCGAGCTATTTACAACACGGGAGAATGAAAATATAACTGTCAGTATTATTATGGTCAGTGAGACAAAGTGATACGACGCTAGCATTAGTGTCATGCATTTTTCTTTTCAGTTTTCACTAAAGTTCAATGAATAATTTTTCTACTAAGTAGGCCTAATAGATGAGCATTCATCATTAATTTCGATATTTCTTTTTCTTACAGAAATGGAATATACATTCAAGCAATTTCATGTTAAATGGTAAAGCTACGACCTGCCATTAATGATATCTACATTCGATGACAAAAACTTGTACTGAACAAAACCTGATGCTGTCTGAATAAATGCAGAATAAAATTCTGATTCTAAACCGGTAATTGAGTGAATTAAAAATATGAGGAAAATGTATAGTCTTGGTAGTGCCTTCCAATGACCTTCTGGTTAGGACAATTTCGCCTCAATATTGAAGCAACAACATCCATGTGCAGTGATGCAAATAAGTGAATCTTATTTTCAATAATTTACAGAATTATTCTTAATGGCTGTCCACTGCTGGTTACAACAAAATACTGACATACTGTCAGCAGTATCACCTCTTTACAACACTTCAAAAATAATAGGATTAGCACCAATATGTTGGCCTCCTTATGCCGGCAAAAAAGTTCTTCTGCAAATGGCTTATTCTTTCCTCGTCTTTCTGGCAGTTCTAGTGTGGCTCGTCTATTCAATCATTTGGAACATAAACTACGAATACACTAACTCCACGTACACCATCATCGTTCCACATGTATTCAAAATGATCTCGTCTTTCACCACAGTGATGGCAATTCTTCTCATGTGTGCTACAGTTAACAGGCGAAAATATGAAGCTATCTTGATGAAAGTATCTGCGGTAGACAGCATTTTATTTCATACGCCAGCAAGCATTACCTCAGCATACAAGGCAACAAAGTTATTTATAAGTGTACAATTGCTGATAGTTATACCTACTTATTTAGCTCTCTTTTGTTGCGATCGTGTAGTGTGGACTGGTGATATTGGTGATCCACATCACCTTGTTGAGTATGTAGTACATTTGATAGGAACAGTGATGGACCTTCAGTTCGTGAATTTGGTACTATTAATGAAAAGTAGGTTCATGATGCTGAACAAAACAATGATATCACTATACGAAGTTCCAGAAGATGAACTAGAATGGAATATACTGCAGTTACCAGAAAATCTTATGAAATTTAAAAGTAGCATGCCCAGGGAAACAAAATCAGATACCGGTGCTGGAATGTTCAAAAATACATTTAAATGTCACATTTCAGATGTTGAGACTAAGAATGGTATAAAGCTTTTTCATGATGTTAACACTGAAGAAATCAGTGTCTTGAAAATGCAGAAAATATACACTACTCTCTATGATATAGCTAATTTGGTTGAATCTTGCTACGGATTACCTATCTTATTTGAGCTGACTTTCATTTTTGGAGCCCTTATTCAAAGTTTCTACAACACGATGTTAACTTCGTTGCATTTGCAGACACTTCAGATGAAAGCTGGACCAGGAGAGGCTGTGGCATTATTTCTTAGTTGGGCCGTTGTGCGACTCCTGAAAATGGTATGCATCACCACATCTTGTCAGCTGGCAAGTCGGGAGGCAAATCGCACCAGAGAACTGGTGCAGAAGCTCCTACTAAGTAATGGGGAATCCAGATATTTGCGAAACTTCTCACAACAACTGATGCACTACAGACTTCACTTCACTGCCTGTGGATTTTTTAATCTGGACTCTACACTTCTTTACTCACTAGCAGGTGCAATCACAACATACCTGGTTATACTTCTACAGTTCCAGTTCGTAGCTTCGTCAACTTGTAATTTCGATAATGATACAAACAAATGACAATAATAATAAAGTAGTATCATGATTGATAAAACATGAAAAGAGAATTTAAATATTTATGTATATGCTTAATGCAGAACACTCAGGGTGCAGAATTTAACAATAAGATTATTTGCTGGTGAATGGTAATTGTTTTAATTTTCCAATTTATCTCGATGGGTTACCAAAACTTCCCAATTAAGTTACGCTATGGATAAAAGAAGTCATATGCAACCTTCCATTATAATTGTTATTAATTGCGTGGAATTTGTTTTTGTATGTTTTTTTTTTTTAGCCTGAAACGTTTTTATTTAACGAGTCAGCCACCCTGGTATGCCACGGGGCCCTTGCCCGCTATGGGATGCTTGTGGGCTAATTCTTGATTCTTAATTTTATGTTCTACAGTAGGCCTGCTACTTTCTCTGTAAGTATTAGCCCACTTGCATCACTAACCCACTTTTAATTTATGGCCCATATTAATTGGTAAAATTCTTCTAAAAACATGCATTTCAAACACGAGTTGCTCTGAAGTCTTGTGAAGAAGACCAATTTGAAAAACTCTTTATTTTTTAAGATTCAAAAACAGTGCAGAACTTATACCAAGTTTCGTTTTATGCTCGAAACCATTTTGGAGACAAAAGAACACGATCTTAAAACATTACGCACCCCAAGCTAGGCCTTTTCCTTCGACAGCTGAATTCACACCTTCCAAAATTAGGTCTCTTTCATCTACAGGTGGTCATACTATTTCCAGAGCTAGACCTCTTCGTTCAATAGGTGGATTTACGCCTTCGATGCCTTTGCCACCAACATTTACGGATCCCAAGCTAGGTCTTTTCCTTCGACAGCAGAATTCACGCCTCCCAGACTTAGGTCTCTTCCGTCTACAGCTGGTCATAAGATTTCCAGAGCTAGACCTCTTCGTTCAATTGGTGGATTTACGCCTTCGATGCCTTTGGCACCAAGATTTACGCATCCCAAGCTAGGCCTTTTCCTTCCAAAGCTGGATTCACGCCTCCCAGAGTTAGGATTCTTCCTTCTACAGCTGGTCATACGATTTCCAGAGCTAGATCTCTTCGTTCAATAGGTGGATTTACGCCTTCGATGCCTTTGGCAGCAAGATTTACGCATCCCAAGCTAGGCCTTTTTCTTCGATAACTGAATTCACGCATTCCAGAGATAGGTCTCTTCCTTCTACAGCCAGTCATACTATTTCTATAGATAGACCTCTTCGTTAAAAACGTGGATAAACGCCTTCGATGAGTTTGGCCGCAGAATTAACGCATCCCAAGCTAGGTCTTTCCCATCGAAAACTGGATTCACGCCTTCCAGAGTTAGGTATCTTCCTTCTACAGCTGGTCATACGATTTCCAGAGCTAGGCCTCTTCGTTCAATAGATGGATTTACGCCATCGATGCCTTTGGCAGCAGGAATAGCGCATCACAAGCTAGGTATTTCCCATCGAAAGCTGGATTCACGCCTTCCAGAGTTAGGTCTCTTCCTTCTACAGCTGGTCAGAAAATTTTCAGAGCTAGGCCTCTTCGGTAAATAGGTGGATTTACGCCTTCGATGCCTTTGACAAAAGGATTTACGCATCCCAAGCTAGGCCTTTTCCTTCGACAGCTGAATTCACGCCTTCAAGAGTTAGGTCTGTTTTTTTTTATAGCCGGATATACTATTTACAGAGCTAGACCTCTTCGATCAATAGGTGGATTTGCGCTTTCGATGCCTTTGACAGCAAGATTTACGCATCCCAAGCTAGGCTTTTTCCTTCGACAGCTGAATTCACGCCTTCCAGAGTTAGGTCTCTTCTTTCTATAGCTGGGCATACTATTTCCAGAGCTTGACCTATTTGTTCAATAGGTGGATTTACGTCTTCGATGCCTTTGGCACCAAGCTTTACACATCCCAAACTAGGCCTTTTCCTTCGACAGGTGGATTCACGCCTCCCAGAGTTAGGTCTCTTCCATCTGCAGCTGGCCATACTATTTCCAGAGCTAGACCTCTTTGTTCAATAGGTGGATTTACGCCTTAGATGCCTTTGGCAGCAGTATTTACGCATCCCAAGCTAGGCCTTTATTTCAACAGCTGAATTCACGCCTTCCAGAATTAGGTCTCTTCCTTCTACTGCTGGCCATACGATTTCCAGAGCCAGACCTCTTCGTTCAATAGGTGGATTTGCGCCTTCGATGCATTTGGCTGCAGGATTAACGCATGCCAGCTGGATTCACGCCTTCCAGAGTTAGATCTCTACCTTCTACAGCTGGTCTTACTATTTCCAGAGAATTACACTTTCGATGTCTTTGGCACCAAGATTTACGCATCCCAAGCTAGGCCTTTTCCTTAGACTGCTGGATTCACGCCTTCTACAGTTAGGTCTCTTCATTCTACAGATGGGCATACTATTTCCAGAGCTAGAACTCTTCGTTCAATAGGTGGATATACGCCTTCGATGCCTTTGGCAGCAGAATTTACGCATCCCAAGCTAGGTCTTTCCCATCGAAAGCTGGATTCACGCCTTCCTGAGTTAGGTCTATTCCTTCTACAGCTTGTCATACGATTTTAAGAGCTAGACCTCTTCGTTCAATAGGTGGATTAACGACTTCGATGCCTTTGGCAGCAGGATTTACGTATCCCAAGCTAGGCCTTTTCCTTCGACAGCTGAATTCACGGCTTCAAGAGTTAGGTCTGTTTTTTCTATAGACGGATATACTATTTCCAGAGCTAGACCTCTTCGTTCAATAGGTGGATTTACGCCTTCGTTGCCTTTGACAGCAGAATTTACGTATCCCAAGCTAGGTCTTTTCCATCGTAAGCTGGATTCATGCCTTCCAGAGTTAGGTCTCTTCCTTCTACAGCTGGTCATACGATTTCCAGAGCTAGACCTCTTCGTTCAATAGGTGGATTTGCGACTTTGATGCCTTTGGCAGCAGGATTTACGCATCCCAAGCTACGCTTTTTCCTTCGACAAATGAATTCACGTCCTCCAGAGTTAGGTCTCTTCTTTCTATAGCTGTGCATACTACTTCCAGAGCTTGACCTCTTTGTTCAATAGGTGGATTTACGTCTTCGATTCCTTTGGCACCAAGATTTACGCATCCGAAGCTAGAACGTTTCCTTCGACAGCTGGATTAACGCTTCCCAGAGGTAGGTCTCTTCTTATTACAGCTGGTCATACAATTTAAAGCGCTAGACATTCTCGTTCAATAGGTGGATTTACGCCTTCGATGCCTTTGGTACCAAGATTTACGCACCCCAAGTTAGCCCTTTTCCTTCGACAGCTGGATTCACGGCTTCCAAAGTTAGGTCTCCCTTCTACAGCTGGTCATACTATTTCCAGAGATAGACTTCTTCGTTCAATAGGTGGATTTACACTTTCGATGCCTTTGGCACTAAGATATACGCATCCCAAGCTAGGCCTTTTCCTTCGACAGCTGGAATCACGCCTCCCAGAGTTAGGTCTCTTCCTTCTACAGCTGGTCATACTATACCCAGAGCTAGACCTCTTCGTTAAATAGGTGGATATACGTCTTCGATGCCTTTGGCAGCAGTATTTACGCATCCCAAGCTAGGTCTTTCCCATCGAAAGCTGGATTCACGCCTCCCAGAGTTAGGTCTCTTTTTTCTACAGCTGGTCATACGATTTCCAGAGCTAGATCTCTTCGTTCAATAGACGGATTTACACCTTCGATGCCTTTGACACTAAGATTTAAGCATCCCAAACTAGGTCTTTTCCATCGAAAGCTAGATTCACCCCTTCCAGAGTTAGGTCTCTTCCTTCTACAGGCGGTCATACGATTTCCAGAGATAGACCCCTTTGTTCAATATGTGGTTTTACGCCTTCGATGCCTTTGGCAGAAGGTTTTACTCAGCCCCAGCTAGGTCTTTCCTAATACAGCTCAATTCACGCCTTCCAGTGTAAGGTCTCTTCCTTCTCCTGCTGGTCATACGATTTCCAGAGATAGACCTCTTCGTTCAATAGGTGGATATACGCCTTCGATGCCTTTGGCAGCAGAATTTACGCATCCCAAGCTAGGTCTTTCCCATCAAAAGCTGGAATCACGCCTTCCAGAGTTAGGTCTCTTCCTTCTACATCTGGTCAGACGATTTTCAGAGCTAGACCTCTTCGTTCAATAGGTGGATTTGAGCTTTCGATGCCTTTGACAGCAGGTTTTACGCATCCCTAGCTAGGCCTTTTCTTTCGACAGTTGGATTCGCGCCTCCCAGAGTTAGGTTTCTTCCTTCTACAGCTGGTCATACGATTTCCAGAGCTAGATCACTTCGTTCAATAGGTGGATTTACGCCTTCGATGCCATTGGCAGCAAGATTTACGCATCCCAAGCAAGGCCTTTTTCTTCGATAACTGAATTCACGCTTTCCAGAGATAGGTCTCTTCCTTCTACAGCTTGTCATACTATTTCTATAGATAGACCTCTTCGTTAAAAAGGTGGATTTACGCCTTCGATGAGTTTGGCCGCAGAATTTACGCATCCCAAGCTAGGACTTTCCCATCGAAATCTGGATTCACGCCTTCCAGAGTTAGGTCTCTTCCTTCTACAGCTGGTCATACGATTTACAGAGCTAGGCCTCTTCGTTCCATAGGTGGATTTACGCCTTCGATGCCTTAGGCAGCACGATTTACGCATCCCAAGCTAGGTCTTTCCCATCGAAAGCTGGATTCACGCCTTCCAGAGTTAGGTCTCTTCCTTCTGCAGCTGGTAAGACGATTTTCAGAGCTACGCCTCTTCGTTAAATAGGTGGATTTACGCCTTCGATGCCTTTGACAAGAGGATTTACGCATCCCAAGCTAGGCCTTTTCCTTCGACAGCTGAATTCACGCCTTCAAGAGTTAGGTCTGTTTTTTTTATAGCCGGACATACTATTTCCAGAGCTAGACCTCTTCGTTCAGTAGGTGAATTTACGCCTTCGATGCCTTTGACAGCAGAATTTACGCATCCCAAGCTAGGTCTTTTCGATCGAAAGCTGGATTCACGCCTTCCAGAGTAAGGTATCTTCCATCTACAGCTGGTCATAGGATTTCCAGAGCTAGACCTCTTCGTTCAATTGGTGGGTTTGCGCTTTCGATGCCTTTGACAGCAGGATTTACGCTTCCCAAGCTAGGCCTTTTCCTTCGACGCTGAATTCACACCTTCCATAGTTAGGTCTCTTCTTTCTATAGCTGGGCATGCTATTTCCAGAGCTTGACCTCTTTGTTCAATAGGTGGAATTACGTCTCCGATGCCTTTGGCACCAATCTTCACGCATCCCAAACTAGGCCTTTTCCTTCGACAGGTGTTTTCACGCCTCCCAGAGTTAGGTCTCTTCCTTCTGCAGCTGGTCATACTATTTCCAGAGCTAGACCTCTTTGTTCAATAGGTGGATATACGTCTTCGATGCCTTTGGCAGCAGAATTTACGCCTCCCAAGCTAGGTCTTTCTCATCGAAAGCTGGATTCACGCCTTCCAGAGTTCGGTCTCTTCCTTCTACAGCTTGTCATACGATTTTAAGAGCTAGACCTCTTCGTTCAATAGGTGGATTAACGACTTCGATGCCTTTGGCAGCAGGATTTACGCATCCCAAACTAGGCCTTTTCCTTCGAACGGCTGAATTCACGGCTTCAAGAGTTAGGTCTGTTTTTTCTATAGCCGGATATACTATTTCCAGAGCTAGACATCTTCGTTCAATATGTGGATTTACGTCTTCGATGCCTTTGACAGCAGAATTTACGTATCCCAAGCTAGGTCTTTTCCATCGAAAGCTGGATTCACGGCTTCCAGAGTTAGGTCTCTTCCTTCTACAGCTGGTCATACGATATCCAGAGCTAGACCTCTTCCTTCATTAGGTTGGTTTGCGCCTTCGATGCCTTTGGCAGCAGAATTTACGCATCGCAAGCTAGGCATTTTCCTTCGACACCTGAATTCATGCCTTCCAGAGTTAGGTCTCTTCTTTCTATAGCTGGGCATACTGTTTTCAGAGCTTGAACTCATTGTTCAATAGGTGGATTTACACTTTCGATGCCTTTGGCACCAAGATATACGTATCCCAAGCTAGGCCTATTCCATCGACAGCTGGATTCACGCCTCCCAGAGTTAGGTCTCTTTTTTCTATAGCCGGACATACTATTTCCAGAGCTAGACCACTTCGTTCAATAGGTGGATTTACACCTTCGATGCCTTTGAAAGCAGAATTTACGCATCCGAAGCTAAGTCTTTTCCATCGAAAGCTGGATTCACGCCTTCCAGAGTTAGGGCTCTTCCTTCTACAGCTGGTCATACGATTTCAAGAGCTAGACCTCTTCGTTCAATAGGTGGATTTACGCCTTCGATGCCTTTGGCACCAAGATTTACGCACCCCAAGTTAGCCCTTTTCCTTCGTCAGCTGGTTTCACGGCTTCCAAAATTAGGTCTCTTCCTTCTACAGCTGGTCATACTATTTCCAGAGATAGACCTCTTCGTTCAAATGGTGGATTTACACTTTCGATGCATTTGGCACTATGATACACGCATGCCAAGCTAGGCCTTTTACTTCGACAGCTGGATTCACGCCTCCCAGAGTTAGGTCTCTTCCTTCTACAGCTGGTCATACGATTTCCAGAGCTAGATCTCTTTGTTCAATAGGTGGATTTACGCCTTCGATGCCTTTGCCACTAAGATTTACGCATCCCAAACTAGGTCTTTTCCATCGAAAGCTAGATTCACGCCTTCCAGATTTAGGTCTCTTCCTTCTACAGCTGGTCATACGATTTCCAGAGATAGACCTCTTTGTTCAATATGTGGATTTACGCCTTCGAAGCCTTTGGCAGTAGGTTTTACGCAGCCCCAGCTAGGCCTTTCCTTATACAGCTCAATTCACGCCTTCCAGAGTAAGGTCTCTTCCTTCTACTGCTGGTCATACGATTTCCAGAGATAGACCTCTTCGTTCAATAGGTTGATTTGCGACTTCGATGCGTTTGGCAGCAGAATTTACGCATCCCAAGCAAGGCCTTTTCCTTCGACACCTTAATTCACGCCTTCCAGAGTTAAATCTCTTCTTTCTATAGCTGGGCATACTATTTCCAGAGCTTGATCTCTTTGTTCAATAGGTGGATTTACACTTTCGATGCTTTTGGCACCAAGATTTACGCATCACAAGTTAGGCCTTTTCCTTCGGCAGCTGGATTCACGCCTCCCAGAGTTAGGTCTCTTCCTTCAACAGCTGGTCATACTATTTCCAGAGCTAGACCTCTTCGTTCAATTGGTGGATTTACGCCTTCGATGCCTTTGGCACCAAGATTTACGCATCCCAAGCTAGGCCTTTTCCTTCCAAAGCTGGATTCACGCCTCCCAGAGTTAGGATTCTTCCTTCTACAGCTGGTCATACGATTTCCAGAGCTAGATCTCTTCGTTCAATAGGTGGATTTACGCCTTCGATGCCTTTGGCAGCAAGATTTACGCATCCCAAGCTAGGCCTTTTTCTTCGATAACTGAATTCACGCATTCCAGAGATAGGTCTCTTCCTTCTACAGCCAGTCATACTATTTCTATAGATAGACCTCTTCGTTAAAAACGTGGATAAACGCCTTCGATGAGTTTGGCCGCAGAATTAACGCATCCCAAGCTAGGTCTTTCCCATCGAAAACTGGATTCACGCCTTCCAGAGTTAGGTATCTTCCTTCTACAGCTGGTCATACGATTTCCAGAGCTAGGCCTCTTCGTTCAATAGATGGATTTACGCCATCGATGCCTTTGGCAGAAGGAATAGCGCATCACAAGCTAGGTATTTCCCATCGAAAGCTGGATTCACGCCTTCCAGAGTTAGGTCTCTTCCTTCTACAGCTGGTCAGACAATTTTCAGAGCTAGGCCTCTTCGGTAAATAGGTGGATTTACGCCTTCGATGCCTTTGACAAAAGGATTTACGCATCCCAAGCTAGGCCTTTTCCTTCGACAGCTGAATTCACGCCTTCAAGAGTTAGGTCTGTTTTTTTTATAGCCGGATATACTATTTACAGAGCTAGACCTCTTCGATCAATAGGTGGATTTGCGCTTTCGATGCCTTTGACAGCAAGATTTACGCATCCCAAGCTAGGCTTTTTCCTACGACAGCTGAATTCACGCCTTCCAGAGTTAGGTCTCTTCTTTCTATAGCTGGGCATACTATTTCCAGAGCTTGACCTATTTGTTCAATAGGTGGATTTACGTCTTCGATGCCTTTGGCACCAAGCTTTACACATCCCAAACTAGGCCTTTTCCTTCGACAGGTGGATTCACGCCTCCCAGAGTTAGGTCTCTTCCATCTGCAGCTGGCCATACTATTTCCAGAGCTAGACCTCTTTGTTCAATAGGTGGATTTACGCCTTAGATGCCTTTGGCAGCAGTATTTACGCATCCCAAGCTAGGCCTTTATTTCAACAGCTGAATTCACGCCTTCCAGAATTAGGTCTCTTCCTTCTACTGCTGGCCATACGATTTCCAGAGCCAGACCTCTTCGTTCAATAGGTGGATTTGCGCCTTCGATGCATTTGGCTGCAGGATTAACGCATGCCAGCTGGATTCACGCCTTCCAGAGTTAGATCTCTACCTTCTACAGCTGGTCTTACTATTTCCAGAGAATTACACTTTCGATGTCTTTGGCACCAAGATTTACACATCCCAAGCTAGGCCTTTTCCTTAGACTGCTGGATTCACGCCTTCTACAGTTAGGTCTCTTCATTCTACAGATGGGCATACTATTTCCAGAGCTAGAACTCTTCGTTCAATGGGTGGATATACGCCTTCGATGCCTTTGGCAGCAGAATTTACGCATCCCAAGCTAGGTCTTTCCCATCGAAAGCTGGATTCACGCCTTCCTGAGTTAGGTCTCTTCCTTCTACAGCTTGTCATACGATTTTAAGAGCTAGACCTCTTCGTTCAATAGGTGGATTAACGACTTCGATGCCTTTGGCAGCAGGATTTACGCATCCCAAGCTAGGCCTTTTCCTTCGACAGCTGAATTCACGGCTTCAAGAGTTAGGTCTGTTTTTTCTATAGACGGATATACTATTTCCAGAGCTAGACCTCTTCGTTCAATAGGTGGATTTACGCCTTCGTTGCCTTTGACAGCAGAATTTACGTATCCCAAGCTAGGTCTTTTCCATCGTAAGCTGGATTCATGCCTTCCAGAGTTAGGTCTCTTCCTTCTACAGCTGGTCATACGATTTCCAGAGCTAGACCTCTTCGTTCAATAGGTGGATTTGCGCCTTTGATGCCTTTGGCAGCAGGATTTACGCATCCCAAGCTACGCTTTTTCCTTCGACAAATGAATTCACGTCCTCCAGAGTTAAGTCTCTTCTTTCTATAGCTGCGCATACTACTTCCAGAGATTGACCTCTTTGTTCAATAGGTGGATTTACGTCTTCGATTCCTTTGGCACCAAGATTTACGCATCCGAAGCTAGGACTTTTCCTTCGACAGCTGGATTAACGCTTCCCAGAGTTAGGTCTCTTCTTATTACAGCTGTTCATACAATTTAAAGCGCTAGACATTCTCGTTCAATAGGTGGATTTACGCCTTCGATGCCTTTGGTACCAAGATTTACGCACCCCAAGTTAGCCCTTTTCCTTCGACAGCTGGATTCACGGCTTCCAAAGTTAGGTCTCCCTTCTACAGCTGGTCATACTATTTCCAGAGATAGACCTCTTCGTTCAATAGACGGATTTACACCTTCGATGCCTTTGGCACTAAGATTTAAGCATCCCAAACTAGGTCTTTTCCATCGAAAGCTAGATTCACCCCTTCCAGAGTTAGGTCTCTTCCTTCTACAGGCGGTCATACGATTTCCAGAGATAGACCCCTTTGTTCAATATGTGGATTTACGCCTTCGATGCCTTTGGCAGCAGGTTTTACTAAGCCCCAGCTAGGCCTTTCAAAATACAGCTCAATTCACGCCTTCCAGTGTAAGGTCTCTTCCTTCTACTGCTGGTCATACGATTTCCAGAGATAGACCTCTTCGTTCAATAGGTGGATATACGCCTTCGATGCCTTTGGCAGCAGAATTTATGCATCCCAAGCTAGGTCTTTCCCATCGAAAGCTGGAATCACGCCTTCCAGAGTTAGGTCTCTTCCTTCTACATCTGGTCAGACGATTTTCAGAGCTAAACCTCTTCGTTCAATAGGTGGATTTGAGCTTTCGATGCCTTTGACAGCAGGATTTACGCATCCCAAGCTAGGCCTTTATTTCAACAGCTGAATTCACGCCTTCCAGAATTAGGTCTCTTCCTTCTACTGCTGGCCATACGATTTCCAGAGCCAGACCTCTTCGTTCAATAGGTGGATTTGCGCCTTCGATGCATTTGGCTGCAGGATTAACGCATGCAAGCTGGATTCACGCCTTCCAGAGTTAGATCTCTACCTTCTACAGCTGGTCTTACTATTTCCAGAGAATTACACTTTCGATGTCTTTGGCACCAAGATTTACGCATCCCAAGCTAGGCCTTTTCCTTAGACTGCTGGATTCACGCCTTCTACAGTTAGGTCTCTTCATTCTACAGATGGGCATACTATTTCCAGAGCTAGAACTCTTCGTTCAATAGGTGGATATACGCCTTCGATGCCTTTGGCAGCAGAATTTACGCATCCCAAGCTAGGTCTTTCCCATCGAAAGCTGGATTCACGCCTTCCTGAGTTAGGTCTATTCCTTCTACAGCTTGTCATACGATTTTAAGAGCTAGACCTCTTCGTTCAATAGGTGGATTAACGACTTCGATGCCTTTGGCAGCAGGATTTACGTATCCCAAGCTAGGCCTTTTCCTTCGACAGCTGAATTCACGGCTTCAAGAGTTAGGTCTGTTTTTTCTATAGACGGATATACTATTTCCAGAGCTAGACCTCTTCGTTCAATAGGTGGATTTACGCCTTCGTTGCCTTTGACAGCAGAATTTACGTATCCCAAGCTAGGTCTTTTCCATCGTAAGCTGGATTCATGCCTTCCAGAGTTAGGTCTCTTCCTTCTACAGCTGGTCATACGATTTCCAGAGCTAGACCTCTTCGTTCAATAGGTGGATTTGCGACTTTGATGCCTTTGGCAGCAGGATTTACGCATCCCAAGCTACGCTTTTTCCTTCGACAAATGAATTCACGTCCTCCAGAGTTAGGTCTCTTCTTTCTATAGCTGTGCATACTACTTCCAGAGCTTGACCTCTTTGTTCAATAGGTGGATTTACGTCTTCGATTCCTTTGGCACCAAGATTTACGCATCCGAAGCTAGAACGTTTCCTTCGACAGCTGGATTAACGCTTCCCAGAGTTAGGTCTCTTCTTATTACAGCTGGTCATACAATTTAAAGCGCTAGACATTCTCGTTCAATAGGTGGATTTACGCCTTCGATGCCTTTGGTACCAAGATTTACGCACCCCAAGTTAGCCCTTTTCCTTCGACAGCTGGATTCACGGCTTCCAAAGTTAGGTCTCCCTTCTACAGCTGGTCGTACTATTTCCAGAGATAGACCTCTTCGTTCAATAGGTGGATTTACACTTTCGATGCCTTTGGCACTAAGATATACGCATCCCAAGCTAGGCCTTTTCCTTCGACAGCTGGAATCACGCCTCCCAGAGTTAGGTCTCTTCCTTCTACAGCTGGTCATACTATACCCAGCGCTAGACCTCTTCGTTAAATAGGTGGATATACGTCTTCGATGCCTTTGGCAGCAGTATTTACGCATCCCAAGCTAGGTCTTTCTCATCGAAAGCTGGATTCACGCCTCCCAGAGTTAGGTCTCTTTTTTCTACAGCTGGTCATACGATTTCCAGAGCTAGATCTCTTCGTTCAATAGACGGATTTACACCTTCGATGCCTTTGGCACTAAGATTTAAGCATCCCAAACTAGGTCTTTTCCATCGAAAGCTAGATTCACCCCTTCCAGAGATAGGTCTCTTCCTTCTACAGGCGGTCATACGATTTCCAGAGATAGACCCCTTTGTTCAATATGTGGTTTTACGCCTTCGATGCCTTTGGCAGCAGGTTTTACTCAGCCCCAGCTAGGTCTTTCCTAATACAGCTCAATTCACGCCTTCCAGTGTAAGGTCTCTTCCTTCTCCTGCTGGTCATACGATTTCCAGAGATAGACCTCTTCGTTCAATAGGTGGATATACGCCTTCGATGCCTTTGGCAGCAGAATTTACGCATCCCAAGCTAGGTCTTTCCCATCAAAAGCTGGAATCACGCCTTCCAGAGTTAGGTCTCTTCCTTCTACATCTGGTCAGACGATTTTCAGAGCTAGACCTCTTCGTTCAATAGGTGGATTTGAGCTTTCGATGCCTTTGACAGCAGGTTTTACGCATCCCTAGCTAGGCCTTTTCTTTCGACAGTTGGATTCGCGCCTCCCAGAGTTAGGTTTCTTCCTTCTACAGCTGGTCATACGATTTCCAGAGCTAGATCACTTCGTTCAATAGGTGGATTTACGCCTTCGATGCCATTGGCAGCAAGATTTACGCATCCCAAGCAAGGCCTTTTTCTTCGATAACTGAATTCACGCTTTCCAGAGATAGGTCTCTTCCTTCTACAGCTTGTCATACTATTTCTATAGATAGACCTCTTCGTTAAAAAGGTGGATTTACGCCTTCGATGAGTTTGGCCGCAGAATTTACGCATCCCAAGCTAGGTCTTTCCCATCGAAATCTGGATTCACGCCTTCCAGAGTTAGGTCTCTTCCTTCTACAGCTGGTCATACGATTTACAGAGCTAGGCCTCTTCGTTCCATAGGTGGATTTACGCCTTCGATGCCTTAGGAAGCACGATTTACGCATCCCAAGCTAGGTCTTTCCCATCGAAAGCTGGATTCACGCCTTCCAGAGTTAGGTCTCTTCCTTCTGCAGCTGGTAAGACGATTTTCAGAGCTACGCCTCTTCGTTAAATAGGTGGATTTACGCCTTCGATGCCTTTGACAAGAGGATTTACGCATCCCAAGCTAGGCCTTTTCCTTCGACAGCTGAATTCACGCCTTCAAGAGTTAGGTCTGTTTTTTTTATAGCCGGACATACTATTTCCAGAGCTAGACCTCTTCGTTCAGTAGGTGAATTTACGCCTTCGATGCCTTTGACAGCAGAATTTACGCATCCCAAGCTAGGTCTTTTCGATCGAAAGCTGGATTCACGCCTTCCAGAGTAAGGTATCTTCCATCTACAGCTGGTCATAGGATTTCCAGAGCTAGACCTCTTCGTTCAATTGGTGGGTTTGCGCTTTCGATGCCTTTGACAGCAGGATTTACGCTTCCCAAGCTAGGCCTTTTCCTTCGACGCTGAATTCACACCTTCCATAGTTAGGTCTCTTCTTTCTATAGCTGGGCATGCTATTTCCAGAGCTTGACCTCTTTGTTCAATAGGTGGAATTACGTCTCCGATGCCTTTGGCACCAATCTTCACGCATCCCAAACTAGGCCTTTTCCTTCGACAGGTGTTTTCACGCCTCCCAGAGTTAGGTCTCTTCCTTCTGCAGCTGGTCATACGATTTCCAGAGCTAGATCTCTTCGTTCAATAGGTGGATTTACGCCTTCGATGCCTTTGGCAGCAAGATTTACGCATCCCAAGCTAGGCCTTTTTCTTCGATAACTGAATTCACGCATTCCAGAGATAGGTCTCTTCCTTCTACAGCCAGTCATACTATTTCTATAGATAGACCTCTTCGTTAAAAACGTGGATAAACGCCTTCGATGAGTTTGGCCGCAGAATTAACGCATCCCAAGCTAGGTCTTTCCCATCGAAAACTGGATTCACGCCTTCCAGAGTTAGGTATCTTCCTTCTACAGCTGGTCATACGATTTCCAGAGCTAGGCCTCTTCGTTCAATAGATGGATTTACGCCATCGATGCCTTTGGCAGCAGGAATAGCGCATCACAAGCTAGGTATTTCCCATCGAAAGCTGGATTCACGCCTTCCAGAGTTAGGTCTCTTCCTTCTACAGCTGGTCAGAAAATTTTCAGAGCTAGGCCTCTTCGGTAAATAGGTGGATTTACGCCTTCGATGCCTTTGACAAAAGGATTTACGCATCCCAAGCTAGGCCTTTTCCTTCGACAGCTGAATTCACGCCTTCAAGAGTTAGGTCTGTTTTTTTTTATAGCCGGATATACTATTTACAGAGCTAGACCTCTTCGATCAATAGGTGGATTTGCGCTTTCGATGCCTTTGACAGCAAGATTTACGCATCCCAAGCTAGGCTTTTTCCTTCGACAGCTGAATTCACGCCTTCCAGAGTTAGGTCTCTTCTTTCTATAGCTGGGCATACTATTTCCAGAGCTTGACCTATTTGTTCAATAGGTGGATTTACGTCTTCGATGCCTTTGGCACCAAGCTTTACACATCCCAAACTAGGCCTTTTCCTTCGACAGGTGGATTCACGCCTCCCAGAGTTAGGTCTCTTCCATCTGCAGCTGGCCATACTATTTCCAGAGTTAGACCTCTTTGTTCAATAGGTGGATTTACGCCTTAGATGCCTTTGGCAGCAGTATTTACGCATCCCAAGCTAGGCCTTTATTTCAACAGCTGAATTCACGCCTTCCAGAATTAGGTCTCTTCCTTCTACTGCTGGCCATACGATTTCCAGAGCCAGACCTCTTCGTTCAATAGGTGGATTTGCGCCTTCGATGCATTTGGCTGCAGGATTAACGCATGCCAGCTGGATTCACGCCTTCCAGAGTTAGATCTCTACCTTCTACAGCTGGTCTTACTATTTCCAGAGAATTACACTTTCGATGTCTTTGGCACCAAGATTTACGCATCCCAAGCTAGGCCTTTTCCTTCGACAGCTGAATTCACGGCTTCAAGAGTTAGGTCTGTTTTTTCTATAGACGGATATACTATTTCCAGAGCTAGACCTCTTCGTTCAATAGGTGGATTTACGCCTTCGTTGCCTTTGACAGCAGAATTTACGTATCCCAAGCTAGGTCTTTTCCATCGTAAGCTGGATTCATGCCTTCCAGAGTTAGGTCTCTTCCTTCTACAGCTGGTCATACGATTTCCAGAGCTAGACCTCTTCGTTCAATAGGTGGATTTGCGACTTTGATGCCTTTGGCAGCAGGATTTACGCATCCCAAGCTACGCTTTTTCCTTCGACAAATGAATTCACGTCCTCCAGAGTTAGGTCTCTTCTTTCTATAGCTGTGCATACTACTTCCAGAGCTTGACCTCTTTGTTCAATAGGTGGATTTACGTCTTCGATTCCTTTGGCACCAAGATTTACGCATCCGAAGCTAGAACGTTTCCTTCGACAGCTGGATTAACGCTTCCCAGAGTTAGGTCTCTTCTTATTACAGCTGGTCATACAATTTAAAGCGCTAGACATTCTCGTTCAATAGGTGGATTTACGCCTTCGATGCCTTTGGTACCAAGATTTACGCACCCCAAGTTAGCCCTTTTCCTTCGACAGCTGGATTCACGGCTTCCAAAGTTAGGTCTCCCTTCTACAGCTGGTCATACTATTTCCAGAGATAGACCTCTTCGTTCAATAGGTGGATTTACACTTTCGATGCCTTTGGCACTAAGATATACGCATCCCAAGCTAGGCCTTTTCCTTCGACAGCTGGAATCACGCCTCCCAGAGTTAGGTCTCTTCCTTCTACAGCTGGTCACACTATACCCAGAGCTAGACCTCTTCGTTAAATAGGTGGATATACGTCTTCGATGCCTTTGGCAGCAGTATTTACGCATCCCAAGCTAGGTCTTTCCCATCGAAAGCTGGATTCACGCCTCCCAGAGTTAGGTCTCTTTTTTCTACAGCTGGTCATACGATTTCCAGAGCTAGATCTCTTCGTTCAATAGACGGATTTACACCTTCGATGCCTTTGGCACTAAGATTTAAGCATCCCAAACTAGGTCTTTTCCATCGAAAGCTAGATTCACCCCTTCCAGAGTTAGGTCTCTTCCTTCTACAGGCGGTCATACGATTTCCAGAGATAGACCCCTTTGTTCAATATGTGGTTTTACGCCTTCGATGCCTTTGGCACAAGGTTTTACTCAGCCCCAGCTCGGTCTTTCCTAATACAGCTCAATTCACGCCTTCCAGTGTAAGGTCTCTTCCTTCTCCTGCTGGTCATACGATTTCCAGAGATAGACCTCTTCGTTCAATAGGTGGATATACGCCTTCGATTCCTTTGGCAGCAGAATTTACGCATCCCAAGCTAGGTCTTCCCCATCAAAAGCTGGAATCACGCCTTCCAGAGTTAGGTCTCTTCCTTCTACATCTGGTCAGACGATTTTCAGAGCTAGACCTCTTCGTTCAATAGGTGGATTTGAGCTTTCGATGCCTTTGACAGCAGGTTTTACGCATCCCTAGCTAGGCCTTTTCTTTCGACAGTTGGATTCGCGCCTCCCAGAGTTAGGTTTCTTCCTTCTACAGCTGGTCATACGATTTCCAGAGCTAGATCACTTCGTTCAATAGGTGGATTTACGCCTTCGATGCCATTGGCAGCAAGATTTACGCATCCCAAGCAAGGCCTTTTTCTTCGATAACTGAATTCACGCTTTCCAGAGATAGGTCTCTTCCTTCTACAGCTTGTCATACTATTTCTATAGATAGACCTCTTCGTTAAAAAGGTGGATTTACGCCTTCGATGAGTTTGGCCGCAGAATTTACGCATCCCAAGCTAGGACTTTCCCATCGAAATCTGGATTCACGCCTTCCAGAGTTAGGTCTCTTCCTTCTACAGCTGGTCATACGATTTACAGAGCTAGGCCTCTTCGTTCCATAGGTGGATTTACGCCTTCGATGCCTTAGGCAGCACGATTTACGCATCCCAAGCTAGGTCTTTCCCATCGAAAGCTGGATTCACGCCTTCCAGAGTTAGGTCTCTTCCTTCTGCAGCTGGTAAGACGATTTTCAGAGCTACGCCTCTTCGTTAAATAGGTGGATTTACGCCTTCGATGCCTTTGACAAGAGGATTTACGCATCCCAAGCTAGGCCTTTTCCTTCGACAGCTGAATTCACGCCTTCAAGAGTTAGGTCTGTTTTTTTTATAGCCGGACATACTATTTCCAGAGCTAGACCTCTTCGTTCAGTAGGTGAATTTACGCCTTCGATGCCTTTGACAGCAGAATTTACGCATCCCAAGCTAGGTCTTTTCGATCGAAAGCTGGATTCAAGCCTTCCAGAGTAAGGTATCTTCCATCTACCGCTGGTCATAGGATTTCCAGAGCTAGACCTCTTCGTTCAATTGGTGGGTTTGCGCTTTCGATGCCTTTGACAGCAGGATTTACGCTTCCCAAGCTAGGCCTTTTCCTTCGACGCTGAATTCACACCTTCCATAGTTAGGTCTCTTCTTTCTATAGCTGGGCATGCTATTTCCAGAGCTTGACCTCTTTGTTCAATAGGTGGAATTACGTCTCCGATGCCTTTGGCACCAATCTTCACGCATCCCAAACTAGGCCTTTTCCTTCGACAGGTGTTTTCACGCCTCCCAGAGTTAGGTCTCTTCCTTCTGCAGCTGGTCATACTATTTCCAGAGCTAGACCTCTTTGTTCAATAGGTGGATATACGTCTTCGATGCCTTTGGCAGCAGAATTTACGCCTCCCAAGCTAGGTCTTTCTCATCGAAAGCTGGATTCACGCCTTCCAGAGTTCGGTCTCTTCCTTCTACAGCTTGTCATACGATTTTAAGAGCTAGACCTCTTCGTTCAATAGGTGGATTAACGACTTCGATGCCTTTGGCAGCAGGGTTTACGCATCCCAAACTAGGCCTTTTCCTTGGAACGGCTGAATTCACGGCTTCAAGAGTTAGGTCTGTTTTTTCTATAGCCGGATATACTATTTCCAGAGCTAGACATCTTCGTTCAATATGTGGATTTACGTATTCGATGCCTTTGACAGCAGAATTTACGTATCCCAAGCTAGGTCTTTTCCATCGAAAGCTGGATTCACGGCTTCCAGAGTTAGGTCTCTTCCTTCTACAGCTGGTCATACGATATCCAGAGCTAGACCTCTTCCTTCATTAGGTTGGTTTGCGCCTTCGATGCCTTTGGCAGCAGAATTTACGCATCGCAAGCTAGGCATTTTCCTTCGACACCTGAATTCATGCCTTCCAGAGTTAGGTCTCTTCTTTCTATAGCTGGGCATACTGTTTTCAGAGCTTGAACTCTTTGTTCAATAGGTGGATTTACACTTTCGATGCCTTTGGCACCAAGATATACGTATCCCAAGCTAGGCCTATTCCATCGACAGCTGGATTCACGCCTCCCAGAGTTAGGTCTCTTTTTTCTATAGCCGGACATACTATTTCCAGAGCTAGACCACTTCGTTCAATAGGTGGATTTACACCTTCGATGCCTTTGAAAGCAGAATTTACGCATCCGAAGCTAAGTCTTTTCCATCGAAAGCTGGATTCACGCCTTCCAGAGTTAGGGCTCTTCCTTCTACAGCTGGTCATACGATTTCAAGAGCTAGACCTCTTCGTTCAATAGGTGGATTTACGCCTTCGATGCCTTTGGCACCAAGATTTACGCACCCCAAGTTAGCCCTTTTCCTTCGACAGCTGGTTTCACGGCTTCCAAAATTAGGTCTCTTCCTTCTACAGCTGGTCATACTATTTCCAGAGATAGACCTCTTCGTTCAAATGGTGGATTTACACTTTCGATGCATTTGGCACTATGATACACGCATGCCAAGCTAGGCCTTTTACTTCGACAGCTGGATTCACGCCTCCCAGAGTTAGGTCTCTTCCTTCTACAGCTGGTCATACGATTTCCAGAGCTAGATCTCTTTGTTCAATAGGTGGATTTACGCCTTCGATGCCTTTGCCACTAAGATTTACGCATCCCTAACTAGGTCTTTTCCATCGAAAGCTAGATTCACGCCTTCCAGATTTAGGTCTCTTCCTTCTACAGCTGGTCATACGATTTCCAGAGATAGACCTCTTTGTTCAATATGTGGATTTACGCCTTCGAAGCCTTTGGCAGTAGGTTTTACGCAGCCCCAGCTAGGCCTTTCCTTATACAGCTCAATTCACGCCTTCCAGAGTAAGGTCTCTTCCTTCTACTGCTGGTCATACGATTTCCAGAGATAGACCTCTTCGTTCAATAGGTTGATTTGCGACTTCGATGCGTTTGGCAGCAGAATTTACGCATCCCAAGCAAGGCCTTTTCCTTCGACACCTTAATTCACGCCTTCCAGAGTTAAATCTCTTCTTTCTATAGCTGGGCATACTATTTCCAGAGCTTGATCTCTTTGTTCAATAGGTGGATTTACACTTTCGATGCTTTTGGCACCAAGATTTACGCATCACAAGTTAGGCCTTTTCCTTCGGCAGCTGGATTCACGCCTCCCAGAGTTAGGTCTCTTCCTTCAACAGCTGGTCATACTATTTCCAGAGCTAGACCTCTTCGTTCAATTGGTGGATTTACGCCTTCGATGCCTTTGGCACCAAGATTTACGCATCCCAAGCTAGGCCTTTTCCTTCCAAAGCTGGATTCACGCCTCCCAGAGTTAGGATTCTTCCTTCTACAGCTGGTCATACGATTTCCAGAGCTAGATCTCTTCGTTCAATAGGTGGATTTACGCCTTCGATGCCTTTGGCAGCAAGATTTACGCATCCCAAGCTAGGCCTTTTTCTTCGATAACTGAATTCACGCATTCCAGAGATAGGTCTCTTCCTTCTACAGCCAGTCATACTATTTCTATAGATAGACCTCTTCGTTAAAAACGTGGATAAACGCCTTCGATGAGTTTGGCCGCAGAATTAACGCATCCCAAGCTAGGTCTTTCCCATCGAAAACTGGATTCACGCCTTCCAGAGTTAGGTATCTTCCTTCTACAGCTGGTCATACGATTTCCAGAGCTAGGCCTCTTCGTTCAATAGATGGATTTACGCCATCGATGCCTTTGGCAGCAGGAATAGCGCATCACAAGCTAGGTATTTCCCATCGAAAGCTGGATTCACGCCTTCCAGAGTTAGGTCTCTTCCTTCTACAGCTGGTCAGACAATTTTCAGAGCTAGGCCTCTTCGGTAAATAGGTGGATTTACGCCTTCGATGCCTTTGACAAAAGGATTTACGCATCCCAAGCTAGGCCTCTTCCTTCGACAGCTGAATTCACGCCTTCAAGAGTTAGGTCTGTTTTTTTATAGCCGGATATACTATTTACAGAGCTAGACCTCTTCGATCAATAGGTGGATTTGCGCTTTCGATGCCTTTGACAGCAAGATTTACGCATCCCAAGCTAGGCTTTTTCCTTCGACAGCTGAATTCACGCCTTCCAGAGTTAGGTCTCTTCTTTCTATAGCTGGGCATACTATTTCCAGAGCTTGACCTATTTGTTCAATAGGTGGATTTACGTCTTCGATGCCTTTGGCACCAAGCTTTACACATCCCAAACTAGGCCTTTTCCTTCGACAGGTGGATTCACGCCTCCCAGAGTTAGGTCTCTTCCATCTGCAGCTGGCCATACTATTTCCAGAGCTAGACCTCTTTGTTCAATAGGTGGATTTACGCCTTAGATGCCTTTGGCAGCAGTATTTACGCATCCCCAGCTAGGCCTTTATTTCAACAGCTGAATTCACGCCTTCCAGAATTAGGTCTCTTCCTTCTACTGCTGGCCATACGATTTCCAGAGCCAGACCTCTTCGTTCAATAGGTGGATTTGCGCCTTCGATGCATTTGGCTGCAGGATTAACGCATGCCAGCTGGATTCACGCATTCCAGAGTTAGATCTCTACCTTCTACAGCTGGTCTTACTATTTCCAGAGAATTACACTTTCGATGTCTTTGGCACCAAGATTTACACATCCCAAGCTAGGCCTTTTCCTTAGACTGCTGGATTCACGCCTTCTACAGTTAGGTCTCTTCATTCTACAGATGGGCATACTATTTCCAGAGCTAGAACTCTTCGTTCAATGGGTGGATATACGCCTTCGATGCCTTTGGCAGCAGAATTTACGCATCCCAAGCTAGGTCTTTCCCATCGAAAGCTGGATTCACGCCTTCCTGAGTTAGGTCTCTTCCTTCTACAGCTTGTCATACGATTTTAAGAGCTAGACCTCTTCGTTCAATAGGTGGATTAACGACTTCGATGCCTTTGGCAGCAGGATTTACGCATCCCAAGCTAGGCCTTTTCCTTCGACAGCTGAATTCACGGCTTCAAGAGTTAGGTCTGTTTTTTCTATAGACGGATATACTATTTCCAGAGCTAGACCTCTTCGTTCAATAGGTGGATTTACGCCTTCGTTGCCTTTGACAGCAGAATTTACGTATCCCAAGCTAGGTCTTTTCCATCGTAAGCTGGATTCATGCCTTCCAGAGTTAGGTCTCTTCCTTCTACAGCTGGTCATACGATTTCCAGAGCTAGACCTCTTCGTTCAATAGGTGGATTTGCGCCTTTGATGCCTTTGGCAGCAGGATTTACGCATCCCAAGCTACGCTTTTTCCTTCGACAAATGAATTCACGTCCTCCAGAGTTAGGTCTCTTCTTTCTATAGCTGCGCATACTACTTCCAGAGCTTGACCTCTTTGTTCAATAGGTGGATTTACGTCTTCGATTCCTTTGGCACCAAGATTTACGCATCCGAAGCTAGGACTTTTCCTTCGACAGCTGGATTAACGCTTCCCAGAGTTAGGTCTCTTCTTATTACAGCTGTTCATACAATTTAAAGCGCTAGACATTCTCGTTCAATAGGTGGATTTACGCCTTCGATGCCTTTGGTACCAAGATTTACGCACCCCAAGTTAGCCCTTTTCCTTCGACAGCTGGATTCACGGCTTCCAAAGTTAGGTCTCCCTTCTACAGCTGGTCATACTATTTCCAGAGATAGACCTCTTCGTTCAATAGACGGATTTACACCTTCGATGCCTTTGGCACTAAGATTTAAGCATCCCAAACTAGGTCTTTTCCATCGAAAGCTAGATTCACCCCTTCCAGAGTTAGGTCTCTTCCTTCTACAGGCGGTCATACGATTTCCAGAGATAGACCCCTTTGTTCAATATGTGGATTTACGCCTTCGATGCCTTTGGCAGCAGGTTTTACTAAGCCCCAGCTAGGCCTTTCCTAATACAGCTCAATTCACGCCTTCCAGTGTAAGGTCTCTTCCTTCTACTGCTGGTCATACGATTTCCAGAGATAGACCTCTTCGTTCAATAGGTGGATATACGCCTTCGATGCCTTTGGCAGCAGAATTTATGCATCCCAAGCTAGGTCTTTCCCATCGAAAGCTGGAATCACGCCTTCCAGAGTTAGGTCTCTTCCTTCTACATCTGGTCAGACGATTTTCAGAGCTAAACCTCTTCGTTCAATAGGTGGATTTGAGCTTTCGATGCCTTTGACAGCAGGATTTACGCATCCCAAGCTAGGCCTTTATTTCAACAGCTGAATTCACGCCTTCCAGAATTAGGTCTCTTCCTTCTACTGCTGGCCATACGATTTCCAGAGCCAGACCTCTTCGTTCAATAGGTGGATTTGCGCCTTCGATGCATTTGGCTGCAGGATTAACGCATGCAAGCTGGATTCACGCCTTCCAGAGTTAGATCTCTACCTTCTACAGCTGGTCTTACTATTTCCAGAGAATTACACTTTCGATGTCTTTGGCACCAAGATTTACGCATCCCAAGCTAGGCCTTTTCCTTAGACTGCTGGATTCACGCCTTCTACAGTTAGGTCTCTTCATTCTACAGATGGGCATACTATTTCCAGAGCTAGAACTCTTCGTTCAATAGGTGGATATACGCCTTCGATGCCTTTGGCAGCAGAATTTACGCATCCCAAGCTAGGTCTTTCCCATCGAAAGCTGGATTCACGCCTTCCTGAGTTAGGTCTATTCCTTCTACAGCTTGTCATACGATTTTAAGAGCTAGACCTCTTCGTTCAATAGGTGGATTAACGACTTCGATGCCTTTGGCAGCAGGATTTACGTATCCCAAGCTAGGCCTTTTCCTTCGACAGCTGAATTCACGGCTTCAAGAGTTAGGTCTGTTTTTTCTATAGACGGATATACTATTTCCAGAGCTAGACCTCTTCGTTCAATAGGTGGATTTACGCCTTCGTTGCCTTTGACAGCAGAATTTACGTATCCCAAGCTAGGTCTTTTCCATCGTAAGCTGGATTCATGCCTTCCAGAGTTAGGTCTCTTCCTTCTACAGCTGGTCATACGATTTCCAGAGCTAGACCTCTTCGTTCAATAGGTGGATTTGCGACTTTGATGCCTTTGGCAGCAGGATTTACGCATCCCAAGCTACGCTTTTTCCTTCGACAAATGAATTCACGTCCTCCAGAGTTAGGTCTCTTCTTTCTATAGCTGTGCATACTACTTCCAGAGCTTGACCTCTTTGTTCAATAGGTGGATTTACGTCTTCGATTCCTTTGGCACCAAGATTTACGCATCCGAAGCTAGAACGTTTCCTTCGACAGCTGGATTAACGCTTCCCAGAGTTAGGTCTCTTCTTATTACAGCTGGTCATACAATTTAAAGCGCTAGACATTCTCGTTCAATAGGTGGATTTACGCCTTCGATGCCTTTGGTACCAAGATTTACGCACCCCAAGTTAGCCCTTTTCCTTCGACAGCTGGATTCACGGCTTCCAAAGTTAGGTCTCCCTTCTACAGCTGGTCATACTATTTCCAGAGATAGACCTCTTCGTTCAATAGGTGGATTTACACTTTCGATGCCTTTGGCACTAAGATATACGCATCCCAAGCTAGGCCTTTTCCTTCGACAGCTGGAATCACGCCTCCCAGAGTTAGGTCTCTTCCTTCTACAGCTGGTCATACTATACCCAGAGCTAGACCTCTTCGTTAAATAGGTGGATATACGTCTTCGATGCCTTTGGCAGCAGTATTTACGCATCCCAAGCTAGGTCTTTCTCATCGAAAGCTGGATTCACGCCTCCCAGAGTTAGGTCTCTTTTTTCTACAGCTGGTCATACGATTTCCAGAGCTAGATCTCTTCGTTCAATAGACGGATTTACACCTTCGATGCCTTTGGCACTAAGATTTAAGCATCCCAAACTAGGTCTTTTCCATCGAAAGCTAGATTCACCCCTTCCAGAGATAGGTCTCTTCCTTCTACAGGCGGTCATACGATTTCCAGAGATAGACCCCTTTGTTCAATATGTGGTTTTACGCCTTCGATGCCTTTGGCACAAGGTTTTACACAGCCCCAGCTAGGTCTTTCCTAATACAGCTCAATTCACGCCTTCCAGTGTAAGGTCTCTTCCTTCTCCTGCTTGTCATACGATTTCCAGAGATAGACCTCTTCGTTCAATAGGTGGATATACGCCTTCGATGCCTTTGGCAGCAGAATTTACGCATCCCAAGCTAGGTCTTTCCCATCAAAAGCTGGAATCACGCCTTCCAGAGTTAGGTCTCTTCCTTCTACATCTGGTCAGACGATTTTCAGAGCTAGACCTCTTCGTTCAATAGGTGGATTTGAGCTTTCGATGCCTTTGACAGCAGGTTTTACGCATCCCTAGCTAGGCCTTTTCTTTCGACAGTTGGATTCGCGCCTCCCAGAGTTAGGTTTCTTCCTTCTACAGCTGGTCATACGATTTCCAGAGCTAGATCACTTCGTTCAATAGGTGGATTTACGCCTTCGATGCCATTGGCAGCAAGATTTACGCATCCCAAGCAAGGCCTTTTTCTTCGATAACTGAATTCACGCTTTCCAGAGATAGGTCTCATCCTTCTACAGCTTGTCATACTATTTCTATAGATAGACCTCTTCGTTAAAAAGGTGGATTTACGCCTTCGATGAGTTTGGCCGCAGAATTTACGCATCCCAAGCTAGGTCTTTCCCATCGAAATCTGGATTCACGCCTTCCAGAGTTAGGTCTCTTCCTTCTACAGCTGGTCATACGATTTACAGAGCTAGGCCTCTTCGTTCCATAGGTGGATTTACGCCTTCGATGCCTTAGGAAGCACGATTTACGCATCCCAAGCTAGGTCTTTCCCATCGAAAGCTGGATTCACGCCTTCCAGAGTTAGGTCTCTTCCTTCTGCAGCTGGTAAGACGATTTTCAGAGCTACGCCTCTTCGTTAAATAGGTGGATTTACGCCTTCGATGCCTTTGACAAGAGGATTTACGCATCCCAAGCTAGGCCTTTTCCTTCGACAGCTGAATTCACGCCTTCAAGAGTTAGGTCTGTTTTTTTATAGCCGGACATACTATTTCCAGAGCTAGACCTCTTCGTTCAGTAGGTGAATTTACGCCTTCGATGCCTTTGACAGCAGAATTTACGCATCCCAAGCTAGGTCTTTTCGATCGAAAGCTGGATTCACGCCTTCCAGAGTAAGGTATCTTCCATCTACAGCTGGTCATAGGATTTCCAGAGCTAGACCTCTTCGTTCAATTGGTGGGTTTGCGCTTTCGATGCCTTTGACAGCAGGATTTACGCTTCCCAAGCTAGGCCTTTTCCTTCGACGCTGAATTCACACCTTCCATAGTTAGGTCTCTTCTTTCTATAGCTGGGCATGCTATTTCCAGAGCTTGACCTCTTTGTTCAATAGGTGGAATTACGTCTCCGATGCCTTTGGCACCAATCTTCACGCATCCCAAACTAGGCCTTTTCCTTCGACAGGTGTTTTCACGCCTCCCAGTTTTAGGTCTCTTCCTTCTGCAGCTGGTCATACTATTTCCAGAGCTAGACCTCTTTGTTCAATAGGTGGATATACGTCTTCGATGCCTTTGGCAGCAGAATTTACGCCTCCCAAGCTAGGTCTTTCTAACCAAAACTGGATTCACGCCTTCCAGAGTTCGGTCTCTTCCTTCTACAGCTTGTCATACGATTTTAAGAGCTAGACCTCTTCGTTCAATAGGTGGATTAACGACTTCGATGCCTTTGGCAGCAGGATTTACGCATCCCAAACTAGGCCTTTTCCTTCGAACGGCTGAATTCACGGCTTCAAGAGTTAGGTCTGTTTTTTCTATAGCCGGATATACTATTTCCAGAGCTAGACATCTTCGTTCAATATGTGGATTTACGTCTTCGATGCCTTTGACAGCAGAATTTACGTATCCCAAGCTAGGTCTTTTCCATCGAAAGCTGGATTCACGGCTTCCAGAGTTAGGTCTCTTCCTTCTACAGCTGGTCATACGATATCCAGAGCTAGACCTCTTCCTTCATTAGGTTGGTTTGCGCCTTCGATGCCTTTGGCAGCAGAATTTACGCATCGCAAGCTAGGCATTTTCCTTCGACACCTGAATTCATGCCTTCCAGAGTTAGGTCTCTTCTTTCTATAGCTGGGCATACTGTTTTCAGAGCTTGAACTCTTTGTTCAATAGGTGGATTTACACTTTCGATGCCTTTGGCACCAAGATATACGTATCCCAAGCTAGGCCTATTCCATCGACAGCTGGATTCACGCCTCCCAGAGTTAGGTCTCTTTTTTCTATAGCCGGACATACTATTTCCAGAGCTAGACCACTTCGTTCAATAGGTGGATTTACACCTTCGATGCCTTTGAAAGCAGAATTTACGCATCCGAAGCTAAGTCTTTTCCATCGAAAGCTGGATTCACGCCTTCCAGAGTTAGGGCTCTTCCTTCTACAGCTGGTCATACGATTTCAAGAGCTAGACCTCTTCGTTCAATAGGTGGATTTACGCCTTCGATGCCTTTGGCACCAAGATTTACGCACCCCAAGTTAGCCCTTTTCCTTCGACAGCTGGTTTCACGGCTTCCAAAGTTAGGTCTCTTCCTTCTACAGCTGGTCATACTATTTCCAGAGATAGACCTCTTCGTTCAAATGGTGGATTTACACTTTCGATGAATTTGGCACTATGATACACGCATCCCAAGCTAGGCCTTTTACTTCGACAGCTGGATTCACGCCTCCCAGAGTTAGGTCTCTTCCTTCTACAGCTCGTCATACGATTTCCAGAGCTAGATCTCTTTGTTCAATAGGTGGATTTACGCCTTCGATGCCTTTGCCACTAAGATTTACGCATCCCAAACTAGGTCTTTTCCATCGAAAGCTAGATTCACGCCTTCCAGATTTAGGTCTCTTCCTTCTACAGCTGGTCATACGATTTCCAGAGATAGACCTCTTTGTTCAATATGTGGATTTACGCCTTTGAAGCCTTTGGCAGTAGGTTTTACGCAGCCCCAGCTAGGCCTTTCCTTATACAGCTCAATTCACGCCTTCCAGAGTAAGGTCTCTTCCTTCTACTGCTGGTCATACGATTTCCAGAGATAGACCTCTTCGTTCAATAGGTTGATTTGCGACTTCGATGCGTTTGGCAGCAGAATTTACGCATCCCAAGCAAGGGCTTTTCCTTCGACACCTTAATTCACGCCTTCCAGAGTTAAATCTCTTCTTTCTATAGCTGGGCATACTATTTCCAGAGCTTGATCTCTTTGTTCAATAGGTGGATTTACACTTTCGATGCTTTTGGCACCAAGATTTACGCATCACAAGTTAGGCCTTTTCCTTCGGCAGCTGGATTCACGCCTCCCAGAGTTAGGTCTCTTCCTTCAACAGCTGGTCATACTATTTCCAGAGCTAGACCTCTTCGTTCAATTGGTGGATATACGCCTTCGATGCCTTTGGCAGCAGAATTTACGCATCCCAAGCTAGGTCTTTCCCATTGAAAGCTGGATTGACGCCTCCCAGAGTTAGGCCTCTTCCTTCTACAGCTGGTCGTACGATTTCCAGAGCTAGATCTCTTCGTTCAATAGGTGGATTTACGTCTTCGATGAGTTTGGCCGCAAAATTTACGCATCCCAAGATAGGTCTTTCCCATCGAAAGCTGGATTCACGCCTTCCAGAGTTTGTTCTCTTCCTTCTACAGCTGGTCATACGATTTGCGGAGCTAGGCCTCTTCGTTCAATAGGTGGATTTACGCCTTCGATGCCTTTCGCAGCAGGTTTTACGCATCCCATGATAGGTCTTACCCATCGAAAGCTGGAATCACGCCTCCCAGAGTTAGGTCTCTTCCTTCTACAGCTGGTCAGACGATTTTCAGAGCTAGGCCTCTTCGTTAAATAGGTGGATTTACGCCTTCGGTGCCTTTGACAGCAGAATTTACGCATCCTTAGCTAAGTCTTTTCCATCGAAAGCTGGATTCACGCCTTCCAGAGTTAGGGCTCTTCCTTCTACAGCTGGTCATACGATTTCAAGAGCTAGACCTCTTCGTTCAATAGGTGGATTTACGCCATCGATGCCTTTGGCACCAAGATTTACGCACCCCAAGTTAGCCCTTTTCCTTCGACAGCTGGTTTCACGGCTTCCAAAGTTAGGTCTCTTCCTTCTACAGCTGGTCATACTATTTCCAGAGATAGACCTCTTCGCTCAAAAGGTGGATTTACACTTTCGATGCATTTGGCACTATGATACACGCATCCCAAGCTAGGCCTTTTACTTCGACAGCTGGATTCACGCCTCCCAGAGTTAGGTCTCTTCCTTCTACAGCTGGTCATACTATTTCCAGAGCTAGATCTCTTTGTTCAATAGGTGGATTTACGCCTTCGATGCCTTTGCCACTAAGATTTACGCATCCCAAACTAGGTCTTTTCCATCGAAAGCTAGATTCACGCCTTCCAGATTTAGGTCTCTTCCTTCTACAGCTGGTCATACGATTTCCAGAGATAGACCTCTTTGTTCAATATGTGGATTTACGCCTTCGAAGCCTTTGGCAGTAGGTTTTACGCAGCCCCAGCTAGGCCTTTCCTTATACAGCTCAATTCACACCTTCCAGAGTAAGGTCTCTTCCTTCTACTGCTGGTCATACGATTTCCAGAGATAGACCTATTCGTTCAATAGGTTGATTTGCGACTTCGATGCGTTTGGCAGCAGAATTTACGCATCCCAAGCAAGGCCTTTTCCTTCGACACCTTAATTCACGCCTTCCAGAGTTAAATCTCTTCTTTCTATAGCTGGGCATACTATTTCCAGAGCTTGATCTCTTTGTTCAATAGGTGGATTTACACTTTCGATGCTTTTGGCACCAAGGTTTACGCATCACAAGTTAGGCCTTTTCCTTCGGCAGCTGGATTCACGCCTCCCAGAGTTAGGTCTCTTCCTTCAACAGCTGGTCATACTATTTCCAGAGCTAGACCTCTTCGTTCAATTGGTGGATATACGCCTTCGATGCCTTTGGCAGCAGAATTTACGCATCCCAAGCTAGGTCTTTCCCATTGAAAGCTGGATTGACGCCTCCCAGAGTTAGGCCTCTTCCTTCTACAGCTGGTCGTACGATTTCCAGAGCTAGATCTCTTCGTTCAATAGGTGGATTTGCGCTTTCGATGACTTTTACTGCAGGATTTACGCATCCCAAGCTAGGCCATTTCCTTCGACAGCTGATTTCACGCCTTCCAGAGTTAGGTCTCTTCTATCTATAGCTGGGCATATTATTTCCGGAGCTTGACCTCTTTGTTCAATAGGTGGATTTACGTCTCCGATGCCTTTGGCACCAAGCTTTACGCATCCCAAACTAGGCCTTTTCCTTCGACAGGTGTATTCACGCCTCCCAGAGTTAGGTATCTTCCTTCTGCAGCTGGTCATACTATTTCCAGAGCTAGACCTCTTTGTTCAATAGGTGGATTTACGCCTTCGATGCATTTGGCTGCACGATTAACGCATGACAGCTGGATTCACGCCATTCAGAGTTAGGTCTCTACCTTCTACAGCTGGTCATACTATTTCCAGAGAAATACACTTTCGATCCCTTTGGCACCAAGATTTACGCATCCCAAGCTCGGCCTTTTCCTGAGACTGCTAGATTCACGCCTTCCAGAGTTAGGTCTCTTCATTCTACAGATGGGCACACTATTTCCAGAGCTAGACCTCTTCGTTCAATAGGTGGATATACGCCTTCGATGCCTTTGGCAGCAGAATTTACGCCTCCCAAACTAGGCCTTTCTCATCGAAAGCTGGATTCACGCCTTCCAGAGTTAGGTCTCTTCCTTCTACAGCTTGTCATACGATTTTAAGAGCTAGACCTCTTCGTTCAATAGGTGGATTAACGACTTCGATGACTTTGGCAGCAGGATTTACGCATCCCAAGCTAGGCCTTTTCCTTCGACAGCTGAATTCACGCCTTCAAGAGTTAGGTCTGTTTTTTCTATAGCCGGATGTATTATTTCCAGAGCTAGACCTCTTCGTTCAATAGGTGGATTTACGTCTTCGGTGCCTTTGACAGCAGAATTTACGTATCCCAAGCTAGGTCTTTTCCATCGAAAGCTGGATTCACGGCTTCCTGAGTTAGGTCTCTTCCTTCTACAGCTGGTCATACGATTTCCAGAGCTAGACCTCTTCCTTCATTTGGTTGGTTTGCGCCTGCGATGCCTTTGGCAGCAGAATTTACGCCTCGCAAGCTAGGCATTTTCCTTCGACACCTGAATTCACGCCTTCCAGAGTTAGGTCTTTTCTTTCTATAGCTGGGCATACTATTTTCAGGGCTTGATCTCTTTGTTCAATAGGTGGATTTACACTTTCGATGCCTTTGGCACCAAGATATATGCATCCCAAGCTAGGCCTATTCCACCGACAGCTGGATTCACGCCTCCCAGAGTTAGGTCTCTTTCTTCTACAGCTGGTCGTACGATTTCCAGAGGTAGATCTCTTCCATCAATAGGTGTCTTCGATGCCTTTGGCAGCATAATTTACGCATCCCATGCTAGGTCTTTCCCATCGGAAGCTGGATTCACGCCACCCCGAGTTAGGCCTCTTCCTTCTACTGCTGGCCATACGAATTTTAGAGCTAGACCTCTTCGTTCAATAGGTGGATATACGCCTTCGATGCCTTTGACAACAAGATTTACGCATCACAGGCTAGGGCTTTTCCTTCGACAGCTGAATTCACGCCTCCAAGAGTTAGGTCTCTTTTTTCTATAGCCGGACATACTATTTCCAGAGCTAGACCACTTCGTTCAATAGGTGGATTTACGCCTTCGATGCCTTTGACCGCAGAATTTACGCATCCCAAGCTAAGTCTTTTCCATCGAAAGCTGGATTCACGCCTTCCAGAGTTAGATCTCTACCTTCTACAGCTGGTCTTACTATTTCCAGAGAATTACACTTTCGATGTCTTTGGCACCAAGATTTACGCATCCCAAGCTAGGCCTTTTCCTTAGACTGCTGGATTCACGCCTTCTACAGTTAGGTCTCTTCATTCTACAGATGGGCATACTATTTCCAGAGCTAGAACTCTTCGTTCAATAGGTGGATATACGCCTTCGATGCCTTTGGCAGCAGAATTTACGCATCCCAAGCTAGGTCTTTCCCATCTAAAGCTGGATTCACGCCTTCCTGAGTTAGGTCTATTCCTTCTACAGCTTGTCATACGATTTTAAGAGCTAGACCTCTTCGTTCAATAGGTGGATTAACGACTTCGATGCCTTTGGCAGCAGGATTTACGTATCCCAAGCTAGGCCTTTTCCTTCGACAGCTGAATTCACGGCTTCAAGAGTTAGGTCTGTTTTTTCTATAGACGGATATACTATTTCCAGAGCTAGACCTCTTCGTTCAATAGGTGGATTTACGCCTTCGTTGCCTTTGACAGCAGAATTTACGTATCCCAAGCTAGGTCTTTTCCATCGTAAGCTGGATTCATGCCTTCCAGAGTTAGGTCTCTTCCTTCTACAGCTGGTCATACGATTTCCAGAGCTAGACCTCTTCGTTCAATAGGTGGATTTGCGACTTTGATGCCTTTGGCAGCAGGATTTACGCATCCCAAGCTACGCTTTTTCCTTCGACAAATGAATTCACGTCCTCCAGAGTTAGGTCTCTTCTTTCTATAGCTGTGCATACTACTTCCAGAGCTTGACCTCTTTGTTCAATAGGTGGATTTACGTCTTCGATTCCTTTGGCACCAAGATTTACGCATCCGAAGCTAGAACGTTTCCTTCGACAGCTGGATTAACGCTTCCCAGAGTTAGGTCTCTTCTTATTACAGCTGGTCATACAATTTAAAGCGCTAGACATTCTCGTTCAATAGGTGGATTTACGCCTTCGATGCCTTTGGTACCAAGATTTACGCACCCCAAGTTAGCCCTTTTCCTTCGACAGCTGGATTCACGGCTTCCAAAGTTAGGTCTCCCTTCTACAGCTGGTCATACTATTTCCAGAGATAGACCTCTTCGTTCAATAGGTGGATTTACACTTTCGATGCCTTTGGCACTAAGATATACGCATCCCAAGCTAGGCCTTTTCCTTCGACAGCTGGAATCACGCCTCCCAGAGTTAGGTCTCTTCCTTCTACAGCTGGTCACACTATACCCAGAGCTAGACCTCTTCGTTAAATAGGTGGATATACGTCTTCGATGCCTTTGGCAGCAGTATTTACGCATCCCAAGCTAGGTCTTTCCCATCGAAAGCTGGATTCACGCCTCCCAGAGTTAGGTCTCTTTTTTCTACAGCTGGTCATACGATTTCCAGAGCTAGATCTCTTCGTTCAATAGACGGATTTACACCTTCGATGCCTTTGGCACTAAGATTTAAGCATCCCAAACTAGGTCTTTTCCATCGAAAGCTAGATTCACCCCTTCCAGAGTTAGGTCTCTTCCTTCTACAGGCGGTCATACGATTTCCAGAGATAGACCCCTTTGTTCAATATGTGGTTTTACGCCTTCGATGCCTTTGGCACAAGGTTTTACTCAGCCCCAGCTCGGTCTTTCCTAATACAGCTCAATTCACGCCTTCCAGTGTAAGGTCTCTTCCTTCTCCTGCTGGTCATACGATTTCCAGAGATAGACCTCTTCGTTCAATAGGTGGATATACGCCTTCGATTCCTTTGGCAGCAGAATTTACGCATCCCAAGCTAGGTCTTCCCCATCAAAAGCTGGAATCACGCCTTCCAGAGTTAGGTCTCTTCCTTCTACATCTGGTCAGACGATTTTCAGAGCTAGACCTCTTCGTTCAATAGGTGGATTTGAGCTTTCGATGCCTTTGACAGCAGGTTTTACGCATCCCTAGCTAGGCCTTTTCTTTCGACAGTTGGATTCGCGCCTCCCAGAGTTAGGTTTCTTCCTTCTACAGCTGGTCATACGATTTCCAGAGCTAGATCACTTCGTTCAATAGGTGGATTTACGCCTTCGATGCCATTGGCAGCAAGATTTACGCATCCCAAGCAAGGCCTTTTTCTTCGATAACTGAATTCACGCTTTCCAGAGATAGGTCTCTTCCTTCTACAGCTTGTCATACTATTTCTATAGATAGACCTCTTCGTTAAAAAGGTGGATTTACGCCTTCGATGAGTTTGGCCGCAGAATTTACGCATCCCAAGCTAGGACTTTCCCATCGAAATCTGGATTCACGCCTTCCAGAGTTAGGTCTCTTCCTTCTACAGCTGATCATACGATTTACAGAGCTAGGCCTCTTCGTTCCATAGGTGGATTTACGCCTTCGATGCCTTTGGCAGCAGAATTACGCATCCCATGCTAGGTCTTTCCCATCGAAAGCTGGATTCACGCCATCCAGAGTTAGGCCTCTTCCTTCTACAGCTGGCCATACGAATTTCAGAGCTGGACCTCTTCGTTCAATAGGTGGATATACGCCTTCGATGCCTTTGGCAACACGACTTACGCATCCCAAGCTAGGCCTTTTCCTTCGACAGCTGAATTCACGCCTTCAAGAGTTAGGTCTGTTTTTTTTATAGCCGGACATACTATTTCCAGAGCTAGACCTCTTCGTTCAGTAGGTGAATTTACGCCTTCGATGCCTTTGACAGCAGAATTTACGCATCCCAAGCTAGGTCTTTTCGATCGAAAGCTGGATTCACGCCTTCCAGAGTAAGGTATCTTCCATCTACAGCTGGTCATAGGATTTCCAGAGCTAGACCTCTTCGTTCAATTGGTGGGTTTGCGCTTTCGATGCCTTTGACAGCAGGATTTACGCTTCCCAAGCTAGGCCTTTTCCTTCGACGCTGAATTCACACCTTCCATAGTTAGGTCTCTTCTTTCTATAGCTGGGCATGCTATTTCCAGAGCTTGACCTCTTTGTTCAATAGGTGGAATTACGTCTCCGATGCCTTTGGCACCAATCTTCACGCATCCCAAACTAGGCCTTTTCCTTCGACAGGTGTTTTCACGCCTCCCAGAGTTAGGTCTCTTCCTTCTGCAGCTGGTCATACGATTTCCAGAGCTAGATCTCTTCGTTCAATAGGTGGATTTACGCCTTCGATGCCTTTGGCAGCAAGATTTACGCATCCCAAGCTAGGCCTTTTTCTTCGATAACTGAATTCACGCATTCCAGAGATAGGTCTCTTCCTTCTACAGCTTGTCATACTATTTCTATAGATAGACCTCTTCGTTAAAAAGGTGGATTTACGCCTTCGATGAGTTTGGCCGCAGAATTTACGCATCCCAAGCTAGGACTTTCCCATCGAAATCTGGATTCACGCCTTCCAGAGTTAGGTCTCTTCCTTCTACAGCTGATCATACGATTTACAGAGCTAGGCCTCTTCGTTCCATAGGTGGATTTACGCCTTCGATGCCTTAGGCAGCACGATTTACGCATCCCAAGCTAGGTCTTTCCCATCGAATGCTGGATTCACGCCTTCCAGAGTTAGGTCTCTTCCTTCTGCAGCTGGTAAGACGATTTTCAGAGCTACGCCTCTTCGTTAAATAGGTGGATTTACGCCTTCGATGCCTTTGACAAGAGGATTTACGCATCCCAAGCTAGGCCTTTTCCTTCGACAGCTGAATTCACGCCTTCAAGAGTTAGGTCTGTTTTTTTTATAGCCGGACATACTATTTCCAGAGCTAGACCTCTTCGTTCAGTAGGTGAATTTACGCCTTCGATGCCTTTGACAGCAGAATTTACGCATCCCAAGCTAGGTCTTTTCGATCGAAAGCTGGATTCAAGCCTTCCAGAGTAAGGTATCTTCCATCTACAGCTGGTCATAGGATTTCCAGAGCTAGACCTCTTCGTTCAATTGGTGGGTTTGCGCTTTCGATGCCTTTGACAGCAGGATTTACGCTTCCCAAGCTAGGCCTTTTCCTTCGACGCTGAATTCACACCTTCCATAGTTAGGTCTCTTCTTTCTATAGCTGGGCATGCTATTTCCAGAGCTTGACCTCTTTGTTCAATAGGTGGAATTACGTCTCCGATGCCTTTGGCACCAATCTTCACGCATCCCAAACTAGGCCTTTTCCTTCGACAGGTGTTTTCACGCCTCCCAGAGTTAGGTCTCTTCCTTCTGCAGCTGGTCATACTATTTCCAGAGCTAGACCTCTTTGTTCAATAGGTGGATATACGTCTTCGATGCCTTTGGCAGCAGAATTTACGCCTCCCAAGCTAGGTCTTTCTCATCGAAAGCTGGATTCACGCCTTCCAGAGTTCGGTCTCTTCCTTCTACAGCTTGTCATACGATTTTAAGAGCTAGACCTCTTCGTTCAATAGGTGGATTAACGACTTCGATGCCTTTGGCAGCAGGGTTTACGCATCCCAAACTAGGCCTTTTCCTTCGAACGGCTGAATTCACGGCTTCAAGAGTTAGGTCTGTTTTTTCTATAGCCGGATATACTATTTCCAGAGCTAGACATCTTCGTTCAATATGTGGATTTACGTCTTCGATGCCTTTGACAGCAGAATTTACGTATCCCAAGCTAGGTCTTTTCCATCGAAAGCTGGATTCACGGCTTCCAGAGTTAGGTCTCTTCCTTCTACAGCTGGTCATACGATATCCAGAGCTAGACCTCTTCCTTCATTAGGTTGGTTTGCGCCTTCGATGCCTTTGGCAGCAGAATTTACGCATCGCAAGCTAGGCATTTTCCTTCGACACCTGAATTCATGCCTTCCAGAGTTAGGTCTCTTCTTTCTATAGCTGGGCATACTGTTTTCAGAGCTTGAACTCTTTGTTCAATAGGTGGATTTACACTTTCGATGCCTTTGGCACCAAGATATACGTATCCCAAGCTAGGCCTATTCCATCGACAGCTGGATTCACGCCTCCCAGAGTTAGGTCTCTTTTTTCTATAGCCGGACATACTATTTCCAGAGCTAGACCACTTCGTTCAATAGGTGGATTTACACCTTCGATGCCTTTGAAAGCAGAATTTACGCATCCGAAGCTAAGTCTTTTCCATCGAAAGCTGGATTCACGCCTTCCAGAGTTAGGGCTCTTCCTTCTACAGCTGGTCATACGATTTCAAGAGCTAGACCTCTTCGTTCAATAGGTGGATTTACGCCTTCGATGCCTTTGGCACCAAGATTTACGCACCCCAAGTTAGCCCTTTTCCTTCGACAGCTGGTTTCACGGCTTCCAAAATTAGGTCTCTTCCTTCTACAGCTGGTCATACTATTTCCAGAGATAGACCTCTTCGTTCAAATGGTGGATTTACACTTTCGATGCATTTGGCACTATGATACACGCATGCCAAGCTAGGCCTTTTACTTCGACAGCTGGATTCACGCCTCCCAGAGTTAGGTCTCTTCCTTCTACAGCTGGTCATACGATTTCCAGAGCTAGATCTCTTTGTTCAATAGGTGGATTTACGCCTTCGATGCCTTTGCCACTAAGATTTACGCATCCCTAACTAGGTCTTTTCCATCGAAAGCTAGATTCACGCCTTCCAGATTTAGGTCTCTTCCTTCTACAGCTGGTCATACGATTTCCAGAGATAGACCTCTTTGTTCAATATGTGGATTTACGCCTTCGAAGCCTTTGGCAGTAGGTTTTACGCAGCCCCAGCTAGGCCTTTCCTTATACAGCTCAATTCACGCCTTCCAGAGTAAGGTCTCTTCCTTCTACTGCTGGTCATACGATTTCCAGAGATAGACCTCTTCGTTCAATAGGTTGATTTGCGACTTCGATGCGTTTGGCAGCAGAATTTACGCATCCCAAGCAAGGCCTTTTCCTTCGACACCTTAATTCACGCCTTCCAGAGTTAAATCTCTTCTTTCTATAGCTGGGCATACTATTTCCAGAGCTTGATCTCTTTGTTCAATAGGTGGATTTACACTTTCGATGCTTTTGGCACCAAGATTTACGCATCACAAGTTAGGCCTTTTCCTTCGGCAGCTGGATTCACGCCTCCCAGAGTTAGGTCTCTTCCTTCAACAGCTGGTCATACTATTTCCAGAGCTAGACCTCTTCGTTCAATTGGTGGATTTACGCCTTCGATGCCTTTGGCACCAAGATTTACGCATCCCAAGCTAGGCCTTTTCCTTCCAAAGCTGGATTCACGCCTCCCAGAGTTAGGATTCTTCCTTCTACAGCTGGTCATACGATTTCCAGAGCTAGATCTCTTCGTTCAATAGGTGGATTTACGCCTTCGATGCCTTTGGCAGCAAGATTTACGCATCCCAAGCTAGGCCTTTTTCTTCGATAACTGAATTCACGCATTCCAGAGATAGGTCTCTTCCTTCTACAGCCAGTCATACTATTTCTATAGATAGACCTCTTCGTTAAAAACGTGGATAAACGCCTTCGATGAGTTTGGCCGCAGAATTAACGCATCCCAAGCTAGGTCTTTCCCATCGAAAACTGGATTCACGCCTTCCAGAGTTAGGTATCTTCCTTCTACAGCTGGTCATACGATTTCCAGAGCTAGGCCTCTTCGTTCAATAGATGGATTTACGCCATCGATGCCTTTGGCAGCAGGAATAGCGCATCACAAGCTAGGTATTTCCCATCGAAAGCTGGATTCACGCCTTCCAGAGTTAGGTCTCTTCCTTCTACAGCTGGTCAGACAATTTTCAGAGCTAGGCCTCTTCGGTAAATAGGTGGATTTACGCCTTCGATGCCTTTGACAAAAGGATTTACGCATCCCAAGCTAGGCCTCTTCCTTCGACAGCTGAATTCACGCCTTCAAGAGTTAGGTCTGTTTTTTTATAGCCGGATATACTATTTACAGAGCTAGACCTCTTCGATCAATAGGTGGATTTGCGCTTTCGATGCCTTTGACAGCAAGATTTACGCATCCCAAGCTAGGCTTTTTCCTTCGACAGCTGAATTCACGCCTTCCAGAGTTAGGTCTCTTCTTTCTATAGCTGGGCATACTATTTCCAGAGCTTGACCTATTTGTTCAATAGGTGGATTTACGTCTTCGATGCCTTTGGCACCAAGCTTTACACATCCCAAACTAGGCCTTTTCCTTCGACAGGTGGATTCACGCCTCCCAGAGTTAGGTCTCTTCCATCTGCAGCTGGCCATACTATTTCCAGAGCTAGACCTCTTTGTTCAATAGGTGGATTTACGCCTTAGATGCCTTTGGCAGCAGTATTTACGCATCCCCAGCTAGGCCTTTATTTCAACAGCTGAATTCACGCCTTCCAGAATTAGGTCTCTTCCTTCTACTGCTGGCCATACGATTTCCAGAGCCAGACCTCTTCGTTCAATAGGTGGATTTGCGCCTTCGATGCATTTGGCTGCAGGATTAACGCATGCCAGCTGGATTCACGCCTTCCAGAGTTAGATCTCTACCTTCTACAGCTGGTCTTACTATTTCCAGAGAATTACACTTTCGATGTCTTTGGCACCAAGATTTACACATCCCAAGCTAGGCCTTTTCCTTAGACTGCTGGATTCACGCCTTCTACAGTTAGGTCTCTTCATTCTACAGATGGGCATACTATTTCCAGAGCTAGAACTCTTCGTTCAATGGGTGGATATACGCCTTCGATGCCTTTGGCAGCAGAATTTACGCATCCCAAGCTAGGTCTTTCCCATCGAAAGCTGGATTCACGCCTTCCTGAGTTAGGTCTCTTCCTTCTACAGCTTGTCATACGATTTTAAGAGCTAGACCTCTTCGTTCAATAGGTGGATTAACGACTTCGATGCCTTTGGCAGCAGGATTTACGCATCCCAAGCTAGGCCTTTTCCTTCGACAGCTGAATTCACGGCTTCAAGAGTTAGGTCTGTTTTTTCTATAGACGGATATAATATTTCCAGAGCTAGACCTCTTCGTTCAATAGGTGGATTTACGCCTTCGTTGCCTTTGACAGCAGAATTTACGTATCCCAAGCTAGGTCTTTTCCATCGTAAGCTGGATTCATGCCTTCCAGAGTTAGGTCTCTTCCTTCTACAGCTGGTCATACGATTTCCAGAGCTAGACCTCTTCGTTCAATAGGTGGATTTGCGCCTTTGATGCCTTTGGCAGCAGGATTTACGCATCCCAAGCTACGCTTTTTCCTTCGACAAATGAATTCACGTCCTCCAGAGTTAGGTCTCTTCTTTCTATAGCTGCGCATACTACTTCCAGAGCTTGACCTCTTTGTTCAATAGGTGGATTTACGTCTTCGATTCCTTTGGCACCAAGATTTACGCATCCGAAGCTAGGACTTTTCCTTCGACAGCTGGATTAACGCTTCCCAGAGTTAGGTCTCTTCTTATTACAGCTGTTCATACAATTTAAAGCGCTAGACATTCTCGTTCAATAGGTGGATTTACGCCTTCGATGCCTTTGGTACCAAGATTTACGCACCCCAAGTTAGCCCTTTTCCTTCGACAGCTGGATTCACGGCTTCCAAAGTTAGGTCTCCCTTCTACAGCTGGTCATACTATTTCCAGAGATAGACCTCTTCGTTCAATAGACGGATTTACACCTTCGATGCCTTTGGCACTAAGATTTAAGCATCCCAAACTAGGTCTTTTCCATCGAAAGCTAGATTCACCCCTTCCAGAGTTAGGTCTCTTCCTTCTACAGGCGGTCATACGATTTCCAGAGATAGACCCCTTTGTTCAATATGTGGATTTACGCCTTCGATGCCTTTGGCAGCAGGTTTTACTAAGCCCCAGCTAGGCCTTTCCTAATACAGCTCAATTCACGCCTTCCAGTGTAAGGTCTCTTCCTTCTACTGCTGGTCATACGATTTCCAGAGATAGACCTCTTCGTTCAATAGGTGGATATACGCCTTCGATGCCTTTGGCAGCAGAATTTATGCATCCCAAGCTAGGTCTTTCCCATCGAAAGCTGGAATCACGCCTTCCAGAGTTAGGTCTCTTCCTTCTACATCTGGTCAGACGATTTTCAGAGCTAAACCTCTTCGTTCAATAGGTGGATTTGAGCTTTCGATGCCTTTGACAGCAGGATTTACGCATCCCAAGCTAGGCCTTTATTTCAACAGCTGAATTCACGCCTTCCAGAATTAGGTCTCTTCCTTCTACTGCTGGCCATACGATTTCCAGAGCCAGACCTCTTCGTTCAATAGGTGGATTTGCGCCTTCGATGCATTTGGCTGCAGGATTAACGCATGCAAGCTGGATTCACGCCTTCCAGAGTTAGATCTCTACCTTCTACAGCTGGTCTTACTATTTCCAGAGAATTACACTTTCGATGTCTTTGGCACCAAGATTTACGCATCCCAAGCTAGGCCTTTTCCTTAGACTGCTGGATTCACGCCTTCTACAGTTAGGTCTCTTCATTCTACAGATGGGCATACTATTTCCAGAGCTAGAACTCTTCGTTCAATAGGTGGATATACGCCTTCGATGCCTTTGGCAGCAGAATTTACGCATCCCAAGCTAGGCCTTTTCCTTCGACAGCTGAATTCACGCCTTCAAGAGTTAGGTCTGTTTTTTTTATAGCCGGACATACTATTTCCAGAGCTAGACCTCTTCGTTCAGTAGGTGAATTTACGCCTTCGATGCCTTTGACAGCAGAATTTACGCATCCCAAGCTAGGTCTTTTCGATCGAAAGCTGGATTCACGCCTTCCAGAGTTAGGGCTCTTCCTTCTACAGCTGGTCATACGATTTCAAGAGCTAGACCTCTTCGTTCAATAGGTGGATTTACGCCATCGATGCCTTTGGCACCAAGATTTACGCACCCCAAGTTAGCCCTTTTCCTTCGACAGCTGGTTTCACGGCTTCCAAAATTAGGTCTCTTCCTTCTACAGCTGGTCATACTATTTCCAGAGATAGACCTCTTCGTTCAAATGGTGGATTTACACTTTCGATGCATTTGGCACTATGATACACGCATGCCAAGCTAGGCCTTTTACTTCGACAGCTGGATTCACGCCTCCCAGAGTTAGGTCTCTTCCTTCTACAGCTGGTCATACGATTTCCAGAGCTAGATCTCTTTGTTCAATAGGTGGATTTACGCCTTCGATGCCTTTGCCACTAAGATTTACGCATCCCTAACTAGGTCTTTTCCATCGAAAGCTAGATTCACGCCTTCCAGATTTAGGTCTCTTCCTTCTACAGCTGGTCATACGATTTCCAGAGATAGACCTCTTTGTTCAATATGTGGATTTACGCCTTCGAAGCCTTTGGCAGTAGGTTTTACGCAGCCCCAGCTAGGCCTTTCCTTATACAGCTCAATTCACGCCTTCCAGAGTAAGGTCTCTTCCTTCTACTGCTGGTCATACGATTTCCAGAGATAGACCTCTTCGTTCAATAGGTTGATTTGCGACTTCGATGCGTTTGGCAGCAGAATTTACGCATCCCAAGCAAGGCCTTTTCCTTCGACACCTTAATTCACGCCTTCCAGAGTTAAATCTCTTCTTTCTATAGCTGGGCATACTATTTCCAGAGCTTGATCTCTTTGTTCAATAGGTGGATTTACACTTTCGATGCTTTTGGCACCAAGATTTACGCATCACAAGTTAGGCCTTTTCCTTCGGCAGCTGGATTCACGCCTCCCAGAGTTAGGTCTCTTCCTTCAACAGCTGGTCATACTATTTCCAGAGCTAGACCTCTTCGTTCAATTGGTGGATTTACGCCTTCGATGCCTTTGGCACCAAGATTTACGCATCCCAAGCTAGGCCTTTTCCTTCGACAGCTGAATTCACGCCTTCAAGAGTTAGGTCTGTTTTTTTTATAGCCGGATATACTATTTACAGAGCTAGACCTCTTCGATCAATAGGTGGATTTGCGCTTTCGATGCCTTTGACAGCAAGATTTACGCATCCCAAGCTAGGCTTTTCCCTACGACAGCTGAATTCACGCCTTCCAGAGTTAGGTCTCTTCTTTCTATAGCTGGGCATACTATTTCCAGAGCTTGACCTATTTGTTCAATAGGTGGATTTACGTCTTCGATGCCTTTGGCACCAAGCTTTACACATCCCAAACTAGGCCTTTTCCTTCGACAGGTGGATTCACGCCTCCCAGAGTTAGGTCTCTTCCATCTGCAGCTGGCCATACTATTTCCAGAGCTAGACCTCTTTGTTCAATAGGTGGATTTACGCCTTAGATGCCTTTGGCAGCAGTATTTACGCATCCCCAGCTAGGCCTTTATTTCAACAGCTGAATTCACGCCTTCCAGAATTAGGTCTCTTCCTTCTACTGCTGGCCATACGATTTCCAGAGCCAGACCTCTTCGTTCAATAGGTGGATTTGCGCCTTCGATGCATTTGGCTGCAGGATTAACGCATGCCAGCTGGATTCACGCCTTCCAGAGTTAGATCTCTACCTTCTACAGCTGGTCTTACTATTTCCAGAGAATTACACTTTCGATGTCTTTGGCACCAAGATTTACACATCCCAAGCTAGGCCTTTTCCTTAGACTGCTGGATTCACGCCTTCTACAGTTAGGTCTCTTCATTCTACAGATGGGCATACTATTTCCAGAGCTAGAACTCTTCGTTCAATGGGTGGATATACGCCTTCGATGCCTTTGGCAGCAGAATTTACGCATCCCAAGCTAGGTCTTTCCCATCGAAAGCTGGATTCACGCCTTCCTGAGTTAGGTCTCTTCCTTCTACAGCTTGTCATACGATTTTAAGAGCTAGACCTCTTCGTTCAATAGGTGGATTAACGACTTCGATGCCTTTGGCAGCAGGATTTACGCATCCCAAGCTAGGCCTTTTCCTTCGACAGCTGAATTCACGGCTTCAAGAGTTAGGTCTGTTTTTTCTATAGACGGATATACTATTTCCAGAGCTAGACCTCTTCGTTCAATAGGTGGATTTACGCCTTCGTTGCCTTTGACAGCAGAATTTACGTATCCCAAGCTAGGTCTTTTCCATCGTAAGCTGGATTCATGCCTTCCAGAGTTAGGTCTCTTCCTTCTACAGCTGGTCATACGATTTCCAGAGCTAGACCTCTTCGTTCAATAGGTGGATTTGCGCCTTTGATGCCTTTGGCAGCAGGATTTACGCATCCCAAGCTACGCTTTTTCCTTCGACAAATGAATTCACGTCCTCCAGAGTTAAGTCTCTTCTTTCTATAGCTGCGCATACTACTTCCAGAGCTTGACCTCTTTGTTCAATAGGTGGATTTACGTCTTCGATTCCTTTGGCACCAAGATTTACGCATCCGAAGCTAGGACTTTTCCTTCGACAGCTGGATTAACGCTTCCCAGAGTTAGGTCTCTTCTTATTACAGCTGTTCATACAATTTAAAGCGCTAGACATTCTCGTTCAATAGGTGGATTTACGCCTTCGATGCCTTTGGTACCAAGATTTACGCACCCCAAGTTAGCCCTTTTCCTTCGACAGCTGGATTCACGGCTTCCAAAGTTAGGTCTCCCTTCTACAGCTGGTCATACTATTTCCAGAGATAGACCTCTTCGTTCAATAGACGGATTTACACCTTCGATGCCTTTGGCACTAAGATTTAAGCATCCCAAACTAGGTCTTTTCCATCGAAAGCTGGATTCACCCCTTCCAGAGTTAGGTCTCTTCCTTCTACAGGCGGTCATACGATTTCCAGAGATAGACCCCTTTGTTCAATATGTGGATTTACGCCTTCGATGCCTTTGGCAGCAGGTTTTACTAAGCCCCAGCTAGGCCTTTCAAAATACAGCTCAATTCACGCCTTCCAGTGTAAGGTCTCTTCCTTCTACTGCTGGTCATACGATTTCCAGAGATAGACCTCTTCGTTCAATAGGTGGATATACGCCTTCGATGCCTTTGGCAGCAGAATTTATGCATCCCAAGCTAGGTCTTTCCCATCGAAAGCTGGAATCACGCCTTCCAGAGTTAGGTCTCTTCCTTCTACATCTGGTCAGACGATTTTCAGAGCTAAACCTCTTCGTTCAATAGGTGGATTTGAGCTTTCGATGCCTTTGACAGCAGGATTTACGCATCCCAAGCTAGGCCTTTATTTCAACAGCTGAATTCACGCCTTCCAGAATTAGGTCTCTTCCTTCTACTGCTGGCCATACGATTTCCAGAGCCAGACCTCTTCGTTCAATAGGTGGATTTGCGCCTTCGATGCATTTGGCTGCAGGATTAACGCATGCAAGCTGGATTCACGCCTTCCAGAGTTAGATCTCTACCTTCTACAGCTGGTCTTACTATTTCCAGAGAATTACACTTTCGATGTCTTTGGCACCAAGATTTACGCATCCCAAGCTAGGCCTTTTCCTTAGACTGCTGGATTCACGCCTTCTACAGTTAGGTCTCTTCATTCTACAGATGGGCATACTATTTCCAGAGCTAGAACTCTTCGTTCAATAGGTGGATTTACGCCTTCGTTGCCTTTGACAGCAGAATTTACGTATCCCAAGCTAGGTCTTTTCCATCGTAAGCTGGATTCATGCCTTCCAGAGTTAGGTCTCTTCCTTCTACAGCTGGTCATACGATTTCCAGAGCTAGACCTCTTCGTTCAATAGGTGGATTTGCGACTTTGATGCCTTTGGCAGCAGGATTTACGCATCCCAAGCTACGCTTTTTCCTTCGACAAATGAATTCACGTCCTCCAGAGTTAGGTCTCTTCTTTCTATAGCTGTGCATACTACTTCCAGAGCTTAACCTCTTTGTTCAATAGGTGGATTTACGTCTTCGATTCCTTTGGCACCAAGATTTACGCATCCGAAGCTAGAACGTTTCCTTCGACAGCTGGATTAACGCTTCCCAGAGTTAGGTCTCTTCTTATTACAGCTGGTCATACAATTTAAAGCGCTAGACATTCTCGTTCAATAGGTGGATTTACGCCTTCGATGCCTTTGGTACCAAGATTTACGCACCCCAAGTTAGCCCTTTTCCTTCGACAGCTGGATTCACGGCTTCCAAAGTTAGGTCTCCCTTCTACAGCTGGTCGTACTATTTCCAGAGATAGACCTCTTCGTTCAATAGGTGGATTTACACTTTCGATGCCTTTGGCACTAAGATATACGCATCCCAAGCTAGGCCTTTTCCTTCGACAGCTGGAATCACGCCTCCCAGAGTTAGGTCTCTTCCTTCTACAGCTGGTCATACTATACCCAGCGCTAGACCTCTTCGTTAAATAGGTGGATATACGTCTTCGATGCCTTTGGCAGCAGTATTTACGCATCCCAAGCTAGGTCTTTCTCATCGAAAGCTGGATTCACGCCTCCCAGAGTTAGGTCTCTTTTTTCTACAGCTGGTCATACGATTTCCAGAGCTAGATCTCTTCGTTCAATAGACGGATTTACACCTTCGATGCCTTTGGCACTAAGATTTAAGCATCCCAAACTAGGTCTTTTCCATCGAAAGCTAGATTCACCCCTTCCAGAGATAGGTCTCTTCCTTCTACAGGCGGTCATACGATTTCCAGAGATAGACCCCTTTGTTCAATATGTGGTTTTACGCCTTCGATGCCTTTGGCAGCAGGTTTTACTCAGCCCCAGCTAGGTCTTTCCTAATACAGCTCAATTCACGCCTTCCAGTGTAAGGTCTCTTCCTTCTCCTGCTGGTCATACGATTTCCAGAGATAGACCTCTTCGTTCAATAGGTGGATATACGCCTTCGATGCCTTTGGCAGCAGAATTTACGCATCCCAAGCTAGGTCTTTCCCATCAAAAGCTGGAATCACGCCTTCCAGAGTTAGGTCTCTTCCTTCTACATCTGGTCAGACGATTTTCAGAGCTAGACCTCTTCGTTCAATAGGTGGATTTGAGCTTTCGATGCCTTTGACAGCAGGTTTTACGCATCCCTAGCTAGGCCTTTTCTTTCGACAGTTGGATTCGCGCCTCCCAGAGTTAGGTTTCTTCCTTCTACAGCTGGTCATACGATTTCCAGAGCTAGATCACTTCGTTCAATAGGTGGATTTACGCCTTCGATGCCATTGGCAGCAAGATTTACGCATCCCAAGCAAGGCCTTTTTCTTCGATAACTGAATTCACGCTTTCCAGAGATAGGTCTCTTCCTTCTACAGCTTGTCATACTATTTCTATAGATAGACCTCTTCGTTAAAAAGGTGGATTTACGCCTTCGATGAGTTTGGCCGCAGAATTTACGCATCCCAAGCTAGGTCTTTCCCATCGAAATCTGGATTCACGCCTTCCAGAGTTAGGTCTCTTCCTTCTACAGCTGGTCATACGATTTACAGAGCTAGGCCTCTTCGTTCCATAGGTGGATTTACGCCTTCGATGCCTTAGGAAGCACGATTTACGCATCCCAAGCTAGGTCTTTCCCATCGAAAGCTGGATTCACGCCTTCCAGAGTTAGGTCTCTTCCTTCTGCAGCTGGTAAGACGATTTTCAGAGCTACGCCTCTTCGTTAAATAGGTGGATTTACGCCTTCGATGCCTTTGACAAGAGGATTTACGCATCCCAAGCTAGGCCTTTTCCTTCGACAGCTGAATTCACGCCTTCAAGAGTTAGGTCTGTTTTTTTTATAGCCGGACATACTATTTCCAGAGCTAGACCTCTTCGTTCAGTAGGTGAATTTACGCCTTCGATGCCTTTGACAGCAGAATTTACGCATCCCAAGCTAGGTCTTTTCGATCGAAAGCTGGATTCACGCCTTCCAGAGTAAGGTATCTTCCATCTACAGCTGGTCATAGGATTTCCAGAGCTAGACCTCTTCGTTCAATTGGTGGGTTTGCGCTTTCGATGCCTTTGACAGCAGGATTTACGCTTCCCAAGCTAGGCCTTTTCCTTCGACGCTGAATTCACACCTTCCATAGTTAGGTCTCTTCTTTCTATAGCTGGGCATGCTATTTCCAGAGCTTGACCTCTTTGTTCAATAGGTGGAATTACGTCTCCGATGCCTTTGGCACCAATCTTCACGCATCCCAAACTAGGCCTTTTCCTTCGACAGGTGTTTTCACGCCTCCCAGAGTTAGGTCTCTTCCTTCTGCAGCTGGTCATACGATTTCCAGAGCTAGATCTCTTCGTTCAATAGGTGGATTTACGCCTTCGATGCCTTTGGCAGCAAGATTTACGCATCCCAAGCTAGGCCTTTTTCTTCGATAACTGAATTCACGCATTCCAGAGATAGGTCTCTTCCTTCTACAGCCAGTCATACTATTTCTATAGATAGACCTCTTCGTTAAAAACGTGGATAAACGCCTTCGATGAGTTTGGCCGCAGAATTAACGCATCCCAAGCTAGGTCTTTCCCATCGAAAACTGGATTCACGCCTTCCAGAGTTGGGTATCTTCCTTCTACAGCTGGTCATACGATTTCCAGAGCTAGGCCTCTTCGTTCAATAGATGGATTTACGCCATCGATGCCTTTGGCAGCAGGAATAGCGCATCACAAGCTAGGTATTTCCCATCGAAAGCTGGATTCACGCCTTCCAGAGTTAGGTCTCTTCCTTCTACAGCTGATCAGAAAATTTTCAGAGCTAGGCCTCTTCGGTAAATAGGTGGATTTACGCCTTCGATGCCTTTGACAAAAGGATTTACGCATCCCAAGCTAGGCCTTTTCCTTCGACAGCTGAATTCACGCCTTCAAGAGTTAGGTCTGTTTTTTTTTATAGCCGGATATACTATTTACAGAGCTAGACCTCTTCGATCAATAGGTGGATTTGCGCTTTCGATGCCTTTGACAGCAAGATTTACGCATCCCAAGCTAGGCTTTTTCCTTCGACAGCTGAATTCACGCCTTCCAGAGTTAGGTCTCTTCTTTCTATAGCTGGGCATACTATTTCCAGAGCTTGACCTATTTGTTCAATAGGTGGATTTACGTCTTCGATGCCTTTGGCACCAAGCTTTACACATCCCAAACTAGGCCTTTTCCTTCGACAGGTGGATTCACGCCTCCCAGAGTTAGGTCTCTTCCATCTGCAGCTGGCCATACTATTTCCAGAGCTAGACCTCTTTGTTCAATAGGTGGATTTACGCCTTAGATGCCTTTGGCAGCAGTATTTACGCATCCCAAGCTAGGCCTTTATTTCAACAGCTGAATTCACGCCTTCCAGAATTAGGTCTCTTCCTTCTACTGCTGGCCATACGATTTCCAGAGCCAGACCTCTTCGTTCAATAGGTGGATTTGCGCCTTCGATGCATTTGGCTGCAGGATTAACGCATGCCAGCTGGATTCACGCCTTCCAGAGTTAGATCTCTACCTTCTACAGCTGGTCTTACTATTTCCAGAGAATTACACTTTCGATGTCTTTGGCACCAAGATTTACGCATCCCAAGCTAGGCCTTTTCCTTAGACTGCTGGATTCACGCCTTCTACAGTTAGGTCTCTTCATTCTACAGATGGGCATACTATTTCCAGAGCTAGAACTCTTCGTTCAATAGGTGGATATACGCCTTCGATGCCTTTGGCAGCAGAATTTACGCATCCCAAGCTAGGTCTTTCCCATCTAAAGCTGGATTCACGCCTTCCTGAGTTAGGTCTATTCCTTCTACAGCTTGTCATACGATTTTAAGAGCTAGACCTCTTCGTTCAATAGGTGGATTAACGACTTCGATGCCTTTGGCAGCAGGATTTACGTATCCCAAGCTAGGCCTTTTCCTTCGACAGCTGAATTCACGGCTTCAAGAGTTAGGTCTGTTTTTTCTATAGACGGATATACTATTTCCAGAGCTAGACCTCTTCGTTCAATAGGTGGATTTACGCCTTCGTTGCCTTTGACAGCAGAATTTACGTATTCCAAGCTAGGTCTTTTCCATCGTAAGCTGGATTCATGCCTTCCAGAGTTAGGTCTCTTCCTTCTACAGCTGGTCATACGATTTCCAGAGCTAGACCTCTTCGTTCAATAGGTGGATTTGCGACTTTGATGCCTTTGGCAGCAGGATTTACGCATCCCAAGCTACGCTTTTTCCTTCGACAAATGAATTCACGTCCTCCAGAGTTAGGTCTCTTCTTTCTATAGCTGTGCATACTACTTCCAGAGCTTGACCTCTTTGTTCAATAGGTGGATTTACGTCTTCGATTCCTTTGGCACCAAGATTTACGCATCCGAAGCTAGAACGTTTCCTTCGACAGCTGGATTAACGCTTCCCAGAGTTAGGTCTCTTCTTATTACAGCTGGTCATACAATTTAAAGCGCTAGACATTCTCGTTCAATAGGTGGATTTACGCCTTCGATGCCTTTGGTACCAAGATTTACGCACCCCAAGTTAGCCCTTTTCCTTCGACAGCTGGATTCACGGCTTCCAAAGTTAGGTCTCCCTTCTACAGCTGGTCATACTATTTCCAGAGATAGACCTCTTCGTTCAATAGGTGGATTTACACTTTCGATGCCTTTGGCACTAAGATATACGCATCCCAAGCTAGGCCTTTTCCTTCGACAGCTGGAATCACGCCTCCCAGAGTTAGGTCTCTTCCTTCTACAGCTGGTCACACTATACCCAGAGCTAGACCTCTTCGTTAAATAGGTGGATATACGTCTTCGATGCCTTTGGCAGCAGTATTTACGCATCCCAAGCTAGGTCTTTCCCATCGAAAGCTGGATTCACGCCTCCCAGAGTTAGGTCTCTTTTTTCTACAGCTGGTCATACGATTTCCAGAGCTAGATCTCTTCGTTCAATAGACGGATTTACACCTTCGATGCCTTTGGCACTAAGATTTAAGCATCCCAAACTAGGTCTTTTCCATCGAAAGCTAGATTCACCCCTTCCAGAGTTAGGTCTCTTCCTTCTACAGGCGGTCATACGATTTCCAGAGATAGACCCCTTTGTTCAATATGTGGTTTTACGCCTTCGATGCCTTTGGCACAAGGTTTTACTCAGCCCCAGCTCGGTCTTTCCTAATACAGCTCAATTCACGCCTTCCAGTGTAAGGTCTCTTCCTTCTCCTGCTGGTCATACGATTTCCAGAGATAGACCTCTTCGTTCAATAGGTGGATATACGCCTTCGATTCCTTTGGCAGCAGAATTTACGCATCCCAAGCTAGGTCTTCCCCATCAAAAGCTGGAATCACGCCTTCCAGAGTTAGGTCTCTTCCTTCTACATCTGGTCAGACGATTTTCAGAGCTAGACCTCTTCGTTCAATAGGTGGATTTGAGCTTTCGATGCCTTTGACAGCAGGTTTTACGCATCCCTAGCTAGGCCTTTTCTTTCGACAGTTGGATTCGCACCTCCCAGAGTTAGGTCTCTTCTTTCTATAGCTGGGCATGCTATTTCCAGAGCTTGACCTCTTTGTTCAATAGGTGGAATTACGTCTCCGATGCCTTTGGCACCAATCTTCACGCATCCCAAACTAGGCCTTTTCCTTCGACAGGTGTTTTCACGCCTCCCAGAGTTAGGTCTCTTCCTTCTGCAGCTGGTCATACTATTTCCAGAGCTAGACCTCTTTGTTCAATAGGTGGATATACGTCTTCGATGCCTTTGGCAGCAGAATTTACGCCTCCCAAGCTAGGTCTTTCTCATCGAAAGCTGGATTCACGCCTTCCAGAGTTCGGTCTCTTCCTTCTACAGCTTGTCATACGATTTTAAGAGCTAGACCTCTTCGTTCAATAGGTGGATTAACGACTTCGATGCCTTTGGCAGCAGGGTTTACGCATCCCAAACTAGGCCTTTTCCTTCGAACGGCTGAATTCACGGCTTCAAGAGTTAGGTCTGTTTTTTCTATAGCCGGATATACTATTTCCAGAGCTAGACATCTTCGTTCAATATGTGGATTTACGTCTTCGATGCCTTTGACAGCAGAATTTACGTATCCCAAGCTAGGTCTTTTCCATCGAAAGCTGGATTCACGGCTTCCAGAGTTAGGTCTCTTCCTTCTACAGCTGGTCATACGATATCCAGAGCTAGACCTCTTCCTTCATTAGGTTGGTTTGCGCCTTCGATGCCTTTGGCAGCAGAATTTACGCATCGCAAGCTAGGCATTTTCCTTCGACACCTGAATTCATGCCTTCCAGAGTTAGGTCTCTTCTTTCTATAGCTGGGCATACTGTTTTCAGAGCTTGAACTCTTTGTTCAATAGGTGGATTTACACTTTCGATGCCTTTGGCACCAAGATATACGTATCCCAAGCTAGGCCTATTCCATCGACAGCTGGATTCACGCCTCCCAGAGTTAGGTCTCTTTTTTCTATAGCCGGACATACTATTTCCAGAGCTAGACCACTTCGTTCAATAGGTGGATTTACACCTTCGATGCCTTTGAAAGCAGAATTTACGCATCCGAAGCTAAGTCTTTTCCATCGAAAGCTGGATTCACGCCTTCCAGAGTTAGGGCTCTTCCTTCTACAGCTGGTCATACGATTTCAAGAGCTAGACCTCTTCGTTCAATAGGTGGATTTACGCCTTCGATGCCTTTGGCACCAAGATTTACGCACCCCAAGTTAGCCCTTTTCCTTCGACAGCTGGTTTCACGGCTTCCAAAATTAGGTCTCTTCCTTCTACAGCTGGTCATACTATTTCCAGAGATAGACCTCTTCGTTCAAATGGTGGATTTACACTTTCGATGCATTTGGCACTATGATACACGCATGCCAAGCTAGGCCTTTTACTTCGACAGCTGGATTCACGCCTCCCAGAGTTAGGTCTCTTCCTTCTACAGCTGGTCATACGATTTCCAGAGCTAGATCTCTTTGTTCAATAGGTGGATTTACGCCTTCGATGCCTTTGCCACTAAGATTTACGCATCCCTAACTAGGTCTTTTCCATCGAAAGCTAGATTCACGCCTTCCAGATTTAGGTCTCTTCCTTCTACAGCTGGTCATACGATTTCCAGAGATAGACCTCTTTGTTCAATATGTGGATTTACGCCTTCGAAGCCTTTGGCAGTAGGTTTTACGCAGCCCCAGCTAGGCCTTTCCTTATACAGCTCAATTCACGCCTTCCAGAGTAAGGTCTCTTCCTTCTACTGCTGGTCATACGATTTCCAGAGATAGACCTCTTCGTTCAATAGGTTGATTTGCGACTTCGATGCGTTTGGCAGCAGAATTTACGCATCCCAAGCAAGGCCTTTTCCTTCGACACCTTAATTCACGCCTTCCAGAGTTAAATCTCTTCTTTCTATAGCTGGGCATACTATTTCCAGAGCTTGATCTCTTTGTTCAATAGGTGGATTTACACTTTCGATGCTTTTGGCACCAAGATTTACGCATCACAAGTTAGGCCTTTTCCTTCGGCAGCTGGATTCACGCCTCCCAGAGTTAGGTCTCTTCCTTCAACAGCTGGTCATACTATTTCCAGAGCTAGACCTCTTCGTTCAATTGGTGGATTTACGCCTTCGATGCCTTTGGCACCAAGATTTACGCATCCCAAGCTAGGCCTTTTCCTTCCAAAGCTGGATTCACGCCTCCCAGAGTTAGGATTCTTCCTTCTACAGCTGGTCATACGATTTCCAGAGCTAGATCTCTTCGTTCAATAGGTGGATTTACGCCTTCGATGCCTTTGGCAGCAAGATTTACGCATCCCAAGCTAGGCCTTTTTCTTCGATAACTGAATTCACGCATTCCAGAGATAGGTCTCTTCCTTCTACAGCCAGTCATACTATTTCTATAGATAGACCTCTTCGTTAAAAACGTGGATAAACGCCTTCGATGAGTTTGGCCGCAGAATTAACGCATCCCAAGCTAGGTCTTTCCCATCGAAAACTGGATTCACGCCTTCCAGAGTTAGGTATCTTCCTTCTACAGCTGGTCATACGATTTCCAGAGCTAGGCCTCTTCGTTCAATAGATGGATTTACGCCATCGATGCCTTTGGCAGCAGGAATAGCGCATCACAAGCTAGGTATTTCCCATCGAAAGCTGGATTCACGCCTTCCAGAGTTAGGTCTCTTCCTTCTACAGCTGGTCAGACAATTTTCAGAGCTAGGCCTCTTCGGTAAATAGGTGGATTTACGCCTTCGATGCCTTTGACAAAAGGATTTACGCATCCCAAGCTAGGCCTCTTCCTTCGACAGCTGAATTCACGCCTTCAAGAGTTAGGTCTGTTTTTTTATAGCCGGATATACTATTTACAGAGCTAGACCTCTTCGATCAATAGGTGGATTTGCGCTTTCGATGCCTTTGACAGCAAGATTTACGCATCCCAAGCTAGGCTTTTTCCTTCGACAGCTGAATTCACGCCTTCCAGAGTTAGGTCTCTTCTTTCTATAGCTGGGCATACTATTTCCAGAGCTTGACCTATTTGTTCAATAGGTGGATTTACGTCTTCGATGCCTTTGGCACCAAGCTTTACACATCCCAAACTAGGCCTTTTCCTTCGACAGGTGGATTCACGCCTCCCAGAGTTAGGTCTCTTCCATCTGCAGCTGGCCATACTATTTCCAGAGCTAGACCTCTTTGTTCAATAGGTGGATTTACGCCTTAGATGCCTTTGGCAGCAGTATTTACGCATCCCCAGCTAGGCCTTTATTTCAACAGCTGAATTCACGCCTTCCAGAATTAGGTCTCTTCCTTCTACTGCTGGCCATACGATTTCCAGAGCCAGACCTCTTCGTTCAATAGGTGGATTTGCGCCTTCGATGCATTTGGCTGCAGGATTAACGCATGCCAGCTGGATTCACGCCTTCCAGAGTTAGATCTCTACCTTCTACAGCTGGTCTTACTATTTCCAGAGAATTACACTTTCGATGTCTTTGGCACCAAGATTTACACATCCCAAGCTAGGCCTTTTCCTTAGACTGCTGGATTCACGCCTTCTACAGTTAGGTCTCTTCATTCTACAGATGGGCATACTATTTCCAGAGCTAGAACTCTTCGTTCAATGGGTGGATATACGCCTTCGATGCCTTTGGCAGCAGAATTTACGCATCCCAAGCTAGGTCTTTCCCATCGAAAGCTGGATTCACGCCTTCCTGAGTTAGGTCTCTTCCTTCTACAGCTTGTCATACGATTTTAAGAGCTAGACCTCTTCGTTCAATAGGTGGATTAACGACTTCGATGCCTTTGGCAGCAGGATTTACGCATCCCAAGCTAGGCCTTTTCCTTCGACAGCTGAATTCACGGCTTCAAGAGTTAGGTCTGTTTTTTCTATAGACGGATATAATATTTCCAGAGCTAGACCTCTTCGTTCAATAGGTGGATTTACGCCTTCGTTGCCTTTGACAGCAGAATTTACGTATCCCAAGCTAGGTCTTTTCCATCCTAAGCTGGATTCATGCCTTCCAGAGTTAGGTCTCTTCCTTCTACAGCTGGTCATACGATTTCCAGAGCTAGACCTCTTCGTTCAATAGGTGGAATTGCGCCTTTGATGCCTTTGGCAGCAGGATTTACGCATCCCAAGCTACGCTTTTTCCTTCGACAAATGAATTCACGTCCTCCAGAGTTAGGTCTCTTCTTTCTATAGCTGCGCATACTACTTCCAGAGCTTGACCTCTTTGTTCAATAGGTGGATTTACGTCTTCGATTCCTTTGGCACCAAGATTTACGCATCCGAAGCTAGGACTTTTCCTTCGACAGCTGGATTAACGCTTCCCAGAGTTAGGTCTCTTCTTATTACAGCTGTTCATACAATTTAAAGCGCTAGACATTCTCGTTCAATAGGTGGATTTACGCCTTCGATGCCTTTGGTACCAAGATTTACGCACCCCAAGTTAGCCCTTTTCCTTCGACAGCTGGATTCACGGCTTCCAAAGTTAGGTCTCCCTTCTACAGCTGGTCATACTATTTCCAGAGATAGACCTCTTCGTTCAATAGACGGATTTACACCTTCGATGCCTTTGGCACTAAGATTTAAACATCCCAAACTAGGTCTTTTCCATCGAAAGCTAGATTCACCCCTTCCAGAGTTAGGTCTCTTCCTTCTACAGGCGGTCATACGATTTCCAGAGATAGACCCCTTTGTTCAATATGTGGATTTACGCCTTCGATGCCTTTGGCAGCAGGTTTTACTAAGCCCCAGCTAGGCCTTTCCTAATACAGCTCAATTCACGCCTTCCAGTGTAAGGTCTCTTCCTTCTACTGCTGGTCATACGATTTCCAGAGATAGACCTCTTCGTTCAATAGGTGGATATACGCCTTCGATGCCTTTGGCAGCAGAATTTATGCATCCCAAGCTAGGTCTTTCCCATCGAAAGCTGGAATCACGCCTTCCAGAGTTAGGTCTCTTCCTTCTACATCTGGTCAGACGATTTTCAGAGCTAAACCTCTTCGTTCAATAGGTGGATTTGAGCTTTCGATGCCTTTGACAGCAGGATTTACGCATCCCAAGCTAGGCCTTTATTTCAACAGCTGAATTCACGCCTTCCAGAATTAGGTCTCTTCCTTCTACTGCTGGCCATACGATTTCCAGAGCCAGACCTCTTCGTTCAATAGGTGGATTTGCGCCTTCGATGCATTTGGCTGCAGGATTAACGCATGCAAGCTGGATTCACGCCTTCCAGAGTTAGATCTCTACCTTCTACAGCTGGTCTTACTATTTCCAGAGAATTACACTTTCGATGTCTTTGGCACCAAGATTTACGCATCCCAAGCTAGGCCTTTTCCTTAGACTGCTGGATTCACGCCTTCTACAGTTAGGTCTCTTCATTCTACAGATGGGCATACTATTTCCAGAGCTAGAACTCTTCGTTCAATAGGTGGATATACGCCTTCGATGCCTTTGGCAGCAGAATTTACGCATCCCAAGCTAGGCCTTTTCCTTCGACAGCTGAATTCACGCCTTCAAGAGTTAGGTCTGTTTTTTTTATAGCCGGACATACTATTTCCAGAGCTAGACCTCTTCGTTCAGTAGGTGAATTTACGCCTTCGATGCCTTTGACAGCAGAATTTACGCATCCCAAGCTAGGTCTTTTCGATCGAAAGCTGGATTCACGCCTTCCAGAGTTAGGGCTCTTCCTTCTACAGCTGGTCATACGATTTCAAGAGCTAGACCTCTTCGTTCAATAGGTGGATTTACGCCATCGATGCCTTTGGCACCAAGATTTACGCACCCCAAGTTAGCCCTTTTCCTTCGACAGCTGGTTTCACGGCTTCCAAAATTAGGTCTCTTCCTTCTACAGCTGGTCATACTATTTCCAGAGATAGACCTCTTCGTTCAAATGGTGGATTTACACTTTCGATGCATTTGGCACTATGATACACGCATGCCAAGCTAGGCCTTTTACTTCGACAGCTGGATTCACGCCTCCCAGAGTTAGGTCTCTTCCTTCTACAGCTGGTCATACGATTTCCAGAGCTAGATCTCTTTGTTCAATAGGTGGATTTACGCCTTCGATGCCTTTGCCACTAAGATTTACGCATCCCTAACTAGGTCTTTTCCATCGAAAGCTAGATTCACGCCTTCCAGATTTAGGTCTCTTCCTTCTACAGCTGGTCATACGATTTCCAGAGTTAGACCTCTTTGTTCAATATGTGGATTTACGCCTTCGAAGCCTTTGGCAGTAGGTTTTACGCAGCCCCAGCTAGGCCTTTCCTTATACAGCTCAATTCACGCCTTCCAGAGTAAGGTCTCTTCCTTCTACTGCTGGTCATACGATTTCCAGAGATAGACCTCTTCGTTCAATAGGTTGATTTGCGACTTCGATGCGTTTGGCAGCAGAATTTACGCATCCCAAGCAAGGCCTTTTCCTTCGACACCTTAATTCACGCCTTCCAGAGTTAAATCTCTTCTTTCTATAGCTGGGCATACTATTTCCAGAGCTTGATCTCTTTGTTCAATAGGTGGATTTACACTTTCGATGCTTTTGGCACCAAGATTTACGCATCACAAGTTAGGCCTTTTCCTTCGGCAGCTGGATTCACGCCTCCCAGAGTTAGGTCTCTTCCTTCAACAGCTGGTCATACTATTTCCAGAGCTAGACCTCTTCGTTCAATTGGTGGATTTACGCCTTCGATGCCTTTGGCACCAAGATTTACGCATCCCAAGCTAGGCCTTTTCCTTCGACAGCTGAATTCACGCCTTCAAGAGTTAGGTCTGTTTTTTTTATAGCCGGATATACTATTTACAGAGCTAGACCTCTTCGATCAATAGGTGGATTTGCGCTTTCGATGCCTTTGACAGCAAGATTTACGCATCCCAAGCTAGGCTTTTTCCTACGACAGCTGAATTCACGCCTTCCAGAGTTAGGTCTCTTCTTTCTATAGCTGGGCATACTATTTCCAGAGCTTGACCTATTTGTTCAATAGGTGGATTTACGTCTTCGATGCCTTTGGCACCAAGCTTTACACATCCCAAACTAGGCCTTTTCCTTCGACAGGTGGATTCACGCCTCCCAGAGTTAGGTCTCTTCCATCTGCAGCTGGCCATACTATTTCCAGAGCTAGACCTCTTTGTTCAATAGGTGGATTTACGCCTTAGATGCCTTTGGCAGCAGTATTTACGCATCCCCAGCTAGGCCTTTATTTCAACAGCTGAATTCACGCCTTCCAGAATTAGGTCTCTTCCTTCTACTGCTGGCCATACGATTTCCAGAGCCAGACCTCTTCGTTCAATAGGTGGATTTGCGCCTTCGATGCATTTGGCTGCAGGATTAACGCATGCCAGCTGGATTCACGCCTTCCAGAGTTAGATCTCTACCTTCTACAGCTGGTCTTACTATTTCCAGAGAATTACACTTTCGATGTCTTTGGCACCAAGATTTACACATCCCAAGCTAGGCCTTTTCCTTAGACTGCTGGATTCACGCCTTCTACAGTTAGGTCTCTTCATTCTACAGATGGGCATACTATTTCCAGAGCTAGAACTCTTCGTTCAATGGGTGGATATACGCCTTCGATGCCTTTGGCAGCAGAATTTACGCATCCCAAGCTAGGTCTTTCCCATCGAAAGCTGGATTCACGCCTTCCTGAGTTAGGTCTCTTCCTTCTACAGCTTGTCATACGATTTTAAGAGCTAGACCTCTTCGTTCAATAGGTGGATTAACGACTTCGATGCCTTTGGCAGCAGGATTTACGCATCCCAAGCTAGGCCTTTTCCTTCGACAGCTGAATTCACGGCTTCAAGAGTTAGGTCTGTTTTTTCTATAGACGGATATACTATTTCCAGAGCTAGACCTCTTCGTTCAATAGGTGGATTTACGCCTTCGTTGCCTTTGACAGCAGAATTTACGTATCCCAAGCTAGGTCTTTTCCATCGTAAGCTGGATTCATGCCTTCCAGAGTTAGGTCTCTTCCTTCTACAGCTGGTCATACGATTTCCAGAGCTAGACCTCTTCGTTCAATAGGTGGATTTGCGCCTTTGATGCCTTTGGCAGCAGGATTTACGCATCCCAAGCTACGCTTTTTCCTTCGACAAATGAATTCACGTCCTCCAGAGTTAAGTCTCTTCTTTCTATAGCTGCGCATACTACTTCCAGAGCTTGACCTCTTTGTTCAATAGGTGGATTTACGTCTTCGATTCCTTTGGCACCAAGATTTACGCATCCGAAGCTAGGACTTTTCCTTCGACAGCTGGATTAACGCTTCCCAGAGTTAGGTCTCTTCTTATTACAGCTGTTCATACAATTTAAAGCGCTAGACATTCTCGTTCAATAGGTGGATTTACGCCTTCGATGCCTTTGGTACCAAGATTTACGCACCCCAAGTTAGCCCTTTTCCTTCGACAGCTGGATTCACGGCTTCCAAAGTTAGGTCTCCCTTCTACAGCTGGTCATACTATTTCCAGAGATAGACCTCTTCGTTCAATAGACGGATTTACACCTTCGATGCCTTTGGCACTAAGATTTAAGCATCCCAAACTAGGTCTTTTCCATCGAAAGCTAGATTCACCCCTTCCAGAGTTAGGTCTCTTCCTTCTACAGGCGGTCATACGATTTCCAGAGATAGACCCCTTTGTTCAATATGTGGATTTACGCCTTCGATGCCTTTGGCAGCAGGTTTTACTAAGCCCCAGCTAGGCCTTTCAAAATACAGCTCAATTCACGCCTTCCAGTGTAAGGTCTCTTCCTTCTACTGCTGGTCATACGATTTCCAGAGATAGACCTCTTCGTTCAATAGGTGGATATACGCCTTCGATGCCTTTGGCAGCAGAATTTATGCATCTCAAGCTAGGTCTTTCCCATCGAAAGCTGGAATCACGCCTTCCAGAGTTAGGTCTCTTCCTTCTACATCTGGTCAGACGATTTTCAGAGCTAAACCTCTTCGTTCAATAGGTGGATTTGAGCTTTCGATGCCTTTGACAGCAGGATTTACGCATCCCAAGCTAGGCCTTTATTTCAACAGCTGAATTCACGCCTTCCAGAATTAGGTCTCTTCCTTCTACTGCTGGCCATACGATTTCCAGAGCCAGACCTCTTCGTTCAATAGGTGGATTTGCGCCTTCGATGCATTTGGCTGCAGGATTAACGCATGCAAGCTGGATTCACGCCTTCCAGAGTTAGATCTCTACCTTCTACAGCTGGTCTTACTATTTCCAGAGAATTACACTTTCGATGTCTTTGGCACCAAGATTTACGCATCCCAAGCTAGGCCTTTTCCTTAGACTGCTGGATTCACGCCTTCTACAGTTAGGTCTCTTCATTCTACAGATGGGCATACTATTTCCAGAGCTAGAACTCTTCGTTCAATAGGTGGATTTACGCCTTCGTTGCCTTTGACAGCAGAATTTACGTATCCCAAGCTAGGTCTTTTCCATCGTAAGCTGGATTCATGCCTTCCAGAGTTAGGTCTCTTCCTTCTACAGCTGGTCATACGATTTCCAGAGCTAGACCTCTTCGTTCAATAGGTGGATTTGCGACTTTGATGCCTTTGGCAGCAGGATTTACGCATCCCAAGCTACGCTTTTTCCTTCGACAAATGAATTCACGTCCTCCAGAGTTAGGTCTCTTCTTTCTATAGCTGTGCATACTACTTCCAGAGCTTGACCTCTTTGTTCAATAGGTGGATTTACGTCTTCGATTCCTTTGGCACCAAGATTTACGCATCCGAAGCTAGAACGTTTCCTTCGACAGCTGGATTAACGCTTCCCAGAGTTAGGTCTCTTCTTATTACAGCTGGTCATACAATTTAAAGCGCTAGACATTCTCGTTCAATAGGTGGATTTACGCCTTCGATGCCTTTGGTACCAAGATTTACGCACCCCAAGTTAGCCCTTTTCCTTCGACAGCTGGATTCACGGCTTCCAAAGTTAGGTCTCCCTTCTACAGCTGGTCGTACTATTTCCAGAGATAGACCTCTTCGTTCAATAGGTGGATTTACACTTTCGATGCCTTTGGCACTAAGATATACGCATCCCAAGCTAGGCCTTTTCCTTCGACAGCTGGAATCACGCCTCCCAGAGTTAGGTCTCTTCCTTCTACAGCTGGTCATACTATACCCAGCGCTAGACCTCTTCGTTAAATAGGTGGATATACGTCTTCGATGCCTTTGGCAGCAGTATTTACGCATCCCAAGCTAGGTCTTTCTCATCGAAAGCTGGATTCACGCCTCCCAGAGTTAGGTCTCTTTCTTCTACAGCTGGTCATACGATTTCCAGAGCTAGATCTCTTCGTTCAATAGACGGATTTACACCTTCGATGCCTTTGGCACTAAGATTTAAGCATCCCAAACTAGGTCTTTTCCATCGAAAGCTAGATTCACCCCTTCCAGAGATAGGTCTCTTCCTTCTACAGGCGGTCATACGATTTCCAGAGATAGACCCCTTTGTTCAATATGTGGTTTTACGCCTTCGATGCCTTTGGCAGCAGGTTTTACTCAGCCCCAGCTAGGTCTTTCCTAATACAGCTCAATTCACGCCTTCCAGTGTAAGGTCTCTTCCTTCTCCTGCTGGTCATACGATTTCCAGAGATAGACCTCTTCGTTCAATAGGTGGATATACGCCTTCGATGCCTTTGGCAGCAGAATTTACGCATCCCAAGCTAGGTCTTTCCCATCAAAAGCTGGAATCACGCCTTCCAGAGTTAGGTCTCTTCCTTCTACATCTGGTCAGACGATTTTCAGAGCTAGACCTCTTCGTTCAATAGGTGGATTTGAGCTTTCGATGCCTTTGACAGCAGGTTTTACGCATCCCTAGCTAGGCCTTTTCTTTCGACAGTTGGATTCGCGCCTCCCAGAGTTAGGTTTCTTCCTTCTACAGCTGGTCATACGATTTCCAGAGCTAGATCACTTCGTTCAATAGGTGGATTTACGCCTTCGATGCCATTGGCAGCAAGATTTACGCATCCCAAGCAAGGCCTTTTTCTTCGATAACTGAATTCACGCTTTCCAGAGATAGGTCTCTTCCTTCTACAGCTTGTCATACTATTTCTATAGATAGACCTCTTCGTTAAAAAGGTGGATTTACGCCTTCGATGAGTTTGGCCGCAGAATTTACGCATCCCAAGCTAGGTCTTTCCCATCGAAATCTGGATTCACGCCTTCCAGAGTTAGGTCTCTTCCTTCTACAGCTGGTCATACGATTTACAGAGCTAGGCCTCTTCGTTCCATAGGTGGATTTACGCCTTCGATGCCTTAGGAAGCACGATTTACGCATCCCAAGCTAGGTCTTTCCCATCGAAAGCTGGATTCACGCCTTCCAGAGTTAGGTCTCTTCCTTCTGCAGCTGGTAAGACGATTTTCAGAGCTACGCCTCTTCGTTAAATAGGTGGATTTACGCCTTCGATGCCTTTGACAAGAGGATTTACGCATCCCAAGCTAGGCCTTTTCCTTCGACAGCTGAATTCACGCCTTCAAGAGTTAGGTCTGTTTTTTTTATAGCCGGACATACTATTTCCAGAGCTAGACCTCTTCGTTCAGTAGGTGAATTTACGCCTTCGATGCCTTTGACAGCAGAATTTACGCATCCCAAGCTAGGTCTTTTCGATCGAAAGCTGGATTCACGCCTTCCAGAGTAAGGTATCTTCCATCTACAGCTGGTCATAGGATTTCCAGAGCTAGACCTCTTCGTTCAATTGGTGGGTTTGCGCTTTCGATGCCTTTGACAGCAGGATTTACGCTTCCCAAGCTAGGCCTTTTCCTTCGACGCTGAATTCACACCTTCCATAGTTAGGTCTCTTCTTTCTATAGCTGGGCATGCTATTTCCAGAGCTTGACCTCTTTGTTCAATAGGTGGAATTACGTCTCCGATGCCTTTGGCACCAATCTTCACGCATCCCAAACTAGGCCTTTTCCTTCGACAGGTGTTTTCACGCCTCCCAGAGTTAGGTCTCTTCCTTCTGCAGCTGGTCATACGATTTCCAGAGCTAGATCTCTTCGTTCAATAGGTGGATTTACGCCTTCGATGCCTTTGGCAGCAAGATTTACGCATCCCAAGCTAGGCCTTTTTCTTCGATAACTGAATTCACGCATTCCAGAGATAGGTCTCTTCCTTCTACAGCCAGTCATACTATTTCTATAGATAGACCTCTTCGTTAAAAACGTGGATAAACGCCTTCGATGAGTTTGGCCGCAGAATTAACGCATCCCAAGCTAGGTCTTTCCCATCGAAAACTGGATTCACGCCTTCCAGAGTTGGGTATCTTCCTTCTACAGCTGGTCATACGATTTCCAGAGCTAGGCCTCTTCGTTCAATAGATGGATTTACGCCATCGATGCCTTTGGCAGCAGGAATAGCGCATCACAAGCTAGGTATTTCCCATCGAAAGCTGGATTCACGCCTTCCAGAGTTAGGTCTCTTCCTTCTACAGCTGGTCAGAAAATTTTCAGAGCTAGGCCTCTTCGGTAAATAGGTGGATTTACGCCTTCGATGCCTTTGACAAAAGGATTTACGCATCCCAAGCTAGGCCTTTTCCTTCGACAGCTGAATTCACGCCTTCAAGAGTTAGGTCTGTTTTTTTTTATAGCCGGATATACTATTTACAGAGCTAGACCTCTTCGATCAATAGGTGGATTTGCGCTTTCGATGCCTTTGACAGCAAGATTTACGCATCCCAAGCTAGGCTTTTTCCTTCGACAGCTGAATTCACGCCTTCCAGAGTTAGGTCTCTTCTTTCTATAGCTGGGCATACTATTTCCAGAGCTTGACCTATTTGTTCAATAGGTGGATTTACGTCTTCGATGCCTTTGGCACCAAGCTTTACACATCCCAAACTAGGCCTTTTCCTTCGACAGGTGGATTCACGCCTCCCAGAGTTAGGTCTCTTCCATCTGCAGCTGGCCATACTATTTCCAGAGCTAGACCTCTTTGTTCAATAGGTGGATTTACGCCTTAGATGCCTTTGGCAGCAGTATTTACGCATCCCAAGCTAGGCCTTTATTTCAACAGCTGAATTCACGCCTTCCAGAATTAGGTCTCTTCCTTCTACTGCTGGCCATACGATTTCCAGAGCCAGACCTCTTCGTTCAATAGGTGGATTTGCGCCTTCGATGCATTTGGCTGCAGGATTAACGCATGCCAGCTGGATTCACGCCTTCCAGAGTTAGATCTCTACCTTCTACAGCTGGTCTTACTATTTCCAGAGAATTACACTTTCGATGTCTTTGGCACCAAGATTTACGCATCCCAAGCTAGGCCTTTTCCTTAGACTGCTGGATTCACGCCTTCTACAGTTAGGTCTCTTCATTCTACAGATGGGCATACTATTTCCAGAGCTAGAACTCTTCGTTCAATAGGTGGATATACGCCTTCGATGCCTTTGGCAGCAGAATTTACGCATCCCAAGCTAGGTCTTTCCCATCTAAAGCTGGATTCACGCCTTCCTGAGTTAGGTCTATTCCTTCTACAGCTTGTCATACGATTTTAAGAGCTAGACCTCTTCGTTCAATAGGTGGATTAACGACTTCGATGCCTTTGGCAGCAGGATTTACGTATCCCAAGCTAGGCCTTTTCCTTCGACAGCTGAATTCACGGCTTCAAGAGTTAGGTCTGTTTTTTCTATAGACGGATATACTATTTCCAGAGCTAGACCTCTTCGTTCAATAGGTGGATTTACGCCTTCGTTGCCTTTGACAGCAGAATTTACGTATTCCAAGCTAGGTCTTTTCCATCGTAAGCTGGATTCATGCCTTCCAGAGTTAGGTCTCTTCCTTCTACAGCTGGTCATACGATTTCCAGAGCTAGACCTCTTCGTTCAATAGGTGGATTTGCGACTTTGATGCCTTTGGCAGCAGGATTTACGCATCCCAAGCTACGCTTTTTCCTTCGACAAATGAATTCACGTCCTCCAGAGTTAGGTCTCTTCTTTCTATAGCTGTGCATACTACTTCCAGAGCTTGACCTCTTTGTTCAATAGGTGGATTTACGTCTTCGATTCCTTTGGCACCAAGATTTACGCATCCGAAGCTAGAACGTTTCCTTCGACAGCTGGATTAACGCTTCCCAGAGTTAGGTCTCTTCTTATTACAGCTGGTCATACAATTTAAAGCGCTAGACATTCTCGTTCAATAGGTGGATTTACGCCTTCGATGCCTTTGGTACCAAGATTTACGCACCCCAAGTTAGCCCTTTTCCTTCGACAGCTGGATTCACGGCTTCCAAAGTTAGGTCTCCCTTCTACAGCTGGTCATACTATTTCCAGAGATAGACCTCTTCGTTCAATAGGTGGATTTACACTTTCGATGCCTTTGGCACTAAGATATACGCATCCCAAGCTAGGCCTTTTCCTTCGACAGCTGGAATCACGCCTCCCAGAGTTAGGTCTCTTCCTTCTACAGCTGGTCACACTATACCCAGAGCTAGACCTCTTCGTTAAATAGGTGGATATACGTCTTCGATGCCTTTGGCAGCAGTATTTACGCATCCCAAGCTAGGTCTTTCCCATCGAAAGCTGGATTCACGCCTCCCAGAGTTAGGTCTCTTTTTTCTACAGCTGGTCATACGATTTCCAGAGCTAGATCTCTTCGTTCAATAGACGGATTTACACCTTCGATGCCTTTGGCACTAAGATTTAAGCATCCCAAACTAGGTCTTTTCCATCGAAAGCTAGATTCACCCCTTCCAGAGTTAGGTCTCTTCCTTCTACAGGCGGTCATACGATTTCCAGAGATAGACCCCTTTGTTCAATATGTGGTTTTACGCCTTCGATGCCTTTGGCACAAGGTTTTACTCAGCCCCAGCTCGGTCTTTCCTAATACAGCTCAATTCACGCCTTCCAGTGTAAGGTCTCTTCCTTCTCCTGCTGGTCATACGATTTCCAGAGATAGACCTCTTCGTTCAATAGGTGGATATACGCCTTCGATTCCTTTGGCAGCAGAATTTACGCATCCCAAGCTAGGTCTTCCCCATCAAAAGCTGGAATCACGCCTTCCAGAGTTAGGTCTCTTCCTTCTACATCTGGTCAGACGATTTTCAGAGCTAGACCTCTTCGTTCAATAGGTGGATTTGAGCTTTCGATGCCTTTGACAGCAGGTTTTACGCATCCCTAGCTAGGCCTTTTCTTTCGACAGTTGGATTCGCACCTCCCAGAGTTAGGTTTCTTCCTTCTACAGCTGGTCATACGATTTCCAGAGCTAGATCACTTCGTTCAATAGGTGGATTTACGCCTTCGATGCCATTGGCAGCAAGATTTACGCATCCCAAGCAAGGCCTTTTTCTTCGATAACTGAATTCACGCTTTCCAGAGATAGGTCTCTTCCTTCTACAGCTTGTCATACTATTTCTATAGATAGACCTCTTCGTTAAAAAGGTGGATTTACGCCTTCGATGAGTTTGGCCGCAGAATTTACGCATCCCAAGCTAGGACTTTCCCATCGAAATCTGGATTCACGCCTTCCAGAGTTAGGTCTCTTCCTTCTACAGCTGGTCATACGATTTACAGAGCTAGGCCTCTTCGTTCCATAGGTGGATTTACGCCTTCGATGCCTTAGGCAGCACGATTTACGCATCCCAAACTAGGTCTTTCCCATCGAAAGCTGGATTCACGCCTTCCAGAGTTAGGTCTCTTCCTTCTGCAGCTGGTAAGACGATTTTCAGAGCTACGCCTCTTCGTTAAATAGGTGGATTTACGCCTTCGATGCCTTTGACAAGAGGATTTACGCATCCCAAGCTAGGCCTTTTCCTTCGACAGCTGAATTCACGCCTTCAAGAGTTAGGTCTGTTTTTTTTATAGCCGGACATACTATTTCCAGAGCTAGACCTCTTCGTTCAGTAGGTGAATTTACGCCTTCGATGCCTTTGACAGCAGAATTTACGCATCCCAAGCTAGGTCTTTTTGATCGAAAGCTGGATTCAAGCCTTCCAGAGTAAGGTATCTTTCATCTACAGCTGGTCATAGGATTTCCAGAGCTAGACCTCTTCGTTCAATTGGTGGGTTTGCGCTTTCGATGCCTTTGACAGCAGGATTTACGCTTCCCAAGCTAGGCCTTTTCCTTCGACGCTGAATTCACACCTTCCATAGTTAGGTCTCTTCTTTCTATAGCTGGGCATGCTATTTCCAGAGCTTGACCTCTTTGTTCAATAGGTGGAATTACGTCTCCGATGCCTTTGGCACCAATCTTCACGCATCCCAAACTAGGCCTTTTCCTTCGACAGGTGTTTTCACGCCTCCCAGAGTTAGGTCTCTTCCTTCTGCAGCTGGTCATACTATTTCCAGAGCTAGACCTCTTTGTTCAATAGGTGGATATACGTCTTCGATGCCTTTGGCAGCAGAATTTACGCCTCCCAAGCTAGGTCTTTCTCATCGAAAGCTGGATTCACGCCTTCCAGAGTTCGGTCTCTTCCTTCTACAGCTTGTCATACGATTTTAAGAGCTAGACCTCTTCGTTCAATAGGTGGATTAACGACTTCGATGCCTTTGGCAGCAGGGTTTACGCATCCCAAACTAGGCCTTTTCCTTCGAACGGCTGAATTCACGGCTTCAAGAGTTAGGTCTGTTTTTTCTATAGCCGGATATACTATTTCCAGAGCTAGACATCTTCGTTCAATATGTGGATTTACGTCTTCGATGCCTTTGACAGCAGAATTTACGTATCCCAAGCTAGGTCTTTTCCATCGAAAGCTGGATTCACGGCTTCCAGAGTTAGGTCTCTTCCTTCTACAGCTGGTCATACGATATCCAGAGCTAGACCTCTTCCTTCATTAGGTTGGTTTGCGCCTTCGATGCCTTTGGCAGCAGAATTTACGCATCGCAAGCTAGGCATTTTCCTTCGACACCTGAATTCATGCCTTCCAGAGTTAGGTCTCTTCTTTCTATAGCTGGGCATACTGTTTTCAGAGCTTGAACTCTTTGTTCAATAGGTGGATTTACACTTTCGATGCCTTTGGCACCAAGATATACGTATCCCAAGCTAGGCCTATTCCATCGACAGCTGGATTCACGCCTCCCAGAGTTAGGTCTCTTTTTTCTATAGCCGGACATACTATTTCCAGAGCTAGACCACTTCGTTCAATAGGTGGATTTACACCTTCGATGCCTTTGAAAGCAGAATTTACGCATCCGAAGCTAAGTCTTTTCCATCGAAAGCTGGATTCACGCTTTCCAGAGTTAGGGCTCTTCCTTCTACAGCTGGTCATACGATTTCAAGAGCTAGACCTCTTCGTTCAATAGGTGGATTTACGCCTTCGATGCCTTTGGCACCAAGATTTACGCACCCCAAGTTAGCCCTTTTCCTTCGACAGCTGGTTTCACGGCTTCCAAAATTAGGTCTCTTCCTTCTACAGCTGGTCATACTATTTCCAGAGATAGACCTCTTCGTTCAAATGGTGGATTTACACTTTCGATGCATTTGGCACTATGATACACGCATGCCAAGCTAGGCCTTTTACTTCGACAGCTGGATTCACGCCTCCCAGAGTTAGGTCTCTTCCTTCTACAGCTGGTCATACGATTTCCAGAGCTAGATCTCTTTGTTCAATAGGTGGATTTACGCCTTCGATGCCTTTGCCACTAAGATTTACGCATCCCTAACTAGGTCTTTTCCATCGAAAGCTAGATTCACGCCTTCCAGATTTAGGTCTCTTCCTTCTACAGCTGGTCATACGATTTCCAGAGATAGACCTCTTTGTTCAATATGTGGATTTACGCCTTCGAAGCCTTTGGCAGTAGGTTTTACGCAGCCCCAGCTAGGCCTTTCCTTATACAGCTCAATTCACGCCTTCCAGAGTAAGGTCTCTTCCTTCTACTGCTGGTCATACGATTTCCAGAGATAGACCTCTTCGTTCAATAGGTTGATTTGCGACTTCGATGCGTTTGGCAGCAGAATTTACGCATCCCAAGCAAGGCCTTTTCCTTCGACACCTTAATTCACGCCTTCCAGAGTTAAATCTCTTCTTTCTATAGCTGGGCATACTATTTCCAGAGCTTGATCTCTTTGTTCAATAGGTGGATTTACACTTTCGATGCTTTTGGCACCAAGATTTACGCATCACAAGTTAGGCCTTTTCCTTCGGCAGCTGGATTCACGCCTCCCAGAGTTAGGTCTCTTCCTTCAACAGCTGGTCATACTATTTCCAGAGCTAGACCTCTTCGTTCAATTGGTGGATTTACGCCTTCGATGCCTTTGGCACCAAGATTTACGCATCCCAAGCTAGGCCTTTTCCTTCCAAAGCTGGATTCACGCCTCCCAGAGTTAGGATTCTTCCTTCTACAGCTGGTCATACGATTTCCAGAGCTAGATCTCTTCGTTCAATAGGTGGATTTACGCCTTCGATGCCTTTGGCAGCAAGATTTACGCATCCCAAGCTAGGCCTTTTTCTTCGATAACTGAATTCACGCATTCCAGAGATAGGTCTCTTCCTTCTACAGCCAGTCATACTATTTCTATAGATAGACCTCTTCGTTAAAAACGTGGATAAACGCCTTCGATGAGTTTGGCCGCAGAATTAACGCATCCCAAGCTAGGTCTTTCCCATCGAAAACTGGATTCACGCCTTCCAGAGTTAGGTATCTTCCTTCTACAGCTGGTCATACGATTTCCAGAGCTAGGCCTCTTCGTTCAATAGATGGATTTACGCCATCGATGCCTTTGGCAGCAGGAATAGCGCATCACAAGCTAGGTATTTCCCATCGAAAGCTGGATTCACGCCTTCCAGAGTTAGGTCTCTTCCTTCTACAGCTGGTCAGACAATTTTCAGAGCTAGGCATCTTCGGTAAATAGGTGGATTTACGCCTTCGATGCCTTTGACAAAAGGATTTACGCATCCCAAGCTAGGCCTCTTCCTTCGACAGCTGAATTCACGCCTTCAAGAGTTAGGTCTGTTTTTTTATAGCCGGATATACTATTTACAGAGCTAGACCTCTTCGATCAATAGGTGGATTTGCGCTTTCGATGCCTTTGACAGCAAGATTTACGCATCCCAAGCTAGGCTTTTTCCTTCGACAGCTGAATTCACGCCTTCCAGAGTTAGGTCTCTTCTTTCTATAGCTGGGCATACTATTTCCAGAGCTTGACCTATTTGTTCAATAGGTGGATTTACGTCTTCGATGCCTTTGGCACCAAGCTTTACACATCCCAAACTAGGCCTTTTCCTTCGACAGGTGGATTCACGCCTCCCAGAGTTAGGTCTCTTCCATCTGCAGCTGGCCATACTATTTCCAGAGCTAGACCTCTTTGTTCAATAGGTGGATTTACGCCTTAGATGCCTTTGGCAGCAGTATTTACGCATCCCCAGCTAGGCCTTTATTTCAACAGCTGAATTCACGCCTTCCAGAATTAGGTCTCTTCCTTCTACTGCTGGCCATACGATTTCCAGAGCCAGACCTCTTCGTTCAATAGGTGGATTTGCGCCTTCGATGCATTTGGCTGCAGGATTAACGCATGCCAGCTGGATTCACGCCTTCCAGAGTTAGATCTCTACCTTCTACAGCTGGTCTTACTATTTCCAGAGAATTACACTTTCGATGTCTTTGGCACCAAGATTTACACATCCCAAGCTAGGCCTTTTCCTTAGACTGCTGGATTCACGCCTTCTACAGTTAGGTCTCTTCATTCTACAGATGGGCATACTATTTCCAGAGCTAGAACTCTTCGTTCAATGGGTGGATATACGCCTTCGATGCCTTTGGCAGCAGAATTTACGCATCCCAAGCTAGGTCTTTCCCATCGAAAGCTGGATTCACGCCTTCCTGAGTTAGGTCTCTTCCTTCTACAGCTTGTCATACGATTTTAAGAGCTAGACCTCTTCGTTCAATAGGTGGATTAACGACTTCGATGCCTTTGGCAGCAGGATTTACGCATCCCAAGCTAGGCCTTTTCCTTCGACAGCTGAATTCACGGCTTCAAGAGTTAGGTCTGTTTTTTCTATAGACGGATATACTATTTCCAGAGCTAGACCTCTTCGTTCAATAGGTGGATTTACGCCTTCGTTGCCTTTGACAGCAGAATTTACGTATCCCAAGCTAGGTCTTTTCCATCGTAAGCTGGATTCATGCCTTCCAGAGTTAGGTCTCTTCCTTCTACAGCTGGTCATACGATTTCCAGAGCTAGACCTCTTCGTTCAATAGGTGGATTTGCGCCTTTGATGCCTTTGGCAGCAGGATTTACGCATCCCAAGCTACGCTTTTTCCTTCGACAAATGAATTCACGTCCTCCAGAGTTAGGTCTCTTCTTTCTATAGCTGCGCATACTACTTCCAGAGCTTGACCTCTTTGTTCAATAGGTGGATTTACGTCTTCGATTCCTTTGGCACCAAGATTTACGCATCCGAAGCTAGGACTTTTCCTTCGACAGCTGGATTAACGCTTCCCAGAGTTAGGTCTCTTCTTATTACAGCTGTTCATACAATTTAAAGCGCTAGACATTCTCGTTCAATAGGTGGATTTACGCCTTCGATGCCTTTGGTACCAAGATTTACGCACCCCAAGTTAGCCCTTTTCCTTCGACAGCTGGATTCACGGCTTCCAAAGTTAGGTCTCCCTTCTACAGCTGGTCATACTATTTCCAGAGATAGACCTCTTCGTTCAATAGACGGATTTACACCTTCGATGCCTTTGGCACTAAGATTTACGCATCCCAAACTAGGTCTTTTCCATCGAAAGCTAGATTCACCCCTTCCAGAGTTAGGTCTCTTCCTTCTACAGGCGGTCATACGATTTCCAGAGATAGACCCCTTTGTTCAATATGTGGATTTACGCCTTCGATGCCTTTGGCAGCAGGTTTTACTAAGCCCCAGCTAGGCCTTTCCTAATACAGCTCAATTCACGCCTTCCAGTGTAAGGTCTCTTCCTTCTACTGCTGGTCATACGATTTCCAGAGATAGACCTCTTCGTTCAATAGGTGGATATACGCCTTCGATGCCTTTGGCAGCAGAATTTATGCATCCCAAGCTAGGTCTTTCCCATCGAAAGCTGGAATCACGCCTTCCAGAGTTAGGTCTCTTCCTTCTACATCTGGTCAGACGATTTTCAGAGCTAAACCTCTTCGTTCAATAGGTGGATTTGAGCTTTCGATGCCTTTGACAGCAGGATTTACGCATCCCAAGCTAGGCCTTTATTTCAACAGCTGAATTCACGCCTTCCAGAATTAGGTCTCTTCCTTCTACTGCTGGCCATACGATTTCCAGAGCCAGACCTCTTCGTTCAATAGGTGGATTTGCGCCTTCGATGCATTTGGCTGCAGGATTAACGCATGCAAGCTGGATTCACGCCTTCCAGAGTTAGATCTCTACCTTCTACAGCTGGTCTTACTATTTCCAGAGAATTACACTTTCGATGTCTTTGGCACCAAGATTTACGCATCCCAAGCTAGGCCTTTTCCTTAGATTGCTGGATTCACGCCTTCTACAGTTAGGTCTCTTCATTCTACAGATGGGCATACTATTTCCAGAGCTAGATCTCTTCGTTCAATTGGTGGATATACGCCTTCGATGCCTTTGGCAGCAGAATTTACGCATCCCAAGCTAGGTCTTTCCCATTGAAAGCTGGATTGACGCCTCCCAGAGTTAGGCCTCTTCCTTCTACAGCTGGTCGTACGATTTCCAGAGCTAGATCTCTTCGTTCAATAGGTGGATTTACGTCTTCGATGAGTTTGGCCGCAAAATTTACGCATCCCAAGATAGGTCTTTCCCATCGAAAGCTGGATTCACGCCTTCCAGAGTTTGTTCTCTTCCTTCTACAGCTGGTCATACGATTTGCGGAGCTAGGCCTCTTCGTTCAATAGGTGGATTTACGCCTTCGATGCCTTTCGCAGCAGGTTTTACGCATCCCATGATAGGTCTTACCCATCGAAAGCTGGAATCACGCCTCCCAGAGTTAGGTCTCTTCCTTCTACAGCTGGTCAGACGATTTTCAGAGCTAGGCCGCTTCGTTAAATAGGTGGATTTACGCCTTCGGTGCCTTTGACAGCAGAATTTACGCATCCTTAGCTAAGTCTTTTCCATCGAAAGCTGGATTCACGCCTTCCAGAGTTAGGGCTCTTCCTTCTACAGCTGGTCATACGATTTCAAGAGCTAGACCTCTTCGTTCAATAGGTGGATTTACGCCATCGATGCCTTTGGCACCAAGATTTACGCACCCCAAGTTAGCCCTTTTCCTTCGACAGCTGGTTTCACGGCTTCCAAAGTTAGGTCTCTTCCTTCTACAGCTGGTCATACTATTTCCAGAGATAGACCTCTTCGCTCAAAAGGTGGATTTACACTTTCGATGCATTTGGCACTATGATACACGCATCCCAAGCTAGGCCTTTTACTTCGACAGCTGGATTCACGCCTCCCAGAGTTAGGTCTCTTCCTTCTACAGCTGGTCATACGATTTCCAGAGCTAGATCTCTTTGTTCAATAGGTGGATTTACGCCTTCGATGCCTTTGCCACTAAGATTTACGCATCCCAAACTAGGTCTTTTCCATCGAAAGCTAGATTCACGCCTTCCAGATTTAGGTCTCTTCCTTCTACAGCTGGTCATACGATTTCCAGAGATAGACCTCTTTGTTCAATATGTGGATTTACGCCTTCGAAGCCTTTGGCAGTAGGTTTTACGCAGCCCCAGCTAGGCCTTTCCTTATACAGCTCAATTCACGCCTTCCAGAGTAAGGTCTCTTCCTTCTACTGCTGGTCATACGATTTCCAGAGATAGACCTATTCGTTCAATAGGTTGATTTGCGACTTCGATGCGTTTGGCAGCAGAATTTACGCATCCCAAGCAAGGCCTTTTCCTTCGACACCTTAATTCACGCCTTCCAGAGTTAAATCTCTTCTTTCTATAGCTGGGCATACTATTTCCAGAGCTTGATCTCTTTGTTCAATAGGTGGATTTACACTTTCGATGCTTTTGGCACCAAGGTTTACGCATCACAAGTTAGGCCTTTTCCTTCGGCAGCTGGATTCACGCCTCCCAGAGTTAGGTCTCTTCCTTCAACAGCTGGTCATACTATTTCCAGAGCTAGACCTCTTCGTTCAATTGGTGGATATACGCCTTCGATGCCTTTGGCAGCAGAATTTACGCATCCCAAGCTAGGTCTTTCCCATTGAAAGCTGGATTGACGCCTCCCAGAGTTAGGCCTCTTCCTTCTACAGCTGGTCGTACGATTTCCAGAGCTAGATCTCTTCGTTCAATAGGTGGATTTGCGCTTTCGATGACTTTTACTGCAGGATTTACGCATCCCAAGCTAGGCCATTTCCTTCGACAGCTGATTTCACGCCTTCCAGAGTTAGGTCTCTTCTATCTATAGCTGGGCATATTATTTCCGGAGCTTGACCTCTTTGTTCAATAGGTGGATTTACGTCTCCGATGCCTTTGGCACCAAGCTTTACGCATCCCAAACTAGGCCTTTTCCTTCGACAGGTGTATTCACGCCTCCCAGAGTTAGGTATCTTCCTTCTGCAGCTGGTCATACTATTTCCAGAGCTAGACCTCTTTGTTCAATAGGTGGATTTACGCCTTCGATGCATTTGGCTGCACGATTAACGCATGACAGCTGGATTCACGCCATTCAGAGTTAGGTCTCTACCTTCTACAGCTGGTCATACTATTTCCAGAGAAATACACTTTCGATCCCTTTGGCACCAAGATTTACGCATCCCAAGCTCGGCCTTTTCCTGAGACTGCTAGATTCACGCCTTCCAGAGTTAGGTCTCTTCATTCTACAGATGGGCACACTATTTCCAGAGCTAGACCTCTTCGTTCAGTAGGTGGATATACGCCTTCGATGCCTTTGGCAGCAGAATTTACGCCTCCCAAACTAGGCCTTTCTCATCGAAAGCTGGATTCACGCCTTCCAGAGTTAGGTCTCTTCCTTCTACAGCTTGTCATACGATTTTAAGAGCTAGACCTCTTCGTTCAATAGGTGGATTAACGACTTCGATGACTTTGGCAGCAGGATTTACGCATCCCAAGCTAGGCCTTTTCCTTCGACAGCTGAATTCACGCCTTCAAGAGTTAGGTCTGTTTTTTCTATAGCCGGATGTATTATTTCCAGAGCTAGACCTCTTCGTTCAATAGGTGGATTTACGTCTTCGGTGCCTTTGACAGCAGAATTTACGTATCCCAAGCTAGGTCTTTTCCATCGAAAGCTGGATTCACGGCTTCCTGAGTTAGGTCTCTTCCTTCTACAGCTGGTCATACGATTTCCAGAGCTAGACCTCTTCCTTCATTTGGTTGGTTTGCGCCTTCGATGCCTTTGGCAGCAGAATTTACGCCTCGCAAGCTAGGCATTTTCCTTCGACACCTGAATTCACGCCTTCCAGAGTTAGGTCTTTTCTTTCTATAGCTGGGCATACTATTTTCAGGGCTTGATCTCTTTGTTCAATAGGTGGATTTACACTTTCGATGCCTTTGGCACCAAGATATATGCATCCCAAGCTAGGCCTATTCCACCGACAGCTGGATTCACGCCTCCCAGAGTTAGGTCTCTTTCTTCTACAGCTGGTCGTACGATTTCCAGAGGTAGATCTCTTCCATCAATAGGTGTCTTCGATGCCTTTGGCAGCATAATTTACGCATCCCATGCTAGGTCTTTCCCATCGGAAGCTGGATTCACGCCACCCCGAGTTAGGCCTCTTCCTTCTACTGCTGGCCATACGAATTTTAGAGCTAGACCTCTTCGTTCAATAGGTGGATATACGCCTTCGATGCCTTTGACAACAAGATTTACGCATCACAGGCTAGGGCTTTTCCTTCGACAGCTGAATTCACGCCTCCAAGAGTTAGGTCTCTTTTTTCTATAGCCGGACATACTATTTCCAGAGCTAGACCACTTCGTTCAATAGGTGGATTTACGCCTTCCATGCCTTTGACCGCAGAATTTACGCATCCCAAGCTAAGTCTTTTCCATCGAAAGCTGGATTCACGCCTTCCAGAGTTAGGTCTCTTCCTTCTACAGCTGGTCATACGATTTCCAGAGCTAGACCTCTTCGTCCAATAGGTGGATTTACGCCTTCGATGCCTTTGGCACCAAGATTTACGCACCCCAAGTTAGCCCTTTTCCTTCGACAGCTGGTTTCACGGCTTCCAAAGTTAGGTCTCTTCCTTCTACAGCTGGTCATACTATTTCCAGAGATAGACCTCTTCGTTCAATAGGTGGATTTACACTTTCGATGCATTTGGCACTAAGATATACGCATCCGAAGCTAGGCCTTTTCCTTCGACAGCTGGATTCACGCCTCCCTGAGTTAGGTCTCTTTCTTCTACAGCTGGTCGTACGATTTCCAGAGGTAGATCTCTTCGATCAATAGGTGGATTTACGTCTTCGATGCCTTTGGCAGCAGAATTACGCATCCCATGCTAGGTCTTTCCCATCGAAAGCTGGATTCACGCCATCCAGAGTTAGGCCTCTTCCTTCTACAGCTGGCCATACGAATTTCAGAGCTGGACCTCTTCGTTCAATAGGTGGATATACGCCTTCGATGCCTTTGGCAACACGACTTACGCATCACAAGCTAGGCCTTTTCCTTCGACAGCTGATTTCACGCCTCCAAGAGTTAGGTCTCTTTTTTCTATAGCCGGACATACTATTTCCAGAGCTAGACCACTTCGTTCAATAGGTGGATTTACGCCTTCGATGCCTTTGTCAGCAGAATTTACGCATCCCAAGCTAAGTCTTTTCCATCGAAAGCTGGATTCACGCCTACCAGAGTTAGGTCTCTTCCTTCTACAGCTGGTCATACGATTTCCAGAGCTAGACCTCTTCGTTCAATAGGTGGATTTACGCCTTCGATGCCTTTGGCACCAAGATTTACGCACCCCAAGTTAGCCCTTTTCCTTCGACAGCTGGTTTCACGGCTTCCAAAGTTAAGGCTAGTTTACACGATGACACTAGGTTTCGTAATCACTTTCATGAAAGTGATTATGTGAAACTAATTACACACATTTTCTTTCCAATGCAACCACACATTTCATGTTATCTTTGAAGTTCAAGTTATTAAATTCCAATATAAATGTTTGAAACACTTATGAATACAGGCATTTCACAATTTCCTCACTTCCCCATTTCATTTTACGAAAAGCGAACAAGCTAAATAAGCGTAAAATATCAACATTACTATTATAGTTTCGTGAAAAGTTGGAATCAGCCGAAACTGCGTAGTTTCGTAACTCATTGTCGCCAGTACATCTTGCGCTTGCGCATTCAAGCAAAAAACAATTGCGAAACTTACTTACGAAACCTAATTTCGTCATGTAAACTAGCCTTTAGGTCTCTTCCTTCTACAGCTGGTCATACTATGTCCAGAGATAGACCTCTTCGTTCAATAGGTGGATTTACACTTACGATGCATTTGGCACTAAGATATACGCATCCCGAGCTAGGCCTTCCTTCGTCAGCTGGATTCACGCCTCCCAGAGTTAGGTCTCTTCCTTCTACAGCTGGTCATACGATTTCCAGAGCTAGATCTCTTCGTTCAATATGTGGATTTACGCCTTCGATGCCTTTGGCAGTATGTTTTACGCAGCCCCAGCTAGGCCTTTCCTTATACAACTCAATTCACGCCTTCCAGAGTAAGGTCTCTTCCTTCTACTGCTGGTCATACTATTTGCAGAGATAGACCTCTTCGTTCAATAGGTTGATTTGCGACTTCGATGCTTTTAGCAGCAGAATTTACGCATCCCAAGCTAGGCATTTTCCTTCGACACCTGAATTCACGCCTTCCAGAGTTTAGTCTCTTCTTTCTATAGCTGGGCATACGATTTCCAGAGCTAGATCTCTTCGTTCAATAGGTGGATTTACGCCTTCGATGCCTTTGGCACTAAGATTTACGCATCCCCAACTAGGTCTTTTCCATCGAAAGCTAGATTCACGCCTTCCAGAGTTAGGTCTCTTCCTTCAACAGCTGGTCATACTATTTCCAGAGCTAGGCCTCTTCGTTAAATAGGTGGATTTACCCCTTCGATGCCTTTGGCAAGAGGATTTACGCATCCCATGCTAGGTCTTTCCCATCGAAAGCTGGATTGACGCCATCCAGAGTTAGGCCTCTTCCTTCTACTGCTGGTCATACGAATTTCAGAGCTAGACCTCTTCGTTCAATAGGTGGATCTACGCCTTCGATTCCTTTGGCAGCACGATTTACGCATCAGAAGCTAGGCCTTTTCCTACGACAGCTGAATTCACGCCTTCAAGAGTTAGGTCTCTTTTTTCTATAGCCGGACATACTATTTCCAGAGCTAGACCTCTACGTTCAATAGGTGGATTTACGCCTTCGATGCCTCTGACTGCAGAATTTACGCATCCCAAGCTAAGTCTTACGCAGCCCCAGCTAGGCCTTTCCTTATAGAGCTCAATTCACGACTTCCAGAGTAAGGTCTCTTCCTTCTACAGCTGGTCATATGATTTCCAGAGATAGACCTCTTTGTTCAATATGTGGATTTACGCCTTCGATGCCTTTGGCAGCACGATTTACGCATCAGAAGCTAGGCCTTTTCCTACGACAGCTGAATTCACGCCTTCAATAGTTAGGTCTCTTTTTTCTATAGCCGGACATACTATTTCCAGAGCTAGACCTCTTCGTTCAATAGGTGGATTTACGCCTTCGATGCCTTTCACTGCAGAATTTACGCATCCCAAGCTAGGTCTTTTCCATCGAAAGCTGGATTCACGCCTTCCAGAGTTAGGTCTCCTCCTTCTACAGCTGGTTATACGATTTCCAGACCTAGGCCTCTTCGTTCAGTAGGTGGATTTGCGCCTTTGATGCCTTTGGCAGCAGGATTTACGCATCCCAAACTAGGCCTTTTCCTTCGACAGCTGAATTCACGCCTTCCAGAGTTACGTCTCTTCTCTCTATAGCTGGGCATACTATTTCCAGAGCTTGACCTCTTTGTTCAATAGGTGGATTTACGTCTTCGATGCCTTTGGCACCAAGATTTACGCATCCGAAGGTAGGCCTTTTCCTTCGACACCTTGATTCACACTTCCCAGAGTTAGGTATCTTCCTATTACAGCTGGTCATACAATTTCCATCGCTAGACCTTCTAGTTCAATAGGTGGATTTACGCCTTCGATGCATTTGGCACCAAGATTTACGCATCCCAAGTTATGCCGTTTCCATCGACAGCTGGTTTCACGCCTTCCAAAGTTAGGTCTCTTCCTTGTACAGCTGGTCATACTATTTCCAGAGATAGACCTCTTCGTTCAATAGGTGGATTTACACTTTCGATGCCTTTGGCAACAAGATATACGCATCCCAATCTAGGCCTTTTTCTTCGACAGCTGGATTCACGCCTCCCAGTGTTAGGTCTATTCTTTCTACAGCTGGTCATACTATTTCCAGAGCTAGACCTCTTCGTTCAATTGGTGGATATACGCCTTCGATGCCTTTGGCAGCAGAATTTACGCATCCCAAGCTAGGTCTTTCCCGTCGAAAGCTGGATTCACGCGTCCCAGAGTTAGGTCTCTTCCTTCTACAGCTGGTCATACGATTTCCAGAGCTAGATATCTTCGTTCAATAGGTGGATTTACGCCTTCGATGCTTTTGGCACTAAGATTTACGCATCCCAAACTAGGTCTTTTCCATCGAAAGCTAGATTCACGCCTTCCTGAGTTAGGTCTCTTCCTTCTACAGCTGGTCATACGATTTCCAGAGATAGACCTCTTTGTTCAATAGGTGGATTTACGCCTTTGATGCCTTTGCCAGCAGAATTTACACATCCCAAGCTAGGTCTGTTCCATCGAAAGCTGAATTCACGCGTTTCAGAGTTAGGTCTCTTCTTTCTATAGCTGTACATACTATTTCCAGAGCTTGACCTCTTTGTTCAATAGGTGGATTTATGCCTTCGATCCCTTTGGCACCAAGATTTACGCATCCCAAGTTAGGCCTTTTCCTTCGACACTTGGATTCACGCCTTCTAGAGTTAGGTCTCTTCCTTCTACAGCTGGTCATATTATTTCCAGAGAAAGACCTCTTCGTTCAATAGGTGGATTTACACTTTCGATGCCTTTGGCACCAAGATTTACGCATCCCAAGCTAGGTCTTTTCCTTCGGCTGCTGGATTTACGCCTCCGAGAGTTAGGTCTCTTTCTTCTACAGCTGGTCATACTATTTCCAGAGCTAGACCTCTTCGTTCAATATGTGGATATACGCCTTCGATGCCTTTGGCACCAAGATTTACGCACCCCAAGCTAGACCTTTTCCTTCGACAGCTGGATTCACGCCTTCCAGAGTTAGGTCTCTTCCTTCTACAGCTGGTCATACTATTTCCAGAGAAATACACTTTCGATACCTTTGGCACCAAGATTTACGTACCCCAAGCTAAGCCTTTTCGTTCGACAGCTGGATTCACGCCTTCCGGAGTTAGGTGTATTCCTTCTAGAGCTGGTCATACGATTTCCAGAGTTAGACCTCTTCGGTCAATAGGTGGATTTACGCCTTCTATGCCTTTGGCAGGAAGATTTACTCATCCCAAGCTAGGCCTTTTCCTTCGACAGCTGGATTCACGCCTTCAGACTTAAGTATCTTCCTCCGACAGCTAGACATACGATTTCCATAGCTACGCCTCTTCGTTTACCAGGTGGATTTACGCCTTCGGGTGCTAGGTTAAAGGTCACTTGTTTCGACAGCTGAATTTACGCCTTCGAGAGCTAGGTATCTCCCTTTCGGGAATTGGGTTTTCTAATTTTAAATCTCCTTTTTCTTGAATTCGAACGCTTGCGCATTTTCTTCGTGCAGTTTTCTTAAAATCCTTTTCTTGGTGTTGAGGGGAATTTTATCACGGCTGGTGAGCCAGCCATCTTTTACATCCGCCATAGGAGCTTTTTGTATCTTAGAGACTAGGCTGCCTCGATGATGTTCCATATTCTCAGCGAGGTAGGGTTCGAGTAACGTACGATAGGCCCAAACTCTTTAAAGAAGGTAAGAGCTTAGATGATGGATTTCGTTAGCTCCATGTTGTTTATATGGTCTGACGATGCCGTAGTGAGACAAATAGGTGTTTAAACTGGTGAAGTTGAACTATTTTACATTGCTAATTTTGTTTTCTTTCGAAAACGAGGGTGAATGAAATCGGTTCCGAATCCTAGCAACGGACAATAGACATTAGTCCTTAACATTTCCTTAACGTATGGAAAACAAGATTAATAATATTTAAATACACAGACTAAGGAAGGTAGCACAACAGTTTCTTGTCCTCAATCTGTTCGATTGGTGGAGCTTAACAATATAAAATTATAGCTTCTTTTCAGGTACTCCAAGTCCCGTCTGTCTGCCCTCTCTCGGAAAATAAGCCTAACAAAATTCACATAGGTAACAGAAACCTCCACTTGGAAGCCCCTTCGCCCCAACATTGGGGATATAGGAAGACAGGACAGGACAAGAAGACTTCAAGTTGTGATTATTTTTTAAATATCGCAAATTATGTTTCCTTTAACTCATAAGAAGTTGTAGGTGTAATGTTTTTGTAAGATTAATGTTATATTTTGGAGAGCAATTCAGGCTATATGGAAGGTTTTCGTACACTTGCAGTTATGGAAAGATCGCTAATGACTAAACATAGAATCTTAAGTTTTTCTATTGTTTTCCATAAGACCATTTCCACTTTATCGTTGAAAATTATACTGTATAACATATTATGTTAAGTTATGTAACAAACGAAACCCCAGGACACAGAGACCTTGCAGGCTTTTATAGCGGATACTCTGACTTTATACGTACCAATCCTTTTTATAGCTTTAAAGAAGTTGTCACATTAAACCGAAGAAAATCTCCAATTGCAGAACTTTCCTAACAGCTATATTCATGTAAAAGTAAAAAGGAAAGTTATCCCTATACAGGCCATGGAGGGTTCCAGGAGGTTGAGGCTCCCAGATTTTGGACATTCGGAACGTGAACGTGAAGTAGGGTTCGGATGTTTATGACCTAATAAATTGGAAAATATGACTGCAAACACGGCCTTAAAAATGAATAAATATGAACCATAAAATCTAAATATGACCTAATAAAATAACGTATTTTCAAAAAAAATGTTCCAATTTAAAAATTTTAAAGACACTAAATTCTTACATCACATGAATTCAGGCAGATAACGTTTTAACAAATTTAATGATTTACAGTTTTACTTGTAATGAACTTGTATTTTTAGAGAATTTTCTCCTGTTTGCTCGTTTCATCAGCTCCAAATACTCATAATATTTTGTAGTCCCTACAAAATATGAACAATCGCATTTATTTTAAAATTTAAGTTACCTATTAATTTGTCATAACATTAAATTAAATAAATAAATTTCAAACTTAACTCGACCATGTAGTACATACACCGTATAATGGTGCCCCTTTACCGAATTTATAACTGAAACGTGACGTTAAATTACAATTATGACTAAAATATGACCAAGACCACAAAAATAAAGAAGCCAACTACCATAATTCAATGTGGACAACCTTATCATCTGTTTATAGCATCAATACGAACTAAAAAGTTATTACATATACTTAGTGAATATCTCAAATTCAAGTAAATTATACCAAAATATGACTTTATATGCAAAATAAAAACGGTCCGATTAGGATAACAAACGTGCAATTCTTGTTTAATTTGTGTTAACGGCGAGAACGGAGGTCAGAATTAAAATATGACAAGTCATAAACATTCGAACCCTAGTGATAAGGCTGTCAGCCTTACGCACCGGCCGCCTTTACCCCCAGGATTGCTCCTGGTACTCATTTGTGTTGGAGGCTGAGGCGACCACCAGAAGAATTGGGCCAATTGAAAAACTCCAATGACCTCATCGGGAATGGAACCGGCGAGCTTCCGGTTTGTAGCTCAGCGCCTCAACCACTACGCTATGGCATACCCCGGCTATATTCATGCACTGTATAAAATTCCAAATCCTTCATTCATATAAGATAATTAGGCTAGGATAAATATATATTAAGCAGATACTGCCGTGGGGAAAGACCAACTAATGTTAAAGTTGCAGCATCCACTTAGGCCAGCGATTCTCAACCTGTGGGGCGCGACCCCTAGGGGGGGGGGGCGCGAGAATATCCAAGAGAAAATATTATTTAAAAAAATTATTAACTGACAGAAAAACATACACATAGAAAACAAAATACATTTCGACATATTTTAAAAAAAGTAAAACAACTTACTAAATAAAAACTCACTTTATCAAAACATACTAAATTGAAAACAAATTAAATAATTATTAGTGACTTCCTTGGGCCTGTCTTGCCGAGCAAAGTTTTTCAAAGGAAGGCTCAATATTAGAAATAGCCACTCTCAGTTCTGTTTCTATATTTAGCCGAGATCTATATTTTGTCTTTAACGAAGCCAAAGCAGAAAATCCAGTTTCGCAAAGAAAGGATGTTGAAAATGGCAATAGAATGCGAAATGCTCTGGTTTTTAATGCAGAAAAATCATCATCTACTGCTGCCCAAAATTCAAATAGTGATTTATCACTAAATTGTTTTTTCGTTTCGCCACATGTGAAGTCTATGAATTTTTCTTCTTCATCAATTGAAAGTCCTTCGGGAGTCTTATGAAATGGATCACTCACCCACTCGCAACTTTCTATCAAGTTATCATCTGCAAGAAAATACTTTTTAAAATTCTTTTCTAGCTTGGCTAAATGATTTTCAATGGTTACAAAAACAACTTTTACATGTTCTTCTTCAGCCTTGTAAGTTTTAATACAATCATCCACATTTGCAAACATTGTTAGGTTTTTTGCTTTAAATTTCTGCTCCACAAATCCAATTTTCTGCAAAAAGCATTAATTTTATTACTCGTATCCAACATATGTGTATTTGCTCCTTGGTTTTGAAGGTTCAATATATTTAATTTCTCGAATATGTCGACCAAGTAGCTTAATTTCATCACAAATAAACCATCGCGAAAATTCTTGGTTTCCGGTCTTTTTTCTTCTTCTAGAAAAATGGCGATTTCTTCTCTTAATTCATAAACACGTAAAAATTTCCCACGTGATAACCATCTTGCCTCGCAATAAAATAATAACTGTGAATGCACCGAACCCATGTCCTTACAAAGTACGGAAAAGATTATCGATTTCAGGGGCCTCCAAAATACTCAGAATGCATTATTGTTGTATACATTTTATTGTAAGTGGGGGGGGGGGGGGCATGAAAATTATGATTGAAAACTGGGCCGCGAATACTGAAAGGTTGAGAAACACTGACTTAGGCTATATAAATATTTTTCAATAATTAATAAAAATCAGTTAAACTGATGTATCAAAGTGCCAGAATGCTTTTGTTTAATAAAAATTACAATTATGATATTTAGAATAGAAGTTATTTTTGTAACCGATCTCCTATTAAGCTCTAGATCAATTCATTAAGCAGGGCGTGCGGAATAAGAAAGAATTTGAATTTGAAATGAGGAAGAACGACTTATCACACTCAAACTATTCCCTCAGAAAACGGTAGATGTAGCTTTTTATAGCTTATAGCAGATCCCCGCGGCTTCGCCCACGATAATTAATCGGAAGATTAAAAATTAAGAGCAAAATAATTAAAATATTATATTTATTAACACTTTGCACGCAAAACATTCATAGGTCTAAACTAAACGATTGATAGGCCTAATTAATGGAACAGCTATAAATCCGGCTTTGAAGTGAATTCCACGATAGAAAGTGCAGCATGTGAAAAATTACCTTAGATCCGAGTTTCCTGGCCCAGAAACCCCCTGCATAATGAGTTTCGCCCAAATCGAATATTGTTTGCCCATTTAGGCATAAATTCATTATCCTTCTTCCGTCTAGGGTGAAAATTTCAGATGTCTGCGTGCCCTGACATTATAAACAAATGAATCGACCAGCGTAGGCTTACAACATTCAAGCGATCGCGATGTTTTTATTTCCAAGGTATGACAAAAGTAGACAAAGCCACCTGCAATTGATTTGACAATTGAAATGTATTACCAAAAACTGTTGCTTCGAAGCGCAAAAAATGTACGTCTTCTTCCCGTTTTCCACTCATAACTCGCGAACAAAAGCTAAAATTAAAAATGTTCTATGCCAGAAACTTCCCAAACTTTCATGGCGATCGGATGAATGGTGTAGTAATGCATAAAGGACAGACAGACATACATTCGTTTTTTTATAGATAGACTAGCTTAAAAGGCCCGGCGTCGCCCGGGTTTTTTATTTTGTAATTGGAAATTAACTTATGAAGGACTTTCGTTTTTTAAATTCTATGTCCTTATATAGGTATTTAGAATTTGAAATAGGAAGAACGACTTATCACACTCAAACTATTCCCTCAGAAAACGCTTGATATAGCTTTTTATGGCTCATAGAGGATGTAGAATTTTGCATCCCATCGTTTATACAATACACAGAAAACCTGGGAGGGGTTTAAATAAGAAGAAACAGAAATTTTGGTAACATTAAATTGTATTGTCTTTGCGGAATATTTATTTCTCACTCTCATGTTACCATAAACCCGTCTTGGGGATGAAATTAAACAGAAATTCAATATAACTTTCATACTTCTCTCCCCAAAACATATTACCACACCTCGTATTGCTTTCTCTATGTCCAGGGTAGAGAAAGTTATGTGACTGCATTACTTTCGTGGATTTCATTCTTTAGTATTTACTTATAACATGAATTATATTGATATCTTCTCTAACTTGTCAAATTCTAATTTCATTTATTTCCAAACCCAGTTGCCTGAGAACCAGTTGCCGGCTCTCCCCATTCCTTGTCTACAGAATGAAAGGGAGTGAGTGAGACAACGGTGTACCTGAGTTGCAGGTACATCTCCTACACTATGTTCCTACCCTGAATCCGAGTATAGCACAGAATAGGGTTGAATGGCGGGCTCAGGTAAGCGCGGCAATGAACCTCCGGGTTCCATAAAATAGATAATATTCCTTCAGCTTGCTGAGGAATTGTCTATTACCATGGAGTAAGTAAGTAACAGCAAAATAATTAATATACATTTATAAATACTTACATGCTAATCACTCAAACACTTAAACCGATTAATAAATTAAAAAATAATAATAATAATAATTGCATTTCACGGGTAGAAGAGACCTCAGATTCGAAGTCCCTGGCCCGATCTTAAGGTGAGTTTCGTCTAAATCATTCAACGTTTTTCAATTTAGGCCTACAGTCATGACTTCCTTCCGTCCACGTACGTAAAATAATTCAAAGCTCTGCGTGCCGAAGTGTTATAAACAAATGAATCAAGCAGAACAAAATCGAAGCGATTGACGAATTGATGTGTTTGAAAAAAACCATTTCAGCGATGTTCTTCTATCTGGTTGAAAATTAGAATTCTATATTCAGCCTTAAGCACTAGAATGTTCTTTCATGTGATTAAGGCTGAATATATAATTCTAATTTTCATATAATTCAGCACTAGTGGAATGAAATGCATTAATATTCTATCTGGTTGCTATGGGAGCAGAACAAGGCCATCTGCAATTATTCTTACGTTTGAAAAACATTAGCGAAAACTGATATTTCTATAGCGCAAAAATAATGTTTTCTGCCTTTTCCACTCGTAATTCGCGAAAGAAAACGAAAATAAAAGATATGGCTTCGAAGTGCATTTCAATCCACCTATGTTAACAATTTCAAATCTCTGCGTACCCAATATGGCTGGGTATCGCGTTTAGACAGACAAACAGAAAGACGGGCAGACAAACACTTCCTCTTATTACAGCTTGCAACAGACACTGTGACGTTGCTTGTGTAGCTGTCATATTTATTTATGTTGCCATTAAATTATTTTACTTTTTTAAGTTAAACTTCTTTAGCCGCGGTAGGGGTGAATCGAGAGCTTGTGTAACGCTCAAAATCGTCACGAAATTAGTGTCACACCCAAAATCGTCACGAAATTAGTCAGGTGTGGCGGAACGGACTGCACAGAAAACAATCAACTCAATGATTAGGCTTATCCAAAATTTAAAAAATCCAAGAATTAAAAAATTAAAAAATCCAAAATTTAAAAAATCGAAACATCGAAAATTAAAAATTCGAAACATAAAAATATTCAAAGGTCCAGAATTTAAAAAAAAATCCAAAATTAAAAAACAAAAAAATCCAAAATTTAAAAAATAAAAATCCAAAATTTAAAAAATAAAAAATCCATAATTAAAATCTAAATACCCAAAATTTAAAAATAAGAAAATTCAAAATTAAAAATTAAAAATTAAAAAATCGAAAATTTAAAAAATGAAAATCCAAAATTAAAACATCCAAAATTTATAAATAAAAAATCCAAAAATAAAGAATTGAAAATCCAAAAAATTAAGAATTCAAAGATCTAAATTTTAAAAAATCGAGAATTCAAAATCCAAAATTCAAAAATTAAAAGATATAAAAAATTTAAGAAAAACAAAATTAAAAAATCCAAAATTAAAAATCCGAAAACCCAATATTAAAAGTCTAAGAATCCAAAATTCAAAAAATCCAATAATCCAAAATTTAAAAAATCAAAAAATTAAAACAAGTTTCACTTCTGTTGCGTTGCGTTCCACGCACACTTTTTTCCATGAATGTCACGAAATTGTAACTCTTGTTGATAATGACAATCATTTCTTTCAAAGTTGTTAGGCCCTCTTTGTAGCCTATATCAAAATAGAAAATTTGGTAAATTCTATTGAAATTTATGGTAAAATGATTATTAAAATAGACGATGTGTAAACAATTATTCAAGCTGGAGTGGAAACGTGTTTGGATTGGTGTCTCATTCACAGGATAATACAATGTAAACAATATAAATGTGGCTAGGTGACAAACAGTCAGGTGTTAGAATCTAATTGACTTGTCACTGGAGACCACTGCCTTCTAAACTGTATTACTCGTGTTTCCACTGCCTGTCCTATACGGCTAATTTTGCGTACGCGGTGACATTATAGATGGCAGCACCTACCACACCCAGCTGCAATACCCTTTACATTACCGTATGCTCTGTGTTGCCCTCTGAAGTATAAACTCGGTAACTGAAATATCCTGGAATTTCATGCTATCTGGGTGTGAACTGTGTCGCCTAGGCAATTTAACAATACTCTGAACTCCATGTTAAAATTAAGCATAGGACAGGCAGTGTAATTCTCGAGACGGCGGTGCTGGAGACATAATCACATGAACACGTGCTTAACTCAAAGGAAGTATTGTGTTACATGCACGAGATGCATTTTGTAATGAACAAAGTGTAATAACTAGGGCAATGCATTTCATATGAAGGTTAAAAGATAGCTTGAATACATACAAATTGGTAAAATGAAATTGATTTAAAAAGGGCAATCTATTTTGGAATCATTTTTCATATTTCGTCATTTTCAAGAGAGTGGTCCTTTTTAAATTTTAAATAATTTTTATGAGAGTTACATTGCGTTATGTTTTGAATTTTTCATTCTTACATTTTTATAAATGCTTGTCTTCAAAATTTTATAACAAAATCAGGTAAACTGATGTAACAAAGTGCCAATATGCTTTACTTTAATCAGTTAGCTCAGTTATAATTGAATCGGTCATTTATGAAAGGGCTTAATGACAGAAAAGATAACTTTTCAGGAGAGAGAAAAAACTGTTTATTTACAGAAACATTGACAGTTAGTAAATTCTTGCATATGCAATGTCTTATTGTAGGTGTTTTTAAGATATCTACATGTGATACAGAAATACAGTGTGCTTACATGATGTATTATAGTAATTGAAAATAATGGAATTGAGCCCTTTCAAAAGTATATCCCTCACACTTAACATTGGAATTGTTCAAAAACACAGTTTTCAAATAAAATAAACTATTATGATTGATTTATGTAGCATTAAAATATGATGTATGAACAACTTAATGTCTTGAATACTGAATACAGTCCTACATCAATGAAAACATACAATAAGTGTAAAATACTTTCTTCATTCGTCAGCTTCTTTGGTGCAAGTAGGCCATGCAAGAATGTCTACACAGAAATGCTTATGTTCTTTTGGTATACGTTATAACACATTAGTTTTGACAAATCTTGCTTGGTGTAAACGGGAACATTATTTTCATAAGCACACTTCTCAGGAAGTTTCACAGTTGATGTTGCAGATATTTCAGATCAAAGGTGTGGCTGATATACCCCTAATGTATGTTGAAGCACAAATTTGTACTGGGTTCTTTGAATCATAATGACATTCATTAAACAACTTAGGTTTCAGTCTTTTTGTAATAATTTTGCCACTATGTTGAGACTTGTAGAATGTCATCAGCCAATACCAATAAAACTGTAAATCTTCCTTGTTTTGCTGATATACATATTCCATGATAGAAAGAATTCTATCTAGCTTATAGATACATCTCTTGATTAAACCAAAATCAAGGAACAATTACCATAAGTCTTACATTCACTGCTAGGAATCAGGAAGGTTCAGTATTGAAAGGACTCCATTCCTGGAGTTGAGGCATTTCTAAACTGAATGGTATATTCAAGCTGCTGTAGAACTAACATTAGTAGGTGGAATTGGGTATTTCTTTAACAGAATCATGCATCTACCCCTGGTGAATCCATTTACCTCATAACATCCGTTTTGGAAAAAAGTGTCATTGAGCCCTTTCTTAAATGACCGATTCAATTGCAATTATGACTTGCGGAAAATAAGTTTTTTTTTAATTGATTTCCAAGTTAAGCTCCAGATAATTCATTAAGCAGAGCTACCACACATTGAACCCCCCTACGGGAATTGTGGAAGGAAGTGCAAGGTTCCAGCCCAAGGAAAGCTAACCTAAATTGAAATAATGGACCCGCCCAGAGGATAATTGGGTTTCCCGGGGAGAACAAGTTAAAAAACTGAGTCCAACATCCAGTTTTAGTTTCTCTTTGATATAATTTTAGGATCTGATAGCTTTTTTGTTCTTTTCTAATTTTCCCTTAACATTACAAAAGTATGATACATTAAAAGTTACAATAAAATCCGCAGATTAGATTCATTTACAAGTTAGTCACATTAATAAAATTTATATGAGTAAATAAATATTCACACTTTTATGTCAATACAATTCATTAGAGTAAATAAGATTTGATTTGTAATTAAATAAGAATTCAGTTCCTTCGCCTGAAGGGCGTGACATGAAATGGTTAAAAATAAAGTATTATATATACAAGTTTTATTTTACATAGATCAAAACATGTTTTAAAACCCTGAAAAGTAAAATTTCATTAGTGAGAGGTAACAGCCGAAATACTATGTTTGGAGTACCTCTTCGCCCCAAAACATAGGTTCTTCCAAAGGCCAATAAGAGGTAGGCAATTAGTAAATAAATTAATTCATTAAAAACAGTATAAGGCTAATCAGAAATGAATAAGTAAAACTTTAAGTTAAAGTATTAAAACGCGGCAAGAATGTTTGGGACGAAGCCACGCCAATGCGCGCAAAAGGGACCCAAGAAACAGACGCTACATAACAGCTTGGCGGGAAATACTATAAAGAACTTATTACAGAGGAAATCTACATAAAGCCAAAAAGAAATAAAGAAAGAAAGAAAGAATTACTAAAACTACCTACAAGACAGACTGAAAGAAAAGAAAAGACAAGGAAATAACTAATACTCAAAAAAGGAAGAATTAAGCACAGCGGGAAAAGCGTCCCCCACGCTATGTGTATTTTTCCATTTTGGAAGGAAACTACGTTAGCCTAAGCGTCACAAACATTTGTGCCAGCGTTGAATCAAACAACAAAGAGATAACTGCATTAATTAAGGCATTCGCGAACAAGGAGACAAAACTAGACCGATTTGTCTGACAAGGCCATAAGCCGAGAACTAACCTCTGTAGACAGCCATATTGGAAGAGGCAAGTTGCCGGAAGTCACGTGATCACAAAGCCCGGGAACGGCACTTTACTAAACTACCGCCAGATAGCGCCAAAGTAATGACAACAGTTGAAGCTAAGGAAACTGCCACCTATTGCCGCGAGTCGGCGCCACCACAGCGTAAACAAACAAAATGGCCGACAGTAAGTAAAAACAATTGAGACGGCGATTTTTGCCGGCTCAAAACACCCCCCTCTTTTCTTAAAACTTCCAGTTTTAAGCAGAGAGAACTACCTTTTTGTTGCCTGCTTTCAGAGAATTTACAAAATTAAAGTTTATATACCTTCTGGTGGGAGAACTTGTGATCTGACATGCTAGAGGGTGATTTAGACTGTTGACTGAGAATCTTCTTTATATTTGCAGAAGCTTATTAGCGTTGTCACTAACACTTTGCAAGGCTACCCTGTTTTATCATTACCATCAAAAAATTTTGCACTAGTCTTGTCCGGGGAGTCACTTTAGGGAGATGTTCCACCAGAGGGTGCGCCTTGTTGGATGCCTCGTCAACACAACGGCGTCTGGTCCTAATTGGAAAACGGAGGCATTTCCAACACAACGGGAGGAACTAGCACTTTGGCTCAACACTCTGGCTACTTCATGCGGGGGTCTAAAGGAAAGAGCCATACCTTGTACTGCCCGGTATTGCGTCTGGTCCCACCGGGCTCAGTAGGATGCACTTACACTAGACCGTCCCATGTAGCCACACTTAGAGCGAGAACACAGTGCTGATATGGTGAAACTTAGGCGGCAGCAAGGCGAGACATCTCTGGATGTTGTTTTCACGTGAGTAGCCTGCGCTCAACCATGTTCACCGTAGAGTGCAAATTATTAGGGTAGACTTTTCTCTGCTGTCGCTCACCATCCCGCCATCTTGAAGAGCATGCCAGCGAGGATCCCAACCAGATTTACACATACATATAACTGAAACATGAATTTGAAAGCGGCAACACCAAATTCCAAAAATTTTACTAAACTGGGGGGGGGGGAACATATTGAAGTTACAAATTACACAATTTTTTTTTACAAAATACAGAAGTATTTACTTAACTCTGAAATAAACTAGCTATCTGTGCTCAAATTAAGTTTCAATTTAGATAATACAATTAACTTTCACTTTAATGACTCAATCAGTACCAGATAAACTTTACCTTAAACAAGATCTGCTTTTATTAAATGCTAGCTGTTTTTCCTTTAAACATAAGTGACAAAAACACTTCTTTTAAATTTTACTCACTTACTGAAACAACCTTCCAGTGGACCCAAGGAGACCGGAAACAGAAACTCAATCATAAAATATCAAACATGAAATCTGGGTACAACCTAACCTTAAACTGAGTGAAGTATTTCATTTAAACTTCAACACCAATATCAAACTTGTTACTGTTTACTATCTCTGACTGTACCGATGCTATTAGCCCATAATACATACTTCAAATTGCCCCTATCAACATAACCTCAAATAACATTATTTCAATCTCTTTTGTTTACTTCTGTCAACATAACCTCTATTCACATACACTCTACAACGCAGTCTTTCGGTGGCTATAGTACAATCTGCTCAAGTCGCTCCCACTGAAAAGAAATGAACACTTCCCTTTGGCTACACCTACCCATAGTACATCCAACTAGGATGCACCAGCAAACGCCACACTTAGCCAGAACATTACAGAGGCCGGCAACAGCATACCCCGCTGAGCTCCTCACCTTTTCCCCAGGCTAACGGGACTGAAAACCCCACCAAGAAAAGAGGACACAATTCTATCACAGAGACAACAATGACAAACAATTACTGAGCCTAACTACACGATGCTGCACATACACACACAGACCTTAACCTCACTTTGTTGACAAAACCTTACTAGCAGAAATCAAGTCCTAGGATCAGCCTACACACTGACTGTTAACATGACCTACCTACCCCTTCTCATATCCTACCATGGGCTTTCTATATACAAGATGACTGCCTACATTAACACTCCTCAGACAGGTGCCACTAAACTATATACAAAATTATATACACTACTAATTACAAATATATTAGTTCCATATTTACAAACAGATCGACCAGACTTAAGTCGTTGGAGATGCTGATCGTGGCTCTACTTGATATTATGCACGCCTGTGACGTCCGGAGGTGCGCATGATATCAGGGTCACTGAACAAACGATCATCAGCTCTACCACCAGACGGTCTCCTGAAATCTGAACACTCACTCCTCACATGTACACAAAACAACCACACAAAACACTGGCACCTGCCACTGAAGCTAATTAGTAACATGGGTTTGAATTTAGCTGCACACTTCTCATTGGGCCTATTAAATTAGCAAGAAAACATGTATTATCATCCTAACCATGAAAAAAATTTATCTCTATTCAAAATATATTGAGTTTCTGGTCCACACTCACCCATACTACAGAGATCCACTGGAACAGCAGTCACATTCTCAAGTTATCTCCTCAGAACTGGCAGAGACTTTAAACAGGAGCTCGCTCAGCATTGGTACTGGATAAATTTCTAAGTGGCGACACCAACCAAAGCTCTCCCTCAATTTCATTTTAGGCAACCCTTGTACTCCATCATGTCAACATGAAACATAAGTTACAATTTGTTAAAAAAAAATTTTACCCAGGCTATTTCATTACAATATGACAGTTTCCGTGTTTACAATTTTTAAAATAATTTGCTGAAATAAAATTTGATTTAGTTACAACTAGATTTTTTATAAAGACAAAATTCCTGAAAAAGAAAAAGTTTAAATTAAATTTGCTGTAAGAAAAATTTATTAATTACATATGAAACAGAGAGAAACAAAAACTGATGCTGCTCAGAAACAAAGGACAGGAGTTTTATAAATAAACAAAGACTTAAGCTAAGGGCTCAATATAAATTAAAGAAAATTGTGGATCAATAACCACAGCGATGGCTACCAATTGTAACCCCGCCCTAAAGGATGAAAAGTGTGGAAGGAAGCTTGGGAAACCAACCCCAGGGAAGTTAGCCTATTCCCTGAAAACGGGCCCACCCATAGGTATAGTAGGACATCCCGGAGGGGGCACAAAACAGAATGTAAAAGTTCCTGATTCAAAAACAATAACAGATAATATATAATTTGGAACCAGATGTTTACAAGACAAAGGAAATTACAAAATTAGTATAGCCTGAAATAGAAAAACAATCGTAATTTACAGCACTGTTTACATTCACTCTTTGGGCAAATAATTTGATAGAGTGTTTTCATCATTACTTGAGACATTCAAACTGACAAATTGGAATTTACTGTAATGTAATTATACTGAAAACATCGAAATTACAAAATGAAAAAGTAACCAAACATAATAATCAATTTCACTATTACCAACACTCGGAAGAAGGGGACTTTACAATAGAACAAGGGAGGGGTTTACTCAATAACCACAGCGATGGCTACCAATTGTAACCCCGCCCTAAAGGATGAAAAGTGTGGAAGGAAGCTTGGGAAACCAACCCCAGGGAAGTTAGCCTATTCCCTGAAAACGGGCCCACCCATAGGTATAGTAGGACATCCCGGAGGGGGCACAAAACAGAATGTAAAAGTTCCTGATTCAAAAACAATAACAGATAATATATAATTTGGAACCAGATGTTTACAAGACAAAGGAAATTACAAAATTAGTATAGCCTGAAATAGAAAAACAATCGTAATTTACAGCACTGTTTACATTCACTCTTTGGGCAAATAATTTGATAGAGTGTTTTCATCATTACTTGAGACATTCAAACTGACAAATTGGAATTTACTGTAATGTAATTATACTGAAAACATCGAAATTACAAAATGAAAAAGTAACCAAACATAATAATCAATTTCACTATTACCAACACTCGGAAGAAGGGGACTTTACAATAGAACAAGGGAGGGGTTTACTCAGTAAAATGACACAAGGGACGATGGCTTTATTTCATAAAGGCCAGAATCGAAACAAACCGGGGAAAATATAATGTAGGCCTACAAACAATCTTTAACAAGGGGCAAAATTTAGTAAAAGGCGGGAAACATTACTGCCATCGGGATGCCTTTTAAAATCCCGATGCACAGGAGAAACGGGCATGGCACAAAACTAAATAAACAAAATAATTGAAGAAACACGAATTTAAAAATGACTTACCAGACCGCGACACATCAGGTTTGCAAGCAGGCACAGTGGAGAAGAGAAAGAAACAGACGCCATCATTATAGCTTGATGACGCCGACTACTTCGGCTATTACTAAGAAACCCCCCCAGCAACTCAAATAAACAGAAAACCCTTTAAATATTACTACCCAAGCAAAAGGAGACAGAACATATGGTTTCTACGAAGATTCTACCAAAAATACACTACCAAATCAATCAGAGAAACTACCAGCTACCAAGCGCAGAAAGAGGGGAAGGGAATTCTACCGTTACATAATTACTAAGTTAAAACACAAGAAAGTTAAACTAAAAACCTGTTGCAAACCTGAAGGATACACTGGGACTACATTATCCCACGAACGAAAGCACAAATACCGAAGAAATTACTTATAAACAAACTAACGAAATGCAACTACGAAAACACGTCAATGCCGAAATAAACCATGCCCGTAACTGAAGCCAGAAAAGATAAACACTCGCTAAGAGGCTGTACCAAAGGATGAGGGGAGAGGCCAGCGGACCTACGCCTGCGAAAGCATATACAAAAGAGAAAGTCGCGCCATCCAGCGACCAAACTTAAAAACATGTACCATTACGCGCGAAAAATAAATACAAATCAAAATAATGGTACAATGATGTATTATAGTAATTGAAAATAATGGAATTGAGCCCTTTCAAAAGTATATCCCTCACACTTAACATTGGAATTGTTCAAAAACACAGTTTTCAAATAAAATAAACTATTATGATTGATTTATGTAGCATTAAAATATGATGTATGAACAACTTAATGTCTTGAATACTGAATACAGTCCTACATCAATGAAAACATACAATAAGTGTAAAATACTTTCTTCATTCGTCAGCTTCTTTGGTGCAAGTAGGCCATGCAAGAATGTCTACACAGAAATGCTTATGTTCTTTTGGTATACGTTATAACACATTAGTTTTGACAAATCTTGCTTGGTGTAAACGGGAACATTATTTTCATAAGCACACTTCTCAGGAAGTTTCACAGTTGATGTTGCAGATATTTCAGATCAAAGGTGTGGCTGATATACCCCTAATGTATGTTGAAGCACAAATTTGTACTGGGTTCTTTGAATCATAATGACATTCATTAAACAACTTAGGTTTCAGTCTTTTTGTAATAATTTTGCCACTATGTTGAGACTTGTAGAATGTCATCAGCCAATACCAATAAAACTGTAAATCTTCCTTGTTTTGCTGATATACATATTCCATGATAGAAAGAATTCTATCTAGCTTATAGATACATCTCTTGATTAAACCAAAATCAAGGAACAATGACCATAAGTCTTACATTCACTGCTAGGAATCAGGAAGGTTCAGTATTGAAAGGACTCCATTCCTGGAGTTGAGGCATTTCTAAACTGAATGGTATATTCAAGCTGCTGTAGAACTAACATTAGTAGGTGGAATTGGGTATTTCTTTAACAGAATCATGCATCTACCCCTGGTGAATCCATTTACCTCATAACATCCGTTTTGGAAAAAAGTGTCATTGAGCCCTTTCTTAAATGACCGATTCAATTGCAATTATGACTTGCGGAAAATAAGTTTTTTTTTTAATTGATTTCCAAGTTAAGCTCCAGATAATTCATTAAGCAGAGCTTATGAAAGAACAAAGACTAGTTTCTTTTAAAAATCAAGATTAAAATCTTCCCAGTATCAGCTGAACTATACAGATTTGTGATATCTTGACAATCGCACACTCACATAAGAATACAACAACAAATAACCATGTCAATTGGCCGGTTTCGGGATTTAAACCAGGGACCTCCACAACACGAGTTCAAAACGTTACCCTCTCGCCCACTTCGCTCAGTTTATCGGTCTAGTTTGATAAGCATATGTGAAGGAATAGTGTTATTTGTCAAAGCTAACTGTATTGCAATTTTCAAAGTCATATGTGAACACTGTAAAACAATAAATATGCTGTCATGATAACTGATGCGCATTGTACTTTATGATTTTAATAAATGGATCATTTACTTCACTCTGTACTTAGTAGACAATTAAGGAACGATTTTATTTGTAATAACTCAATGTTTCAATTTTTGTTCTTACTACTTTTTCTTTTTTATTTTTACTATTCTATTCTTTCTTTTTTATTATTATTGTTTAGGTATTGATTTAATATTATATTTTCTTTATGTATTTGTAATTTGTATTTTATAATGTAAATGGCTGAACTGTGCCCGAGCACGAGCGCTTGCTCATTCGGGTGGTCTTGTTTTGTTTTGTATAAATATTTTGTATAAATATAAATAAACTAGCTGACCCGACAGTCATTGTCCTGTCAGTTTATACAAAAATAGATACAGATAGAAGATAGATTATTTTAATTAGGATGTAATGTTGAGACCAGGTTGCAGGGAATCCATATTGGAATATTACAAACATTTAGAAAAAGTAATGCGTTCATCGCAACACTTGGTGATAAACGATATTTTTTGTCTTTCCGTTTGGAGAGAAAACGAATAGCGCCGATGGTTTACCTACTCTTGAGCACGCCACGTACAACTGCCCATGGGAAAAGCATGGCAATTCAAGGTTTATTCCACACACTTCCAACGATTGGCCTTGGGATTTATTAATTGACATTGCAAAGTCCGGTCGACCGTATTGGCGCACGTAGGTCATTGCATCTTGCGCATATTCGTGCATGTGCCTCGGACTTCCAACATATGTCGCTGGCAAAATGGTAAGTCGGCCGACATTGTTTGCATTTCCATCTATATTCATGGCATCATGCAGATGGATGTATTCTTCCGAACGCAATTTCTGCTGATTTAAACGTATAAATGTTAGGCGTTCCGTCTCGATTTTGACATACACGCTGTTTGTGGCCCTATTTTCTGGGATGTGGGAATGGAACCTGGACTCTTAAGATTGGAAGAATCAAACGACTTACTTGGACTGGTAGCTTTCGCTGACGACTTACTCTTGGTGTTTGAGGCAGACACAAGACGAGAATTGGAATGTAGAACAAATAGGACTCTAGAAATATTAGGTAACTGGTGTGTAGAAGTAAAACTAAAACTGGCACCAGCAAAGACAACTTATCTTTTGCTTAAAGGGAAGCTTCTACGTAACCCAACACTCAAGATAAATGGACAAAGCATAAGGAGAAGCAGAACGGTGAGATATCTAGGGATTGACCTGGACGAAAAGCTTAACTTCATGCCCCATATTGAACGAGTAAGCGCAAAAGCCAATAGACTAATGAACAAATTCATCAATCTTGGAATGACCAAGTTTCGTCTTCCCCCAAGGGTGATGAAATTGTATCATGAGACAATACTGGTATCAATAGTGGGGTATGGTGCAGGAATTTGGGCCCACCGATTAAAGAACATCAAGCCAGCTGCGAAGCTCCGTAGTCTTCAAAGGGGAATCCTGCTACGACTAACAGGAGCTTACAGAACAACGGCGACTGATGCCTTAACCACAGTCCTCGGGGTCATACCACTGGATCTTCTTATAAGGCAAAAAGGAGCTACATTCTGGGTTAAAAAGGGATTACAGGCTCGTGCAGAATTAATACTTGACACTCGAGTTGAAACAATAAGGGATATCAAGAATATGATACTGGATATGTGGCAAACCAGATGGGAAGAAAGCAACACAGGACGTAGGACCTACGATATTTTTATGGACGTACACGAAAGACTAGAACTGCGACATTTACAACCATCCCAAGGTTTAATCCACTATCTGACGGGCCATGGACCCTACATGGTCTACTTAAATGAAAAGGGCATTTCGGATTCCAACGCTTGCTCGTGTGGGGGAATAGGTACTCCTGAGCATGTGGTTTGGGAATGCCAAAACACTGCTCAGTTGAGGGAGCCCTTTCAGAGACTACTACAAGGTAGGCAAATAGGGAACATAATAAGAGACCCCTACTCGTGGAAGTTGTTGGATGAAGCAGCAAATAGAGTTTCCCAGAAAGCAAAAGAAGACTATATAAATAGCAGACACGGACAAAGGCAATAAGAAGACTATGCCATAAGACACATAAGGACACAGGACATAAGACAAATTACAAATAAAGGATAACAAACACCCGGACATGACTTCGTGGTGCCAGGATGGCCTACCGGTTGACGCCGATGCCTGAAGTCTGGCTTCCAGACTAAGGATTCCGGTGACGACTAGTATTCACCTGGTTGATGATGAGATGGTAGTGAGGATGCGGGAGTGTACTGCATCTGTGAAGATTGGTATGCTTAGGCGCGACCTCCCATTCATCATCACAAATCCACAAAAATCCCGGACTCGACACTTACTTTAGTTAATGTAGTTAGTTTTATTATTAAGTTATTAATGTTTTTGTTATTTTTTATTTCTTCTTAAATAGTTAACCCTTCTCTCTGTTTCGTTATATACTTATATTCTTTAGATTAAATTATAAATAATGTAGATAACCTATGTAATTATAAATTAATAAGTACAAATTGTATAGTGCATAAAGAGGCCTCTGATAGGAATCCAGGACAGGGGCCAATAAGTATTAATGTATTAAATAAATAAATAAATACATATCAACGACGAACTGATGAAACAGTCTGAGGCATTTCAGTAGGCTATGTGATTTTCCTCGTTTCGACGAATCATCAAACGGTAGGCATAAAAATTCATCGAGCTGACCTTTTTGTTTGTTTCTTGACCTGTAAATGTGTTACGTCATGTAATACCTACTCAATGCTGGCTATGAATTTAGTTCAGTGGGCTTTGGTTTTTCATGTAATTTTTAAAGCCTCATAGTTTTAATTATTCTAAGTATGTCTTGATAATTGTTGCTTTTAACCTCAATACCAAAACTATTTCATTTTATTTCTAAATACTTGCACATTTTAATATTTCTTTGTTTATTTTTTATTTTCTCTTGCAATTACATATTTAGTATAGTGTTTTTTCATGTATTGATTGATTATCTTAATATTAAGATCAAGTTATTGTCTTGGGTTGGAGATTTTTTAATTATTTCAACCTTCTGTTGTTTTTTAATAACATTCTACTTTTTCTTCCTTCAAAATGGACTACAAAAAATGTACGTTCTTTTCTCCTATTTAAGAGCAATGGGCTCTTTCAACTTACAAGCTTCCTAGCATCACAAAACAATGCTAAATTCGGGCGAAAAGCCTTTTATCTTCAACATTATTGTGGATTAAGTGATTCAACTAACTTCAAGATCGCATTCAACGCAATTTAAGGATCTTAAGGATTCCTTTCGAAGTTTAATAGTGCTTCACCAATTCTCTGGACATTGGTAATTTCAAAGGGAAATCATTCAATCCGTGAGTAATATCATAAACCACATACAAAAGGTACGTTCCAAGGACCATGGATTAGTTTGACTTCGATGAGACTGGCAATCCTAAGGAATGTATGTAACGGCAATTTATAACTAAATATAGACATTTTATCGTTTAGAAGGCAAGGTGTGAATCATTTATTTTAAACCATTGCTTTGAACTTCTTGTGTTGTGAATACAATTTTTTCCTAGCTGTTGAAGTGACATTTCAGCAAGTTCATATTTATTTCTGGTCCTCCGATTGAATACAGTCTGCCAATACATTTAAATGTGTATCTGGATAGAGCAATAACTTCAAGATTCACGAAGAACATTTTCATCTCAAATCGCATGTTTATGGTAACCAAGCAGCATTATCACTCTATGTGCATATAAACAAACTGTTATACTTTCTTTGTGGTTCGAAAAGCAATAGAATTTGTGTTTCGAACTGCAAATCATTCAATCCAATTTATTCTCGACATGTTATCGCCGGGAATCGCACCCTAAATTATTCCAAGGTCCGCTATTCGCACCAGAGGCCGGGTCGCCTGGCGGTAACATGTTCTTGGTCCTCCGGGCCGTTGATATTACTAACATGTTGAAGGTCCATCGGGCCGTTGATATTACTAACATGTTTAGATATTACTGGCTGCTCCGAACCTGAATTATAATCAGTGCATTTGCTTGATTATCATAAATAATTAATCTTATACTATATAATACATTAAGTCTCTCCAGGCATTTGCAAGCCTGTTTGAATTCATGCAAAGTATTGCATTTAGCAACAACATAAGTGTTGTTTCATAAACATTAGCATCACTATTATTATCAAGTTTTAATAATATCAAGCATATCTCCGTGTCCTCAACACGTTTGAGATCTAGGTACGGAGCTACCTGACTATCATATTGTAATACATGTCTATTTGTAAAATATTGTACAATCTCACAGACAACAATACAAACACCTGATACAGATTCTACACAATTTCAAGTGTATTTAACTGTTTTGTCTGTTTATCTCAATCATTACCATTGTAAACGTCTATGTGTAATTCCCGAAACGCGGGCAATTAATTTAACACTGAGCAATTATTTATTGTAAAAGACTTTGCAAATCTCATCAAATATGACTAATCCGGGTCCTGAATTCGCTGCCCTTAAGGCTAAACGAACCCCTGTTAAGAGTCGTATTACCCGCCAAGCCAATATAATAGCTGATATCGCTAGCTCTAGTGAAATTTCTATTCAAGACCTGCTTAGGCGCAAAGATACCATGACAAAACTTAGTAATGATTTTCAAGACATACAATCTCAGATCGAGGAGATAGAATTTTCTGATGCCGAAATGGCTTATAGGGAGGAAGTCGAAGAAACCGTTTTCCAAGCCCTCTCTCACCTAGATAATTTAATTTTCCAAAGGCAAGCCCAGCAGGAAGCTCAGGCTAAGTTAGTTGCGGCCCAGCAGGAAGCTGAGGCTAAGTTAGTTGCGGCCCAGCAAGAATCTCAGGCTAAGCTATCTAGTGTCGAGTTTATAAAGACACGTTTCTTCAATTATGTTCAGGCAATTCAAGCCCTTGTCATAGAAGATAGAGAATCTTATTGCAAGGCTCTGAGTCTGCGCACATCCTTCGAGGAATTATTCAGTGAGTACAAGACTGAATACTCACGTATCGACGTACTAGAACTCAATGAATCTATCAAACTTGAAAGGCTTCAAGTCGAATCTGCCTTTCATGAAACCATTGGTATTCTTCGAAGTTCAATTGATGAAACCAAGCATCATTATGAGCCCAACCAAGCTATCCTTGCTAATCAATCATCGCCTCAATTTGTCCCCTCTCTCCCTAAACTTCCAGAAATTCGGCTTCCTCATTTCAGTGGCGACCCAGCAACCTGGATTGAGTTTAGGGACACTTTCAATTCACTAATCATAGAGCATAAACACATATCTAACATGGACAAATTTCAATATTTGAAGTCCTGTCTAGCACCAGAAGTTATGACAGTGATTCAAAACATTCCTGTCTCTGCTGCTACGTTTGATGTAGCATGGAGCACGCTGTCGGCTAGGTTTGATAATGACCGACTTATCGCTAATACCCACTTGGAGAAGCTATTTTCACCTCCTGTATTAGAAAGGAATTCCGCTGAATCTCTTCAGAAGTTCGTTGACCATTTTATAAGCACTGTTCATGCTTTGAACTCGCTTAATGTTGGTGTAGAACTGTCTGACTTGATTATAGCAAAGATTGTACTCGACAAGCTTCCCCCATTCTTGATAAAGGAATGGGAATCCTCTCTCGCTCCAGGTAAAATGCCTAGTCTCAAAGACTTATTCACATTTTTAGAATCCAGGATACGGGTTTTTCAGATGACTGACTCAGCTTTAAGGAGTCAGCCAGTAAAGCCTATTGTATCTAATACAACCATTCCTAAAGGCAAGGTTGCCTCCTCCAAGCCTAAATGCCTCTGTTGTAACAATGGATTCCATGAGCTGCAACATTGTGAAGTTTTCAAAGCCATGGATTTCTCTAATAGAGACAATTTTGTCAAAACGCAACGATTATGTCAAGTGTGCTATTACTCTAAGGGTCACGCCCCCTATTGTAGCACTTATACTTGCAAGATTTGTAAGGGTAAACATGGCACTTACCTTCATAATCCAGGACATATTAACGGCAACCAATCTGCCAATACTGCTGGGGTAATGTCAGTCTTCCAACCTCAACCAAGCTGTTTGCTCCCTACCGCCACTGTTCTAGTCATGCACAGGGATGGCCATTCTGTTGAAGCCACCGCATTGCTTGACAGTGGTTCTGATTGTAACCTCATGTCTAATAGGTTATTCAACCACTTAAAATTATCGCCTCATCACCAGCGCACTACTTTAGCTGGTATATTGTCATCTAAGGCAGACAGTCTTAAGGTGACGTCGATTTCAATTAAGTCTGTCACTACTTCATGGCATTGCAACACCAACGTCATAATCGTACCGGAAATTTCAACTTCGAAATTTCCACGCAAGCCTGTCAATACTACAAATTGGAATATTCCACCAAATCTTTCATTGGCTGACGCCAGTTTCAATATTCCTAAGTACGTAGACTTGTTATTAGGTGTTGAAATATATTCACAGATTGTCTGTGCAGGCCAGATATCTGCTCCTAATATGCCTGTAATTCAGAACTCGCATTTGGGTTGGTATTTTGCTGGTAAATTACCACAACCCGCCAGGTCTGAACATAACATGGCTTTGCAAAATATGCACAACCGCCAACGTAAGTCAAGGCCTTCTAATAAGGTTTCTAAGAAACCCGACCATTCTAGCGGGTCTCCCACACATTATTCTGCCTTCCTCACTGCTGATCAAGACATTAGCAGGCAACTTTCTCAGTTTTGGGAATTAGAAAAAAATTCTAATTCTGATTCCATTCTCGACGACTCTATATGCGAAAAGCATTTCGTTGATAATACTCAACGGGACTCAGAAGGATCCTCAGACCCTGGGCAGCACAAAACTCCAGGCTTATAAAGGATCCTCCTCATTGGAGAAACGCTCCACTTCTAATCCCACTCTCAGTGAAGATAATTGTAAGTTCAAGGATGAAAATATCGCTCTAGATCATATGGAGCCCGACTTGCTTCCAGAAACTAGAGTAGTGTCCCTAATGGAGGCCACTACCTCCAACCTAAACTCTTATCTTTTCAAATTTGAATATTTGAAAACTATTCGTGTTATGTCTTACGTATTGAGATTCATGAATAACTCTCGTAAGATTCATAACTCTATAAAAGGCCCCTTAATGCCTTCTGAACTCAACAAGGCACTTCAATGCTGTGTTAGGCTAATACAGCAAGAGGTTTATGCATCAGAAATCCGTGATTTATTGTCAAATCATGACGTCACTTCTTCAAGCAAATTGAAGCAACTAGACCCGTTTCTTGACAAGGATTCTGTAATTCGGGTAGGCGGACGTCTTGAACGATCCAGCATACCTTTCGAAGCCAAACATCAGATGTTGTTACCAGCTGATCATGCCTTCACTAAGCAGCTTATACATTTCAATCATATCAAGTTGAATCATGCTGGATCCCAACTTGTTACTTCTCACTTAAGAGAAAGATTTTGGATACCATCTATTAGGAAGGTGGTACGTAGTGTTCTAAGAAAATGCACTACATGTTTTCGCTTCAATATTCAAACCTTTCAGCAAAAAATGGCTGATTTGCCTGTTTATAGAGTAAATCCTATTTCTCCTTTCACCACACGTTCTCGTGGGAATACTCTCCAACAACTTACAAATAATTTATGGAAGAAATGGTCTACTGACTATCTCCACACACTACAAAGACGTTCTAAGTGGACCAAAGTTCTTTCTGACATTCCTTTAGGTACCCCAGTCCTAATCATTGAGGACAATCTCCCTCCTCAAAGGTGGTCCCTAGGGATTGTTCATTGTACTCATCCTGGCCCTGACGGTCTTATTCGTGTTGTTACTGTGCGTACTGCCACAGGCTTATTCAAGAGGCCCATTGTAAAACTGGCTCCTCTTCCCAATTCTGAGGCTGATGACTAACCCTATCATGTCTTTGGTGTTGTTGCCTTTTTGGTTAGCAACCCTCAATTCATTTCTTAGTCTTTAAGTTTATTTTCTTATTCTACTCATTCCCCTTTCTCATATCATAATTCTCTTTAGGTATCACATGACTTCACATCACTTTAGATTATTTCACAAATGAAATAATCGCGGGCAATATGTTACGTCATGTAATACCTACTCAATGCTGGCTATGAATTTAGTTCAGTGGGCTTTGGTTTTTCATGTAATTTTTAAAGCCTCATAGTTTTAATTATTCTAAGTATGTCTTGATAATTGTTGCTTTTAACCTCAATACCAAAACTATTTCATTTTATTTCTAAATACTTGCACATTTTAATATTTCTTTGTTTATTTTTTATTTTCTCTTGCAATTACATATTTAGTATAGTGTTTTTTCATGTATTGATTGATTATCTTAATATTAGGATCAAGTTATTGTCTTGGGTTGGAGATTTTTTAATTATTTCAACCTTCTGTTGTTTTTTAATAACATTCTACTTTTTCTTCCTTCAAAATGGACTACAAAAAATGTACGTTCTTTTCTCCTATTTAAGAGCAATGGGCTCTTTCAACTTACAAGCTTCCTAGCATCACAAAACAATGCTAAATTCGGGCGAAAAGCCTTTTATCTTCAACTTTATTGTGGATTAAGTGATTCAACTAACTTCAAGATCGCATTCAACGCAATTTAAGGATCTTAAGGATTCCTTTCGAAGTTTAATAGTGCTTCACCAATTCTCTGGACATTGGTAATTTCAAAGGGAAATCATTCAATCCGTGAGTAATATCATAAACCACATACAAAAGGTACGTTCCAAGGACCATGGATTAGTTTGACTTCGATGAGACTGGCAATCCTAAGGAATGTATGTAACGGCAATTTATAACTAAATATAGACATTTTATCGTTTAGAAGGCAAGGTGTGAATCATTTATTTTAAACCATTGCTTTGAACTTCTTGTGTTGTGAATACAATTTTTTCCTAGCTGTTGAAGTGACATTTCAGCAAGTTCATATTTATTTCTGGTCCTCCGATTGAATACAGTCTGCCAATACATTTAAATGTGTATCTGGATAGAGCAATAACTTCAAGATTCACGAAGAACATTTTCATCTCAAATCGCATGTTTATGGTAACCAAGCAGCATTATCACTCTATGTGCATATAAACAAACTGTTATACTTTCTTTGTGGTTCGAAAAGCAATAGAATTTGTGTTTCGAACTGCAAATCATTCAATCCAATTTATTCTCGACATGTTATCGCCGGGAATCGCACCCTAAATTATTCCAAGGTCCGCTATTCGCACCAGAGGCCGGGTCGCCTGGCGGTAACAAAATGAATAATGAACTTTTTAAAATAAAAATCAATGCATTTTCCTACCAATAGAGGTAGAATTGTTTCTCGAAATTTAAATGGGACGACCTGTGAGATATAGGCTTTCCATTTAAAAAGGAACTTTAGTCGGTTCACAAACGGCAGAGATGTTGATTAACAACCATAGAAAAAAATATTGAAAATACATATACTCTAATTGAAAACCTCCTCCTTGTTTGAAATCAAATCATACACAAAATAAAAAAAATACTCGAATTGAAAACCTCCTCCTTGTTTGAAGTCAGTTAAAAACTATTAACAACAATGCTACGTACCGGTTAAAGGATTAATCATCTTGATCAAAAAATGATATCCATCCTCTCCTCGGAAAAATATCAGCGGGTATTGTAATGCATCATACGAACGATTGGTTTCGCTGACACGCTGAAGGTTATTACCATCACGCCGTCGAATCACAATATCACGAGATTCCAAATTCTCACCAACAACCACAATGGCAACTTCATTCAATGTCGGTGCATTGAAGCGTCTTTTATGTTCGCCTGCTGGTCTTTTGTCTGCTTTGATCACTATTTTGTGATCATCCGAAGGCATCATTTCTAGTGCAGTCTTGAACAATGTAACCAATTCATTGTGTTCATGTAAGAGTTGTTGCAGTGGTGCAATAATCTCTCGCTTTACCGCACGATTGATGGCACAACGCTAATTGATTTCATCATCAGAATTTCCAAGGAAATAAACCTGAAGAAATTTGTGATCATCATTCACTGGCGGCAACAATGCGCCTGCACGATGATGGATTTGTCCTTGAATCTGTAAAATTGAAAACAGACATTTGTTGATGTTTGTGTTTTTGTGTATGTGATGTGTGTTGCAGTAGAAAGTGAATGTACCTTAAAAGTTGGGCTAAGCCAAAAATAACGGAATCGAGATAGGCTATTTTGAGATTTGTGTTTGGCTTTCTAATGAGAAAAAAATTCATGTTAACAATTGATTTATTTCATCTTATCATTATTTATATATTTCAAAGTGCTTACAGAAATTAACTTCAGACCACAGTTGCCAACCCTTTAACACCTTCTTAAGGTTTTTTCGCAGTTTTTCGGTATTTTTAAATTTTTTCAAAACTGTCAAGCACCATATCTCGGTACGTATTTCGTTTTAAAAAACTTTTACACAATGCAAATGATAGGAAAATTAATGCTCTTTAACTTTTGTAATGAAATGTTTTAGGCCAGGGATGGCCAACTGGCGCGGCCCGCGGTTATGTTTTATGCGGCCCCCGAACAACTTTTTAAAAGTATTACGGTAGATATTTTTTAACAGAAATATAAAATACAAAATTTCCTACAAGAGTCCAGGTTTTCATATCAAGCCTAGAAAAAGCTAATCTAGTACATTTCCCATCGTGCAAAGAAATTATGGAAGAAATTCCAACCAGTGATTTCAGTTTTTGCATACCGAAATTGAATATGCTTTTGGAGTCATTCAATGAACGATTTTTGGATTTTAATGAACTGCGACCACATCTCTTCTTATTCAACAATCCCATGACATGTGACATTTCCCAGCAAGATGACGACCTACAGTTGGAGCTCTGTGATTTGCAAAGTGACCAAGTTTTCCAGAAAAGACCAGAAACTGGTGTCGAATTCTGGAGTAGGCTGCCTGAGGACAAATATCCCAAACTACGTGATTTTGGTAAAAAAATTGTTTCAATGTTTGGAAGCACCTACATTTGTGAGAGCACTTTTTCCTCGATGAAATTTATAAAATCAACTCACCGTAACAGACTTACAGACAACCATCTTCAAGATTTGCTTAAAGTGGCCACCACCTCGACAAGAATTGATTTTGACAAACTTGTGAACGATTGTGCCCGTCCTCAGTGTTCTCACTAGTGGTTTTTTTTCAGTAAAATTGTTGATTTTGTTCTGCTCAACTCTTGTATGATTAGTAGTATATATTATTTCAACATTAAAGTATGTTCAATATCCATAGCATTTGTTTATACATTAATTTTGTATAGCCTAAATTTCCCTTTAAGTTCTTGTGCGGCCCCTGCTTTTAGCGAAAGTATGGAAGTGGCCCTTTGGGCAAAAGAAGTTGGCCATCCCTGTTTTAGGCTATAACACGTCGTTTAGGAGTTATAAGGAAAAAAACTACAAAACCCCAAAAATGTCGAGGTTTTCTGCTGACCTGAAGTTCGCACAGGGTTCTCGAATTGGAAAACTTGGATTTTACACCACAGAATACCCACGTACAACATATAAAAAAAAAACTATTAACTTCGGACCTTTCTCCAGGTAAAAGTACCTGGTGACTGGACTATCACGTTACTAATGCTTCCGAGCTGGGTTAGCCTACTCACTGACTGGAGGAACGCCATTCCCTTAATTTATGAAAATTGTCTCTCAAGAATACATAAGGAAGGAACCCACACAAATCTTTAATACATGTATTAGGTTTACAGTTACACGGCTATATTATGTACTACACAGAGATGACAATAACTCAAATTTGAAAATTTTTGGCTTAGCCCATCCTCTCACTGGATGCCACAATTGAATACGCGCTATTTCACGGCCTCTTATTCTATATAAGAATGAAGTGAGAAAGATGTATTGTTGGCCATGCATAGAGTAAATAAGTATCAAGGGAAATATTCAATAAAGTTTGGAAATTATTTTTAAGGGGACTTTACATGAAGAAATTTTCGTTTTTCCCGATTTTCTCGAAATCGGCACTAACGATTTTCTTTAAATTTTGCACTTATGTTGCTTATACTAAGAGCTAAAACTTTTATTTGAGACAATTTTTCGAACAAATTCTCTGAAGGGTAGTTATAAGATACCCAATGTGAAAACGCGCTCTTTGCAACGTACGCAAAATTTTGTATTTGGGTTAGGTACCTTCTGATGCTGTGACTTGAAAATTGGCGACAACCTTCTCTTATATTTAAGGGGACTTAAGAAAATTTTGTTTTTTGCGATTTTCTCAAAAACGGCTTTAACGATTTCCTTTAAATTTTGTACATGGAGTGCATATACCAAGAGCTAAAACTTTTATTTGAAACCTTTTCAAAAAAATCTCTGAAGGGTGGTTGTAAGCTACCCACTGTTTATAGAAACTCTCTTTTGCCTGAACAACTCAATACGCGGACATTCACGGCCTCTTATTCTATATAAGCACGTGAAGTGAGAAAGAATTATTGTTGGCCATGCTTACAGTTAAGAAATATCTCAGGGGAATATTCGATAAATTTCGGAAATTATTATTAAAGGCAGAAAATTCAATAAATGTTTGCAGTCACTTGTTTGGCAAAATTCAAATATAAGTCGCACCTTAAGCTCCGCTCATTCGATATTCACATTTGTGCGGACTGTGTGATGTATTTTGTTTCTGAGCGAAGCAGAGTGACCAACTGTCTTTGTGTATAGATTCGCAAGTGCCTTGTACCCACTGTCCTTGTATACTGTCGCAAGTGCCTTGTATCCACCTCTACAAATAGCTAGATAATGCCTCACACTAACCACATTGTTAAGTGCGCGAAACGGAGGCGGGAGCCGTGGCGAGGCGCCCTTGCATTTTCGAATAACGTGCGATACACTGTTTGTAGGTTTCGAAACTGTGGCATATTATATCTCCCGCGAGGTTTGTCAGCCTGTCACCTCTCGTCTAGCGGTATGAACACCAACGTCCAGTCACGGGTTTCTTCATAATACGAGGACAGAAGAATTCGCTAGATCGTGGTATAAAAGAAACTGCATCGGTGAGGGTAGGTTAGGCGGGACCGATTCATCCCAAGGTGCGACTTATATTTCAGTTTTCCTACTTATTTTATCTTCTTTCTTTCTTTGCCCATAGCCTGCGTTTTTAGTCGCAACATTCAAAGAAGGGGCTATCAGGTAGGCTATTTATAGCATAATTAGCGTAAAGTGCGTCTTGCGATTCTGCACATGGATATGTGAATACTGCTTTTATTTGGGCAGAAGAAGTTATGTGACTTTCAAAACAGATTTTTATTGTGTATATGATGTGTGTTGCAGTCGAAAATGAATGTACCTTAAAAGTTGGGCTAAAGCCTTGTTCTTCAGTTATATTCGCTCCAAAGGATGTCATTTGGAAGCAACTGTTGTATTTTTGTATATTCTGCAAAAAATGATCGATTGTGGTTCTTGGCCAGAAAGCAATGATGCTAGTGGCTCTGGTGGCAGTGTCAATTGTGGTAATTTAACCTTCCCGCTTGCACAACATAATCCTGGTGGTTCATGTCGAAACCTCACTGCATTGCAATGTTGACAAACTGTGCTCATGGTTCCGAAATCCACCGTTACATCCGCGGCGTAATCGATTGATGGATCGTATCTGAACGCCAAACGTTCATGACGAATTGTTACATTTGGCCGTCTGTTTTGTCTATGTTCCAAATTATTGTCTACGTTATCTCCAACTGAGCGAGTCGAACTCCACTGTATCCGTTGTTCCGGAGTCATAATTGATCGCGCTTGAGAAAGTCTGATTCGTTTTGCCTCCAAACGCTGTCCATGTTCTTCATTAGTCTCACTGACTCGACTATCATGCATTTCTCTTGCTTTGCGCGTACGCCGACCGATATTAAGACGTCTTATTGGCGGCATTTTTCCAAGACACCAAAATAATCTTTTTAACACACCACTATTAACACAATATTCCTAATGTCGCACTTATATTTCTTTTTACACATTTCAATGGTTTGGTTGCAAGACTCGCACTTTTTTTTTTTTTGTTATGTAAACAAAACTCTCAACCTATGTCACTTCTTTTGTCACACTTCAATTTTTTTATGTAAACAATTGACAGCAGAACTATCTAACTTTGTCTAACTTTGCCTCATTTCATCACATTTCCGACTTTCCCCGTGGATTTTCCAAAAATTTTCTTTCATACAAACCTTCTCCTGACAATTACGAACACAACAAAAAAAGATTCAGCCAAATCGGTTCAGCCGTTCTCAAGTGATGCGGCAACAACCCTTTTGAAAATTCATTTTTATTAATATAGATAGATAGATTAATTAATTAATTCATTTGGGCTGCGTTATGAGGAATATGTTTCAAAATTATAGCCTACTCTCCATTCGCCGAGAGCCTCCTCGTCTGTGCAATTCAAATTCCTTTTTTCCCAGAATATAATGCAGTATCTACATTTCAAGGCTATTTTAAGTGTCTTGCTGTATGCACAAGTGCTACTGTATATTGGAATGATAATTCTAACTATTGTATATTCTTTACTCAAGAGGTACAATTACCTACGCGTATTAACTGGAAACGTCATCTGAGGGAAGAAAGTGAGAAATGTCTGCCATCTAGTAGTCTACTACAAAATCTTTCATGACGTGTATCCGATGACAATCTCGTCCAGAGGCGCCGACTTAAAAATATTTCGGGGGCAAGAATTTGATTTTTAGTAGTTATACAAAACAAACAAAATTGTTAGATCCGTTTTCAAAAGTAGATTGAAAAATGAAATTTTGATCATTGAGTCATTTTCATTCTTTATGTTCTATCCCCAGAAAAGTTGTAATGCAAATGTAAAATTTCATTTTATACAATTTTTTGTTGTCAACCTATGCTGTTTACAGACATAACACGAAGGCATTTTTCTGATAATTGTATTTTTTAAATTATATTTAAGACATTTCATACTGTGAAAATCCAAGAAGGATTTTTAGGATCAAACCCAATACAGCAAACAAAAGCAAAAAATCCAGTTAGAACAAAAGAAATAGTGTACTTTAAATGAAACGACTCTCTTAAAAATTATAAGTCTCCATCGTTTTCGTTAAATAATTTCTAATTAAAAATGCTTCAACTTTTTGGATGTTGTCGCGAATGATTAAGTCTAAATGAAATGATCATAAGTATGGGATATTTCTGTCAAACCAGTTAAGTCATGAAGATACATAGAGAAAACCTTGGAAACTTATTTTTCGTTCATACATCGAATTTATTTTTCTTTCTTATCCCAGGAATCTGAATGTTGAAATTCTGCCAGAGAACTGTTTAAAATAAAGTGAACCAACTGTTATTTAAAGATTCAAGCCAGTCAATAGCACTTAGTAAATTCTTCCCGCATAGAGAAATGCATTTTTTAAAGTAAGTTATGTACATGTTGCCAAGATATTACTAAATTCTTGTACGCCATTAAAGAATTTTGTTGCTAAGAGATCGTTCTTCATTTTCGGCGTGGATCAAAATTAGTAGTTATTTGAGAAACATTTCTGTTTCTCAAAAGCATATTAAAATGAAATCTCCGAAGACTACAACTTCCGAAATCACACACCATAGGCTTAGTATTCAGGTATTTATAGCATGTGGTTTTTGTCCTGGTCTCTTATATAACTTCGGCATGAGTACTGTATTCTTGTAAGGGTTTGCATATGTGCTGATATGAGGTTTTAAATATTTTTATTTGAAACCCGGGAGGCGTATTTCTTGCGTGAATCCTCCAAATTAGAAGATAAAGCGTATAATTTTATTATAAATGTTGCTTCATTTAATATCCATTAGGAGATATGGTTAAGAACTTCTGAATTTTATAGCCTATAACGTTGTTTCAAACCGTATTTTGGAATGTAGCCTTATGTAATTAGTGCTGATGTAATCTTATCACATTTTTTATGAAGTTATAGCAGCGCGTCCTACGCTGTACTGTAGATACGTTTAAATTAACAAGTTATTTATTGTTAGTCTACAGCAGAGGTCCACAAAATATAATCCGCCGGTATGTGAAAGAGTTTGATCAGGTCCTTAGCGTAGAGAAAATGTTGGTACAAGCGAAGAAAGATAATTAACCTGATTAGGCAAAAGTGAACAAGATTGTTTTTAAATGCATAGCACTGTTTTGTTAATGGAACTGGGTTGTTTGTGGGTTTTAAGGTTTTTAACGAAGAAGAAGTACTGTAACTTAGGTCTGTGATCGTCGCTGGTAAGCCTTAATTTTGTCCAGCAGGAGTTACTTTATATTCCTGTAAATCTACAGACATGGGCCTATTACATTTATGCATACATAAATGCAGTAGACCTAGGCCGGGATAGAACTCTCAGTCTGGGGCACAGAAAGCCAGCACGATACTGACTGTACCAAAGACGACTCACTTATTAGTAACCTGATACCATCCAGAAGGACAAGTTCAACAAAGGGAGCCTACAAACAAATCAATTCAAAATCAGAGTCTGAGCACAAGGTTTATCTGTGTTTGAGACTATGAGAATGTTTGGATAATCTATGTTATTACATCTATTTCTTGAAGTATTGTAAATATAAATAAAATCGTTAAGAAGTTCGCACAAAATTAACCTAAAATGGCGCTAAGAAATAGGCCTAATGCGTGTTCACAGAATCGACTGCTGAGGGGGAGGGAATCGTAGGGTCACATGGTGCAGGCAAGGGCTGAAACTTGATGGCGGTCTATATGGTGGTCAGCAAATAATTAGCTTTAATGAAATTAGTTTACACCAAGTACCGGCATCGCCGGCGAATCAGTTTCTTTGATAGTTGACTCCTAAAAGAAACCTGTAATGCTTGATTATTTTATTTTACCGAATAACTTATTCTATATAAAATATTACTGTAACCTAGAAAATACTACTGTAATCCCTAAAAAGTCCTGCAAGTAACTTATATCCAAGGGTATCGTTACGCTTATCACATTTTGAGAAGCACCGCATCTATGTATAGGCCTATTGGATCAGTTAGACCATATTATTCTTTACCTTAACTTATTCTTCTAAAATATTACCGTACTCCCTAGAAGTCCTGCAAATACCTTCAGAGGTACCGTTACGCATGTCACATTTTGCAAAACACTGCCTTTATGCATAGGCCTACTGAACCAATTAACTTATATTCATTTCATGATTGTCGGCCTAAGTTGCTTTTATTTCAGTAAACTAAAAACAAACCTCGGAGGTAAAATCCAACCTTGCGTCTTCATTAACACATGGTAGCATGGTGAGGCCTGTGGCCAACGTGCAATCTGTCATGTCCGATATTGTTTCCTGATCAGACTGCAAGTCCTATGAAATAGTATTTCTATGGAACTGATGCTCCCAAAATTGAATCTGAGAAGAACCGTGGTCAACAATGCTAACCACTGGAGAAGGCCTTTAAGGACAGTACTAAGATATATAAATCATACTATAACGTAGACAATCCTTGGATAATACTTTAAAATACTTTTTTAGACAGTCGAAGGTAAAAAAAACTCTTTTAACGGTAGATGGTATTAATTAAAAGGAGAAAATTATGCCACTGAGTGGTAAAAAATTATAACATTCCTGGGTAAACAAATATGGTTTCAGTATCACCGATATAATTCTTACTGAGTTAAAAATATTTTCATATAAATATTAAAAATACTCTTACTGAGTATAATTCTTACTGAGTTAAAAATATTTGCATATAAATATTAAAAATACTCACTTTGATAAAAATTCATATTGTTGAAATTCATTACGCCTTTTTAAATATTGAATTTCTCACGGTTGTCGCAAAACAAGTCACTTGGTGGCTGAAAAGCGTTGTCCACTCCATCCCATGATATGTTGGCAGCCATGCAGCAGAAAATCAATAGCCTCTGTCTCCGCAAGAGCATACTAAATGGCAGGACGGCTGGAAGTTCCCAATATTGCTGCAAAGCACGCAATAAAATTAGTATTTCACAAATATTAACGGATGACTAAAAAATATAGTATGATACAATGGTAAAATGGTTTTAGCTTTCTCGTAGGATTGCTACACACGCCCTTACGGGCTCGTTTCGCGTAGTGATGAGTAAATGCACTCTCAGTCTTGGTCTTGGTCTTGCATAGGAACCCCTGGTCTTGGTCTTGGTCTCGGTCTTGCACCAGTGGTCTTGGTCTTGGTATCGGTCTTGCATACTCGGTCTTGGTCTTTTTGCAAGAGTCTTGCAGTTTTCTTTTATACATCTTACTGTGATCGATGGCGTTTACATGATTTAAAGTTACAACATTTACATGTGTGTTATTGCTTGCAAAAGTAACGAAAGCTAATTGCTTTTAGTTGCTTTGACCATGTAAACACTAATGTGATGTCAAGCTGTTTGCCGAAACGTCCATGGTGATATAAGCTAGAACAGTAAACTTTGAGTGTAAATTTAAATATTCTCTGTTATCCTATTGCAGAACTTTAAACCCAAAATCCACGAGATGCTGTACACTATTTGAGAGAGTAAAATTATTAATATTATATTGTAAAGTTTCAAAATTAACGGCTTTGGAGACAAGAAGTAATATTAACAGGATGTGTATGAAATGTTTAAAAGACTTCCGCATAGGAGAGAGGTTCTATCTGGCCGGTTTAAAACTGTATAATATAGTAACAAAACATAACGGCATTGAAGCAGATGCTTTAGAAATTGTGCAATCTATAGAAAATCACACAATGTCCATTCGAAACCCAAACCCATAGGCTGCTATAAATAATATTTATCTTTCCATATACCCTAGTTCTAATTTATAACACATTGTCAACAGATCATTTCTGCACTTTAAAGATTTCCGCTACCCCTCATAAATTACTTTCTACTTGCTTTCAAGTTTCGGGCCTTCAACTAATTGGGTCATAAATAATCATAACTATTCTTCATGCAAGAAAATATTTCTAGACCAGGCATTTTCTACTTTTATTATCTTTTCCCATTCGATATACATCCTTAATATGAATCAGCAGCAAGAACTTAAACACCCCACAGTTATGTGTCAATAAGAAAATTGTAGTAGTAAAAAAAGTTTTTCAGTGGATGTCCTACCTATCATCAACAAAATGTAGGCCTGTATAGCTACAGTACAATCAGATAAGTAACTGTGAAGTAATAACTAGCAAATACCCGTCAAATAAGTTCATGTTTTAATTAATCTACGGTTTAATTGTGTTTTATTGAATAATTATGAAGAATACCTGATTTTTTCAGACTTAACTTTATTTTGAAATTTTCTGCAAGGAGAAAGGAATGAGCTGAATAGCTATGTTATATTTTGTTCAAGTAGACAGGAAAGATTCTATATGTGAGAGTAGGCTATGAATATTAATGATAGGTGTAAAAAAGGATATAATCGTTAATGAAATATGCTACTGAGCATGTTAATAGACGTTTTAAGTTACGGGGGCTACTGTTTAAAGTTTCAAATCCTTAGTCATAGGCCGCCCCATGGATGAGTGGTTAGACCGCTCGCCCTCCACCGCTGGGACCCGGGATCGGATCTCGATGGATCCATGTGGAATTTGTGGTGGACAAAGTGGGGTCAGGGCAGGCTTTCTCGGGGTGCTCCGGTTTCCCCTGCCATATAGCATTCCATCGTTGCTCCATTCATCGTAGTATGACCATTTGGTTGTAATAAAAAAAATGATTATAAATCCTCAGTCATAGCTTCCTTTAAACCCAGTGAGAGGTTAGAGAAACTAGTTATTAAATAACTGTATGGCACAATTTTTAAGTTTTATTGATAAATTATGTGGTCAGTATTTATATTGTACGCAAAATGAAATTTCATATATGACTTAGGGCCTTTATTACATATGTTTGTCTTTCGTACCATAATACTAGAGAACTATTGCAATTAAACATTTTAAAAATGAATATGGAGTGTTTATCGTGAATTTAACTCCCACCAATTGAAGGAACTAGCTGTATGGAATGCTATTCAGGGAAATCCGTCAGATTAATTGTAAGTTTTCATTCTAGTAATTCGTTTTAACGTAGTGGTGAGAGATGTTGCATACGGAGTTCACATGTATTATTTGAATGGTGCGCTCGTTTTTGGATACGGACAGCGTCATGCACCGGGTCTGCTCTCATTGGTTACCGCACGATGAGGCAACCTCTACATTATAGGCCTACCAGCCTTGGGACTACTCCGGCTAGCAACTCTGGGGCGCCTTTGAGTAGTGGTCGCTGGCTCGCTGCATACACAACGGGGCTTTATAAAACGTTTTTCAAATAGCAATACTGCAAGAGTCTTGCAGTTAGGTCTTGTTCTTGCCAGAGTCTTGCAGGGTTGGTCTTGGTCTTGGTCTCGGTCTTGCATGGCCGGTCTTGGTCTTGGTCTTGCTAACGCTGATACGGTCTTGGACTTGGTCTCGGTCTTGCATTTTCTGCAAGACCAAGACCAAGACTGCAAGACCAAGACTGGTCTCGCTCATCACTAGTTTCGCGAACATAGAAAATCTCGTTTTCGCCAGTTGTTTCATAAATAACTATTATTACACCTTTGAATTATTGTATAAATACCGTATATTTGCTCTTAAATAATAATAGGCATATTTTTGTTTTAATCCATTTTTGCAAAGAACTCCAATGAGAATTCTTATTTCTTAAAAATCATTAAAGAACTCATTTTTTCATTATTTTTAACCCTAATATAACTGCAGGTGAAATAGGGTTTAATCCAATTTTGGATATTCAATAAATATAAAATATGTTTTCTTATGGAGGCTAGTAGTAGCAGCTCCAGTCAGGGAAACCGCCATTAGCGGCCGTGGGTGTCGGCATGCTGACCACAAGCCTCTAATCCTGCCGTCTGACTATGGTAGACGACGCAGCGGTCGGGTGGTAGGCCTTGTCCCTTCTGGGATGTTAGTGCCACGGAGTTAGTTAGTTATGGAGGCTAGTGTTCACGGAATGACAGTGATAAAATTCACTGCTTTACTAGGAATTCCTATAAGATAGAAGAATAATTTCTTTAATAGTAAATGTTTTAATTGTTTTTATTTACGTTATTTTTTATGCATAAGTAAGTTAATTATTTTAGAACTTATTTTTGAAGGACTCTATGCCATAACAAGATAAGTAAAAGACATTTGAAACTTTGTTCACGTCTTATATTAATGATACTACTGAAACCTCTACATGCATGCATAAATTTGGCTCTATGCAATTGACTATACAATACATGAATGTTCAAGGTAAGTGTACATGCATTGATTTTATTTAGGCGCGCAACATAACCAAGGTAAATTGACTTTCCTTCATATTGCAGATATATTTTTATATCTACAGTTATCATTGATTTAAACTAAGGAAGTATATATTTCTGCGAGTCAATACCCTGGAGAGATTTCTTAATACTTGATATGAGTACTTTAAGAAGATTTCGTTTTAATACATGTCTGAACTGCTTAATCGGGTTAATCTCAACAACATATATATTCACCATCAATGTCACTCACCTGGAACTAAGTCACATATCACAGATTTATTGCTAGCATTTGGTAATATTGACAAATATGATACCATATTACTCAACTATAAATATTATATAGGCTCTTTTACAGAGTTTCAAGAATTCTAAGAAGAGGTGAATAGCTATTTATGTATCAAGTACGCAAAGCAAGGCTTTAGCCTAAAACATGATATGTAGATTTTTACAGCTTATTCCTTCGGTAGAACAATAAAAAACTTTTAACGAAAATATCTTCATCGTCCTAGTTTCTTCTGCTTAAGCTGTTTGTCTCTTTCCGATCTCCCTGGGGCCGGCCTTTTGAATATGTTAGGTAATTCTCCCCTCTGTGTCTAGATCCTCAATAACTTTCACGAAACTGTGCTCTTCTAGCTACGAGTAGTGCCCATCCATGTCTACATGATTATTATGTTTTAGGCTATATAAAAGTTGAATTTCATCACTGAATGTGTCCTTTATTTCCTTTTCATTCTTCTCGTTATTGTCTGAAAATTTTTCTCTGTAGGTCTACCTTGATCTCGAATATTATGAGAGTTTTGTTCTGAATTGTCGAAAACAGAATCTAGTTTCGCATCTACAGAGCATTACTCATAATATGATTATTTTACATAACCCAAATTTCAGATCCGTTTAGAGCCAGAGAAGTTATATGAGTTTTGGAGGGGGCTGTCTTGGATGGAACGACGTAGGATAGCGTGAGAAAGGAGAGAGATGTAGAAGTCATCAGGAGGGAAGACAGATTGTTATAGAACAGCAGAGGAGAGAGCAGTATACGATAGCGCAGCAGAGGTTCCAGGATATTAGGATAGCGCGGCAGAGAAGACAGCAGAAGAGACAGCAGAGTCAGCAGAGGAGACAGCAGAGTCGGCAGAGGAGACGGCAGACTCGGCAGAGGACCTAGTATGGGGGACGGCCGAGGAATCGGCTTAGGAGAGGGCCGAGCAGCGGCGGAGGTGATGGCAGAGGAGAAAGACGCAGATGAGAGTAGTCAGCAGATTAGGATAGAGCAGCGGAGGAGATAGCATCTCATGAAAGCAGAGGAGATGTTAGCAGCTCATGATAGAGCAGCGGCGGAGATATCAGCGGAGTAGGTAACAGTGGAGGAGATAGCAGCTCGTGATAGAGTGGAGGAGATGGCAGCTCATGGTGGAGCAGCGAAGGAGATAGCAGCTCATGATAGAGCAACGGAGGAGATAGTAGCTCATAATACAGCAGCAGAGATAGCAGCAGCTCATGATAGACGGGCAAAGGAGGTAGCATCTCATGATAGGGCAGTGGAGGAGATAGCAGCACATGATAGAACAGCGGAAGAGATAGCAGCTCATGATAGGGTAGCGATGAAGATAGCAGCACATGATAGAGCAGCGGAGGAGATAGCATCTCATGATCGAGCAACGGAGGAGATAGCAGCTCATGATAGAGCAGCGGTGAAGATACCACCGGAGGAAACCACAGCTCATGATAGAGTAATGGAGGAGGTAGCAGCTCATGATAGAGTAGTGGAGAAGATAGCAGCTCATGAAAGAGCAGCTCATGATAGAGCAGCGGAGGGGACAGCAGTGGAGGAGATAACAGCGGAGGAGATAGCAGCGGAGGATATAGCAGCTCATGATAGAGCAGAAGAGATAGCAGCTCATGATAGAGCAGCGGAGATAGCAGCTCATGATAGACGGGCGCAGGAGGTAGCAGCTCATCACAGAGAAGCGGAGGAGATAGCAGCTCATGATAGAGCCGTGGATGAGATAGCAGCTCATGATAGAGGAGCGGAGGAGATAGCAGCGGTGGAGATAACAGCGGAGGAGATAGCAGCTCATGATAGAGCAGTGGAGGAGATAGCAGCTCTTGATAGAGCAACGGTGGAGATAGCAGCTCATGATAGAGCAGCGGAGGAGATAGCAGCTCATGATAGAGCAGCGGAGGAGATAGCAGCTCATGATAGAGCAGAGGTGGAGATAGCAGCTCATGATAGAGAAGCTGAGAAAGTAACAGTTCATGTTTGATGGGCGGAGGAGGTAGCAGCTCATGATAGATCAGCGGAGGAGGTAGCAGCTCATGTTACAGGAGCGGAGGAGGTAGTAGCTCATGATAGAGAAGCGCAGGAGATAGCAGCTCATGATAGATCAGCGGAGGAGGTAGCAGATCATGATAGAGCAGCGGAGGAGATAGCAGCTTATGGAAGAGCAGCGGAGGAAGTAGCAGCTCATTTTACAGCAGCGGAGGAAATAGCAGCTCATGATAGAGCAGTGGAGGAGGTAGCAGCTCGTGATAGAGAAAGCCAGGAGATAGCAGCGGAGGAGATTGCAACTCATGATAGAGCAGCGGAGGAAGTAGCAACTCATGATAGTCCAGCGGAGGAGATAGAAGCTTATGATAGAACAATGGAAGAGGTAGCAGCTCATGATAGAGCATCGGTGGAGATAGCAGATCATGAAAGAGCAGGGGAAGAGATAGAAGCTCATGATAGAGCAGCGGAAGAGATAGATGTGAGGAGATAACAGCGGAGGAGATAGCAGCGGATGATATAATAGCTCATGATATAGCAGAGGAGGAGATAGAAGCCCTTGGTAGAGCTCCGGAGAAAGTTAGCAGCTCACGATAGAGCAGCGGAGAGAGCAGCCCATGAAAGAGCAGCGCAGGAGATAGCAGATCATGACAGAGAAGCGGAGGAGATAGCAGCTCATGATAGAACAGCGGATGAAATAGCAGCTCATGATAGAAAAGCGGTGGAGATAGCAGCTCATGATGGAGCAGCGGTGGAACATAGCAGCTCATGATAGAGCAGCGGAAGATATAACCGCACATGATGGAGCGGCGGAGGAGATAGCAGCTCATGATAGAGCAGCGTTGAAAATAGCAGCTCATGATTAAGCAGCGGAGGAGATGGCAGCTCATGATAGAGCAATGGAGGAGGATAGAGTAGCGGAGAAGATAGCAGCTCATGAATGAGCAGGAAAGGAAATAGCAGCTCATGATAGAGCAGCGTATTAGATAGCAAATCATGAAAGAGCAGCGAAGGTGATAGCAGCTCATGATAGTGCAGGGGTGGAGATAGCAGCTCATAATACAGCAGCAGAGATAGCAGCAGCTCATGATAGACGGGCGGAGGAGGTAGCATCTCATGATAGGGCAGTGGAGGAGATAGCAGCACATGATAGAACAGCGGAAGAGATAGCAGCTCATGATAGGGTAGCGATGAAGATAGCAGCACATGATAGAGCAGCGGAGGAGATAGCATCTCATGATCGAGCAACGGAGGAGATAGCAGCTCATGATAGAGCAGCGGTGAAGATACCACCGGAGGAAACCACAGCTCATGATAGAGTAATGGAGGAGGTAGCAGCTAATGATAGAGTAGTGGAGAAGATAGCAGCTCATGAAAGAGCAGCTCATGATAGAGCAGCGGAGGGGACAGCAGTGGAGGAGATAACAGCGGAGGAGATACCAGTGGAGGATATAGCAGCTCATGATAGAGCAGAAGAGATAGCAGCTCATGATAGAGCAGCGGAGATAGCAGCTCATGATAGACGGGCGCAGGAGGTAGCAGCTCATCATAGAGAAGCGGAGGAGATAGCAGCTCATGATAGAGCCGTGGATGAGATAGCAGCTCATGATAGAGGAGCGGAGGAGATAGCAGCGGTGGAGATAACAGCGGAGGAGATAGCAGCTCATGATAGAGCAGTGGAGGAGATAGCAGCTCTTGATAGAGCAACGGTGGAGATAGCAGCTCATGATAGAGCAGCGGAGGAGATAGCAGCTCATGATAGAGCAGCGGAGGAGATAGCAGCTCATGATAGAGCAGAGGTGGAGATAGCAGCTCATGATAGAGAAGCTGAGAAAGTAACAGTTCATGTTTGATGGGCGGAGGAGGTAGCAGCTCATGATAGATCAGCGGAAGAGGTAGCAGCTCATGTTACAGGAGCGGAGGAGGTAGTAGCTCATGATAGAGAAGCGCAGGAGATAGCAGCTCATGATAGATCAGCGGAGGAGGTAGCAGATCATGATAGAGCAGCGGAGGAGATAGCAGCTTATGGAAGAGCAGCGGAGGAAGTAGCAGCTCATTTTACAGCAGCGGAGGAAATAGCAGCTCATGATAGAGCAGTGGAGGAGGTAGCACCTCGTGATAGAGAAAGCCAGGAGATAGCAGCGGAGGAGATTGCAACTCATGATAGAGCAGCGGAGGAAGTAGCAACTCATGATAGAGCAGCGGAGGAGATAGAAGCTTATGATAGAACAATGGAAGAGGTAGCAGCTCATGATAGAGCATCGGTGGAGATAGCAGATCATGAAAGAGCAGGGGAAGAGATAGAAGCTCATGATAGAGCAGCGGAAGAGATAGATGTGAGGAGATAACAGCGGAGGAGATAGCAGCGGATGATATAATAGCTCATGATACAGCAGAGGAGGAGATAGAAGCCCTTGGTAGAGCTCCGGAGAAAGTTAGCAGCTCACGATAGAGCAGCGGAGAGAGCAGCCCATGAAAGAGCAGCGCAGGAGATAGCAGATCATGACAGAGAAGCGGAGGAGATAGCAGCTCATGATAGAACAGTGGATGAAATAGCAGCTCATGATAGAAAAGCGGTGGAGATAGCAGCTCATGATGGAGCAGCGGTGGAACATAGCAGCTCATGATAGAGCAGCGGAAGATATAACCGCACATGATGGAGCAGCGGAGGAGATAGCAGCTCATGATAGAGCAGCGGTGAAAATAGCAGCTCATGATTAAGCAGCGGAGGAGATGGCAGCTCATGATAGAGCAATGGAGGAGGATAGAGTAGCGGAGAAGATAGCAGCTCATGAAAGAGCAGGAAAGGAAATAGCAGCTCATGATAGAGCAGCGTATTAGATAGCAAATCTGGGTGGAGATAGCAGCTCATAATACAGCAGCAGAGATACCAGCAGCTCATGATAGACGGGCGGAGGAGGTAGCATCTCATGATAGGGAAGTGGAGGAGATAGCAGCATATGATAGAACAGCGGAAGAGATAACAGCTCATGATAGGGTAGCGATGAAGATAGCAGCACATGATAGAGCAGCGGAGGAGATAGCAGCTCATGATCGAGCAACGGAGGAGATAGCAGCTCATGATAGAGCAGCGGTGAAGATACCACCGGAGGAAATCGCAGCTCATGATAGAGTAATGGAGGAGGTAGCAGCTCATGATAGAGTAGTGGAGAAGATAGCAGCTCATGAAAGAGCAGCTCATGATAGAGCAGCGGAGGGGACAGCAGTGGAGGAGATAACAGCGGAGGAAATAGCAGCGGAGGAGATAGCGAATCCTGATAGAGCAGCGGAGGAGATAGCAGCTCATGATAAAGCAGCGGAGGAGATAGCAGCTCATGACAAAGCAGCGGAGGAGATAGCAGCTCATGATAGAGCAGCGGTGGAGATAGCAGCTCATAATAGATCAGCGGAGGAAGTTGCAGCTCATGATAGAACAGCGGAGGAGATAGCAGCTCATATTAGAGCAGCGGAGGAGATAAGCAGCTCTTGATAGAGCATCGGATGAGATAGCAGCTCATGATAGAGCAGCGGAGGAAATAGCAGCTCATGATAGAGCATCGGAGGAGATAGCGGCTCATTATAGGGCAGCGGTGAAGATAGCAGCTCATGATAGAGCAGCGGAGGAGATAGCAGCTTATGATAGAGCAATGGAGGAAGTAGCAGCTCATGACAGAGCAGCAGTGGAGATAGCAGGTCATGAAACAGTAGGGGAGGAGATAGCAGCTCAAGATAGAGCAGCGGAGGAAATAGGAGCGGAGGAGATAACAGCGGATGAGATAGCAGCGGAGGAGATAGCAGCTCATGATAGAACAGCGGACGAAATAGCAGCTCATAATAGATCAGCGGAGGAGATAGCAGCTCTTGAAAGAGCAGTGGATGAGATAGCAGCTCATGATAGAGCAGCGGAGGAAATAGCAGCTCATGATAGAGCAGCGGTGAGATAGCAGCTCATTATAGAGCAGCGGAGGAGGCAGCAGCTCATGATAGAGCATCGGAGGAGATAGCAGCTCATGAAAGAGAAGGAGAGGAGATAGCAGCTTTTGAAATAGAAGGCGAAGAGAAAGCAGCTCATGATAAAGAAGCGGAGTAGATAGCGGCTCACCATAGAGAAGCGAAGCAGATAGAAGCTCATGATAGAGCAACGGAGGAGATAGCAGCTCATGATAGAGCAGCGGTGAAGATAGCAGCGGAGGAAATAGCAGCTCATGATAGAGTAATGGAGGAGGTAGCAGCTCATGATGGAGTAGTGGAGAAGATAGCAGCTCATGACAGAGCAGGGGAGGAAATAGCTGCTCATGATAGAGCAGCGGAGGAGAAAGCAGTGGAGGAGATAACAGCGGAGGAGATAGCAGCGGAGGAGATAGCGAATCCTGATAGAGCAGCGGAGGAGATAGCAGCTCATGACAGAGCAGCGGAGGAGATAGCAGCTCATGATAGAGCAGCGGTGGAGATAGCAGCTCATATTAGAGCAGCGGAGGAAGTTGCAGCTCATGATAGACGGGCGGAGGAGGTAGCTGTTCATGATAGAGCAGCGGAGGAGATAGCAGCACATGATAGGGCAGCGGAGGAGATAGCAGCTCATTATAGGGCAGCGGTGAAGATAGCAGCTCATGATAGAGCAGCGGAGGAGATAGCAGCTTATGATAGAGCAATGGAGGAAGTAGCAGCTCATGATAGAGCAGCGGTGGAGATAGCATGTCGTGAAAAAGCAGGGAAGGAGATAGCAGCTCATGATAGACCACCGGAGGAGATAGCAGCTCATGATAGAGCAGCGGAGGAGATAGCAGCGGAGGAGATAACAGCGGACGAGATAGCAGCGGAGGAGATAGCAGCTCATGATAGAACAGCGGAGGAGATAGCAGCTCATAATAGAGCAGCGCAGGAGATAGTAGCTCTTGATCGAGCAGCGGTTGAGATAGCAGCTCCTGATAGAGCAGCGGAGGAAATAGCAGCTCATGATAGAGCAGCGGAGGAGATAGCAGCTCATGAAAGAAAATGAGAGGAGATAGGCACATCACTTCATTTTCATTTAATTTGTCGACTAAGAGGGGTGGTTTATAAATCGAATTTATTATATGATTTATTATTAATTTATTTGAAGAAGAGCTTTTTTTGAAAGAGAAGAAGAGGAGATAGCAGCTCATGATAGAGCAGCGGAGGAGATAGCGGCTCACGATAGAGCAGCGGAGCAGATAGCAGCTCATGATAGAGCAACGGAGGAGATAGCAGCTTATGGTGGAGGAGATAGGAGCTCATGATAGAGCAGCGAAGGAGAAACCAGCTCAGGATGGAGTGGTATTAAAAATTTAAGAAAAATAATATTGAGACAAATCTTTTGTTTCCAAATACGGTTCCAACGATAAAGGCTCTTGACCAAACAGTCTGCAAATTTTTGTAATTTCTATCAATATTGTACATCTCAATATACAGAAATAGGCTGGTGAATGTGGAAATTCTTTTATTTTTTTGTTATGAATTAGCTTCGTTGTTAATCTGACTTGTAGTTGACATCTCAAATTACGGCAAGAGTCAAAATTTCAACCATAATATTACTCTATATAAGCTTATATTTTATAGTTAAGAAGATGCTCTGCCTTTGAAATCCTTGCGTCGGGTAGAATTACTCAGTAAAAGTAATATAATGCTGATCAGCAATCCTAGGAATGTATGTAGGCAAATAAAAAAATGTATTTACATAGAAATCCTTGCCCTGCTGATCAGCGTTTACAGCACTGTCGTATCATTCTGCCAGTTTTGATTTCTATCTATATCCTAGAATAGTAATATTCATAGAATAATTTCGTATTGCTATATACTCGAACTTATTGGAGTAATTATAAGAAGGTACAGAACAGTGGTATCAGAACACAAATTCATTAGGTCAGTCTTTAGGTAACCTCTGAGCAGAGCCCTGGTGGAAAGAAAGCAAGGGCCCCAGGGACAAATTTTCCCGGGTCCCGTCAAATATTAAATTCATTACCCAACTCGCCCTTTATAATGTATGCAAAAAAGAAAAGATTATGTAATGATATTATATAATTATTAAGTGCCAGAATGGTATCGGTACTTTATGAGATTGTCTGGTAAGGAAAATATCTGTTCGTCTGACTGTCTGTCTGTCCGTGTGTCTGTAAGCGCGATAACTCAAATAAACTTTATCGGATTTTCATAAAATTTGGTATACCATTTATAACGTGCATGGGAAGAAGTCTATTGATTTTGGACCAAATCGGTTAACTGATGGCATGCACGAAACTGAAAAATACATTAGAATGTTCTTATTAGGAACAATTTTATCAGTATGTATCAAAATTATTATTTTAAATGCCGAACGTTAGTGAGGCCTCTTGTTGAGTCCAAAGGATTTCTGCTTCTACTTAAAAAAAATAGCAATTTTTCTTCAATAATAATCCGTTTCAGATAACTGATGGTTCCGTGTCACTGTTATATGACAGGACAATGCAGTTAAAATAAACACATAAAACATAACTTAAGCTGTTTATTGACTTATACCAATTTTATTTTAGAGTAAATTTAGAAAGTAAAAAATAAAACCTGGTCAGCCGGGCCCGGCTACCCCTCCCTCTCGTCGGGGCTGCCTCTGAGTATAATTTGGAATGTATAGCTATTTGACTGTCCTCTTAGCATCTTCGCCATTTTAATATTCCCTCTCTACATTCCGAGTATTCATAAATTAAGTCACCCCTCTTATTGCTACTAATTTGTATACGGTTCGTGGCCTACTGTGTAGTGATGAGCAAATGCAAGACCAAGGCGGTCTTGGTCTTGGCCTTGGTATTGCACTCTCAGTCTTGGTCTTGGTCTTGCATAAGTAACCCTGGTCTTGGTCTTGGTCTCGGTCTTGCACCAGTGGTCTTGGTCTTAGTCTCGGTCTTGCATACTCGGTCTTGGTCTTGTTGCAAGAGTCTTGCAGTTTTCTTTTATGCATATTACTGTGATCGATGGCGTTTACATGATTTAGAGTTACAACATTTACATGTGTGTTATTGCTTGCAAAAGTAACGAAAGCTAATTGCTTTTAGTTGCTTTGACCATGTAAACACTAATGTGATGTCAAGCTGTTTGCCGAAACGTCCATGGTGATATAAGCTAGAACAGTAAACTTTGAGTGTAAATTTAAATATTCTCTGTTATCCTATTGCAGAACTTTAAACCCAAAATCCACGAGATGCTGTACACTATTTGAGAGAGTAAAATTATTAATATTATATTGTAAAGTTTCAAAATTAACGGCTGTGGAGACAAGAAGTAATATTAACAGGATGTGTATGAAATGTTTAAAAGATTTCCGCATAGGAGAGAGGTTCTATCTGGCCTGTTTAAAACTGTATAATATAGTAACAAAATATAACGGCATTGAAGCAGATGCTTTAGAAATTGTGCAATCTATAGAAAATCACACAATGTCCCTTCGAAACCCAAACCCATAGGCTGCTATAAATAATATTTATCTTTCCATATACCCTAGTTCTAATTTATAACACATTGTGAACAGCTCATTTCTGCACTTTAAAGATTTCCGCTACCCCTCATAAATTACTTTCTACTTGCTTTCAAGTTTCGGGCCTTCAACTAATTGGGTCATAAATAATCATAACTATTCTTCATGCAAGAAAATATTTCTAGACCAGGCATTTTCTACTTTTATTATCTTTTCCCATTCGATATGCATCCTTAATATGAATCAGCAGCAAGAACTTAAACACCCCACAGTTATGTGTCAATAAGAAAATTGTAGTAGTAAAAAAAGTTTTTCAGTGGATGTCCTACCTATCATCAACAAAATGTAGGCCTGTATAGCTACAGTACAATCAGATAAGTAACTGTGAAGTAATAACTAGCAAATACCCGTCAAATAAGTTCATGTTTTAATTAATCTACGGTTTAATTGTGTTTTATTGAATAATTATGAAGAATACCTGATTTTTTCAAACTTAACTTTATTTTGAAATGTTCTGCAAGGAGAAAGGAATGAGCTGAATAGCTATGTTATATTTTGTTCAAGTAGACAGGAAAGATTCTATATGTGAGAGTTGACTATGAATATTAATGATAGGTGTAAAAAAGGATATAATCGTTAATGAAATATGCTACTGAGCATGTTAATAGACGTTTTAAGTTACGGGGGCTACTGTTTAAAGTTTCAAATCCTTAGTCATAGGCCGCCCCATGGATGAGTGGTTAGACCGCTCGCCCTCCACCGCTGGGACCCGGGATCGGATCTCGATGGATCCATGTGGAATTTGTGGTGGACAAAGTGGGGTCAGGGCAGGCTTTCTCGGGGTGCTCCGGTTTCCCCTGCCATATAGCATTCCATCGTTGCTCCATTCATCGTAGTATGACCATTTGGTTGTAATAAAAAAATTATTATAAATCCTCAGTCATAGCTTCCTTTAAACCCAGTGAGAGGTTAGAGAAACTAGTTATTAAATAACTGTATGGCACAATTTTTAAGTTTTATTGATAAATTATGTGGTCAGTATTTATATTGTACGCAAAATGAAATTTCATATATGACTTAGGGCCTTTATTACATATGTTTGTCTTTCGTACCATAATACTAGAGAACTATTGCAATTAAACATTTTAAAAATGAATATGGAGTGTTTATCGTGAATTTAACTCCCACCAATTGAAGGAACTAGCTGTATGGAATGCTATTCAGGGAAATCCGTCAGATTAATTGTAAGTTTTCATTGCAGTAATTCGTTTTAACGTAGTGGTGAGAGATGTTGCATACGGAGTTCACATGTATTATTTGAATGGTGCGCTCGTTTTTGGATACGGACAGCGTCATGCACCGGGTCTGCTCTCATTGGTTACCGCACGATGAGGCAACCTCTACATTATAGGCCTACCAGCCTTGGGACTACTCCGGCTAGCAACTCTGGGGCGCCTTTGAGTAGTGGTCGCTGGCTCGCTGCATACACAACGGGGCTTTATAAAACGTTTTTCAAATAGCAATACTGCCAGAGTCTTGCAGGGTTGGTCTTGGTCTTGGTCTCGGTCTTGCATGGCCAGTCTTGGTCTTGGTCTTGCTAACGCTGATACGGTCTTGGTCTTGGTCTCGGTCTTGCATTTTCTGCAAGACCAAGACTGCAAGACCAAGACTGGTCTCGCTCATCACTACTACTGTGCTTTTGGGGACATTACGTAAGCATAAGGTGGTGGTGTTAACGTGCATGCACTACCATGTGTGATGAGAATAATATGCATTTACAACGCTAATTAGGTGATGTAATGCATTGGATTGAAAATTAATACAGACTCGGCACTCGATTACCCGCAGTTCGGATTACTCGGCAACCATGACGGGAAAAATAAAATCAGGAAAACTGGTATAAGATAGTGCCAGAATGTTTTTGTTGAATCAATTATAATTGCAATTATGATATGCAGAAAATAACTTTTTTTAATCAGATTAAAATCGACCAGCGTCAGCAGAACTACAGATTTGTGGTATCTTGACAATCGCGCACTCACATAATAAATAAAATTTTAAAAAGCCATGTCTAATCGGCCGGTCCGGGATTTGATCCAGGAACCTCCAGAATACGAGTCCAAGACGTTACCATTTGGTCAACTCTGTCAGTTTGACGGCCTGGTTTGATAAGCATATGTGAAAGAATAGTGTTATTTGTCAAATCTAAAATGTATTGCAACTTGAAATTCTTAAAATTAGTCCTATGTCTGTGTAGGATCAGGGGGAATATGTTTGTGATAGCGGACTATAAGAGTCCCTAATACCTACACGAGATTGAAAATTTAGTTGTGCTTAACACTTTTCGTGCTAACCACAACTAATGAGATCTCTGGCAGAGGACCACCTCCATTGCATTGGAGAAATTGAAATGAATAAGCTTTATAGCATACATCACTCAATGAAACCAACGAATATAAGACATAATATTTAATTATAAGCTAAAACACACGAACGAATACACTTTCGCATGGTTGAAAAGCGTTGGAACGAAGATAGTAGGTCTTCAGCTGAAAGTCTTCTTGAAAGATCGCATTTACATATCAATACAATGGTTGACAATCTTCTAGTATGTAGTGTTTGTGTTTGATGTAATATGTGAATCCATCTTAACGCATGAGATTGAAGTTATGATTCAAGGATGTGAACATTATCAGTTTATCACCATCTACCATATAAACGATTGAATGAAAGTTTGTAGATAATGGAGATGAAAATTTAGTCTTGAAGTCACATATAATCACATTTGTGAATAAATATACATCTGTCCGTGAAGCGTGACACTTGTAGAAATAGTTTTCAAGACTAGAAACTGAATATCAAGTCTGATGTATAAGCTATTTAATGATAGCTAAATCGCAACAATGAGATCAATGTTCAAAGCGTAGATGTATGGAAATTTGAATCACTTCTAGTAACACTAATGATTACTTACTTGAAGCAACGTATATGTCCTTATTTAGATTGATATTAGCAGAATCTTTATCTGCTATAAGAATGAGAATATGTGTCGTGATGTCCCAGCTATTTAGCAATTAGCAAAACACAACACAGAAACGCCATTTTGCCAGGCATAAATTGAATGAATGATTAAGTACATTTCTTGATGCACTAGTAATGCTTACTTGACGAAGCATATGATAAAGAAGTGTAGAACGTGTAGGATATATTATCCACACAAATAGTAGAATTAATGTTGATGTTCAGAGTATATCACGATAATCCGAAGCACCAAAGAAAACATGAATCCTTTCATGTCTGAGTAATGAATTGTTGAATGAAGAAGAAGGAAGTCAAGTCATTGAGCTATATGAAATGCATATAAACTGCTCAAGAATTGTATCCTGAAGACTGGATACCAAAAAATAATAATCAAATATGAATAATAACAAACAATGAATAGGGATAATAGCTTGCAAGATAGAAAATGAATGTTATTTAAATAATAATATGAGTCAAGTTGACTTCAGAAACAGGAAGTGACAAAGAAAGATATCCAAAGCCAACATGATAGGCTAAATCTAATGTTGTAAGTAAATGAATAAAGAATGTAATGCAATAACCTAAAAGTCTAAACATAAAACAATAAAACTAGAGAAAAATGATGTCAAGTTGGCAGCAAAATAACTAAACTTGTACATAGTTTAAAGCTACGATTGAACAGTCTGCATTTCACAAAATTCAGTGGAAAATAACTCCGCTAATTATTTCACAGTAATGTACCTTCTGTATATAACAGTATTCATGTAGTATTCAATTTCAACTAGATGAACGAAGTACAAAACATCTGACTGCATGCATCAAAGTCCTCAATGGTAAAAAATGCGGCATTGTAGTACAGACATGATTTAAAAAATCATGTGACCTTTAAGTAGTTGTTAGACCTACAGTGGTACCGGTCAAATGATTTGGTCCAAAATAAACAGGCTTATTGCCATAGCCGATTTGGTCCAATATCAACAGACGTCTTCCCATGGACATTATAAATAGGTATTCCAAGTTTCATGAAAATCCGATAAAGCGTATTTGAGTTATGGCGCCTTTAAAATAGACACTAAATTGGGTTTTACTCCGGTACCGGTCAACCGATTTGGTCCAATATCAATACGGTTCTTCCCATGGACATTACAAATGCGTAGGCCTATACCAAGTTTTATTAAAATTCGATAAAGCGTATTTGAGTTATCGCGCGTACAGACACACGGACGGACGGATGGACGGACAGACATTTTCTCGTCCCCCACACAATCTCATAAAGTACCATACTGGCATTTAATAAATGGCTATTCATTGCTCATAAAAATGATGTATTAGCATTTGTTCCACAATGCAACCTTCTATGTTTAGGCCGTTCCGGAAAGTAAACAAATAGAATTACTTTAAGTTTTGTCTCATCTTCTCATAGCATGTTGTATCCGAGTTTGTTGATACTGTCTTATAATAGTTTTTTATAGTCATTCTCATTACAACAATTATTACGTCTTAAACTGTAGGTTAAACGGTAGAAAAGGTCCAGTTAGGTTAAACTTAAGATTAACCTGTAGTTATCGTTTATAATACGCAAAAATCTGAAAAACCAAAGTTTAAACTAAAACTGAAGGTTAAACCATGATTATAATACCGGCCCCGAGCAGGGCTTACGGAAGAACTAAGGTCTAAAGTTTGATTCTTAACCTTAATTCATAATGCTATACACTGATATAATATATTCTTAAAATATGTCAACATTTTACAAAATGCAATGACAATAATATTAATGATGTAATAGGCCTACGATTCGCTGACATGTTTGTTTCAAATTTAAAGCAACCGTATAGGTTATGAATGAATTAAAGTCAATCTGAAATGGGATGTGTCATGGCAAATTCCAAAGCCGTATATGAACGGTAAAAAGCAATATGTTGTCAGGATAACAGATTTGCATTTGTTAAATTTTTTATAATATATTACCATAAAACAGACACTAAATTGGGCACTACTCCGATACCGGTCAATCGATTTTATCCAATATCAATAGACGTCTTCCCATGGACATTATGAATGAGTATCCCAAGTTTCATAAAAATGCAATAAAGCGTATTTGAGTTACCGCGTCTTTAAAATAGGCACTAAATTGGGTTTTTCTCCGGTAGCGCTCAACCGATTTGGTCCAATATCAATAGACGTCTTTCCATGTATATTATAAATGGGTATACAAAGTTTCATGAAAATCCGATAAAGCATATTTGAGTTATCGCGCCATTCTTATATATTACCATAAAAGGCACTAAATTGGGCATTATTCCGGTATCAGCCAACCGATTTAGTCGAATATCAATAGACGTCTTTCCATGGACATTATAAATGCGTGAACCAAATTTAATAAATATCCGATAAAGAGTATTTGAGTTATCGCGCCTTTAAAATAGACACTAAATTGGGTTTTACTCCGGTGCCGGTATACCGATTAGGCCCAAATTCAATAGGTTACTTCTCATGGACGTCATAAATGTGTATATCAAACTTCATGAAAATCCGATAAAGCGTATTTGAGTTATGGCGCCTTTCTAATATAATACTATAAAAATGGGCACTAAATTGGGCATTACTCCGGTACCGGTGAACCGATATGGTTCAATATCAATAGGGTTCTTTCCATGTACGTTAGGCTATAAATGAGCATACCAAGTTTCATGAAAATCCGATAAAACGTATTTGAGTTATCGCGCGTACAGACACACGGACGGACGGACAGACATTTTCCCGTCCCCCACACAATCTCATAAAGTTCCATACTGGCACTTAATAAGTGTTTTGTGTTTAGTTACGGAAATCGTAGAGACTATGATAGCAGTGATGACATTCTGCATAAAAGAGCATTTGCTTGTGCGTCACACAGTGTAGGTAAAATGAGGTTTAATAAGAAAGTAAAGCAATTTTAAGCCCGAATTCGTACAACACATTTTTATCATCTCTTGTGAGGATCGTTTTCCTAAAATTATGGCATAGGCCTACTACCCGTTTGTTCGCGCTGTATATTTATCGTATTTACTTACACTATTTGTTACAGATCCTATTAGGCCTACTATGTGTTCATATATTTCAGAAATGTTATGATATAACTGTATCCCAATTTAATGTTATATTATTCTTAATAATTTGGCTTTGGATGTTAAAACAATAATATTCTTCCAAGATATCTTAAAAAATGGGTATAAAAATTGTGCATTGTTATCAGGTTAAGTGAATATTATTAGCTAATAACGAATTCTATTCTGATCGTACAGTTCATTAAGTGAGCTTGCTAAGTTCTTTAAAATCCCGCTGGGAAGCTACTGCGATTGACAGGAAGAAAATGAACGTTTTATCATCTCTGCTTAAATCGTCGCAATTTTATTTTTATGAATACGGAGCTATATAATTTATATCAGTTGTAGTATTTCTATTATGGTTACGGACAAATAAATCAACTATAGGCCTTAGCCTGTGATACTTGACATTAAAAGTAGATCTATTCTCATTCTTGTACAGCTTTGGCTTGAGATGGAGCGAAAAGTCGATGTATTTATATTTCTCCCTGTGATTTGCATTAATCTGAGCTGTTCTTAAAAATTATATAATTTTTATTGTCACTTAATTGTAATTCTTACCCAGAAAGTTAGTCCCAACTTACAATATCGTTAGCCTCGCGTCCTATATCTAATTAACTCAACACGAGATTTTTATAAGTTATGCCAATTTCAAATACCTTCGCAGCAAGGTTATTATAACCTTGAACTCGATATAATTGTTTATCCAGAGACGTCTGAAAAGAATGTAACGACAAAAATATTTGTGCATCTGGTAATTGACGTGTAAATTCAAGAAATTATAACTGATACCATTTCCATGAAAAACTGTATATCAACATGTGCCCTATTCACAAAGGCTGCAGCGCAACGTCTGTATGTATTTATTTATTTTAAGTGCGTAGCTTTAATACATTTTGGATGATATATTTCTTAATGATGGCAGTAGACATATTATTGGATGTATGGATATTCATCTCTTTGTAGTATCGACACCCATAAATTATATGTTTTACAGTGCGTTGTGCTTTTTTTTTAAAGATGCGCGTCACTTTGAGCCCGGCGTTGTGACGGACTTTCTTACTTTATGCTATAAAGTTCCCTAACTTCTTGGATTAAATCTTCGCCAAAATCTGTGACGACTAATATGTGATTATTCTCAATCGTAGTACATAAGTTTACTGAACTCCTACAAAACAAGGTCACTTATGCACCTGTTGTGTCATCATAACACGGCCTGCGTGATCCACATTCCAACGTTCAGTACAACTACCTCCTCTACCGGGTGGTTGCAAATTTCCTACTCCCAGTCTACTTTCTCTTTCTTTTAACAATTTACCCAGTTTGATAATATTGATGAAAATTTATATTAACGGGCGCCATCATCAATACACTTCCTCTCTTCTTGTTGTTGTATATCAGCCCAGTCACAAATTAAATTATAGATACACAAGCTATGTACCTACAAGCCTCTCGACTAGCTTTTAATTTAACAGTGGAGACGGGAATGAGTTCGGATTTATCTTTCTTTTATTATTCTGCTTCTCTCTATTTCTTCTTTTTCTCCTTTTTCAGTGCTCACTACCAAAGTATGTAACTTAGCCCAAAAATCAGCGACTCTCAAACCATTACAAGGATAAGGGTCAAAAATCTGAACTTCACGTTAATTTACTTTGCATAACAATAACCATAATTTATTTAATATATTTTTTTTTCTCTTTTCAACAATAACAATCTTATATACAATAAATTACATTTACACTACATTAACCATTCAACACTTTTATTGGTAGGATAGTTTTTAATTATTCAAGGTTAGTATACCCAGTTTAACTGTATAAGTATGTTCTCTGTTCAACAATAACAAATCCCTAATTAATTACTTTAATCTCCTTTCTTTATTTATTTCCAGGTATCTACTAGAACGTCTCGTATTATCCTTCTAATTTACTACTAACTTGTGTAGTCATTTACATTTGCAACTTCAGGATATTCCAATATATATATTGTACTTTCTTCCGAATAAATAAAGGTTTTCAATTCATAATCCAGTCCTTAACTCTACATATTACACTCAATAATCCCACCTCTGTCTCCTATACCAGTCCACTAGTCATCTTAGTCCATGAAGAATTGTACTTAAAGATAGATAGGAAAGACAGTGTCATGAAGAAAGAAATGGAAATTTAGGCCTATGCCCACAGAGTGACTGTGACGATAGACCACCGATACAGGGGCGGCGTCTAGATCTTGAGTTACAAACAATGTGACTCCTCTCCTGCAACCGGGAAAATATTAATGGGCCGCAAACAAAACTACAATTTTGAACAATCGATGTCAGAGGTCCCTGACACTCTCTCCTAGAGGCACGTGGGGCCGTTGTTCGCCTCCAACACCGATGACTTTCACAATTCTCATAAATTTCTTTATATTCTACTAGTATAGGCTTCGCCTGCTACTAGATTTATATTTATTTTATTTGGGACACTTTCGGCGTTCCCTCACCTCACCCTTGCTTTTACTACTTGTCATCAATTCACTACACAAAATTACCAACTCTCCTCTTTCTAACCTAACCAGTTATTATTCGTTATCTTTTAACTCCTCTCTCTTTAAGCAGTTTATACCATTGTTCTAATTTACCTATTTCCTGTTACTCTGGTTTCCATACTTTTCAGGTTACTATTCTACTCCCTGGGCACCCAATTTCCTTGTTTCTAAATTCCCTAGAATTCTAACTGAAACTAACTCACGCCCCAGATCAGTAACTCTCTCTTTATAACCCTTGAGTAACTCCTACTTCTATCCTAACATGTAAGTTTTCCAATGGTATGCGCCTAATATATTACTACTCATAGGCCTTCTTCTGCCTCTCACTGTTCACTTTCTTATCTCCCTTTACCATGATCCATACGGTTCCCACTCTTCGATAAATCTCTTAAAGAAAGCAACTCAATCATTACGGGCCAGCATGAAATCTACTCATAGATAGTCATCTGTCACCCAACAAAAACCAAGAGGGAGAGGCCCTCGCAAGAAATACTAAGTAAGCCCCTATTACCCTTCTTTCTTACTCCCCTCGCGTCCTGTCTTATAAAAAAACAAGTTTGAATGAGCATCACCAATTGCCTCGAGCTATGTATTCATTCGTGAGACAATCACCCATAGAAACCCAAGTATAGAGATTTATCTTTACTATCCCACGGTCACTCTCTTTTACTGCTCTTTTCATATTTAGCTTAGACCAGAAATGGAAACTGATTGAATTACTGTACCTTTTCCTCACCCTATACTAATCACCTTTGTATCTCTAACCCTACTCCTTATCTTTCCTTACGGCGTCTAGTCGCCACACATCTCTTAGAAACGGCCGTTAAACAACAATGCCTCAAAATTTTTCACTTCCCAATACAAAAGAAGAAAATGTTTATGTGATTATACTCAACGGGTGTTGACCAACTTATCCTCTGATCCCGTGTTGTTTCCATCTATTTTCTGGTGTCCACATCTTCCCTTAGCCCAGACTGAGCAGTCGTGACCCACTCTTCTCTCCACAGCTGGTGTTCGCTGAAGCGGTCTCTCGTACCGGCGGACGTGATGTGCTTTCCCAGCTAACGACTATCTCCATATAGTCGTATCAGTGAAATTCCCATTCAGAATTTCCTTAGATGAAAGTCTGACACACCATCATGCCAGGACGCCTCTACCGCTGTCACACATCCCAGTCTCGTCTTCTCCCTTCTGCCTTTTCAACTTCTCTCTCTCGTAGTCAGGCACGTACTCCGTAACCGTCTTTCAGGTTCAACTCCTCTCTCGTCGATTCACCGTCGACGCATGCGCACCTCTCCTTTTTCTGTAATTCAAATAAATTCAGGGCAGTATCGATAATCATGAAAATGTTCAATATCGATTAGTTGCGGTCCCCCAACCCTTCCTTTGTTTAGGAATGGTTTCCTACTGTTTATTAGGCACGTAGTCATTTGCTTCGTGACAGCGTTGCCTTTCCGGTCACTCTGCTACTAAATGGCATAGCGACCCCCGATTTGTTTTTCATTCAGCTCAAGGAAGCATCGTTGACATTGTGCATTAAACATAGTATTTCGAAGCAATAAGTAATTCAATAATTGTATCAGATTCATTCGTGTAAGATGAAATTATTAATTATCTTCAAGAGACTACCATATTAATCAAAATAAAAAAAATATGTGGGAGGAATTAAAAAGTATTATAACTCTACAGTCTAATTATGTAACCGTTCAAAATAGGACAGTTATTGTTACTAAGAACATTTTATGGTAATGTGAGTATATCACAACATATTTGTTAGTTATTCCATGCGAATTTTCTGAGTAGTGTCCATTTAACTGCTCAAAAAGCACTACGAACGAGTATGCTTTGAATTTGCCCTGTGATGAACCAATGTACCAGCACTATAAATTTCACTTAGGCCTAATATAACACAATGAACACTATACCGGATGATTCTCAAGGCTATGTCAAATCTTATGGGTCGTTTAGGGTCCATATACAAGATTTATAGAATAGGAACCCATGGTCTGGGAAGTGATCGTGAGTCAGTACAAGGCATTTTTAGGACGTACATGATGAACATCTTACCAATACTTTTTGGGACAAAGGAGGCATACAGATTACACATCAATGTAACATTTAATAATTGTAAAGTGTACCATACATTATAATAAAAGATGTTCAAAAGGCGGCTACCATTTTCAATGCAGATAGTGCGTCTTCGAAGGAAACATTGGCACACCAGCCCAAAAAACCTAGGCATTTCTCGAATATCATCACACACTGCAGGAATCGTGGCCAATAACGTTTCTGGGTCGTTTAGGCCTACTGGTGTCTCATAAAAAAGACTTTTGAAATGCCCCCAAAAGAAAAAATCATTTCAGTATTTTAACCAATCTCTTCATTAGGATTTTCATTAAGATTTTGTAGAAGTTCTTTGATCCCTTTTCGTGCATAAAAATAACTGTATTTTGTTTCCATTCAGGTGGAATTTCTTCCGTTTCTAGTACCCTATTAAATAGTTGCGTGATGGCAGGTAAGTTATACGATCTCCCTTCCCAACTTCTGATATCGTTATATATACCATCTTGGCCTGTGCAATTGCCTTCAGTAGTATGGGAGTCGTTATGGCCGGGTAGGGGAAATGGGGTGGGGGTAATGACGTCATCAGTGGTGGGGGGTGATGACGTCATCACTTCCCCTCCAAGATGGCGGCACTTCCTGTTCCGGAACAAGATGGCGGCACTTCCTGTTCCGGAACAAGATGGCGGCTAGCGCGAAATTCGAAATTTGAAAATGCAAGAGTGTGCTAAGTCGAAATTTTGTATTTAATGCAAAAGTGAGCTAAGTCGAAATTTTGTGGCGGGATATTTGAAAATACAAAATGGTGGCTAGCGCGAAATTCAAAATTTGAAAATGCAAGAGTGTGCTAAGTCAAAATTTTGTATTTAATGCAAGAGCGATCTAAGTCGAAATTTTATTTTTTTTAAAAAATAGCATGATATTTGAAAATATAAAAATAGTGGAAGTTTTGAAAATGGCTAGGGCGGGATATATGAATTTTGTATTTTTCAAACTTGGTGGAAATTGGGAGGATGAAATATGTATTTTTAAAGTGAGGAAGGAAGATGGCGACAAAAACAGGGAACAGGACTAAGTTGAAGGTAAGGATACTACTACTATTATTATTGAAAAAAAACGGCACATTATTATTATTAATATTAATGTCTCGTTTTTTTTGTAAATAATTACAAACGTATTACATTAAGAACAGATCATGGATATTTATTTACAAAATATGTACATAAAAAAAAAACATATTAATATTAACACTGAAAAAAAAAGTCTTCATGTTTGTCCTCTCTATCTTATCTAAATGAGCACTGTAATGTTCTACAACATGACCAGACCTTGATTGTTTATCTCGTCTGTTACACAGTCATATAAACCTAAATTTTCCCAAGATGAGGGAACAGATTGCTTGTTTACAAGTTTCGATATGTCGTTCTGCATTATAGCGTACTTTGACATAATGTTTGTGATGATGTTAGTGTGTATAGAGAGAAAATTAATTTCGTTGCACTTTAAAACAATACATGTCTTCTCGTACTGAATATAGCACTCTTTAAAATTCTTAGCCAGTCTTAGTTTAAACTTTTCTTCAATAAACTGGTATGGTTTACCGTTACACATATGTTCAATTAGTTTTGGTAAGTGTAATAGGAATGAACTCAATAGGTAGGGTGAAAACACAACACACGCTCCGAATGAGTTTCCTATTTCCGCACAAGCACTGTAGTTCAGCGATGTGTAGAAGCCGAAACTTAGATATCTGTCCTTTTTTCGGTTGAGGAAATAAATCCTACGAGCCAGTATAGAAGGAACCACTCCTGCTTGCTCTACAAACGTGTCACTGGTTGTGTTTAGAGCTTCCTCTAGAAGTTTCTCCAAGTCTATCACCTCATCCGTAGATGGAATGGTTTTCCGATACCTCTTGGTAGGAGGGTCACGCCTCGAAGGTTTATTCTGAAATCATACAAAAAACACAAACACCTTAGAAAATCTATTCACGCTACATGTATACATCTTATGACAACTTTTTGTATCAATCACTTCTATACTTACTTCTCTTGCAAGAGTTTTGCTCCCTTCTCCAATTCCTGGAACATGCTCCTCAAAAGTGTCGATGGAGGTGTTTTGCGCTTCCTCTAGAAGTTTCTCCAGGTCAATCACCTCCTCCGTAGATAGGGTGCTTTCCCTATTCCTCTTACTGCGAGGGTCACGCCTTGAAGATTTATTCTGAAATCATACAAAAAAAAACAAACACCTTAGAAAATCTATTCATGATACGTGTATGCATGTTATGACAACTTCTTTGCATCCATCAGATCTATACTTACTTTTCTTGCAAACGTTTGGCTCCCCTCTCCATTAGGTGTAGACATCATGATTCAACGACTGTACGCTCTATTCTGACGTTACACCATGACCTCGTCTCGTATCATTCTGAAATTAGACAAAAGTAACTGTATTACTATCACGTGATCTAACGGTACTAGCATTAGTAGCAAAACAAGATACCGTTAACAATAATGACTCACGGTGTGAATGTCCGGGAAGACATCTCTGACCTCCTTTCGTTCCACACAAAGTTCCCCAGGATTTACGGAAGAGGCGTACAACTTCTCTGTCAGGAGTTGTTGCTGTGTTGAAGAGATTCACAAACTCTTGCATGTTATAACCTCTATCCATGTAGTAGATGAACAGGCAACTATACTGTCCGCAGACAGACGTTGTCAGCCCTTGCAGTCTCAGAGTGTTGTATGACCAGTTTATTGAATTTTGACAAATAAATTTTGTTATCCTCGGAATGAGAGGTGGTAGTCCAAATGAATCAAAGTAATAAGCAAAATTTTGATTTTTAAAATACACGGCAACCCAATGTGAACCAGGTGAACAATGAGGGTCTAGATTAATGATGTAAGATTTAGGTTTCTTTGTTACTCTATGGGGTAGTAAATCGCTAGGATAAACTCCATCAAAAGTCTGAACATTACGAAGTGCATGGTTTATTTGAATGGTGTTCATTTTTTCTTAGTAATCTGTCATTACTTTTCTATCTTTAGTAATTTCAATACTGTTATCGTATTCCGAATAGAGAATACAGGTAACGGCTTGTACTAATTCTGTGTCAAATTTTGCTTCTATTCTAATGTTACCGTTATTCGGTAAACTTCTATGACCATGCGAAGCAGAGGCATCAGGAGTTAGATCATACATTAACATGAAGAACCCATTTATATACATGTCGTGAGTGATTTGCATACCGCTATTGCTGTGATGGATCCCTGAACCTTTAAAAAGAGTATCATAAGCTAGTGTTGTAGTCTTTTCATGATCTGTAGAAATGCTTAACCCTTCTGAAGGAATCTGTTGACCATTAATATACATGGCAAAAGAATTCAAAGCAAAATGATGAAACTCGTAGGGATTGGAATCCACTGAGCCTGAGAAAGCCGAATTTTTCACCATTGAAAAGAGGAGTCTTTTGGGTAGAGTACCAATGTAAGCATTATCGATGGAAATCGATCTAGATCCCGAACTAAATGTGAATGTTTTCAAATCCACTCTAGTGATGGGATAGTGGGCATTATGACCTTTTTCCAATGTTTTAACATGTGCTAACAGAATACTAGGTGAAGGTTTGACTTTCCTCACATACAGACCTACGTCAAGGAACTTAAAGAAAACTTTAGAGTCTTTGTCCTCACCTAAAAGATAAAACTCTCTCTTTGATTTCGTAAGACGTATCTGCATGTTTACACCTGGCAACAGAAGTTTCGCTAGATTGAAAATATCGCCATGTAGTTTACCAATCATGACTATTGGCTTAGATTTCTTAGATTTTTCATATCTTTCTAACCAACCGGTGTTTTTAGCGTTTGCTCCTAATGTTCCGTTTAGTGCAAGTTCTTTAGGATCAGTCAAACCTTCGATAGCTTTATCTAGATACCAAAACGAGTTAGTCAGATGAGTTTTTGAGGCATCTTCTCCATATGCAAAGAGTGTTTCAAAATACGATCTGTAATTATACAAGTCTTCAGAGGAGGTGATTGATGTTCCATTTAAAGAAACGCTGCACTGCTGGAAGAGCGAATGAAGTAGATTGTTTACTCCTGTAACCTTATCGGTATCGGTTAACTCTTTCCCATCGTTTTTAACGAATTGTCCTTTCACCATGACCTGTACGTTTAAATCAATATAGTGTTCATTATCTGCAGGAACTATGATTTCGAGAACATTTTGATCAACTGGAGTAATGGGTTTACATAACGTAGTAACATTCCCCAACACGGCTGCCTGAATAGGAGCTTTATCGAAGACGTCAAACTCTGACTTTGTTAGGGCAAGCATCTCGACACGACTGACTACTTTCTTCTCTTTACACTACTAAATATATCTCTTATTTCAGTTTTCGTCTTCTTTTTCGATGAACGTTTCCTCTTTCTACCGTTACCCTGCATTTTGTTCACAAGTTTCTTAGTTGACTCGTTTACTCTGTTTGCGACAATGTCTTTTACTTTTTCACCTTTCTTCCTAGATACTATATCGGATAAGATATTTGCACCAGCCGAGAGACTTTCACGACCTAATGCTTTAGCTCCCGAAAAGAGAACGGGTTTTATCATTCTAAACAGTCCACCCAGGAAACTACCTAGACCTCCACCCTGTTGAACATAAGGGCTGCCGGTGTAGAAAGGACCTAGATTGTTAAGACGCCCTCCTGACTGATTGACGTAGTAAGCGGTGAGCGGATCCATCGCAACTGAGTCAGAAACTAGTTTGTTTTCTCTTTTTAAAATGTAAAACAAGCGTGGTAGGTTTAGTGCTATCTACTAATTTAGCTAGAGCACCTAACTTTGTTGTCAGCTCTATACCTATCACCTGAAATTCTGTACTTTCAACGGGATGGTAGTAAACTATCGGAAACACATGGTATGACTGAGGAAATTGAATAATTCTAAGAAGTTTCACATACGAATCTCCTACAAGTTGAGGTTTCATTATATTACAATATATAAATACAAGTTCTTTCTTTGTAGTACATGTTGTTAGATTGATTTTTGCACCTTCCGTTTCTGATAAAATTCCTTGAGAATAACTAATTTCACATAATCCCACCTCCCACTGATCCCTCTCTAATTTTAGGACTTGTGCTAGTTGCACTTGAAAACTAGCTAGAGTATTGGTAGGAAATGTTTTGTACGACGCATCACTGAGTAGAGTAATATAAAAATCTTCGTTCATCATACTAAGTCTTTATCTTTAACCCAAGAATCAAAGTCCTGACCATAACCTCTCCACCGTACGAGATGTTCTTTACTGCCTCTTACCGTACGTGTGCGTAGAATTTTATCTATTTTGTAAGCAGTGTCCTTGTTTATAGTTACAGGCGTGAGTTCATAACTATAAAACTGACCCAAAATAGGAGTGTTCCTAAGATCTTCGAGTTCGTATACAGGTTGAGGTGAATGTTTGATTACTTTAACGATTCTGAATATTTCCGTGGAATAGTTTTGTTCGAAACCCTTATCGAATTTCATCTTCTCTTTACCTATTCTAACAGTCTGCCCTACATTGAAACGTACGGGTCTAGGTTTCACACGGAGCTGTTTGTTTCTCATACGTTTCCATATTTTCAAGACGTCCCTATCGGTAACCTTACTAGGAGCCATTCCTGTACTGCTATGTACAGAATCGTTGTATCCTGCCACAAATCTATCCAACACGTCTAAATACTTGTAACTGTTCTTGAAAGTAAAATACTTGTACATTTTAGTTTTTAAAGTGCGATTGAAGCGTTCAACTATCGAACATTTAACATCAGGGTTGTTGGAAACGCGATACTCTATGTTCTCTTTCTTTAAAAAGTCTTGAAACGTTTTGTTTAGAAACTCTTTACCCTTATCTGTTCTCACTACTATAGGATTTCTATTCGATTTCTCCAACACTGACTCGAATGCTTTTTTCACCTCGGTACCTGTCTTAGATTTTAGAGGTACAACCCAGGCGTATTTGGAAAACACGTCAATAGCTACAAGTAAATATCGTATGTTGTCATTATGTTTCGAAATGTTTTGCACATCAGCTAGATCAAGTTCAAACATGTCGTAAATGTTGTTTACCGAATAAGGATTTCTTGGAAACTTTCTCCTTATAGGTTTATGTAAACTGTAAACATCTTGTGCAATCAACCATTCCTCTATATTCTTATCTGTAACGGTACTTGCTCGTGAAAGTTTGCCTAGAGTGGAAAAACCCGTAGGTTCTCCAGGATTGTAATAGAGGTCACGTAATCTGTTCATCTTCTCTGATTGTAAGAACTCCACCTTTTCGTTGGAAATAATTTAGAAATGACTAGTTTATACTTACTGGTTCTAGAGGTTTTAAGCTCGTTATTATGTAAATGTCCATTGGTCGATATTAAAATGTCTTTGTACATGTCAAGGTCTTCCTCACTTACTTGTTTCAAGTCTACTTTCTTTCTAGTAAGAAGTTCCCATAGACCTACAGTTGTGTTGTACTTCTTATTGTTAATAATTAAAGTGTTGTGTTCTATTTGTATTTTAGAATTACCTATCATATAGTCTCCCGATTCTTTATCCTTATAGATTCCAAACTCAGTATCTACAATCTTTGGAGAGTTTACATAAGCTGCCAGGTATTTACCAGCAAGATCTCCTATAACGCTAGGTTTTACATCTACGGGCTCAGGTGCCGGAGGTAACTCGAGTGTTGAAGATTTCTCTGGTGAAACATCTCTTTTACTAGGTTCTTCTAATATTCTTTTCTGTCTCTTTGCTGAGATAGGATCTTGTTTTTCACGTATTTTAATCCACTCTTTGTAAGGATCTCTAGAAACTGATGAGTTTGAATCATCAGCACCACGTTTTAAACGTTTGTACTCTTTTATGCTGAGTAACATCATTTTCTGTAACATTACGTTAAAGAGCTGATTCCAGACAATACAGCAGACAAGAGAGGAATTAGAAATCCTCCTTTCTGAACTAAAGTTTTCCTTTTCGTAGGGAGAGAAACTTTTCTATCGATAAGATGTCTCAAAGATTTTTTATGTTTGTTCAATTTACGTTTAGAACACGAATGAATTTTACATTGACCGTTCAAAACGTTCAAAGCACACTCTATTATAGCAAGTATCAACTCTTTGTTAGCGCTCTTTAGAATAAAACTTCTCAACTTGGGCGAAGCCTTTTTAAGAACTTGTAAGGTATGGTAATGAGATTTTATCCGTTTCATGCTTTACAGGCACGTAAACCTTTGTAACTTCGGATGGAAAGATATTAGTTCGGAATCTAATCAAATCGTTAGTTCTCTGACAAAAATCTATTAACATATAGCCATGAGCCTTCTTCGTAGCGTTTTGAAATGCTTTGTAAAACGCTCTCCAGTTTTCAGGGTACACTTGTCTAGCTAGAAACGTAATCTGATTTTTATCCCGCAAGTTTCTAAACAAGACCATGTACTTTGTATTAAGAGAAATATCTCTACTGTGTGAAGATTGATGAAAAAGGTTCTGAGTGATTAAAATTACAGAAATATTACGATGATGACAACCTTTTGTGAATATTGAAGACACCTCGTTAGAGTAAGCTTTGTCTAGTAAATCGTCTAAAATTATTAATACAGGTTTACTACAGTCTTGTTTCTCTTTAAAGTTAGGAAGACCTTTATGATACGTCACAGGGGTATTGAATTTACTAGACGGAGGAATGGCATTAGTTTCACCGAAACACCACAAAATTCTGCTGTATTTACTTACGTTAGATAGATGTTTCAAGTTGTTGATCAGTTTTATAGTGAAAGTAGTTTTACCACAAAAACTCGGACCTGAGACAATTAAAGTGAAAGGGTGTTCAAACTTTACGACAACCATAACAATCTTTTATCATAGGCATGGGTCCATCCCAGCAGTCGTGAACAGGATAATGTTTATCACATCTAAGACACTCTTTAACTATTGCACTACGTTGCACACTTTGAGGGAGTTTATCATACACTAGATAAATACTTTGAGCTGCACAAGAAGCTAAAAATTCCGGGGATAACTCAGCCAATTCTTCTGTAGTATGATGAATAAGGGTTCTATTGATCAACAACTTCTTCACTGCCAAACACTCTAGAGACGAGGACGAGTCCATACTGACACGGTACTTTCTCCTCGTCTTTATTTATACCCGTAAGGGTGGGAGTCGAACCCCTCGCTAAGTCTGCGTCTTTTCCTGAAGCAGAGACGGTACATCTTATCCTCAGGCTCCGAAACTATGCTCGGACCGGCCTTTCTCTTTATTTTCTTTTCGGTTCTCACAGTCACTGTTGCACTGTGATCACCTTCTAAAACCATGCTCTTGATGGTGTCAAAGTTGACCAGTTTCAAAGTATCATAGTTTAAAGTGATACCTCTGACCTTACATACAGTTTTTGTGGTGTTTTCATCGATAGAAACTTTATAACCATAGTTCTTAGGTCCTCCGCTAGCAAACTCAGAGATGTATGCGTCAGGTCCATAGTCTGTTAGCTCGTCCGTCATGTCGCCTAGAAAGTCTGAAATGGGAACGGTGTACTTGTCTTTGTCGGTCTGTGTGTAAATCACACTGTCTGTGTCGCAATATAGAGCTCTTCGATCCAACTGATCGAGGTATTTATAAAGGGTCATACGTCCACCAGTTGTTACATAGGCCCCATGAACAACACTAGTGTGAGGAAGAGGGACCTGTTCCTCTTCTATGGGGATATAGTTAACCCACACGACTTCATCACTGGCAAAAAGGAGCCGTTTGACTTCTATACCTGGAGTCGTGAGGAGGGTAATCAACTCTAGAGAGTCATTAACAAGTTTCGTCTTCGTCCTGTTAGGATCTTCACAAAATTTGCCCCAAAAAGAATTGAGACAAAGCTTGCTAATGGCCCTCTTTCCAGCGTTCTTCACGATCTGGGTAGGGTCTAACTTAATGCCTTCTCTCTCATAAACCAGATCGATATATTCTTTTTTATCCTCATCTGTTTTAACCTTGCTAGGGTATCCGCTGGATTCTGTCTTTATTTTAAGGAACAGGTCTATATAGTCCGCGAACAGTCCTCCTTGACGAGAACTTTTAGAGTATGTGGTAACCTCATACTCTAAGAATTCGTGAACTTTCTGCACAGTATATCCTTTCTCTACTGCCAGTCTCACCTCATCCACAATCCAAGTACCTGTGAGTACTCTCTCTTCCTCGTCATGAGTGCAGGTCCCTTGCTCCATAGTAGCAGCGCAGGAACGGCAAAGGGGAAACAAGAGCTTACCACCCAACCTGAAAGGCAGAACGGGATGGTAAAGCTGTTGCGGAGGCAGGACGGTACATCTAATGACTCCTTCTTTCTTCATCATGGCAGCGACATCCAAACACTGATCCCCTACATGAACAGTGGGATGCCCTATGGGGAACTTGAAATATTTGCAGACGTAAGGGTATAGTGACATAACGTCTGCATAGAGGATTTTCTGCGGCTCTTCCGCTTTATGGTAGAGGCGCATAGTTTCAGTTCGCCCACCGTAAACCGAGTCTCTCAAGACCAGAGGAGAGTCTCCGACAACCGGGTCATTGCGCAGTTGTGGGAATTTCTCGAGCACCTCTTCAAACTCGCATTCCCACATAACATGAACAGTATAACCACAATCTCGGATAGCTTTCAATCTGGCCATGGTGTTTTCGTATCTCACGGACAGGGATTCAGAAGACGAATCCATCACGGGTACATCTCTGTTGGGTCTGCAGAGACAACCGTGATAATAACAGCCGAGGAATTCGAAAACTTCTCGTGTTTCATCACAGAAACCGTCCACCTTCCAGTTTGGAAGCTCGGGCAGGCGAACTTCTCTTCCGTTACCCGCATGACGGATGAATATGTTCCTCTCCCTGGCTTCGTGGACAAGCCACATGAGGGATTTCCTAGAGTGCCTGTCTGCTTTACGGTAGCCGCAGGGAGGAACCAGACCTATGGTGTTCTCTTTGAGAAAAAGTTTTCTGAAGATGCGATTGCAAGCACTCGCAATAGTGATAGATTCTTCAAAGATATCGAAATTAGCTATTTCCTTGAAAAGTCTTTTAAAGAGAGTGCAGGCTTCTCTCAAGACTGTGACATCCATTTGGCAATACTTTAAGAGCTCTGCGCGATTATCGTATGCTTCGTCGTCTTTTACGGTCTCGAACCATTCTAGAAAGACCTCACGACCTTCCTTAGACATGGTCTCCGCTCCGTAAAATTCGACACCAGGATGTGGACCAACGTAATTGAGGTTAGCGGTCGTATTGAAATAATGCGGGTAAAATCCTTTGGCCACTTCAGCCAGACCGAAAGTTTTTGGGAAACTTCGCAAAGGTAGTGGAATGAAGTTTAAACTGTCTAGAAAGACCAAGTGTTCAATCTTCATGCAAAGAATCTTGCATCCCGACATAACCAAGTCGGTTTTCCATCCTGCCTTAATAGCAAAGTCAAGAATGAACTGTAGATCATAAGACCGGGCGTTATGAGCTATAACAATGAGCTTCTTGAACTGAGGTCTGTTCATTCTTAGATACTCCATGAAACCATGGATTGGATCTTCCCAGAAAGAATGTTTACGAGGTCCACATCTAGCACACACATCATCCTTGGAGGACTCGCACGTAGAACAAGATTGTTCAACACATAATAGGTTCGGTACGTGAAGAAACGTATTGCCTTCGAGTCTGGTGTCCTGGCTAGACTCGATGTCGTAATAAATAAACAAAGTGTTGTTCTTAGTTGAGGAAGATGACCTCTCCTTCAACTTGGCCATGTAACACTGATGTCCTGATGATTGCTGTTTTTTACAATACTGACAGAAAGACTTGTAGCATTCATGGCTTTTCCAAAGTGCTTTAAGCATTTTACACTCTTTACACTTTTGAAGAGCCATGCAGACAGTACGTTTTTCGATCAGATTGCTTCTGTGCTTATCGAAACACTCCTGACCTTTTAAAGTTCTATCGCATACATTGCATATTAAGGATAGTCCTTTATCAGTACAGGGTGGTATCGATCTACACAGAGAACAAACATAATCACAGGAATGCTTCGCTGCTCCATTAAACCCTTTATTACACCCCTCACAGATGTATCTAACAGCCATAGCTGCCCTTAGGTTGGTTATGGTGTGGTAATGTCTCGTCTCTGGGTCATATAAGAGATACAGCTTTTTCTTGTCCTGTCCGTTGTTTCCGTCGAATAATACCTTAGCGAGCTTAAAACCACTATAAACCACTAGCCTATACTTATCCTTGAGATAATTTTGAATCACACCAAGCTCAGGAAGTCCCCCTCCTCTACTGAGATCAACGCCAGAATTACTAATAAATGCGGCAACTTTTGCTTTGATTTTCTTGCCAGTCATATTATCCCTAAGGTAAGCACGGAAATCACGGTCTCCTTCCAACTTAGCGATTGCAATCACTACAGCGAATGCAAGACAGTTCATTAGTGTTTTTATCCTAATAACACTGCGCTTCAAATGGGCCAGTACATCATTCTTACGACCCTTCGTCTTGATACCAGTACCGTTTCCGTTAGGTAGATGAACAATGTCAACTACTAGACGCAAACGGTCGGTAACACGGAAATTGGCGTTAGATTGACATACTCTACTGACTACGTTTTTCAATACCTCTATGTTAAACTGATCTTTCCTCCTAAAACTTAGACCTATTGGCTTGTCCACCTGACTGACTTCATTGTAGATGGACACACCAAAGAAATCCCAGTCGTCAGCCTCTGCTAAAGCATAGTCGATGGCATCTTTCAAACACCTTTCGAAATGATCTGACCCTACATCACCTGATGGTTCAGTTAGGTTGATAATCATCTGCAACCCAACAGCATCAAACCTAGAGTACTCCTTACGAGCACTCTCTACAAGATGAAATGTAGGAGGCGGTGGATCTCTTACACTTCCCCTTGTATTACTTGATGTGCTGGGTGCAGATAGATCTGCATCGTTAACATCAACGACATCGTCAGAATCTGGTAAAGCAATGTTACCTACATCGTTTCCAGATAACGATTCAGGAAGTGTACCAGTCTCTGGTTGCGGATCTGGAATATTGTATATTTCAGATTCGCTATCAGAAATCGTGTACACATCTGCATAGTTTCCAGATTCGGAATCCGTAAGTGTAACAGTCCCTGTCTGTGTATCTTGAACCGTGTAGGTCCTAGGTTCACTGTCCGGGACTGTGTACACTTCAGGTTCGGAATCTGACAATGTAACGGTATCCATTTCATTCTCAGACTCTGATGATGATGAACAAATATCGATAAAGGGGACAGACATTGTCATACAACACTACGCAAGAGAAAAATAGAATGTTGATAAACCTATAACAAGGAGAAAAAATGAGTGAAATGCAATGTTTTTTAAAATGTATATAACTGATTATGAGGGAAAACTTCTATTTTAATTTTAGACAAACAGTTGTTATGTTTTACGACACATGTAGAATTCGTTTGTGCCATAACGTTGGACCGATAACCTTATGAAAAAAATGAATAAAGTTTTATCGACTCACCTGTTTTTTTTTTCTTTCAACTACAGCTGACACCTTACTCCTTATGGCGTTTTCAACTACAGCTGACACTTTACTCTTTATGGTTAGAGGTGCTGTGATAAACTGTGAACAAAACAACCGATTCAGCTTATTATATATATAGGAAAGGGTGTAACTGTGTTCATGTCACAACAAGATTGAAACCCATTATCTGATATCCGTTTAAAGGTCCTCGTATTTAGTTCCGTAAATAAGATCGTACTAACGCAAGATCCTGTTGAGTCACATATTTCTAAATATGAATAAAGTATAAGAGCATGTCGTAACAAGTTAAGGAAAAACCCTTTAGGGTCTTCCGTTCATGTTCGAACAAGCTTGAAAACTATAACGTAAGGGGTCAGTAAACATCCTGTAAGAAATCCGGTTCCCCCACCTAACTCTATTTTCAAACATGAAAGTTGTGCAAGTTCTAAGAAATACGGTTCCGGTTTCTAATTAACTATTTATCTATCTATTTTCAGACAAGGACGTACTAGCGTAAGATCCTGTTGACTCATATAATTCTGAATATGATTTCCGTATAGGAGCAGGTCGTAACAAGTTAAGGAAAACCCGTTATCTGATATCCGCATAAAGGTCGTTGTATCTAGGTCTGTAAACAAGGATGTACTCTTATAAGATCCGGTTGAGTCATATAATTCTAAATACTACTAAAGTATAAGAGCAGGTCGTAACAGTTTTTGAACTACATCCTGCATATAATTCTATTTTCGAACGAAGTTCCGGGTTGACGAAACCGTTACTCATTCCGATCTATATAAACTGCCAGACAGTTCCGTCTTGAATCATTGTTTCATAGCTGTGTGAATAGTGAAGACTACATATTCAACGTCTGCATCTACGTTATTGACTCTTCTTCTTCTACTGATATATAGAGGTAAGTGAGGCCACGTTTTGATTATAAAATAAATATAATTAACTTCTCGTTTCGTTTTCCTATTTCTATTAACTTCGTTTTCTGAAGAAATAAACAATTACATCACGCACACTTTCTAGACTGTTAAAATTATTATTATTATTATTATTATTATTATCCATAGTGTTTTTCTGCTAAATATAATTAACTTCTCATTTTTCCTATTTCAATTAACTTTGTTTTCTGAAGAAATAATCAATTACATCACGCACACTTTCTAGACTGTTAAAATTATTATTATTATTATTATTATTATTAATCATAGTATTTTTTCTGTTAAATATAATTAACTTCTCGTTTCGTTTTCCTATTTCAACTAACTTCGTTTTCTGAAGAAAAAAAAATCAATTACAACACGAACACTTTCTAGACTGTCTAAATTATTATTATTATTATTATTATTATTAATCATAGTATTTTTTTCTGCTTTAATTACAGATGGCTCAAAGCATAGTAGAGAGATTCAACAATGCGAGTAACCAGAACAGGTGTGTGCCATTAAACCAACTAGACGTCGATATCCCGTATTTTATACAAGAGTGCGAAATGAAGGAAACACGATTCGGGCAAAGCATGATGATGAAAATACACCAAAACATTACCAATGAAGTTTTAACAGTGTTTCTTCCCAAAAAATATACAAAGATCTTCTCTATCGAGGATGTTACAGCAATAAACAGGGGGGATGTTAAGTTAAACTTGGTATATCACGGAACATTTCAGAACAGTAAAGCTTATAATTTATCGATATTTAATGCAGAATGAGTGCTATTAGTTAGTGAGAACTAATATTACAACAATAACAAAACTTGACATTGAAGTTTAATAGTGTTTCTTCCCAAAAAAAAATACAAAGATCTTCTCTATCTATGATGTTACAGTAATAAACAGGGGATGTTAAGTTAAACTTGGTATATCATGAAACATTTCAGAACAGTAAAGCTTATAATTTATCGATATTTAATGCAGAATGAGTGCTATTAGTTAGTGAGAACTAATATTACAACAACAACAAAAAACTTGACATTGAAGTTTAATAGTGTTTCTTCCCAAAAAAAAATATACAAAGATCTTCTCTATCTACGATGTTACAGTAATAAACAGGGGATGTTAAGCTAAACTTGGTATATCATGGAACATTTCAGAACAGTAAAGCTTATAATTTATCGATATTTAATGCAGAATGAGTGATATTAGTTAGTGAGGACTAATATTATTTTTCCTTTTAATTTCCGTAGGAACGGTGCTATAGTAGACTTTCAGTTCTTCACAGAACACCAAACCAAAAAATGTTTCGTGAAGGAGCTTGCAGCATGTAAGATAGACTCTGAAGAAACATATCATTACCTTTTTAAAAGCCCACGGGAAATTATACCACATCATACAACTAGGAGGTACTTGGAACGATTTCACCATGGGATTAACTACACGTGTGGTTATCTGGAATATACTTTGTTGGAAGATATCTTGAAACACATTTTAAAAAGTTCTACATATGTTTGTGTTAAAGGTTTAAATAAACAGGAGTTTTTAAAAAATATTTTACCCAGTATGCATGTCTATGAATTAGGAAATTATAATTGTCCAAATCTTAAGAATTTAGTGAAGTTAATTCCTGTATGTAGCTTTCACGGTACAACAGTACGTGATGTACGATGTTCGGTACAGAACGTTGTAAGTCTACAAGGGTGGCTTAAAAAATACAATACTTTAATTTTTGAAACGAGTAAATAAAAGGTTATTATTACTGAGGGTAACATGAACACAGTGATTATAAAAACAAATGTTACTTGGAAAGAACTTACCTCTGATTACTGTTTTCTGGATGGAGAAGTTGAATCACTATCACTTTTCAGTCACACGTAGAGAAATAGACACTCATGAAATATAGATAACGTATGAGATCATATGTCAAAAACGTTTCTCTTTTATAGCTAGAGGAACGTGTCATATTGATGATCTACAATTAGCATGCAGGATGTTTGTATGTGTATTTTCAATCACTTCCGTGTCGGCAGGGGGTGACCCGGAACTATTCAGGATGTAACGATTGATCTTTAACTGTACATGATGTATTTTCATTCAGTTCCGTGTATAAGATTCATGTCGGTGATTGCTGTTATGACTTACAACATGCTTCCAGGATATGACTGATTGTGTATTTCTATTTCTATTTAGTTCCGTCTATAAAGGTTTCCACCCTAATGATGAACTGTAACCACTATTCCGGATATAACTGTTCCGTGATACCTATGACGAGTAAGAATTACTTTTAGACGGCCTACATATTGGTAGCTATTAATGATTTTGTATGTACAGGGTTATTGTATTATAATAATATTTCTTGTGAAAACTTAAATAAATAAGGTACAGTTAAACGATGATTTATTTACCCCTGAAAAAAAAACATTCCTATCCAGAAATCATATGCATTTTGTGTACATTAGTAAGATCCAAAAGATTATTCTGTTGAGAACTGGTTTCATAAGAGGTCATGTAATTAGCATTGCCATCCGATATTTATTTCACATATTTTAAAACATTATTCAATTAAGTATAAGACTTACATCTTTGAAAATTTAAAGGTTTAATTCTTATACTCTAACAGTTGAATGTTCAAAATTTGAAGGAAATCGGACAGTTGGAAAAAAAGTTAAAATATACAATATTTTTTCACTAGTTGTGATTCAGAAATATAGGGATGATGGGCTTCTGTCTTGAGCAAAATATAGATTTGCTATCACGGTAAGTGTTACAGATTCAACCTGACATTTAAAACATTATTTATCGTAGTATTTTAGCTACAACTGTGAAATTTTAAAGATTTAATACTTACATCATAACAGAAATATATATAAAATTTGAGCTAATTCTCATGGTTAGAAAAAAACTTTTCAAATACTATACTAGAGTCCCAGTTATGAATCATCCATAGTACAAGACACGAATTCTGCAGAGATAATTACGATAACAAAGGTAATGTTCTAACTAATAATTAAGTATTATGTAACATGTGAACCCTAACAGCTACATGTACGAAATTTTAAAGATTTCATTCTAACATCATAATAGGCTTATATTCTAAATTTGAAATAATTCGGGTCATTAGAAAAAAACTTAATGTATAAAATAATTATCGACAGTTGTGAGTCAACGCTGTCCTAAGTGTTTCAACTCCAGTACAGATTGCTATCTAGAATTGACACGTACAGTCAATCATGGTCATTCTCGCGTAGTGTATAACGGTTACCCACTACCGAACAGGATGTAATAGCATGACATAATTATTACGACTTCGGGGTTCATTGTGATATTCCCAATCACCGCAAGTTATGTATTTTATAACTCAAACATAGAAAAAATAATGTAATACGTTTTACCTTCAACTTAGTCCTGTTCCCTGTTTTTGTCGCCATCTTCCTTCCTCACTTTAAAAATACATATTTCATCCTCCCAATTTCCACCAAGTTTGAAAAATACAAAATTCATATATCCCGCCCTAGCCATTTTCAAAACTTCCACTATTTTTATATTTTCAAATATCATGCTATTTTTTTTAAAAAATAAAATTTCGACTTAGATCGCTCTTGCATTAAATACAAAATTTTGACTTAGCACACTCTTGCATTTTCAAATTTTGAATTTCGCGCTAGCCACCATTTTGTATTTTCAAATATCCCGCCACAAAATTTCGACTTAGCTCACTTTTGCATTAAATACAAAATTTCGACATAGCACACTCTTGCATTTTCAAATTTCGAATTTCGCGCTAGCCGCCATCTTGTTCCGGAACAGGAAGTGCCGCCATCTTGTTCCGGAACAGGAAGTGCCGCCATCTTGGAGGGGAAGTGATGACGTCATCACCCCCCACCACTGATGACGTCATTACCCCCACCCCATTTCCCCTACCCGGCCATAACGACTCCCATACTACTGCCTTCCTTCAATTATTCTTTTATAGCCGCTTTTATTTCACTAGGAATGACAGAGATAATAAAACCTTCTTGTTTACAATCTGTTAAAAAGTACAGACAAGTTTTAGACCTAATTGAAATTGAGTACAAAATAAATATAATTGCATAATATAACATTATTAATGTCCAAAACCTACATTTTCAGTTGGTATGAACTAGATAGTTGACTAAATAACCAGAATTGACGTCAGAAGTCATGATCAAAAGACACATAGTTCATAGCCACCAAGTCCTTAGCTAGTAATCGAGAATTTTCATTGATGATTTGTAAACTAAACTATACCACCCTTGATAGTCTTCAGTCAAATGAAACCGTTGAACGATAAACAGTTGGATTAATGCATTCAACAGATTCGCGGAATGAGAAGGTACTTAGGCAATATTGGATATGTAGTTATAAGCCACCCACTCTGAATATGTGCTCTTTGCAATATGGCATCTTGTTCTATATCAGAATATGAAGGGACAAAAACGCTTAAAGTAAAGAAAGTTACAAGTCGTACATTAATTAGATTTTATTTGGGTTATTATCCTTCGGATGTGATGTGATGTGGTAATGACATTCTCTTAACTTTTACAACCTATTTACATGAAGAGAATGTCATACACAACAATTATATTAGACTATGGGACTAACTTTTAGTTGGGCAGAGGAATTTATGTGAAATTTACATATTTTTTTTTTCCTTCCTGATACTGGTGAAACGCGTGAGAAAGGAAAGGCATTCAGAGGTGAGAGTTGAATTCTTCCCCTCCCGCCAGACATGACAGTCGTAGCCGTACACCTTAGTCAGCGTGATGTAACTCCCTTGAAAACTAACGTACGAATGGTAACATCGAAATGATAATATTTCGATAATAGACTCGTCCGGGCTACTGCGCATCTATCTGAGCAGGTTCAGGTAGATAACATTTTACTGTACACAGCTCATACCCTGACGTCATTGGCGAACATGCGTTCTACCACATACAGTAGTAATGACTTCAATTTAAACAAGGCCAGTACGTATTTCTTTAAAACTAGGAGTACAATGGTAACTCGTTACATTTTAGTATCTATTTCCCCCACAATTGTCATCAAGCAGTAGTTAATAATTAAAGCAACATGCTGTCTTGATTGGGGACAAAGTGGCATTTTTAGAAAAAACCTAGTGTAGTGTACACTGTACATAGCACTAAAAGTGATGTGGCTACCATGCAATTATGATTACTTATCATGTCAAACATATGCGGATGCAATCAATAACTACAGCTGTGCTATTATAGTGACAGGTGACAAATTAAACCCCAATAACGAGAGTAGATAGGAAGAAAGGTAAGTTCTGAAGGGTTATAGCCTATGTTCTGTGTTTAAAAGTGATCATTTCTTCTTACACAAGACTTATTGCGTAAAGTTTGTCAATGTTAAGCGAAACAATAAAATTGTAGACATAAAATACGGAAAGACGATAAATAGGCATACACATTATTCTTCAAATCGAAGCAATCATGTAAAGTACATATAGGCTATATGGATACGTTGTTAATTATAGTGTATTAAGCATTATGCCTCAAACTATAATTTACAGAAGATTTTATGCTTGGTTATGTAAAACAGACTATTAGTTTCCCAATCCAGCTTTTATCGATGATTGTATGTTGACCAAGTGCAATCTAAAAGATCGAGAAGCAAAGTGGACGTTGAGAGTACCGGAATTTCAGGTTTTCTGTACACGGAGGTAGTAAGGCTTTCAGCTTTCAGCAAAGATTGCTTTTACCTCCAGGGTTGTTCCTGGTTGTTTAATGGTGTCAAATTTTGCTTTATGTGGGATACCTTTTTAGCAGGGTTTATTCGAAGGATATAATTTTGGAAATGGTTTCTTTAGGATATATAAATGTTTTTAGTTTTTAAAATTTTATTTTTATACTGGTTTAACTGTATGTTATTTATATTAGAGGCTGAGTCGACCCCAGGACAATTGTGCCAACACCAGACAGATTAAAGCACATGAAAAATCCCAATAACCTAATTGGATATGAAACCCACAAATCGCAATGTCTTAACCTACTGCAACAAGGTGTAGGCCTACCCCTTTAAATGTATATGGTCAATATTTCAAACAAATCCTACCATTAAGAACAACCTTAACTAATAATCATAAAATGCAATTCGGCTTAAAAATACATCTTCGGTTCAAAGTATAAGAAATATTATTTCAATTATCTCTTAAACTGTTAACAAAAGTAAGAATACAACTTAAAACACTTCACTTAAAAATGAATTGTTTAAGGGAGGGATGGAGCATAAGTCATGGCAACTATTTTTTATTTCAAAATAAGGCGATGGTACAATGAGATGTTGTATATCACGGAAGTGTGTCTCATCTCTAGTATAAGAACACGTCATTTGGTAGCATTGTGATGCTACTGTTATATGAACAGAGGCGGTGGCAATTTAGTTGTGTCAGTCACCGTGTAGAATGGATATGACAGGATGTGAACAGCATTCTTAAGTGAAAATATTCACTATCCGAGGGAGAAATGCCAAAGAACACCACAAGGATCTGTTGGAAGCTTTGAGGAATAATGTCCATTTGTACCGAACCTTAAGGGATTATGGAGTGGGTATGTGTGATTTCATGCTCCCAACTACCGCAATGAATTAGAGTGGCACGATGCAGTCGTGTATGGATGTTGATGTGCATCTGTTGGTGTCATTATCTACATCTACACCTTTTCAACCTCAATTTCGGAAAAAGTAATTTCAATTTCGGAAAAAGTAACTTCAATTTCGGAAAAGGTAATTTTAATTTCGGAAGAAGTAATTTCAATTTCGGAAAAAGTAACTTCAATTTCGGAAAAGGTAATTTCAATTTCGGAAATAGTAATCTTTATTTCGAAACAGTGTTAAAATAAACACAGAGGCCTAAATTAAATTAATGGTTATCAAAATTAAATCTTCCTAACAGGATAATGATTGCTAATTAAACAATATTCTATGAACTACACAGAATTAACACTCTCTCTTCAGCTTCCCAGTGGAATGTCCTTTATATCAGAATACTGTTTTATATATAAATGAAGTTAATGATTAATAAAGCAAAGCAAATCTGCAGTCCACATAGAATACATAAAGCAATAACTGTTCACTGAAATATATAGAATTTAAGTAGACTCTTTTTTTCCATACTTCAGGAATAATTTTCAACTTTGATTAGAAATTTAATCATAATTTTATTTCAGTACAGCATTAACGAATCATTTACTTTCTCGTAACTCTACGGTAGCTCTCAGTTGTTTCATGCCATAAAAATGAAAATTAGGCTATGACATTATTACGTAAAGTATATGTAAGAGGGCCTTGGTAATTTTTAAGTTCTAAAATGATTGAAAGCTACTGCTTCCAATGGTTACGAGTAAACAAGTAATTCGACTTAAGATTACTTTCACAAATTAAAGGCAAGTTCTTTTCTGAAATATGGAAAGAAGAGCAGGGGCTATTCGTCACCAGAGAGGTAATTACCAAAAGGTAACAGACGAGTGTCGTGACCAAATTTTGAAGGAAGCAGAAAATGGTGGAGATTGGAAATTAGTGGCTGCGGCGAATGGTGTTAAATATAAAACTGCACATGACTGGCTGAGAAAAGGTTGTATCCCTCGAAAAGAGCGAGGAGGTAAGCGCCATTATATTTTGACTGCAGACGATATAGATTACATAATTGCATTAATTGAAGAAAATTCTCAGATCACTTTAAAAGTTATCTGTGAACGTCTGAGACACGAAAGACATATCACAATATCGAAGCAGACCGTGTCTAAATATCTTGATGGACGTTTAATTTCATATAAGCAAGTACGTCTCCTTCCTGAAGGAGTAAATTCTGTCGAGAACAAGTTGAAAAGAAGAACATACGTAGAAAAAGTTCTTGAATATGTAGGCCAACAAAAACACTTGATTTTCATCGACGAAACAAATTTCAACCTGTATTGTAGAAGAAGCATGGGACGTTCCCGGCGTGGAGATCGAGCTATTGTGAAGGTACCAAATAGCAAAGGACCAAATCTTCATATAGCAGGCTGTATTTCTTCAACCGCCTTTGAGTTTTGGCAACGGAAACGAGGTGCATTTAAAATGGAAGATTTCTGCAGGTTTTTGAGGCATTGTCTGAGAATTGTAGAAAATAATGGACACAACATGCAAGACATCATCGTTGTTATAGATAATGCACCAGCTCATTCCCGCTGCGAAGAAATATTGCGGCAAGATGAATTTCTGGGGGTTGAAATTTGTCGATTAGCCCCTTACAGTTGCATGCTGAATCCGATAGAACACATTTGGAGTACCATGAAGTGAGCCATCAAGCAGCGTCTCAGAGAGACCACAGACATCCTATTGAGGGGGGATCCAGCTGGTGTACTAACTCAGAAAGAATTCAAACTTCAACTCTTGGAGAGGACTGTTGATTCTGCAATACAGATTATCACCCCTCAAATGTGTCTTCGCGCTGTCAACCATGTGCAGAAACATTATCCTGCTGCTATGCGTATGGACGATATGCCTCTGGGAAACTGAAAGTGTTAAATTCTATGTAACTATTCATTTAAGTTACGCCTATGTGTTTATTTGAACATTGTACCAAAATAAACTACTATTTCCGAAATTGAAGTTACTTTTTCCGAAATTGAAATTACCTTTTCCGAAATTGAGATTACTTTTTCCGAAATTGAAATTACCTTTTCCGAATTTGAAATTACTTTTTCCGAAATTGAGGTTGAAATGGTGTAGTACCTATAATCTGCATTTCACATACATTCCATACCCTTACTGCCCTTTCCTTTCTATATTTAAAAATGGTTCCTCATTTTCAAAATAAGAATTAGTTCCCATGACTTATGCCTCGTGTCTCCTATATTTCAAACAGATATACAAACGTGCGCAGCAGTTACAAATTTCACACTTGGGAAACGTAATGGAAAGATATGGAAATTATGATACTTTATGTACAAAAGTGTTCCTCTTTTGTTTGATATCCATTTGCTTGCTTGTTTGTTTAAAACGTGCGCAGTTATTTCCATTGGTAGGGTTATTTCATAACTGATTATTTGTTGTTGTGATGTTTTCCTATTTTCTCCTTCATTACTAGTTTCCTCGTGGCTAACCTTTTCTTTGTTCGTTTCACTGTTATTTTCCTAACACGGTCCTGTGTCTGGAATTGTAATCGATTTACTAATTTTTTTTCCAAAATTTGTCAAACTTGTTATGAATGTTATTAATTGCTAACGTTCCTAATTCCTTTGTCACAAACAAATTCTAAGATACGAAAACACAGCAGGCTTTTTCCGTTCCACTTGAAGTTAAAGTGTGTTAGAGTACTAGAATTATATTGGTTTTATTAGTATGAAATGCTTTGATAGCAAATGAATTGGCTTCAAATTGTAAAGAGCAATTTAATTTGTGATGATACACTTCAACAGAAAAGGGTAATGATCTATACACTACATGGTTCCTGTATACATATAATGTTATGGCAAAATGATGTGATATTACAACTTGTGATACATAAAACAATTTATCAGAAAGACCTGAACGTCAACAACATATTAGTCAGGATTAAATGTTTATTGTACGATTCCATATTTGAACATTAGCTCAGTGTAATCGATTTTTCGAAGTGAAAACAGTTATTGTGCCGCAGTTTCCATTTAACTCTAAGTAGTGTACAACTTCATACTAGCATATACGCGTAACACAAGTATTTTTATGTAAGGCACGAGTAGTCCGACCGGAATAAAATTCAACCTCTTTTTAAGACAATCATACTTTATTAATGTAATGAAGTGAGCTTATTTTATTTTTCAGTAAATTTATGTGCGATTTACATTTTTTCCAAACCGATTCAGGTAATGTTAAAAGATTAGCTCTCAAAACTTTAATTTGTCTTAAGTTAGTCTTAGATTAAGATCTTTAACAGTTATTTAGGACTTGCCTTTGATCGAAAAAATAACCCAGAAGATGGGTTTTAACCAGTAAATAGTCTGTTTCAAGTTATATGTACAAAATACCTAGTATGTATTTCGTTTCCATTGCTTACCAGGGTACCTTCCAATATATAGTCAAGTTAACAGGCCAACAAAAATCTTATGTATATCCTTCTGTAATCTGGGTGTTCACAAATTTAACGCCCAAACTGCTAGGGATGACAGAGGAGACCATAAAACGTCTGTTACAGAACAATGGGTCGGAAACTCATTTTGAGACGCTCCCTAATACCTCGCTACCCGCTCTGCAATGAGGTTCATTGTGGTCACTTTGATTATTGTAATCGACGCTAATTTTAATTAAAGTAATGAAAAACATGTCACATTGATTTATTCTCAGTCACACCGGATAACTTACTCTCATCTAGAACTATCTGCACATGTTCAATATTAATAAGAGTTTCCGTCCCATGGTTCTCTAACAAAATAGGCTACGTTTGTTTTGGTCTATTCTATCATCCCTAATAGTTTATATCTGTATGACACTATTTCAGGTCTGTCACCTGATGGCATCGGTAATGTTAAAAGAAGTCATCAGAATTACCGTAATGTAAGATGTTACGGAAAAGTTGGAGATCAGTGCATTAAGAAACAGTGAATGCTAAGCTCTATTTTTATTATTATTACAAGAAGTAATAACGTTGCATCATGAAAGTAAGAAAAATACTTACACCTGAAGACATTTACTCGGCAATATCACCCATAACTTTGCTTTCTAAAGTGCTAGGACTTGCGCCGTATAGCTGTTCAACAGGTCGACCCACAAGTGCTGGAATTGTCTACTCCTTTTTCCTGTTCATCACGATCTTTGGATGGTTCATCTTCTGCATTCTGAGAAACCTATGGTACGAGTACCCTCACTCCACATACACTGTCATAGTTCCACATGTTTTCAAATTAGTATTTTCTTTCACCACCGTGCTCGCCGCTATCATTCTCTTCTCCACAGTACACCGTAGTAAGTTCAAAGCTGTTCTAAATAAGGTGAAAACTGTAGACGAAATTCTATTCAAGACAAAAGCGAGATCCAAGTTTGTCTATCACAGGACTAAAATCATTATCATAATCCAGCTTCTTATATTCATTCCACTGTATTTGATACTATCTTGCTCTGATCGTTTCGTGTGGACGGGAGATGTGGGTGATCCGAGGCATTTCATTGAGTACTTAGTGCACATAATAGGTACTGTAATGGAAATACAGTTTATAGATATCGTGCTACTTCTAAGGCATCGGTATGAATGTCTCAACAGGGAACTGCTCTCAAATTACGGTGTTCCTGAAAACGAGATGGACTGGACTGTATTACCACCACCAAAATCACAGACAAAATGTCACGTCCAAACCGTTATGCCAATAATGCAGAAGGAACAACACGACACACAATTTAAGGTAGAAGTAAAAATCAGTATACAAGAAATGGAGTCCGACTTCAGAAAATCTACCACTAATATCATCGATCGAGATGAAATTGTTGTACAGTTACAGAAAGTCCATATCACGCTCTACGATTCAGCATCTCTAATAAACTCTATTTACGGAATTCCTATACTGCTAGAAATGACTTTTATATTCGGAGCATTAATTCAGAATCTGTACAATGCCATGTTGACCGCTTTCAAACTAGATGATCTGCATCCATTTCGTGGTGCAGATGAAATAGTGGCAGTGATACTCTGCTGGACCTTGGTAAGGCTATTGAAGATTATCTGCATCACCACATCTTGTCAGCTAGCGAGCGGGGAGGCAAATCGCACTGGAGAACTGGTGCATAAGTTATTGCTGACTAGCGGTGAATCCACATGCTTGCGACATTTTTCACAGCAGATGATGCACTACAGACTTCACTTCACTGCCTGTGGATTCTTTACTCTGAACGCGACATTGCTTCACTCCCTGGCAGGTGCAGTTACCACATACCTGGTCATACTTCTTCAGTTCCAGTTTGTAGCTTCTTCCACACCCATATCATGTGACACTCCATCGAATCACTCAGATAGATCCTAAGCTGAATTGCTTTCTTCATTACCATGTTATTGGTTCGAGTCATGTAAGAGGAATGTAGTGGGGTTTCAACAGCCATCGACAGCTAGATCATTTGGGATTATGTACTTATTCACAATATGCGAAGATCCACACGCTAAAAATTTTAAAAGAAATGAAATGGTCCGATGTTGTTTGTTTCTGGTACATTCTCGGCTGTGATCTGTTTATACTGTGATGCTAAAAGACAATGGGTGACATTTGATGAAAAGTAATCTTATTTCAAATTGTTGTGTGTGTTGGTCGATCTACAGACTATTTCTCGTGAATGAATTATTAACTTCAATAAAAAGTGTTCCCAATACAGGCCATGGAGGCTCTGAGAGTTCCAGGAGGCTGAGGCTCCCAGATTTTAGATGTGAAGGTGGTAAGGTTATCAGTCCTACTGGTACTCATTTCTGTTAAAAGCAAAGTCGACCCCGGGGCTATAGTGCCACGCCATCAGAAGGATTAGAACAACTGAAAAATCCCAACGACCTCACCGAGGATCGAACCCGCGACCTTCTGGTTTGTGGTGCAGTGCCTTAGCCAGTACGCCACGGCGTACCCCATTAACTTAAAAATAGCAAAATATAAATAATTTTCCACTATCAGTGCAGCAGATATGTAATATTTAATATAGGGATCTCATTTGTCGAAACCGCAACCTTATTTGAGCAAAAACAGATTCTAAACCGAAAAAGGCAATGAATTTACATCCCATCCAGAAATATTGCCACGTCCTGGCACTAAGCCATATACAGACAGTATGTATAATTAACTAATAACACATAACTTACTAACACATGGTAATTTCAATAATATTTTTGGCAAAAAGTAGAAAACCACATTAACAGACTGCTAGCCATTTTTGAATGGTTTAATTACCTAAAAACGCATTTGCATGTTCCGTTGATCCAATAAAAGTGAAACAACTGATTCAAATTCCCTTTCATATGTTGCAAAAAGAAACAAAATACTAATAAAATATAATTCTACTTGATAATAACTCTTTATTTTCGTTAACAAACAAATATGAAAAAGATGGCCTATCCCCAGAGTTGTTACTGGTACCTCGTCCTTTGGAGCATAGTCCAACCTAGGATAATTGCACCATATACAGCTCATACGTGACAGAGGACCTATTTTTAGTAAAGCAAAATTCTCCAAATCTAAATTCATGTTGACCAACCCAATGTTGGGCTTAAATCCTCACTATATGCACTGGACAAAATCTCGTGATAATGTATTTCCGCAGAAGCTGAGACCACCAGCTACCCACAAACTATACGAGATACAATCCAAATATTTCTGTAGACACATGCACACCTCACTATCGGTGTTACCACATCTACATAACGTGGAGGATGCATCTAACACCAATGCCAATTTTATTAAGGTTTTTTAAGTTATACTAATACCTGAATGGTACATAGTTACTGATGAATTTTCTGTTACATCTCACCAAAGAGTGTCTCAGTGTCTGTGTTTCATGCAAAAATCCCATTCTGATCCAAGTTTGAAATAAATGTATTTCAATGATTGTAATATATTACTTTCCAGACTGCTCAACCAGTTTCTTTTAATCTCAGCATTCCTTATTGCATGAACGACAATTTATAATAATATTGGGAATATTTGCATGCTATGAACCAATATCATGCAGATAACATGATTTCAATTAGGAAGAGTGAAGCCAAAGACTATTTTTGGCATGAATGAAGCATGGTAAGAAAATGGAAGACTTCTGGGAAAATTAATAACCCAATTAACTATATGTTGTATTACAACCACTCAGTTGTGGAACTATTTATTCCACTCAACATACATTTTGGTTTAAATTTTAAAGTTTGTATGACTGCATCAAACAATTAGTGTATTTATGAGAGTAACAATCAATATATCCATAGTGTATATTTTATCCTGTAAAAATAATGCATTAAACAGTATTCATTAATTATTATTACCAGGAATATTGTAGTCAAGTGCTGGGAAAGTGTTGGAATGACATGTACAGAGAAAACTTGAATATCAAAAGAGAACCTCTCCGATTCCATTCCCAGATTCCCAGGGTGTCCACAGAAATTTCAAAGTAAATTTCCCTGACTTTCCATGACCAGAAACATACATTTCCCTGACCACAAGAATAAAAAAAAATACATATAGACTGTGAACATTATGTCAGAGAACATTTCAACGACAACAGAATGTTTTAATTCTAGATTTAACTAGTATATAACTAATGGCTTAAGAAATTGTTTTTTAACTAATTGACTGGTGCTAACCTATGCAACATCATTACCTTTGTATATTTTAAAATCTTTGTAAAGAATATATGTGTAATTTTTAGTATCTTAACTTACTGAATACTGGACACTCATACTATATATTGTAAATCCACCCATTGTTTTGTATAAATACTTTAGGGGACACTATTGTAACACTATTTTAATTTAAGTTGGTTCACAATATATTTCTGCACTATTCAAACGAATATATATCTCGTTTTCAGTAATTATTTCCCTATCTAGTTTTTGATACTTATGAAATACTTTCTCTCATATATTCCCACTATCGGAATGAAATTCATTAATATACAAGAATCAATGTTTTCAAGGTTCTTTGTTAACAAAACAAAACAAAAAATCCAGCCTTCTTCAGTCCCTTAACAAAAATAAGAAGTGATTAGCTAAGTATCGAAAAGAAAGTTTGGGTTATAGCAGACTGGAGAAAAACACATGTCCCTCACATTTCGCTCACTGGGGCTAGTTACTTTTCCTGGCTATTCCATATTTTTTTTTACAAATTACCTGACTTTTTGTATTTGTATTTATTTTCTTACACTGCAAATGGGTCAACAGTGGTGCAATAAATACCAGCCATACAGTACATATATACAAAAATGACACTACACATTAAATATAACATTAAATACATATACATTACACATTAAATAAATACCAGCCATGCATATATACAAAAATGACACACTATACATACACTTACACATTAAATATCGCAATATCTATCCACGTACCTGATATTTAAAATATACATATATATATTTTTTTTTTTCCATTTAAAACTATAACATAAAAAATTGCATAATGTGAATATTTTAGAACAAAAAATTATACATTATCATATACCCTATTCAATATATTTTTAAAAATTTTGACGTTAGCAGGAAACGTTTCGAAGATTTCTGCAGGTAAATCATTCCAATCCTGAATCCCTCTATTTAAAAAAGAAAATTTGGCAATATTTGTTCTCTGAGATCTACCCCTTATTTTGTATTTGTGATCCTTCCTACTTTTGTAATCTGGTTCTTTAATTTTGCTATGAAGCTCTTCCCATGCCAGTTGTTTCGTGTATACACAATACACACATTTTAATCTATTTACTTTACAAATAGGAAAGAAAATCTTTACTTTACTTTACTTCTTTTACTTTACAAAATTCCTCAAATTTCCCTGATCGATTTCATATTTTCTGACTTTGCAGAATGTGGACACCCTGGATTGCATATGGATTGAACATGACTCATTCATGGAAGGTGAAAGGTCGACATTTCAAGAGGTATAATTATCACATTATGTGATTGTTCCTCTTCTTCATGATAAGCGTAAGAAAACGTCACTATCGATTCGTATTTCAAGCGAACAATTACAATGTGTCCTTCCTTTTATAATTCTGTGGTTATTATTTAAGTCATAATACATTCAAGTTCGACATAAGACAAACACATCATCTTGTGCAGAATTAGCAGCATTAAAGTAATGCTGCTCATATAACCAGCAATCAATGGGCTGTATCCATCTCTCTACATTTTATCTTAATTATATCCTTCATATCACACAGACATTTCTGAATATGTTATCAGTTGTTGTAATTAATTTCTAACTACCACTTCCCTCCCAGGAGACATAAATGGAATTGACTTACCTAGTATACTAAAGCCGACATGCAATGAACTACTTAATAAGAAGATAGATCATTACTAGTATAATTTGGTAGCAGAAGGACATTCAGTTTGGGAGGTTTTTGCCATTTGTTAAAATTATAGAAGACTACATCAGAAGGTTTTTCAGACAAAATCTTAATACACAAGGAAATCTATATATACATGAAGTCTGTAATGCCCAAAAAAAGTGTTTCATTAACGCTATTCAAATTATATAAATTGGCAGGAAGAAATAAATTGATTATACACAATGTGGTTTAACCTTCAATCACATTACACCAAGCGGAGCAGTAATTCCATCAAAGTAATTGATTTGTGCAAATAATATTTCTCGAATAATAAATACATGTCCTGTGCCTATAAAAATATTATTCCATGAGTAAGGCTCAAAAGCTACAAAGACCCTGCAAAATAATATTCAGAACTGAAGCTATAATGATGATCTTACAGTTCTGTAGTCTTGAATATCTCTGTACAAAAATAAATTAAAATCTCGATTTTACAAAACATCTGTTGTGGGCCTATGAAAATATTCTTCTTCAACCCCTAAATATTTTCTCTGTAAACAAATAATTTATAAAATGAAAAATGACGAAGAAGATATTTATAAAGCTATAACCCCAATTATTTATCTATTGAAAGTGTTAGGTCTGGGACCTATAAACTGTTCTGCAGGCAGTAGTACTAGAGGTGGACTTGCATTTAGCTTCTTGGTGTTCTTAGTGGTTTTTGGTTGGTTGATCTACTCCATAATCTGGAATCTAACATATTCATATCCACATTCTTCGTACACGATAATAGTACCCCATGCAATGAAGATGGTGCTATCCTTTTCTGCTGCTCTTGTTGGTCTCTTTCTTGCATTTACAGTTAATAAACACAAATACAAAGAAATACTGTCAATAATATCTTCTGTTGACAGAGAAATACTTCATAACCACAATAATGCCAGAGATACATATAAAAGAACAAGATGGTTTCTGAATGTGCAGATCCTCCTGGTGGTGATAACTCATATTTCTCTTTCTTGCTATGATCGTCTTGTATGGACTGGTGATATTGGTAATCTTCATCATTTAGCTGAATATTACGTGCTATTTCTGGTGACAGTTATGGATATCCAGTTCATAGATTTTATCATTCTTCTCAAGCATAGGTTTCAGTTATTAAATGAAAAATTACTCCTCACTCAGGAAGTCTATAAAAGTGGCTACAATCTTACTTTGATTACATCTGAGAAAATCTATACTAACAGTACATCAATCAAGCCTATGTCAAATCAATTACTAGTGAAACAATATCAGACAAAGAGTACACAAAATGAAGACTGCCAAAATGATCCATATACTTCTTATGAACAGAAGATTTTAACTTTACAAAAAGTGCATTCCCATTTATATGATGTGGCTGCATTAGTCAATTCATGCTATGGACTTCCCCTCCTAATAGAACTCACTTTTATAGCGATATGTGTGATACAGAGTCTTTACAATGCATTAATTGAAGCAATGAATCTGAACACGTTGAAGACTCACGCAAATCCTTTGAGTGCAATAGTATTGTTCTTATTCTGGGCTGCTTTCATGCTAGTCAAGATGATCTGCATCACAACATCTTGCCAACTGGCAAGTGAAGAAGCAAACCGCACTGGAAAGTTAGTGCAAAAGTTGTTGCTGAGTGGTGTTGAATCCAGTTGTTTGAGACATTTCTCACAGCAGCTATTACACTATAGACTTCACTTCACTGCCTGTGGATTTTTCAATCTCAACTCCACACTGCTCTACTCGTTGGCTGGTGCAGTCACAACATATCTAGTCATTCTTCTTCAGTTCCAGTTTGTATCATCTTGAATCTGCGAATCATTTTCTAAAAAAGAAAGCTGAAAACTACTTGGTTTTTATCAAATCAAGGTTTCAATAAAGTACAAACAACATGATTTTCTGTATGGACCGCATTAAATGTTTGGATTTTAATCTTTATTTATTGAACTGTGGATGTCTTTTCTTAAAAATATCTGTTATGTATTGATATACTGGTACTTTTTTCCCTTAAGAATTCAGATACATGTAGAAATATATCTTTGTCTTATTCATACACACGTCTTAAAACTTTACATGCTTGCAAAATTTAGTACCTGTTACAATTATAATATAAATGTGGCTCAAGACTTTTCTTTGTGAAAAAGTGGATAGAAACAGAAGGGAATCATATTGTCAAAGGTAAGCGATTACTTTTGAAACTACTGACAGATGTCCAAGCAATAGTGTTAAGAGGACTTTTATCTAAGGAAGCCCAAAAGTAAAAGTTACATTTATAATGAATATCTCATGTATAAAATAGAAATTAATAAAATCAAATAAACTGAAATAACAAAGTGCCAGAATGCTTTTGTTTAATCAGTGATAATTGCAGAAAATAAGTTATTTTTGGTAATCGATTTCCGAGTAAATCTCCAGATCGATTCATTAAGCAGGGCTTATGGAAGAACAAAGTTCTAAAGTTTGATAAGCATATGTGAAGGAATATGTGAGTATAGTAGTGTTATTTGTCAAAGCTAACTGTATTGCAACTTCCAAAGCCGTATATAAACACTGTAAAACAATAATATGTTGTCATGAGAGGTGATTTGCATTTGATAAATTCTTTCTAATATACTTGCATACAATAGGTGCTAAATTGGGCATTACTCCAGTAATGGTCCAATATCAATAGGTTTCTTCCCATATAAATGCATATAACAAGTTTCATGAAAATCCGATAAAGCGTACCTATTGGAGTTATCTTGCATACAGACACACAGACAGATGGACAGACAGGCGGGCAGACATTTTCCAATCCCTCATACTATCTCATGAAGAACCATTTTGGCACTTAATAAAACTAAGAAAAAAAAGAGAGCAAAGTAACAATAAAGTATTAGATAATATGTAGATGATTAGAAAGAATTTGGCAAGATTTTTAGCACTGTGGTTACAACGTCATCTCTTAAGGTGGGAGAAAGGCTATATTTTTTCGAAAATATTTTTTAAAATGTAGGTATAGTTCCATGTGCTCCAATTAAAGAGACCAATAGCTTCTATTGTCTCCAGTTTGTATTTTCCCACAAAATAAGGGATTGTAGGTTTATATAACCTCTTCATTTACTTCTATTATTGCTTGTAGGATACTCAGTTCCATTCTGATGGTAGGATCAACAATAAATACATACCTTGAAGTCTCATTTATGGCTATTATTTCTACCCTTCTTGTAGAGCCATTGTACCCATAAAGGATATTTCTTCATGAACCTGCCATCCTTTAGAACATAGAACTTCTGCTGTTTTAGATCTCACTCACACATTATGCCTTGTATTATTTAGCAACATTCCACAATCACAAAATCCTAAGACATATGATAAGTTTCATTCTTGGAGGAGCCATGTCTGCACCAGGTACCATTTAAAGATTGGCCTGGAATTGCTCGAACTGCAGCAACATTGGCATTCATTTCAAGGCAAGTAATCCATTCAGAAGAGGATAAACCAGATTTGTTGGAAATCCATTTATTTAACCTAAGCAAACATTTCAACCCCTTTGCCTCAACCACTCAACAATTTCCAGCTTTAACAAACAATTATAATTATCTATACAGTATACCAAATGATTTGCAAAAGTACTCATACTGGTATATTATTAGCATAAAACATTTTGTTACAATATATTCCATGGTTTTCAGTTATCATTATTTGAATGAATTCTAGAATCTGACTTACAGGAGCTGAACAGAATCACCCACAGTTAAAACCACTTATCAACCACTTTCATGAAACAGCCATTATCAGCACCATATTGTTCCAAATTATGTTGGGAAGCTATAGAGAACGAGAAACATTTAAACAGGAAAGGTGAAACACAAAGGGTCCACAGACAAGATTCCAGCTACACATACACAAAATTCAGACCTACATAACAAACGGCATCAATGATGAAAGCAGACCAATCAGAAAAGAGGAAGAATTTTTCATTCTTGAATTATGGTGTTCAGGTACATAGTCACATGCACAGAGCATGTTCAAATCAGATAACTTAGACTTAGGGGAACTCAGTTACAAACAAAATAGCTCTTTTAAACACTTACCACACTTTTTACTATTTCAAAATAATAACATTTTGAAATAAACAGACATTAAAATGAAATCTGAAGTCTTATTTTTACTACTGTTAATAAGTCCTGTTAGCCTAATTGCCATAAGGATAACAAAGCACTTTATTGAAGAATATTAAATGAGAAGTAAATTTAATTTAGTGACATGAAAAGGGGTTACTGAATTACCGGGTTGCATTATTATACATTTAGCATTATTTAGCTAGTTATATTTTATTTAGAAGTCAAACAGAATATTCATAGTTACTAAATTAGACTAAATTTTAAGTCTTTCAAAATATTTACCTATATTATCTTGGTGAAAAAAATTAAGCCAGTTTATATAATTAAAACAAGTTAATTTGGTAAAATAACCTGTCACTCTACCCTCAGAAAAAAGAGTAAAAAAATTAACCTAGGTAATTGGAGATCCTACACTCCACTACTGGGGGCAATAGGAAAAACAGAACACAACAGAACAGAATTTCGTAAAATGAACATATTTCAAAAGCTAACTTGGGTAATAGGCTTAGCTAATTTTACCATTTTAATGACAATGCTCAAGGGTGACTAGGCTCCCATTACATTGCTATACTGCATAATTTTTAAAATTGCAGTATTTTTTTGAGGAAATTGTTAAGGTACCGTAACTGAGTAATGATAGGCCTATATACATTTATATGTATGTTTCCTTTATCCATAAGAGAATTTCTATGTTCTTTCTTCCCTTATATTTAGGTCAAATATTTAGGTCAAGAAGCAATAGCTTCTATATAATGATAATTAAGAGTATTTTACTAAGACTGGTAATATAATTGTAGTACGTTCAGAGACAAACCCTCTGCTTATCTATAAATCTACATTAGTACTGGGGGAAACACTAGTAGAATGGACTTCAATCAATAGTCTTCCAAGAAGAATATAATTAGTGGCTTGCAAAATTATAATTAAGGTTTCTGATGCTTATCGTCCACTACACCCACATGTACTCTATTAGACTGCTTTCGTTAATCGTTTTGCCATGGCATGCTACTACCCAGATAATGATACTTTATTTCAGAAAGGCAGTGAAGCTGAAAAAGTGTGTGGGGAATGCAAATTATTGTAAAACTCATATAGATCTACTATTATGTACTAATATCTTACATAAAACAGTAGGTCTACGACATTGTGACAAAATTTTTTTGATAGATGAGGGATTTGACTGTTGTGTTAGAACTAAAATGAAATCAATATTACCAGGAAGTGTCACAGGAAACTAATATTTCCAAGTGCAAACGGGTGACATTTACATTAATAATTACAGTGTTACTTCAAGTTTCTACAAACATCGGGTTATTAAATGAGAACAGATATCTAATTGGTGTGTTTCCATGTATCGATTAAACTAAATATACTTCAGCAAGAAAATATTATAAACCTATAAAGAATTATAGAACTAAGCACGCTTCAGACTTTATTTATGTTACAAAAAATAACTTTGAAAAAATAAAAATGGAACTTCAGTCTTCTGTAATATCGGTCTAAGGAAAGCTGTGATTAAAAAGAATACTTGTTGCAACAGTGGGTTCAAGTTAAATTTCATAGTAATAATTTTTGTATGATAATGAGTTTAAAAACTAATTCTTTTGTTAATATTCAGTCTTTGCTCTTCATGGTACCAGTAACCTCACCTAATTTCTTAAAAGCACAGTTTAGAAAATGAACATAGCATAAAGGAGACTTGAATCCATAGGTATCAATCATATAACCTATACAATATTTAAGGTTAAATTCAGTGATTTGAAAAATATCTTTCACAAGAACATGGACTTGCATTGTGGCTGAAAAAATAAAATCAATAAGTTGCTAGTACTATATGTGTAAACAACAAGATACAGAAAGTAAAGTACATACATGCTTGACCCAATTCAATATTATGATATATAGCTTCACCGTGTCAACTTCCAATATAATGATGAATTAACAAGATATATACTAACAAAATTGTTATCAAGTATATTTTCATGATTTCATAACTTAGGTTGAAATTGGTCTGGATTTGTATTTGGTATGCTTGTCACAAACATTAAATGGTCAAACATTAAGCAAAGTATGTTTTTAATTACTTCACGCAAGCACTCAAAACCATAACGTTGTATGAAAAACGTTTACAACAAACTCTCTAGAGATGATACAAAGACATGCCATATTCATACCACCAAATGAAATAAAAAGCAAAACAACCGGTACCAGTAATCTAAATGATCAAATACCGATGGAAGTTCTGTTCTCTGCAATATCACCACTGTTATATTTCTCAAAGATAATAGGTCTAGCACCTTTCAATATTTCAACAGGCAATACTAGCATTCTAAACTCTGCTTATTCCTTATTAGTATTCTTAGCAGTTTTAGTTTGGTTTGTGTATTGCATATTCTGGAATATGATGTACTACTACCCAGATGAATCTTATACTGTAATAGTGCCTCATGTCTTCAAAATGTGGTTCTCTTTCACTACTGTACTGTCTGCACTGCTACTTTGTGCAATAGTCCATCATAGGAAATACAAAGCTATTTTCTCACGAATATCTGCTGTAGACAATATACTGCTGAAGGCAAGATTAAGTTCAACTAGTATCTACAGAAAAATGAAAGTGTTTGTGATATTGCAGCTATTAACGGTAATACCAGTTTATTTCATATTGTTCTGCTGTGACCGAGTCGTGTGGACAGGAGCATTAGGAAACCTCCATCATCTTGCTGAATATATTGTGCATATAATTGGAACGGTCATGGATTTACAATTCATTGACTTTGTAATACTTCTTAAGCACAGATTTTCTCTGCTTAATAAAGAACTTGTGTCTATTTATGGCCTTCCTGACAACAACATTGCCTGGTCTGTGTTGCCTGCATTGGAAATAGGAACAAAGCATCACGAAAAAACTGCTATGCCTTGTGTAGAGCCAGATGTGTTAGATTACCAACATAAAAGATATGTTGGTACTTCTTCAGAGTCTACAATATTTTCTGACTCATTAAGGAATGACGAGAAAGTTAAAAAATTGCAGAAGGCCCACAGCTGTCTCTGTGAAGTGGCAGTATTTGTCAATTCTTGCTACTCCCTACCCATTCTCTTAGAACTAACATTTATCTTTGGGGCAGTTATTCAAAGTTTGTACAATGCACTCATTGTGTCACTGAAGTTTGAAGATTTGAATACATATGGCAATGATAAGGAGGCTGTGGCATTGTTCTTGAGCTGGGCCGCTGTGAGGTTGCTGAAGATGATATGTATTACCACTTCATGTCAGTTGGCGAGTGGAGAGGCCAATCGTACCGGAGAATTGGTGCACAAGTTGTTGCTCGATTATGGAGAATCCAGGTCTTTGCATCATTTCTCACAACAACTGTTGCACTACAGACTTCACTTCACAGCATGCAATTTCTTCACTCTAGACTCCACGTTGCTTCACTCACTGGCTGGTGCAGTCACAACCTACCTGGTCATACTTCTACAATTCCAATTCATCGCTTCTTCAAATTCAAATATGCCTCAAGAATGAATTTCAACAACTCATCCAACTTATAGATTCTGATAATGAGTAATTTTACTTTGAAGTAAGTTATTGCAATACAAAACCCACATGAAAATAAACAGCAAATAAAATTATTATTGTTTAATTGGTTAAAGATTATACCTAAACTGTCAAGACATCCCAGATTCAGCTGGACAGTCCTGCTTTGAGACATTTTGTCCTGTTGTTCCCTTTACATTATTTAAGTAATAATTTGAGTTCACAAATCAGTTTTTAGTAGTTTTCAGTTACCAAGTTCTCGAATCTCACATTGCGAGAAGTTTTCAGATTCTGCATTCATCCTAGAAGTTCTATATTCGAATAATCATTCAATTATTTATATTACTCGAGAACAGACTAACATATTCAGTTCTTAAATTATTCAATTCTGTACATCACTATATTTCACCATTTCCACCTTTTTCTACTTTAAGGTTCAGTGAACTAGGAAAGGAGGAAAACAACCCAACTATTGAAACAACCTACACCTAACGCAAACATAAAAACCACACCACATAATTACACACTTACCCATGATGGGCAAAATTTCAATTACGAAAGGAAATTTCTCAAGAAGCCAGCTCAAACTAACCTAAAACTAGAATATATTATCAAAACGGAGATCAGAATTCAGCCTCTAAAGGAGGTGAGGATTTAGTTAAATTTCTGTTACTTCCACAAAACGAAACAGCCTAAGATCCTTCATGGCATCAGCCTGGAAACGCCCACCAAACAATTACCTTTTCACGGCCATAGAAAGAACTTCATTCCATGCTCAAGACCGCTCAGCTCATAAACTAGTTCTCTCTGGTTTCCTGGCTCAAGAATAGAGGTTTTGAGTGTAGCTACAGAACTCTTTAAATATTACTTACAATAATTTCAGTGCATTTTGTGGCGGTAGTTTGAAACTTTACAAATAACAGAGTTTGTGTTATGTTATTGTTATAAAACTTCATAAATAATTTCAGCATCTCATTTTGTCAATCTGGTCCAGCCCTGTCTCCTTAGCACTACAGTTTTTAATTTTTACTAAACAAAACAACATTAAAAATGTGTGTCTAGGTACAAGGATTATAATTAGGTCCGAAATTGTTCATGTTAAGAATATATCCTGTAATTCTCTTACCTTAAAATATGTAATTCATGATAACATATAACTGATGGCCATCTTATCTGGGTAAACAGGTTGACCAACACGACAAACCTTGCGGGAGATATAATATGACCCATTTTCAAAACGCATGAATTTGGTGTGCCCTACTAAACTAATACCACTGTTCATAACTCAATCCAACCTAACCTAACTGCCACTACTTACCTTAATGCAAGAAGGTCATTCTACTTCGCTCAGAACCGTAATATGGCTGTCGTGTTTCAAGCATAATAAAAATGGATTGAAATGGGTAAAAATTAGGGATGGGTCCTCGATACTTTCGATACCTCGATACTCTCGATACTTGCATGGTATCGGCATCGAACGATACTTCAGAAAACTCGCTCGATACTTTTTCGATACTTTTGTAACTCTGCAATTCTGCAATTAAGTGAGAATGCTAGTATTTTTTTAACAAAAACTTGTAAGTGGACTGTTTCAAAATCGAACTACTTTTAATGTAGAATTTAAAAATAATTATCGGCTACTGATGATATTAAATTTTGTCTCATTAAATATGCAGACTTAATTAATTTAGTTGCTATTACACAGTTCTCTAAAGTTTTAATTTTTAATGTACCTATTTATTGAGACTGGAAATGTTGACGGTATCGAGTATCGAAGAAAAAATCATGTATCGGTATCGAGTATCGAGTATCGAGAAAATCTGGTATCGACCCATCCCTAGTAAAAATACAAGATAAAGTTTTAATTCAACTGGTTTCACCTTTTAATAAATTCCTTAAACAAAAGTAAGATGAGGGTGCCACTTTTTAAAGACCTTTTTTCCAAGAACTTCCCCTACCTGCTGATACCCTAATCCTCTTTGACCTGTCAATCCGTGAATAGAAAGGTAATTAGGCATATTTACACTTGTCTGCAGTCCAGTACAATGTTGCCAAATACGCACCACAACACTTACTTTACTTAAGAAGTAGTGAATGACAGCGACAACACTGGGAAAATCCACGTGACTACAAGAAGACCTATTCTTTGTCGGTGCAGTTTTTCGGATTACGGGACAATGCTATTATATTCTTTTGTAGACAGACGATGGTTTGAGACAAGGCCTTCTTAAAATGGCACCAACTGTACATTTAATCAAGTGTTCAGTTCCAGAAAGCAAAATTACAATGCTAAGGAGATAGTGCTCTAGCCCATCAATCTAAAAACCTCAATAATACAAATCTTAACAAGTATATGTGAGGAAGTTTGTGTAACACATTTTGCACCATTTATTAAGGTTACATGTAGGCCTATATGGTATCAGTAGATTGAACATTGTACTGTATAAAGTTTGGACATATAAAGAACAAACACTGAATGGAAATTTGATTGGCACTGGAAAAAATAACCATGGTCTCAGACAAGTCAACATACACTCCCTAATACAAACATCTCCACACCTTTCCAATTACATTAAGTTTGTTGGTCACTCGCATGACAAACTACCTTCACTATTAGGTCCAAGTTGTTTACTTATCATTAATTCATTCACTCAACTTTATATTAACTTATGCAATTTGTTAGACATTTGACCTATATAGGCCTACTGATACTTGCCCCCAATATTATGACTATTAATAATGTCTTCCTTTTAATGTAATTTGAAATCATAAATGGAAATCAATGTGGGTGAATAGTCCTACTGAGAAGCAACAATAAAATGATACAAGAAGAAGAAGATATATACCCCTCCCAGCATTTTTGGGCTGGATGACTTGATTGTAATGGTAGTAAGCAGGGGTGCCCACCCTCCTTAGCTTGATGACTCACTCCCCAGTTTCATGAAAAGCTACCCCCCAATTTTTTATTATCGTAACACCATGAAAAGTAACCCCCTTAACAGAAGGTCTACTTCCCAATGGGAAGATATCATTGCTGTATTTGTAATAAAAATAGTGTCAATTGAAAAAGTATGGCCTACACAAAACCACCCTTGCAGATATATCACTTGCAGCCAGTGAAAGGATCCATCACCTTTTTCACAATCAACCATGCGGACCATGATTTAGCATTAATTTGAAGTTTCTCTATTATGATTTATTTATTCGGTGTTACAGTAGGCCTATTTATTTATATTGCATATAGTAGGCCTACATATACCCATTGTTGTTGGGTTCTAAAATCTATGGAGTGGTACTCATTGTCAATGGCAGGCAGCCTGCTGGTGTTGCAGGAAGAAAACTAAATAAATGAAATAAAAAGTTTAAATAATGATAAGTTTATTATTTGCCTAATAGTCTTCTGTGTGTGATGTGAAAAAAAGAGATGGACCATACAGAAAACATGTTACTTTGTCTTTAAACATGGCGTTTTTATTCAGGCCGGAAGGCAAGATGGAACATCATCACAGTCAATCAGCTGTTAAGGTTGATTAATATGAATTATGTTCAGCATATGAAACAATATATGTTTTTCATTAAGAAATAGAAAATTTTACATATCATCTTTATATTAGGTAAGACAAGAACTAATCACAGTTGTTTGTACTGTGAAGTAGAATATAATAAATCCCTCATAAAAACTAAACTCCATGGCTCTATCATCCGTGAAGGGAGAAGACCTACCACACTACCGCTGCATCATCTACAATAGGCAGATGGCAGGATTGGGGTATGTGGTCAGCATGCCAACACCTACGGCCGTTAATGGTGGTCTCTCTATCAAGTAGCTCCTCAATTTGAATCACGAGGCTCAGTGCACCCTGTTCCAGACCTCCCTACCTCAGAAAAGTCCAAGGAGGTACCGGGGATCAAACCCGGGCCAACAGATCTGTAGTCAGTGATGCTAACCATAAGACCAGGCCGGCGGTCATAAATCCCTCATACTGGTATATAATTACTAGCAGGTATCTGCGGCATCGCTAGCGATTATTTACTCAACTGCTAGATGTTTTGTTTAAATCATTTATTTAACAGAAAAATAATTAAAACAACGTATTTATTAACACTGACATCGTTTTTACATAAATTTCAGGAATTACATAATTTTTATCTTAATTAGGCCTATAATGTTTAATTTTGCTGTGTTTGAGGTAACACCTAGGATATACAAGGCCGTGCTCAGTATTGGCAAGCTTTACGTCGGTATTGTAGATGCTCTGTGAAAAGCTATATTCCTGTCACACGCTGTTTTCAATGTTGTGGCTTTGGGCATGTGGCAAGCGATTGTAAATCCCAGAAAAGATGTACTCGCTGTGCTGAAGAACATAATGTAAAGGACTGTGTAGAAAACAAACTAGAATGCATAAACTGCAAACAGTTCAATATTAAAATGGCATGTCGTAGAAATTTTCAGTCCTATGACTTTAACCACACGGCAGATTCGAAGGACTGTCCAATATACAAAAAAATACTGAATATAATAAAATCTAAAATAAACTATGGGTGAGTTAATTATCTACCAACATAATGTACATAAATCACTCATACCTACACAGGAACTACTAATTAATTCAGAGTTCAATGAAGTTAATAAAACAACAACTAATTTTGACACAATTAAAGTTCTCTGTGTGCAGGAGCCGAATGCTTCAGATAATAGAGTTCGTGGATTTGGTCTTCCAATCAGGTTTATTATGCACCTGGCGACAATGGAAACATCAGAGCAGCGACGATCACTAACCATAACAGTGTAATACAAATATCTCAGTATTGTTCCCGAGACTGTGTAGTTGTTTGTGTTCATTGTGGATGAACGTGCTGACAAGTTGGCAAAATCGGCAGCTTCCATGGACTCGAGCTATGTGTATGCTAAGTGTCCAATATCATTTGTCAAAAATCAAATAAGGAAATATATTACATCTTGTTGGAATTTTGAATGGGAACACTCGGATAAAGGAGCTGTTACAAGAGAACTTTATTTTCCAACAATATATCATAGACTACAGTCAAAATTTTGTACCAAATTTTATATTAACTCAGTTTATATCAGGACATGGTAAATTTGGTACCTATTTCCGAAGATTTAAAATAAAAATAGAATGTGACTATACTTGCCCATGTGGAGAAATTGAACAAACAGTGAAACATCTTTTACTGGAATGTCCCAGATTTGAAAGTCAACGTTTTCAATTAAGGTGTAAACTAAACTATTGTGACACTACACTTTCAGCACCACTGACAGTTTTTAGAAAAGAGTGTTGCAAACAAGATTTTGTACGTTTCGTAAATTATGTTCATTCCCGTTTTTAATTATTACTTGTAAGATAGTTTGTAAATATTAATTTTGTTAATTTGTTATATTTAAAACCCTAACATACCTTCAAGGTAAAATAGGGTCACATGTATTGGAGTATCAAAAAAAAAAAAAAAATGTTTAACATTAAAAATATAAATAACTAACCCAACAAAACATATTTTATGCTGACATATGAGCACACAATTTGAAATGGAACGATTAAAATGAACCATAGATTCATGAACCTAATCCAAATCATGCACAAACAATTTTGTTATAACGATTGATCATTAAAAAACTAAAAACCCCGCTTCGAGGTGCATTTCACAAACAAAGTGCGCTTCAGATTCGTGTTCTCTAGCCCACAAAAACCCGTATAGTGTGTTTCATCCAAATCCATCAATGTTTTCCCATTATTAAGGTGTGCATTCATTCTCCCCTTCTATCCACCTATGGTAAAACAATCAGATCTCTGTGAATCGTAAACAAATGAATCAAGATAGCAACAAAGCAAGGCCATCTTGAATTAATTTCACAACTGAATACTGACTTTCCACAACAATCAAATTGCTCATGTGTTTCTTATGGAAGGTATTTCGTTTCTTTGAAAACATTTGATTTTTGGCATTGAAAATCAAAATTTTGCAAAATCCTTTCTTAGTGCGCACTTACATTAAGAAACGAAGGTACTGTCAAAATTCAAAGTCTTTATGTACCTTAGTAGTATGAGACACCCTATGGCCCCCGATTGAGGGGAAATGGGGTGGGGGGCGATGTCACAATAGTGGTGGGGGGTTACGCAATGGAGGGGGAAGGGGCGGGGCCGACGCCTCTTCCTGTGACGTCACGGGACGCGATTCCGAGTAATGTACTTACGCCCTTTTCACCCAGTACCACTCCCGTTTCATTCCGACGCCTCGTTTAGGAGTTAGGTCCTATGAACCGCTATTCCCGTTACGTAACAGGCTCTACACTTAGGCCCTTTGATCCGGGTTGGTTTATGTCGTCATGGTACTCATTCGAACCGTGTACTTATGCCCTTTAAGCCTGTGCTATTTTCGGAGACCCAAATTGTATTTCTGCCCTTTGAACCAGGTGGCACTACATCCCAAGACGGGACACGGCCTATCACTATGGCGGCGGCTAACGCCGAATTCTAAGCCTGTGTTATTTTCGGAGACCCAAATTGTATTTCTGCCCTTTGAACCAGGTGGCACTACATCCCAAGACGGGACACGGCCTATCACTATGGCGGGGGGGGGCTAGCGCTGAATTCAAAGTCACACTCTTATGACGTCAACACTCTCGTCCTATGGTGTTCCGACGCCGCCCCGACGCCCTAGTTGTGCCCGTTTGGCAAAATGACGTCATGGGTGTCATATGAAAGCGTGCGATGTTCCCTTTCGTCCTGTGGTGTTCCGACGCCGCCCCCGACGCCCTAGTTGTGCCCTTTTGGCAAAAAGACGTCATGGGTGTCATATGAAAGCTTGCGATGTGCCCTTTCGTCCTAAGGTGTTCCGACGCCGCCCCGACGCCCTAGTTGTGCCCTTTTGGCAAAATGACGTCATGGGTGTCATATGAAAGCGTGCGATGTGCCCTTTCGTCCTGTGGTGTTCCGACGCCGCCCCCCGACGCCCTAGTTGTGCCCTTTTGGCGAAAAGACGTCATGGGTGTCATATGAAAGCTTGCGATGTGCCCTTTCGTCCTAAGGTGTTCCGACGCCGCCCCCGACGCCCTAGTTGTGCCCTTTTGGCAAAAAGACGTCATGGGTGTCATATGAAAGCTTGCGCTGTGCCCTTTCGTCCTAAGGTGTTCCGACGCCGCCCCGACGCCCTAGTTGTGCCCTTTTGGCAAAAAGACGTCATGGGTCGTTTCGAACAATTGTGTTACGCCTTTTAACACTATGTTATCCATATTCATCCCAAATGTTGTAATTAGGCCCTTTGGACCAAGGAGAGGTTAAAGACGTCATGGTAGTCGATTCGAACAATTGAGTTACGCCTTTTAACACTATGTTATCCATTTTCATCCCAACTGTTGTAATTAGGCCCTTTGGACCAAGGAGAGGTTAAAGACGTCATGGTAGTCGATTCGAACAATTGAGTTACGCCTTTTACCACTCTGCTATCCCCCATTCATCCTGACAGCTGTAACTAAGCCCTTTGGATCAAGTAGACTTTAAGGACGTCATGGTAGTCGTTTCGAACAATTTAGTTACGTCCTTTCGCACTATGTTATCCATATTCATCCAAAAGGCTGTAATTAGGCCCTATGGACCAAGGAAACGTTCTTGACGTCATGGGAGTCGTTTTGAACAATGTAATTATGCCCTTTCGCACTATGCTATCCAAATTCATCCCTACGGTTGTAATTAAGCCCTCATGACCAAAGGGAATGTTGTCAGGTCACGGGAATCGTTTCTAACAAAAAAAAGTTACGCTCTTTCGCACTATGCTATTCCCCGATTCATTCATTCATACACCTTTTACCCTTTAAGCTCTTTGGTAGAAAATGTGTACGCATAGAGGCGCTGTTATGCAATTAAGAGGCAGGAGGTAAATAACAAGTGTTCCTACTATACTTACAGATACTGTAAGAGGGACCTATGAAAACAATTACGTACAACATGCCTGTAGAGCGCATTCCCTAACAATGTTTTGTTATTAAAAGATAAATAAGTTTATACTTACATAACCTTTTATATTTCATCTTCTATACAGCATCTATTCTCCTTCCAGATGAACAGTGTTATTATTAACTATATGTAAATGACTGTGTGTAAGGATTAGGAAAACGGTTAAGGTTAAATTTCATTTCAGACCGTCACAACCTTTTTATTGTGTATCATAAGATTGTCACGCTCCTGTGAAATAATGTGTATAAACAAAGGGCTTCACAGTAGTAGTGCTGCATGGTTTATTTCAACATACTGGGTTTACAAACACGATGACAGAATGGAATTTCATCACAAGGAAGTGATTGAAACACACACATCCGCGTCAGTACTTGTTATGTGTAATCAATATGACATGTATAAAAGAGTTTTAACATGTGATCTCATACACTCTATATTTCCTAAGTGTCTATAGCTCTACGTGTGATTGAAAGTGATAGTGATTCAACTGCTTCTCCTTCCAGAAAAAAAAACCATTAGCATCAGAGGTATGTTTTATTTAACTTCAGGTTTGTTTAAAAACACGTAATGAATATTGTCTATGATCCATGACTTTAAACTTAAAACAATTTGTTGTGCACATTTTGCTTCAGGAAAAGTATGGAATTTACAGACAGTAATACATTTAGGTAGAATATTTAAAATTTGGACAATTGAAATCAAATAGATCGTAGACCTCAACAGACGGAATAATGTTGTGTAGAAATTGTTTCTTCTGACAACCTTTCACAAATACATGATCACAATTGTTGAAAATGTTTCTTACAATATTTTCCACGTGACCATAATCTACAAATCCATGATCGTATTTTAATCCATGATGAAAATGTTCTAAGTAATGTTTTGTCATATCGTTTACAACACGGTCTTCAGGGCTGTTGAATAATAGATGTACACTGTTTTCACATTTCAAATCACAAGAAAAAATTCTTTTACAAAAAAAATTGACCTGTTGATTGTTCGACAAAACCCTGTACGTCTGCAACTCGGCCACCCTCTACGATCAAAAGAAAACAATATATCACTAACATAATTCATACGGTTTGGTCAGTATAAAGTACATAAATCATAACCTTTTGTTCTTTTTCTTTAACATCTAAAGTAATATTAAACACTACTGGTTGTGAGATTGAAACACACCTTGCCCCATAAGTAGTGTTATTGAATTTCTCAATTATAGATACCATCTGAAAAGAAAAAAGGTATTTAATATAACATTTTTATACAGTATGTCAACAATAAACTCTAGCTGATGATGACTAACATCTTAGTAACAAAATAGTAAAACATCGAAACTGATAGAAATAGGAAAACAAACAAACATGACGTTACTTACTTCGTTAATTGTAAAAGAAAAGACAAAGTCTATGTTAGCAGAACAGATACTGATGCTGCCGACAAGTATGTAGTCTACAGTATTCACAGAACGAAAGATGAAACAGTGTTTAATGATGGGACAATAAAGTCAACCTTTTTATAGCGATATTAAGTAACTGGTTCCCCCCTCTTTGAACTTACATTCGTTTCTTGTTTGAAATAGATAGACTTAGATGCAGGAATGCGATTTCCTAGGATAGCGTCATAACATATTTTCTCTAACCATTTCATCATATACTAGAAATAGATTTAACCCTCTTTCTCTTCAGAATAACAATATAACTCAGTCGTCAAATGGTGAAACTATGTTATATTCTCCTCTCATACCCTACAGCTATCTATAAATATAATAGTGAAAGTATTTGCTATCTTAAAGCAATCTTCGAAACCCATGTAGATCAACATGTACAAAATTAATTTGAAAATGTCGACATGTATACTTAAGTCGCTATGAAAACTAAATGCTTTATACAAATCATGGTTGAAAACGGACAAAGCATGCCTTTTCATACTGTATAAAACACAACTTGTGATTAAAAATTATACTATTATTACTAACATGTACCAAATTAATTTTAAAATATCGACATGTAAACTTAAGTCGCTATGAAAACTAAATTATTTATACAAATGTCTTACATGTACAGTACAACTGCTATGAAAACTAAAATATTTATACAGCTCTTGGTTGAAAATCTGACAATAAAGTAATCTTCGAAACCCATGTAGATCAACATGTACAAAATTAATTTGAAAATGTCGACATGTATACTTAAGTCGCTATGAAAACTAAATGATTTATACAAATCATGGTTGAAAACGGACAAAGCATGCCTTTTCATACTGTATAAAACACAACTTGTGATTAAAAACTATACTATTATTACTAACATGTACCAAATTAATTTTAAAATATCGACATGTAAACTTAAGTCGCTATGAAAACTAAATTATTTATACAAATGTCTTACATGTACAGTACAACTGCTATGAAAACTAAAATATTTATACAGCTCTTGGTTGAAAATCTGACAATACGTGCCATTTCATACTGTATAAAACACAACTTGTGATTAAAACAAAAACTGTTTTCCCTTTAGGATGTTGTAACAAAGACCTTGAGATGTCGTTAAGTAAGTAAGTAGACAAGTATGACAAACACAGCAAATACGTTACGACATTGTACACGTAAGTCGTTATGAAAACTAAATTATTTATACAAGTCATGGTTGAAAGCTGACAAAGCGTGTCTTTTAATACTGTATAAAACAAATCTTGTGTTAAAAAAAACAGTATAAAGTATTTAAATGTAGAAAATATTACTAACATGTACCAAATGATTTTTTGAAAATGTCGTCCTTGTACACGTAATTCGCTATGAAAACGAACTTATTTATACAACTCCTGGTTGAAAACCGAGGCAAACGATTCTGCATTACCTTTGTTATTCACATAGTTTGGAGAATGACATTACACATCGTTATGAAACTAACTTATTTATACAAGTCATGGATGAAAACCGACAAAGCGTACCTTTTCATACTGTATAAAACACAACTGGTGATTGAAAATGTACAACTTTATTCAGATGTAGAAAATATTAGTGCTTTCACAGCACAACTTGTGATTAAAACAACACAACATGTCCTAGATTAATTGAAAATGGCATACATGTACACATCACTTGCTATGAAAACTAAAATAATTATACAACTCAAGGTTGAAAACTGATTGAAAAGGTACAACTTTATTCAGATGTAGAAAATATTAGTGCTTTCTCTCAACACAACGTGTGATAAAAAACTTTACAATATTATTAAATGTACCAAATTAATTTTGAAAATGTCTACCTTCTACACTTCCATCGTTATGAAACTAACTTATTTATACAAGTCATGGATGAAAACCGACAAAGCGTACCTTTTCATACTGTATAAAACACAACTGGTGATTGAAAATGTACAACTTTATTCAGATGTAGAAAATATTAGTGCTTTCACAACACAACTTGTGATTAAAAAAACTCAAGCGTGTCTTTTCGTAGTGTATAAAACACAACTTGTGATTGAAAAGTACAATTGTATTCACATGTCAGAAATAATAATGTTATAACAACACAACATGTCCTAGATTAATTGAAAATGGCATACATGTACACATCACTTGCTATGAAAACTAAAATAATTATACAACTCAAGGTTGAAAACTGATTGAAAAGGTACAACTTTATTCAGATGTAGAAAATGTTAGTGCTTTCTCAACACAACGTGAGATAAAAAACTTTACAATATTATTAAATGTACATTTTGAAAATGTCTACCTTCTACACTTCCATCGTTATGAAACTAACTTATTTATACAAGTCATGGATGAAAACCGACAAAGCGTACCTTTTCATACTGTATAAAACACAACTGGTGATTGAAAATGTACAACTTTATTCAGATGTAGAAAATATTAGTGCTTTCACAGCACAACTTGTGATTAAAAAACTCAAGCGTGTATTTTCGTAGTGTATAAAACACAACTTGTGATTGAAAACGTACAATTGTATTCAGATGTCAGAAATAATAATGTTATAACAACACAACATGTGCCAAATTACTTTGAAAATGTCATATATTTACACTTCACTTGCTATGAAAACTATAATATTTATACAACTCACGGTTGAAAACTTACAATGCTTGGGTTTTCATCTGTATAAAACACAACTTGTGATTAAAAATCGCTATGAAAACTATAATATTTATACAAGAACTGACAAAGCGTGTCTTTTCAAACTGTATAAAACACAACTTGTGATTCAAAACGTACAATTGTATTCAGATGTTGTAAATACTAATGTTATTTCAACCCAACATGTGCTAAATTACTTCGAAAATGTCATACATTTACACTTCACTTGTTATGAAAACTAAAATATTTATACAACTCACGGTTGAAAACTTACAATGCTTGGCTTTTTAATTTCCTCAACCGAGATAACCTAACCTAACATACCGTAACCTAACCTAACTTAACCTTTCCTAACCTAACCTAACGTGCCTTAACCTAACATAACCTTTCCAAACCTAACCTAACGTGCCGTAACCTAACCTAACCAAACATACCGTAACATAACCTAACCTTTCCTAACCTAACCTAACCAAAGCGGTGATATAATAAATCGTACACTATAAGTTGGGTTATGCGATGAGTTTTTTTCTTTCCTCCGAGATAATCTAACATACCGTAACCTAACATATCGTAACCTAACATTTCTTAACCTATCCTAACCTAACCAAAGCTGTGAACATACCCTAACCTAACCTTTCCTAACATAACATAGCCTAACCAAAGCTGTGATATAATAAATCTTACACTCTAAGTTGGGTTCACGCTTTAAGTGTATCTGAGCCATCTGTTTTCTCTAGTTTCTCGTTATAAAATAAAATTGTACATTTTCAATTCCAAGTTGTGTGTTTATACATTATGAAACGACACGCTTTGTCAATTCTTGTATAAACATTATAGTTTTCATAGCGATTTTAATCACAAGTTGTGTTTTATACAGATGAAAAGCCAAGCATTGTAAGTTTTCAACCGTGAGTTGTATAAATATTTTAGTTTTCATAACAAGTGAAGTGTAAATGTATGACATTTTCGAAGTAATTTAGCACATGTTGGGTTGAAATAACATTAGTATTTACAACATCTGAATACAATTGTACGTTTTGAATCACAAGTTGTGTTTTATACAGTTTGAAAAGACACGCTTTGTCAGTTCTTGTATAAATATTATAGTTTTCATAGCGATTTTTAATCACAAGTTGTGTTTTATACAGATGAAAACCCAAGCATTGTAAGTTTTCAACCGTGAGTTGTATAAATATTATAGTTTTCATAGCAAGTGAAGTGTAAATATATGACATTTTCAAAGTAATTTGGCACATGTTGTGTTGTTATAACATTATTATTTCTGACATCTGAATACAATTGTACGTTTTCAATCACAAGTTGTGTTTTATACACTACGAAAATACACGCTTGAGTTTTTTAATCACAAGTTGTGCTGTGAAAGCACTAATATTTTCTACATCTGAATAAAGTTGTACATTTTCAATCACCAGTTGTGTTTTATACAGTATGAAAAGGTACGCTTTGTCGGTTTTCATCCATGACTTGTATAAATAAGTTAGTTTCATAACGATGGAAGTGTAGAAGGTAGACATTTTCAAAATGTACATTTAATAATATTGTAAAGTTTTTTATCTCACGTTGTGTTGAGAAAGCACTAACATTTTCTACATCTGAATAAAGTTGTACCTTTTCAATCAGTTTTCAACCTTGAGTTGTATAATTATTTTAGTTTTCATAGCAAGTGATGTGTACATGTATGCCATTTTCAATTAATCTAGGACATGTTGTGTTGTTATAACATTATTATTTCTGACATGTGAATACAATTGTACTTTTCAATCACAAGTTGTGTTTTATACACTACGAAAAGACACGCTTGAGTTTTTTTAATCACAAGTTGTGTTGTGAAAGCACTAATATTTTCTACATCTGAATAAAGTTGTACATTTTCAATCACCAGTTGTGTTTTATACAGTATGAAAAGGTACGCTTTGTCGGTTTTCATCCATGACTTGTATAAATAAGTTAGTTTCATAACGATGGAAGTGTAGAAGGTAGACATTTTCAAAATTAATTTGGTACATTTAATAATATTGTAAAGTTTTTTATCACACGTTGTGTTGAGAGAAAGCACTAATATTTTCTACATCTGAATAAAGTTGTACCTTTTCAATCAGTTTTCAACCTTGAGTTGTATAATTATTTTAGTTTTCATAGCAAGTGATGTGTACATGTATGCCATTTTCAATTAATCTAGGACATGTTGTGTTGTTTTAATCACAAGTTGTGCTGTGAAAGCACTAATATTTTCTACATCTGAATAAAGTTGTACATTTTCAATCACCAGTTGTGTTTTATACAGTATGAAAAGGTACGCTTTGTCGGTTTTCATCCATGACTTGTATAAATAAGTTAGTTTCATAACGATGTGTAATGTCATTCTCCAAACTATGTGAATAACAAAGGTAATGCAGAATCGTTTGCCTCGGTTTTCAACCAGGAGTTGTATAAATAAGTTCGTTTTCATAGCGAATTACGTGTACAAGGACGACATTTTCAAAAAATCATTTGGTACATGTTAGTAATATTTTCTACATTTAAATACTTTATACTGTTTTTTTTAACACAAGATTTGTTTTATACAGTATTAAAAGACACGCTTTGTCAGCTTTCAACCATGACTTGTATAAATAATTTAGTTTTCATAACGACTTACGTGTACAATGTCGTAACGTATTTGCTGTGTTTGTCATACTTGTCTACTTACTTACTTAACGACATCTCAAGGTCTTTGTTACAACATCCTAAAGGGAAAACAGTTTTTGTTTTAATCACAAGTTGTGTTTTATACAGTATGAAATGGCACGTATTGTCAGATTTTCAACCAAGAGCTGTATAAATATTTTAGTTTTCATAGCAGTTGTACTGTACATGTAAGACATTTGTATAAATAATTTAGTTTTCATAGCGACTTAAGTTTACATGTCGATATTTTAAAATTAATTTGGTACATGTTAGTAATAATAGTATAGTTTTTAATCACAAGTTGTGTTTTATACAGTATGAAAAGGCATGCTTTGTCCGTTTTCAACCATGATTTGTATAAATCATTTAGTTTTCATAGCGACTTAAGTATACATGTCGACATTTTCAAATTAATTTTGTACATGTTGATCTACATGGGTTTCGAAGATTACTTTATTGTCAGATTTTCAACCAAGAGCTGTATAAATATTTTAGTTTTCATAGCAGTTGTACTGTACATGTAAGACATTTGTATAAATAATTTAGTTTTCATAGCGACTTAAGTTTACATGTCGATATTTTAAAATTAATTTGGTACATGTTAGTAATAATAGTATAATTTTTAATCACAAGTTGTGTTTTATACAGTATGAAAAGGCATGCTTTGTCCGTTTTCAACCATGATTTGTATAAAGCATTTAGTTTTCATAGCGACTTAAGTATACATGTCGACATTTTCAAATTAATTTTGTACATGTTGATCTACATGGGTTTCGAAGATTGCTTTAAGATAGCAAATACTTTCACTATTATATTTATAGATAGCTGTAGGGTATGAGAGGAGAATATAACATAGTTTCACCATTTGACGACTGAGTTATATTGTTATTCTGAAGAGAAAGAGGGTTAAATCTATTTCTAGTATATGATGAAATGGTTAGAGAAAATATGTTATGACGCTATCCTAGGAAATCGCATTCCTGCATCTAAGTCTATCTATTTCAAACAAGAAACGAATGTAAGTTCAAAGAGGGGGGAACCAGTTACTTAATTGCGCTATAAAAAGGTTGACTTTATTGTCCCATCATTAAACACTGTTTCATCTTTCGTTCTGTGAATACTGTAGACTACATACTTGTCGGCAGCATCAGTATCTGTTCTGCTAACAGACTTTGTCTTTTCTTTTACAATTAACGAAGTAAGTAACGTCATGTTTGTTTGTTTTCCTATTTCTATCAGTTTCGATGTTTTACTATTTTGTTACTAAGTTGTTAGTCATCATCAGCTAGAGTTTATTGTTGACATACTGTATAAAAATGTTATATTAAATACCTTTTTTCTTTTCAGATGGTATCTATAATTGAGAAATTCAATAACACTACTTATGGGGCAAGGTGTGTTTCAATCTCACAACCAGTAGTGTTTAATATTACTTTAGATGTTAAAGAAAAAGAACAAAAGGTTATGATTTATGTACTTTATACTGACCAAACCGTATGAATTATGTTAGTGATATATTGTTTTCTTTTGATCGTAGAGGGTGGCCGAGTTGCAGACGTACAGGGTTTTGTCGAACAATCAACAGGTCAATTTTTTTTTGTAAAAGAATGTTTTCTTGTGATTTGAAATGTGAAAACAGTGTACATCTATTATTCAACAGCCCTGAAGACCGTGTTGTAAACGATATGACAAAACATTACTTAGAACATTTTCATCATGGATTAAAATACGATCATGGATTTGTAGATTATGGTCACGTGGAAAATATTGTAAGAAACATTTTCAACAATTGTGATCATGTATTTGTGAAAGGTTGTCAGAAGAAACAATTTCTACACAACATTATTCCGTCTGTTGAGGTCTACGATCTATTTGATTTCAATTGTCCAAATTTTAAATATTCTACCTAAATGTATTACTGTCTGTAAATTCCATACTTTTCCTGAAGCAAAATGTGCACAACAAATTGTTTTAAGTTTAAAGTCATGGATCATAGACAATATTCATTACGTGTTTTTAAACAAACCTGAAGTTAAATAAAACATACCTCTGATGCTAATGGTTTTTTTTTCTGGAAGGAGAAGCAGTTGAATCACTATCACTTTCAATCACACGTAGAGCTATAGACACTTAGGAAATATAGAGTGTATGAGATCACATGTTAAAACTCTTTTATACATGTCGTATTGATTACACATAACAAGTACTGACGCGGATGTGTGTGTTTCAATCACTTCCTTGTGATGAAATTCCATTCTGTCATCGTGTTTGTAAACCCAGTATGTTGAAATAAACCATGCTGCACTACTACTGTGAAGCCCTTTGTTTATACACATTATTTCACAGGAGCGTGACAATCTTATGATACACAATAAAAAGGTTGTGACGGTCTGAAATGAAATTTAACCTTAACCGTTTTCCTAATCCTTACACACAGTCATTTACATATAGTTAATAATAACACTGTTCATCTGGAAGGAGAATAGATGCTGTATAGAAGATGAAATATAAAAGGTTATGTAAGTATAAACTTATTTATCTTTTAATAACAAAACATTGTTAGGGAATGCGCTCTACAGGCATGTTGTACGTAATTGTTTTCATAGGTCCCTCTTACAGTATCTGTAAGTATAGTAGGAACACTTGTTATTTACCTCCTGCCTCTTAATTGCATAACAGCGCCTCTATGCGTACACATTTTCTACCAAAGAGCTTAAAGGGTAAAAGGTGTATGAATGAATGAATCGGGGAATAGCATAGTGCGAAAGAGCGTAACTTTTTTTTGTTAGAAACGATTCCCGTGACCTGACAACATTCCCTTTGGTCATGAGGGCTTAATTACAACCGTAGGGATGAATTTGGATAGCATAGTGCGAAAGGGCATAATTACATTGTTCAAAACGACTCCCATGACGTCAAGAACGTTTCCTTGGTCCATAGGGCCTAATTACAGCCCTTGGGATGAATATGGATAACATAGTGCGAAAGGACGTAACTAAATTGTTCGAAACGACTACCATGACGTCCTTAAAGTCTACTTGATCCAAAGGGCTTAGTTACAGCTGTCAGGATGAATGGGGGATAGCAGAGTGGTAAAAGGCGTAACTCAATTTTTCGAATCGACTACCATGACGTCTTTAACCTCTCCTTGGTCCAAAGGGCCTAATTACAACATTTGGGATGAATATGGATAACATAGTGTTAAAAGGCGTAACTCAATTGTTCGAATCGACTACCATGACGTCTTTAACCTCTCCTTGGTCCAAAGGGCCTAATTACAACATTTGGGATGAATATGGATAACATAGTGTTAAAAGGCGTAACACAATTGTTCGAAACGACCCATGACGTCTTTTTGCCAAAAGGGCACAACTAGGGCGTCGGGGCGGCGTCGGAACACCTTAGGACGAAAGGGCACAGCGCAAGCTTTCATATGACACCCATGACGTCTTTTTGCCAAAAGGGCACAACTAGGGCGTCGGGGGCGGCGTCGGAACACCTTAGGACGAAAGGGCACATCGCAAGCTTTCATATGACACCCATGACGTCTTTTTGCCAAAAGGGCACAACTAGGGCGTCGGGGGGCGGCGTCGGAACACCACAGGACGAAAGGGCACATCGCACGCTTTCATATGACACCCATGACGTCATTTTGCCAAAAGGGCACAACTAGGGCGTCGGGGCGGCGTCGGAACACCTTAGGACGAAAGGGCACATCGCAAGCTTTCATATGACACTCATGACGTCTTTTTGCCAAAAGGGCACAACTAGGGCGTCGGGGGCGGCGTCGGAACACCACAGGACGAAAGGGAACATCGCACGCTTTCATATGACACCCATGACGTCATTTTGCCAAAAGGGCACAACTAGGGCGTCGGGGCGGCGTCGGAACACGATAGGACGAGAGTGTTGACGTCATAAGAGTGTGACTTTGAATTCAGCGCTAGCCCCCCCCGCCATAGTGATAGGCCGTGTCCCGTCTTGGGATGTAGTGCCACCTGTTTCAAAGGGCAGAAATACAATTTGGGTCTCCGAAAATAACACAGGCTTAGAATTCGGCGTTAGCCGCCGCCATAGTGATAGGCCGTGTCCCGTCTTGGGATGTAGTGCCACCTGGTTCAAAGGGCAGAAATACAATTTGGGTCTCCGAAAATAGCACAGGCTTAAAGGGCATAAGTACACGGTTCGAATGAGTACCATGACGACATAAACCAACCCGGATCATAGGGCCTAAGTGTAGAGCCTGTTACGTAACGGGAATAGCGGTTCATAGGACCTAACTCCTAAACGAGGCGTCGGAATGAAACGGGAGTGGTACTGGGTGAAAAGGGCGTAAGTACATTACTCGGAATCGCGTCCCGTGACGTCACAGGAAGAGGCGTCGGCCCCGCCCCTTCCCCCTCCATTGCGTAACCCCCCACCACTATTGTGACATCGCCCCCCACCCCATTTCCCCTCAATCGGGGGCCATAGGGTGTCTCATACTACTTACCTTTATGTAAAAGTTAGGATCTAGGTTGATTCTCTGTTAGTCAGTTAGTCAATAGGTCATTCATTTAGCCAGTCAGGACAAAGCCGCTTGTGTTGCGGTTGCAACCTATTTTCTTCTGAACTGAACAGTTATTATTATTATTAACAATTAAATCGTATATTTTGAGTACACGCGCGTTTTGTTTCTCTATTGTCATTCTGTATATACCAGGCAAAACTAATCTAGTTATATTACTTACTCTTGATACGCTAGTGGTGCCATCTTTTTCTGTGTATACTATTTTGCGACTAATTTTGTCTGGCTGCTAGAGTTGTCGTGAGCGCTTAACGCTACTTGGCTGGATCTATTCTTCTTCTATCCTTCGTCGGCGACTGTCCTAGTTTCTTCTGCGTGTATGGATCGTCGTGTCTGGGCATTGTCTTCATGATGTTTGGTCGTCAGGTGAGCGAAGTATATTTTTCTATTTCATTATTCATGTTGTATTTAAATTATTTCTATTTTCGTATATTTTCATTTATATTCATTTTAAAGCATTTGTATTTTGTATAGTGTAGGCTAGTGTGCCTAACAGAATTTGCAATAGGATTTTTCGGAGGACCACTGGATTATAATCCAGAAATATTCAAGCTTAGAAGTGCAGGAATGTTGAAGGAAGCAGGAATAATGGAGAATGAGAATTGTCACTTATTCTGAAGCTCTAGAAGATTGCTGCTTCTCTTCTTTCTTCTAGCTATGCTTAATATTTATTGGTATTAATTTTTATTTCACTTGGAAGTTTTTTAAGGATAATGTCAAAGGTTATGTGCTTAGTTTGTGAGATATAATTTTCTGAACAAGAACTTATGGTAATTTTATTGTAAACTTATTGGTGTACAATATAATTTGCTGAGCTATATCTTGCTCAAAGATTACTACAGCAATTTCTTTAGATTGCTTGTAGGGACAAAAGGAGCTGCAAGTATGCCAAAACTCCTGGACAACTATAAATGCAGTTTTTACTTATATAAGCTAATAAATTGCTAGACCATTCCTTGGTCTTTGTGAATTATATTATAGTTTATTCAAAACTACTACGGCAGCATATTTGGCTTGCACGTAGAGGAAAAGAGGAGCTGCAAGGATGCCAAAACTCCTTACATTTATATAAGCAGATTTACTTTATAGTAATATAAAGATGCTAAGCCCTACTTGGCTTTTGTGAATTAATACATGGTTTAGTTTGATTTACTTAACTTGTATTGCGACTACATCTGATGAGAATGTGACTGCATTTAGCCGGACTGTAGTTAAGTGAGGATGTACAGTTATCGATGCTGAAGTTCTATGGTGCTGTGGATCATCCTGAACGGCGGCCAGTAGCGAGTCCTTCCATGGCTACAAGCTACGCTCCACGAAGTTCTAGTGATGTCCTCGAATCCACCTCCTGGTAGATTAAGTAGTGGCTGCTAATGCTGGTTCCATGTAGAAACTGTACAATGATATATTCAGACTTGTGGTCTGTTGCTAAATTGTGGGCTGTGCCCTTACGAAGCGACGATCGGTGAGAGAGTGAATAAAGTCTAACGGCCAAAATGCGTTCACATAATCATCTTACAAAGAGTCAGGTTCTAGAATCTTATGGAAGGCTCTTCTTGAAGTTTCCAGTAGCTTCTGTCCAGAATAAGAGTACATTTAAAGATAATAACATGCTGTAATTATTCTGTAACATAAAAAATCTGCATGTGAGCATTTGCACTATAATTGTAATGTATAATTACAGAGAAATTATTAATTTTTATGTGGTGAATAATCAATCTATTCATAAAGCTGCTTCTACAACCAAGTGCAATAATCGATATGACGCTTCTAAGTGAGCTAATGTATTCTGGCTGTAGCGCCAAGTAAATGCTAATGAGCTGTCACTTGACTTATCAATATCAGTTCGATGTCGGCAATGCAGCTTTCTGTTGCTAACTAACATTAATTACTGAATTCAATGATAACAGTTAGTAGTAACAGGAATAAACATGTAAAACTATTCCTTAGCTAATATCATTATAGTTCATGATAGATATTTTCTCTATCTAAATGTAAATAGAGAGATACAAGCGTGCCAAGAATTCTGTTTGCTGGTAACTGGCATCAGTGCCATCTAGTGACTTGTATTAATACTTCATTACTAGTATTTGCTATAAAAGTATAATAAATGGGCTCTAAGCTCTACGAGCTTACATATAGTAAATTCACTTTAAAGTTTGTCTATTTCGTGAAGTTAATGTTTTTTCTCGCTCACCTGACATTTCAATAATTTTCTATTTCGGCTTTTCAATTCTAAATTTATTCTTTATCATGAAGACAATGGGTGTGTCTGGGACGTATGTATGAGAATGAATGAATGTTTCGCCGACTACTTTCTTCTCTCTTAATTCTTTTCTTCTAGTATTTTCGTTTTTCTATTCCTTTCTTTCGTTCCGGTCATGACCGATATATATGTATAAATTTAATATCCAGCCAAAGTCATTAATAACCATAATTACATAACTTTTCTCATTGCCGTAAATTTCGTTATTCTGGCCTATTCTGAATTGTGCTTACTCATTGTTCTGTATCTGTTAATTCTGGCCCTATTGTATAATCTAATAATTTCTAATTATATATTTCTAAATATAAATATTAATTTGCTTACTCACTGAATTTTTGAATACTTTTGTCTATCGTAATATCAAATATTGCAGTAATATAAAATATGAGTCATTAATATTGTTCTCTGTATAAAACCTGTTATGCTATTCCATTCAACAGATATTTTTTTCTATTATATTGTTTCTGTCATTTCTCTATTCTGTAATAAATTTATACATATTGAAATTTAATTCTTTTCCTTACGTAAATATAGTTATGTTGGGCTAACTATTCCAGTACCTTCCACTTTTTATCCTTATAGCCTGTGTGTGGTCTGCCATCCCTATTCATCCTTGGATATAGGCCTATGTACATTTAATTATCTTATATAGTCATTTTTCCAAGGGGGATTGGCTTGGTAGGGTTTTGGCTGCGCTGTGTTTTTCAAACCTAACTGAATATTCAACTTATTTCCAGCGCCAGCATTATTCCCACTGCCTCCACTAATTACAACACAGCACTTGTTAGATACAGATTTATACAAAACTATTATACTCAAATGTTTGAAATCATTACTCTGAAATGAAAACAATTACCAGCAGTAATAAAATCAGGTAAACTGATGTAACAAAGTGCCAGTATGTTTTTGTTTAATCAGTTATGACTGCAATTATGATATGCAGAATATATATATGATGTTTAATTGATTTCCAAGTTAAACTCCAGATTTATTCATTAAGCAGGGCTTACAGAAGAACAAAGGTCTAGTTTTTTAATCAGATTAAAATCTTCCAGCATCAGCTGAACTGTACAGATTTGTGATATCTTGACAATCGCCCACTCACATAAAAATACAAAAAAAAAAGTCACATTGGCCGGTTTCGGGTTCTGAACCTTGGACTCCAGAATGTGAGGCCAAGACGTTACCATCTCGGCCACCTGGGTCAGTTTAACGGTCTAGTTGGATAAGCGCATGTAAAGCAATAGTGTTTTTTGTCATAGCTAACTGTATTTTAATTTCCAAAGCCTTATAAGATCACAGAAAAACAATAGGCTATGTTGTCAAGATAACTGATTTTCATTTTTTTTTTTACAAATTCTTTCGAATACGTATATTACCATATAATAGGCACTAAATTGAGCATTACTCCGAAACAGGTCAACCGATTTTATCAAATATCAATAGACGCCTTCCCATGGACATTATAAATGTGTATACAAAGTTTCATAAAAATCCGGTAAAGCGTATTTGAGCTACCGCGTCTTTAAAATACACACTAAATTGGGTTTTACTCCGGTACCGGTCTACCGATTTGGTCCAATATCAGTAGACGTCTTCCCATGTACATTATAAATGGGTATACAAAGTTTCAGGAAAATCCAATAAAGCATATTTGAGTTGTCGCGTCTTCTTTTATATTAACATAAAAGGCACTAAATTGGGCATTATTCCGGTACTGGCCAACCGATTTGGTCGAATATCAATAGACGTCTTCCCACGGACATTATAAATGCGTATACGAAGTTTCATAAATATCCGATAAAGCGTATTTGAGTTATTGCTCCTTTAAAGTAGACACTAAATTGGGTTTTACTCCGGCACCGGTCAACAGATTAGGTTCAAATTCAATAGGTCACTTCTCATGGACGTCATAAATGGGTCTATTAAAATAGGCACTAATTTGGGCATTACTCCGGTACCGGTGAACCGATTTGGTTCAATATCAATACGGTTCTTCCCATGGACATTATAAATGTGTTTTCCAAGTTTCATGAAAATCCGAAAAAGCGTGTTTGAGTTATGGTGCGTACAGACGCACTGACGGACTAAACAAAGACTAAACAAAGTTTGTAACTCCAAGTGTCATCTGTTTAAAGAAATGCAGTGCCAATAATGAACAACAGTGAGCTTCTTACTACATAATAGAAAACTCATTTATGTCAATAGACAGAGTCTTGAAAAAAGTCAAGACAAAACTTAACTCGTACACAGTTTGCTGAGTTTATAGATAATACGATTTTACTCGTATTCTAATGCATGGTTCCTCCTGCCAATCATTGGAAATGTAAAAAGCATGATTGCAATTTATTTCTTTAAAATTTCCACCTATAAAGTAACCGAAAATGTATCATACTAGGCATGGGATATCAGAAGCAAAATATTGATATGAATATAGGATAACAATAATGATAACGGTATTATATCAGTAAGAAAGTATTGATTATCAAAAGTTTTAGTCCTCCGAGAGTGACTTTAAGCTGGGGGGCCCATGTCGTAGAGTTACGTCACGTAAAAGAACTCCAAGCCTAAATTAGAGCATCTGGACAAAATTTCTCGACTCTTTCACGTCCAAGTAATACCTTAGTTTCCAGAGGGGGTTGAAAGATGATGGGCTTACCACCTGTCCCTCTGCTCTCTCTCAGAAAATAAGCATCCTAAATTAGTACAGATAATGGAAACCTCCACTTGGAGGCCCTATGCCCCATCCCAGGGGCTACAGGAACGAGTCAGTCATATTGCTTAAAACATTGATTTTGCACATTCTTACAAATAAGTACGGTACACTATAAGCGGCCTGTCACACTGAGCTTCGATCGATCAAGACCAACCGACTGCCATCAAGCGCTCTCGATTAAATTTCTGTTCCTTGTTACACTGCATCGAGCGTCAACTATAGGTTATGATTTTACTAGGTCTACTCATCACTGTATATTAGAGGTAAAGTATATTACCTTATTAAGCCTTCGTCTGCCTATGTCCTACACAATATCATACTACATGTGTTGGGATGTAGGTTTTAATATTAGCCAGGGCCGTCGCGTGGTTTTTTGGCGCCCGGGGCAAGATTTCGTCAGCCCCCCCAAAAAAAACTCAATCCCACGTGCACCCACCCGACATTCCACCTTTTGGAACACGCAATGAGCGACGCGACTTGGGACGACGTGGACTGGACAAGTTCCAAGCCGCATCGCGTCCAGTCGCTCGAGCCAAGTTGCGCGTCGGGTTGCGTCGCTGTCTGTGTTTTTGTGCCCAAAAGAGACACCTAAACGGATTACCTTACATAAATACCAGAAATAAAATTATTTAATTTTTTTTAATAAGATTGTATTGAAAATCAAATTAATACAAGTTTAGTAATGTTAGAAAATCTTAAAAAATGCTATAGGCGTTATTAATGGGTTACAAATTAATAATGTGGGAAACCTCGATACATACATTGAATAGAATATAGAAAAGGGAACCGCGTTTATCAAATTAAGATAAGGTACTAAACATTAAATGGCATTCGCCTGGTTTTTGCACGAGCAAATGTCGTTAGAATTTCCTTCAAGTCTATTTTTTGTGCTTCATCGTTTTCAATGGACGAGATGGCCAGAGAATTTAGTCTTTCATGTGACGTAGTACATCGTAAATATGTCTTTATAAGGAAATATTTATTTTGGGATAACTTAGCAAATATAGGCCTAAAGTTATTGGTGTCAAATAATTATTTGTTCAATAAAAACATACAACGTAATATTTAAAATTCAGTTATACCTAACTTTAAAAAACATGTAATGTACAACCTACTTATTTTTTCAAATTTTGTTTTATTTTTGCCGTTGCCACGGCGCCCCCCTGGTCGTCCCGCCCACGCGACGGCCCTAGCCTATGCCTACTATCTCAGGCTACATCTTTTTACTTCAAGCTTCGAAGTCGGCCGAGCGAAGAGGTTTGTTGTTTATTGTAGTTCGTTCGCCCACCGCTAGGTGCTACAACTCTATGTATATTTTTGTATTTGTACAAATAGATTCCATAAAAAGATATCGTTCTAAGTGCCTTAAACGATTCGAGCAATTATATTTCATTCAAATATGAGTATAAAACGACATTATTGTGTAAGTTAAATCTTCCAGCATCAATTCTGAAATTCAGGTGCGTACGAAGCTTCAAAGTGCCGCCACCATTTGCCAGCGACTGTCGATTGAAAGACTTCACGCGACTTTGATTTCACGGAGAGACGAAATCATGGCTTCACGCGGTTAGCGGCCAGGCGGGGAAGTGGCCACGCCAAGCGGAGGGGGGACTTTGGTGTGGTGCTACAGCCCCCCTCCGAAACGTTAAGTAAAGTCAAGGGGTGCTCATTTGCCATGCGCAGTTACCTAATATCGTCCGGTGCGCATGATGACGTCGCCCGCGAGGGAAATGGTGTAAACATTAACCCTAGCACGTGCATTTTATAGTGTTTCCGTGTGAAGTTTTATGTATTATTAGTTTCTTTTATAGCATTATTCGCCAGTCGGTTTCCTCACTATTTGATATGGTCCTTAAATATTTAAAGTTCATATCTTGTGCTATGGCTGCGTGATAATCAGGGCCCGGATTCTGATGACCTAAAATTATTTGAAAAATTACCTATAAAATGACCCTAGCTTTTTAGGAAAATGATTTAATAACTGTAAAGAATGACCTAAAAACTGATATTTTATTTATAAAAATTATTATTGTACACACAAAGTTGTACATAATTGTAAAAACTGTAAACGCAGAAAGGATGTTGTAGGTCTAAAAACTTTGTTCTTTGTTCTTGATTGGAGCATTTGAGAAGAAACGTAAGAAAATAGTTTTTAAAATAGATCCTACAAAAAATGTTGCATTATACTAACCAAGTAATTTATTTAAATATTACCCTATGGGAAAATAAGACGACAAAAAAGTTAATAAACTCAATGTAAATGCATGAAAATGACTAAATAATGAATGAAATGACATGAAAATGACAAAATAATTACCTAAAATTGAAATAAATGCCCTAAAAATACAAAAATGCATAAAATGGCCTAATAAAAATGCATTTCTATAATCTAGAGGCCATGGTTAGGATTTATCTACAAGTTGACAATGTCTATGCAGCTTCGATAAAAATATGACATGTCATTAGAATCCGGGCCCTGGTGATAATCATAATCACATAGAAGTTTCCAAGTATGATTTAGTGTTTTAGGTTATTAATGAATTAGGATATTTTAGCTTTCTTGTGAACACTCTTTGCTCAAATGGAGTTCTTTCGTTATGGGCAGGTAATAAGTTTTGTCCAATGCATAATTTACAGAAACACAAAATTTATTGACAGTAGTATGGTTTTCTGTCTGACGTCACAGGTGGCGCGTCGGTGGCGCGCTGACCACTGTCCACTACCACTGACCACTGTCCACTCGGAAGAGCGGAGGACCAGCTGACCACTGACCACTGACCACTGACTACTGACCACTGCCCTTTGGCCACCTGGGTGCTTGCGCCCTTATTGATCATAGCTCTTTTGACAATCTGGGTGCTAGCGCCCTTTGCGCCACCTGTGTAGAACAACGGCCTAAGGTATCGGCTCGTTATTGGGAATATATTTCGCTATTGGGATATATTTTTGCTATTGGTAAATATTTGTGAGTCTGTAATATTGCATGTCTCGCTATCGTAGCGGGTGGTCCAGATGCTGTCTGCAATCGCGCGTGTACGAGAATAACCGGCTCACCGCGGGTGGGGTCTTGCACGCATGCCGACAAGTCGTCACATGTTCAAGACCGATATAAACCCACGCTATCGCTTTTTTACGTCATAGGTTAGCCGACGTCGGTGGTGAGGTCATCGTACGCTATGAAGAGGCCATATAGAATGTATAACATGATGCGAGAAGACGATCGCAAAAAATCATTCGCAAGATGGCCACTATCGTTTATCGATGTTGATAAAATGGTTGAAACCGGATTTTATTACACTGGTTACATCGATATAGCAGAGTGCGCATACTGTCATACGCAAATAGGAAAATGGGAAAAAAACGGACGTTCCAGCAAATGAACATAAAAGATGGTCCCCCAATTGTGCATTTTTAAATAAAGGTGGCGAGGGATTGGATGTATGCGGAACTGGTGAAGACGTGTGCGGTCATGGTGACATCGTAGAAGACGTGTGTGGTCACGGCGAACAAAGGCGAAATAATAAAAACTTGGCGTTGTTTTTTATTGCAATAGTATTTACTGTTTATTGCGCATGTGATTGGTTAAAATAAGACGAAATTTGATTGGTGGAAATAAGACGTTCTGGGATTGGTTAACGGAGGGTTTTAATAGCTGTGAGACGAATGTTTCGTCCTCAGTGTACAGCTAGCCAGGATGATGTCAACAACTACGAAGCGCCCACGTAAGCAGACGCCAAAGCAAGCAGTTGAACTGGATGCTGCCCTACAGGAGCTGATAAACTCCATGCAGGTGACCGAGATACCGACCCAGGCTGCGGGTCAATCTCCGAACCAGGCTGCGGACCAAACTCCGACTCAGGCTGCAGAACAAACTCCGATGGATAAGACCAAGATCCCTATAGTAGCAACGTTGGAGAGATATACAAATATGGACTTTAATATATCGGACATGAAAATGCTACACGAGTTGGAAATCGGGACACCGTACCATATAAAGCAGGCACGGTCCACCTATACCAAGTACGGGCGCCGCGTTGTTTTGGACCTTCTTAACGGCTGCTCAGTATTCTTGCCAACTAGATTTGGTAAACTTACAGAAGACCAAATACAGCAGCTGAACGAAGTGCACCTCTCTATCGTATATTACGGCAGAGAAATTAACCCAGGCGGCTACTATTACCATAATGTGAAATTTGTGTGAATTGACTATATAGACATGGTGATGTGTAACAGATGGACCAATGCAATGTGCGAGTGTGCGTAGTGTAACAGCTGGACCAACGCAATGTTAAAGTGTATATGGCACAAGCCACGCGTGTGGTCTCTTCAAATCATATATAAAGCATGATACATGCGAAGCTCATCATCAGTATGTCTTCTCAAGAACTAGTACGTCAACTGTGGGAGGAGATCCCGGACTCTTCGTTTGCAGATATCCCAGACATGGAACCTGCGGTAGAAGAGCGGCCATCAGAGTCAGTAGAACTGACAATATACAATTCCTATGGGCACGAAGTCAGGAAGGTGGAGTTTCCCATCCGATGTACCGACATATATGGGTACAACCAAGAACATGTTGACTCGTCACCGATCCTACCCTGCGGCAACACGCTTCAAAATATTGCTGGGGACTTATGCTACCACGACAACATCTTCCATAATCAAGTCTGCAATGGTGTCAACCATTTCCACCGGTGCAGGAGGCCCGAGGAGGGACACTACTCAATGTGGAGCATCAATTGTAAGCCGGACTGCCACCTTTTCGAGAAGCTGCAGCAAGCTGTAAGTATTATTATCACCACCCCTACCCATTGAATTATAATTTCGTTACACTGTGCTTATAATGTTTTGTTTTTATTGTGTTTCAGACAAAGGCAGCATTTTTCCACGATCTACACTGCAACCAGGGCGATGGATGCAACCTCCCAGACCACACAACGAAGAAAAACTTCGTAAATTGCTTAAATTTGTAATTATATAGAATAAATGTGTGATATAAAGGAAAACTTGTGTAAAAATCATTTCAAACCGAGCTCTTCCATTTTATGAATGAAAAAGTTCGGGTCATAACCTTAACCAAAACCCTTACTCCCATAATTCCAACACATGTCATAGACCAAAAGCATGTTCTATCTATTTTTTACAGGAAGCCGTTCGCCTTTGGAAGGATTGTGTAAATAACAAACAGACAATTTTATGAATGAATTTATTTCAACTCATGATTACAAAACTCTTTAAAATTATACCGTGCTTGCATCCAGAGTCTAAGCACCATTACATTGTGTAGGGCACAGTTCATATTAGAGTCATTATGAAAAAGACATTTTGTTTCACAGTCTCTTAATTTGCCCAGCTTCGGTACACCAAGATCTTCCATGTTTATAACAGACCTCTGCAGTAGTTTTTCAAAAAATCTCGCCTTTTCTAGTCCCTTAGAATAAAGTCTGTCTTCACACTGTAATACACTATCAAGAACAGGTTTCTACTCGTCGTAAGGTAAGTATCCACTCTGCCATGGTATCCCATGCAGACACGATTCCACAAACCGCTGACATTTTACATCTGGGTATACGTCTTTAGGCGGTCGCAGCACGAAATGTCCCATTCTGCCATCATGCGATAATACAGCCACCTCTTTAGCCACGAATCCATTGCAAGTTGACTGATAGCCCTGGACGTCCAATATGGTGAATTTCTCACACGACATTGGTGACGATGTTGGTCAGAGCAGTATACTCTACGCAGCGATCGTGCAGGATAAAACAGTAGGCCTTTGTGTTTGCTGGGATGTTGTTTGTAGAAGAAATTTCAACTCTCGTAGTGCAGGCTCCAGACTTCAGATCCTCGTTCTGCTTGGTGCAGTCCACCACAAAGAATGGTGCATGTTTTATAAAATCGCTCCTTTTAAGCAGTGGTGATGGGGAACGCTCATATAAGAATCTTGAAATCTGGCATACATCTCATACAGTAATCCATACGCACCATTGGTGCTGTCTACACGGAAAGAATAATAGGGATACTTTTTATCATTCAAATATACGGATACGTCCTGTACGTCACCTAAATCAAATCTTGAACCGTTTGCTTCGGCTTTGCTTCTATCAGTCTGAAATGCCACGATAACCATTCTAGGCTTTTGCAGCTGAGGAGAAGTTGTCACATTCCATGAAACGTTGGTTGCTTGTGGTAAAGACGGATGTTCGTACAACTGCCAGCTTCTGAAATATATGGGTAGCGGTCGATCGCTTTCCAACGCGTTTAACAGTTTCAAGCGTTCAATGTATGATACTTTAAGCATAGGAACAAACCATTCTATATCTGTGAGTTTAATTTTACTAACGGCTCCCATGGTGACATGTATAGTGTTTTTAGCTCTCATCATGACGAGTTCAAGTTTGCAGTTTAACAGAATTTTCTTAAAATCTTCGGCCACACTGAGAAAATGGTTCAGCGGTATGCAAACATTGAACTTTCCAGCTTTTACAATTTCTCCAACGCTCTCATTACTGGGGTGTACCCATCCTGCGTTCTCCAGTCTATCGCAATCTAATCCCGTATAGGAGCAGATACCTTTCAACAAGCTCGTAAAACCAGGATTTCTAGTACGATCCACAGTTTCTCCATGAATATTGAGTTTTATTTTATCGAATAAATGCATAAAGCCGTTACTTACAACTTCTCCTGCGTACTCGGCATCTTTGTCGGTTGTCACAGTACCACTTATCGAAACGAAACTCTGACTGAGTAATGCATACAAGTTTTCGGCTTGAATGGGAATTCGTATTTCATCGCTTTCGCCGAGAGCCGAAGTGTTGTAAGGTTTGAATCCATGATACTGCGAATTTTCTATGACGTCTTCAAATAGTGCCTTATCCTTTACGCTTAGAACGTGCATGTTGTAGTGTGATGGACTTTACCGGTTGATTGCAAATTCCCTACACCCAGCTTACTCTCTCTTTCTTTTTTTTTTAACAATTTACAAGGTTTAATAATATTGATGAAAATTTATATTAAGGGCGCCATCATCAATACTCTTCTCTCTTCTTTTTATTTTGCATCAGCCAAAACATATTACGAGCCCAATCACAAATTTAATTATAGATACACAGGCTATGTACCTACAGGCCTCTCGGCTAGCTTTTTTTTAATTTAACAGTGGAGATGGGAATGGATTCGGCTCTGTCCTTTTATTATTATGTAACTTAGCCCAAAAATCAGTGGCTCTCAGAACATTACAAGGATAGGGGCCAAAATATATGAACTTCACGAAATTTTACTTTGCATAACAATAACCATAATTTATTTAATATATTTTTTTTGTTTTCTTTTTTTTTCTTTTTCAACAATAACAATCTGATTTACAATAAATTACATTTACTCTGGGGTTTTCCCCTTTTTAACAACTACTCATCCTTAAAATCTTCAGATCATCCGATCAGAACAACATTAACCATTCAACACTTTTATTGGAAAATTTAGTATTCAGTTCCTATTTATCAGGTTAGTAGCCCAGTTTAACTGTATTAATGTGTTCCTTGTTATACAAGACAAATTCTTAATTAATTACTTTAATCTCTTTCCTTTCTTTATTTCCAGGTATCTACTAGAACGTCTCAGATTACCCTTATACTTTACTACTAACTTGCGTAATCTTTTCCATTTGCAATTTCAAAACATTTCAATATATATATTATACTTTCTTCCGTATGAATAAAGATTTTTAATTCGTAATTCAGTCACTGACTTGACCTATCATACCCAATGATTCCACCTATTTCTCCTATACCAGTCCACTAGTCATTGTAGTCTATGAAGAATTGTACTCAAAGATAAATAGGAAAGACAATGTTATGAAGAAAGAAACGGAAGTTTAGGCCTATACCCACAGAGTGACTGGGGTAATAGACCACCGATACAGGGGCGGCGTCTAGATCTTGAGTTACAAACAATCTGACTCCCCTCCTGCAACGGGGAAATTATTAATGGGCCGCAAACAAAAATATAATTTTGAACAATCGATGTCAGAGGTCCCTGACACTCTTTCCTAGAGGCACGTGGGGCCGTTGTTCGCCTCCAACACCGATGACTTTCACAATTCTCCTAAATCTCTTTATATTCTACTAGCATAGGCTTCGCCTACTACTGTATTTATATTTGTTTTATTTGGGACACTTCCGGCGTTCCCTCACCTCACCCTTGTTTTTTTTCTCTCCTGGGGTAATCTCTAGTACCTGCTAATGACCTACTTGTCATCAACTCACTACACAAAATTACCAATTCTCCTCTTTCTAATCTAACCAATTATTATTTATTATCTTTTAACTCCTTTCTCTTTAAGCAGTGTATACCATTGTTCTAATTTACCTACTTATTGTTATTCTGGTTTCCATACTTTTCAAGTTACTACCCTACACCATGGGCACCAAATTTTCTTGTTTCTAAATTCCCTAGAATTCTAGCTGAAACTAACTCACGCCCCAGGTCAGTAACTCTCTTTATAACCCTTGAGTGAACTTCTACTTCTATCCTACCCAGTAAACTTTCCAATGGCATACGCCTAATGTACTGCTACTCATAGGCCTCCTTTTGCCTCTCAGTATTCACTTTCTTATCCCCCTTTACCATATTCCATACAATTCCCTCTCTTCGATAAATCTCTTTAACAAAAACAACTCAACATTATAGGCCAGCATGAAATCCACTTATAGATAATCACCTGTCACCTAACGAAAACCAAGTGGGAGAGGCCCTCGTAAGCAATACTAAGTAAGCCCCTATTACCCTTCTTCCTTACTCCCCTCGCGTCCTGTCTTATAAAAAAACAAGGTTTGTATGAGCATCAACAACTGCCCCTAGCTATGTATTCATTCGTGGGACAATTACCCATAGCAACCTAAAGTATAGAGATTTATCTTTACTATTCACGGTTTTACTCTTGACTGCTCCTTGTGTAATCAAGTTAGACCAGAAATGGAAACTGATTGGATCACTGTAATTTACTACCTCACCCTAGACTAATTACATCTATCTTCTAACCTTACTCTTTTACCTTTCATTATGGCGTCTAGTCGCCACACATTTCTTAGAACCTGGCTTAAATAACAATGCCTCAAAATCTTTTCCACTTCCCAAAACAAAAAAAAATGTTTAGATGATTATACTCAACGGGTGGTGACCAATTTATCCTCTGATCCTGAGTTGTTTCCATCCACTTTCTGATGTCCACATCTTCCTTTATTCCAGGCTAAGGAACCGTGACCCACTCTTCTTTCCCCAGCTGGTGTTCGCTGTAGCGGTCTCTCGTACCGGCTGACGTGATGTGTTCTTCCAACTAACGACTATCTCCATATAGTCGCGTCAGTGAAATTCCCCTTCAGAATTTCTTTAGATGAAAGTCTGACAAACCATCATGTCAGGGCGCCTCTACCGCTGTCACACATTCCAATCTCGTCTCCTCGCCTCCGTTTCTTCAACCTTTCTCTCTCGTAGTCAGAGACGTAATCCTCAACCGTTTTTCAGGTTCAACTCCTCTCCCGTCGACTCGCCGTCCACGCATGCGCACTTCTCCTTTTTCTGCAATTCAAATAAATTCAGGGCAGTATCGATAATCATGAAAATGTTCAATATCGATAGTTGCGGTCCCCCAACCCTTCCTTTGTTTTGGAACGGTTTTTCTACCGTCTAATTGGCACGCAGCTATTTGCTTCGTTACATTCTTCCCACACTCACCATAAAAAAAATGGTAACACTGTTCACATTTTTTTTTTTTCTGTGTGTGTCTAGTTTACCAGCCTTAAAGAACTCCTGGACAAAATCTCACCTCTCTCCTCCGAAGATTATAATAATGACTTGAACTCTTATAAGCAGTTTCTAAGTTATGTCTGACCATTAGACGGACCGTTTTTAATTTATCAAATCTTTCTATCCAAAGCTTTGGAATTTCTTTCTGTATTGGTTGATTTTCTACCCTCTCAACCCTGCTGATAATTTCAGGCTCTTTCCCATAATTTAGCATATAAGGAGTGCATCCACTGGAACTATGTTTAGCCGTATTTATAGCAAAATTAAATTCTCTCAAATACACGTCCCAAACCGTTTGATCCTTTTCAATGTAACTAGAAATCATGGTTTTCAATACTCTATTAACTCTTTCTACCGGATTTCCTTGCGGCGAATATACAGGTAAATAACAAGGAGTTATATTAAAAGCTTTAGCTATCCCACGCATTAATTTACTAGTATATTGCGGTCCATTATCCATCAGCAAATACCCCGGAATTCCCCATTTAAGGATAATCAACTCATAAAATGCTTCCGTAACTGCTCTACTGGTTGCTTTCCTTAACGCTTTACATTCTATATATTTTGTAAAGGTGTCCTGAAATACTACAATGTACTTGTTTCCTCTCCTGGAACGGGGGTAAGGTCCCAACAAATCAGTAGCTACAGTCATCCAAGGTTTCTCTTTCTGGTAAAAATGCATCGGTCCTGCTTGAGCCGTTTGTAACACTTTCTGTCTTTGACATATTTCACAAGCAGTAACATACTTAGCAACATCTCTAAACATTCCCGGCCAATAATACTTGTTTGCTATTCTAAAGAAAGTTTTAGCTATCCCCATATGCCCTGCAGTAGGTGCATCATGACATTCCTGCAATACTTTAATCCTATAATCTTGCGGTATAACCAATTTCCACCTATTCACTGTTCCTTCTAAAGTTTGTTCTAACTGATCTAGTCTTAAATGGTACAACTTCCCATCTACGACCTTCCAATCTGGCCAAAATTTAGGTTTACTCTGTACTTGTGTTTTCCGCTTAATATACCAAGCATCTTGTATATTTTCCCATTCCACTACTTCAGAGTTATTAGTCAACAAGAGGCAAAATTCTTCCTCTACCGTTTTCTCTTGAACTTTCCCTTCGTGTATTCTAGATAAAGCATCCGGAACTTTTTGTAATGTACCAGGCCTATGTATTACTTCAAAATCATACTCTTGGAGCAATAAACTCCACCTAGCTAATCGTCCGGTCGGATTCTGTAATGTATTTAACCATTTCAGAGCAAAGTGATCAGTATATACTTTAAAATGATAACCTTCCAAATAAGGACGAAACTTTTGAACTGCCCATAATATAGCTAACAATTCCTTCTCGACTATTGCCCACTTTTGTTCACCTACCGTTAAAGTTCTACTAGCATAAGCTATCACTTTTTCCTCTCCTTCCTCTCCTGTCTGAATTAAAGCTGCTCCTAGTCCTGAAAAACTAGCGTCGGTCTGTAGCACTAGGGGTTTAGTATAATCTGGACAAGATAATATAGGACTACTAGATAATTTCGATTTTAATTCATCAAAAGATTCCTGACATTCCTTAGTCCAACGCCATTTCTGATTCTTTTTCAGAAGTGCAGTGAGGGGCTTTACAACTTCAGAAAAAAACGGAATGAATCGTCGGTACCAAGAAGCCAATCCTAAAAATGCTCGTACTTCCTTGACTTTTGTAGGGGCTGGATACTCAAGGATACACGAGATTTTATCTGAATCTACAGCAATTCCTAATGGAGTAATGATATGACCCAAATATTTTAATTCACTTCTGCAAAACTTTGATTTTTCCCTATTAATTTTCAGGTTAGCTTTTCTTAATTTCTCTAAGACTTTTTCTAACAAGGACAAATGTTCTTCAAATGTCTCGCTAATAAGTACTATATCATCCAAATAACAAAAGCATTTCTCTCCTATCTCTTCTCTTAATATAGTATCAACTAATCTTTGAAATGAGGCTGGTGCGTTATGGATTCCAAACGGCATAACTCGAAACTGATACAATCCTCTACCAGGTACGGTAAATGCTGTTTTTTCTTTACTTGCTTCATCTAATGGAACTTGCCAATACCCATTTTTCAAATCTATTGTACTGATATACCTAGCATGTCGTAATTTACTCAAAACATGTTCAATGTATGGCAAAGGATAACTATCTCTTTTAGTACAGTTATTTACTTTCCTGAAATCTACGCAAAACCTCCATGTTCTATCTGGTTTCTTTACCATAACTACCGGAGAAGACCAAGGTGAATTTGAAGGCTCTATAACTTTTTCCAATAACATTTTATCTATTTCCGCGTGTATAACTTTTCCAAAATGGGTGATACTGGATAATATCTTTGTTTTATAGGTTTCGCATCGCCTGTATCAATAACATGAGAAATCAGATCGGTAAGTCCATTACACTGATAAAATTTCTGTAACTGATTTTCCAAAAACATATTCAATCTGTCCCTTTCCTGAGGTGTAGGTAAAGTAAGAATATTATGTAGTTGATCTTCTTCTTTCAAATCTATAGCCTTAACAAATTGAAAAATTTTTGTCGGTTCATCTTTGAAATACCAAGTCCCATCTTGCAAATCTACTACTAACCCAATTTGTTTCAAAACATCCATGCCCAGAATCATATCTACTGCTAAATTTGGCATAATTTTACATTTTATCTGAAAGATCCTGTCCTGCAATTTCATCTCAAAAGTTCTCTCTCCTGTTATAGAACTATAAGTTTTATCTGCTAGTTGCACTACCCTAACTTCAGATTCTTCCACTGATAAATCTAACATTTTACACAAAAAATCACCTTTCTCTCCCACATAAGTTTTATCTGAACCTGAATCTATTAAAGCAATAAATGTAATATTCTCCAACAAAATTTCAACAAAACATCGGTCTCCATTAACTAAATCTGTAGGGTTTATATTCAACATCACACAAGCCTGCTTTTTAGTTAATTGTCATAAAGAATTTGTAGGCCTAACTTTTCTTTCTTGGGGCATCCTACAATCAATAGACCTATGTCCAAGCTTATTACAATTATAACATTTAATCGTAGTGCGTGGAGTAACTCTACGAGGTGCCTTACACTCGAACTGCCTATGTCCTATTTTATCACAGTTCCAACATAGCTGGTTATTTGAAAAACGCAAAGTGGTGTTTTTACCATTTCCCCCCAACTCATCCTGTCCCTCTTTATTTTCTATTGCTTTAACTATTCTAGAATCATTTACATGACTTGAATTTCGTTCTTTGTCCCACGTCTTTGCAGAAAAACTCACATTGGGTTTCTTTTGTAACTCGGACGATGGAAGTTCCTGCTTTCCCTGAATTCCTAACGCTGTATGAACTGAAGGTATAACAACTTGTCTCTGAGGTTTATAAGCCGTTTCTTTGATTGTAGCTCTAACCTGCGTTGGAGGAGGAATATATCTCTCAGAATCTAACAATATTTGTTCATACTGTCTACCTACACGTATTAAATCTGTTATAGTTTGAATCTCTGCAGGTCTAATGTACAATTTTACGTCAGGACGCAAATTTTTGATAACATTCTTCATCATTTGTTGAGGACTTATTGGAGTAATCAGCCTCCTCATTAACGTTTGGATAGCATTAACATAATCAAAAATCGATTCTTTAGGACCTTGCGTTCTTTGTCTAATCTCATCCAAAAGCGAGTCTTCCTCATCAATAGGCAAGTAATATTCTCTAAATTCTTTCAAAAAAGCTTCCCATGTAGGCCAATCTGTTAATCTGTTCCTGTACCAAAGTAAAGCTGAATCTTGTAAAATTTCGGGTAATACTGACAATAACTCTACACCCTGTAACTTAGAACTTTGTTTTAAATCTTCCAATCTCTCCAAAAATAAGTAAATGCTATCCCCAGGTTTGAATTTAATGTTCCATTTACGAACCAGATCCAAAGTATTTGGTTTATGTGGCTCTAACTGAATTGTAAACGATGGTACTACTGGTAAAACTTCTTCTGAATCAGCTACCGCCATGGCCTTCCTACGCATTAACTTAACCCATGTATACACTACATCTCCATAGGAATCTTATGGAACCGTTATGTTATGTTCAACTAAGTCTTCTTCCAAAACTTCCTGACTCAGAGCAAAAGCCGTAATTAACACCTGAAATGACTGAGGGTTCTTGCGGGCATAATCTAACAAGCGTTGTCTTAACTCATCCCTGGTACCTGTGGTCGGTAACTTAACTCTATCACATTCTGCCTCCAGATCCGCCTTTCTCAACTTCCTAATAGCTTGGGTTAACTCAGCTGCTCTTATTTGTGCATACGGATCAACATAAGTGGCCATATTTATATATTAACAATTCCACTGACTGAAAAAAAAGATTAGAACACAATAGTTCAGTCGTCTGTCTTAGTCATCTATAGAAGTCCTTAATTTGTCAACAGTCATTATTCTTCTCCCAAAAATATGTTATTATTTTTGAAAATAAATTTCAAGTTATACTAACCTAACTCCCAAGTTTCTTTCACGTAATAGGCTCTATAATCTCTATAACCTCTATCCCTGCTAACGTCAAAATCGATAACGTTGGGCAACCACTACGGCCTCAAATTTCTCCTAAGCCACACGTATAGGACATCAAACTATCCTACTATCAAACTATCGAACTATCGTACTATCAACTATCGACCTATCGACCTATGGCCCCACGCTATGGGCGCCAAAATATGTGATGGACTTTACCGGTTGATTGCAAATTCCCTACACCCAGCTTACTCTCTCTTTCTTTTTTTTTAACAATTTACAAGGTTTAATAATATTGATGAAAATTTATATTAAGGGCGCCATCATCAATACTCTTCTCTCTTCTTTTTATTTTGCATCAGCCAAAACATATTACGAGCCCAATCACAAATTTAATTATAGATACACAGGCCTCTCGGCTAGCTTTTTTTTAATTTAACAGTGGAGATGGGAATGGATTCGGCTCTGTCCTTTTATTATTATGTAACTTAGCCCAAAAATCAGTGGCTCTCAGAACATTACAAGGATAGGGGCCAAAATATATGAACTTCACGAAATTTTACTTTGCATAACAATAACCATAATTTATTTAATATATTTTTTTTTGTTTTCTTTTTTTTTCTTTTTCAACAATAACAATCTGATTTACAATAAATTACATTTACTCTGGGGTTTTCTTCTTTTTAACAACTACTCATCCTTAAAATCTTCAGATCATCCGATCAGAACAACATTAACCATTCAACACTTTTATTGGAAAATTTAGTATTCAGTTCCTATTTATCAGGTTAGTAGCCCAGTTTAACTGTATTAATGTGTCCCTTGTTATACAAGACAAATTCTTAATTAATTACTTTAATCTCTTTCCTTTCTTTATTTCCAGGTATCTACTAGAACGTCTCAGATTACCCTTATACTTTACTACTAACTTGCGTAATCTTTTCCATTTGCAATTTCAAAACATTTCAATATATATTATACTTTCTTCCGTATGAATAAAGATTTTTAATTCGTAATTCAGTCACTGACTTGACCTATCATACCCAATGATTCCACCTATTTCTCCTATACCAGTCCACTAGTCATTGTAGTCTATGAAGAATTGTACTCAAAGATAAATAGGAAAGACAATGTTATGAAGAAAGAAACGGAAGTTTAGGCCTATACCCACAGAGTGACTGGGGTAATAGACCACCGATACAGGGGCGGCGTCTAGATCTTGAGTTACAAACAATCTGACTCCCCTCCTGCAACCGGGAAAATATTAATGGGCCGCAAACAAAAATATAATTTTGAACAATCGATGTCAGAGGTCCCTGACACTCTTTCCTAGAGGCACGTGGGGCCGTTGTTCGCCTCCAACACCGATGACTTTCACAATTCTCCTAAATCTCTTTATATTCTACTAGCATAGGCTTCGCCTACTACTGTATTTATATTTGTTTTATTTGGGACTCTTCCAGCGTTCCCTCACCTCACCCTTGTTTTTTTTTCTCCTGGGGTAATCTCTAGTACCTGCTAATGACCTACTTGTCATCAACTCACTACACAAAATTACCAATTCTCCTCTTTCTAATCTAACCAATTATTATTTATTATCTTTTAACTCCTTTCTCTTTAAGCAGTGTATACCATTGTTCTAATTTACCTACTTATTGTTATTCTGGTTTCCATACTTTTCAAGTTACTACCCTACACCATGGGCACCAAATTTTCTTGTTTCTAAATTCCCTAGAATTCTAGCTGAAACTAACTCACGCCCCAGGTCAGTAACTCTCTTTATAACCCTTGAGTGAACTTCTACTTCTATCCTACCCAGTAAACTTTCCAATGGCATACGCCTAATGTACTGCTACTCATAGGCCTCCTTTTGCCTCTCAGTATTCACTTTCTTATCCCCCTCTACCATATTCCATACAATTCCCTCTCTTCGATAAATCTCTTTAACAAAAACAACTCAACATTATAGGCCAGCATGAAATCCACTTATAGATAATCTCCTGTCACCTAACGAAAACCAAGTGGGAGAGGCCCTCGTAAGCAATACTAAGTAAGCCCCTATTACCCTTCTTCCTTACTCCCCTCGCGTCCTGTCTTATAAAAAAACAAGGTTTGTATGAGCATCAACAACTGCCCCTAGCTATGTATTCATTCGTGGGACAATTACCCATAGCAACCTAAAGTATAGAGATTTATCTTTACTATTCACGGTTTTACTCTTGACTGCTCCTTGTGTAATCAAGTTAGACCAGAAATGGAAACTGATTGGATCACTGTAATTTACTACCTCACCCTAGACTAATTACATCTATCTTCTAACCTTACTCTTTTACCTTTCATTACGGCGTCTAGTCGCCACACATTTCTTAGAACCTGGCTTAAATAACAATGCCTCAAAATCTTTTCCACTTCCCAAAACAACAACAAAAAATGTTTAGATGATTATACTCAACGGGTGGTGACCAATTTATCCTCTGATCCTGAGTTGTTTCCATCCACTTTCTGATGTCCACATCTTCCTTTATTCCAGGCTAAGCAACCGTGACCCACTCTTCTTTCCCCAGCTGGTGTTCGCTGTAGCGGTCTCTCGTACCGGCTGACGTGATGTGTTCTTCCAACTAACGACTATCTCCATATAGTCGCGTCAGTGAAATTCCCCTTCAGAATTTCTTTAGATGAAAGTCTGACAAACCATCATGTCAGGGCGCCTCTACCGCTGTCACACATTCCAATCTCGTCTCCTCGCCTCCGTTTCTTCAACCTTTCTCTCTCGTAGTCAGAGACGTAATCCTCAACCGTTTTTCAGGTTCAACTCCTCTCCCGTCGACTCGCCGTCCACGCATGCGCACTTCTCCTTTTTCTGCAATTCAAATAAATTCAGGGCAGTATCGATAATCATGAAAATGTTCAATATCGATAGTTGCGGTCCCCCAACCCTTCCTTTGTTTTGGAATGGTTTTTCTACCGTCTAATTGGCACGCAGCTATTTGCTTCGTTACAGTAGTACTAAAAAGCTTAGAGATTCCAGATACTTCTTGTTAGCAGATGTTAACTTGCCGACGGTACGCTGATGATTACCGGGCCGAGCACGACGCACCGTCTTATATGCTGGTTCGGCTGGTGATGATTTATTAAAGTTAAGCCCCATTCTTCCTAATGGCTAGTCTCACGGACACTCGCTCTCCTCTAAAATCGATAAGTCTACCGTCCTGATCCACGAGAGATATGGTAATGTCCGTTATTTTTTGTATGTTGATTAACGGTAGAAATATCAGGTTTGCAGGCGCCTCGGAGATTTTATATCCTGGCGGCACAGTAGGAAAAAATTCGTATATGGTGTGTGTCGGACGTCCGTTTAAGAATGATCCCGACGCGATGTTGCATTGAAGTCTTATAGTATTGATGTTATTTATGTCTGGCTGCCTTGCGTAAACGACAGCTTTCATTTTCGGTATTTCATCCGTTGTTGCAAATCCGAGTAAAGGGCCCACGGAGTTTGGAACATTAAAAGAAACGTCGAGAGAGCAATATATTATTGTGAGCAGAGTATTGGGGTTCACACTGACTCTAAAAACCGCATCAGGATCAAGAGTGGAATTTGTTAATTTTTTTATCATGAGCGCGACATATTCTGAAATATCGCTAACCTCGTACGTCCCTTTAGGGATGGTGATAGCATGTTTATGATTGCCTGAGGTAACCGCCAACGAATTGTTACTCTCTGTAACGTTTGGAATAGAGTTGTAAGCGTCGAGCCTCAGCATCGCAATCTCGTAGTCTGCCCCATCTTCCAGCTCGATAGGGGGATAATACGTGTTGGATAGTTCGGACGTGGATCCGCTTAGAGTGAACGTGCGCATCGTTTTAACACTTGTATGTCTGAGGTGAAGGCTTTTATAGTAAAAATGCTAGACAGAGGTGACCGCAAATCTCGGTGTTGTATTTTTGATAACGTGTAAAGTTGTAATATAGTTTAGAATGCGGACCAGTATAATTTACAATTTCTGCAGGAGGAGGCAAGTCTCCATAGCTGTCGAAATAAAATGAACGGCTACCACACTTTTTCAACGCTACCCAATGCGTCCCAGGCCCTGAGGCATCATCGAGATTGACAATGATTCGTTCCTGTTTATGAGTCTTGGTAGGTAGCTCGTTTCTCATGTACACTCCTCTGAAATGTGGAATACATAGCTTTTTCGCATATCGCTCCAAGTCGTAGTTAGTTAGGGCTTTTTTTTTAAGACGGATTCCTCTACCAGATGGATAAGGTTTTAAAAATAGTCCCTTGCCATCTCTGTGCTGGCGTATGAGCTCGTCGATCCCCTCCTTTATTCCCAAGGCAATGCTTTCCAGCATGCGGTTATGGCGTACGTGTTCTCCAAGCTGCTTCTTGTCGTTTTTTTCTGAATTAACAGCTTTAGCAATCTGTGCCCCTGCCCCACCTAAAGCCCCGAGCGCAGACAATCCAGCCAAAATGGGTAATATCGGCAATATGCCACCAATTTTTTTAGGCGACTTCAAAACTCTCTTCTTTTTCTTGCTTTTCTTCTTTGCCACCACTTTTCTGTATGCAGCCTTCAGTTTCTGAATTTTATCCAGTCCAGCTCCCATTTTAACCTTCCCCTTCATAATTTTTGAAACGGCGTAAGCTGCTGCACGCTCCCCGAGGCTTGCGTCGGAAGCCTTAACACGGTTAGAGGCCTGTTGTGCCAATTTCAAGTGTGCCTTATGTCGATCGTTTATATCCGAGCTCTGTGCGTAGCTTATATCGTGTAACTTACAAGCTTCGTCCAAAGGATTGATTCCTGTATCGCCTCTTTTTAATCGTTTCTCTAGTTTGGTGCCCGGTCCACAAAATCTGTACGTTGGTATGTGCAGTTCCACAGGCAGTTTATTAATGAGCTTATTGATCACTCCTTCTCTACGGCGACGTTTACCTCGTTCTATTCGCGGAGACATACTGACCTCAACGTCTGCACGGGCTTGCCTTTCATAGGTATAAAAGCGGTTGCTATTACACTTTGCCCTGTTATTCACACCATGAAGTTTGAGAAGCAAAACGTACCCATAGAGGTTCGTCCCATAGAGCAGACGGCTTCGATCCATGAACGCAAACATAGCATTTTACTACCCGACAGCATACGATGTATTATCTGCGGACCTAGCAACTCGGGAAAAACAAACGTGTTAATAAATATTCTTCTACACCCCAACGGCGTAAAGTTTTCAAATGTCTACATTTTTTCAAGATCGCTGTTTCAGCCTAAATATAAAATGCTTGAAGAAATTTTAGCCAGAGTTCCAGAAATCGGTTATTACAAGTTTGATAACTGTGGGGACGGTATGCCAGAGACTCACCAAGTACGAGAAAATTCTGTGGTGATATTCGATGACATTATGACTGAACCTCAAAGCCCCATAAGGAATTATTTTAGCATGGGAAGACATAACTCGCTAGACATGTTTTATCTAGCCCAGTCGTATGCGAGGATACCTAAGCATCTGATAAGAGACAATTGTAACTTGCTGATTGTATTTAAGCAGGACGCGTTAAATCTAAGGCATCTTTACGACGACTACGTAAATGCCGACATGACGTTCGATAAATTCCTGCAAATGTGCCGCGAATGTTGGTCTTCGGAAAAGTATGGATTCCTAACGATCTGCAAAGAGGACTCTGTAGACCGAGGGAGGTATCGGAGGGGAATGGACGAGTACGTTGTTATATAAAGACGTGCAAAGTATAGTGGATACTCACAATGGATGATAGAGGACTCATACGCGCATGCAGAGGGGCTATGGGCGTTGACAGATTTGGATCGCCGTTAATTGCGCGATACATCGATAAAATAGCACTGCCTCGAGACGCAGTAGGCAATTACTCGGTCAAAGGTAAACGAATACGCTACGTTGACCATCCCACAGAGAACCACAATGCCGCGACGAAGGAGTACGTGGACAAGGTTCTGGCGCAGAAAGATTTTCACAAAAGTGATGGTAATATTGATTCTGGAAACTTTGAATTGTTTAAAACCACGGCCCAAGTGCTGAATAAATTTAAAGATATGATAAACCTGCTCATCCAACATCAGTCGCAGCTCAGAGACGATGTTACTGCTTTAAAATACCTCATCCAAAGAACAGCTGGGGCTATGCAGAACATGTGGCAATCCAGTTTTTTTCAACTCTACAGTGGCACTCGTCTAAAATTAATGTATGATGGAAGAATCACGGTTGTTGACATGTTCGATTCAGACGATCTGAGTACAACGTTAAATGGAGCAGCTGTTGACATTAATCAGCCCATCCATGTCTCGAGAGGCGATATGTTATTGTTTAAGACGGGCACTTTTTCGCGTGAGGTCCCCATTACGATCGAATACGCCTATAAAACGCGTGAAATCACAAAAATAGACAACACTCGAAATGAATCCGTCAATGAGTGATGACCAGAGGAGAATTAAGGAGGAAATTGAAAAACATACCAATTCTATACGAGCAAAATATTTATCATTAAGAAAAGCAGATCTTCAGTCGAAACATGAGTTTTCAGACATTGTACAACCTATAACGCAACCTTTGGAACAGCTCGTCACTCTGAGTAAAGACAAATCAAAGCAAGATGAAAAGGAATACGAGCCTGAACCCTATATGGAGCAGACCCCTGTAAAACACTACAAGTCTATGTTGGAAAGCGTATATGGTCGTGTGTCTGGGGGTTATATTCAGAAACTTGTTCAATTGAGGCCTAGAAACGTGGACACCATATACGGTATAAAATGGCATCCAGACAGACAAACTTTCTCGATCGGGCACTCCCTCTGTCGATAAGAAACGATACCATATATGTAGGCAACAAGAAATACCATTCCCGCCGCGGATTAATGGAGTTGCTTACCAAAAGCATACCCGACCCTAAGTTGTACAGCGATAACGACTTGGAGACGTATAAGGAAATATTGGAGAGGTCTAGCGCTCATAAAGTCGGCTATGATGATAACGAAGAGATACGAGTCTCAAACAGCCAGAAATTTAAAAACGTCATTAGGCGGTTATTTCCTGAGGATGAGGAGGTCGAGGTAGACGGTGATCTCAAGACTAAAAAACCAGTCAGGGGAAAAGGCCTGTGGAAGGACTTGCATACGAATCGCAAAATAGACTATAAATACTGGGACGACCCGAATGAACTGGTTCATAGACTGCGTTTGTTGGAAGCATCATCTGAGGCTGGGAATCACTCGCATAACAACGAAATATTGGAGATTATAACAGAGTTAAGAGAAAGCGGTGTGATACAATGAGCAAACGCGAAATTGCTTACGAGCTTCATAAACCTGCTCGAATAAATTATCCAAGGCGTCACGTGACAATGAAATGTTTAAATGATTTGTGGCAGAGCGATCTGATTGAAATGATCCCGTATCATAAGGAAAATAGAGGCTTTAAGTACATTTTAGTCTGTATAAATGCGTATTCCAAGTTTGCGTACGCAAGGGCTTTGAAGAACAAAACTGGAAAAACTGTTAACGCAGCCATGAATGACATACTTCAATCTGTTAAAACACCGCCTACAAACCTTCAGACCGATATGGGGAAGGAGTATTATAACGCTAATTTTAAAGCCTTAATGCTGAAATACGGCATCAACCATTATTCTACATACTCCAACGTTAAGGCTTGCATTGCTGAACGTTTCATAAGAACTCTTAAAACAACCATGTACCGTGAATTTTCTGCCAGGGGAGTTATAAGTGGATCGACATGCTGCAAGAACTCATTAGGAAATACAACGATAGGTTTCACACCACCATTAAGATGAAGCCTAACCAAGTCAAGGACGATAGCCTGCTGAAAACTGTGTATCGGTACAAGGAGTCATATGGAAAGCCAAAGTTTGCTAAAGGCGACTTTGTAAGAGTTTCAAAACATAGGAAAATGTTTAAAAAAGGATACTTACCATCGTGGACTACGGAGATTTTCAAGGTGCATGGAATCCAAGCCACATCTCCACCTACTTATCTGCTACAGGATATGGATGGCAACAACATAGAAGGTGCTTTTTATGCTGAAGAACTCCAGAAAACAAAGTTTCCAGACACTTATTTAATTGAAAAGGTGCTACGTCGTAAAGGAGATATGATTTTGGTGAAATGGATGGGTTTTCCTGCGTCCAAGAATTCATGGATTCATAAACGTAACATTGCAGATGCGTGATACAGGATGAGGAAGGAACACTTGTATTTTTTACTTCATTAAAGACTCAAGTATAGTCATGTGTTTTTTATTTCCATTCCTTTGCCTTTGACAAAGTCCTCACAACACACAGCATAATACATACACCCACGCAACATACACATGACACAAAGCATTATACACTACATACACAAGACACAAAGCATAATACACAGGATACATAGTATAATACATTTTTATTTACATACACAAGACACAAAGCATAATACACAGGATACATAGCATAATACATTTTTATTTACATACAAGACTCTGACACTATATACATTTTTACACTTTACATCTTTTAGCTGGGGCTCCCTCATCAACATCAGCATCCCTGATTTTGTAATGCCCGTGAGCAAGAGTATCTACGCCGTTGGGTAAAATGTAACGCTTGTCATCGTTGCTAGATAAAGTGACTTTATTCACAGCAATCGAAAACACGTTATGTTTAAACGATCTGATGGATCTATTTACCGAGAATGTTGATTGTCCGCTCTGAAGACAGCCAACATAATCTTCAAAGTTGACATCTTTGTCAATAACATTTTTCCTAATGCCTTTCAATTTCTTTATGGTCATATGATTAAATTTTATAGCGTACATCTTTGCTCGCAGGCCTACAAATTCACTTATAGTATGACCAGCACCTTCATCCTTGAATTTGCCGACCACCGCCTTGTTTTTGGGGGAATACAAGGGATGTTCGGGTGGGTAGACGCTAGTATCCAGCTCATCACGGAAATGCATCATGTCACGGAAGAGGTCATCCGTTTCGATCTTATAGACGAAACTATCAGTGTCCATGTAACATAATTTCAAACAGTCTTTGTAAAAATGTTTCATGGTATCATAGTGAAAGTCATACATTCTGACTTTGGATAATTCTAATATAGACATACCGACATAGATTGCTTTGTCAAACACCAAGCTAGTTTTAGCAAGATGGACACCGACCAAATTCTCGCTGAATATGGTTCTATCTAAAAAGTTCGACTTAGCCACAAGCTTTCTCATTAAATTTTGATCTGAAACAAGCCGAAAGTTCATCCTTTTCCGCACATTTTCCATTGTCTTGCCAAAAACGGCGTTATTCATCAGTTTAAAAAAGTCTTTTTCAAAGTTGTTGGCTGCAGCCCTACGCTTGGCTGTATTAAAGTCAATGTAAGGTTTCAACCAGCAGCTTTGGTAAAATTCAATAATTCTATGGATCTTGGATAACCTCAGTCCGTGTGGTAATGCTTGTATAAGCACAGAATAGTGAATGACATAATTTTGTTTAGTTCAAGAGTTGTCAAAAGCTTTTTGTTTTTACTACCCGGAGGACACTTCATTTCTGCACAAAAGGGCAGATCAGTATGAGCGTTGTGGAGGTGATCTGGATACTCAATGTCTACCTCAAGGACATATCCCAATTTAGAATTGCTCGGTATGGACATGACGTCAAAGGACGCTATCTCATCTTTCTCAAGCCAACGGAAATTACCAGTAGGCAACGCTTGAGACATGGCGTAACCATAAAGGTTATTGGCGTCGACGTAGTAAAGGTGAGAGCTTGACTTTGAGGCATCGTAGTCGGCGGAACAAGGGATATTTGCCACAGCGTGTCTCGTTACACACTGACAAATTCCCCCTCTTATCCCGCGTTCAAACAACTGAATCATGTCCATATCGGTCAAATGCTGTAATTTTAAATCTGTGAACTTTAACATGGATGCATAAGCGAATCCAGGAGCAGTCGAATAGTAGAGACAATCTAACCCATAGGTATCATGGTGGCACATTTGCCTAAAATTCTCAAAAACATCTGTTAAGGTCAAGACATCAGATTTCAAATATAAGTCTGAATATTCCCCTAAAGACTTGACCGAAAATGAATTCCAGACATTAACAGCATGAGAGTAGTCTCGATCTGAGACACCCGCATTGCTGAGTTTGTTGTAAAACGCCTCTTTAGGCGGTAATTTTGTCTCATCAAGAACTTCGTAGGACGACACATAGTCGTAGGGGAAGACCCCCTTTCGACATACCAAATCGGTTTTGTCACCAAACGAATTTCTGGTTTCTATAAATTTCTGCTTGGGTAGATTGTCCGCTAGCTTCTCCAAGCTACTGGCCATGAATCAGAAAGAATCTATAAACCGCAACTCCATACCTCCCCGCTTCAAATAAGAGGAGGGAATAAATTTAGAAAACGATACATACTTCTCCTGAGTATTGCAAATGACATTGATCCTATTTTCATCAAAACCAAGTTCTTTTACAATGAAATGAGCATCGTAATTGGAGATGTTATGCAACACGACAGGGACGAATGTCTGATTTCTGTAATTTAGATTACAATTCCTGTGAGCGGCCCCTCTGAATCGCCCGCTGACATGACAGTGGTCCCTGACTTTATAGTTCACTTCGGTGAAATTACCATGCTTACAAATGTGGAAGATGGTGCTGTTCATATACAGTTTGTTTTCATCCGGCGTTAGAGGGATCATAGGTTTGTTTATGCTATGTAACACTCGATCGATGACTTTTACATCGGCTACAAGCGATCGCATAAACTCCCCGCTGCAGTCTTTCCCTCTAAACAACCGTAACTGTGAAAACGTACCCTCCGCATCTTTGATAAAATAAGAAAAACTAAACGGAGTATGTTTCTGATAAGGTGTGGTCCAAGATTTTGCGGGTTCGTTTAAGCACCCCGAAATCGGCTCCAATAGGCATTCGAAATCCGCATAGATAACAAATCTAATTTTCTGCGAATATTCGTGCTTATTAAAGCAAACTTCGGGGTTCTTTGGAATCTCGCATCTGACAGGAGTGAAAGAATTGCATAACACTAGATGTTTAGCCAATCTCTCATCTGCAGATTTACCCTCGTACGACTGGAAGTGCGTAAAACATCGTTTGCACACTCTGATCTGACGCTTGTCGGATGTTATGTAAGGTTTTACAAATGCATCGAAATCGGAAATGACTATATAATGAGAATTTTGCTCATTGCAAACATACAAAAGGTCTCTATGGTCCGCGAGTTGATTTTCCACAATTTTGATAGGAAACACGTAGTGCGAAATATTCTTCCCATCACGTTTTTCCTCTAGGCCGAAAACATTAATAGAAATATTATTCCTTTTAGAAAACTTTTCAATATCGTGTAATGAAACGGGGAATTTTACACAGCTCCAATCGTACTTCTCACCCAATTCGGGTTTGTTCAGGTAACTTGACCACAAATCCTTGCCAGAATCGATAAATTTAGACAAAACACAGTATTTAAAACAAAAATCATCATCGTTCTGAATGTTGATGAGGGAGTGTAGGTGGCGGAATTCTACAGGCAGAATCATATGACCACGCCCCGCAAATGTGACATGTTCATTGATGCGCACTTCAATTTTAAACAATTTTTGTAACACCATCCAGAGCCACGCGTACTATGCTCCTCTTGCTCCTTTAACAATTTCGCGATGTGGTTGGATACGGCTTCATGGATGTTAGATGTTCTGTACAAAATTTGATTTCTGGTTTTAAAATTATACAATGCCGACTGACCATCTAAATTTTCAAAATCTGACTCTACAAAAATATTAAATTTTATGGAGGTAAATTTTAACAAAGCCGAAGTTAGAATGAGAACAATTTTTTGATGGAATGATGCAAGAATCGTCTCCATGTCGCCTGAGGGAATATCTGTTACGGCATAAGTGGCTATTCGAGACTTGAAAGCAGACTCGAGCATGAAAAACTCACTTTGATGTTGTGAAGACTCGCTGCCTGCATCATGTCTCGCGTTGCCATTCCCCGCTCCGACCTATAAAAATAAAATACGAACATGTGTTACACACGTTTACGATGAAATGTGTAATGACATAAATGTTTTTAAAAACGAACAATGTATTAAACGTACCTCTAATCGGGTAGGTTCAGGAATCCTGGAGGTACAGGCTTCGATCCCCGATGAGGCTCCGGCTTCAGCAGACCCCTGCTGACCTTCATGCCTGGAGGCGTTCAATGCGGATGTGCCATTCCCCGCTCCGATCTATAAATATAAAATGAGAACGTATGTTACAACACCATAGGCAAATATATTTTACATTTTGAAAAAACAAATAATAATAATATTAATAAATAAAAATAATAATAAAAATATTATATATGTGATATTGAAATTAAAACGTACCTCTAATCGGGCTCCATCACTGCGCGCAGGAATCCTTGAAGTCTCTGCTCCGATTCCTGAAGTCCCGGCTACAGCAGGGAAATAGAGGTGAGCTGCCTGGTGGTACACTCCCTCGCGTCTGGCTGTGTCCCTCGTAGCTGGGTGATGAAATTTCTCCCGGTGTTCGCTTAGAAATCGCGACGATTTAAAGGTGACAAAGCAGATGTCGCAAGTAAAGGTCACGCCGGAATGTTTTTCACGGATATGCCTTGTTAATATATCTCTGCGCGTGAATAATACACTGCAGGTGTCGCACTTATATTCCGATTTAACATGGTGTTGGTTAATATGCCTATTTAAATCTTTCTTATGCCTATATTTGGCATCGCACTCGGAGCACTTGAAAAATGAAGTAGTAGCTTCCATCTCGGCTTCTAACGGCTGAATGATACAAATCGTCCGCGGGTTATGTATTTATATCGGCTCACGCTAGGGAACAGCGACTACGCCTATAACGGTCACCACGCGTAGGTACGGCGTCGGTATACAAGCGGGGGGGCCACTGCTGCGGTAAGCTGTGTTATTTTCGTATGCAAAGATGAGATGCGTGGCTGTCAGACAACATCTGTACTCTAGCTAAGATACGCAAGCTAGCAATAATATTATATCACATGTGTAGCAACATTGACACATGCATATGTATGACGATGGGATATTTTGAGATGCAGAGATGAGACTCTGGCCACGCGAGACAGCAGACAGCATCTGGACCCCACGCGCGGTGAGCCGGTTATTCTCGTACACGCGCGGCTGCAGACAGCATCTGGACCACCCGCTACGATAGCGAGACATGCAATATTACAAACTCACAAATATTTACCAATAGCAAAAATATATCCCAATAGCGAAATATATTCCCAATAACGAGCCGATACCTTAGGCCGTTGTTCTACACAGGTGGCGCAAAGGGCGCTAGCACCCAGATTGTCAAAAGAGCTATGATCAATAAGGGCGCAAGCACCCAGGTGGCCAAAGGGCAGTGGTCAGTAGTCAGTGGTCAGTGGTCAGTGGTCAGCTGATCCTCCGCTCTTCCGAGTGGACAGTGGTCAGTGGTAGTGGACAGTGGTCAGCGCGCCACCGACGCGCCACCTGTGACGTCAGACAGAAAACCATACTACTATTGACTAACGTGTAAACCCAGTCAAAATATCCACACCCCGCCATTGATTATTATTGTTATTAATATTTTTATTATTATTTCACGTTAAAAGCATTGTACATAAAGATCGGCGGCTTTCCGTTCTAGATACATGTTAGTTTATAAAAAAAGTGTTTTAAGTAAAATTTGTTTTCTAATTTATTTTTTTCTGTGCTAGCTTTTAACTCGTATATGCGAGAAAGTTTGTACAACATATTTTGCACCATTTGTATATTTTTAGTAAATGTTGTATATTTTCCTCACATGATGTAATTTTTGACCCACTTATAGGATAGATAAAATCGTAAAATTTGGCAAAAATATTGGCACATACAACAGCCATAAGTGTAAAACAATTGGTGATTCTAGCTGCCCCATAAGTATGGGAAAACTGGCCAGATAACCGTAACATCTTTCACATCTATAACAGTCTAATCAACCACTTATTAACATTGATGTATACTCACTTCCAGATCAGCTAGAATCTTGAAATTTGACAAACTTATAGCTTTTAGTCTATAACCGATGGAAAAATTCCAGGAAGTTGATTTATTTTTATTTTTTCCCCTCCAAAATAAACTTTGAAATTTTAAAACAGTAGAACAGCATGTTTTTTGTAGTAAAGGTAGGCCTATTACTTTGTTTTGACTTTTGATTGCAATAGTGTTTAAAAGTAATTTTGAATTAATAGTACCTATAGCTATAGCTATTATGAGAGATAACAAATATATATATTTGGCTTGATTTATCACCTTTACTTTTGGTTTGACCGTCACATCATCACTCTAAATCATGTATACAGTGTAGGTCTATACTGCATTAAAATTCCCGCCCATATTCAGAATCTTGAACCTCCTTAATAGTCCAGTCAATAAAGGTCGAAAAACACCAAATAGAAAAAAAAATCGTGTAGTTTTGAAATTTTGCAGAGTTGTCGGAGGGAGTGTCCTGAACAACATATTAAAAGTCCCCGACGGTGGTGGGTGAGCGGGGGGCACGCAGAAGGTCCCGTTTTTAGGTTTTTTGCTTATATCTAAACAATGGTGCATCGTAGAGAACATTTTGCTATACACAAAAATCAAGCTGATAAAATTTCCTACAAGTCTCATCCTGAACATTTCTTTCTATTCCCAATAGTTTTCGATCTATCTGCCAGCAAAAATAACAAATTTTCGAAGAAAGCTCTTTCGCCTCACGCTTTTCGACACACTTTTCCTTCCAGCGCTTCAGCCCTTAAATATACAGCAATGTTCTCATGAAAGATGTTGTAGGGAAATAAATTCAATTTAAAATGAGTTGTCATTTCTTATTTTGTTTTGAAATGTTCAAAAGTTATAACAATTTAAAGTTTCGGTCAAATTTCGAGATTTCTAAAGAAAACCATATATCGCATTTAGGGTTTATATCTTTGTATATAAGCTGTATATTGTGTACTTACATCATGGAACTTACACAACCACTGAAGTTGAATTTATTAAAAATCCGATCACGTTACAAGCACAGTACATGTAATGGAAAATACATTATATTCCATGCAAGAAAGAAACAAAATAGGCACCAAAAATTATGTAGTTTTGAAATTTGGCAAAGATGTGGGGGAAAGTGTCCTAAACAACATAGTTAAAGTCCCATGGATAGGGGGTGAGCGGGGGGGTGGGAGGCACTTTTAAATATGTCCCCCCAGTTTTCCCTAAATACGCAACAAAAAGCTATGGGTTCTAGCAAAAAACAGTTTATGCGCAATATTAAACTACATAAAAGTTCTTATAAAATGGATCTGAATGATTTTTTTTAGAATTAATAGTTCAGGAAATAGAAGGATATGAAGCAAACCAGTTCTTAGAATAATATTCGTAATAAAGGTAAACATCACACATAAAACTAATTATTATGATTGTCATAAAGCTTATAAAAATCACATGGTATGAGTGCACGTTAAAAGAAATATAAATCAGGCCTATTAGCTGTTATATTTTTCGTTTAAAATATAATTTTGAAAAATTATAATATTTAGAAATTATAAAACCTAGTAGGCCTACATAGTACTTTAAATAAATGTTTAGTTGTCTATTTTTTTCAGTCTCCAATACTGGAATCCTAGTACATCGTATTATAAGTTAGGGTTATATTTTTCTATCTACCGAACACTCAGTATTTATACACATATAGCCTACAACATTGATTAAAGAGTGCCTAAACAACTCATTTTGCTTGGACGTCATCAATTTTAAGCTCATCTTCTTCTAATGGTATACTGTTAGTGGATGAGCATTTGATACCAGCTTTTCGGCATCCGTATCTTCCACCAAACCGAGTTGCACAGTAACAAAATATGATGTGCAAATATTCCCAGGATCCACATAGACAAGTCAACATGTATTTAAAGTAATAGGTGGGCCTACTATTCTTACAATTTCTAAATATATCTAATTCCTTACCATCTTTCAAAATACCGATTATTTTTTTAACGAAACATAAAACGGCTAAGAATTACAACAATAATAATAATAATAATAATAATAATAATAATAATAATAATTATAATTATAATGGTAATGAGTTTTATGTGTAACATTAACCATTAGTAAGTATATTTTCCTAAGAACTAGTTTGCTTTTGGCATCATGCTAATTTAATTATCGTCTGCTTTCTTTTTTTGTTAAAAAATATAATACATAGGTGTATATAAAACAGAATTTCGAGCAGGGCCGTATTTCTAAATAGGCTAAGTAGGCTTCAGCCTAGAGCGGCAAATTTTCAGGGGCGGCAGTTTGGCAATTTATTCAAAAGTTAAAATGAAGTATTTCAGACGTTAATAATATTTTCCGTACGAATTACTTGGGGTGAGTTGTTTTAGAGAAGTTTGTATATTTTTCAACAAATAAACCAGTAATTAACTACCTTTTGTGTAATTTCATTTCACCGTGTAGGACAACTTAGAACTAATTCAAATTGAACACAGTTCTTCAATTACGCAAAGGATAGTTATTAGCATTAAAATATAAAAATATGTTTAAAATAGTGATCACTGATCTCCAAGGACAAATTAATTCATTAATTTCGAAACCCATTTCATTTTTAACGAATCTTAAAAGTAGGTAACTAATTTGATTATATATTTTATTATGTAAACCATTAAAATTGTAGCTTTATCTAAACTAAATGAACTTTATGTTTAAAAAAGATGAAAACACCAATGAACTCTATCCTTTTGTTTATCAAACAAATGTATTAAGCAAATATGAACTATAGAGGGGGCGGCAAATGGAATTTAGCCTATAGGCGGCATAGTCTTAAATCCGGCTCTGATTTCGAGAACTGTCATACTTCATATCTTTATATTTCCTGAACAATTAATTCCAAAAAAATATCATGCAGATCTTTTATGTAGTTTAATTTTGTGCATAAACTGTTTTTTGGTAGACCCCATAGTTTTTTGTGTATTTAGAGAAAACTGAGAGAAACGACATTTAAAAGTACCCCCACCCCCGCTCACCCTCTATCCATGGGGACTATTACTATGTTGTTTAGGACACTTTCCCCACATCTCTGCCAAATTTCAAAACTACATTATTTTTTGTGTGTCTATTTTTCCTTTCTTGCCTGGAATCTAATGTATTTTCCATTACATGTACTGTACTTGTACCGTGATCGAATTTTTAATAAATTCAACTTTAATTGTTGTGTGATATTTCTCCACTTGTTTCATGATGTCAATACACAATATACAGCTTATATTCAAAGATATAACCCCTAAATATAGAGACAGTGCGATGTACGGTTTTCTTTCGAAATCTCGAAATTTGACAGAAACTTTAAATTGTTATATTCTCGTCTTATATTTCTCGTCTGGGGAGGATTAGCGAAAACTACCCTTAAGCCCCTCTGCCTTTTACAAAAAAGAATAATAAAAATCTGTCTAAGAAAACACATTGATTACCCAACTAGCCTAATATTTTCGGAATTTAATGTTTTAAGTTTGGACCAAATTTACAAATTTTCTATATTAAAATATTTTCACAAACATCGTATAAAATACTCTTCCAGTGATCATATCTACAAAACTAGACGAAATACTAATTTACTCCTATTAGAACCCAAATGTCTCACATTGGCAGGATTAAAGCATAGCATTAATTTTGGACCGCGCTTCTATAACTCAATTATCAGAAAAAATCCTGATCTCTCAGCATACTCCACTGTTAAATTTAATAGATATGTAAAGAATTTTTTGTAATTTTTTAGCTTTTAAGTAATTTTTGTTTCACTCCTTTTATGTATTTATGTTTTTATGTTTAATGTTTTTGTTTTACTTTCTTTTTTAGTTAAGCACATTATACACTCTATTTCTTTGTCTCTCCTCTTTCTTCACTTTGATATTTTTGAAACGGCACCCGAGCACGAGCAGTCTTGCTCATTCGGGTGTATTACTAAATGTAATACCTCTTGTAATATCTCTTGTAATAAATAAATAATAATAATAATAATAATTATAACTTTGAACATTTCAAGACAAAATAACAAATGAAAACTCATTGTAAAGTTAATTTATTTCCCTACAACTTCATTCATGAGAATGTTGCTGTATACCTAAGGGCTGAAGCGCTAGAAGGCAAAGTGTGTCGAAAAGCGTGAGGCGAAAGAGCTTTTTTCGAAAATTTGTTATTTTCGCTGGCGGATAACTCGAAAACTATTGGGAATAGAAAGAAATGTGTGAGACCAAACTTGTAGGAAATTTCATCAGCTTGAATTTTGTATATAGAAACATTTTCTGTATGATACACCATTGTTTAGAAATAAGCGAAAAACCTAAAAACGGGACTAGGACACTCCCTCCGACATCTCTGCAAAATTTCATAACTACACGATTTTTTGTTCTATTTTTCGTTCGTTGCCTGGACTATAATGTTTCAGCTTATTTCGCACGTAGAGGTTACTGTTTTTATAGAGGCAAATGACAAAAATAAGACACAAAAATTGTCCTTGTAATATGTTTAATATCGTCACAAATCTACGTACTGACTATGCAACTATGTAATAGCAGCCATATGCTCGACCGTTCCCTCGTGGATGACGTCACACGCTAATGAAGCAGCCCGCCGCGAGAAATGGCGCTACCTTAGTAGCTTTTATATACCTTGAAGTAAAGTCGCGTTCAGACCGGTGCGCCTTGCGCCTAGTTGCCGTGCCTCTCCAGTCAGGGTTACCATACGTCCTCTTTTACCCGGACATGTCCTCTTTTCTGATAACGAAATGAGCGTCCGGGTGGCTTTTCTTCAAATATCGAAATGTCCGGGTTTTCATACATTCCGTGTTAAATGTTTAAATGAATGCATCAAGAACCATTCCAGTTTCATCCCACTTTCAAAGGACACTTCAAACAAGCTATATATCGATTTCTAACAAAGAATACATCGATCGAATCAAGCGGAAACGACAATTGAACGAGTTCACTATTCAGTAAGCGTTCACTGCATTCTGCTCAAAATGGGCCTAATCATGCACATTGTGCGCATTTCTACTATTATTCAGTTAGCGTAGAAGAAGAAGAAGTAAATGATTTTGTTTTGTTTGTGGCATAAGGCATTGTGTTCTATTGCGATTGCATGGCGTCGCTATATGCTTGTGTTCTGTGGCGTCGCATACAGTGGAGATCTGGAGATTAGGCTACACCAAGTTGCCGAAACGAAAGTGTAAGTTCACAGACGAACTCAAAAAAAGTGTCCTTGCTTCCGCGGTGGTCGCAATGATTCGGAAGCGGAATGTATTGTCTGTAGTGGAGGCACCTATGTTTCTGTAGCGAACAAAGGATCTCTGGATTTGGAAGCCCACGTGGATTCGGAGAAGCACAAAAGGAACCTACGTGTTGAAACTTCATCGTCGAAGATTACGAATATCTTTGTGCAACCATCTTCAAATTCAAGTGATCAAATTCGTGCAGCAGAAGGAACATTAGCGTTCCATTGTATGAAACACCATAATAGCTACAGTTCTACAGACTGTACCAGTTCCCTGATGAAATCATTGTTTCCAGATTCTGAAATAGCACGGAAGATGTCATCTGCAAGAACGAAGACAGAAGCGATAGTGAATTCAGTTATTTCTCCACATTCTGTTCAAAGTGTTCTAAAGACCATGGAAAATATTCCTTTTTGCGGAGTAGCCACTGATGCAAGCAATCATCTTGCAGTTAAAATGTTTCCACTGCTTATACAGTATTTTGATTGGGAAAATGGTGGGATAGTAACCAAACTATTAGACTTTCAAAGCAAACCAAATGAAACAGCACAGACAATAGCTGATTACATACAGTCTTCTCTGCAAAATGTTGGACTTCTAGCAAAAACAGTGGCATTTTCTGGTGATAATTGTAACACAATGTTTGGTGGGGTGGCTAGAACAAGCACCAATAATGTATTTGCCAAATTGAAAAACAACACAAATGCCAACTTAATTGGTGTAGGTTGTCCTGCTCACATCCTAAATAACTGTCTGCAACATGACATGGATGCTCTAGATTTTGATATACAGTCAGTAATTTTAAAGATATACAACTATTTTTCTGTCTATACTGTTAGAACAGAATCACTCAAAGAATTTTGTGAGTTCGTAAATGTAGAATACAAGCAGTTAATGTATCACTGTGTTACAAGATGGTTATCAATTTTTCCTGCTGTGGGAAGGTTGATAGAAATGTTTGAAGCTGTGAAATCTTTCTTCCTCTCTCAGTCCAAACCTCCTGTCATTATCAGGATTTTTTTTTAAAATGATTTCAGTGAAATATATTTGCTATTTCTTAACTCTTTTATGCACATGTTTCGGGTGGAGACCAATGTCCTCGACATTACAGTTTTAATTTTTACGAAGCGAAACAATGTTCAAAATGTGTCCCTGGGTGCAAGGATTATAATTAGGTCCGGAAGTTTTTAATATATTAGAATATATCTTGTAAAGCACATACCTAAAAGTATGTAATTAATGATAGAAAAGTATAACTGACGGCCATATTATCTACTTGACTTAGAATTCTGAAGTAACTTTTGAAAGGTTTATTACGTCATTTGTAAAAACCTTTGAGACGTGCATACCACAGAGGAAATGCAAAATTAAAATTAAACCTACGCGTAATGCGAATCATAAAGACAAAAAAAACTGGTATACCACTCAATTAGCAAAAAAAAAACAAGAAGTAATGCAATATTACACATTATATAAGATCGATAGGTCGGAAGATACAAAACTATCTTATACTAGATCTTTAAAAGAATATAAAAACGCCATAGTTGAAACCAAAAAACAATACAATAGTAATTGCATTGAAACTGCTAATAACAAATGCAAGAAAGCGTGGACAGTAATCAATTCGATAGCAAAAGGTAATAATAGACAGAATATTGAAATATCACCTGAGGACTTGAATAATTTCTTCATAAATTCGGTGGAAGAAATTAATCGTAATATTGTACAGCCTAATATATTGCCCATTGATATATTAGAATCTCTAAACATAAGGCACAATTGTGGTAACTTTGACTTTCATGTAGTAACACCAGCTGAGCAGATATTAAAAATTGTTAGGAATATTAAGTCGTCTGATAGTGTTGATGCTTATGATATATCGATAAATCTTCTTAAAAAAGTAGTGGATTGCATAATGTACCCACTCACGCTATGTATAAACAAATGCATCACTGACGGTATCTATCCTGACAAGCTAAAGCTAACAAAGGTCACTCCAGTCTATAAAAAAGGGGAATATAGTAATCCAGCTAACTACCGTCCTATATCATTGGTGCCAGTGTTTTCAAAGGTACTTGAGCGTATTATGTATGAGCAACTAAGAGATTATATAGATCAAGCAAACATACTTAGTGGATCACAGTTTGGTTTTAGGAAAGAAAGGTCCACTGTAGATGCCGTTGTCTCTCTTGTAAAAGTGGTGCTTCAAACCTTTGAAAATAAGAATCTAGCCCAAGCTACCTTATGTGACTTGAGTAAAGCGTTTGACACTGTCAACCCTATTCAGCTTCTAAAGAAACTAAGTTACTATGGCATCAATGGTACTGCCCTCAAGATTATTAGATCTTACCTCACAAACCGAAGACAAGTGGTATGTATAGGAAAGAAACGCTCCAAGATTTTGGAGGTAAAACGTGGGGTACCCAGGGATCTGTCCTGGGCCCTCTATTATTTATTATAATGATCAACGATCTAGCGTCCTTCATACCAACTCATGTAACTTTATATGCGGACGATACAACATTCCTAAATACTAGCACTGACTATCAAACTCTTCATATGTTAACGGAGGAAACAATGTCTATGGCAGACATATGGTTTAGGGCCAATGGGTTCTTGCTTAATAATAATAAAACCCAGAAACTAATATTCAGTTTAAAGGATATCCCCGCAGAAAGTAATCAAGACAACAATAGTGTAAAATTTCTAGGCTTCATAATTGACAAGAAATTATCTTGGACATCACATATTAATTACATCACAGCTAGGCTATCTAGAGTTATATACCTAATAAGAAACCTAAAAAATCATGTTACTGATACATATGTGAGAACAGCCTATTTTGCATTTTTCCATAGTGTAATCTCTTACGGCATATTGCTATGGGGAGGTAATAGTCATGTAAATGACATTCTTCTGCTACAGAAAAAGGTTATCAGAATATTAACTAATTCTCATAAATTGGAACACTGTAAACCACTATTTATTCAAACAAAAATCATGACAGTAATAAACCTGTACATATATACATTGCTCATCTACATAAAAGAAAATAATTTAACGAAAGTACAACAAAAACACGATATTCATTCATACAATACTAGGAACAAGCAGCACATCTACTTACCTTATCACAGACTTTCCAAATCACTTATGAGCTTCGATGTGATGGGAATAAAAATGTACAACAGTTTACCTCTGGAACTTATACAGCTACCCTTTTCAAAATTTAAAAAGACTCTATATAACTGGTTAATTATCACACCGTATTATGAAATAAAAGCATTTTTTAATGATAAAGACAAATTTGGACCGAACACTGCTATATTGTAACATATACAATCACATGGACTCTGTCTGTATTGTAGTTTTTATTGTCTTATGTTGTCTGTGTTGATATTATTGTTTTTATGGTAATTTAACTTAGTTAGGATAATGTATGTTTTAATTTTAGTTACTTCACCATCGATTTAATTAACTACTAATCATATAGCCTACATTAACCTTGACATGTACATATTGTAAGAATTTTACTATTTTACAGTAACTTAATTTAACTAGGATAAGGAAGGTTTTTAGTGTTAGTAAATACATCATTACTTAACTTTACCCTTCTTATGTACATATTGTAAGGGTAAGTTTTTATTAATGCATATATTTATTACATTTTTTATTATTAATTTAATTGTAAACTATATACACACATATACATCATGACGTTGTCTATAGCTCTGCTCCATGACAATAAAATAGTATTATTATTATTATTATTATTATTATTATTATTATTATTCTGGGAACACGCTTACCAACACTCCAACTGTGACTCCACCAGTGATCTCAATCAAATACTCTCAATAAGTAATACCGTCCACTCCCTGTCTTTTTCCGGGACACGCTACTACTAGCACCGCCAGTGAGCAGGAATGGGCAGTTACTCGTCAGCTGATATAGTTAACGTTTGTCTGTTGTGTTTTGTGTACGAAAATATAATATAAAGTCTAGTAAAACAGGGTGCCCACGGGGGGGGGTGGATTAAGACGCAGACTGCGTCATTGAAATTTCTGGGGGGGGGGAATGTTATCGTGTTATGAATTTTCTGGCCGGGGGTTGAAAATTGTTGCAAAATTAGAGTTTTATTTGTTAAAAATAAAAACGGTCATGTTCTATAACTTCAAAAGGTCTCTTTTAATTCTTTATAAAGATAAAGATGAAGAATTTCGACAGCCATGGGCGCCCATACCCGGGGGGGGGGGCGCAAGGAAAAAATGTATATTATTAATTATTATAGTCAGGTGTTTTTCTTTTAAGACAATTATTGGAAGCAGAATCCACAGTGGATTAGGAAAGGGGGGTTCAGACCCCCAAGAGTAAAAACCTAAAATTCTATATTTGTATTTAAAAAATATATTTATTTAATTAAACAAGATTTGTTGGTGTGTCAAATATGATATAGCAGTTATTTTCTTTTCATAACATAATGAGTAGGCCTATTATGTCCACTGTTCCATGTGCTATTTAGCTTTTCTTATAAATAGTAATAAGTATTATAATTTAGGTAACAGTTTCTTGTTTAAGTTGCCATGTCTTAGAGTATAGTAAACAAATTTGCTAACTAGTTTTTTGGGGCTAAAATAGCGTAAAATGTGATTTTCATTGATTCAATATTTAAAACATTTCTGGGGCTGGACCCCCCACCTAGGTAATGATTTCTTATGTACATTGAAATGTCTTAGAGTATGGTAAACAAATTTCAATACTAGTTTTCAGTGCGAAAATAGCGTAAAATGTGATTTTCATTAATTCAATATTTAAAAATTTCCCGGGGTGGACATCCGACTTAGGTAACATTTTCTTGTTTACATTGGCATGTCTTAGAGTATGGTAAACAAATTTCCTAACTAGTTTTTTAGTGATAAAATGGCGTAAAATCTGATTTTCATTAATTCAATATTTAAAACATTTCCGGGGCTGGACCCCCCACCTAGGTAATGATTTCTTATGTACATTGAAATGTCTTAAAGTATGGTAAACAAATTTCATAACTAGTTTTCAGTGCTAAAATAGCGTACAATGTGATTTTCATTAGTTCAATATTTAAAAATTTCCCGGGGTGGACATCCGACTTAGGTAACATTTTCTTGTTTACATTGGCATGTCTTAGAGTATGGTAAACAAATTTCTTAACTAGTTTTTGAGTGCTAAAATAGCGTAAAATGTGATTTTCATTAGTTCAATATTTAAAAATTTTCTGGGATGGACCCCCGACCCCTTTTTTGGGGGTATTCCAAACCCCCCGGCACTTCCGACCCTCCCCGCAATTATTTTCTGGCTACTTATTATATTATTAATATAAAATACAAAGTGGCCCAAGAAGTTAAAGCGACAAAAAATAAATTAATTTAAAAAATTGCCCCCCCCCTAGAAAATATCATATGGGCGCCCTTGTCGACAGGCAATTGGGTTTGGGGTGAGCAATGAAGTTTGGGGGGTGGGCACCCCTGAGTAAAATAATAAATACAACATAGGACTAAAGAAAATGTCCGGTTATGTAGGTGGCATGATATGTGCCGTCTATGGTTGTAATAGTTATTTTGAGAGTGAAATAAGTAAAATCGTTAATTAGAGTGTGTACAAGACTGATTCATTCAGATGTTCATTGGCTTACCATCCGAATTGTTTTACATGTAAAAATTTCAAATTAAAAAAAAAGTTTATATTGTACAAAGTATCTTGCAAATCGTATGAATTAAAATTTAAAGCTGATTTTCACGAAAATGTATTAAAGTGAAACAATTAATTTTGATACTTAGGCCTATTAAAAAGTGTGTGTGAAACGCCATGCGGCAGAAGTGAAACTTTTTTTATTTTTTCAATTTTGGATTATTGGATTTTTCAAATTTTGGATGGTGGACTTTTTAATATTGGGTTTTTGGATTTTTTAGATTTTGGATTTTTAAAGTTCTGATATTTTAATTCTTTAATTTGGGATTTTTTATTTCTTTTACATTTTAGATCATTGAATTTTTTTAGTTTTGTATTTTTTAATTTTTCATTTTTTAATTTTTATATTTTAGAATTTTATCATTTTGGATATTTAAGTTTTAAATGTTGGATATTAAGATTTTTTAATTTTGGATTTTTAATTTTTTTTAATTTTGGACTTATTAAATTTGGTTCTTTGAATTTTTTGATTTTGAAATTTTAGATTATTTAAGTATTGGATCTTTGATTTTTTATTTTTTGTATATTTTAATTTTGGATTTTTTAACTTTTTAAATTTTGGATTTTTTAATTTTTGGACTTTTTCAGTTTTGGATAAGCCTAATCATTGAGTTGGTTGTTTTCTGTGCAGTCCGTTCCGTCACACCTCACTAATTTCGTGACGATTTTGGGCGTTACACAAGCTCTCGATTTACCCCTACCGCGGCTAAAGAAGTTTTACTTAAAAAATTAGCGTTATCGTCATTTAATTAAGTTAGTTTAGCGGTAGTGTAAATTATGTTATTTCCCGACCTAATTCCTGCATTATCGAGCACAAAAATAAGTTACTGTGTCATCAGGACTTTGAAAAACAAATTTATATCTGCAGCTATATAGGTTCATTAAGTAGCTTCTGAGACTGCTGCCCATTCCTACTCAACAGATGGCACCTCTGTGCTAGTGGACATTTTGAACAAAGGGAATAGAGTAGAGTGGGCGGTATTCTTATTGAGAGTATTTGTCTCAATCAATCTCAATATATAAACAGGGGTCGTATTCTGTAACTCCACCAACGCTCTCAACTACGATTACACCAATGTTACTAGAAAAAGTTATTCTGTAACTATTGGTGTCAAGAATCGATCTTGAAATCACACCAATATATTGCTGGAAATATTGGTGACACACCGACGGCTCCAAACCCCTCGGTGAGCTCAACAACAACTCGAAAGTACCAAAATATCCCAAAATTTGCAGAAATATCGACATATTTGTGATACAATGGCCGCTTATATCCTATTTGGGCGACTTCGTGATGGTGTCAATAGCTATATTTTCGTAATAACAGAGAAGGTACAGTATATATCCATTAATGAATAGATTCTTAGTATTTGTTAATATGTTTTTATCAATATAAAAACTAAATACATAATTTTATTTTGCAACAAGCATGTTTGAGGTTATGTTTGCATAATTGCACATAATATTAATTATTTTACTTTATCTTGTTTCAGATTTGGAATTGTAATCCATGTGATCTGCATTAAAGAGTGGACAACATAATATGCACCAATAATAAGCTTAACGAACACTTATGGGTGTCACCTCTATGTAGGCCTAAATTTTTTAATGTAGTGTAAAATTTTGTTCAGTTCATTCGAAAGAACAGTGCACAAGTAGGTCATTTGCAATTGAGAAAAACATCCCACTCAAGCAATGCTTCAAGTAGTGAGATGTTGTTGGCTTTTTGTAATTTTCAGGAAATAATGACGAAGACTGTGCTTATTAGAACTGAGCAAAGTGCCATGAACTCATGATACATATAATAGTTTTTTTGTACCAAAGTTTACTTTGTAAGTGTGTGTGTACTATATCACTCAGCAAAATATGATGTACATTGTCCTTACTTTTAAATATACTGGTAGCCTATATAGCGTTTACTAGTTTATAAAACTTTTCACACTTAGAGAAGCATCTGTTTTTAACTGCACAAAAAATATGCCTCCCTGCCAATGTAAGATAAGATAAGATAAGATAAGATAAGATATTTATTCACCAGTGGTATTGTAAAATACATGGCTTCGTCAATTGTGGATATATAATAAAGAGAGAAAATGCGCACATTTGTGCATATGTAATTACAAAGATCTTATACCTAATTGCAGAAAGCAAATACAGAAAGTGTCCATTTTATCAGAGTTTATATCTCATTATCCTGTATTTGGGAAGTCCGTTATTCCTAGGCTGAAGAATTCTTCTAAGTTGTAGAATGGGGTTTCCACTAGCCACTTAGATATTGTGTTCTTGAACTCCTGTGCATTCAGTTCCTTGATCCTACTTGGAATTTTGTTAAAAACTTTTATGGAGATCACATGAAAGTTATTTTGGGTTTTCGTTAGTCTTGTTCTTGGTACATTCAAGTCACTTAGTATTCTAGTCCTGTGTTCATGAATCTCACTTCTAAGAACATTGTTCTGGGCTTTACACTTTACATGAACTAGCAGATCCAATATGTACAAGTTTATGATTGTCATAATTTTGAGTTCTCTAAAGAGAGGTTTACAGTGGTCCCTATTACTTGCCCCTGTTAGTATTCGTACTGCTTTCTTTTGTAAAACTAGTACTTTCTTAATATGTGGGCTATTGCCCCAGAGTAGTAGACCATATCTTGCAATGCTTTGGAAATACGCAAAATAAGCTGATTTCACATATTCTTGTGGAACTTGCGTTCCCAGGTTCCTTAGTAAATATAACACTCTAGAGAGCCTTTGGCCTACCCAATTTATGTGGTCTTCCCAGCTAAGCTTGCAATCTATAGTGATCCCCAAAAGTTTGCCAGGCTCTTTATTAGTTGTCCCATCTGGTTTCAGTGTGAAAGTAATCGACTGTGTCTTCGTTCTGTTTAACTGGAAACCATTTGCCCTAAACCAGATATCTGCTTCTTCTAATGTTTCTTGGCTTTCTTTGTGGAGATTGTCTGCTGTGTGATCACTATTTAGGAAAGTAGAGTCATCTGCATATATTATTGATCGGGAGTGGACATTATGTCCCAAGTCATTTATCATGATCAGAAACAGGACGGGACCAAGTACTGTTCCTTGTGGGATACCCTGTCTGAGGTAACCTATGTTTGATTTTTTTCCAGCCATTGAGACAATCTGTTGGCGATCAGTAAGGTAGGCTTTAAACAGCTTCAGTTCTCTGTCTTTTATACCATAGTATTCTAATTTCAATAACAGTAAATCATGGTTGACACAATCATAAGCCTTGGTCAGATCACAGAGGGTGGCTTCCGCCATCTGATGGTTCTCAAATGCATCTAATATGTGGGTTATCACTTTGCCTACTGCATCGACTGTACCCTTGTTGGTCCTGAAACCAAATTGGTTGTTTGCATATATATTATTTTCTTCAAGGTATTGGCATAGTTGTCTTTTCATAATTTTTTCAAGAATTTTTGAGAAAGTTGGTATTATTGAAATCGGCCTGTAGTTTCCAACATCTGACTTGTTACCTTTTTTAAACACTGGTATAACTTTCGCTACTTTTAATGTATCTGGGAAAGTGCCAGTTGTAAGACATAGGTTTATACATATTGTTAATGGGTATAGAATGTACCAAATTATACTTTTAAGAAAGTTGTTGGATAATCCATAGTAGTCCGCTGTATTAGAGTTTGTCATATGTCTCACTTCGTTTAGAATTTCTTCTTCCGAACTTTCTTTCCATTTAAAGATTGTCTTTGGTTGGTCTTTATTTTCCAGTAGTTGTTTTACACTTATGTCTGGAGGGGATATTGCACCTTGGATCTTGTCTGCTATGTTGATGTAGTAATTATTTACTTCTTCTGGATCTATTATTACTGGATCAATGCTAGGTGAGGGAGTGTTTGTTTTAATTAGTCTCCAAACAGCTTTACATTTGTTCCCCTGAGTTTCTATAAAAGTAACATTTGCTTCTTTTTTAGCTTTCTGGATAGCTAACCTGTATTCTTTTCTAAATTCTACATATTCTTTCTTATCTTCTTCCGATTGAGTACTTTTGTAGTTCGAGAAAAGCTGTAATAGTTTTACTTTAGTTTCCCTTAGTTCACGTGTATACCACTTTGGCTTATTAAGTCTGCACTGTGGGTGACTCTGTTTTATCGTTTCTTCTGGAAAGTACTTATCAAAGAAATTCGTAAACCATATATTGAAGTTGTCAAATAGGCAATTGCCATAACCTTTGCTTATATCGATCAGCCTATTGTAATTGAAAATATTATTTAAATCTAGCTACAATATTGGCTGTTACCAATTTTTTGTCTAATTTAAACCATCTATTTTATTCCCTCTAATTCCTTTTATAATAATATGAGCTATATTGTATCTCGTGATTTTCTGTCAAGTGGGTGTGGCTTATACTATGTAAGTTGAAATGCATGTTGAATTTTCAGAGCCATTTTCCCATAACTTGATATTTTCAACACAAAAGGCACAATATCTCTTAAAGTAATGGTCCAAATTGCATGAAACTTTGCACACCCATAGTTTTTTGTGTGTTCTAGAGGATAAACCTAAATAATCTGATGTATTTGCAACACAAGATTATTTCACTTGTGAACATGATGTGAAAAAATTCGTAATAATTTTATATTGAAATTTTAAAATGCCTGAAAATTGTATCAGGCATACCACAGTATAAATTGATGGTTTATCCTCGAGATTATAGTGTCAGCTGTGAATAAAAAAAAATATTACACCAATCAGATTGACTTTTGCATGAAATCATGTTACTTAGGCTTAATCGCATGCTGAAAAATAAAAATAAAATAATTTTCTAATATCAACCTTCATATTTGTGATACTGTAATAATTTTTGTGCTCATTTCAACCCCCAAATGTATACTTCTAATGTCCAAAATTTCATTTTATTATTGCAAATAGTGTTGAAGATATCGAACAGTTACTGCAATGCCTGCTTGGGCATGGTCTCTTGGTGTATGAGCCCCTTAAGACACTTTTTCAGTGATATTATGGTGTTATTTAAATTAATATATAATTATGAACAACTATGAGGCCAATTGTAATGTTTCAAAGTACTGTGTAAATTAAATACTAATGAATTCATTTTAAGTCAACCTAAAACGCAATTAATTTATTTCAAGGGTTTTATAAATGTCATAAAAGCAGTAGGCAAGATAAGATACTCTTATTTGCTTAAACTTTACTATTTGCTTTATCTATATAAAAATAATTTTATAATTGGCTTGTGTTCTATAAATTAAGTAAAAACTCCTACTGAATATTTTTTTTTACTTTCTCTGCCTGTACCATAGGTAATACAGATAAAGGAAGTATTGTTTTCGACCCCAACTTTGAAGTTGAGTTTTTAGCCCAAATAGACATTTTGAGGTATTCTGAATCCCCAAATACTATTTTCGGAAACATGTCTGTGTGGAAGTGTGTCCACAGCCTAGCTCCAGAATGGAAAATCGTAAGAATTTTTTTTTGTATTTGGGTTGGGTACCTTCTGAAGATGTGACACAAGGATTGGCGACAAGTTTCTCTTATTTTTAAAGGGACTTTACATGAAAAAATGTTCGTTTTTCGCGATTTTATCGATTTGTTTAAATTTTGCACGTGGGTTGCTTATAAGTTACTTGGACTTAAAACTTTATTTGAAACTTTTTTCGAAGAAATTCTCTTTAGGGTAGTTATAAGCCACCCACTCTGAATACGTGCTAAAAGTTTTATTTGAAATATTTTTTCGAAGAAAATCTCTAAAGTGTAGTCTTTATCAGAATGTGAAGTGAGAAAAATGTATTGTGCATGCTTAAAGTAAAGAAAGTTATGAGAGTACAATAAATATATTTTATTTGGGTTGTGTATCCTTCGGGGATGTGATGTGTTAAGGACATTCTCTTTATTTATACAACCAATTTACATTACAAGAATGTCATACACAATAATTATATTATACTGAGAGACTAACTTTTATTTGAACAGAGATTGGAAAGTTCATTCCTTTCACTGAGTATGAATCCAGCAACATTTTGTTAAAATGAGTATTCTGAAAAGGGCTACATCTTACTTTCTGTTAATCGTTAAAATGAATACTTTCACACAAACAAGGTGAGTTGCAATGGAAATATATAACTACTTCGAGATTGCATATTTTTTTATAATCATAATTTAAATCAGACATTGGCAAACTATTGCGGAATTTGCTAATTGGATTCCCCGAGATACCCTCCTTATTATATATATATGACAGTAAACATTACTAAAAACCATTGGCATTTTGCGAATTTCTCCTATTATTATAAATCCGCCTTTTCCCCCTATAAGCGTCTTGCAACATGACAGTACGTGTAATATAAACGCCCACTTTCAAAATATATACATGAAATTAAACTCCCGCCCAGTTTGGAAATTATGAAATCACATTCCCGCACTCCATCAGCCAATGATATTCATTGCAGTTTGTTAAGACAGATTTCTCATAGCTACTTTCATTGCCAACATTCACGAAAATTCACAAAGTTATTGGTGGGCCTCAACAACGGTTCTCCAGATACCAACAGGGAGTTACAGAATCGCTCACGCTCTGGCCGTTGGTATCTTGCTGTCGGTTGTTGAGCTCTCAACAACACTTCACTTCACTTCACTTCACTTTTATTTATCGACGTCACACCATGTAAGGTTTTAACGTCCGTAGAGGTTGTAAACAAATTTTCCTGTGTGTATACAAAAAGTAGTTGTCCTAAATTGTTAGATCATATCTTCATTTTACATCGGTATAAGAATCGTTTTAAAATTCTAGCTGCTTTGTGTGGTTGATCCGTAGTTAAGGCTGGTATATTCCATGGGCTATATCCATACTCTGTGCGTAGGTCGTTATAAAAGTCTTGGTCACTTGTATTTAGATTTGGACACGAGAAAAGTACGTGATTTAAATTTCCTATTTGTCCACAGGAACAGAGTGGATTGTCCCTTTTTTTAATTCTGTGTAGGTAATGGGGGGTGATGGCCGTATGGAATTTAACTTTATATATAAGAGATATTTCAGCTCTGGATGCTGGAGTTGTGATAAACCAGGGTTTATTCTTCTGCATTGCGTTAGATCTATGTATCCGGATCCTGTGTGTGATATAATCTTGTATTGGTAGTAAGAATTTGTCTTGGGAAGGATGCGCTGACGCCTGTTTTGCTAATTGATCAGCGATTTCATTGCCCCTGATGTTACGATGTCCCGGGATCCAGATGAATGTAACTGAATTACTTTCTTGCAGTGTGTGAATTATCTGCTTTATGTTGATTTCCAGCCACGAAAATTTTGTATTGATGTCCGTACGCGATATTGTGTCCAAAGAACTTCGTGAATCAGAAAATATATAGATGTTGTATCCTGTAATGTTTTTCAGGCTTATGAGTGCCTGGCGGATAGCTATTATTTCAGCTGTATAGACGCTGTTGAGAGCAGATAGTGTAAATTGTTTCCTTTCATTAGTACTGTCATTATAATAAGCAGCTCCAGTACCAACAGGAGTTTTCGATCCGTCAGTGAAAATAATCATAGTTTTGTCAGGGGGAAAAGTGGAAACGATATCAAGATAGATATGGTTGGAGTTAATATCTTGTTTATGGAAAGTAGTAATATCTAAGTCAGGAGGCTTTATAAGCGTATTATAATCAGTGCAGTATAGAGGATATTTGGGGAATGGTTGGATTTCCTGGTCGTGATAAAAGGATTGGAATATGTCGAAGATAGGAGGGAGTTTGTAATTATATCGGTGGCCGCTGTTTAATTCCCGTAGTTCCATCATATATCTGAGTTTGGTGTAGAGTGGATGGGCACCGTTGAGGAATACAAATTTTATGGTTTTTATGCTTGATTCTGTTGCACGATCCTGATGCGTCTGTAGGTGGAGTTCCTTGAAGACTTGGAGTTTATTCGGTTTCCCACCAGTTCCCAGTATGCTTTTTCCTATACTGTATAAAATAGAGCTTATTTTATGTTGCCATTGCTTGGTAGGGGGTGCCAAGACCTGTATCCCATATTCAAGTGAAGATCTAATGAAGTTATTGTAAAGCATGTAAAGGGCTTTTGGATGATTACCCCAGTATCTTCCAGTGATGTAACGGAATAGATTTTGCCTATTGCATAGTTTGTTGGTCAACATCCGATAATGTTGATTGCCCGATAGCCTATAATCTAGATATATTCCAAGGTATTTGAGATGCGTGTTGTAACGAATCGGGATCTGCTTTAGATGTAAGTGAGGCATTTTCTGTTGAGAGGTCATTGATCTGGCAAAGATAGTAAAAGCACTTTTGTCAATATTGATTTCCATTCCCATATTGTCCAGTTCTTGGGTCAAGATATCGATGTCATCTTGGAAATCCTTATTTGTACTGGTAGGTGATGATTTAGGAAATCGGTAATAGAGAATAATATCGTCAGCAAAGCAGAGTATTTTACTAATCTTGAGTCGTAATGTATGTAGGTTGTTAGTGTAAATGTTGAATAGCATGGGACTAAGGGAAGATCCTTGAGGAATTCCCATAGACGTCTGCCTGGTTTGCTGATGGTTGTAGTACGGAGGGAAGGCGAGTGTACGGCCGACCATTAACTGAAGTATGGTTTGAATGTATATGGATGGTATTCCTATTTCTCCCAAGGTTTTGCATAGTCGATGTAAATTCACTTTATCATACGCTGTACTTAAGTCAATCGTAATAGCTAATGTGTTTTCGTTTTTCATCCAGCCTGTGTAGATATCGGTAATCAGATATAAGATGCTTAATGTACTGTTATAACCTTTTCGGAATCCAAATTGTTTCGCATGAAGAATGTTATATCGCTCAATGTAGAAAGATATGCGTTGATTCAGGATTTTTTCATATATTTTTCGTAAAGTTGAGCTAAGTATGATAGGTCTATAATGGGATGGCTGAATTCCAGTTTTGTTAGGTTTCAAAATCGGGATGACGGTCATTTGATTCCAACTCTGCGGGTAAATTTGCCCCTGTAATATGGCATTATAACCAAATTCTAGATGCGGTAGCAAGCTCTGTTCCACATGGTGTAACATTTCATCTGGTCCTGGTGCAGATCTGTGCGTGCTGTGCTGTCGTATGATGTTGGATATTTCCGTTCGGGATATGGGTATGTTGAATGCGTTGGTGACGAAAGTTACAGAATACCGCCCAGCTGTGCTTTGGAATTGCATAAATCGTCACGTTCACTTGTTGTTAAGTTGGCTACACCGTACGTATTGGTGAAGTGTGCTTCCTATGTTAAACATATATTTATGAATGTGTTTTTATTATTTTTCATGACAAAATGGCCAAATATTGCGTGGTATATGACTGCACAGAGCTCCAGAGAAATGGAAGTGGACTTAAGTTTCACAAGTAGGTTATTTTTGTTTGGAACATTTGAGGATACTGGCCAAATCTGACTTAGCCTCAAGCGTAGCATAGCCACGAACGCTTGTCTTTTCCTTGCCTGTTTGTACAGGTTTCCATTTTCTTGGCCTGATATTCCGAAGAAGTGGGTTCAAGCAATGCGCAGAGAATATTGGTCACCCAGAGGGTACAGTACGTCGTACATTAAGCAGCAGACACTTTACACCTGATTGCTATCAGTCAAGGTCTAGTGCACTTGTAAAATTACTAAAAGATGATGTACCATCAGTCTTCAATTTTCCAGGACACCTTCAAAAAATTATTGTTCCAAAAAGACAACTGGTTCGTAACATAGGCGTAACCAGGCCGACCATATGGGGGGGGGGGTTACAACATATGGGGGGTATGGAATACCCCCAATACTCCCCCAGGGAGAGGGGGGTTCGGGGGTCCTCCCCCGGAAAATTTTAAAAATTAAGATGCACAATAACGAGTTTTAAGCTTCCCACGCTTTATACTCGTAATAAGCAATTTATAAGCAGACTTATGGGGGGGGGGGGGTTCAACCCCCCAATAACCCACTCGTTACGCCTCTGGTACCATGGGCGTCGGCAAGGGGGGGAAACTGCCCCCCTCTGGATTGCTTTATGGATTCATTTATTTGTGGTACTCTTTGTCAACCTACAGTTGTAGCATGGAGAATAAAAAAATAGAATTACTTTATATTGAGTTTAGCAAGTATTAACTAATTATAACTATAATATGTATTTATAATAATATCTCACCAAGGCCATTGCTCATAAGAGCGTATTCTGTTAACTTAAAACAACTTTGTAGCCTCGTCGAATTCAGCTTGGGTACAAAATAATGATCCGGTTAACTAAGTGAATATTAATGTGTTTAGCCTAATCATTTGAAATTGAGGTTCGAAATTGATTTTGCCCCCCTTAATAAAATTCCTGGCGACGCTGCTGTCTGGTACGTAATGTGGTTAGTAGTAGGCCTACTTTAAGTACTATGTAGGAATATAAATTATGCAATATGTCAGTCATGTAAACATTGTATTCTTATGCATGTAGGCGTAAATTTTTCATGCTAGTTTTTAATTGCAGAAATAAGAGGAAGCAGATGTTTTTGTATAAGACCTCGCTGAAAATTATACGAAAATGGATAAACAGACAAACAGATGATCTCCCACCATCTGCTATCAAAACAGAATTGAGAAAGAACAAAAGGCTACAGACGATTGTCTGTCGCAAGAACAAGAAGATAAATAGCATGGCTAATTAAATTTCAGATTTTAAGAAAAGGAACTTCTACGTAGGCCTACAAACTTAAAGTATTTTGAAATTTTATTTCTGTGGCTTCCCTTTGCGCTAGTCTACAGGAATTATTTAAAAAAAATGTGATTTGTATCCAGTACAGTAACGGTAAAGTTGAAGGTCACGGTTTATACATTTCCAAAACACTTATAACAGTTTTTGTCTATTCTCTTTATATATCGAAATCAAGCATAATATCGCAAAATGAAGGCCTATTGTGAAGTTATTTTAATATTTCAAATGCGAGTGTTTACAACTGTTTACCAATTTATATTCACGCCTGATTGAGATTAAAGAAATATTTTTACCAAACCATTACGATATGAAATTAGTTTTGTTATGTACTTAAAAAGCATCAAGTAGTTTATATTGAAACGTTTCATTCATAAAAGTGTTTTAAAAACGCCAATACATCTTCATAATTCCATTAATACACATGAGTTTGTTAGGAGATACGGGATAGGAGCTAAATTATACGTTCACTTTCATGGCGGACCGCGAACCCTGCCGTCACGATTTTTCATCATGCAGTGCTACCTCCAGTATGTAATGGAGCTCAATGGACTCCACTGTATGCTACTCGTTGCCATGGTAACTGCACGCTTCCCCTACCTTCCCCTATCTCCTCGCGAAACAAGGGCGGCTGCATCAAAGCAAACGTAGCTGTTACGTCAAAATACGTACACAAAATAAATTAGAAACCCCCCTCAATAAGTGCCTATTTTACTGCTTCAGACAAATTACTTAATTTTAGCAATACTCAGTATATTATGAAACTTTCATTTTAGAAAACAGTTGAAAAATTACATTTACAAAAAATTGTCTTTACAGAAACTTACACAAAATATACTCATATTCACAATGTGGCTATTTTTACTACAATAAACAAATTACTTAATTTTACCAATATTCATTAAATTATAAAACTTTCATTAATGAAAACAATTGAAAAATTACATAAACAAAAAATCAGATTGACCTATTAAAGTAAAATCTCTGTTCACAATCTAACCCAACCACACCCAACCTAACACAACCTGACCTAGTAAACTAATATCACTGTTCATAACCTAATCTAACCACACCCAACCTAACCCAACCTGACTTACTAACCTAACCTAACCTCACCCCACCCAACCTAACCTAAACAAAGCTGACCTACTAAACTATTATCACTGTTCATAACCTAACCACACCCAACATAACCCAACCTGACTTACTAACCTAACCTAACCAAACCAAACCTGACCTACTAAACTATTATCACTGTTCATAACCCAACCTAACCTAACCCAACCTAACCTAACCCAACATAACATAACCTAACCCAACCTAACCTGCCCAACCCAACCCAACCGTCCCACATCGTCCACAAGCATTCAATAATCCATCATTCTGGAGATTTATTATAATATCTTATATCTTATTTATTATAATATTATTATTATTATATCTCTATCATTTTGTGAGAAATAAGTGTACAGATCGTAAATCGTCTTGACCCCGTCCATTTTAACCAATTTCAATCACCGCCCTACACACTTATACCAACATGACAAACCTCGCGCGCGGGAAAACAACAGGTGGAATTCTGGGTATACAACGATCTACGAAGGCAGTGACACAACTTGCGAAAACAACAGTTGGTCATTCTTCATCGCTCAATGAAAAGGAAATATGGCTGTCGTGTTTTACGGTCAATGAAAATTATTTGATTGAAAATCGGTAAAAATACATAATAAAGTTCAAAATGCGACTAGTTTCGAGTAGTAATCAATTGTTTTAACAAAAGTAAGTACATTCCATAACGTGTTGATTTCCAAATAAGGGAAATAATAATGTCGAGGAGATAGGTGTCTCGCCCTCCTCACTCATGCAACAAAAGTTATAGGTTGTACAAAACATTGATAAAGCCAGTGTTGACCAATGGAAGTGAAACCTGGGTCCTAACAGAAGATACTGCCAACCAACTTGGCATTTTTGAAAGAAAGATCCTCAGGAAGATATATGGACCCATCCAGGATGCAGGAGAATGGCGGGTACGATACAACAAGGAACTGTATAACCTTTACAGGACACCGGATGTCATTACTGACATAAAAGTGGCTAGACTGAGATGGGCAGGACATGTTCAAAGAATGAACAACAATGAATTGGCTAAGAGAGTAATGGAAAATAAACCAGAAGGAAGAAGGAAAGTTGGAAGACCTAAATCCAGGTGGATGGACGGTGTGCTGGAAGATATAAAAAGACTAAAAGTTAAAAATTGATGAATGGTCGCCAGGAACAGAGAAGCCTGGAAGAAAATTTTAAGGGAAGCCGTGACCCGACCTGGGTTGTTAAGCCAGACATGATGATGATGAGTTGTTGGCAAACAATGAGTTATATAGCCTATTGCAGATTACCGGCACAAAAGGATACTAGCCAATTACATTTTTTGTTTTGTTGGATTAAATCTCCCAAGAACTGTCACATTTTACAATATTATATTGTTATATTTTACTTGTTCAAAATTGAAATTGGCTCAAGAGCTGAGGTCTTCAAGTAACAGCTCCGTGTCATTCTAGTGTCTACATTTGCTTCAAAACTTATTTGTGAATTTATCCCAGATATCTCCAGCATAGTAAATTATAAAGAAAACGAAGAGGGCATCTAAAGCAAATTATGGCAGTACTGTAACTTGACTACAGTTCATCGACGACATTACATCCTCTGGTTTCATCTTTTCGCCAGTATTGCTGTCAATCTCATCGCCCTTGTGCATGCTAGATATCAGTAGTACATTTCGGTACTGTCGTAGAACATAAGATACCAGCATCGATTGTTTAGCGAATATTTCAATTCAGAAAGAACTTCTACTGCAGCTAGAAGAAAAGCAGCCATTCTATTATGATATCACCGACAAGTTTGCAGCTTTAACGGGCTACCGAAGGATTGTTTTCGTGTACAAGACATAGGTGAATTTAGTTATTAACATAAGCATGTGGCATTTTTTTTCTCTTCGCCTAATTTTCCGGCCACGAGCCGCCACTGATATGGTGGAACCATTTCAACAAAATTCTGACAGGAACTCTGCTCAATCCACAAGACTACAATATCTTTGTGGACTGCGAATCTTCAGGACAGGTGTTTTTCACATTGTGGCAGGTGATTTAATAAATATTAATCAAACCACAGCTGGTAGGGTATTTAATAATGTGGAAAATTGAGGTCATAATTTCTTACAGGAAATACCGTACTGTAGAACGCACGTTTGGCGTTTGGAAGAAACATTTTCAGATTCTCACTACATCCATGAGATTTGAGCCAGCCAAATGTGGAAATATCACTGTGGAGAGCGGTCCAACCAGGAAGACGTCCACCAAAGATGAGGGGGAGAGTGAGTGGAAGGGAAGCCTGTCATTGCATTGCACCAAGAGCGCATGTGCGCTCAAATATCTTCCTAGCTGGACAGCACTCTAGATGCTGCAGTTCTCCGTAACTTGGGGTTATGTGTGTATCAAGTTAATCCTATGGAGGCAAATGTCGGGGCATTACAACGCTCAGCATGTATAGTTTATTCCAATACGTGAAAGCCTCCGTTCTTGGAGCTACCCAGATAACACTTCCCCCTGCTTCTTAACTTCAGTAATTCTTACTGAATTACTATCCCTCTTAAAAGACCTAGAAGCAATACTGTCAAGTTGCCGTCTTTTCTGGGGATTGTTCAGTCCAATCATAAAACACTATTTAAGAATTCTTTTTGTTACATGATTTACTCTAATTTTTATAATTTTATTATATTAGCCTTGAATACCTCAACTTAAAGCACAACAATGCAATTGACAGAATTAAAAGAATAATTATTAGAGCATGATCATGAAAGTAGATTGCTTAATAATTAGGGATGCTCTATCTATCATGTATCGTGTTGAATAGTTGCACCCGCAGTGTTAGTGTATAATATGTCCTTAGTTTCTGACCCAGGTGTAAAAATGGCCATTGTCATATCACAAGAAAATTTCACCGACTCTGGGATTAGCAAACAATGAGAAGAGGACACATTGTAAAACCATTCCTCAAAGACTCCCCGAGCTAGAATGATTAAAAAACAAGCTGGAGACGAGATTTTCATGTTTGGGAATAAACTATAGCAGACACTGCAGGCAAGTTTGTTAAGTCTATAAGTTAATTAACTATTTTAATTAACCCCATGGACAGGAAAGTGGGAAGCATTATAAACTATAACTAAACTCTGTCCCTGAAGGGACAAGACCTACCACCCGTAAAATGTGCAACCTGGGTGCCAAAAGTCAATTTTATGGAGTGCACTGGAGGTTGAAACTGCATAGGATCTAGAGAAGTAGGTATTAGAAATTATTTTTAAATACACAATCACCTACATAATTATACTGCGCCTTTTTAAATTTAAATATTATATTTCTCAGTTGTAATATTATTGTTATATTATTTTTAATTTTATTTGCTTTCTTGATTACAATAGTGCCTAAACGACAAAGCTTACTATGCTTCTATTAACGGCAAAGAATAACGCACTACATTGAACAGTTGAGAAAAAATTAAATTTAAACTTATACCACGAAATTCAAAATATTCAAAAATTGTATCAACATAATAAAAGTAAATAACGCATAATTTTCACAAAATCAATTATACAAGTGATGGTTCAATAATGAGACAGATCCCTTCAGTGCCAGTTTCAAAACTTGCAGAATGGTGGAATTAAACTAAACTCCCTGAAGGGACTTGGCCTACCAACCGACCGCTGTGTCATCTACCACAGGCAGGTGGCAGGATTGTGGGACATGTGGTCAGAATGCCGACACCCATGGCCATTAGTGGTGGTTTCCGTGACTGGAGCCGCTACTTCTCTATCAAGTAGCTCCTCAATTTGAATCACGAGGCTGAGTGCACCCCGTCTCAAACCTCCCTACCTCAGAAAAATCCGAGGTACTGGGGATCGAACTCTGGCCGACGGATCTGCAGTCAGCAACGCTAACCACAAGACAATGCCGGCGGTATAATGGTGGAATTAGGAATCCCTAATCTCTTGCACATATTCACAAAAAAAGAAGGAATGCTGCCCCATGCTCCAAACAGAAGGCCCATGACTTCTATTTCTTTAAGTGTATATTTGGCCATATAATGTGTTGTAGGCTGATATATGGCTTCCTTCTCTTCATGAACCTCCTGAGGCTGACTTAAATTTGTAAGTAATTTATTTGGTCTGAATTCACTCTATTTACATTCAGTATCAAAATGTGGGTTGTGACAAAAAATTCAAATTGTCTTGTCAAAAAAACACACGAATCAGACAGGATAGTTTACTAGCAAGTAACACAATCATAAATCAATGGACATACATCCATACTGGTATTATGTACGAGGTATTGCTTTCTACAACAAAACTTCTTGCTATCACAAAAAACCTCAAAAGTAAACATTTTAAATAAATCCATCCTAAAAATATCTCACAGATAAGTTCTAAAGCCTATAAAGTGGATGGTAACTGAATTATTAAATAAATTATCATTTGTGAATATTTTGGAAAGGCAATATGCTTGTAACTAAAGTAACATTGGAGGCATTCCAAGCAAACATGAACCTGAGGAATGAATTTTTGTTTTAATTTATTTTGATCAGTTTATATGTAAATTTGAGCCTGAATTTAACTATCCTGTAGGAATTTTTAAAATAATTGTATTGGTTATTTTGTTCTAATACCCCAAAATTGCACACTCCATTCAGCCGACTGAAAGGGAATTTATAACTATATTGGGATCCCCTTTAATCAAATGAAAATCACCTGATTCTGCTACAACTTCAGTGAGTCCCACGCAAGAGTTGGCCAATGATGCGGATTTCTGCATCATGGTGGGCACAGCCCCAACTCCCAAGCGATCGGGTGAAATATCTACGCAAATAAAGCCGCGATCAGTGTAATGATTCAGGTTCTCACATTTACAGTTAAAATTACAATTTAAAATAACCACGTACCTCATCACAAGAGATGTTGGAAATGTTCTCCTCTAGCAATACTGGCACCTATTTAGGAAATTTTCTTTCGTGTGCATAAGTTCAGCTTCCGAGACAGAGTTAACTTCTCTTGTGATAGGCCTATGTGATATTACCTTTAAGTCCTTCTAACACTATGTGAATATTATTTATGAGGAAACTTGAAAAATAAAGTGTATAGGTCAATTTCACATACATTAGAAGAACTTAAAGACAGTATCACAAGAGAAATTAACTCTAACTCAGAAGCTCTACTTACACACGTGAAAGAAAATTTCCTAAAAAAGTGTCAGTATTGTGTGGATGCAAGAGGAGAACATTTCCAACATCTCTTGTGATGAGGTACGTGGTTAGTTTCATTGTAATTTTAACTGTAAATGTGAGAACCTGAATCATTACACCAATCGTGCCTTTATTTGCATAGATATTCCATCCGATCGCTTGGGAGTTGGAGCTGTGCCCGCCGCGATGCAGAAACCCACTCTTGCATGGGACTCACTGTATTTGCAGTTAACCATTTTATATGTAGGCCTACTGAATAGAAGTCCTGCATTTTTAAAAGTAAAACACTTATATATTCTACTAAAATGATCAGAATAAGGTAGTAATGTCATTATGTAACACCTGTTACAATAAAAACAGATTTTAAAAATAGAATCTTCACTAAAAGCAAAAGGTTACTAATTTTTTCTGAAAATGAGGATAAATAGTCATGATAATTTGATGTATTTTTCAAATTTAATAATCTATAAATGTGTAAGGAGTGTTACATCATGGAATGTAACAGGTGTTACACATGATCCAACAGTGTTCATAATGAAATATTACCCACTTATAGTAGGCTACCCAAGGTAGCATACTCTGCCCAGATATTGACCAGTCAATGGAAATTAAGTAGAAAGAATGGGATTAAGATGAAAGTGGGTGTCCTTAAGTGTTCACCAGAAAAGGATTTTGCCAGAATGTAGTTGAAAAGCTAAGTGAAATGACTCCAAAGTTTAAGACACATTGCTATGTAAAAGAAGCTAGACACTTCGAAATCTGCAAAAAATCTTACACATGGTGAAGTGATGGTACAGATAAACTTTTATAAACTATGCTATGATTTCACAGGATGCAATTCAACCAGCTCACTGGAGTCATAGTCAAATTACACTTTTTACATGTGGTGTTTGGATTTCTAATGGAGTCTTCAAGGTTTATGTCGTCAGTGATGACTTGTGGCACAATAAGTACTCTGGGCTTTTCTTGACGATATCATTTCAGAACTGAAACATACTGCACCCTCACTGCACCTTTTCATATTAAGTGACAATACATGGAAACAACTACAATTGAATCAGAATAGAATTTCTTTGCAAGTTCGCACAGGAAAGGTGTTGTAGATGGACTTGGTGGTACTCTAAAAAGGTGTAAAATCAAGAATTTGATGTGGCAAGAGACTTCCACAATGTTGTTGTAAAAACATATGAAGAACGTACAGATAAAAGTGAAGTTAAAGTTATCTTCTTAATCTTGTGGAGACAAAGTATTTAAGCCTTCGATAAGTGATGAAAGTAAAGTTAGATTTGATCAGCTGATTGGAAAACTTCCTACTCCTGTTATGAAGCTTAGAGGACAATGTAGAGTTGTATATAAATTTAATTTCAAATTCAATGTTTATGCAGCTTAATAAAAAAGGACTTTTAGTGATCAATCCACAAACAAGCCTATTTATGCTATAAAATACAAGTTGTATCAAAGTTAAGCCTGCTTACATTTTAATTTTTCTAGTTATATTAAATATTGCCTTTTATAGTCATGGTAAAACATATTCTTATTTAATTTTACTTCTTGGGAAAAAATATTCAATAAAAATGAGGTTCTGTAATTCTCAGTTGCAATGTGTAACACCCGTTACGTTAAAGAAGACTTTTTAAAAATAAAATTCACTAAATTTTCAAGAATTCTGTATGGTTTATTGACATCACTAAAATTTTAGATAAATGTAACACCCACTACACCATATTTTCCATTGTAACTAATATAAGATCAAATAATTATCAGTTTAATTTAGTGCCAAATAAAAGTACAGTAAGTAAGGAAGCGCTTTTGGAGCAGTTTGATGTATATTAATGTAATAAGTAAAATAACATAGTATCTCTTTGAAGACATGAAAATGTAGCACCTGTTACCATAGAATGCCTCATTGGCAAATTAATTATGAACATATTCCACTAAAAAAAAAGCATAGAATACCATAACATCATTTACACAGCCAAAAATAATGGCTTCAACAGAGACCTTGTCATAAAGAAAGAAAAAAAAAACGACATCAACAAAATTAATCAATGAAACAATTCAAACAATCAAAAAGAAAATTTTCTAGTGTTACCATCCATGGGCAGACAGGACATTTACAAAAATCTTCAAAGAACACAACATCACAAACCACCAGTACGCCTTATATAAAAATCTTCAGTCTAAAAAATATGCTGAAATGAACACAGCTTGACAAAATTTCACACAGAACTAATAGTCCAGTATATAGATACAATCCACCTTGCATTAATTAGGGTAAAAGATTTTTCTTTCTTATATTGTTTGGTTTTGTAAGAGTAGTGTAAATCTAAGTTATCGACCTCAAAAGCCCTAGGGACAACTTTCTGTGAGCAAAAAACCTCGAAATTTTCGCACTTTTTTCAGTTTATCGGAAAAATCTCCTAGATATCTACTCCTCGCAAACATTTGTCTATCACCATTCGAAAGAGCATAAAATTTCCTGCAAAATGCATTGGTCAAACTTTAATTTACATGTAGTATTACAGGTACCGTACTATAGTACTTGGAATTGTTAAAAAATATATTAAAAGGCGTGTATTGGCCCATTTTATCCATTTATGGCGGTTTATGTAGTCCATTATGCGTTTTAGTTATGAATGACCATTCATTATGTATATGTACATGTATTACAAGGTTACCTTTGGGGGGGTCAAATTCAATAAACATAAATTTACGACCAGATAACATAGAAAGTTTAAAATCCTTGTAAAATTACGTAACAGGTGTAAAAAAATTATTTTTGAATTCCTTCTTTTTTAAAGCGAGGTCTACTGTTCACAGTAGCATACTGCCCGTCTAAGGTAAATAAATCACAGAACTGCTTAATTATAATGTCACTTTGTGGTTTTATTCGTATTTAGGTTGAAAGGTGGGAGAAATGAGTCAGCAAACGTTGTGATGAGAGGAGGGGTTCTGTCGGTCTGTTGGTCTTAAATAGGCTAGCGGACAGTGAACACAAGGGAAGGTCTATCTGCAATATATTGTGATACCATGGAAACTTACTGCAGTGATTACAGTGTCATCTGAGCAGTGTGTAGATGCAAGGCCCTCTCGAGTGGATCGAGACAAGGATGATACACTGAAACTGAAGCTATGGTTTGTTCAGCATGATCCGTTTCCCATAACAGACTCTATAATGTTAATAAACAGTGGAGTAGTAGGTGAAAAGCAGGGTAATTGTCAATGATCCCAAGAAGTAGGCAAGACCTGTATGGCAAAAACGATTGGTAAAAACTTCAAAAGCCTACACTTGAAACGAAATGATAAGTAATTACACTTGCTGATGTCACGAACACCTTGAAGATTGGTTTCGAACAGGTGACCACTGTTGGTGCATTGATATGGTTTCAGAGAACCTGCACAGCAAAGACTTGAAGAGGTACTTCACCTACGAACTTGATCCTTCTTCGTTCAGCAAAGAAGGATTACGAAAGCCGGTACCAAATCATTACAAAGTTTTCAAGCCTCTAGATATCCAAATATCGTTTCTGAAATGTACGTTGGTTATTGTCATTCATAAAGTACTGTGGCAAAGCAATTAATCATTTGGTTTTATCTGCAAGAGGTACGTCAGCTATGTTAAGAAGCAATATGAGTCGGAATTAATTATCGTGTTTGATGGATACCAAAATGATGTGAATCAACGAGGTACTAAAAGTTCAGAAAGGGTTCGCCGTTCCAAGATAGAGTTCAGCTGATATAATTTTTTTATGAGAAAACATTACTGCTGTTTCCCAAGAGAAGTTCTTGGGGAATGACAGCAATAAGAGTCGTCTCTTACAAATGTTGAAAAAACATTTCGAAAATATTTGCAAGTATTACAGGCAGTAGAAGACGCAGATGTGCTTATAGTTACTACAGCTATGTCAAAAGTAGCCACTTAGGATAGCGTCGTTATATGTGAGGATACTGGCATGCTTGTACTCCTGTCCGGGATACCCAATTCAAGCCAAAACATACACCTTCTCAAATCAGGAAGGAGTGGCAAACATGACGCTCACTTCAGAACCTCATAGCAATATGATCCAATGTATCTTCTATTTATTCATGCTTTTAGTGATTGAGATACCACCTGAATTCCATTTGACCATGGAAAAACAAAACTTTTCATTGCAAAGAACCAAGCTTGAAAAAATACACTTTAGTTTTTACAAGTTTACTGAACCGAGGAAGAAATCAGCCATGCAGGACCCCTCCGCTCATCACAACGTTCGCTGACTCATTTCTTCCACCTTTCAACCTAAATACGAATAAAATCACAAAGTGGCATTATAATTAAGCAATTCTGTGATTTATTTACCTTACACGGGCAGTATGCTACTGTGAACAGTAGACCTCGCATAAAAAAAAGGAATTCAAAAATATTTTTTTTTACACCTAAGTTACGTAATTTTAAACAAATTTTGAACTTTCTATGTTATCTGGTTGTAAATTTAACCAAAGGTAACCTTGTAATACATGTACATATACATAATGAATGGTCATTCATAACTAAAACACATAATGGACTACATAAACCGCCATAAATGGATAAAATGGGCCAATACACGCCTTTTAATGTATTTTTTAAAAATTCCAAGTACTATAGTACCTGTAATACTATATGTAAATTAAAGTTTGACCAGTGCATTTTGCAGGAAATTTTATGTTCTTTCGAATGGTGATAGACAAATGTTTGCGAGGAGTTGATATCTAGGAGATTCTTCCGATAAACTGAAAAAAGTGCGAAAATTTTGAGGTTTTTTGCTCACAGAAAGTTGTTCCTAGGGCTTTCGAGGTCGAAAATTTAGATTTACACTACTCTTACTATACCAAACAATATAAGAAAGAAAAATCTTTTACCCTAATTAATGCAAGGTGGACCCTTTTTTCGCTACCTATATACTGGACTACTGTATAAGCATACTGGTACAAGTTGAAATGCAATGACTGTAACTTGAAAAGGGAAGCTGAAGTCAGACCAAGGATAGCCGACACAATATGGTAATGTTGGCAGTAGCACTTGATGTTAGGGACACAATTTAATTAGAATATTTCACTGAATATATGAGATTATCTTTACTCTTTGTGTATTAAAGTGGTGATTTCTGGGAACTCCAGGGACACCACTAATAATACGCAAATTTGGGCAATGTTCTATCAGCATCTGTACAACGTCTTCATCATTCACTCTGTCTTGACCTGATAACATACATTCACTACAGCAGGGTTTGAAGTACACTTCCTCTGCACTCTTCAGACCCCCTGCTTGTAATAAATTTCTCATCACGCTATCTTTGGAATACAAGCATGTGTCAACCCGAAATGTGACTTTCTTCAGATTGATACATTGTAACACAAGCAAGTTTAGCAAATACAACAAACGTGTTTGGGAGTAATCTTTTCTATACGACTCTACTTCCATTTTCAGACATCTAATAGTTTGAAATCCAGGCAGAGGTGGGTTCAAGGGGACTTCAACTTTAGGAAATCCATATTGATATACCTTACCTGAAATGTGAAAGCATTTCAGTTTTTTACAGTACTGACCTATTGACAATATTTCTAAGAAATCCACACCAGGTATAGTGTCATTAAACTTGATAATCTGTATGGTGAGTTCCAGAAACACTAACTGATTTCCAATTTCATATACTGGGTTTTTTATCTCTCGTAATGATACTATGCTATTTTGTCCAGATAAAATATATACATAGTAGTTTTGATACAGACTAACATCTAGAAATGGAAGCTTCTGAAGCAGACCAAAGATTTCATGATTGACTACAGAAATTGTTAGACATTTCAGTTTTAGCAAGGCACCTTTCTGGATAAATCCAGACAACAAACGAGTCACTCCCTTACTACTAATGCCAGTATGAGCTATATTCAGTTTTACCAGCTGGTCCATCTCATTAAGAATAATGTCAACACTGTCATCAGTAATAGCTTTGAAATGACACAGACTTAGAGATTTTAGTTTTCTGCACCCGTATGCAATTGCCATGAGTTCCTCCTTATTGCATCCTAATCCTGAGAGTTCCTCAAGCTCAGAGGCATACTCAAACTTCATCAAATTCCAATTCACACTAAGGTATGGGAAACCAAGATGAAGTGCTTTCAGGTTTGGTAAAATTTGTGCTGTCTTTTCTAGAGCCTTTTTAAGTAAATAGCTGTTGAATCTGTTAACTGGACAAATGTTGGCACACCTCAGACTTTGATTACCTGGTTCAATTCTTGTAACGAGTGGATGTATGACACTTTTAGTCAACATCTGGCAAGTGTTCATTTTAATCTCAGACCTGGCCTTATTTTCATAAAGCCATTCATCAAGTGTTGCTAGCAGTTTGTTGGTTACTTCATTTGCAAGACCTACAGATATAGTTTCTGCAAGGAGATTGTGAAAGTCTTCAAAGACAGGTTCAATGGTTTGAAATTGTGGATGGCCATGTTGCTCCTTTTCATACACTGCTTGCATTCCAGGGTCAAGCATCGTTCCATTGCACAGATCAAAGAAATATTTCGCAATAGCATCCAGTGCAAGTTTGGTCAGTTCTCTTGGCTCACCCATTCTGGAAATTTACAAATAAGCATAGTAAGGGACAGAAGTGCTCAACACCAAGAATGGATAATATGGTATTTCTTCAGTGCTTAAATAAAATATTGGACAGGAACTAAAAGTAATAAACCTAACAGAGAAGGTTTCTCGATTGCGATCACTTCATTTTACTGAAACTCTGTTATTTAGCTCATTTCCATTGAGGATAGTTAGCAAGCTATTAATAATAAATCAAATAAAATCTGCATATTATGTCCTGGTGTCTAGGTTACTAAACTAGGATGTATACTCTGCTATGATTTTATTTTGCTAAATTTACTTCTTTTTTTCCAATACAAACATTTACTACAGATTAATAATTTAACAACTTAATAATTACATTTCTCTTCTACACAGTTATTTCAATTTTACAATACTACTTTTAAACAATATCTAATTCTACAGCTAAATGCATTCCAAAATAATTCTAACTACTACTGGTATCCAGTAGCCTAAAACTACTATAACTACATTTAAATCTAAAACTACATACTTATTAAAAACGAAACGACGGGAGAGCTTCGTTTCAGTTTGCCTGTATTCAGCATTTCGGTTCAAAATTATTCTTTGGCAAACTTTGTTTCCGCTCTCCCTTCCTTGACACCCTCATGCTTTACAATTTATTTGTTTTTTTCCCCCTTCTTAATACATGTATTTTCTAACAGCCATTTTATTAATCCAGTTAGTTCTTCGTTTGTGGTTTTATTCCCACAAGGTTTATCCTCTGCTTACTTCCTATCTGCTCAGGGATTGCTAATTTTCCATCACCCTGTTAATGATTTATTTGAATTTTATCTTGATCATTGTTTATAGGAGCCGGTTTATCCCGCAATCTCTCAGATTGCCTTAGGGGAATTCTCTCCATTTCCTACTCTGTCTCCTCTGGTATGCCCCTTTCTGCCATACTGTTAGTCCTGTACTCCCTCGTTTCCTCCTCAGCAACCAGTTCCTCCAAGACGACATACTGAACTCTTGCAGGGGAGTCCTTTTCTCCAGGATTTCTTCTGATGCACTAGGCCACTCAAAGAGCACATGTTCCATTGTCAGCATACACCCCTCACATGCAGGGCCTTTGTCGTTTTATCTTTTTTTTATCTTCTTCAGATGTGACTCATATAGGCCATGAACGGAATTGATTACCCATTTGTTTGGGGTTAGGTGTAGCAGACGCAGCTGCTCCCTGATGTCCGGGAAATAACACTTTACTTTAACACCAACTCTCATCGTCATCTATTCTTCTTGCCATTCACTGGGTAGATATTTTTTTGCTTGCTTTTCGAGATTCCTTATCCCAACTATTTCAACTTTGGCAACATTCTTCTTCTTTCTCCAGTACATGGCTCCTTTCCACCTAATTTGGAGGTCCAGAGGCCTCCAAATTATAGAAGGGGGAAAAAATAAATTTAAGTCGCACCTTATGGATGAATGCTCCCGCCCACCACACCCTCGCAATGTATTTTCTTTTATACCACAATCTAGCAAATTCTTCTGTCCTCATATTACGAAGAAACACGTGATTGGACGTTGGTGGTGTGATGTCATACCGCTAAACAAAAGGTGACAGGCTGACTAACCTCTGGAAGATATAATATGCCACATTTTCGAAACCTACAAACAGTGTATTGTACAATTATTCGAAAATGCAAGGGCACTTCGCTTCGGCTGCCACCTCCGCTATGTGGATAGTGTTATGCATTGTTTAGACTATATGCAGAGGTGATTGTGGTACGGTCGGGAGTGCCGAGTGAGCACGGGTTGTCATTTTGGTGGAAGGGTTGGTAGCTGGTATTTGGTAGTCGGGAGTGTCGAGAGAAGGAATGGTCAGGAGTGCCGAGATAACAAGTGTGTGGTCGCCATAGCAACGCAGTGGTCGGAGCATAAGGGGCGACTTACATTTATCTTTTGCCAAGGTGTGAGTTATTAAAAATTCATTGACAGATGTTTTGAAAGGTTTGCTTTTCTTTAATACATAATTTAATGTTGTTTGGAAGCTTGTTAAATATTGGGGCATAAATCAAATATAAGTCGGTTAGAGACGAGTAGTAGACCTATAGAATACGTCAATCGAAACGCCAATTTCGCGTCTCTAACCTAAATACTGGGCCCCAGATTGCAATGGTAACTGCCTGTAATATATAGGTATAACAAAATTCTAAGTTTTTCTAACCTGCACACTTACCTAGCTTGAAAATATTATGAAGCACGGACTGCAGACCTACTGTACAAGATACTTCCGACTCACGGAAATTATTGGGCCTATAAAAAGGATAATGGGTACGGATAATGAAAGGAAATTAAATGGAACTGTTGCCATAAATCCAGGAACTTTCTAACTTACTCAAGACGAACATACCAGCCTAGCGATAGGCGATAGCACAGCACCAAAATCAAAGCCCAAGAGTTGAAGACTCGCACACTGCCTTGGCGAGAAAAAACAGGGGTTTCCCCGCGAATATCCTCACAACTATTAATTTAATTGGCTGAAGCATAATATTTAACTATCTGGGAATATTTTCCGAAACAATGCAGTAGAGACAATCACTTTATAGTTAAAATATTAGCTATATGATTTAATTAAATATGGCAATTTGGATTTAAATTTTATCCCGGTATTGCCAACGGTATAAGCAATCAGTGGCAGATTCCAATTGGGACATGTACGAGAAGACAGCTAGGGTTGCCAGACCAGAAACGCAGAACAGTCATACCAATATCGGAAAATAGTCGTATGCTGGTTAAAATTGTCGTATACTTTGTGATTTTTCAGTGTAATGAACGTATTGCGTTAATAATAATTAGGGCTGCTCGGACTTTTAGGTGCTTATAAAAACGAAAATATTTATTTTTTATTTTGTTAAAAAGTCGAAAATATGTTTAAAAAATATTAAAATATTTTGATTAACTTATTTAACCAATATTTACAGAAGTACTCATCTAATCATTCTAGTCAGCAAGTGTAGAACTGTTGCAGTGAACGACAAAAGTAGATCTTAAAGTTGTGCATCTTAAAGCTGTAACCATTCATATTTAGGCATAATAGGAATTTTTCTTTAATTTTGTTTGCTTTTGAACCACTGATTTTGTTAAGTTTGTTTTCGATGTGTTTGATTTCTTTTATCGATTCTATCAACAATTGTTTTGTTGTTTCCAACTTAGTAATGCAGTGTGAGAGGGAACAGAAATTTGCACTAATAAAGGCCAAATCGGCCCTGATTTGTCTGACTCAACATAACGCAACACATTAAAAATATGGCGCAATTTTACAAAAACAGTCAAAATATTCATTTCTAAACATGATATGTGGTAAAATATGTAAAAAAATGAAATTACCAAAAATATTTATTAAAATAAGAAATATTGAAAATATTTTTTTTATGTGATATGCAACTCAGTATTTTGAATCCAAAGGTCCCAACCGGAACTTTGACAAAGTCCTGAAATAATAAGTAATAGCAAAAAGAATATGTATTTACCTAAAAGTCCGAGCCCTAATAATAATCATTAATAATCGGTATTAAGTATTATGCACCTTATATAGGTATAGGTCTAGGGCAAGACACGCCCAGCTTTTTTAGGACACAGAGACATCCCACAACACAAGTGTTAACATGTCAGGACAGTGAAATAAATGATAAGAAAATCATATCTGCTTTGAACTATAAAAATAGTAATATTGTGAGTGAGTTTCTGCCAACTGTGACGATCTGTTATAGCAATATACAATGCATCACAAATAAAATTAATGAACTTGAGGCTCATTTCATGAAATTACCTTACTCAGTCTAGCTGAGCACTGGCTTAATGTAAACAACAATAATCTATATTGTCTTGAAAACTATAAACTGGGTAGTATCTACTGCTGTAATGTAAGACTTCATGGTGGTGTGATGATATATGTAAGAGAAGACCTCTGTTTTGAATCTATTGAACTGTCCCAGCACTGTGTGGAAACAGACTTTGAGGGTTAAACTGCTCAAACTCAAGATATTAATTATGTGCTGTTATAGAGCACCAAGTGGCAATATTGATTCTTTTTTGACAAGCTTGAAATTGTACTAGTCAGTCTGATCAAACTTAAAACTAAAATAGTTCTATGTGGTGACTTTAATATCAATGTTTTAAATAGGGATAATATTACGATACGCTTCCTAAACATGCTTAACACGGTTGGTTGTTACTGTGCTGTGTTCCAACCCACGAGAAATGATGCCTGTATTGACAATATAATCTCAAACATTCACAGTGAACATCTATGTGTTAAGGTGAAAGAGGAGTTCTTATCTGATCACCATACGATCATATCAACTATAGACCATACTCCTAGTGATGAGATGGAGGCAAACAATAACAGTGTACCTCCTGTAAATAGACCCATAACTTATAACCTAATGCAGTCTTTCCTTGATCAGCTTACTATCACGGATTGGCATACTCAACTGAGTGGTAAGGGTGCGAGAGATATGTGTAACAGATTCTTAAGCATTATCCTTACACTTATGGGAGTGTGTTTCCCACAAAGTCATAAGGCGCACAATCTAAGTAATAGGAAAAAATCCGTCTTATGGTTTTCACCTCAATTACTTGAACAGAAAAAATTGTTATGACGCTATATGTGATTGCTAACGGCTCTAATGCAGACAGGGATAAGAATGCCTACCTTACTGCACGGATGAAATACAAACAGGCTATTTTGAAGGCTAAAAAGGATGCTAACATGGAATTCATTAATAGTGCAGTAAATAAACCTAATTAACAATGCTACTGGGAGAAACTCTACAATGGTTAAGGCCATACCTAGTCCTGAAAACTTCTGCAAATACTACTCTGGCATGGTTGTCGAAATCAGACAATCCATACCCATTGTGAATAATACTGCAGAGGACCTGGTAAATAATCACAATTGATTTGATTTTATTTATTAAGTCCATCGGAACATATGCATGTTATGGGACACGTCAATATAATTACAAACACAAAAATATAAACTTACAGTTGAAGAAATATGTACAGTATGAAAATTTCTTTACAGAGTATAAAATATAGATATTAGCAAATTATTGAATTATATTAATTTATAGCCTAAGTACCGGTTTTATAATTCAGATAACTAAAATTATAAAAAATAAAAATACAAAAAATTAAAATACAAATACAAATACAAATACAAAGGTGCTGAGTTATCCTGTTGTTTAATTATTTATATCAATAGGTTATAAATACTGAATGATCTCTTCTAGTAATAAAAATTAATAATTAGGAATAGGATAAATACCTGTTAATGTAGTATTCAAATAGTAACTCATAATTACATGACAATGTAACATAATGAAGGTAAATAAATAAGTATAAAATTTAGAACAGTAAAAGTAGATGAAGGTTCCTCCAGCCTTAGCGAGCTCACTCCACCTACAAAACCCTAGCAACAGGGAACCAGAGTCAACCAAGCCGCTCTCCGAAAGATTGAGCCAGTCCTAACTGTTGCATGACCCTATTACCAGAATAATTCAACACCTGTCCTAGTTCTACAGTACATGGAGATTTTAATGATTAAGTCATTTTTCCATAAGTCATCACTACATGAGGCCATTTGGTCCATATCATGTTTCACACTGTCACTATATGAACTCGTGGGTTTATCCGGCCGCAAATCCTCTAGCAGGCTATCTGAAATCAAGATAAATAAAAAATTTTGAAAAATAAAACTGCTTATGAATGATTGTGGTCAAAGAATTCATCCATTGAATAAAAACAGTGGCTGTGAAGAAATTCACATACCTTTCTTTTAAATTTACATAGTGCAGGCATTTCTTTAATGGATTGGGGTAAACCATTGTATAATTTGAGTCCTGTATATGTGAAGCTTTTCTCAAATAAGCTAGTTTTATGTGGTATACTCGCTAAATCATTTTTATTTCTTGTATTATAGGAATGTACCTTTGAGTTTGTTTGGAATGAAGAAAGATTAGTTTTTACAAATATAAGTGTCTCTAATATGTAGATACAGGGGAAGGGTAATATATGAAGATCTTTATATAATTGCCTGCAGCTGGCTGTGTTGTTTGCTTTCATCATTATTCTTATAGCTCTTTTTTGTAATTTAAATATAGCTTCATTGTTAGTTGAATTTCCCCAGAAGATTATTCCGTAAGTTAAGAGGGAGTGAAAGTAGGCATAATAGAGTGAGCGTACTGTGTTTAGGCTGGATACTTTCCTCACTGACCATAGGGCATAACAAATTTTACTCAAATTTTTCGAGAGGACATCAACATGCTTGAACCATTTAAGATTTTGATCAATCCATACCCCCAAGAATTTTGTTGAATCTACATAACTAATAGTTTTATCCTCATATGAGATGTTAGGAAATTCTGTATTCTTATTTTGTACATGCTGAAAGTTTATTGCAACTGTTTTCTCTTTGTTAACTATAAGTCTATTCCTTTCGAACCAGTTATGAAGTTTACTTATTGTTTCTGTCATTGTTTTTAGTGTATATTAAGCAGCTAAGAATATATATATATATATATTAATCACGGTAAGAATACCAGTTGATACAAATAACGGTCTACAATGTTCTAACCTGTTCGCATTACACAAAATACGAATGGCTTTTTTTCTGGTATGTTAACACTTCTTTTATCTTGGGGCCATTGCCCCAGAGCATTATGCCATAGGTAAAAAAACTATGAAGGAGAGAAAAATAGCATTCTCTGACATATCTATCAGGGAGAAGAGTCTTTAAAACTCTAAGTTGATACAACACTCTTGAAAGTTTAATACAAACACCAGTAATGTGGTCGTTCCATGAAAGCTCAGAGTCTAGTAATAACCCCAGTAATTTAACATTGGTAGAATCATTGTCACTGTTGACCATATTGTTCAATGTAAAAGTAATGTTTTGGGTTTTAGACGCATTGAGTAAGAACTTGTTAGCAGCATACCATTAATTAGCTTCTGCAAGTGCAACATTCATCATGATGTGATTGGCTTGTTGATAGTTACTTTCTGTGGTAAAGAAAGTAGCATCGTCCGCAAACATAACTGTGCTCGTAGACATATGATTAGGTAGGTCATTCACCATAATTACAAAAAGAAAGGGACCCAAAACAGACCCCTGGGGCACACCATAGTTCACTCACATTGGAGCTGACCAGCATCCATCAATATATACTCGTTGATACCTATCCGTCAAGTATGATACAAATATTTTAAGTTTATCTCCATCAATTCCATAGTGAACAAGTTTATCTAGTAGAATATCCCTATCAACACAATCGAAGGCCTTGCTAAGATCGCAGAGGGCTGCCTGAGATAACTTACCCTCTTCAAAACCTTCCATTATTGAGGTTATCAGAACCTCAATAGCATTAGTCGTGGACATATTGGGCCTGAAGCCAAACTGGAATGGTGAGATTAGGTTATTAGTCTCAAAATAGTCACTTACTTGTTTTTTCATGACAACCTCAAAAATCTTCGCAATTACAGGGACAATAGAAATTGGCCTATAACTCGCCTCTAAGTTCTTATTTCCCTTCTTAAATATGGGGATTAACTTAGCAACCTTATGTCTGTCCGGAAAAATGCCCTCAATGAGACAGGCATTAATACACCAAGTTAGAGGCACACACACAATCTCGCCAATATATTTTATTAATTGGTTAGACATGTCATAGATGTCTCTTGTTTTGGTCGATTTCATTTTGCTTATCACCATCAACACTTCACTAGGTAACACTAAGCTCCACTCAAAAGGATTATTCGGTAGCACAAGACTCAGACAGCAGGAATATTCCACAACAGCGAAATACTATTTATTTAAACCCAGTAACAGTGAATGAAATCACATCAATTATAAAGCGATTGAAGAATAAGAAATCAGCAGGAATAGATGAGGTCTCGGACAGTGTTATTAAAAACTGCCACAGACACATTGTACATCCATTAAGTTACATAGCTAATCTATCATTAAGCTGTGGTCAATTTCCAGATGAATTAAAAATTGCAAAAGTGAAACCACTGTATAAAAAGGGATCCAAAGAGGAAATAGAGAATTATAGACCAGTATCTCTACTCTCAGGTTTCTCAAAAATCTTAGAAAAGGTTATGTATGCAAGACTTATAGCATTTATAAAGAAATATAATATCCTAACTAATATACAACACGGGTTTTGTCAGGGAAAATCCACAAATACTGCGATAATTGATTTTCTTCAAGAAGTATATGAGGCCATTGATAGGAACGACACTAGTGTAGGACTATTTGTAGACTTATCAAAAGCATTCGATGTAATAGATCATAACATCTTACTCAACAAACTTCAAACTTTTGGAATAAGAGGATTAGCATTAAAATGGTTCCAATCATATCTAGAAAACCGCAAACAAGTTGTAGAAATCGTGCACAAAGATGAAAGGACACACATAATAAATAATGTACTGTCAAGTGAGAGGTATATCAAGTATGGGGTTCCACAAGGTTCCATCCTTGGACCGGTATTGTTTTTAATTTACATTAATGATCTAGATATTCAGTCAAATCACACAAAGACAACTCTTTTTGCAGACGATACCAGCATCCTTTTAACAGGCGAAAACAATGAAATTGCTAGACTTATACATTTAACTATAGGAAACCAAGTGCACAATCATTCTACCAGAAGCAACCACTGTATATATAGAAACTACTGTAGGCTTAGTAAGACCATGAACTCCTTTCGATCTGTTGGTATAAATTTATTTAATAAACTTCCTATTGCAGCACACCAAGTTAACGAGAAAAGATTTGCTAAGGTGCTACAAGAATGGCTTAGGAAGCACCCCATGTATGACATACATGAGGTCTATGTTGCCGATTTCAGTGAAATTGAATTTTAGATTTTAATTTTTAATTATTAATTGTGACAATGTCTATTACATATTCATGTTTAATGACAATAAATATATCTTACCTTATCTTATCTTATCTTAGGTACATAAACGAATAAAGTTCGAACCACTTTTTTCGATACATCTAAAAAACCACTCAAATCGTTCATAAACTTCATAGCATCTAATTCTTAATAAACCAACATATTATTGTAAATGATTAGGCGTGTTTTATTATCTTCCGATGTGCTAAATTTGATAAATTACAATAAAATTAAATAAACAGTAGTTTATTGTCACAATGTTGCAGGGGCGTATCCAAGATTTCTTTTCGGGAGGGGCTGTGAAAAGCCTAACACTATTTACCAGAAGTTGATGATCTAAAAACGACTAAAAAATGACTTATAAATGACCTTAAATTTATGAAAATATGACATGAAAAATTGAAAATATGACTTAATATTTCTAAATATATATTTAAAAAGGGAATATACAGTAGTAGGCTACATTAATAAATAATAATAAGCAAAGGACAATATTTAAGTACTCGCTTCCCTCATTAAGGGCTCCGCCCCCAAACCCACGCTGAGGTTCTCGGGAAAGGTTTTTTAAAGGATCTATGGGAGTTAGAGTATTTAGTCTGCTGCATTGGCTATTTAGTCCAATCAAATTGTCATGAATGGATGCAAAATTTAGGGTAGAGCTAATTTTTTTATATGATGTCTGGGATGGTTTTGAGAGTAATTTCTGACATTTTGCCAACAAAATTCTTTGCCGCCGGAGCCCCCATCTTGAAAAAGCTTCAAAATTTTCTATTTTATTTCTGTTTTTGCCCATTATCTGCCAAAACACGCACCTGACAAAATGTTTTATTCTCTATCCTAAAAGAAGACTAAATCTTCTACAATTTGAGATCAAATTGAGTTTTCTACCATGAATAGTTTCGGAAATACAGCTCTCCGAATTCCAGCAAAATTTTGCAACAAAAATTAAAAAAATCTGAACTTTCAACTAGTTTTTGCTTGCTATCTTCTAAGGGCCGTTTTCTCCAAGTCAGTTTAAACCTGGATTTACTTCAAACTTGTTTAATCCTGAGTTTAAAGTAAAAATGATTTTCCCCACACTAGTTTAAGCCTTGCATCAAGTTTAAACATGGGATCTAGCTAAACCCTCAATGTTGAGGGTTTAAACTGCTGCTCTGTGGTTTAAATAGATATTTTGTTGGAAATTCCTTGACAATATCTCATAATATTAGCAATTTTTATAGCAATTATATTTAAATTAACCTTCTATTACTGTTCAATTCAAATTTTACAATTGGAATTTGGAAATCACAAGTGGTGAAACAGAATGATAGATATGTTGAAATCTTTGATGAGATAGATGATGATTATACCCCAATGGACGTAAATGAGGTTAGGGCGACCAAGACCAAGAACAGTAAGCCTACAAGGGCAGATCACTATTAAAATTGGGAACAGCTTCTTCATAATTCACAAATAGGTTATACAGCAAATATAACTGCTCCAGCCAAATGGATGTAAAAAAAAAATTACTGTGAATGTCAAACTGAGGATTCCCATAAGAAATAATTTGGGCTAGAGCTTGCAAACCCCCAATATAGAATAATTAGAATTTGATGACCAACAATTATTACTGTATAAACCCCCAATCTAGTACAACTTAAAAAACAATAAACCCAAATAAAACCACTACAACCAGTTTCCTTACCTAGGTATCATTTGTAGGCCTAATTCTCCTAAATATTCACAATTTCACTGACAAAACTGGTACCTAAAATAGCTCTACTAACTTGATAAAATATTAATGATTTTACATTTAATTACCCTTGTGTTACAGTAGTACTGTTGCTTAAATTTTGGACTTAATGCAATGAGAAATTACATACCGGTAACTTATGTGGTCTCACAGAATGGAAGAATTGTTGATATTTATCACCGAGTAGCTACAGAGGGTCTTATAATTAATTAAATAATTACCAAACACAAGACATAGAAGAAATTGGATTTATAAAGTTTTTAGGATTGCAAATTGACCAAAATCTAGGCTGGAAGAGACACAATGAAATAATTTCAAAGCTTAGTTCAGCATACTTTGCTTTAAGGTTTGAATATCCTATATTACAAGATGCCTTATGTATGGTATATTTTTCATGTTTTACTCTGTGATGAAGTATTGAGTCATAATCTGGGGCAACTCTTCCCATAGGGGGAAATAATATTTAAATTACAAAAAGGAGCATTGAGAATAATGTAGAAAGAAAAAAAGAGAATCTTGTAAACTGCTTTTTGAAAATTTAAAAGTATATAAGTTACAGGTGTATATATATAATCTGTTATATGATAGAGATAATATCAATAAATGTCAGATTAAAAACTAATTACAGTGTTCATGGACAAACAACCAGAAGCATGAACGATTTACATCTAGACCAGTTATTTCACTGTAACTCTTCCAGAAGGGTAGGCCTACATACTACCACACTTTTGATTAAAATTTAACCTCGAAAATTTGTAGAGAGGTAGTTTTCATGTATATTAAGAGAAATACTAACTTTTACTGAAATACAACTAAGGTATAACACATAGGCCTAATAGTTCTAATGAAACTTGTTTTTTTTTTTCAAATTTCAAAGTGAAAATCTTGAATTTAAAAAAATTGCATCTTCAAAAATGTTCAATAAATTCTAGGAAATAGATTAGGCTATATACTAATGTCAAATTATGTACCAAATTTGAAGAAGGTATGGGAATGGTTTCATAGTTAAAATTTTTTAAACATAATCCCTTGTCAAAAAAATCAAGCCATATTAATTATATGCCCCAATGGAAAGTATAATAAAATAATTTCAGTAAATAAATTGAAATACCGTAAGGGAAATAACATCACCTGCTTGACATCTTGTTGTTTATTGGAAATACTTGTCTATCATATAAATCTTCCAGGTCGGTGTCAGAGTTTTTAATTTTTATTTTTTATCCAAAATGGCATCAATTCATTTCATGACTGACCACAGGGTTCCTGAATACGGGTACTGTATGCCTCAGTATTACAATATTAACAATATATGAGTAAATAACATAAGTATACAATTAGGATAGAGTAAAAAAAGAACTCTATCAATTAGAGAGTACAGTGAAAATTAAAATATCATTTTAATGCTCTTTCGAGCGCCCCTTATGTATTTATTTAATTAGGATTTACTGATTTAAGCGGCTTAACTCAGCTGGAGGAGTATTAATAACCTACTATTTAAGTGGAATACAGGTGCCTGTGTAGGATACAAAGTGAGTCCTTTATTAACCCCACAAGTAGGCCTATAGTACGCACAAGTTCCATGATATTCCTAAGGAGAGAAGATAATTCCATGTGAATTTCGGTAAAGTGCCTCTACAACCAAACAAAAGACCAGTCACTGACCAATGACTCAACTCGATACCATAACATTGAGCGTTACATATTACATCTGTGAGAGGTGTCCATAATAGGCCTACATCAGGCTTTCATGGTGGTGATGGTCCAGCTGGAAGAGTGTTAATTTCATTTCAATTGGAAATTGGCATATTAACACTAGGCCTACTACCACCACTATATGTAATCAGAGCATCCACAAATAAAATGTGCCAATTCCTTCCTTTAAATTAATTCTAATAATTTGAATTGGCACAACTTGCAAAATACAAATGCTAATTTTATTCACAAGCTCTAGTCAATATCAGTGCCAACACTGGTACTTTAAAAGGCAAGTTTATACTTTACGACTCACCCTGCTCCCCTTTCGTATAATCCACATCAATATCATTCCAGGGTAAACAGGTTTTTATTTTGTAGGTAAAATGAAAAGATTCAATTTAAATGTTGTTTTCTTGAAATCCACGGTAAGACTTTCAGGGAGGAACAGATTCGAGGAATTTCGGCGAAACGGTACTTCATGCCGCACACAATTTTTACTTCCACTGAATAATAAGTCCCTTGCACCAAACATAATATATCACAACTATAAACAACAAAATAATATTTCATAATAAAAAAAGACCCTTGCACCAAAAATCATATTAAACAATATTATATAAGTTAAGTGGGAGTGGAAAACTCGTGCGCGGCATAAAATACCTTTTCCCCAAACATTGTTATATTAAAACATTTGGCATATTATAGGCTGTTATATAGAAACATATTAAATAGTATATTTGACATAATGTAAACATTACAAGACCCGGTACCTTATATACGATTTAATTTCAATTTAATATGGATTCGCGACAAATCAGAAGCTGTTCGGAATAACGAAAGTCGAAAGCTTCCCAAAAGAATTCAAGAAAACAATTGAGGAAATTACTCTACACAACACTTCAGATGTTGAATTATATTTTATTATTATTACGCTATAATTACACTACAATTTTCACTAGGGAGCACATTTAACACACACAGTTCTCTTTAACAAAATAAAAACACAATCTCCTTCTTCACAAACGGCAGACATATTGGAAACAGACCAAACATCAGTGTCCTTGGTCCCTGATTGGCCAGATACACTCAAGATACACTGTCAAGATGGTCCAACTCCTCTTAGATCGTTTGAGCCCGCGAGCATTTCGTTTAAACAAAACGTCCGCCAAAATCGTTTGGAGAAAATGAAAGTCTGTTTAAACCCAATACCCAAATTGAACGGGTTTGACTTATACCAAGTTTAATCGGATTTGGAGAAAACGGCTCTAAATGACCAAACCTATAGTAAAACTCAATATGGAAACTTAAACTAGAGGTAATTTGAAACTTGTCGAGTACTTTAAACTTATGCTACCTCTTACAGGTCACAAAATACAGAGGTTTAAAAATATATGTACAGCAACGATTGAATAATTACATGTGCGTACAAGTTAGGAGCAATGACGGCACAGAACATTCATTTATATACAAAAAGATTTATTTAGCTCGTGTTCTGGTGAAACATTGCATTGAATAATTTGTTTGTTCATAGTCTTCGGCAGTTGACGTCTGCTATTTCGTCCGTGATGTTCACAATCTAGCCAGTGATGATAAGGTTCTCTTCAGCGTCTTCATCCGAAAACGAATTAAGTGGCTCATCAGGAGTGTCGTCATCCTCACTGTCGGAGGACAGGACTATTAGTAAATTTTCACACGACTGCCCATTGCAATGTTTGCATATGGTTGTGCACTTTAATCCAGCTTGACGACACCCACAAGCGTTTAAACACCCCTTCTTGCAGGTACAGGAAATACTTTTCAGAATTGATTCTGGAGCTGGCTCCTTCTTGGCTTTAAGGGGAAAGAGGCCCCTTGGTGTGTTCACCCAGCCCCACTTCAAAGGGTCTTTGTATTCACCGAGCCATGCCTGAACTTAGTGGTATGTTCGCATGGCATGAAGTTGAGCCGCATCACTGGTTGGGGGCAGCCTCGCTAAGTTAAATTTCATTCTTCCTACAGCTTTTACAAATATTCCGTGCCGAAGTTCGTCAAGTGTTTGTGTAGGAGGGTTTCCTCCATATAAGTGAACCAAAAAATGTTGTACCACTTCAGCCACTTCTCCTGATGTAGCTTGAGGGTTCAGAAATACATTAGCCTCCTCTTCTAGTTCAGGGTGTTTCAAAATCAACGAACAGAAGTGGATTTTCCCGTGGCCAAAAACTGCAGATGTTGTGTCACAACCACTAAAAGCATGGATGAACAGCAGCATGTTGGAGAAGCTGTGGCGAAATGACTGACTTGAATAGAAGATGTCTGCAGATTCGCCTCTTCCGCACTTTTGGAGATATGTATTCTTTATATGAGGGGATGGTAATGCAGTGAGGAAATAAGAAGGTCTATGTCCTCCCCAACTACAAAGACAGTGTCATATTGAGATGCTTTTGAGAAGGCAGTGCTAACAATCAAGACATCTGCATCTTTAACAGCCTGTTTCACTTGTATTCCAGCTTTTGCCAATTCATGTTTTAGAAATTCTACGAAGCGCCTCTTGTTGTTTTCATTGGTGAGAAAAGTTTCTTGTGAGCTTTTCAAAACAGTAGTTCTATCAAAGACATCATGAGATGGACGCGTAGCCCGTCGGAGTCTCACAATTCTTAGTGCTTGTTTGATTAACGTCTGAAGGATAACCATCGAAGATAATTGAAACCTTTGAGTCATAATGTGTCTGCAAATATTTCAAAATGCCTAAGGTTGCCTGGTACAAACACATTAAAAGAGATGTATCCGGAGAGAACGGTGTGCGGAGCAGTGACAAAGAGCCTCTTAGCGCCACTCCAACGATAACATGTTTCCATTTTCGGAGAAGTATTCTGCTATAGGAAGTAATTTTTTTTCAGAGGACACTGCAAATACTAAAATAAAACGCCGTTCTTTCCAAATTAAAATGCTGTACCTACATTAACTTTCCTTATTATTTTCTTTTTACATTTTTTTAAAGTCTTTTATCATTATAAATTGTTGGAAATACTGTTTTGGTTGTCAATTACAATGTAAAACTTAACTATAAGGCAACACAGGTTTTACTGTGAGAAACGCCATTTAGAATATCCTAAGCAAAACTAGACTTTCGTACCTTCGATAAGTTTTCTGAAATGTGAGGAGTTGTAGATACCTCTGTATCTGGTGACCTATAATAGGTATCAAAACATTAAATACTCAACTTGTTGCAAATTTACTCTAGTTTAAAAGTTATCCTTAGAAATTTTACTGAAGGTTTGGTCATTTAGAAGATAAAGAGCAAAAACTAGTTGAAAGTTCAGATTTTTTAATTTTTTTGCAAAATGTTGCTGAAATTCGGAGAGCTGTATTTCCGAAACTATTCATGGTAGAAAACTTAATTTGATCTCAAACTGTGGCAAATTTAGTCCACTTTTAGGATGGATAATAATACAGTTTTGTCAGGTGCGTAGTTTGGCAGATAATGGGCAAAAATAGAAATAAAATCGAAAATTTTGAAGTTTTTTCAGGATGGCGGCTCTGGCGGCAAAATATTTTGTTGGCAAGATGTCAGAAATTACTCATAATACCATCCCAGACATTATATAAAAAAATTAGCTCTACCCTAAATTTTGCATCCATATGACTTTTTTGTGATAATGTGATTGGACTAATTACCTTTTTTCCGCAATAAACCTGAAAAATTAAAAGATAGAAGAAAATTTTATTATTTCTAGACAAAAATGTTAATTGGATTTAATTAATTATGAACCTGGGACCTCCAGAATGCGAGTCCAAGAGTTACATTCTTGACCACCCCGTTAGGTTTTCGGAAACAATTATTTCTAAACTTTCAGAGCCCTACGTGAACACTGTTTGTTAATACCGTTTCCATGGAAACCGAGCCCTTTTTCGGGGGTTTTTAGGGCTAACAATTAAAAAAAATAAACTTTTTGGAATTTTCCTGTGGTTTACAGCTTAAAAGCTATATGTGTACCAAATTTCAAGTTTGTAGCTCATCTGGATGTGGGCAAACATTAATGTCAGTGAGTGAGTGAGTGAGTCAGCCGTATGGCTTTATATTATAGGGATTTTATATCACTACTTTAATGTTATGTTTACTACAATTAATGAATGTCTCATATAGCTAAGGAATTACAAGATCGCTTTGTGTGTAATATTGGAAAAGTTCATTCTGAATACAAAATTGGGAGAAAGGGAACGAAAGAATGAAAATTTCCTAAAAAATGACTAGTAGAGAATAAAATGCTGAAAAACTCAAAATACGAGTAAGGTTTCTTGTTCGTTTTGAAGCAAGACGAATATACTGTATACTACATTGTCTGTGATGTCTCAGAAAAAAATATGAAATTTTATAAACTTCCGATGCCTAATTATAACTAGACCTGGGATTTTAGGCTCTAAAAATATTAGTTTTAGGCATCTGAAATAGGCTTTTTAAAACAAGTAAATAGGCTTTAAAAAAGATAAAATAGGCACTTAAAATATGGTCTAAAATGTGTAGATAGACAGAAAATAGACTTTAAAATATTACAATATACACTTAGGCCTACACTATAACATGGTCATTCATTTACTGCAAGAAACGTGGTATACCTATTCTTAACAAAATTAACTGCAAAATTAGGCATCACGAACTATATTCACTTAAACAGATGTTCTTTCACTGGTGACTTGACACAGTAGTCCTTCCCCCTTAATCCTCCCCCATCAGTCAGCATTCCTTTAGCGACAATTGTTTGGAATAATCAACTTCTATGAAAAACCTACCTCTGCTGTTCTGCTTTTCATTGAGGGATGTCCATTATAAGATTGTAAAAATTACTGAAGCTGAATTTTACTTTAAATGTACAAAATTCTTTAGGCATTTTAGGCACTAAATTATTAAAATAGGCTCTAAACGTCCAAATAGGCATTTTAGGGCACTATAAAACTTTATCTGAGAAGGAGTAAGACCGCATGTAATATTACTAATGTAATGGCGCATGCAGGAATAAAAATGATTAAAAAAAATCAAAATTTAAAATTCGTCAGTACATTGATTAAAAATATACACTGACCGGCACAAAAAAAACCCCGATCACTGTAAAATTTGTTGTACTTTTAAGATTAAACATAATTTTGATTGGATGTTTATACATTGTTGTTGGTGAGGATGAATTATTTTTAATGGATCATTAGCTATAGATACAGCATATCTGTTTTCTTCATATCTTCACTTTATCACCAAACAAAACAAACAAAAAAAAAATCGCAATAGGGTAATTCCAATATGATTATAAGCACTAGCTTGTTGTACATATTGCTAGGTGTTTCATTGCTGTTATTGCGTCATTCCCTTCCAAACTGAACGGAAACGGTCTCCCTTCGCACCGAAGTGATTCTGTCAATAAGTTTAGTTGAAATTATGCCTCTCACTCCTGAAGACTTTGCCAAAGCTGTTGCTCTAATTGATGATGGATGCAGCCTCCGTTATGCCCCTGCAACCTTAGGCTCACCATTCACCACGGTGAAAGAGGCAACATGGGGAATTAAGTGTGAAATGTGTCATTGAATTTTAATATTAAAAATGTATACAATTGTAGTAATTTTATTTTAAGCACTAGGCCTACAACATAATTTTTATTTAAACTTAATTTTTAAAAATTTCTTTAAGTGATCGGTTTTTTTTGCCGGTCAGTGTATAAAACGCTTTGACAAAAATAGTCGTAGAAATAGGCGTGCGACTCATGGTTGCGTCGTACGTCGTACTAATCTATGAAAATAGTCGTATGTGTACGACTATAGTCGTACGTATGGCAACCCTGAGACAGCAGCACCATATTCCTCGCAATCCGCTGCTGCGATCGTTCGCAGGACCACGCATTGGTATCGATATGACTAAGACTCGAAAAGTGCAGACGACAAATTGACATTTAACCAATTTCACCAACCTTCACATTTTTTTGTTAAATAAAATAATGTATAAATCGCATAAAAATATTAAAAATAATAGGTAGATATACTATTTCCGATATAATATTGGTATCATATTCATGCTTTTCTTCAAGCATAACATATAAAAATAGAAAGATGTATATTTTTTATATTACATATTCGACGCTTGACATAGGTGATTGGTAAAAGTGAATTTTATATGGCATGTAAATTACGTGTTTTGGTTATATTTTGTGTTGTTTACTGTGCTCATAAACATTAACATGTATGATGATATTTAATTCGAATTAAGAACTTACTGTTACGATGAATAGTACAAATACAGATTTTCTGGCCAGACTAAACTGTCTCTGGCACTTTATGAGTGCTGTCGATCTCCGAAGTATAGATGATTTGTGCCGCCTTTGTATGTCGAAAGAAGATGAACTTATTCCAATTTTCTATAAACAGCCATCATTCCATTCAAATGAATTAACCAGCTGGATTCTCGATTGTACATCCGTTAAGGTTATGATATTTCTTATTTAATGCACCGGTCTTGTGTTTTCTAAGTCAAGAGCCATTGTTTTCATTTGGTTCACACCTTTGATGTGGTAGAGTTAATGTCTAAGAAGTTTTTTTTTCTTTTCTTTCTTTTCTGTGTTCATTTTTCATCAGTAACTCAATAATGCCTACTTATCCACACTCATTTCACACGCGTTAATAATCTTTATTACCGGTACCATACTCTGAATGTGATAAAATTATGGTTCACATTGAAATAATTTCCTGTGAGAATTCATCCTCAACCAGTAGATTTTTCAGCTCATCTCTTCTGCAAACACCAGGTAATCCATCAATATATGTCACCTTCTCAATTAGAAACCCTTCTTCCACTTTTTTTTAGAAATAGGCTAACTTACAGCATTTTTACTCTATAGGGTACCGGTACTGGTATGTTTTTTCTTTTGCGAATTGCAGTTCAATTTGTATATTTCCAAATACTGGAGTTAGTTTTCAAGAGGAACACATTTAGCAACACAAAATCTGTGCTTAACTGCCACGTAGCCTATACACCGGTATTCCTGTATATAGTAGGCCTAGACCTACCCATAATCTTATTTAGGACAGTGCATTGAATTACTGTATAGCCTAGGAAGTTTCTTGTGTCGCAAAACTTCAAGGCGACAGATGACTTCGTGGTAGTAGTTTACTTGGTAATGGTTGTGCCTTTTGGTGCATCCTCATGAATCACAACCTCATGGTCAACATGATCTTGTCCTTGCTGCGAAACTGCCATGCTTCCTTTTCCATCTTTGTAGCTTATCCGTGAATTGCTCAAGGAATCAGTCCTGAAAGGCTGCTGGCTCTTATGATCCATTTAGGTATCACCAAACTTTTTACCAAGTTTGATGCACTCCAGAGCTTGCTGCACTTTCTAATTTGTAGGTCGACTACCAATGACTGACATTTTCTGTGGCAAGAAACATTCATGCATGCACACCAATGTCCCCTACAGATCTCCACCAAAGGATGTTTTATATGCTAAGGTTTAATAGGCTACTTCTGAACAAATCTCATAATTCTGTCTACGTTCCACTGTAATTAGTAGGCCTAATAGCCTACCCACTTTGAAAAATGACTGAAATCAAGTGGCCTACATTATTTGCAGGGTTCTTAATTACAGGTTGGTATAAAGTGTAGGCTATATAAAGTATTACATATCTTACCTTATAACATATGTTGGAAGTGTCGTCCTTCCTGTGTTACCTATACAGGCATTGTATCTGGAAACCACATTCTGGCTGACGCGAGTGAGTTCTTCCACTGTAATGCCCCTAATTTCATTCGTAATGTTTTCTTTCAGCTCCTCCAATGTGTGAGGATTTGTTCGATAAACCTTATCTTCATCACGTACACATCCAGCAGACTCGTACTTAAAATAATGTTTACACACAAAAATACGATGCTGCAGCGAATTGGGTCTCACCATGTTGACACTTCAACAATAACTGCACGTGCCGATGTTGCATCAAGGTCAGACCGGCTGCGCATGCCTTCCGTCGCCCGGTCTCAAGCCTTCCGTCGCCCCCGTCTCAATTTATAATAAAGACCCTGTATCTTCCCTTGTGTGCTGGCAAATTTTTAGGAGGTTTTTAAAACAAAATTGTATCAATAATTAGGCTACATTTTTTTTAAGGAAAAAATCTGAAATTTTGTAAACTATAAATTCTATTGAAAAGTAGGAGGGACTTACGTTTTCATAGAAGACCTCATGGTAAAATGCTGGATTCGGCTAGATATGTCAATATTTACATTTTCAGGGTCAAAATCTTTCTTTCGAACTAATTCTGGAAACTCAAACCTGTCAGAATCTGAATTATTTAGTATTTCTGTCATTTGTTCATCTGTTGAGAAAGGACATTTTTTTAATGCGGCCGCAGCTTACAATCATTGGGTCCCGGCATATCATTGCATGGAATTATGAACACATAACTGCGTGAGAGATATTTTCATGCTGAATGTAAGTGCTGATATCAGACCTCATAAAATGTACACTTGAGCTGGCTTGGACAGCATGTGTTTATCATCTAACAACTGAGTTTGTATAATTCATTCTTGTAGGTGGCACTACACTTCAGCATGCTACCTTACTGCGCTTTAGCAGCTAATCTGTAAGTGTTGTTCTTTCGAATGCCACAACCTCCATGTCAATAGTTCAGGTAATTTTCTTACAATAAAATCTGAAACTCAGATGAGTGCCCTGGTAATACTACCAATGCTGGATGCAAGGCTATTTAAATGTAGATGGTAGCACTACCATGAAAAGGTTCAAAGTGTAACGTTACAGTTTAAGTAACATGTTTCCATTTCATTCACAGAGAATCATGCTACTCATAGGCCTAGTAAAAATAATTTTATCTTAATGTTTGTGCAGGTAACGGCAAATGATGGATTGCCATCAAGTATATGCCACCAATGTCACAAGCAGTTACAGAACTGGGCGGAATTCAAGCAGCGATGTCTGGAGATTAATAATACACTGCAAGAATGTCTGAATGAGGTAAGTTATAACCAGGGCCCGGATTGTAGTGACATGTCATCTTTTTATTGATGCTGCATAGACATTGCCAACTTGTAGATAAATCCTAACCATGGCCTCTAGATTATAGAAATACATTTTTATTAGATCATTTTTTGTCATTTTATGCAATTTTATATTTTCAGGGCATTTATTTCAATTTTAGGTCATTATTTTGTCATTTTCATGTCATTTGCGTCCTTATTTAGTCATTTTCATGTATTTACATTGAGTGTATTAACTTTTTTTTTGTCGCTAGCAGTGCTGTCTTTGAACTGTTATTTGTTTAATGCAAGAAGGAAAAATCTGGTGTTAAAGTGTTGTCATGTCTCAGTCGGAAATGCGAATCAAAGAAATGCCAAAATTTTGTATTATATTAATACTATTGTTATTAGATTGACATGGCACCTGCTTGGATTTGAGAGTGCAAACTACTGTTTACCCTCAGTTAAACAACAATATAATCCGGCAGACCACAAAAGGAAATGCCGAATTTTGACTCACCAGTGCCTCATTGCCAGTATAAATTTCTGTGAGAAAAGAACATTCACAACATTACAGTTATTTACAATTTTTACAATTATGTACAAACTAGTCTATAACTTTGTGTACAATAATAATTTTTTATAAATGAAATATCAGTTTTTAGGTCATTTTTTTATAATTATTAAGTCATTTTCTTTAAAATTTAGGGTCAATTTATAGGCCATTTTTCAAAGAATTTTAGGTCATCAGAATCCGGGCCCGGGTTATAACCTATTAATGATGCGTCATCAGAAATACTTATTGTGTGAAAAAATAATTTTTTATTTTGTAATTACAAACTCTGTTGTTTGCAGCTCATTTGGTTTATAAAACTGCAGTTTGAGTGCAGTTTTATGCAATTTAGTGGCCAAGGTTGCTAAAATGCAATTTTTCAGCATGTTACCAGTCCGACAAGCAGCTGTTTTAGAGAGCGTAAAAATATTTTAAATTTGTTACTTATATTAATTTTGTAAGCTTATGTATGACTACGGATCACCTGCATTGACAAATTTAGTTATTGGTTAGCATTGCTGGCTACGGATTAGCATGCCCGGGTTCGATCTCTGGTGCCTCCTCGGATTTTTCTGTGGTAGGGAGGTCACGAACGGGGTACACTCAGCCTCGTGATACAGACTGAGGAACTACTTGATTGAGAAGTAGCGGCTCTGGTCATGGAAACTATCATGGGTATGGGCGTGCCGACCACATGGCCCCCAATTCTGACGTCTGCCTATGGTACATGGTCCAGGCCTAGTCCCTCCAGGGATGGAGAGCCTTAGAGTTTAGTTAAAAAAAGAAAAATGAAGCAAGGAGAGGACGACTCAAAATCAAGAACTTATAAATTCCAGTAACGTATTTCTTGTTTAAATAAACAAATGTAAACAAAATTAAGCAGGGAGAGGACTCGAAACCATGAATTCTAGTAGCCTATTTCTGATTTAGCTGCTCACCACATTAGATTGATATGTCTTTCATGTTTTACTGCATGGCCTTTCCCACATGGCATTACATTGAATTTTTTTAAATAACACTTAGAATCTGGTTTCTGACCATATTGCTGTCATAAGCTATATCTGATTAGCGTTGCCCGAGTTTTGTATTTTGTAATTCAAAATTAACTCATGAAGGACCTTCCTGCAGAAAACATTGATATAGCTTTTTATGGCTCATAGAGGATGTATATCTGATTAGCGTTGCCCGGGTTTTGTATTTTGTAATTCAAAATTAAATCATGAAGGACCTTCCTGCAGAAAACGTTTGATATAGCTTTTTATGGCTCATAGAGGATGTAGAATTTTGCATCCCATCGCTTCTACGCACCAAGCCTGGTAGGGGTTAAAATAAGAAAAAACAGAAATTCCGGTAACATAAAATTAGGCTAATTGTTTTGTCTTTGCGGAATATTTTATTTCTCACTCTCATGTTACCATACAACAGTTTTGGGGATGAAATTAAAAGGTAATTCCATTTCACTTTCATACTTCCCTCCCCAAAAACTTGTGATATAATAATATACATTTCATCTTCAATATTTAATTACAGCAATGAATTTTATCAATAGTTTCTCTAATTTGTCCATGTCCTATTTCATTTATTTCCAAACCTACCTGATACCAATGCCAACAATACACTGTTGTCATATAAACTGTGATTTGGATTTGATAATTCTGTGTAAAAAGGGATTAAATATTCTCAAAATTTGATTTTCTCAAATTTGTAAGTATTCTCAAATTTGATTTTTGGCATTTAAAATCAACATTTTTCAAAATCCTTTCTGAGTGAACACCTACATTATAAAATGAAGCTACTGTCAAAATTCCAAGTCTCTATCTATTATAGTTTAGGCTCTACGTTGATTCTCTGTAATTCAGTCAGTCAGGATAAAGCCTTTTATATAGGCTATATGGGTTATTCTCTAGAAAAGGGCAGATTCATGTCGCAATTGATTTTCTGGTGTAAAATAAGTATTTATGGATTATGAATTATTATGATACGGTCTATTTGATCCCATATTCCACTTTTTAAACAAAAGTTACAATTTTCTGCATTTTAGGGCACAGTATGTGAAATCTCACCTCCATGTCATGTCCCCATGCTTGACTTGTCATTTTCATTCTTTCATAATTCAACAGATTTTAATTTTTATTCCATTTTAGTGTTATAACAAGAACAAGCAGCTCAAAAAATTAGTCATGAATAACTGAAAAGAAAATATATCATTTTGTAAAGACAATTTTTTGCACTAAACATGCCTGTCCCAAAGTGAGGCTTCACCTCCGTGAAACAATATAAAAGTTCAATTATTTCCACAGAGATGGCACTGTAGTCTTTCTATTTTCCTTGAACTCCAACTTTTGGCAGTTTTCTTATCATTTATATAAAACCAAGCTGTCGATGTGCTCTTAAGTGATATTTTGTTTGTGTAAAAGGGCTAAATGCAGAGTTGGTAATTGTACTTTCTCACCTCCGTTACCTACACCCAACGGTAGTGTTGTATGTTTTTAAATTTACTTTTGCTATAAATTATAATAATAAGGAATGCAAAGTTAAACTCTAGAACTGAGATTTTCTAACCCCAAATGTTCCCAAGTTGTTTGACAAATTAGAGAAAAATCTCATCTCCATTACCCTCACCTCCGTTACTGTTACTCTCGAGTCCTATCCATGGAGGTGTAATTAATGTTGTAATTGATGACATATTTAACTGTCTGCATTTATTATTTTTGTTTAAAGAAGATACTGGTAACTTATAGCCTAATAGTTTATGACAATATATCATGTTTTGATTTAAAGTTTTTATTTAAGGTGATAATCTATTTTAACATAGATAAAAATAAGTAAAAGGTTGTGTATTACCATTTGTATGGTAATAAATATTCTTCTTTTTTATGATAACATTTAATACAGTAAATTAAATCTAATTCTCACATAACTTGTATATAATTACTATTTCTTACTATTTTCTCACCTCCATGAATGCGCCATTTTCTAACCTAGTTAATTTAATGCAAAATACCACTCGGTAAGTAGGGCGAGTACCTCTGCAGAAAGAAATATTACATAAAAAAAATTACATGGTCCAAAATACAAAATCATTTTTTTTTTAATTCTAACATTGAAATCTGCCCTTTTTTTGAGAATGACCCATATATAGAGAAGAGATTATACTATAGATATCTTGCCTATAGCCATTTGCTGCTGTAGCAGATCATGTTTTGAGAACTATTTTCAGCAGCTAGCACTTATCAAATGAAACGCATGCAATGGATGTGCTGAAAGGATCTCATTGCAACTACATTTTCAGCCATTTAAAAAATGTGAAATTATATTAACACTGAAAATAGGAGTTTTTAGGTTAACTGGTCAACTAAAGTATTTGCAGTTTCTTAAATAAATGTTTGACGTACCTACCTGGTACTTGCAACATTTTAGCAATTTCTTCCAAAATGTTATCCTTTGTCAATTCATTACAGTAATGAGGATGCCTCAGGTTATAATTCTTGCTAGTTTTCTACCAGTGAAGTTAGTTTTCCGCCTTCCAATTTCACATGAAGTTGAGTACGACCAAAGCCCATTACAGGTTGAACAATTAATATGTAGGCCTATATGTTAAAGAAAGCCATGATCACATGAATCAGAGAGGTTGCTTCGATATGAAACGAAAACATCGTCATGCTTTCTTCTATTACGCACTGGTACAAAATAAATAATTATTTTACTCATTTCACTTCTCTACTTGTGAACCATGTGCACCCCTCGTTCCTACAACTGTACTAAACAATTATGAATTCACTTGCCTGTGCAATACAAACCAAGGGGTTTCTTTTCAAATTATATACGTAAGCAACGAATGCAGTTAAATTTAAACACGCACTAACCCCTGATTAACTATAGTGGTTGGCTACTTACTACAGTGTGTCCCACACAAGAGTTGGCCAATGACGCGGGTTCCTGCGGCGCGGCGGGCACAGCTCCAACTACCGAGCGATTGGGTGAAATATCTACGCTAATGAAGCCGCGATCGGTGTTATGATTCAGGTTCTCACACTTACAGTTAAAATTACAATGAAAATAAACACGTACCTCATCACAAGGGGTACGCCGTAGCCTAGTGGTTGAGGCGCTGCGCTACAAACCGGAAGGTCGCGGGTTCGATTCCCGATGAGGTCGTTGAGATTTTTCAATTGGCCTAATCCTTCTGGTGGCACTATGGCCCTGGGGTCGACTCAGCCTCTAACAGAAATGAGTACCAGGAGCAATCCTGGGGGTAAAGGCGGCCGGTGCGTAAGGCTGACAACCTTACCACCTTCATGTGCCGAATGTCCAAAATCTGGGAGCCTCAACCTCCTGGAACCCTCTGGGCCTCCATGGCCTGTATAGGGATCACTTTACTTTACCTTTACTTTACCTCATCACAAGAGATGTTGGAAATGTTCTCCTCTCGCATCCACACAACACTGACACCATTTTAGGAAATTTTCTTTCACGCGCATAAGTTCAGCTTCCGAGACTGAGTTCATTTCTCTTGTGATAGGCCTATGTGATATTGTCTTTAAGTTCTTCTAACAGTATTTGAATATTATTTATGGAGAAACTTGAAAAATAAAGTGTATAGGTCAACTTCCCGTACATTACAAAGGAAACAGGTGAAATATCTACGCTTATAAAGCCCGCTGTTGGTGTAGTGGTTCAGGTTCTCACAAAGAAAAACAAATGTGATTTATCAATACTGGCACGTGTGTCGTTGAACTGCCACGACCTTGACTCAAGTGTCGACAAAGGAGGTCAGTATTCCATCTGCTTGTGTCAAGTTTACATTTGTTGTTACAATGCCACGACATAGGCCTACGTATACAATAGAACAAAGGATATTTATGTACGATTCGTATGTGATTACATCATCTTGCAAGGATGCAAGACGTCGGTTTTTAGCAAAATTCCCAGGTGTACGTCCTCCAAGCAGAGAAGCCGTGCGAAAACTTGTAAGTAAACTTTGGGAAACGGGTTCGATTCTCGATAGGAAACAAGAGACCAAGCGGCGCGTACTTACTGAAGAGAAATTAGATCAAACCCCTATACATTAGAAGAACTTAGACAATATCAGAAGAGAAATTAATTCTATCTCGGAAGCTGAACTTATGCACGTGAAAGAAAATTTCTTAAAAAGGTTCCAGTGTTGTGTGGATGCAAGAGGAGGACATTTCCAACATCTCTTATGATGAGGTACGTGGTTATTTTCATTGTAATTCCATCTGTAAATGTGAGAACCTGAATCATAACGCCATTAGCGGCTTTATTAGTGTAGATGTTTCACCCGCTCGCTCGGGAGTTAGAGCTGTAGTCTGCGCGATGCAGAAACCCGCATGATTGGCCAACTCTTGCGTGGGACACACTGAACTTGTTTGTTACTACATTAGCATTAACTGCACTGATGCAATTCATATACTGTTAGAATGGCCTTGACCACAGGAGCAGTTTGCTGAGGTCTGGATAAACCCACCCCAACCCTCTTGCAGTCCAGTAGCCACAGCAATTAACAGAAACTATCATGTGCTCGTTTGTAGAATCTAACAAAACCAACAAACAAACTTGATTTTAAAACATAACTTTATGGGAATTGTGATAGCAATATTCTGAGTAATATCCAAATTTTATTTTAAAAAAAGGTGCCAGTACTGCATACCGTTGCGTACCGTCACAAAAAAAGCACTGGGTATAGCCTATATAATATATATTATACTGTAGTAAGCTTATATATTCACTTTTTAATGGAGCTAAGTAACTAAAATTTCCCCTCACATTCAGTAGTAGTAAACTAATTATATTTCATTACCTCTATTAGCACTAGCCTCTAGACCATAGGTGAGCAACTGAGGGGAAACGTTTTAGTCCCCATCCCTTGCTGTGACGTAAGAAACCTGTTCTTCATGTTCAGTGTCATGTCGAAACTGCTTTATGCTGACATCAAGGGCGAGTATAGTGGGAGAAATTCCCCTACCGCACAGTGACACGATGTGCCACAGATGCGCACCCATGCTCTAGACAGAAAGAAGTGTTTCTAACTTTGGCAACTTGTAGTGCATCGGTGCTTTTCTCCCTTAAAATAATGGAGCCAATTGATCAGTGGCGTAGGAAGGGGGGTGCGGGCCGCCCCGGGTGCCATCACTCGGGGGGTGACAAAATAAGAATGTGTCTTTGTAAGTAAAATATTGCTCAAGGGAATTTAAAGAAAATAATAATTTTATTTAAAACAATTAAATAAGCTTAACAACTTTCTACAAGTCAACATGCGTATTGAAACTTCTTTTAGTTTTAAATTCAGTTAACATAGGTAATAAAACGAGACAGAACTGGCCGCTGTGTTCATACGAACAATAATATTAGGGTTAGGAGAGGGGTGTTTATTTCTGTCGATGCTTGTCTCTGCAGTTTTATTAATTTAAATAAGACTTCAACAATCGGTGATATTTTATATCACTCAAGCCGCAACCAATTCTACCCGCTGCGGCAGTCATGACTTTGACGAAAATAAACTTCGAATGTGAGTTGACTCCGAAGTCTCCTTCAATCTAGATTTTGAACTGGGATGTGTGCATATTTATGAATAGATTATTAATAAATAATAATACAGTTCCGTAAAATAGTCACATTGCTTGTTTATGAAATTTCTTAGGATCAACCTATAAAAAATTGATGTATAATTCACATAACTTCCTCTGCCCAAATAAAAGTTAGCCTCCCCTTAAAAATAAGAGAAAATTGTCGCCAGTCCTCGTGTCACATCCCCAAAAGGTACCTAACCCAAATACAAAATTTTGTTTTCGTACGATTTTCCGTTGCAAGATACCGTATTGTAAAGAGTGCATATTCAGAGTGGGTGGCTTATAACTACCCTTCAGAGAATTATTTCGAAAAAGTTTTTTAAATAAAAGTTTTAGCTCTTAGTATAACCAACCAACTTGCGAAATTTAAAGAAAATCGTTAGAGCCGTTTTCGAGAAAACATTCTTTATGTAAATAAGGAAAATGTGTCTCCAATCTTCGGTTCACATCTTCAAAGGTATCTGACATAAATACAAAATTTTGCCCTTTTATCAAAATTCATCTTTCCAAAATTCAATATTTCGCTTGGAAAACAAAATATAAAAATATAAAAAAATCACTAAAAAAATAAAAATTTGCACAATTTCGGGAGTGTATTTTGGCCTAGATGTTCGCTTTATTAATGGTAACACCCACAGTCTGTCGCTCACGAAAACAATGTCTATCTGTCTGTCTATAACGCACTTTAGATTAATAATAATAATAATAATAATAATAGAATTTATTGTCGTTTAACAGTACAATGTACAATGTACAGCATAATGTACTTGATATGTATGTCTTTCATTAATCCTAACAAAATTGGCTGAATTAAATCTTATATACACCATTGGTAGCACTAGTTACAACAAGGCGACACATGGTAACTCGAATCGCTTTATGGATGGTTGATTCATAGTATATCATGATTTCGGAGCTTAGTTTTGTTTTTATGTAACAAAGTAATTAATACTAATTTTGCATAATCCGTTGAGTTTACGAGTTACATCAGATAAATTCGTTGCAGCTGCATCTATCGATAAACTCTTAGACTCTCGTGGGATTACCATCGACTATCCAAAAAATAACACTTGGAACTGTTCCATCTTTTAATAATTTAAATGGGGGGGGGGGGGGGGGTGACGAGAAATTTTCCGCACCGGGTACCACCTAAGCTTGCTACGCCACTGCAATTGATCATACAAATATAGATCATTTAAAAGCTATCTTGTCACTAAGTACATGAATTCTTAAAATACCAGTTCACTGATATTATGCACCTCTTGTGCTAATCTAGTTCTAGATTTTCTAGATTTCAACATTTCATAGAAATACAGATGCTAGTGAAATATCTGACAAGAATAACTTGGAACCATAAATAAGGAGCATCGTTTCAAATCGTATTATGTCCAGCAGTAGACAAAATTAAGTTTGATACATTTTCATATAGTTTAAGATGCGCTCTTTCATGCTGTGAAGTCTGCTTGTTTCAAATTGTATTTACTGATAGTGTAAATGACTGCTCTGAAACAGCTGTTGTTTCAAATTGTATTCAGTCCTTTATAGTGTCTATTTCAAATCATATTATGTCCAATATTTGTGCTGTTGTGTTGGTGTAATGATTATTATTAGTTTCTTTCTTCTGTTGGTAATACTGTCAATACTCAACTCATTTGTTAACAGTGGTGCATATTCAGAACTGAATGTAAAGTATTTTCCTTGTGGGTTGTGACAGAAGATTGTTTTGAATATGGAGCAAAAAATTATTGTTTAATGTAAGTTTGTGAAGCAAGTTACTACTGTAGAGGCCTATCTCATTAAAGGTTTTTGAATAGATACTTGACTCTGATTGCCGGATTAAACTTATTATATCCAACACATTTTCCTTCAATTTGTAGAACACATTTGAGAAGTGATTTCATTTTTGCAACTTCTTAGAAGTATGCCTGAAGCATAATAACTTCACGTTTCTTGTTCTTGTTCTGGAACATATTTAAAATAAATTATGTAAATATATGCAATTTTTTCTAGAATATGTACTCTACCTTGAAATATGAGTGTGGAAAATCAAATGTGTGTTACCATTTCAATGTCCCAGTTCGTAAACATATGTCAAAAATTAAACTTTAACTAAAGCAAATAGGTCTAAGTATTTACATAGAAGTTCATGAGTGAAAATGAGAAAGTAAATATATTCTTGAATTGCTGATACGGAACGCAATACTTGCTGGTAGGACAAGCCATAAAATATTTGAAATAACTTGAAAATAGAGAAGACCTTTTGCTTCCATCAACTAAGTGCAATAACTACACAACATCCAAAAATAATTTTAAATGAAATTTTTAGTAAATTAATCATTCCTTAACCAGCACTGGTTTTTTCTTGAATTATTTTATATCTGAGATGGCACAGTAAATGGAACACTTGCTTACCAGTGTTTTTTTCCCCCTTCAGAGCAAACCTCGGGTGGAAGGTGAAACAACTGGGACAGAACAAAGTGAAACAGATGAGAAGGTTCATCCAAATCAAGATGGGTAGGATGTATGCAGTGGTTTTAGTACATTATTTTAGTTTTGCTAGTGCATCAGGTGGAATGGGAGAACTGTTGCTGTTGGTGTGAAGCTTGTGTGGCAAAACAAACAACACTAAAGCTATTGCAATGATAATTCTGCTGCCTATGTTTCCCTAGCAATGAAATATTTTTTTATTGTAGCATAGACTATAATAGTTTAACATAGTGTGAATTCATTGTTGTGTTGATCCCTGCAATTATGGTTCTCATAACAGCAGAGACGGTGTTTATCATGGAAAATGTTTTCCAGTCATATGGAGATGTCAGAATGGGCCAACTTTGATTCATGTTAAAGAACAAACAGTATGAGGATTTAATAAGGAGGCACCAAACAACAGAAGAATATTAGCTATCATTCATAAGTTCCATCAGACGGGATCAGTCTTGTGTCAAAGAAGGGGGACAACAGGACACCCAAGAACTGTTACCACATACGAGAATCATGGACGACTCTTCCATCAGGTGTTGCAGTCCCCAAAGCATAGTATATGATGAACATTGCTGAAAATTGGTTGCTCAGCATCTAACAGAAAGGAATGAGCAAGCCTTATTGTAGTATTGTAGATGAGTATTAAGGTAAAACTTCAAAACACAACACAGTTTAAAAATCCACAATGGATGTCACATAACCTGTAAAACTCGACGTTTCGTGATGCGCGAGTCGCAGTCGAGGAGAGCAGCAAGTGGGACTTCCATTTCCTTCCATTTAGTGTTCCTGATGAAGGCCTAGTGGGTGGGCCGAAACGTCGAGTTTTACAGGTTATGTGACATCCATTGTGGATTTTTAAACTGTGTTGTGTTTTGAAGTTTTATCTTGCATACAATGGACTATCTTCAATTTTGTGAGGATTAAGGATCCAGGTTTCTTCAACAACATCAGACTTGCCAGCTCTCAGGCACTGAGCGTGAGGCACATGCATTCAGTGTTGATCTTATACACTCGAGCTGGAATCTCATGCATTTTATCTGTTAAGATTTCATTCGGAATTCCACTTCATTTTAACCCTTTTTTAGTGTTACGCAGTCCCTGAATACTGTGATTTTATTGTTGATATCACAAGATAAGTTCATAGAGCTAAGCATATGACAGATTGCAATAGTCGCTAACAGATGGCAGGAATGTCGGCAGATTTTCAGAAGCAGCATATATATGAGATTTCATTGGTTCCAGTTGTTTCATGGAAGAATGAAGCGTGTGAGTTTTGCATTGTCTTTAGATTCATAAAAGGGGGATGATCATTGATCCTTCTCTGGGAGGAACTTCTCCGAAAAGAAGTGCTAATCCCAGATCTTCCGCAGGAGCTGCCAAATATAAAACCCGCTTCAACGTTGCTTGGCAAGTAAAGTATTCTATCTGTAACCAATCTATCTGCCTTTTGTTTTAATGTATATGCACAAACTTTGTCTTGTGGACATCAAGTTGGAGATGGATATCAAAAGGCATGTTGAATCTGATGCTCATAAAATGTTTTCGAAATCTAGTAGAAAACAGCCTAAAATAGTTGTTTCACTCGTTTTCCTTGAATCAAACTTCTTTTTGGTTAGTGATCTCACCTGATAACCACTGGGACCCTTGGCAGCTCTGAAATGTTAGGCCTATAGTTTTCAGATGAAAACCACATCCACTTTTTGGCTGCATCAACAGACAGAAAACTCATTTTTTTAGGATTGAACGGCCTAGTATTGTTACACAGAAACTAATGCACAGTGTATGGGTTACGATTTCAGGCAGTGTCCAGTTGTGGAATATTGGGCCCTTATTTCATCAAGGATGCTGCACAGAATGCAAAAACAGTAAACCAGATACACTACAGAAACCTCATTTGTACGTGATTTATACTGTTGTTGCATCAAGATGGAGTTATAGCCCACACCACAAGGGAGTCATTTGCCTTTCTGCAACAACACTTTGGATATAGTCTAATTTCTCATGGAACTCCATTCCCATACCTTCTTGCACCCCGGATATCATGGCTCCAGATGCCTACACATGGGGCACGTTGAAAGAATTAGTTTTCAAATCAAATCTTTATTTGCAGCAAACTCCTGAGTTCATCAGGAGCATTACAAATGTTCATACAGGTTATATATAGTATTATAAATGAAATATAAAACATTCAAACATACATCAGCACTTCATCAGCTTAAGATTCATCACTAATAAAATCATAAAATTCATTAACACTGTACATAGGGTTATTTAATATAAACTTTTTAATGGCCAATTTGAAACTATGGATCGGCAGCCTTCTCATGTTGTTAGGTAGAGAATTGAACATCCTAATCGATACATTTTTGAAACTGTTTTGAGTTTTAACATAATTACAATGAGTTGTGACTATATTGTGTTTACCTCTTGTGTTATAGTTATGACACATACCATGTTCTAGATGAAAATTATAATTTTCTTTTATATACAATAAGCACTGAAAAACAAATAGCCCTGGCAGAGTCATAATTTGAATATTCCTAAAACTATTTCTACAGTGACCATTTAATGGTAAGCCACACATCAACCTAATTGCCCTTTTTTGCAATCTGAACAATTTTAAACTATAAGTTTGATTCCCCCATAACAAAGTCCCATATGATAGGTGGCTGTGAACATGTGCAAAATACACCAATTTCAAAACATCAAGACTAACGCAGGATCTTAATTTTCTCAGCATATAAATTCCTCTACACAGTTTGTAAGCTATATTATCCATATGACTATGCCAGTTCAACCTGGAGTCCACCTTAAAACCCAGAAAATTTACAACATCGTTGTTATGATTTTTAACATTTAAGGAGATCCTGAGCTCCTGAATTTTATCCATATTTAGACACAAGAGATTGGCACTACACCAATCTTCAACCATTAAAACTGTGTTACTCAAATCTCTTTCTATTGGCTCACTGATACATATTGCAAAATCATCCGCGAATAAGTACCCCTTGGCTGATGGCCATAATATATTGGGTAAATCATTCAGTTTTCAAGACAGGTGACCCACATACAAATATTCCCCAATTAAGTGAGAAGATAACTTCATTTCATGTATCCCTACAGAAAATTTCGTTCATCGATATGTTTGTTAATCTTCAGTGAACGTTATGAACAATGTGTGACATGCCATGGTACACGTTTTGAACACATACTGTACCAATGCAGTTAAATAAAATGTCAGTGTTGTTTGTTTTGCAGCATAAGTGTAGATAAGTAGGAGTAACCCTATTTGCATGCTCCCAAAGATAAATACCACCATAAATTTTATTGACACAGAAGCATGCTTGCATGAAATATTATTCTTAATTTGACAGAAATATTTCATTATTTTATATAAGAACATAATGTTAGAAAAACTAAGTAGTTTTTCTAAACATGAGAAATAATACTGTCAACACAACTGGGGTTAGACTTCTTGTTCGCATGTTATCATGGCTTATAGAGGCAGAAAGAATTTCAGTGCATGGGAATTTTAAGACTGCAAATATTTCCCCTTTTTATTATGATTAAGAATATTTATATGTTTCCATATACTTTTGTGCCCTCTTCCTGCCCAATTATGCTCCCCTGTATAAACATCCTCAAGTCACCGCACCTGACATGAAGGGGTCAGAGGCAAAGAAGTAGTCGATAGGCCAGCAAGGGAGGACTCGGCTAGTGCCTTCACTGGGCCAGAACCTGTTTTTGACATCACTCCAAGAAGGCCAGAGGGAAGATCATAGAATGGTGACTCATTCTAGAGTGGAATAATTTCATTATTGCTAGGCAGGCTCGAGCCATGATCAAGGGACAGCAGGATACTGCTATCCCTTAACTGTATGCAGCTTAGAGGTGTAACAACACAGTAACAAAACACCTTCATCTGATGAGACTGTTTGCGGATCTCACAAGTAGAAAGTGCGGAAAAGAAGCTGAGTCTTATTCCTACATATTTTGAGATTGTTAAACTTTGTCTACACTCAGCAGTGGACTCAGATAGACTGAGACCAGGGTTGGCTTGTTTAAATCATGGCTAAAATCTAATGGTTTTTGTTAAAAAGTCAGTTTGGTTTTTTTATTTTTATTCTTGTTTTTTAAGCCAAAAGTGCTATTGAAAAAGTTTGTCCTACTGTATTTCCAATTATAGACCAACTTCTGATTTTCATGCATCTTCTGCTAGCACTAAAAAGGCCTCAAAATTAGTGTTATTATTCAAAATGTTTAATGTTGTTGATGCTTATTTTTTTCTTTATTGTTCAAAGAAAAGTATTTTTCATTTTTAGAACTTTATGTAAGGCTGATTAAGGTATGCATACACGTTGCAAATTCTGATTTTGGTTGACATTCTACATTTTTACATTTTGGTATCATATGAAAGAATATTCTTTCTAGTTTCCATAATGGTATGATTTATTTCAAAATTCACACAGGAATAATGGGTTTAATTTAGACCTAAATGTCATCATGCGTTTTTGCACATGCCAAAATTTAATGGATATGTTTTTTTTTAAAGTATAGAAAAGAGCAAAATACCTTTTTATTCGAGAGGCTCCTTCATGCCCCGTCATCTTCCAGGCGTGCCAACCACCGTTTATTTTACCTGGGCCCTCCCACCTCAGTTCCACAGGCATCCAGAGCCTCTCGAACCCTGGATACTCCGGGAACATTGCGTCATCTGGCCAGGATGCCACAATGCTAAGGTTGAGAAAAGTTTTCTCCGAACTGTATTATATAGTTAGATTACTGTTGCGCACAGTATAAGCGAGGGATACGCAAAAAAAGAAATATCTAATTTTTATGAATATATATTTGGAAAATTATTGTATTTTGTGTGAGATAACAATTTTCTGCATCATTCAATCGGTAGATATGAAAGCATATGCTAAGCTGATGTTCGTGAAAAACATTTTAAAAACAACGTTATTTTCAGCTTTAAAATTGTACATAGCATATTGTGCCATCTACTCAGGGAATCCTAGAACTAAAAGGAAAAGGAACTGGTCCCGTCTGACAGCCGGCAACGTATACTTAATTCCGTTTTCATAAGAATTAAAATTTTCAGCATTTTCACTCAGTTGAACACAAAAATAGTGTACTTGAAATAGAGCTAGAATCTTCATTCTGCCACCAATTTTAAGCTTATTAAATTAAATGGGCAATGATGTGGACCAACACTTATTCAAATTCATTGAAATTTAATAAATCTGTAGCATTTATCATTCAAATTCAATTGTAAAATTTTTCTTTTTCAATTTAAAAATGATTAATTCTTTATTAATTTCTTAATGAACAACAAATTGAGGTTCACATCATTTTGTAAGTTCAGAGGAAGAATTCTGTGCAAGAAACTTGAAGATATCACCATTTTTGTGGAAACTGCAGTGTTTTAAAAAAATCGTGTTTAAATTTCAAAAACCAAAATTTTGGGGCCTCCAAAAATGTTTTCGATTTGTTTCTGTTGTACATCCACCTTCTCAAAGCAAAGAATTATCTGTACAAAATTTCCAGAAAATTGGACCATAAATGTGCATTTGATTTTCAACGTGTATGCATACCTTAACTGTAAGAAAATATATTAAGTTGAAAACAAGAGGCTAAATATGTAGAGATATCAAATTATAAATCATTATTAATGCTATTAGTCTACTATATAAGAACAGTGGATCTGTTTTCATTTGTTGAAGTCATTAAATACAGAATTGGTGTTGTTTTAGGCTTCTTGCTTCCATCTAGTACCTTGAGGACAAGACCTGTGAAATGTCTTTTAAGCAGAAATTAATTTTGAGACAGGTGATAGTATTGCATTGTATTATTAGGCTAAATATTAGTTGATCAGATTTAATGTTTTCCATTTCATTCAAGCTTCCTAGTAAGCCTACATTAGATGATGTTTTACAGTATTAAGAATTAAAATAAGACTTATTTTCTGTCATACAATATCAATGCAAAGAAAAGCTCATTTAAACGGGTTTTCCAACACTGATCTTGACCTTAAAGGAGGCAGTAGGTCTTTTCCAATCCTTGGGGCACAATGGGCCCAACTAACAGTTTAACAGACAGACACACAAGCTAAAAATTCCTCTCCGAAAAGATAAATATATAGCAAAATGTTTCAAAAAATTGGTTTGAAACTTTTAGAGGAATAGTAGTGTATATTATGCATTCTGTAAAAGCTATCTACAAAAATGAGATTTTAATAAATTAAAAAGTACTTCATTTATTATAACACACTTGCCGCATAACTGTGACGTGCTGTCATTGATTTAATCCAGTCCCTTCGCAACATTACATGTGATTTTGAACATGAAGCATTACACTCACAGTGGAATAACTTGTATGTTTTTCAAGATACCATCTGAAATTTAACTGACAGTTTTAAGCAAGTGTTTACTTTGTGGTAAACAACACATAATAAATAAAGAATGGTCCATCACTTAATCACTTAAAAAAATCAACACATATGACACATATGAAGACCATATGAAGACATATGAAGACCCACAGGTGAGGGCGAAACGTCGCATGATAATTTTAAATGATCCATTGTATATGTGTTGATTTTTTTAAGTGATTAAGTGATTTATCTAGAGACAATGGAAAAAGGACCTTTTGCGAAAGAATGGTCCGTTTCCCAGTATAAATGTTTATTTAATTTATTGCTAGTTTTCATAGTTACTCTAGACTAATATCCTTAAAAAAAATTATTAGATTTAAAATATGCAAATCTCTTTATAGAATGACTCTCTTCGCTCCTTGGGGCTTTGAGGTTCTCGGGAAAGGTTTTTTAAAAGATCTATGGGAGATAGAGTGCATGTATTTAGTCTGCTGTATTGGCTATTACCTTTTTGCCACAATAAACCTGTAAAAATAAATGTGGGAAGACTTTGGGATTTTTTTGGAATTTTCCCATCGGTTGCAAGCTAAAAGGTATCAGTTTGCCAAGTCTAAGATTTCTAGATCAACTGGATGTGTACATATATTTATGGTGTCTTTTATGGAGTAAATTTCAAGTGATATTAATTTAAATGGACATGATACAAGTTGAAATAGCGACTAAGATTCATGGTATATAAATATTCAATTTGGCATTTGCCTTTACGACCAGGGAAATCATAGAAAAACACTAGTACAATTGGTTATAATATAATAATAATAATAATGTTTTATTTTGCCTGGCAGAGTTAAGGCCATAGGGCCATATGTTGTAAAGAATGCGAGACTTCATCTACGAGTTATGATTAAAGAATATAAATTATGAAATTTCTTTAACAGATAGAAGAAAATTTTGTTAGTTCTGGACAAAAATATGTTAATTGGATTTTAATTGTTATGAACCTGAGACTTCAGATTATGAATCCAAGACGTTGCTATATTGACCACCCTGTTAGGTTTATGGAAATAATGATTTCTAAACTTTCAGAGCCCTATGTGAACACTGTTTGATAATACCATTGCCATGGAAACCGAGCCCTTTTCTGGGGGTTTTTAGGGCTAAAAATTAAAAAAATAAACTTTTTGGAATTTTCCTATGGTTTACAGCTTAAAAGCTATATGTGTACCAAATTTCAAGTTTCTAGCTCATCTAGAAGTGGGCAAACATTAATGTCAGTGAGTGAGTGAGTCAGTCAGTCAGTCAGTCAGCCATGTGACTTTATATTGTAGGGATATACATTTTATTTTACTGCCATGAAGCATGTGCTTTTCAGAATATTTTAAATGAATTTCTTCATCTAAGCACCCCTAACATTTTATCCATCATGAAGCCAAACCACAAGTCATACTACTTTCACACATTGACCATTTCATTTTCCATAACTTAAAAATTCACACACTAGAATGTAAAATATCCGAGACAGATGTTTAAAATGTTTATGAAGGTTTATGTGTAAACCTTTGTTTAAACCTTTTAAAAAGTGTAAAAGTTATTGAAAACCTTTTAAATTTTGTGAGGAATGACCCAGCTATGTTTTCCTACAGTCCAAGCTAAAAGAGTGTAAGAATCAGGATCTAATTATTAGTAACAAATAATGAGTTGTGTTCAAAGTAAAATTTAAATCACTCAAAATTCCCTTTATTGAATTTTACAGGGAAAGTGGGGAGGAAAGACTTGAATTTGAAGAACTACCTGTGGAATCAGTATTAGTTGAAACAAGTGAAGAAGTACCTGAAGCACATAATGACGAATCAAATAAGGAATCTCAGAAGAAGAGCAGCATTTTAATGAATACATTAGTATTAGGTGAGAATGCAATTTTGTGTTTATCATAAGTAATCCCATGAGAGTTTATCGATATATTCACAAACACAAAGTGTGAGCAAATTTATCTGACGAAACTCTTAATCTCTCGTGGATTTTATTAAGTGTATTCCATGAATAAAATGTATCAGATTATATAAATAATAATTAATTTCTTACTTGTTTTGAAAATCAAATCACCATTGTGCTAGTTGTCAGAACAAAATAAAAGCACATGAACAGGCATCGAATTGAAATTGTGTTTTTAATTTATGTATATTTAAAATGTTTAAATTTCCAAATGAGTTATGTTGTTTAGTATATTATGTTTTTATCCTGTTCACTGGCAGCAATTCAGACATTGTGAGATATCACTGCGTATTGATACCTCCATGTTTCCAATCATGAATTTACTTTTTGTTAGATATAATTACATTCTTGCAACCCTATCAACCTTACTATAAGATAACCGATTGTGATTGGTCAATATCCAGGGTATTGCTAAATATTATTGGTCTATATCAAATACACATTGTATGAATAAAATACAAGAGTTTACAAATTTATCTGATGAAACTCATATTCTCAAGTATACTGGAATATGAGAGATTACAAGTTTATCATTATATTTGCGAGAATGAGGTTCAGAGTTCATGAATAAAATGTAATGGATTAATGGAAATAATAATTATTTATTTACTTTGTTGTCAATATTCTCCCTGCTGTGAGATCACGGCATACTAAATGAATGAACAGTCCATGCATCAATTCCAAGAATAATTTTGAATTCCCAATGCTACCAATAGTGCTCACCACAAGATGGAGAGCGTCAGCATCAAAATGCTGTAAAAGTAGATGAACTTGATTGCACTGAATCCAAATTTCCAAACAAGTTATGTTGTATAAAATAATGTGTTTTATTCTGTTCACTGGCAGCATGTGACATAGATATATAAGCATTCATGAGCCACAGATTATTGTCTCTGTTGGACACTACATGAGAATATTATAGGAGAGAAATTCCTCCGGCACTGGGACTTGAACCCAGGACCTTTGGCTATTCGCGCCAATGCTCTACCAACTGAGCTAAGCCGGAGCTCAATTCACAGCGCCAGATGGAACTTCTCTCCTATGACTGATTGCCCTAATGGTCTACCTCACAGACAGACAAGTTATGTCATATGCAGTACTGTGAGGCACACTAAGTAGTGATTTTTGTGACCGGGCTCCCACTGTTATTGTACAGTTAACATTCAAGATAGATATATAAGCATTCATGAGCCACAGATTATTGTCTCTGTTGGACACTACATGAGAATATTATAGCATGTGACATGTTAATCACTGCATGTTAATCCCTTGCGTGTCCAGTAATGGACTGACATTTTATCAGACAAAATTGCATCCTTGTGACCCTAGGAAGCATATTCTAAGATAAATGATTGTGATTGATTGATATCTGAGGCAATGTTAAACATTATTGATAAATATTGAATACTTGGTGTATGAATGGAATACTCTTTGGAAAACATCAGTGCCACTGTAGTATTTGCAGTACTTCCAGTCATAAGTGTGGTATAAATTATACAGTGCCATCAAGAAGTCGCTCTGCAGGACTTGAGCAGGCGAGAATCCACTAAATACAGCACTAGCGCATGGTTAAAATGTTCTGCTTGAATCATTTATGAAATAAGAATTAACAAAACCAGGTAAACTGATAAAGCAAAGTGTCAGATGAAGTTAATGGGCCATAATCAGAAATTGTTGAATTTTACACCATGGACCGTGATTTCTTGAGAAAGTTTTATCAGTGTGTGTGAAGGAATAACTTTAATAACTAGAATATTAATAGAACAAATTTATAACAAATCCCTCAAGTCAACAATATTCCATTATTTTTGCCAAAACATATGAAGAATACAAATACACAGCCAAAACTTTTCAAAGTTTTTTGCTTCGTTTTGTTTGTTTGAAGGCAAACAATGAATAATTGTAACTTTTTGAAATTTCACCATCGGTTATAGGCTAAAAACTATAAGTTTGCCAATTTTCAAGTTTCTAGCTCATAGGGAAGTAAACATCAGTGGATAATCTATTCTAGACTGTTATAAATAGGGACTGGATTCTTAGGTTTTTACCTATTTTTTTCCTTACTTCCAAAACAAACAGCGCTCATACACTTTTTCGAATCATGTCCATAGGATTCACCCACATTAATTCTGTGGCACCTAAAAATACCTAAATGGGGCATAAAAACCTAAATATACCTAAACGGGATATGAAACCTAAAATATCTAATTTAGGCTCCATTTTTGTCTTTTTTGTTTGTCAGTTGAGAAATCGATATTTTGCGGGGAGAGAATAATTTTTGTCGGGTAGAAATTAATACCACCAGCGTTTCATTCAACCCATTGTCGTCTAGGATGGACATCATCAAGGGAGGAAAAAAGTACCGGCTGCCCTGTTATTTATACTGAGTGGTCACACTGTGAGTTTTAAGAAGACGTGTTAATTATGCTGAAACAAATGAAATCTAGTTTATTACGGCAGTGGATTGGCGACGCTCTCTATTTCACTACAGATGGCAAAGTAATATTTTCTCAAGCCTGCCAGAAACACGTATTTATTTACCTTTCTAGAAAAGGGGGAAGTATTCGTCCCTAGTTGATCTGTTGTGCGGTTAGCAACCGAAAAAAAGGAAAATAATCAGTTTCACATTATCCACATCCAACCATAAAGTATTTTACTCACTAAATTAGAAGCATCGGATTCGAATCCTGAGAAGGGTAGTGTGTAGATACAGTATTACTATTAACTAAGAGATAACAGGAAGAACTTTACAGTTGAAAATCTTGAAAGATATTTAGTGATATACTGTAACCAGGAAATGTGAGGCAGTCTTACTTTTGACTACTTCTTTGGATTGTTTATGCTTTCTTTCTTCAATTGTATAATATTTTCTTAAAGCAAGTTTACACAATTTTAAGTCAATTTTGTTAAATTAAACTTTACAAGTATTATGTGTTCAATCCTATGTAGCACATTCAAATTCATTAAACCAATTATTCTACCCGAAACTATATTTTGGACAAAAAAACCTAAAAAACTATTTCACCTAATGGAAAACCTAAAACAGTGTTTTTAAAAACCTAAAAATCCGGTCCCTAGTTATAAATGTGACGTCACGGATATCCAGCCATGGGGTGCCATTGTGGGGTGACATAATGTGTACCACTACAGTCGCCCTTGACATCAGTATAAAGCAGTTTCGACATGAGATGAGGACAGCGCAGCACTGGCCTGTTTGATGTTCGGTCTTTACTGCAGTTCACTACACCAAGAGTAATGAATGCTGTAGCGCGCATAAAAGCACACAGCAGCTTGTATGAACACGACGACTTTTCCTTGCTAACTGGAATAGCAATTATTTTGTCGCACATGCACAATTACATAAAATAATCAGAGTATATTTCTTGCAGGATGCAACAGTGCCAGAATTATCACAGCCCCAGTAGGTGTGCGACCTGGTATTTATGACTTGATTCCTTGAACAAGGAAAGAATGAAAACATTGTTTCATTTACCACATCAGTAAATACATTTATAGGACACACTACCAGGTGCCCGCGGCTTCACCCATGATAATTATTTCAACAATTAAAAATTTAGAGCATAATAATTAAAGCATTATTAACACTTACATGCAAATCATTCATAAACTAAACGATTAATAATTATAACGGAGCAGCTAAAAATTCAGCTTTGTAGTGCATTCTAAGATTTGAAAGCGCTGCCTGGGAAAATGACCTCAGATTCGAGTTCTCTGGCCCAGAAAACCCCTGCATGGTGAATTCCGTCCAAATCGATCAATGTTTGCCCATTTAGGCCTATATTCATTACCCTCTTTCATTTATGTTGAAAATTTCAGATCTCTGCAGGCCCTGATTTTATAAACAAATGAATCGGTCAGGGTGTGCTTACAAAATTAAAACGATCATTAATTCCATGTGATATATATGTACTACATTGAAAATCGCAATGCTCTTATATTCAAGTTACGACAAAAAATAGCAAAGTCACGTGCAATTGATTTGACAATTGAAATGTATTACCAAAAACTGATGCTTGTATAGCGCAAAAAGATTAACGTTTTCTGCCAGTTTTTCACTTATAACTCATGAACGAAAATGAAAATTAAAAATCCGCCTTCGAAGCGCATTCGGCCACACTTCAGTCCATCTACGTTTAAAATGTCAGATCTCTGCATGCAATAGATTTTGCTGGGCATCACGCATAGACAGACACAGACAAACGCTTCGTCTTATTTTCTTATTATTTTAGATTGAAAAAAGTGGGATAACTGACTATCTGTTGGAGATATGTGTAATTTTTGGCATGACATATTTATGTGAACAAGCATTTTTTTAAATGAGTTTCGTAAAAGGTGATGTACGATCTACATTAAGCATTTAGGTTTGTTACTTTGACTGTGTGCAACATCTTTATTACCTGCCATTGAAGAATTAGCGAGATCCAAACGATTGAAAATGTCATCACAGAGAAGTAAATAAACTTAACTTCATATAAAATCAATTACGATCTTTTTCACGATTTAGTAAACACACAAGAATGCGCAAGGATGAAGTAGTTCGACACTGAACATGAGGGGCAGTTTCATTACATCACAGCAGCAGTGGATGGGAGACTGAAGCGTTTACCCTTACTTGCGCAGGGATGGTATAACCGATGGAGGTATGTCAAAAAGTCATAAGACCAAACTTGCAGATCTCTCAGAATCTGTTACTGCTGGTTCAATCGTTTTTTTTTATATGACCATTTAGCTACTATACTTGTGATTGTTAATTGGTTGTTACTCCCAATACAGACATTTTCCTGTCTGCTATGTAATCTTAGAAAGTACCATTTTGGTACTTAATAAGAGTAACATAAAACTCAACAATTAATTAAAGATTTTGAAAATGTTTACTATTTTCATGATACAAATTCACATGCTTTAATTTATTTATGAAAACTTTAGTTAAAGATTATTTATGAAAACTTTAGTTAAAGATTTGATGTAATTATTTATTCAATTTTCGACACATCATTAAACCAATAGTTAACCAATAGTTAACATGGCCTACTCTGGTAAACCTGCTACAGGTCTGATAGGAAGGTAGGGAGAAATACCAGCTTTCGCCTGAGTGGCAAACATAACTAGAGCTGGGCAGAGAGTTTGTGATGGCACTGTATGTTTATCTAAATACAGCGACTGCATTGAAGCATACAGTAAAAGGCAAAACATTAGGTACTGAGAACCAGACAGTGGTCTAATAACCCAGAAAATGACTACTTTTTTGTATTCTTAACCTCTTTTCCCAGAAATCAGCTTAGATTGTCAGACTGTATTCTGTATGGATGTAGAATAACGATAAATAATGGCTGTTATATAATTGCAGGAGACAAGCAAAATACTCAGATGAATGGAAAATTAACCAAACAGCAACAACAGCATCCAGAATATAAGTTTGTGTGCAAAAAGTGTGGCAAAGCATTTAGGACAGCACATTATCTAAGGAGGCATGAAAGTTTTCATTCAGATGTCCGACCATTCAGTTGTCCAAAGTGCCAGAAAACTTTCCTGAGGAAGAGTCATCTGGACATGCATTTACCCTACCACGAGGCAGTCAGAAAGCATGTTTGTGGTAAGCAGTTAGTTTATTTAGATATATCAAGTTTTCGATCAGTACAAAGTTAATTATTGCCTGTTGTCTGTTTATTATCCCATAACAAATGATAAACCACAGAAACTTCTAAAACTCTCTTAGAATATTTTAACGATATGATTCCTTGGCTTGAGCGTGAGTAAAAAACATGGCTTTAACTTTTTTTTTTTCTTTTTTAAAACAAAGATATGCCTAAACCCTATTTCTAATATTTCATCATGATGATTTTGTTGCAAAATAAATGGAAATTTCTTAATTACAACCAAGTGAATAAATATGTTCTAACCTATATAATTTGCATCATACCAAATTCATTGATTAAGTTTCTTGTCTTGATTCTATATCGATGGCTTGGTTCCAGATGTAGCTATCTGAAAAACTTTCAATTTTGGGATTTTTGCACAAACATACAATAAGATTTGCATATTTGGAACGAAGCCATCGACATGTAATTGTTTGTTCATCATATTTTGTCTTTTCTGGGTCATTTGTCTATTTTAAATTGCATATTTTTTGGTGATTTTTAAAGTCATAAGCATCCAAACCCTGTTAATGATAGTTTGCAAAGAAAGCATCTGTTACTAAAAAGAATAAAAATTATGTATGAACTCGATCCTGTTCCTTAAAAATAGTGAAACCCCTACTTAATATAAATCCACATTTAAGATAAAACTTTCTGGTATCCCCAGAAAAGCGTTAAATCAGGGTTCTGGTATATGATGTTCCAATTTCTCTTGCCTTGTACATTTTTTGCTCAATTTTACAATTTTTACTTTATTGTAAAAAGTTTCTAGTAAGTGTAATGTGTGTGATATATAAAAGTCATGCGATTCTTATTCTGTTCTTTATTTATAGCTACTTGTGGAAGGCATTTCAGTAATGGAACAAAGTTGACAATGCACACGAGGGTACACACAGGGGAACGACCGTACCATTGTTCAGTGTGCTCCAAATCATTCCCTCATAAGAAGTCACTCTCCAAGCATATCATGACACATAGCAAGCTGAAGCCGTTTGAGTGCAGCGTTTGTCAACGAGGATTCACAGACAAGTGGCATCTCACACAACATTTCAGGCTCCACACAGGCGAGAAACCATATTGGTAAGTCTTGATATCTGTAGGGAGATTGTTGAAAATTGTCTGGCACATGTTCATGATTTTATGCTGCATGATTATGTAAAGCAGAGCTTGCTATATATGTATATATATATTTTGCCATGGCTCTTAACCACTCTTAACCAAGGTTATCTACACTAGCCTCAGCTATGGTGGATTTAATATGTTTCGTCCTGCTATATCCATTGCCATTATTGTAAATCTTTTAAACACCCATAAACATTCATACACGACTGCATTGTGCCACTCTAATGTAATGAGGTAGTTGGAAGCATGAAAGCACACATACCTACTCTATGATCCCTTCAAGTTCAGTACAGATGGGCTCCTTGGATAATGACTATTTTGACATAAGAATGCTGTCACATCTTGTCATATCCAATCTGCATGTCAGCTGACTTACAACTAAATTACCATTGCCTCTATTCGTATAACCGTACATCACAATGTGTCTATATACAAAAGATGCCACTCTCTTCCGTGACATATATCATCTCGTGGTGCCATCACCTTACTTTGAAGGAAAAAAAAAAGTTGCCATGATTCATGCTCCATCCCTCATATTAATACTTATGCAACTCTTTATACGCGGCACTCCAGGATTCCATAGCAAACACATCCACTACATTTTTGCATTATATATTCGTAAGGTAATATCATGGTATTCTGATTCCTGACAGAAGCACTATGCTTAGACTTATGAACAAGTTAATGGAAACAGGTTTTGTGTCGAATAAAAAAACCAAGAAAGCGTACACATATGCGTACTGGGAAAAATATTGATGACATAGGAGAGAGTTTAGAACAGCATCAGAATCTAATTATGCAGGTTACGAATCAAGAATTCATGTATGTAATGCCTGTTGCTCACGGTCAAAATTTTCGTTAAATTTATTGCACAACTAATTTTGTCAAGCACGTTGTCAAACGCGTCCCTTGTCAACGATCAAATGATTCACGAAATTCGAATTATGTTCCCTCTAGTGGGTAAATTTCACACCACTATTGATTTACCCTGCCACCTGGTGTTAAATTCTTGTACTCCATCTTAACCTCCCACCTGGTGGCTGATTCTTGAACTGGACTCTGTGTACTAAAGTGAAAAATTTGTTTAGTATGCCTCCAGTAAAGAAATCGGGGCTTATAATTGCTGTTGCTGCAATTCTTGCTTGTGTACCAATTAAAAAAAAGAAAAGAAAAACTAGGAAGAGTTGGACACGCGAATGGATTATGAGAAGAAGCCAAGGAAGAGGGGTATTGTCTCTTGTGCAGACAGAATTGAGGTTAGAGGACCCCAATCAGGGTTGCCAGATCAGAAACGTAAAACAGTCGTACGAACAACTGAAAATAGTCGTACGCTAGTTAAAACCGTCGTACACTTTGCGAATTGTCAGGATGAAGATGATGATGATGATATGATAATAATAATAATAATAATAATAATAATAATAATAATAACAATAATAATAATAACAATAATAATAATAACAATAATAATAATAATAATAATAATAATAATAATAATAATAATAATAATAATAATAATAATAATGATTGCCAAGTGAGGTACTCTGTACAGACATTTTTCTATAAATGGTGGTTAAAATTTGCTTTTGTAAGTTCTATAACGTGCTACTGCTCCTCCACTCACGCATGCTGACTTTATTGTTCACCGCTACTACTCAGATAACTGGTCTCTCGTAACTGTATACATACATCCATTGTTGTTGGTACTCTTTGTCATCGCTACCTGCAGATGTTGCAGGAAGAAATAAAATATTAATAATAAAATATTAATACATTACAAACCATAAGAAAGTAAGATTTCCAAATATTATTTAAAGAAAAGTATACAGCCACTTTTGATATGGAAGTGTCAACATTATACTATTAATAATAACAATCATATAAGATTATTATGTTTGATCAAAATAAAAGAAAAACAATAAGACCAGCTGCTCTTTATCGGTATAATTTCTTTATAGGTTTGGATTGCTTCGTTTAGCACACATGCGGCTAAAATATAAAATATTTGGAGAAGAATGAGAGAAGTAGCAATAACAATACAACAATACAACTTAAGCGTGGTGCGGCACCGGTCTGTAAAAGCCTGTAATAAATAAGTGGACTGAGTTTTATTTGACAATGGCTATTATAACATTCCGCCATTCATTTAGCAATATGTAGGCATATTATACAAAATAAACTACGAAAAAACAAAAACTTCATGTTTATCCAAATTGAAAATTCTGCAGTAGATTGCTAAAAAATTAACAGAAAATGGTAGTAGGCCGATAAAATGCTAATATTAAAAATAGTCGTATGAATAGGCATACGACACATGGTTGCGTCATACGTCGTACAAATCTATGAAATAGTCGTATGTGTACGACTATAGTCGTACGTATGGCAACACTGACCCCAATTCATACAATAATTTCTTGAGAATGAGGGAAAGCACTTTACCACGGCTGCAATTTTACTTTCCGCTTCCCTTCGCGCGTTCCGATTATGGTAGAGAGGCATCTTGACCTCATACAAACAGGGGTTCTTCTGGTATTCGTCTAGCAAGACGCATACCGCTTCCTTAGTCCAACCTGCACCAGCCATTTTGGAAGAGCATGCAGGAGGCTTCGCTTTCCTCAGTTACCGGCAGATGGAGCGGAAGTTGCGCTAGACGCTGATTGGGCGCGGGGTGTTCACGTTCGTTGCGCTGATTGGCTTTTGACAGCCTTTTGACAGCTTATTTGCTAGAATTAGAACAAGTCCTATATGCCGACGCGAATAACCAAACGCTTGACAAAAGGCGAATTTGATCGTTAGCAATACCAATTTGTTGAAAAGTGATAGTTGTACAATAAATTTAAAGAAAAATTTGACTGTGAGCAACAGGCATAAGCCTAAACGTAAATTTCCTAAGAAGTCATAGCAAATTTGTGGAAATGGAGAGACAACACTTAGCACATCTTATAGTCAAGGTAAGCATAATAATATACAATTTTCACATGTAATACTGGTATTTTGCAAGATTAAAAAACCCATTCCTTTCTACTACATGTTGCACTGAAGCTGACTATCCAGTGTTGCTGAGTGATCATGCCGGGCAGCAGAACTCCGAAGCTCAGGGCTTGTAGCTTAAAATGTTCTGTACAAGATTTGTGACAGAGAACAGCCTTGTCTTTTCATGTTATTGCAGCTCTTTTCATTCTTCTTCTTCCCGAATATTTGTATAAGTTTAGCCTGAGGAAAATTGCCTTTTCAATATTATACTTCTTGCACTCACACCTCTTACACCATCCTCCGACATTATGCATCTAAGATCAAATGACTCAGATATCCAGCGTTGAGTTGCTGCTCCTAGCTTTCAATAACTTTTCCTCGTTAGTATTTTGTGTGAACTGCAATTGGCTTGTATTGAGGTCTTCAAGGCAGTTATATGTATTCCAGTATGTATATATGTATTCCAGAGTTTCTTCTTCTGTCTATCAACCACAAGAAGTAGGTGAGATGGTTAGAACAAAATGCAATACATATGTTGCACTGATGATCTGGCTGACACTAGCCCTTTCTGCAAACCTGTCATTTGTAAGGAACAACAAAACAACTGCTCCCTCCCCAATACCAGTGGGTGGTGCAACATATAGTCCAGCAGAATCCAACTGCAAGTGTGAGTCCATTCATATGGGCTCAAATACCTGCCCTTGAGTGCATTTACACATCTGTAAATGCCGATAGAACTGCTTTAATTTAAATTTTTTGTATATTCTGTAAAGAAAGAATGGGTCTCTTTAGTTGGTTTTTTCCTCAATATACTTTGTACTATACATTTACAAGCTACAAAGAACCTTCATAGTTGTCTGTACCCACATGGCTGTAGTGTGCACAAGCAGGCAGTCTGCTAAGTCGGGGTATTCTAGTTCTCTTCACTTTCCGAAGTGACCTCAACTCAGTGCTGTGTTGGTAAGAGATCCGTCTGAACTAGAGTTAACTGCAACTCCAAGTGTAACATGTGTTTGCTAACAAGCAATCTGCACAGTCAGAGTTTCGAAACACTACTGGCCCTCACCATTAGCATATTGCACAGCAAATACAGTGTTGTTCCGCGCAGGTTCTTTTCTAGCTTGTAGACCTATACCAACTACAGATGGCAGAAGCAAATGGTTTATCTTGTAGAATGTAACATAGTTTTCAAGATGAATCTATCTGTGATATCACTATTGCAATCCATGCAATTGTGCATGGTTATTTAGTTCCGTGTATTAGAGACGAGGACATTCCAGAAATATTAGTGGAACCTCTTCCTAGTGACCTCAAGTTGTCTGATAGCAATGATTTATCCTCTACCACTAGTGATTTTGTTCCGCCAAGTTCCCCATCGCAAAATCCATGCACCTTATGCATTTTTCGCATATCCTGCTAGTAGGAGGCTAGCACTAAAACAGTTAACATATGTTTCTCTGTCATTTCCATTTATAATTTAAATATGAAATAGAAGGCAGTATCATTTGAAATTGGAGATCCATCTTTTCCATTATTCAAGCCAATTTTATTTATCTAAAATCTGTTGCAGTTAAGAATCGCTTCACTTAAAATTTTTAAAAATGCAATCAGATTATTTCATTTTTGGGCTAATTTCTTGTTTCCTGGGAGTGTGCAAGCAATCCCGGGAGAAAAAATGTGCAGGCAATCACGTGTGGTGAAAAATTACAGTATAAAATGCATGCACATTCTTTCTCACATGATATCGTGTCAACAAAAGAGCACATGGAAAAGATTGTGCTTGTAATGGTCAAACACGCGTGAATTCCCTTGCAAAAGACCGGTGCATGAAGTGTCTGCATTTCATACACTAGCCAAGAGCATGTGGTTTTATTTAAAGTTCAGTACAGTACTGGAATTACTGTCTATTAATCGTGAATAAATTAAGGCCTCTTCTTCATTCTGTTTTATGGAACTGTGTGGTGGATATGATTTGGTTATAGGTGGCACTATTTTTCCACACAATGACTGCCACAAAGTATCATGGGTGTCATCTAATTTGATAACTCAAAATCAGATAGATCACTTCGCCATCAGCCGTAAGTTCAGATCCTCTTTATTAGATGTTCGTAATAAAAGAGGAGCAGATGTCGGCAGCGATCACCACCTTATGGTGGCCAAAATAAGACTAAAAATTGCAAGAGTGAAAGAGCAAGCAATTAAAGCCAGCTGGAAGTATGAACTAAGTTCCTTCTTGAACTAAAGAATCATTTCACCCCTCTGCTAGAAGCACAAGATCAATCAGAAAACGAAATGGACCTAAATATCGATCAAAAGTGGGATGAGATTAAAGAAGGATTAAATGCAGTGGGCAAAGAGGTAATTGGTTATAAACAAAAAAATAAGAAACCTTGGATTTCCTCGGAGTCCTTGGATCAAATTGAACAAAGAAAGCAACTTAAAAACACATTAAACATGGCAAAGACTAGAATGAGGAAAGAAATTGCAAGTAACCAATAAAGACAAAAAAATAAAGAGGTGAAAAAGAACCTAGAAAAGGATAAAAGAGTATGGATTGAAAACTTGGCAAATGCAGCACAGGAAGCTGCTAATAAAAATAATACATCGAAGAAAGGAATTAAGTTACTAATTACAATGGACAGTAATTGTAGATCAAAGGCTTGGCACGACATAATAACAAATGCAAGAGGGGAAATGCTACAAGAATACATAATAAGCAAGCAATTATATATCATAAATGAAGAAAGTTGAACTACGACATTCGAAAGCAATAGAGGTGCAAGCAACATAGATCTAACTATAACTAACGGCCGACTCTTAAATTCCATAAACGAATGGAGCATCCTTGAAGAGGAAAGCTGTTCAGATCACAATCTGATAACTTTTAATTTAGGGGATGGTGGATATAATAATGTGCGTTACAACTTCCATGGAATAAAGTACCTCAAGTGTGAAGAGAACTTTAAAGCTTTTGAGACTAACCTCGCCAGGAGCATCACCGCGGGATTCGGTATAGACAATTGTGGAAAAGATTTAAATGGAATAGACCCTTTTTATCTATTATACCAATTAAAGATAATAATGGAAATGGTTTAGTAAATGAAGCTGACCAGCTTGAAAGATGGCGTGCACATTTTAAACTGATTTTAAATGATGATGAGCAAAATGAGAATGAGAGAAATATTGATGTTTTGACAGAAGAAGCTGCAGGCAGCTTAAATATTAACATCAGTCCCATAAATAAGAATGAAATTAAAAAAGCAATTAAAGAAACCAAAAGCGGCAAAGCTACTGGCTTTGACAATATAAATGCAGAGATGCTGAAAGCCGATTTAGATCTTGCAGCGGACATTTTATGTCCTCTTTTTCAAGATATATGGGTAAAAGAGAAGATACCAAAAGAGTGGGGTAAAGGAGTAATTATTAAAATACCCAAAAAAGGTGACTTGGCCAGCTGTGATAACTGGCGGGGCATAACTCTACTATCCACTCCAAGTAAAGTTTTCACCAAAATAATTTTGAATAGAATAAAGGATGCAGTAGAAACCAAACTAAGGAAGACACAATATGGCTTTAGACCAGGAAAATCTTGTACTGATCTCATTAACACATTGAGAATTATAATGGAGCAATCCACCGAATGGAACAACCCACTGTATTTGATTTTTGTTGACTTCGTCAAGGCCTTCGATTCACTAAATAGAGAATTTATCTGGAAAAGGTTAAGCAAGATTGGAATCCCAAGTAAAATCATTAATATGGTCAAAGACATCTATAATAATTAAAGCCCGGATTTTCATGCACTATCAAACTTAAAAACATGCATGCATTCATGCACTATCGTATCTCCAAATATGCACAATGAAGGGCGAAACATGCACTATCAAAAATCCCCACTGTACTGCAATATATTTCAATTTCTCTTAAAAAATATACAACAAAGATTTTTTTCCAAATTCTCCTCACTTAAACTCGTGGGTTTATCAGTTAGGACATTCTTGAACGCAGAAAAGTATCTTTCTACTTCACAAGAAGTAACAGGGGCATACTTACGGGAAGAAATTTGACTGAGGTTGAGATCGAATTCCATGTCTCTTACATTTTTTCCACATAATACATCTTTCACTGTTTTAAGAAGTTTAAGATCAGGATTTGAACTAAGTACCTTCTTAAGTTTTTCCCTAACTGCCACACCCATTTCTCCACAACACGATTCCAAAGGTAATTCAACGTCTTCAACAATGGCTAGTGACTGACAAATTCGATCAGTGAACATTCTGTTTGGCACAGTTATGCATCTTTTAATGGAAGGTGGTGGGGGTCGGCGAGTCGGCATTTTCTTTTGTAGCCTGGAGAACACATTACTGTTTATTTAGAGTAAACAGTAGTTTGCACTCTCAAATTGATGCAGGTGGCAGACTCTGTTGCCAAGTCAATCAAATAACAATGGTAATACAATACAACATTTTTACGTTTCTTTGAAAAGTCGAGATTTTAGGGAGGCACATTCATAATGTGCACAGTTATGCATGGTAACTTGATATTATGCACTAAAACCAGAAAATGGGGGTTTATATGCATTAAAAACGTCTGAATATGCTGTATTAATCCAACAAAATCCAAAACATGCATTATGCATGAATTTTGCCATAAAAAGTCCGAAATATGCAAACATGCACGGAAAAAATATGGTTATTTGGAATACATAAGTCATGTAATGAGCAACTACGAAGTTTGATAAGTGTAACCAAAGTATATAAAAACATGCATTTGCATGGAAATCCGGGCTCTAATAATAATACTAGTTGCTGTGTCTCACATAATGGAAGACTATACAATTAGTCATGTTGTGGTCCTGATTTCCACGGGATTTAGCGGGAGAGTACCTTTTTAGGTGGCTTACCAGTTTGGGAACGGACAGTATTATAGCAAATGAATACCTGAGGTGGTATGGGATATGTACTGGCTTCAACATTTTCCAGTTTAAAGGGAACATACACAAGGAAAATGAAGGCCTTGCAATGGGTAACCCCGTTTCAGGCATTATATCGGACATCTTCTTTTTCTACCTGGAAAAACCCATTCTTTACAAGAATATGGACTGTATTGTTGTATACAGTATATACGTTATGTCGACGATATTTTGGTCATTTCAAAGAAGGACATTTCGGAACAACTGTTGGAGGAGTTCAACTCCCTAAATAATAGGGTACAATTTACACTTGAAAAAAGTGAGAATAAGTCCTTAAATTTCCTGGATTTAAAGATCACATTGGATTATCCAAAAATACGAATTGGTATTCATAGAAAAAGCAATACGGGGAACTTATATATTCACCAAAAGTCCGCACACCATCAAAGGGTTAAATATAATGTTTGGAGGAATTTTGCACACAGAGCATTTAAACTGTGTAATAATTTGATGGACTTGAATAATGAAAAGAAGGAAGTGTTTAGATTAGCTGTGATCAATGGATACAAAATTAATAGAATTGAAAGAATATGGAATGATGCTAGAAATCGTAGCCTTGTGAACAAGCCGAAACGGGTAAATCCGGACGCCAAGTATGTAAGTATGACGTTCCATCCTGCTGTATATATACTCCTTTCGAAAGAATATTTCGGAAGTTTGAATTGATTCCCGCTTATAAAACCAATAGAACTATGGAAAGTATTTTCTCACAATACAAGAGGTTGGGAAAAAAGAAGAAAGAAAAAATGGATCTCCCTGGTGTGTACTCCATTTCATGCATGGATTGTAGCAAGTTTTATATTGGGGAAACTGGACGATCGTTTAAAATAAGACTACAGGAGCATGCAAGAGATGTCAAGAGTGGCAGGGCGTCCACTGGCCTCAGCCAACATTTGCTTGAAAATAAGCACCGTATGGGTGAATTGAAGATTTTTAAAATCGAGGGTGACATAACTAGGCGAAAAGTATGTGAAGCACAAAACATTGTGTGTTGTAATAAGGATTTGGTTATGAATAGGTTTGACGGCGATTTGGGGGAAGATTGGTTGGATGTGGTAAAAAGGCTAAACAGACAGAAATGTGTTCTGAAGTTTCCCTCACCGCCTAGGAATAGTATGAAGGACTCCATGTTTGAGATTCCGGAGGAGTGGATTGATAACCATGTACGTGTATCCCCTTTGTATTTGACGGGATCCGTGCGCAATCCATGGATGTGGATCTTACATTTAAACTTTAACCCGGTGATGATCATGGTGGCACTGTCTTAAGAGTGTGTAGTCCTCCCAACAGATACTTTATCTTTAGTCACCTGAGGAAGGCCCACAGGAACAGGGCCGAAACGTTGTGAAGTGTTTTATAGGTATCCACCGTTATACAATTTATTTTTATTTTAATATTGATCATATATAATGGAAGACTCTCTGCCCCTTTTACTACTAATAGAGGAGTTAAACAGGGGTGTCTGCTGTCCCCACTTCTTTTCATTTTGGTTATGGACGATATAATGGTGGTGTAAGTAGTAGCAGGCGCCGTGGTATACAATGGGGGTTGAATGCGAGACTAGAAAGTTTAGAATACGCTGATGATGTTTGTCTACTAGCCCACAAATTCTAAGATATAAACGGCAAACTTCAAGACCTATACATTCTTGCAGCCAGTGCCGGACTGGAAGTAAACAAGCATAAAACAAAAGAAATGAGAATAAATAACAGAGTTGACGCTGATCTTATGTTAGAAGGAGAAAGAATAGAAGGCATAAATGAATTCACATATCTGGGTAGTATAATCAATGTGAAAGGCGGTTCGGATGAAGATGTTGATGCCAGAATAAAGAAAGCAAGATATGCCTTCATTCAACTGAAATCCATCTGGCGATCAAAGCAAATTTCCTTAAGACTTAAATTAAGATTATTTAATTCCAACGTAAAATCAATTTTATTATATGGCTGTGAAACGTGGAAGGCAACAAAGCAAATTGAAAAGAAATTGCAAGTATTCATAAACCGCTGTTAGAGAAGCATCATGGGTATATGGTGGCCGGAGATCATAACAAACAAAGAACTGTGGGAAAGAACAGATCAGCACGAAATTTCTAAAGAAATTAAATTCAGAAAGTGGAAATGGATTGGGCATGTATTGAGAAGAGAGAATGACAACATAACAAAAATGGCATTCGATTGGAAACCTCAAGGATCGAGCAGACAAATAGGAAGGCCTAGGACAACATGGTGTAGCACGATTAGAAAGGAAGCTGCACAGGCAGGGAAAAGCTGGAATGAAATTAAAGCTCTGGCAAGCAACAGAGTCCGATGGCGTGCTTTTATTAAGGCCCTATGCTTCCCTGTGGAGTAACCAGGACTACTACTACTACTATTACTACTACTTCATTCTGTATACTTAAAAATGGATGCAATTATATATTTCTATCTTAGTAAAAAATGAACATAATAAACAGAGGTAGGATATATTTTAGGCATTTAAAGTAATGCAAAATATTTTAATGTGTTAAAATGGTTTTAAAATGTCGGAGAAATTTCATAACACATGAATTATTTTAAGGGAACATAAAGAGTGTGCTGTTAACTCATGAAGAATATGAATACTTCTAAACACTATCATAAATTAACTAGAGGAGTTCTTATTTATATATTACTCAATTTTCGTTGCGGAATTTGTGACTGACCGCATGCTTTCCTTTGTTTATCTACTGCCTTTACACGCACAAATGCTTTCATGCATGATTGAGTGTGCACCAGCCTTAACCCGCATGAAAGAGCTTGTGTGTAAGGGTAGCTATTATTGTATTACAATGCAGGTCTATATTTGGGTGGGTATGGATGGCATTTACATCACCTTAACAGCTGCCCCAAATTTGACACAATGCTTTTGTATTGTGAAATTCAAAGGAAGTTTTGTTTATACTTGCAGTTGTACCGAGTGTGGCCAGTGCTTTACACACAATGTCTCCCTGAGGGAGCACATGAGTCACCATACAGGAGAGGTGTGGTCCTGCGATCTGTGCCCTAAGGAATACTCCACCAAAAGTAGCTTGTCGGCACATTTTAGAAATGTGCACAGGGAATAGATGTACATTCTTGTAGTTGACGTTCTTACTGTGTAAGATAATTGTTTTAATTAAATGTCACAAAATCTTTGTTGTCAAAAGATTTTTAATTTCTTCCATTAACTTACCAATCCTCTTTTTCTTTTCCTTACTAAACTTCGTTCACATAATCATTGAAAGCTTAAGGTAAAATGATCCCTCTTTGGGTTCTGGGAGGTTGAGGCTCCCAGATTTTGAGATATTTGTCACGTGAAGGTGGTAAGATTGTCAGCCACCTTTATCCTCAAGATTTCTGCTGGTACTCATTTCTGTTAAAGGCTGAGTCGACCCCACCAGAAGGATTAGGCCAAAGGGAAAATCCCTAATTCATAGAAGTTTCACTGTTGAAGTTTTTGGCAAAATATAAACTACATCTTGTTTTCAGATTTATGATTTTTTATGAATTTCTATTCTTACTATTGAAATTTGTTAAGCATCAAGTAATCAACACAGTCAAACTTCCGTGTCAATATTTGTGAGCCTAACAAATTATATTGCTATGTGAGGATTATTTTGTTGAGGAGGAGTGATATACCACATATTAGGAAGAGTGCATGCATACTGTGTGATCTATTGGATAATTCAAAGAACATATGTGGAAAAAAAGCAAAAATAATTAATCTAAATCCAAATCTTAAATGACCACTAATTTTGTTTATAAATTTACTGACTTCCATGGAGGTGTGGAGGTCATAGTTACTTTACACTCAACTGAAAATTTACTACTCAAAGGGATTTAACATCACAAATCACCAAGCTTTGAGCCTTTGTGTATGCCAGAAATTTCAAACTCATAGAGGGTGGCATGAAAGAGACAGCAAATTCACAGGCTATAAGAGAAGTGACCAATCAAGAAATATTCCTTAAAAAGGACTGTTGGCACCACCGACAATACAGAGACTAAAGCCAGTATATCTACCATATGTACAAGAAACAACTGTTAAGATTAAGAGAAAACACAATACTAAGGCCATCTTCTGCTGTAAAAACAGCACCAGTAACTTTATCAGAAGAGAAAAAGACTGCATACTACCAATACAAAGACCTGGGGTCTACACCATTCCCTGCAGTTGCCAATGCTAGCTACATTGGAGAGACCAGCCGAATGGTGGGAGAAAGATTAAGAGAGCACATGAGATCAATAGGGGTTCTCTAAACAGAGAAATCTACAGTAATAACATTCTGAGGTCACAAAACATGCCACTGAGTTTGGCAAAACCAAGATCTCGGCCAAGGGAAGGATATGGATCGAACATTTACGTCCAAATGAAACGGAGTGTTCCTGAAATGGAGTGTTCTTTCCTATATGATTGGGACCAATCATTATAGGGTATGGGGAAGCAACATCTGATTGGCTGGCAAGGAGCAGCATACTGTTACTATATATACAGGAGATTTTTCCAAGCGAATTGCTGTAGCCTTGATAAAGAACATGACAAGACGGTCAAAACATTGTCAGACACTTAAATATAATGCTTGCAGATAACTGGAAGCCAACAAAATGTTATTGTCAACTCAGACTCCAGAAGCCCATGATCACATAAAATAAATTCACAATATAGCTAAGCCAAAACTAAAACCATTTGCTTGATAGGGTGTTTTAAGTACACATTCTGTGCATGTTGAAGTAGCAGTCAAACTCACTGTTTTTGTGCATATGGGATGATTTTACCTTCTATTACTCTATTTTCACTTCCTACTGATCCTTTCTTTTCTGGAATTTCTAAGAAAAATAACAGTTACTAGGTCCCAGAAAACTATATTGGTGCCTTGGAAAGACACTAATCTGATACCAGCTACCGTTGACAGAGCTAAGCTACCGGTTTGCAGTAACTATAGGACATCAAAATGTTGTAATAGGGTGTTTCTAAAGTAGCTTCATCATTCTAGTGAGTTAATAACATTATTAAGATAGGAAATTTGCCCGTATCAAAGAAAGTTTCTTCTTGATATAGGTTTATCATTATATTGATCTTCGATATACAGAGGTTTTTCTGTATTCTATTCAGTACAGTAGAGCCCCGATAATTCGAGCTAATTGGGGCTGAGGCTTCCTCGAATTACGAAAAACTCGGATTATACGGAAATATCACTAAATCAATGGGTAAATCATAAATAAATGTTTAATGAGCACAATAATGGTTTAAAAAATAAATAAATAAATAAACAATATAATAGGCCTGCATACCAGTGTTACGCCAGTATGTATATTGGCAAACATTTCCAATTTGCTACATCGGCATCGGCATCCTTTAAAGATTAAGTCATTGTCTGACCCTTAATAGAGTGGAATGGGAAAGCGGCGCTACTAGGAAAACACTTTCAATTACTATTGTCGCTGAGTAGGGATTATTGTAACAATACAGTATTCTTTTCTGAAAGGATGGTATGCACTGTACAATTGATTGACACGAGGTCCCGACAAAGAAAGATCGAACCTAACGGTTTCTGTCAATCTGTAAGAAATGAATTAGCAGTCTGAAGTTGTGAAACGTACCACATACTCAAGTGCACAAAAAGGACAAAGTCGATCACTGAATACAGTAAAGAATCAATCTAATGCTCAATCGAGCGCACCTTCCTCTTATTATTAGCAGTCTGAAGCCAAGGTTATTTCTGTGTATTATGAACGAAAACCCTAAGTGGGACAGTTTTACCTGCATTTTTGTACCTGGAAAATTAAAAGAAAGCTCAAAAGTAACACATTCGGAAGTGAGTAAAACTTACCGTATAAAAACGGGATTTTACTCTAGTTTTATGGAAAATTTTAATTTTCTTAAGACCAGCTCGAATTACACGGAACCTCGAAATACTGGGGCTCGAATTACCGAGGCTCTACTGTATATCAATCGTCAGACAAATATTGTAACTAAAATTTTGGGATTTCTGTCTGACCTGTTGAGGAAACATCCGATCTGTGAATGAAGTATAGATAAGCAGAGCCTACATTTCTTTGTTTTTCCCCCCATTTACCATTAAAATATCCTGACAACAAACACAGTATCAAAACCTTACACCTAACTTCTCCAAAAATACATCAAACGGTAAGCCCCGTGAAGGATTTATTGAACCTGTGAACACCAGGCCTTCTATCAAATCCCCTGTGATTGCAGAGACTTTTACATCAGGCAGATGGGTTGCACCACAGAGGAAAGATGCAGTGAACACCACTGATGCATCAGGCTTTATTACCCAGATAAGTCTCTAGTGGTCCAACAGTGTCAACACAGGCCAATTCAATGAGACCAAGATCCTGGGCAGGCAGGTAATGTAGCAGAGACCTTGGAAATCCAAATTCAAGACCGAATCTTTAACAGGAATGGTGGTCTACAGCTTAACCAGACCTGGCAGCCAGTATTGGCCTCTCTCACTCGAAAAGGACTCTTTACACATTCCTCACTATTATTCAATCCAATTTTTCCTTCCCAACCAATCTGAGCTCCACGTTTGTTTCACTTCCCGATTTTTCTATTGGTCCCTAATCCACCTAGCATTTTCTTTGTATTTCCTGTAACACAGACCTTTTCCCAATTAGCTCACTTCTCCCAGCTGTGGCAGCAGAGCAAGCTGCCTAAAGTCGGAATCAATTCTATTCACATGATTGGAAGCCTGAGAAACCATTATTCACTCTCAACACCCAGATAGCCTCACATCACATATTAAGTACAGATATGTATATATAGTTCTGTTTATATTTTAAGCATGTATTGTAAATGGTCCAAAATCCCCTAACAAATTCACCGTTATTTTCTTAATTGAATAACTGCATGTTAAGATAAGAAGTTTGTGCAGTCGAACTTGGATAATTTGAAGCTGAAGGTACAAGCAATGAAAAAAAAGGTATAATCAATCACGATTTTTAATTAGAAAAGTTTTAATTTATGTATACGAATGTCAAGGGACCATGCTAAAAGTTCAATTTATGCATAATTTTGAATTTAAAAAGGTCAAAAACCTTGACAATATCACAGTTATGTGGAGAATTTAAAAGGGTTCAACAGTTTCCAATGTAAGAAAGAAAATAACTCTTATAATTTGTGTTGTAGTGTAACATGACCACGAGAAACTTGAAGTAAGTGAATGCAGCTGCCATATGAGGCATCTGTGTGAACTTGTGAACTATACAAAAAAGCCACACAAAAAAATGAAATTTTTAGTGAATGTAGGAAATTACAGTTAACTTCTATTATAAGCATCAGTGGCATGTCATACATGGAAGCAAGGGAAGCAATGGTCCCCTAGCTCATTGCACTAAAAGAAGAAAAATCGTCAATTTTAAAAACCTTAATCTTCCTATATTCTTAAAAGTTTGGTTTGTGAGAACAAAATTCTTTCTTTAACAATGCTCGACTGAGTGAAGTGTAGACTGCACGGCCAGCTGGTTGCCAGTTAGGGAGCAGCCAATGAGGGTAGGGTGGACTAGGTACTTGGTGTATTTTTGCAAAACCTCCAAAAGAACGTCTGAAATGTTCAAATTGCGGGTAGGCAGACTATACGAGCTACGAAACAAGAACACATTTCGGGCGGCGCCTCCCACACTCGTATCAAAGTGTGTGGCCTATGACAACAAGGCAGTGTTGCCCAGTTGGCGCGCCGATTCAGCCCGCTACGAGATTTCATGTTCACTATTTCATTGCGCCCATGGAAAATATTGCAAATAGGGAATTTGTGTTTGCATATTCTTAAAGAGGATAAAATTTTGAATGCGACTGTCTAAGAGCCAAGTTTCTAGCCCCAGTAGTTCTCGAGTTATCGCGCCGAGAATAAACAATGCTGGTAAAGCAATAAAAATAAATATCCAAACCAAAATTTCATGATCATACATGTTCCTGGTCATGAATGAGGCTTCAGTATGTAATCCTATTTGACTGTATTATACCCATACGCATAGCTTTTAATCAGTGCGTCTGTGAAAGTAGACTATCTTACTCGGTATTTTAGAAGTTAGTGTAAATAGTAGTGCGTGTAATATGTTATTAGATTCATAGGTAATTATAATAATATTATAAAGTAGTGCAAAATTAGTAAACCTAGCACCAGCGGAGAACAAGACAGGAGGAAAAAGGGGAGGGTAATACACAAGCAAGCTAGAGCCATGGTCTACGATGTGCATAGGTTGTTTAAAGAGTTGTCGGATGACGAAATACGTCCTAAAACAAACTTTTCAAAAGTGTAGGAATTAACAGCCAGAGCCTGTAACGTAGCCTAAGTGTCCGCACCGTTTCGCAAATAGTGAAAGAAGGTAAAAAAAAAAACAGTTCAAGAACAGTCATGATTAGGATTTATCTACAAGTTGGCAATGTCTAGGCAGCATCAATAAAAAGATGACATGTCATTAGAATCAGGGCCCTGTTTATTATTATTATTATTATTATTATTATTATTATTATTATTATTATTGATGAATTCAACATATTCCTTTTAAACGAAATAGTTCTGAAGTTTATTATTTTTATCGGAATTCTTCCCCTCATTTTTTTTTCATCGTTAATTTGAATAGAATGATTGTAGTGGATCCTATGTCTTCATTATGTCTCTTTTACATACTTTAAATAACCTGACAATTTTTCTTAAAATATTTGCCTATATTGACAAGCGACGACATCGTTATAATAATATATGATTGTTTATTAAATTAAGAATAGGCCTAAAGTATATATAAAAAGGTAAAGTGATTCCGGTATGTGCCGTGGAGACTCGTGGGGTTTTCGCGAGTTTGAGGCTCCCAGATTGAGACATCGGCACAGGAAGGTGGTATGGTTGTCAGCACCGGCCGCTTTTTACCCCCCAGGAATACACCTGGTAATCATTTCTGTTAGAGGCTGAGTCGACCTCAGGGCCATAGCGCCACCAGAAGAATTAGGCCAACCACTACGCCACGGCGTACTCCAATAAAGTATATAGAATACAGTATACAGTAATAATATGGCTAAATGCAAATAAATCTTTGTTAACTAAAATTCAATTGATATTATACAAGGGAATTAATTAGTTATTAATTTATTATACATTTCCATCAAAGGGCTATATCCAGTTCATCCTTAATGAAATCTATTTTGTGTGTTTACCTGTTTCATTACAAAGTATCGGTAGGCCTACCAGTAACATATAGCCCTACTTGGGAAAACCCATTTCAGCGGTTCTGTTTGTTTCGGCCAACCTAAGTGCTTGCTTCAAATTTTTATTTTTATATTGCACTTTAAATAATAAAAAGACCACATTTAAATAATCTTGACCACCCTTGATAGGTATTATTTAGTGATAAACTTATCTCCCTTGTGGGACTTGACCTACCATTCGACCGCTGCATCATCAGTCATAGGCAGATGGCCGTTATTGATGGCTTTCTGTACCTGAGCCGCTACTTCTTTATCAGGTTTTATCAGTTGGTGTCCAGACTCCCTTACCTCACAAAGATTCCAGGAAGTACCAGGAATCGAACCCAGACCTGCGGATACGCTGTCAGGGCATGGACATGCTTCTTTTTTGAGGGTCACTCGACCGAGATATGGATTCAGCCCCTGATCTGATTAACATAGAAATGGAATATTTTTTTCTAGGGATCGAACTCTGGACTACACATGAGAAGTAGCAGCAATGGACCATACTGTTCGTTGCTCCCTGCTTACATTATACAAATTTTGTTTATCTCTATATATAAAAGCCAAAACCCACCGACTCACTCACTCACTCACTCACTGACTGATCACAGTTTCTCAAAAACTATACAGCCTAGGAACATGAAACTTGGTACACATATTGCTCATAGGCTCTAGAGGCGCACTAAGAAAGGATTTCAAAATATTCGGCTTCTAAGTGCCTCTAAGGGCCAAAATAGGGTTGTAAAGTTGTGAAATTCACCAAAAGGAATTCATACTGCATGTATACAATCCCCATGACAACATTATTTTTTTTAAATTACACAGGTGGCTTGGCATGACACTGTGATTTCATGTAGACCTAATAGATATAACATTATGAGAAAGGCTATCAATAGAATTCCTATAAATGATTATCAACTATTTTTTGAGATGAAGTAAATTTAGAAGGTCTTGGGTTCTATTCTTAAGAGTTGAACTCTTTTCTTATAGTTAGCCTAGGACTGCATAGCGAAAGATAGTAAGTAAAGTGTTCCCTATTACAGGCCACGGAGGCCCAGAGGGTTCCAAGAAGTTGATGCTCCTGGATTTTTAGACAATCGGGAGGTGAAGGTGGTAAGGTTGTCAGTCTTACGCACCGGCCGCCTTTACCCCCAGGTAGTTCATACAATATCAATAGATATAATTTCCTGATTAATTTCTATTTACCATACTATCTCTCTATATTTACCTTAGTTTTTACCCCTCCCTTTTGGGGTCATTTAAGCAACCCACGTTGCCCGGGCCTTACAAGGCCGCGACCTGTCGGGAGAGGGATTATCTATGGATCACATACATACTTTCTTGACTAGACAAGGACATGGAGGGCCTCCCGGATAAGTGATCAGCCAAATGCCGGGGCCACCTCCGAGACAACACAAACATATAGGACGAGATACATCATTTACACACTCACTCTGAACAAGGCGAGGATGGGATGATGATGATAATGGCTGCCAGATGATATCCGGAGACCACTAGGGCCTAAAGTTACCAGACATTTGTCTCACAGGTGAGGAAAAATCCCGGAAAAAACTCTACCTAGGTAACTTGTCCCAACCTGTATTCGAATCGGAGCCCGCTGCGTGAGATGAGCGAACGCATCCCCTAAGGCCAGCTATTTACTGTATCTTTGCCTAAATTGAAACAACGATTATTTTTTTTAAGACATAATCAGAGTAAACTACGGGTGGAGTAGGTGGAATATGAATACGTCCACTGTGTTGGCTGGACGGCTGATGATTTATAGAAGTACATCTAATCGACTTTAAATTGTGTACACTTAACCATATATACATAAATCAAACAATGCGAAGCATTGATGGGTCAGCTAGTTGTAAATAAACTGCTGATTTAGCTCGTATCACTCATCAGCTGCTATAACAACGGGCGCGTATTTGCCCTCTCTTTCTAGCTCTCCTGAGCGCTCTCTTTCTACCGGGTGCACTATGTGGCAACCAATGTCATCTCTGCACGCTGATTGGTCTGCATTCTTGTTTCGTAGCTCGTATAGCTTGCTTAGCATGCTCCAAGCCGTGGATGTATTGGAAAGCTGTTTCTTTGTATAGCATTAAAAACATTTTGTTATGAACTTTTGTTTGCTATAGCTTTACATAGAATACATAGAATTGATCATTAGGACATGGAATTTTGTCTTTAATGCAGAGTGTGTTCAATATCACCACCGTTTTGCCTCACAATCTCTTGTAAACGAACCCTTACATTCGTCACCACTTTTCGACACAAGTCTTCAGATAACGCATGGCACAACTCCATTATATGCGCTCTGAGCTGCACAACATTTTCTGGCCTCCGATGGTAAATTTTGTCTTTTAAGAATCCCCATAAATAGTAATCACATGGATTAATGTCTGGGCTATGAGGCAGCCAAATTTTTCCGCCCCCATGTCATTCAGGAAAGTGATGCAACGTCACACGAAGATGAAACGTATTGTACAGGTATCCAGGGCAGTGTTTGCAGTGTGTGGATGGGCTCCGTCCTGCATGAACCGCTGTGTTTCCATAGGGAGACCTTTTGTCATGAGTTGGGGAATAAAACTGTTTTCTAACATGGTTTTGTATCAAACTTGGTTGACAGTTTCATCGAAGAATAATGAACCAATGATTCCATGACTTGAAATTGCGGCCCATACAGAAACTTTTGTCCCAAACATTTCTTTCTCATGCAGTATGCGGGGAGGTTCTGTCACCCAGAATCGAACATTTTGTTTATTCACCACACCATACACATGAAAGTAGGCCTCGTCTGTAAACCATGGGCTGTGGAGTATGGACTCTTCTTCCAATGCCCACAATGCAAATTGTAGCCTCCGCTCTTTATCTCAATCTGTAAGTTTTTGCAGTACAGTCATTTTGTAGGGAATAAGTGAAGATCTGAATGGACAATTCTTTGTACTGACCTACGAGAGATTCCCAACTCTGTAAAAGCCCTTCTTGTTGATTTAGACAAACTTCGAGTCAAAGCAACGCGAACCGTTTCAATATTTTCAGGTGTACGAACACTAGCCTGTCGCGACCGCTTTTTTTCCAACACAGAATAGTTACTTTCAAACTGCTCAGTTAGTCTGTAAATTGTCTGCTTGCTAGGAGCCCATCTTGTATTAAAGTGAGCACGAAAACATCTCTGAGTCAAAACTACACTCTTCGTTTCGGCGAAAAACAACAACTTTCACCTTATGGTCACCATTCAAACGCCCGTTGTGCGCCATTTTACAAATTAATGTTTTTGTTCGTTATTATGGTGAAATCCGACATGTGATGACACTTATTGGATTTTCCAAGAACTTTGGCTTACACTAGCACTGTTAGAAACAGCGAAACTATTTTGCCATATTTATGAGATAATTAAATTGTATGACATTTCGTGCGCCACCCTGTATGTTAATGATGCTGGTTTACTGGAAAATAGTGAGTACTTGAGTTGTGTTGCTTGATGGGAAGCAACTACTGAATGTACGGCTGCTCACATGTTGTGTCGGGATAGTCGTGAGGTCTAACTTTTTGCGGTGCAGTAATAGGCCTAATATTATTAATCTCAATTTTCCTGATGTAGTTGTAAAACTGATTTTTTTTTTAACATGGATTTAGTTCTAGAGACTTTTATGAAAATAATAATAAATATTCTTACTGTTCCTACTCGACCATTGTGTTAATTAATACAACAGTAGGTAAAAATGAAGTCATGCGGTAAAAAGTGTAATTTTGGACATTATACTGAAACAAAGTGTTTAATACGGTATTGTGTATATAATGTTACCAACTGTTTTAACATTAGAGTAAGGGCTGTCCAGAGTAATGCAATTAGCCACTTAGCGACATTTGGCACAAGAGAGTTGATTTAGGCTTCAAATAAATTTGTACAATAGGTTTGTAAAAATTTATATTACTGCTTCCCTCACCTAAAACTCTGCAGCATGCCACTGATCAGCATAATTACTGTTCCATATTTTATTAGTTTCTTATTATATTGTTCTTATTAACGAATTTGCCTCTCCCTTATTTTATTTCCGTTAATCTGGACTTCTGTTTATACAGAGAGTACTTAGCCACTTACTCAATTTCAGAGTACGAGGTTTTACTGGATAACTTGGATCCTTATATCATGAAGTTCCAGTAACTCAAAAATTTATGGGAAACAAAATTTTATTTAGCTGGCAAAAAATTTATAGCTTCTTCAAACCTACATTCTGGGGGGGGGGGATTTCTTAGTAATCTCCATTGGTCTCCTACTTTTCCATAAAATAAAATGTGAATCATGAAGTATTCCCTATATAGGCCATAGACGCCACAGAGGTTGCTAGGAGGTTGAGGATCCCAGGTTTTTAGACATTGCCTTTACTCCCAGGATTGCTGCTAGTACTCACTTCTATTAAAAGCCAAGTCAACTCCTGGGTCATAGTACCATTAGAAGGTTTAGGACAATTGAAAAATCTCAGTGATCTTATCAAAGATCAAACTGCAACCTTCTGGTTTGTAGCACAGCACCTCAACCATCTGTGCCATGGCCATTCCCAAATGTGAATCAAATTGACTAAAAGGGAATAATATCCATTTTGTTTTTCTGCACATACATCTTGTACAAGTAATTTACAAATTCAGGTATTGTAATTTCAACCTTTTTTTTATCAAATGTTAAGCTATGTTGTGTGACTTCCTTATTTAATTACATTATTTAATTCGTGCATTGAAGCATACAGCCATAACTGCACAGTATATAACATAATTTTCATTACTCTGACACAATTTCATTTCCCCTCGTTATGATGGACTTCATAACTCCCTGCAGTGAGTTAACCAATTGTACACTCAAAACCCTATGGCGATAATGATCGACTGCTGTTTACTATATATAAAAGTCACAAAAAGTTGCTATATTATGGAAAAGAACTGTGCACAAAAACCACATTACCCGCCACCTAGCAGTGACAAAGGAAAGACAAAAACCTATGTATCCCATCACCATTGTGTTAGGTAGACCTACTGTACGCTATTGTTCTATTGTTAGGTCTGTCTAATAGAGTTGCCAGATGTCATTTAAGCATGTTATTGATACTAGGTATTCAGATCAAAGTTATTAAAGATGAGGTATAGGTTAACATAGTTATTTAATAAATTTAAATTACTAATTACACCAAAATGTAATTAACAGACCTACAATTTAAATATTACCAAATATTACACTGTTCTGTAACTTGAACTAGCTTGGTGAGCACTTTTTGTTTCTAACTTAAACTAGCTTGGTGAGCACTTTTTGTTTCTAAGTACCTTTGTTTAGAAATCACATGTTTCATTCGGAATTGTATTGGAAACTAACATAATGGCATTCTATAACACAAGAATTAAGTTATACTTATGAGTTGAAAAAAATTCCACAGAATTTAACTTTTGCTACAGATTACCTCGAATGTGTTATGGGTTACAAGTTTGAATTAATCTATACCAAAAATGAACTTTGTAAGTGTGTGTGTGTTTTTTCCAACTCACCAAGTTGTCTTAGGTTTCAGTTATTTTAGTGGTTTTATTGAGCATCTATTTCTCTCATCTCTCCATTTGATTTTATGACAATAAAGAAATCTGTTCTCTAAAAGCATTGGAGGAAAATTTAACAATCATATTTTATTTAACTAAGATGTCCTGATTAAATAGAAAATATAGACCCACCTAATTTAATCTATCTTTTTTTAAATACACCAAACATGAATTATATCTTTGTTTTATTAATTTCCTTAACTTAAAAAAGGAAAATTTAGCATATTGTTAAAAGATGAGAACAGAACATGGAATAAAAGATACAAAAGTAGAATTGTTCTGGATAAAATGCACATCTGGCAACCCACCTCCATAATAATGACTATTGATACTTACCTACCAGCATCTGGGATATAGTCCAGTAGCGTAAAACCAAAAATTAGACAAATCGGAAATAATTGCTACAAAAGGTTTTATTGTTGTAATGGCTTCATTTGTTGCCTAATATGACTATCCTAGGTTTTCCCCCTCGGTGGAGTTGTGCTTAAGTGGTGGGGGGTAAAAATGTGAACCCCAAAGGGGTATTTTTGCGGTTTTACAATTATATCTTGTAAAGAACTCACGATATCGAAGATATGGTCCTATTAAAAGTTGTAGGGCTTTAAATTCTGCATTGAATGAGACTAAACACATATTTTTTGGACAACCTGTTCTCATACCACTGTTCATCAAAGTTGGACAAATTTTATATATTTATGAAAAACTAGTGGACCCGTGCTGCTCTGCAGCATTTCTGAAAGAAGAAGAAGAAGAAAATGTCTAGCCCCCATCACTTTTCTTTTGTTACCTAAAAATATCTCAAAAAAATTAAGAAAAGAAGAAGAAATCCTTGCACCCCCAACACTATCTTGTTTGTTTGTTGTTATTAAAAATCTCTCTTTTTTTTTCCTCTTCAGTTTTATAAGAATCGATTGTTCGCGCATAACTTTCATCTCACTCAGCTGATATGAGTGATCAATTCGGCATGTTAAAGAGCTGTTTCTGGTGAGTGCTCTTAGCCTATCACCAGCTGTGCATGTTAATTAGAGCCTGAGGTTTCGCCTCTCAAAGTTACAGAATTTCTGTATCTCGAGGATGGTGGTAGTTGGGTGATTTCCAATGCCCGATAACATATCTGTGCTTGAATACCATTCGGTAAAACATGAAGCAAATTGCCCAAGAATACGGTAATAGAGATGTGTAAACATAGTACTATAGCACTCCATTGTACTAGTCTTGTACTTAGTAAATATATAAAATATTAAAATTGTAGAAAAGAAACACAATTTTTCAATCAATTAGTGATGATTTTATTTCATAGCAAAAATTGCAGTTAAAGGTAAGAAGATGAAAAGGGGAAAAAATAGGTGGGTATACAAATTTTACAGACGTCGACGTTTCATTGTCGTTGGGCCATTCAGCTCCTCAAAGTCTGTAATTTCCGATAGGCGTCTGAAGCCCATCACTCGGTTCCTAAAAGTCTGTAATTGTCGTCACCCCATATATGCAGTCCAGGTTTTCGTCAACATCTGGTTCTTCAGTTGCATCTGGTTGGAAGGAATTAGTGCAGGAGTTCCCCTTGCAGTTAGCACAAATCAATGAGCAATTAATCCCAACCTTCTGACACCCACAACTATGTGCACACCCCTTGTTGCATTTGCAGAAAATTGTGGAGAGAAGAGACTGTGGAGCTGGTTCCTTTTAGGTAGGAACAGGGTCAAGACCAAACTTTTAAGCCTGCCATCCTGAGAGGAGCGGATCCATCTGGTGTCCTAACCACATTTGTACTTGTAGGTAAGTTCCCACGCAATGTTGGCGGGCTGCTTCGGATGTTGGTGGTAGGGATGTCAGGATGAATTTGGATTTCACGAAAGCTTTGGAAAACAGGTAGAATCGCAATTTATCTAAAGTATCTCCTGCCCTACCTCCGTAAAGGGTTGATAATTATCGTAGGCCAGCTTCGGCAATAGCTTCAGTTTGAGTGTCATGGTCGAAGAAAGGTTTGATTTCTTCGGGAAGACATCTATTCTCGACCAACAGCTTGATCACCTTCTTCTTGCCTTGCCTGAAGATTGCCGAAGTTGTGTCACATCCACTTATGGTGTGGAGAAATATGAGTGGCCTTCTGATGTCTGCCGAAGCTGTTGGGACTTTTGATGGGGTCGTTCCTCTTCCAGTTGTGAGAAATATATGTTTGCTGATGGTGTGGCTAGGGCAATGAGCATGATGAGGAGGTCCGTATCTTCACCAACTACCACAACCTTCTCGTGCTCCTGTGATACCTCAAGGGCCGTGGCAACAATCAGGTGGTCTGCGTCTTCATTAGCTTGCTTTACTGAGAAGCCTTCACCTTCAAGCCTCTCAGTAAGCAAGGTAATAAGACATGCTTTATTTCTGTCGTTGGAAATGAATTGCTCCTGAGTTATGGTCACCACCATTAACTCGGTAAAGATGACCTCAGGAGTAGTATGTCTTTTGCTTCGGCAGAGGCGCTCAGCAGATTTGATGCTCTTGGTGGGCAGGTCTTCGGGGTAGCCATCAAACACCACACTTGGCGCATTTAGGTTGTAGTGTCTTTTTAGGTAGTCAACATATCTGGTTAGGAATAAGTGGAATGTTTCACCATTCTTCCACACAACCCGGAGGAGAAGAAATCCACCATCGATGAAAAAAGATGCTTCTTCCAGGTTTACCTCATTCAATGGTGTGAAGAAGTCATATAACACTGACTTGGGAGTCTTCCTCATTCCAACTGCATTGTTGGCCAAACTTTAAGGTAGAACTTTACAGAAACGGCTGGTCAAACAAATTCACTTTTAATCTCATCAAACGCAGAATTTATTCCTTTATTACTTTATGGATCACTTTATTGATACATGGGTTAGGTTTGATGATATTACCAAAAAGCAGAAGTTAAAACGAAAATTTTTCATAAATAAGTAAAATTTGTCCAAATTTGATAAGCAGTAGTATGAAAACGGGTTGTCCAAAAAATAAGTGTTTAGTCTCATTCAATGCAGAATTTAATGCTCTACAACTTTTAATAGGACCATGTTTTCGATATCATGAGTCCTTTACGAGATATAATTGTAAAATCGAAAAAATACCCCTTTGGGGGTCACATTTTTACCCCCCACCACTTAAGCACAACTCCACCGAGGGGGAAAACCGAGGATAGTCATATTAGGCAACAAATGAAGCCATTAAAACAATAAAACCTTTTGTAGCAATTATTTCCGATTTGGATTTTAATTCTACTGGGCTACTATTAGACTTATTGCGTCTTTGATTGAAGCTTGACATGCAAGGAAAAATAGTGCTCTTGAAGTTGACATCACATTCAGACATGAATATTCCCTAAAGTCTTCTGCTGCAGTTGTGTGAAGAAAGTAAGATTCCTGAAGGCCATAAATAACTTAACTCCGGGGTGCGTGGGAAAAGAGAGTTAAGACCATCATCCTAAAAAATTGAGATGTGTCCATAGAGTTATAGATAAAAATGTTCTCTACATTTGTGTTAAGTCCAGTAGGTCATATTCAAATTTGTACGGTAGTTATGGATGTGTGCCTCATAGGTTTATCCATTTCTAAAGCTATGTTGGGCCTGTATAGTGTGTTAAGTCACTTTAATTCTCAGTGACAAGAAAGTGGACTTAACTCTCTTTGCCCGCGCACCCCGGAATTTAACATAAAGTATAGTAAAACGTTAATCTCTTTTATGAGCAGTAAATTGGCTTTTCTTATCTACTAAAACACGGAGAAACAAACAGAGTGGAAATAGGAAGAGGAGTCACACAAGGATGTTGTCTATCGCTGAGTCTCTTCAACCTGTATGGAGAATGGCTGGCGAGAGAAGCTTTGAAAGGATGCGTAAACTTTAGGATAGGAGGACGCCTTATCAACACCATCAAATATGCAGATGACTTGATAGTGCTCGCCAAGAATCAAAGACAACTGTAACACATGATGAACAGATTGGTGGAAACAGGAAGGAAATATGGCATGGAAATTAACATTTAAAAAATCAAAAGTAATGAGGATATCTAAACGGGAGAAACCCTTGAGGATAACTGTCGACAATCGAGAACTGGAAAATGTGAAACAGTTCAAGTACTTGGGAAGCTTGCTGACAAAGGATGCCTAATGCACAAATGAAATTCGAACATTAATCGCTATGGCAAAGCCACATTCAACAAAAAGAGGACTCTACTGACCAGCAAGTTGAGCTTGGAACTAAGGAGGAAACTGGTGAAGTGCTACGTCTGGAGCATTGCACTGTACGGAGCAGAGACGTGGACCATGAGAAAGAGGGAGAAGAAATACCTAGAAAGCTTTGAAATGTGGTGCTGGAGGAGAATAGAGAAGGTCAAGTGGACAGAACGGATGACAAACGACTAAGTACTGAGAACGGTAGGAGAGAGGAAAATTATTCTGAATACAATTAATCAGAGGAAAGCCAACTGGATTGGACACATACTCAGACACGAGGGACTCATACATGATGTCATCGAAGGGAAGATTTAAGAAACTGCTGGAAGAGGAAGGAGAAGAATACAACATCTGGATGACATGAAAGATGAGAGGAGATACAGCAGATTGAAGGACAAAGCTGGAGATAGGGAACACTGGCATCAGAAATTCTCCGTACAAAGACACGGACCTGCCACTAGGCAGAATACTAAATAATAATACCTGTATGCACATTCAATTGGGGGGGGGGGGGGAAGTTCCTTCAAAAATGTTCCATTCAAGATTAAATCTGAACCCATTAACAAAATTGATTACTTAGCATAGAAAACGAAGAAATTTATAATATTCTTGAAGATGTTATAAAGAAATTGGTCTGTAGGTCTATTTTCGTATGTGAATACCAAGAATATTCAGTATTGTATTGTGACATGAACAAGTTCAGCAGGTACAGTAGAGAGTTCACCACATGATTTGTGGTTCCAAGTTTCCAAAAAGTAGGTGAATATGTCCAAATTGAAGAGAAGATTTAATTTACAAGAAGCTTAAAAATGAGAATACAGACAAACCTCTGTAGATTATATTGTTATATCAGGGTTATTGATATTATGAGAGACTGTGATATACCACATATTACGAGGCATGTCCATAAAGCGTTTGCAGAAACAAAACATAATTTCATGGACATATATATTCCTGATACAACAAGTGTTCAACACCTGTGTTGTAGAAGTCTGCTGCCAGGGATTTGAACCACTGTGTGTCAAACATCTCCACCTCTGTCATTCTTTGTCATTCCCTGTCATTTCTTTAGGTGTAGGAAAAGATGGAAATCACTGGGAGCGAAGTCCGGGCTGTAGGGTGGATGTTTAAACACATTCTAGCAAGTCTCCTGCAGAAGTTCGGCTGGGAGGTGTTTAAACATTAACCTTAAGGCCCGGACCTCGCTCCCAGTGATTTCAGTCTTTTCCTACACCCCACGAAACGACAAAGAATGACAGAGAGGCAAAGGTGGTTGTCACACGGTGATTCAAATCCCAGGCGGCACACTTCTAAACACAGGTATTAAAAGGTTGGTGCAACGGTAAGACAAATGTTTCAATTCCGGTGGGAAATATGTTGAAAAATAGCTGAACACTGGCTGTGCCTGTTGCAATAATATTTCCTTGAAATTGTGTTTTGTTTCTGTAACCAGCCCCTGGGAAAGTTATTTTCGTAGAAGGACTTTTGTTGCCTCATAGGACTGCATGCAGAATAATAAGTAATCTATAGGATAATTCGAGTAACAGACATGCAAAAAATTATGAATTACAAACCCAAATCTTAAAGGATCACTAATTTTGTTTCTAAACCTACGCTTCTTTTGAGTGGTAACAATTGCTACTCTACACCCACACAGACAGACTAGTTCAATATCATGGACTACACGAAGCTTTGATCCCAAGCATATGCCAGAAATCCTAAACTTGTAGAGATTGAGAAGAGGGACAAAAGAGGCATTAAGTTTGTCACATTCAGGCTAAGCTTCTGGTTTGAATAACAATTAAAGCTTCCAAATGTTGTTATAAAATGGTGTTTCCAAAATAGCTTAAGTTACATATTGTAATAAGTTACATATAACATTATTATGATAGGAAATTTGCAAGGACCAAATAAATATATTGCTAAATGCATATTTATCTATACATCGATCTTCGTTACTGGTATACAGAGATCTGACTGTATTATGTTGTTTTGTAAAATTATAAAACTTGCATAATTCAATAGTCAAAACTAAATCACATAAAAATGATGCATGTATTCGTCTAACAGATAATCAACATAGTAAGCTTTATGCCTATGTATGAAAAAAAGTCTTCCCAATATAGATAAACTTGTCCTCAGTAAACAATGCAGACGATTGTCTGATGTCTGTAAATGACTGATGCCCTATTGTCATAAATCCAATGTTCCAATGTTGCACATATGTTAATATCATGTGTATGAAGTACGAAGCCAATACAGAATTTGCTTTTGATTTTGATTGCTAAATGCATAATTATTATAGATGAAAATGGATAATTATTATAGACGAATGTAGTATAATGGCATGTCAACATTATTTCTGTAGAAACTTGACTAGTCCTCCTGGTGTAAACAACAACTGTTATCAAAGAGTAGAGTAAGTTCTTTCCCTCATCTCTGCCCATGCCTGGCTTAGAGCTTAGGCTTTTATGAAAACTTTACCATATCAGTGGGATTAATTCTGAAACTGCACCATGACATAATTAGAAGTCACACTGGTGAAAATAATGTCATGCACTGTACTGTATTTTCACTATACAATTACACTGTTCGTACAGTTGTGTAATTCTTCTCAAAATTTCTGTTGAATAATGCCATAAACATTATTTTACTGAAATATTCAGGATATTTATGATGGGAAGCCAAGGAAAACTGGTACGGTAACTGCATTAGTATTTGATATGTCTTGCTAAGGAAAGGATTCAGTAGTTTGTGATTTCGAAGTTTATGTAAATAAAATATATTAACTGTGTGGAATGCACCGTCTTTACAATTCCTCTTTAAAATGAAGGTTAGAGTATATGTATTAAGTTTAAAGGAAATTTGAAAATAAAAGTTGAATTGAAACAGTTAAACATGTTCATTAAATGAATAATTAAAATCAATTTGATCAAATCATTTGTTCTTTCATTTTAATATGTATGAGAGTTTTGCATTTTTAATACAATGTGAATTGTGGCGTCTTATATTTCCTGAGTCAGCATTTTTTTAAAAATTAATATAAGATTTTGGGGAAAAATGCCTCTTTCAGATTAAATAAATTAATTATTAGTATTATATTTTATACAACAGATCTTCTCTCTAATATTATAAAAGAGCAACAGTATTCCATCTCAACCCGTGTATTAACAATAACGATAGGCTATTAACAAATATGATGATGATGTTTGTAATAAGAATAGAGTTAATTAAGTTCTTTTTACATTTTCTCCTGTGATGCTGAGAACTTACTGCAGTATAATCAGTATATTCATGTTATAAATTATAACTCACTGTGACTCAGTCACTGGTTAAATCACATTATTAGTTAATAAAAATAAAAGTTAATATAGATTAAGCATAAGATTTTTAAAGCATTTGAAAAGGCTTTTTCCTCTTTCTCTAGTTATATAATAATATAATATAATAATGTGCATAAATGGAGTAAATGTAAGATTTAGAATTGCAATTTTTAAATGTAGGCAAGAGCCTCCCTCCATGTTTGTTGTCTTATTCATGTTAGACAAGAAGATTTTACTCCACCCCATTGTACATGTTGTGGTTTTATATTTTTCATGATGTTCAAAATAATAACCATAACAAACATGATTTATTTTTGTGCATTGAAGTCCAATTAGTTGAACTTTTTTAATTGTAAACAATGCAGTTGCAGAAAGATCTTGTTCTACTAATGGGTTTTCAAGGTCAAAATACTTAATTTGCCATCATCAAAAGACACAATACATTTCACATAAATGGTCATAAGGGTCATCCGACCCCTAGTGACAGTAATCAATTAATTACAATTACATATCTTGCTACAATATTTTAACTATTTTCACTACCATTCTGCAGTGAATTACAATGAAAAAAGAACCTCGTTTCAGAAGAACGAAGTTGTATTGAAAAGAGGGTAGTTCACAAGGTAAGTAAAATGCTATCTATAGTAATTTTGGTCCAGGTTTATGTATATTCTAGTTTATGAAACTTAACAAAATGTAATTTCTAAGAGCTAGAAAAATTTGTTGAAGTTACACAGATTTTTTTGTTAGCAAGAAGAAGCTTCTTAAGTATTATAATTAAATTCTTTTGTATACCTTAATACAATTAGAATGTCCAATCCCAATTCCACAGATAACTAAACATTTTCCACAACAATAATAATAGGCTAGTCACTTACATTTCAAGTCAGAGATCACTTCTGTATGTTGACAACTCTTAAGAAGTTCCTGATACCGGTAATTAAAGATACCAGTAGATAATTTCCTATTAATTAGTAACTTTATTTTAACTGTAAAAGCTAATTTGCAGATGATGATTCCACCCAGGATAACACTTTCATATATTAAAAGATATAGTATCAGTACTTTTCTTTGAAGAACTCATTTCTAGAACATTCAAACAGACGAAGAAACAGCTCATTTGGAAATTCTCTATTGCAGGTTTTCATATTGAAAACATTCAGTAAATCCTACTGTGGATTATCCCCAGTGGATTGCTAGAGTGTTCAACAATTGGAAATCCAAGTGAGTCAGTTTTATGAGTCATGGCTATGAGACTAGACCTAAAGAATAGGCCTATGCATATTTCTATTTAAATGCTACATTGCAATGAACCCTTACTGTACCTTTTAATTTTCCACATTTCATTTTCCAGATGATAATTTCATTGGAAATAGGTCATACTGATTGACTACATTGCGGTCTGACTGGCAAATAACTGTCTTTGCATTATATTGTAAATTTTTTACCAAAAACAATACCCTTCAAGCTTAAATTAACAAGAAGATCAGTGAATTTGTTGGTTTTGTGTTAACGCTTCTAACTTCTGTCACTTCTGTGAACTTCTCATGCTTCTCTATGTATGCCATTTCACCTGTTTCATCATTTTCCCCATATAATCCTAAAAACAAAAACTATAATCTTAAAACCTAACCTAAAACCTTATTTTTATATGTAGTTCAACATGATTGTACACATTTGAATTTAACATTTGGATTTCATTTTTGTGTGTGTGTGTGTTCACTAACATTGCAAGAATATATTTTTTAGTACATGCTCTCTAAAACAGCTGCATGTCGGACTGTCAACATGCCACACGGTAGCACTTTATCAGCAACTTGAGTGGTCCAACTATGACACCTAGATGTCTCTACAGCGTCATCCAGTGAAATTTTTCCTGTTGCCCCTGTGGGACATGGGGCCTCCAAGAGAATGTTTCTGGTACCCAGGTTAATTTTTTATGCTGATTTTCTGAGAGAGGATGGAGGGATTGGTGTTAAGCCCATTGCCTCTCAAACCCCTTCACGAAAGGGCCAAGGCATTTTGTCCAGAGGCTCTAATTTAGGCTTGGAGCTCCTAAATTAGAAAACTTTACTTTACTTTAATTAATCAAAATAAATTATTACCTTTACAGTGTTTTTTAAAGTATTTTTAAGAAAAAGAAACAAATCCATAGCCAGCCAAATTTATAAACTTGCACTATTAGTACAAGCATCATATCTATTTGCTTTCTTTACACAGGACTATTGAAAACTAGCGAAAAACTTAGCTCGTTAGAAGTAAAATTGCACCACATATGCAAAAACTTGTGTGGACTCATACCATATTTCAGACTTGGCTCCACCTCATTCGAAATACTATATTCATATGCCTTGCTTTGCATACTTTATACATAACTTCATACTAGACACATTTGGAAATATTTGCCCTTGTTTTATTTGTGCAATTAATGCAATACTGGTACAGAAAGTGCAGTGGACTGAAAACATGAGTAAAAAATCTGATGTATTACACTCGTTTAACTCTATTTAACGTAACTTTAGCTGTACAAAAGTTGTCATACTACAGGGAGTGCAAATTCAGTTGTTTGAACCTTATGAAAAGATGTATTATTTGTTAGGCACAACTTGCCTTAGTTTGTACAAAGGATGGCTGGCATATAACTTACCTTCAGAGAATTAAAAAAAGTTTAAACTTTTAGTATAATCAATTTGTGTAAATTTTAATCAAAATCATTAAGCAGTTTTCCAGAAAATCACGACAAATAAACTTTATTCATGTAAAATGGTAGTAATAGTAAGAGAAAATTGTCACTTATCTTTCTGTCATATTCCCAGAAAATATAAAATAAAAATTTTTGTTTTTTGTCCATTTCTTGCTCTCGAAATATGCTGTTCTCGGAGAAGCAGGCAGACATGAATACAGACACACGTTTCTGAAAATTGTGTTTTTAGATGCAAAGGAAGGATCACAATACTTCCTCCAATACGGGTAGAAAAAGAAAGACAGACTCAGGGTACTGTTTTTATTGGTATTTAGAAGTTGAGGTAAGCTGAGCCATTTTCATTCAGTAAATACCTATTGCAAACTCAAGGATAAGAAAATTCCAATCTGACATTGTACCAGGTATGTACTTTTGAAAATAGTGAAACCCCCCCCCCCCCCAAAAAAAAATACACTGATACTAAGATTTCCCGCTACATGTTTTGCGCCCATGACCACCTAAATGTGAGTCTGCAATAACTAAACAAGATCTCTGATTTGAAATATAACGCATACTCAACTTTTCATCAACTTCTTCTCAATATTGAAAGCTCAGACAACCTCTGTTTATTTTGGAAGACAATTTAAAAACTATGAATGCAACACTTTCAAGTTAAAATATTGTAGCTGGATACTCTTTACCTAGTCCTCAAGGACTTACTACCAACATGGTGACACTGACATTACAGAAGTGGAATGGGATCTCACTCAATAGGCCGGTTGTCTCGTGGGTGGGAAATTGCCACCCTTAGCAAATAAATAGTTACATCTCACATTCTTTCACAATGCGAAGCCCATTCCAACAATGCATACACACATGTCCACACTAAATATATTGTACACTTGTTTTATCTTTGTGAAGAGAGATAAAGAGACAGATAAGTTAGTTTTACAAAATTATCAAAAAATTGTGATTGGATCGCTGGGACTTGGGGAAAAAGAATTGTTGTTAAGGACACATATAAGGTTCTTGAACCCTCTCCTATATCAAGTTAATGTATGGTGGATTTGTAACATTGTGTGACCATTTTGGTTTGACATCTGGCATTGAAATTACACAATAAAATCTCATTACCCATAATGGCATAGGGTACAATATCATTGTTACCTAGGCCTACATTCCTTAGAACTGATTGGTGTTATTTTTTATGTAAAATTTACTTTGTTCATTGGTACCGTAGAGTCCTGCTAATTTGGACCCCACTTGTCCAGGAATCAGGTTAATCTGGACGTCTAAAACGTTCCTTTTGATTTCAGCATAGTACCGCAATTTCATTTTATAGTCCTGTTCAGAATTTTATGTTTCTTTCTTTTAGTTCATTAACAGAAATGTACTGCGTTTTTGTTGTTGTACTGAACAATCAAATTTAGAATTTTAATCACAAATTTTTTGTTTGTTTGTTAATCCTATATCAGTTCATAGGTTAAAAAATTAGGTCTATGTTATAAACTAGTATGAAAACTAAAATTAAATTATAAGAAAAGTTATAATTATGGGAAAAAAATTGATTTGTATAGTTTTACCCACTAAAATTTGTATTACGGTACAGTATGTACAATTTTAAGGCAAATTCCATTTAATTCAGACTTTGGGTGAACCGGACAAGATCCGGTCTCATCTAGTCTCGATTACATTATTGTACATTACTGTACTTTAAAGTACTTGTAAATACATTCTCTAAAGCATATTGTGGACTGTTAGAGCTATAGGTACATTGAAAACTTGTCATAAGCATTACTGTAATACTACCAAAATTTGGTGTAGAAAAATTTATAAAAATGTCTTTTTTGGCACGTTCATGAAGTCTTCATGAGAGTAGTGTAATTTTGTTATTAAATTAATTTAGGCCAATATATGCCATTTATGAAGCTTGCACTTTTAATAACATATTATAATGAAGAATTTGAAAATTATCTTGTAGTCATAACAAAATGATCAATCTTAGGAAGCAAGTATTCCAATCCCAGGCAGAAGCACTGTAAGTAGTCTTGTAAATATGTTTAAGGAAATGGTTATGTGTGAAATAATAAACCAAGAAAGATCCATGTGTGCTATTGAGGAGAATATTGATGAAATAGGAGAGAGATTACAACAGCTTTAGATTTGAGTTATGCTGGGTTACGGAACAAGAATTTGTGCATGTGGGCCTAAATGTAAATTTCCTAAGAAAGTGTCACAAATGCTTGGCAAAGAAGGGTAAACTCTTAGCACCTCTTATAATCTATAATATACAGGTCTCATAGGTAACACTGGTATTGTGCAAGATTAAAAAGCCCATTCCTTTCTATTACCGACTGTATGGGTGCTGACTTCCTGAGTGTTGCTGAGTTACTGTGCTGAGCAGTGAAACTCTGAAGCTCAGGGCTAACATTGTACAAAAATAGTGATAAAAAGCAGCCATGTTTCTTTGTTATTACTGCATTTTCAATTCATTTTCTTCCTCGAATATTTGTGTAGGTTCAGCATCAGACAAAATGCGCAGATCAAAGTTAATAAGTTAAAATGCTCTGTACAATGAAAGTAAAAGATTCTTTTGAACTTTCAGAGACAATAGATGATCTTATAAGGATCATTTTGTAAAATCTCTGAACTCTCTTTTAGTATAGAAACTATTAAATAGTATATTATGAGTATATCTTTCATGAAGAAATTATATAAAAATTAAACCTGTATTGTAAAGGTAATTGCACCACATTGCACACAATTTTTGTAGTTCTATTTATTTGTTAGTCTTTTCATATCCTTTAAGGTCTGGAAAGGGAAGTTATGTTTTATTTCTGCTGGCATTTAAAGGTAATGGTTAAGACAGTAGTACCAGCATTTGAACTCTTGTTCTTTTTCATGGTACGTAATATGTTTAGATTTATTTACCTAGTTGATATCTTTAAATTGTTCTGTTATATTTTTCTTGATTCTCTTTAAATTTGGCTTGCAAGAAAACTGATTTAGTAATGAATCAGCTATCTCTGGAAACAAAATCCCCACTGAAAATGCTGAGATTAAATATTTATTAGTCTACCTAAATAAGAATTTGTTCAACAGAAAAAAAAAATATTCTAAAACTGCCATCATCTTGAAACAGAATCAAAAAATAAAAAATCATTTCATGTACTTCATTTTTAATGACTACCAGGAACATTCATGCTAAATTTGAAGAAAATTGAACTTGTTTGGTCGTAATTGTGTAACACTCAAATTTACAAACATGCCAAACGATCGAGTTAAAACAGGACCTCGCTTCGCTAAGTCAATTGAAGGGGTTGGGGAAGATGGTGCTAACCCAAACAAACCTCATTTTAGATATTACATTTTTAAAGTTTGCTCAAATCTGCAAATCTTATTTTTATATTTCTTTTTGTACATATTATGTTGCTAATAAGACTTATTGACAGAATTAATCTATGCTCAGAAATATTGGAATAAATAGTGGCTAAGAAAAAATTTAAATGGTGTAACAATATCAGCTTTTACAAAAAGAAGCTTAGCACTATCTTCCCCTTCCCCAATTATTATTATGATGCACCGTATAGGAAATGAGATTTTAAGAATGAGTACATTTCATTTTTTGCTTATTATATATTAATAATTACAATCTTCATTAACCAGCAATAGAATTTTGATTCTAACCAAAGTTTTCTTAAATCCATCAAATAATTAATTTCTCACCCATTGTTGACAATTACAGAAGATTGTTGATCTTGCCAGCCAGTCATTAAATTTTGAATTGAGGTTTCCTAGGGATGCTGCTGGTTTTGATAATGATCACTGTTACAAATAGTATTAAGGTACTGATATTACTGCAGGCACATACAGGAGCATGTATTTAATTTTCTATCAGCCATGTAAGCAGACATTTTGAATTATTAATTAAGCCAATATCCCATGATCAAATTTTTGGTCCAAATTTCTAGAAACCATCAAATTGGATCTTGTGACATGGACAACTGCCATTGCACACTTTTCATTCTATATTTTTCTTTGGATTGCCTTACATGCAACGGAATAGATATGTTTCTAATTTTCTATCAAAAAATATGAAATCAACCAATGAGCACTATTCTCTCCCTGTGAGACCAATCTGATGCAAAAAGATGTCAGTTTCCTGTGAACGGCTGATTCTCTGTGCTGCCAGTGCTCAATCAAGCGAATATTTACCAAAAGGTAAAATATTTGAATCAAGAAGATTAGCAGATGCTAAGCTAAGGCAGACTTTACATTTACAACAATACTATGTATAACCATTATTACAACTGGCACAGCATTGAACGGCTCTGAAAAAGATTCGGCAGAAAATGTGGCTAATGTGTAGGCCTACATATCGATCTTCATTTTGGCAAACAGCTAACAGTATATTGGACCAAAATGCACTCTTGCGTGCTCAGCCAGATACAACTGCACAGAAATGCTACTTGATACAGCTTTTCAAAAGTAAACATCAAACTGTGGAACATCAGCTTATGAAAACTTACTATCCATAACTAGAATTAACCAGGATTTCTTATCAACTTCGTAAATTTGTTTTCAGTTGTCGTAAAATCTTATTAGCACTAAACATTTTTGAATTAACGAATACAAAAAGTATAGCAACGAAGGGACAGCGGAATATAATATGAAGTAAGAAAAGAGTAATAGTCACATAGTAAATGGTAAGAATTTTTCTTCACTGTTGGTGTTTCTACCTCAACATGTTTTTTCAGTGTTGAACTTATATTAAAAAAAAAAAAATAAATAAAAATAAAGGTATCCTTTCTTTTAGAATCCACATCTCCTGAGATAATGGGCACTTGGAACTGAAATAATGCATTCATCAGTGTGATCTTCTAAAAGTTTTAATAATAAGTTAATAAAACATTAAAGATATCACTTTAAAAATTGACTATCAGCTTCCTTGAGAGACAGCATTACTCTGACGGTTCTTTGCACATTGTGCTAAATTCTGTATAACAATGCTTATAATAATTAACTACTATTATTCAGCCTACTTTTGTGCTTTTTATCTAAATTTTCACTGAGGCTGTTTGAATGAATGATTTATTTATTTTGTCATTATTAAATTGAGATCAAAAGTTCCATTGTTAAAAATGAATACTGTAGACATATATTTCAGTTTGGTTACTAACTTATGTAATTTTAATGTAACTTATGTGACATGCAATATAAAAATCTTCATTACATAATAATTATTGAAGGATTAATATTAGACAAACTAGTAATGACCAGTTTTAAAATTTTGTTTGAATTTATCTATTCAAGTCTCATGAACACTTTTACATTTGTACTAGATTAACATATTTATTTAAAAACTCTGTATATTCAACATAGGAAAAGTAGAATTAAGTAATTTTAATGTAATTATTAAGATTGTTTAAATATATTGTATGGTATTAGATATGTACAGAATAGATTTGTACAGAATAATATGACTAATTATGAATATGTGGTAATGGAGTTCTATATGACACGCAAGTCATAGAACATATTATTAAAAATAATATTGCAGTCATATTGATGAAATACAGAGCAGAAAAAATATAACAAGATAATACCCTAGAAGTGCTATGGGTGCAAAAAACAATAACCTACGGTAATTCACTGTACGAGTATTTTTGTAATTTATTTTTAATTAAGCATTCCTTTCCTAATGTTCATAAAATATTCCTGTTGAATGCAACACTGTATGATTTTCCTTACATAAATTTCTCCTTACTGCATTGCTCATAAATTCATTGGCAAAATAACGACTTCTCATGGTATTATCATTGATGAAATAATATGCTCTCTGTACATGCCTGCAAGAAACACTGTAGAGACAGTGCTGTTTGGAAATAGAGAGGGCAGGGGCCAGGGAAAAAAGAGGGCACATTGGTGTAATGGTGAACTACATGGTTTAGTACAGGCAGTTGACTTCAAGATCTCCTGCACAGATAACAGCAATAAAATTCCTGCAGGACTTTTAGTAACCACTCGTTAAAAATTGTTCGCTCTTCCCTGTACACAGCTCACAGGTATTAAAGCACCATATAGTTACAATTGCACTACTAGGTGTGGACCCACAAGTTCTATTCTCAACAGCCGGAACGACTGGCATCACACGGTAAATACATTATGTACACAACAACTCGACCTCCACTTCCTCTGTCTGGAAATTCTTATTACCAACCTTGGAGTTTCAAATAACGTCTGTACAATGTTGTTATCACAGAAATTGTATTTCTATTTCATGGTTATTATTGTGTTTTATTTTTATGTTGTTCACCACAAAGTCAATCTGCTCTTCAGGAGCAAGGAAGATATCATAACAACTTGCATACATACACACGCACACGCACGTTATGTAGTCATGGGGAATACACGAGTATCTTTTTTTTTTCTGGGGGAGTTAATTGTTCTTGCACTGTTGCCAAATATTTTGAGAGCTTGGTCCCGTACTAGAACTATATGAGTGGACTTCTCATTTCCCAAAGTAAAAAGACAAAAAATTAATACTTGCTACAAATATTATGATGTTTCTTCTACAATTTCTAGAAATAGTAAGTTACTTTGTTACTTAATTTTCCTTAATAATTAATAATTAGTGTTTAAAGTGTTATTATCTTGATACTAAATGAGCATGAAATATTTATGTTAAGTGTAGCAAATAATAATAGTTGCTAGTACTGGTATAATATGCAATAAGAAGACCAATAAGATCAGTGGGGGCTTTTAGGACCAATTGTGACATTCTATCTTTATCCATTCAGTGGCCAGTTCCAGAAGTGCTTTAATTTTCTTTTAGTATCAATTAATTAATTGAAATGCTTATTACCAGGATTTCACAATTATTACTATTAATTTAATCTTAAAGTTTTGAATTAATCCTGTCATTTTATTTTTATATAAAATAATGTTATAATCATTCAAATAATCAATCTTGGTGTGAATCAATATTGGAAAATACAGGTAATATTTATAATAATTACATAATTATACTAATATTACCCAAATGGGCTGAGATTTGTACATTCACTGAACACCTTGAAGTTGTCTTCATTGAATTTAATCATATTATAAGAAAACTGTCAAAGTGAAGCAATATCTGAAATGCAGATAATATTTTTCAGTAGTCTTTATTACTTCGCCGGTATCAATTCAGTTATAGAATGTAAGAAAATCTGAAAATCAATAAACGTTACACTGTTTAAAAAAACTGGGAAAATTGCTATTTATAATTAAGAATAATTGGTTAGAAAAAATAGAAGGAAGTAGGACATTATAATTAAGTGCATAGGTTATTGTAGTTTGATTGTTAGTTGATTTGTTTGTTTGTTTGTGTGTTTGTTTTCCTTTAGATGTAAATGACCCTGTAGGAAGCAGAAATGTACTGGGGGTCATTATATGATCATAATGAGAAATAGACCAATGATAATAATTTTAGTTATAAAATAATTTAAAATTATTGGTGCATTTTACAAAACACAACTCTTTTTTGGCTGAATCCACAAAGGATTTTGTAACTTATGTGGATTTAGTGTTCAGCAATGAATGTAAAATCAAGGAATGAATATCGGTACAAGTTACCTGAGCTGCTAATTTAGATCAGCCTGTTCCAACTCTGCTCAGCTGAGTTCGAGTACACATGAGTACACAGCAAGAGTGCTCGGAGTCCAGCTGGAGAAAGAGCATGATAACCAGTATGTCACTAAACGAAAGTTATAGCATAAGTACTTGTCCCAGTGCAGAGCTGAGTTGCATGCTGCAGGCAGACTCATGCAAGGCGTGCATAATCTGCTGCTTGCTGGCGAGCACCCAAGTTGGAACAGACTGATTAAGGTGGTCAAAGAGTGAATTTTTACCTTATCTTCATCTCTGGCATAATAACGTTAACCTTAGTAAACCAGTACTGTGGCTAATATCTAAAGCAAGTTGTTTACTTTCCAGTGATAATTCTCATAAGCATTTACATTTTCTCTGAAGATACTGGAACCTAACCCAAAACTAATTCCTTCACCATGGTAGGTAGGTAAGGCAAAATCTATTCCAGCATTAACTATATTATCAGCAATTTTTAACACCAGTCTTAGTGAGATAATTAAGATGAATGTAGTTACTCTTTTAAAATTATACTTATTTCATAGCTACTACTAGTAAGTTGACTTCAGAGCCAATATTAATAAAATAATTTTATTATCAATTCTCTAGCAACATGACTGCAGTTTTCACAAAGAAATTTATTTGTTGGTATAAATAATGCAATTTTTATTTTCCTTTCTACTAACTCTTGTAAATACCCTTTAATGTAAAATATTTGAAAATTTGATTTAGGCTGTGTATAACAGTGTTTCATAGTATTGTCATGCTTTAAGATAAAGAATTCTTTAAAAAAAAAGAGAAATGACTAGAAAGGGCTTACACTTCACTTGTGTCCAAGCCCACATGCAGACTAGAATGAGTTAAATCTACAGTAGGTATTCAAACTTTTAAAATCTGATAATTGAATGTCATCAGTTTTTTCTATCTTTTGTTTAAATGACGTTATGTCAATATGAGTTTCTTTTTTATTTCTATTTCAGTACTGGCACCGTGCAAGTATTCTACACATGTTTAATTCTTAAATCTGTTTCCTGCTGTAAACATGTTATTGACTTATTTTCTTTTCATTTAGACCTATCAACACTTTTTAAATTGTTTTAATCTACCTAGACTTCTTTATTACCAATTTATATATTTATCAAATAAACTACTTATAAAATGTTAATAATTTTCCAAATTGGCTTAGCACCATCGTTTCAAAATAGTGTTATTAGTTGTGGTATTTAAGTTTGGTTATGAGATTGAAGTTAGATTCTTTTTTTAAAATCTGTAAGAATTCTGGCCACATTACAATACCATCTCTCCACTTGTGGTATAATCTCATAAAATAACTGAAAGTCTAAGCTGATTTGCTAATAATGGTCCAGTAATTGTGCACCCCATTATTAAGTCTTCTGTAACAATATCCAAGTAATGCTCAGTGCAAAATCTGTGTCTTTTTGGGAGTTATTAAGGGTCTGGGGAAGAGAAAAGTAATATAGAAAATGTAGCTAGTTAAACCTACCCAATGCATTTCACTATGGTCCAAACCAACATGTAGGCCATATCACAATGAGTGATGATGAGGTGATAGCTACTGCCTGTGATAAGGGTGTGAGGCAGCAGCGATCTCTGGTGTTAAATGATGGATTCACGATTCCGTTCATTGTCCTCTGTACTGCTGCCACCGCTGCTGGCACCGCAGATCTGCATTTCTATCTCTGCCAACCGATGTTCAACCTGACGCATAAGCACAACATTCATGTATTTTTGTCCATAACTTTGAAACATGCCAGACTGACTTTATTTGCATGGGCATCACACACAGACAAACAAATAGAAAGACAGACAGACATATGCACATATGTACATAGATGTGTTAATAATATTAACTTATAAATTATGTTATTTTTTTAGGGGGGGGGCAGGGGATTAAACTGACTTGCTTATGATGTCTAGTTTTGAGCTCAAAATATTTGATCATCCTATGATATATTTGTCATAGCCTTAAGATCATTGTAATAATTAATACTTTTTTTTCTTTGAACCAATGTATGTTTGTCACTCCTCTTTGGGAATGTATATAATTGAAGCGCCAGGATCCAAAAAGCTTCTTATCCATTTTGTATGATTTTTCACAAACCACGAAAAACGTTTATATAATGTTTTCTTAAATATTCTGCCTAAGCCTAAGGTTTAAACAATAGCTAACAACACAAAGAATCAGTCTGCAAAGTTTAATCCTTCAAACTTTAAGGATTATGTCAAAATAAGGAATAATATTTTGGATAAGAAGTTATTTGGAACTCTACACTGAACAAGGCGGGTTCTGGAACTGCAACTCAGGGATTAGAGCAGACATGGGCAAACCCCTATCCATTGACACGCAACCCGCAAACTTTTGTCAACTTACACATAGTTTGAAAAGAACGGATAGATGGAGACACAAGCAGACAATAAGTGCAGTTGCGGTTGCTCATTCTTAGGGAAACACTAATTTCACTTTAAAATGTACACTACAAGAAACAAATAATACAAACAATCTTGTATTTTTATTTATCCTTTTACGTGTGCAATTATTTCATTATACAAAGGCTTAGAATGTGTCATAACGCCTTTTGAATCGGAACTATGTTGCGACCCGTCACTGCTTGCAAAGATAATATGACTCTTGCATTGGAATAATCTACCACGTACACCGAATGTCCGCAATGCCATCTTGTGTGTTATGCGGGAAGTTCAAGAACCACAAGTGGTTCGCGAACCAGTAAATGCCCATGTATGGATTAGAGGGTATTTGGCACCAAAATATATCACCTACCTTCTATCTTCAAGAAAACCTATTTAATTTTCATCAAAGGTTTCATGGTGTGGTTATAATTTATATTATTAAAATATTCATACGTTCTTAGCTGCTGACAAAAAAAGCCAGAATGAAAAAATAACTCCAAGAAATAAACATTTTAATTGAATGTAATGTCCAGGATGTAACAAAGGAACTGACGGTTTTGTTCTTTAAATCCTCAGTTCATCTTCTTCTGCTTCATGAACATCTTCCCACTTTCAGAAAATCCACCAGTGACTTGGTTCTTTTCACACATGATGTCTTTATAACATGACAGGATTTCATAATCTGCCCATTGACCACCATAATAGCAGTTTTTTTACATCCTGTAACTTTTCCCGTTTGATACACTGAAATCTCAGACATGTACGATACTCCTCCTCTTACTATGACAGACGAATTACTTTTGATGCAGATATGTTTGCACTGAGAGAGTTTAAAGTGCCAAAGAGATGGAGGTTTGAGTTTTACATTGGTTAGCCCTTTCCAGTCGCTTACTTTACATGCATCACATCCTAACATTTTAACAGTGACTTCATTCGAAAAAAGTTTAAAGTATTCCTCTGAACGAACTTTCAAATGTCACTCAAATTATGTTAGAAACGAAATGCTGATGGATAAGGAGCATTATGGAATCACCTTCTTTTAAATCCAATATGGTTGCATGGGGATGAGGTGGTTAATGGAAACAACATTAACAATGCGGGTTTTGGAACCGACTCGCTAGTGGATATGACGCTGTTTGGAACAGTCATTCGTACCTAGCATTAAAAATGAGGGAGATACGAAGTAGTTAGGAACATTATGTTTTAACAGGACGATGGACAAGATGGAGTAGATTCAGAAACCACTACTAACTCAATTTGATATGGATATGACGGTTTTTGGAACCTGGTGCCTCAATTATATTATATTATATTATATTAAATAATAATAATAATAATAATAATAAAATAATAATAATACTAATAATAATAATAACAACAATGATAATAATAATAATAATAATAATAATAATAATAATAATAATAATAATAATCATCATCATCATCATCATCATCATAAACCACAGCGTCACATACCTCCCACTGCTGTTGACTCAACTTGATGCTCATGGAAGCATTCTCTGTCTCCAGTGTTATGAGTCGCTCGCGTAGACGCTTGATCTCCGCTATTAAGGCCTCGTGTGACAATAGTGCAGTTGTTTCTCCTTCTAGTTGAGTCATGCTGTTACATGGCAGTATTTGGCCTAAAACAAGCAGAGAAACAAACTCACTACCTTCCTATAACACAAAATAAATTATTGCTAACATGTAGGTCTACGTTTTTAAATTTTTCTGTTCAACCACTCAAACAATTACTGTCCAACTATCAACCAACTTACACTGGCACTTGCTAGTTAATTCTAGTGAATACTAATGCTTTCAGCTCTCAGCCCATGTTGAAGGTGTTGTCAATGTTGAGGTTAAGAGTCCTTTAGGTAGGCCTAACTGAAATACAACTGTATCCCACTGCCTTTTTACTCTCTAAACTCCATGGCACAACATCTGTGGAGGGACTAGGCCTACCATCTGACCACTGCGTCATCTACCATAGGCAGATGGCAGGATTGGAAGGTATGTGGTCAGCATGCCGATACCCATGGCCGTTAATGATGGTTTTTGTGACTGCAGTCGCTACTTCTTGATCAAGTAGCTCCTCAGTTTGTATCAAGAGGCTGAGTGCACCCCTTTCCAGACCTCCCTATCTGAGAAAAATCCGAGGAGGTACCAGGGATCGAACCTGGACCCGTGGATCTATAGCCAGCAACGCTAACCATGAGACCATGCAGGCGTTCCTTTTTACTCACTGATATTTTAAAAACGGCATTGGTTGCACAGGTAGCTTCTCCTTAGAAGTGCCCAAAACATATTTATTTAAGTTATGTTAGTAAACTTGACAGCGGAGAGGAATTCACTCAATATCAATATTTAGAATATCATGCTTACAATATTTAGAACATTTATATCGGCATAGACTCTTGGTGTAGTAGTATAATCACTTATCTTTATCAACTTAACCTGAGTTTTCAATTTATTAAATTTTCTATGGTAGTTGTTTTATTATCTTTTGCGTTGTAGCACATTTATTGAATAAGTAGAAATGTAGGCCTATGTAACAATGCATTTTACAGTTAAGTGCATTGTTTGTTCATTTGAGCCACACCCCTTTTAATCCTTTAAGAGGTGAATCTATACATTAATATAAGCATTCATAAGTGGGCTCTAAGTTTGAATTTGACGAGGAAAATTTTAGTAGAATGGCTAGTCTAGGGTGACCAGATCTACCTCCACCGAAAAGAGGACAGTAGGTTGGGAAAATGAGGATATTGGTGAAAAAATTAGGACAAGCCTATTGGAAGTCATGAAGAAATGGATATAACACAGATATGGAGTTTAGAAACATAAAAAGTATATTAATACTGTTAGAAAGCATGAAATTAATCATTTTTTGTTCAACTAAAAATCAGTGCGCAAAGTTCACAGATATTTCTCTGGGGATAACTTTCCTTCCACGAGATTTAGGCCTAAATATAAAAATCCACGCTTATTCCTTAAAGTTATATTGCACCAACAATAGTTTTTTAACAGATTCAAAATTATTGTCCACCTGTTTTGTTGATCTTTCCACTGAAATGCAATTAATGAAAACACTGTTTCAACATTAGTGTTGTGGGCTTGAATACAAACAAAATTCAGCAATTTTTAACAATTCTGATTGGTATATTTTTTGACTGAACAGGATAAAAATAATCGCAATTACTGAATTTATGTACCGAAAAGAGCCTAGGCTGGGTTAGTGTTATGGCACCCTTTACAAATAACAAAGTCATCAACTATTACAAAAAGGAGGACATTTTAGAAAACTAAAAATTTGTTCATGGACATAAGAATGTGGGCATATCCTTGGAATAGAGGACGTCTAGTCACCCTGAGCTAGTTTCCATAAGTGACCACCATAACATGTGGACAAAAATCCTCACATTTTACAAAAAAGCATTTTTAAAATTAACTTAATCTTATATCTCTGCTTTCATAAATTTTTTTAAGGTGATGTATTTAGTGAAAAGGTTAGTGTCAGTGAAAAGGTTAAAGTAACCCCCATTTAAGGGAAAAATACTGGCCCCAATTGGTTTAATTAAAAAGCGATTTAACTGTTTATGTTTCAATTTTTTCTGTGGCACTACATCCCTGAAGGGACAAGGCTTACCACCCGACCACTGCGTCATCTACCATAGGCAGATGGCAGGATTGGGGGCGTGTGGTCAGCATGCCGACACCCACGGCCGTTAATGGTTTCCATGATTGGATGTTTCAAATTTAATCTATGGATAAATGTGCAATCTGCCAGATATTAAAGAAGAAGAAGAAGAAGAAGAAGAAGAAAAAGTTATCTGGCAGTCACAGTACAGGCTCTTGAAGTGTTTAATAAACAGAGAACATAGAAAGCACATCACAAGTATGCACACAAACACAGACAAACACAAAGAGCAAGTACCTGCAGTGGCTGCCCTAGCAGGCAGATCCCCACTAACAGGAGAGGCAGAAGAATGTTCACTGGCACAGGAAGCTACCAGAGGGGTTGTCTCCAGTAACTGGGTAGGGGTTGTGCTGGTACCTAACCGGACCCCTGTCCCAGTACAAGACCCATAACTACGTGAGGTTGAGCCCCCACGACCTGCAGCACAGAAACATTTAAGTCAAGAGGCAGACACAGAACCTCATTGTGTCTGTGTGTTTGTGTGCAATTGTGATTGTTTCAAAAGGTGAAATTTTAATAATGTCAACACATCTGACATTCACAGTACTTTGGTTGGAAATTGAACAAATATCTTGGCCTCTAAGTAATAAGAAGAAACAAGTTATTATCCCTTTCAAAGCTGAATGTATAGGCCTACACTGATATTAAGACAATTATCAAGTGAAATCATCAGGAGCTCTAAACTCAATAAGGAAAATTTCAATGGAATAGCTGGTTTTCAAGAATGACATTTAGACTCACAAAATACATGGAATTTTGTATTTTTGCAAAAATTTTATTTTTTAACGAATTTTTTAAAACAAAATTTATTTTTCAAGAGATCTCGAGTATTGGAAATGTCACTTTTTACGAAAGGAATTAAATGATATATTTATCTAAAGCTGAATAAACACACATTAATAAAAATAAATATCAGTAACGCACTTAAACACTGAGTCAGCAGGAATGCCAATAAGAAGAATGTAAGCAACTGAAAAAGGAAATGTTTATTTCGACATAAAATTAAATTAATGCTATGTGTAAAGATACTCGTGGAAATTGATTTTTGCTTTAGCATATTATGTTAATTTAGCACTAAACCTCTTTCTTAATGAATGTATTTTATGTTTTATTTCAATATAGCTGTATTTTGATGCCAGGGACTGTGTGTTACTAGTTATCTACATTACAGTCAGTTGACTATTAACAACATTGTGAAAATGTACAAAATGAAAGGCCTAAAATCCCTTTTGTGATGTGTTTTGCAGAAATATGCAAATTTTTGCACCACATGAGCCAGAAGTCTACTTGATTTAAATTTTATATAATTCAGAAATTGTATTTTTCTAATCGAATTAGCACCGAAATTAACCATTATTTGTACCAAAATTTAAAATAGTTATTCATTATTAAATGTGATGTAGTTGACATGGCATGAATTTAAATAGCATTTGATTTTTAGTTTCTATGATGCCAACTTGTCACTACATTCTTGCTAGAAATGAGATCAAACGGCTAAAATGTTGAAATATGTTACACCGTATGTCTGTTTTTGAGTTAAAGTAAATCAATTTTCATCTTTTCTTATACATTTCTTTTAATACATTCATCAGCATTTTGTCTGCATAGTGAATATTGGATAGTTAATTCATTGTTTCCTGCAACAGCTTTATTTACCCACCATCATCACGTATTAGCTCATGCATTAGATTTGATCTAACAAGCATTTTTGTTCTTTTTTAGCTATTAAACACAAGCTGATCGCATGGATTAAACTTGCAATAGACAATCAGATTTTATGTAACCATTTTAACATTTGTAAAAGAAAATACTGTTAGATCTTTTAAAAAAAAAAAAAAAACATAATAACAATAATAAATGGCACATGATTTTGGTACTGCAAACATTTAATTTTTGTTAGTATATTATTATTATTATTATTATTATTATTATTATTTTTCTCATTATTTGTTACTTATTATTATTATTATTATTATTATTATTATTATTATTATTATTATTATTATTATTATTATTATTATTGTTGTTATTGTTTTTGTTCTTGTTGTTGTTACACTTGAAAGTGAAAAAGAATCAGAGAATCAAAATAATATAAGTGAAGAGCTTAAGCGTAAACTTCCTTTTTATACACAGGATGAAACAGTCATAGAATAGAATAGAATAGAATAGAATTTTATTGTCACTAAACATTTACAAGAAATGTATCGACATTGACAAATAAATCTGTACATAAAATATTGAAACAAATATTATATTACAAATAATTAACTAAGGATTACTGTCACTTGGCTTATACATTTGCTTATACACTACAACATCACAAAATATTTAATTAGTATAAATAAAATTTCATCTTTAGAATTTATATATCACAATTTACTAACCAGTATTCTGTGTTTTACAGGTATTTTTCCCAATTGATATTAAAAAATTCGTCAAGTGAATAAAAACATTCTTTATTAGTATGCCTTTAATGACATTTTTAAACTGAACTGATGACAAAGATTTAAATGTTATCGGTAAAGCATTATATAACCTTATATTCATATATATAGAATTCTTTTGTGAGCTGCTATGTTTAAATTGTATTATTCTTAAGTTGTTTTTAGCTCTTGTGTTGTGATTATGGAAATCACTGTTAATTAAATAACAATCTGCATTGTTATGCACATAACATAAAGTAAATAGTATGTATAAGGAAGGCAAAGTTAGAATACGTAATTTAGTAAAAAGTGGTTTGCAGTGAGATCGATTGGACGTATTGCAGATTATTCTAATGGCTTTCTTTTGTAATTTAAATATTTTTTGGCTGTGGTGACTATGTCCCCATATTCTAATTCCATAGCATAATAGGCTTTGTATCTGGGAATAGTAGACTTTTATCATTACATTCTTATCCACAACTGTACTGAATCTTCTTAGCATGTAGCGACCTTTTGTCATTTTTAGTTATATAATCAATATGTGCATGCCAAGTTAAGCCAGTGTCTAGATATATACCTAGAAACTTTAAGGTGTTAACATCTGTTGAGTTACTTTCCTTTTTATTATAACTAAAAATTATATCACAGATTTTGTCAGTATTTAAGGATAGATTATTGGATGCACACCAGTCTTTCAAAATAGATGTACTATTTTCAAGGAGATGATGCATATCAACCTTGTTTTTACAGTTTATCTTTAAACCAAAATCATCTGCAAAAAGAAATCCCTCTTTTCCGGAGTCTTCGATATTAGATGGCAAGTCATTAATATAAATATTAAAAAGCATAGGTCCCAGTATAGAGCCCTGTGGAACTCCATATGAGACTAATCTGCCCTTAGAATACTGTCCCTCTTTGAATACAAATTGCATCCTATTACTCAGATAAGAAGTTATTAATTTCACAGAAGTTGAGTTAACACCATAATAATTCAGTTTGTGTGCCATGGTGTCATGTTGAACAGTATCAAATGCTTTTGACATGTCATAGGCTCTAAGTCATAACAACAACACCAATAAAATATCAATTTAGGCTATGCTGTATTGGTTGAATGGCTAATTGTATAAACACAATAGGCAGCGGAAGTGTGTCATGCCATTACTCACGTGTTAGGTGTTACCTAACATACTGCTCCACTTTGTGATAATACCACTGCTAACATGTATGTAATATCATATTACAGTTGTTTTGCACAAATAATAAACCACAGATGTTGTAGAAGGCATTGCTAGCAATAAAACTCTCTTGGAAAATATAAGCGAGCTATTAAAAGGTATACACATTTTTAGGTCCATTCTAACAATGCGAGCAATTGCAGGTTCAATTTATTTCCTACTCTATCCTCATTATGTACCAGACTCACTTAGAGTGGGGATACCAATTATCATTATAATTATTTTTCTTAAATCAACATAATGGTACTTACTTGAACGAGCACCAGTTTGAGGCACATGGTGGCATGGAGCGTGGGCCCCACTGCCTCTCCGCTCATCATCTGAAGACGGTCCACTGGATGTAGCTGATATTGGTGACTCCATGGGGCGCACATGTGCTGGGAGAGACCTGAAATCATTCGTTGTGTGTTTTACTGTTAGATATAGCCTTTTAAGAAATGTGAGCCTCATTTGTCTGCTTCAAAGTAACATAGGGTGTCTATGTAATATTTATATAAAAAAAAAATGGAAATTAAAAAAAAAAAAGAAAATTGGTTATCACCTTGGACAATTAAGGAAAAATGGAGATAAAAATTTTATGCACAAAATATAGTAAATATTTAAAATTTAACTATGCCTCGTGCAAATAAATTATCCCAAATGACAATACTTCTTAAATTTCTTCTGCAGCTAACTTATTCCACAGAAGTCATTGTCATGGTACTTTTAACTTTTATGTATTTTATCAAAAAATGAATTTTCTTCTGATACTTATCATAAAAGTCAGCACATGATACCCCAATAAAGTGTGTATTGAAAATGGGAAAGGTCTTCACAGTTGCAATTTTCATTAACATGGTGTAAAATACACTGACCAATCACAAAAAGGAACCTTTGAGCATCCCCAATAAAACTTTTATGATAGCAGAACATTTTGCCAAATAGCAGGACGAAAAGTGGGATGAATGGACACCCTAAAGTAACATGCCTTTCCCATGTATGTATATTCCAGATGGATGATAGTCTTCCTATGATTAAGTTAGCAGCACTGATGTAGATTAAGAAAGCTGCAGAGGATCACCAAGAATAGTTTTTTCTCTAAATGTTTTTGTTATTATAAGTATTAATAACTCAAATGTGAAAGCTTTTAGGTAAGCAGTTGTTTTCCAGGCTATGGATTCCAGAATCCATAGCCTTGGAACTTGACATCTCGCCCATTGCGTGGCAGACATCATGGGAGCTGATGAAACATTGTCTTCAGCTGTAGTTCTAAGAGAAGTTCATTCAAGCCAACACTCCAGTAGCCTCTTGCCACAGAAGTGGCAAAACATGGGGTTTTGGAAACCTTGGACCATAGCTTTAAAGCCCAGAAAACAGCTACTTACATGACACTGACCATTAAAGTCTTCACATTTTAATTTCTGTTAACAGTTTTGGAACTTTCTTCCTACGGGACTAATCTTTTTAAAATTTGAAGGTAGACAGGGTATATACAGAGAACACAACTGACAAATTTTGAACTAATTTGTTGCGATAGTTTTGACATTTTTATACAAAAAATTTGTTCAATTAATTAATTGTTAATTAATATACCACTTTTAATCATTAATTTTATCAATCTGTGCTTTTGGCTGTTTATTTATCTTGAATATGGTAACAACCATGAGCAGGGATTTAGTATTATGATAAAAAACAGAAATCAAATTTGTATGATTAGAATTTTCAATTTTTAGGACTATAAAAAATCATAATCTTTTTTTGGAAAGAGTTAACCTGAAACTGATGCAAAGGTTTGTTTATATAATAATTGTGTATGCTCCGTAGAAATTTCAACAAATTTATTTAATATTCACTGTGAAAAAGCAATCTTGAATGCTTGAAAACCAAACTTTCAGAAAATCACAGTCAATAACAAAACATGTGCTATAATAAGATTTTACCTGGAGGTAGGACTTAACGTGGGACTGAAGAGCGAGTTGGCAGAGTAGGGAGGAGGCCCTAGTGATGATCCTCCAGTAAGAAGTGGCTCTAATGGTGACACCCACATATCCTCCAGTGGGATACGACCCCGAGACTCCACAAGGCCAGGGGTGGACTGACTACGACCCATAGCAGCTGAAAAACAAAATCAAAATGAATCTTCTTGAAGATATGTTTTTCTCAATCTAATAATTTAATATGTTTCATTTGGAATAAATTCAATCATAATATAAAGAAAAATAAAATAAGTTAAGAGTAATGATGATCTCTTGAAAAATAAACAATAGGATTAAAAAAAAGACGTGCATTCTTTCCCGAGAAAAGCATATTACTCAAATTGCTATAACAATTAAATTGCTTAGCATGGAAAAGATATGCTCCCTATCAAACGGACAGTCAAGGCTTCTAGATTTTGCTGTAAACTGAGGTCCCAAGTTATTAAATAACGGGATCATGAATGTGGTTAATTTATCAGCCTTATGTACCAGCTGCCTTTGGAATGCTCCTAGAATATTCCACAAATTGAAAAATCCCAGTGACCTAAATGAGGTTCAAAATAGCGACCTTGCGGTTTGTATCATAGTGCCTCACAACCCTTATACTTTGCATGCCCCATATAGAAATCTAAGTTTCTGAAATAATTTTAATTCTGATGCACCACAAAAAATATTAACCAGTATTGAAATATCGAATATAAGGTTGCAATTAATTTCATGGCATTACTCATATATGAAAATACATATATGTCATTAATTTTTTGGCTCCCAGGAAAAACATTGAATAGGGATTTACTGTGTTATAAGTGTTGATATAATTTAGTATTTGATGATGCTCATTGTTAGCATTAACAAAGTTTTCACTAAAGTGATTGAATCCTAGAATACCTACACTATTTTGCATGTGAGTCTCTTAGACTCTTAACTTATTTTGGCTATTATTACCATGAAACTATGATGAAAATTTGCTTAATATTAATTATTATTATAAGAACAATAAAGTAAATTGAATAAATTAGTAGTTGGGTTCAAGAACCAACTATTTCATTTTTTGATACATAACTTTATTCTACTTTAACACCCAAGATCAGTCTCTTAGACTTTTTAGTGTTATTCTTTCCTCTTGCTGCATTATTTTTAAATCTTGTTTGGCTGAAAATAACACTGGAATTTTATTTCAAATCTTGTGGAACAATGCAGCAAAAAAGAAAAGAAAAAAAAGGAGAGACTCACCTTGGTTGTTAATGCAACACAATGAATCTAAAGCATTTTATGTATAACAAACAAAATAAAAATGGCCAGTCTTTTAATGAATCAGCACAAAACAAAATGCTAAGAAAATAGAAAATAGCTGAATGATGAAACCTCAGTGAAAATATTACTGACGATAAATGAAAAAATAAAACACAATGAATCTGTCAGACTCACCTTAGGCGTTCTAACACTTTGTTGAGCATTACTTATCACTTTTCTGAACAGTTTTGTTTCTTCATAAAATACCAACAAAGTTGTGAAGCATTTAGTGTTTAGTTTAGCAAATACTGAAAGGACAGAATTTGATATACTGGGTTATGTTGAAAGGGGCATTTGATGCTCAACTTTTATCGAATACCTAACTCTGACTGCAGATATTACCACTCACAGCCAATAGACTGATAAAATCAAAGTTACAATGTCTCTCATGATTACTGATAAAATACTACATGAAGAAAGGTCAATTGTGAAGTCAGTGACCAACATATCTAAAATGTTAGCGCATCCCAACCATAAGAAAATCAAATTTGAAGTTTGATTCTCACATTGATAACTACAACCATGGGACAAGACAGCAAAGAAAATAGAGGGTAAACACTACAGACTACAAACTACAGAATACAGATTACAGACAAATATCAATTCACAGCTAACTTCTCATACCTAATGGACCTCAAAAATTTATATGCACTGAATTGTGAATTTAAAAAATGGTAAGTAAGTACCATTCTTTGTATAATAGCTGAAAAAATTCTTGAAGTTTTCCCGATGTTGATAATAAATTATAATTTCTCAGGCTTCCAGGCTGGGTGAATGGTACATTCTCTTTACGAAATTGATAGAAAATACAAAAAAAAGTGGTGGTACAGACTCTTCTATGCAATGGTTGAAATGGCATTAGTAAAGTCTTATATTACATACTGTGAAACAAGAGAAAATATGTCTCTGTTTGAATAGAAATACTGTACCAGCCTTAGACTTCTTACTCTTGATAAACAAAATGCTAAAAAGAGAGAGACCATAGAATGATGCCAAAGAATGAAGAGATATTTGCTTCCAGAATTTAGGATCCCATTGGCCTTCTTTTGTAGATGCAAGAGGACGATGTGAACTCTGCTCTTAAAAAAAGTTGAGTGAAGACCTCATTTAAAATTTTCAGGGTGCAAAGTATTTCTGTGTGAGAGGAAAAAATACTACTTCCTGGGACCTGAAATACCAGTACCATAAGAAAAGTAATGCTTGTTGGTCAGTCCTGATGGGACTTATCTTAGTAATTTTCACAATATTTGCGATGTGACTCATGGGCTACGAATAATGTTACCATAAGGTGTTTCCTATCACAGGCCTTGGAGGCCCAGAGGGTTCCAGAAGGTTGAGGCTCCCAGATTTTTTAAACACCTTAGGGTAAGGGCACTAGTTCTGGATCTACCTAAGCATAAATGATTTTTATTGATATGCGAATGATGAAAAATAACGAATTTTACCCACCACTTATTAATTGATCCCTCTACTATATTTTAACACCAATCACAATTTTAAAATCTTTAAATCAATATCTATTATTCTTGGAAAGGCAAAAAGTGGCATTTGATCCACAATTAGTCCCCAGGAACTAGTTGAGGATCATTTGGCAAATAACATTGTGCTTCTATATTTTAATAGAAAATAGCATAAGAATCATAAAAATGTATGGCGCATGTGATAATAACACTCCATACATGAAATAATCAATATGATCCATAACTAGTGACTGGGACTAGTTGAGGATCAAAATTCAAAACAGTGGAAATGATTAACACGCACCATCGGAAATAAACGTTTTTATGCAGAAATGAAAAGTACATGCTATTAAGAGTAACTTAGGCTATATGACTTCAGAGTGTCTTTATAAAACTGGGCAGCCATTTTCAAATACTTTATGGTTTACATTTGGTGCACAGGAACCTCTTTGGCCAAGCTTTATTTGACAAATTCTGGCAAGTTTGGTGATACCATAATTTGCACTTAATGCACTGAATCCAGATTTCTCCCCTACACTCATTTTGAAATGCCTCGGCACATTCAATACATACTGTGTTGTCGTTTTCATCACCATCACCATCACTCTCAGAGCTTTCACTGCTAGTTTCAACTCTTCTTCTCTTGGCTGGTTTGTTTTTTTCTTTTTCCTCGAGTTCCCTCAAAAACTCAACTGATGTTACACACCTGGTGTTGGTGATTCTTCTCGAATGTTTAGCACTATCCTCTTGTGGTGCCAGAAGCTCTTTGATAACCTGAACCACTGCCGAGTCATGACAGGTTTCTCTCACGTTTGATGAAGGCCCAGGTTCGTCATCTTGCCTAGCAGGGAGAGGACTAGAGACATTGCTTTCAATCAAACGGTGAGCATGTACTGCAGATGGATCCAAAGGCCAAAGACCACTTCCTCGAAATCCACCTAGTATGTTGGCTGGAGTAATTGCCTTCTGCCATGCCAGAGTAAGTACCTTGCCAGAGTAAATACCTTGTTTAGGTATTTTCTCTTGTTCTTGCGCATAAGTTTCGTGCATTCTTCTGAGAAACTTTTCTTGAGGGGACCAAAAACACCAACGTCCAAGGGCTGGAATATGTGAGTTGTGTGTGGAGGAAACATGAGAAAGTGAACTTCATTTTCTCTCACCAATAGTAAGGTTTCTCTCGACAAATGAGATGTATGCCCGTCTAGAAGCAGTAGCACTATTACTAATGATGAATAGCAATATATTAGAGTTAGTAATATAATATAGCAAAAATATAATCCAAATGTTATTGAAATCATATTTTGAATTTGCGTTACATTTAGTACGTAAAATAATCGTATGAAGCTATTTAAAACTAAAGTGCATTTTAAACTTGGCGCGCGCTCCAACTAGTGAGCAGCCCCGCTGCAAGAGTTGTGAAAAATTACCCGCAAGGCAAGAAGGAGACCTTTAATTGAAATCTTATATTTTTTTATTGAAAGTATAAAGATACGACTTCTTTTTGGCTGGTAATAAAGGCTCTAAACTATATACAGAAATATGTACAGATTTTTAAATTGGCTTTCCTTATTTTTCTCTTCAAATTCCTGTTGATAATGGAACAAACACAGCTGCGCGGTAACGTATGGCTTCTTTCAATCACAACGACCAAGAAAGAACGCTCCGATGGCTACCGAACATACAGTGAGAGTCACCTGTCGCTAACTTGAGAAACTAAGAGTACAGCCAGTTTGATCCTCAACTAGTGCCCGATCCACAACTAGGGACCTTACCCTATTCTCCAGCCCACAAAAATGCAAGGAAATCTCATAAATATCATCATCTTTAAAAATAGCTTGTGGAAAGTACTTCAAAATGTAATTTTATATGAAATTATTTTATTTACATGTAATAAATTTATGGTTGAAAGAGGATTAAAACCTATGACAACAATGGTAACATCTCACTAACCCTATGTGTTTTAATATCTTAAAGTAGAAAAACAGTGGATATTAATAATAGGGCTAGGTACAACTGTGCAAATAAATAGTAAAATAGCTTTATATGCAATATCTTTTTAATTACATGTAGATTATTTTATTTGTTAGTTGCATCCAAGAAAGAGAGTATGTATTAACATTAAAGTGGTTGCTATAAAATTTCCATTATGACCTATTACATCCGTTAGATCGAAAAAAGGGTTATCTAGTATGTAAAGGCCACTTTAACAGTTGGACCATATGTATTATTTTGAACGAGAGTAGCTTTATTTTCATATTTTTGGCTGTCCTGTCATTTTAATGAACATGTCGCTTTTGTACCATTTTGTAATACTGTAACTACTTTTTTAGTTTAATATTGATCAAGTGTAATTTATTATTCATAACCTATAATCGTATATCACTGTCATGTTTACCAGTAAATTGAAAAACCTCAAAGTTGCATTGTTTGATACTAAGTATATGCAGTGATTTATTCAGGGAAAATATCACATTGTGTGGTGTAGTGAACAGCATATTTTGATAGTCAAGTTCTGTTCTGATGAGATTGTATAATCTCTGCAATTCAACTTTTATTATTTATTTAGAAAAAAATAAAGAAATGCAAGTTGGTAGTCTTTTGTTTCGTTTGTATACAAATTGGGGCTATGTTATTGAATGTCGATAGTTTGAATTTCACACTTTTTAAAATTTAAAGATTTTTGAAGCTTTAAATATATGTTTGCAATGTCAAAGAGACAAAAGTGCAATTTTAATGACAATCTCCAGAAATAATTCAAATTTATTAGAGTGGACAAGCAGTATAGTAATCGAACAAAAGTGGTATGCCAACATTGTACTGTCCATTTTACCAATCATATGACCTGCTTTCAACTCAAGGTAATGCGGTCAGTGGCCACCCTCTCCTAGTTCAACTGTAAACAAGTTTCTTTGTGAACTATAAAAACATTGTTGTACAACAGAAGACAAGAAATGGAGGCAAGATGGTGGATGTATTGTTTGGTTTTGGTAAATATTTTTAAGGCAAAATTTTCTGTGGATGAATTCAAGGTGGACAAAAAACTGAAAGTACTGCAGTAGACAAAAAAGGAAACAGACTGTCAGTTGCCAAGAAGTGAGTCTTGAAAGTGCTTCCACTTTTATGGAGACCGATTGCACCAAAACTGATTTTGTTGTACATTCGATTAAATGCTACAAATACACAGCCTTCTTGCATAACACACTACATGCTGCATGTTGCCCTTGTTGTAGGTCTATATGCTAAGCTTGATATTAAAAAAAACTGTCTAACAAAATCCTACATTTTACATTATGCTTAGAAAGTATGAGTCTAATTATCTATGAATATTCATCTACTAATGTCTAAGGATGCTTAAAATTATAATGTAACTCTATTTTTGGATATAAATGGAAAATAAAATCAGTGCACTCTAGATAATAAATTCCTCCCTAGAAAACTATAAATAAAAATAAACAAAAATAATAGTCTGGAGTGCATCTTTTATGTACACTACTGTACTGTTTCCGAGATACCCCCAGCAGGTGGGGTGGTGAGGGAGGAGCATGCAACATGGCTGCCACTCACCGCCGGGGGTTAGCGCTTGTCTGCCACTCTGCTTCCTCAGTGCGCCTACTCCTCGCCACAACGAACCGATGTCCTCCATCTCACCACCCCAAGTATCTACAAACACCAGCAACATCAGCAGTATAGTAGTGTATACATAAAAGTACACAAAACATATACAAATAAAGCACAATACAAACATATACAAATTAAATACAAGTTCTTAATCATTAAAACTCAGATTGTAATTTAACTTGATGGCACCACATTTATCTCATTGACATTAGATATATCAAGGACATGGGAAAAGATTATTATGGAATTTTATAATACTAGCTTGGTGGGCCTGTCACAGAATTCCAGGCTTCTAGATTAAATGCCTTATTATGGATAAAAATAAATAAATGAATAAAAAATTTAAAAAATCAGAGGCATCTGCTAATTCACGTTAGTTTGCCCTTGGTAACTGTTTAATCTGAAGGGTATTTGAAAAGTGACCACAGCCTTTCATTAGATCATTCACTCAATCAATCTCAAAATATTTCATAGTATATCATAGTACATGTAAATTAAACCCAGCAAGGCCACTTCAATTAATTTCACAACTGAATATGAGCTACATGGAAACACCAGCATAAATATTATATTAGAAATTCTTCATATATATATGTATATGTATGTATGCACATATATATATGTGTACATATATACACACATATATTGTGTATATATACACAACATTCAAAAATTCAATGCTCAAACTGCTAGGGATGACAGAGGAGACCAAAAGAAACATAATTTGTTAGAGAACCATAGGTTAGAATTTCATATTGAGTACTGAACATTACTCAATTACTTTATTGTAAAAGTTAGTGTTCAATCATGATAAATGTTCAAAGCAACCACGATGGACCTCACTGCAGAGCCGAAAGCAAAATCTTGTATTAAGAAAGCGACTCATGGTTCTCTTACAAAATAAGTTTGTTTTGGTCCACTCTATTATTCCTAGCAGTTTGGGCACTTATTTTTGAACACCTTGTATTTTAACAGCTTATTAATTTGATAGAAACAAATAAAAAATTCAAATACCATATTTGTCCCATGTGAGTATTTTTCTCAGGGGAAAAAAATCATCCCTAAACTTTCTCTGCTCGTTACTTGGTAAGTACTCTCGATACTGTTGTAATTTTTTACTTCCTTTGCCCATACCACAGTTATTAGAGGTAAGTATTGTGTTCGACCCTCAAATTCCAAGTTGAGATTTCAACATAAATAGGCCTACACGTTTTGAGGATCCCAGAATCCAAAAATACTATTTTCATTAACATGTCTGTGTGTGCGTCTGTATGTCTGTGAACAGCCTAGCTCCAGAAAATAAAAATTGTATGAAAACAAGGTTCTGTATTTTGGTTAGATACCTTCTGAGGATTGACACGAAGATTTGTGACGACTTGCTCATATTTTTAAAAGGACTTTACATGAAAAAAATTTAGTTTTTCGTGATTTTCTCAAAAACAGTTCTAACGATTTTGTTGAATTTTGTACATAGGGTGCTATAACTAAGAGCTAAAACTTTTATTTGAAACATTTTATCGAGAAAATTCTTTGAAGAGTTGTTACAAGCCACCCACTGGTTGTAGAAACTCAGTCTTGCCTGGTGACCAATAAAACTTTCCATCAGGTTGAAGAAACTGATTACATGCTCTTTGTCAAATGACCTCTTATTCTAGAAGTGAGAAAGATGTATTGGCCATGGTTAAAATAAAGAGAGTTACGTGAGTGCATTAATCAGATTCTATTTGGGTTCAGTATCCTTGGGGGATGTGGTGTGGTAACAACATTTTCTTTAATTTTACACCAACTTACATGAAGAGAATGTCATAAATAATATAATACAATACAATACAATATAATAAGAGGCAAAATTTTATTTGGGCATAGATAGTTATGTGAGTTTTACATAAGATTTCTTTCCTTCAGATCAGCAAAGGAATGAATAAGAAATAATTTTTTCCGTTGTGGTTTTTCAAGAAAGATGGTAGTTTTCATGGAAATTAAATACAAAGATAAATATGTGGACCACAGACTCCACTAAATATGGCAGAATTAAGGAAAGCATTTTCGTCCCTAGGTGGGTTTGTTTTCATACTAGGCCCAACAGGTCATTGCTACCTGGTGGACAAGCTAGCAGTGCACTTGCCAGCCTGTGACAATCCAATTATTTCATTAACCCTGGACTTACAAAATGCAAAATGTTTTAATGTTATCTACTGCTCCCTTTAATCTGTACAGTTATGCTATTTCCACTCTGTAAACATATACACTTACATGGATGTCCACAGAAATTTTGTCAAGGGGGGGCAAACGAACACATTACTGCCACCATCACCATCACTATGCTACTATTACAATCACTTTATTATTATTATTGTTATTGTTGTTATTGTTATTATTATTATTATTATTACTGTTATTATAATCAACATAATTGATTTACTATAGCCATACTTATGACTATGGATACAAAGAAAAAAATCTGATAAGTACATTCACATGAAATTTTCTACCCCCTTATAATTTTAAACGATACTTCCATTGTCTTACCTTCATTACAATAAAATATTAGGCTAGAAATGATTTCAAGTTTAGTGGAAGTGATTATTCTTACATGCAAAAATCTAAGTTACCGAGTAGTTACAACTCATTTTTGTCCATACAACTCCAACTACCATATGTAGAAACTTATAGTTCTACAAGTTTGAAAAGAATCTGGTCGGAATGGAGCTGCACTTGCTGCAGGAAAGATAGCTTCATTCCATACCGGTACATGTTCTTTTCTAGCTGGTAGGACTATAGGCAGAGCTAGTACCAAATTGCTCACAGGGTATATCTTAATTTTCAGGAACTATTACTGGGGGTCATGTTTGGATGAAAATTTTTAATACCAGTCATTTACAAGTAAAATAAGTTAATTTTTGACAATTCTCTGCTGCATGCTCAATAGTACAAGCTGAATTATTCAGAATTAAAGTGGCAGTAATATGGGACAAACCTTATGATTCTAGCTGCTGTTTATACAGTGATTCTCAGACCAGACGGCACTGAAGTGAATAAATAATAGGGTAAATTTAAATCCCATGGCAATGGAAATCAGGAAAATTTTACCATTATACACGCGACATATTTGCTTAACATGGGTGAGAAGCCTTAATAGAGTTACCGGCAATGAGAGGGCCAATGCAGTGGCCAAATCCACCACAGTTTCGATTCTGAACAATAACTACTTCCTGTGTCCTTATTCCTATTCACAAAGAAAGATGTGGGATCACGTTAAGACTAAGTGGAACAATCAGTGGTTATCTAGCGATAAGAGAGAACAAGTACAAATAAATTTTTTCTCCAAGAATAGAAACCAGACTTCAGAGCAAAATCAAACCATAATTTGTATTGGCCCAATTCTTGTCGGTAATGGAATATTTGGTTCTTATTTTAAAAGGTTTAAAATAATCGAAAATGGAAATTTATGTACTTATAAGAAAAACAGACTCTAGATAATTTATTTTTTGATTGCACACTCTTTGAAAGGAAAAGATTTTTCTTAATAGGGCAATTAAATCATTGCTCTGTAACATATGATAAACCACTCTTCAAAAATTTGGCAAGGATTGTTGTAGTAAAGAATTCAACAACTCTTTCATATGTTCTATATTTAAGAAATAAAGAAATTGCAGTAACTTTCTTTAAACTTTAGCAAAACAGGCTACTCTAGTTTGTAAAAGAAAACAGATTTCTTAAAAATACATTGCAATTTTCATCAAACTACAGCCCTAATGTACCTTAGGGTAAAGTGACCACTTTTTCCAAGTCTAAATAGGGGACACATTTTTTATTTTTTATTTATTTTATTTTATTTTTTTTACATGTAGGCTTAAACTTTATTAACTTCACAGGATGTCTTAATTATCTTATGATAAGATCTAGCTACTTGTATTTCTCTGTATATAGCATTTTGGTCAAAAGGCAACATTTCTAATAAGATAGTTAAAAAAATTCTGGGCAACTGAACTCAAAATGGTATTTTATGATCATTTGGCTTTTCAGTTTCTACTTGAAGTTGGGTTTTTTCTTTGGACCACAATTTGTTCATTATTGAAAAACCCCTCTGAATTGGAGCATTAGACTCTGGCAAACACAAAAATAAATCCAAGACCTTACATAAATAAAGCAAAAACCGATTAGTATCACAACACACCAACGATAATAATAAATGAATACTGTAATCACTTTGAAGTAAACTGAACAGGAAGATTACTTGTAATCAGTATTCACTAAACAGGACTCCGGATGCCAGGGCCTTCTTGAAGGCAAACATACTGGCCTGCGTCTGCATGCAGCCAACAAGAAAGTCGGACACATGAAGTCAGAATGAAAAATTCAATGCCATAGCCGGGATTTGAACCAGGATCTTCGGCTCTCCGTGCCGATGCTCTAACCAACTGAGCTACCATGGCAACGTGCCGGTACAACATTAAATTCTCCAACTGACTCACAATCCCAGTATGCCACCAGGCGTTCTCAATATGAGACACAAACCCAGTGGCGACTTACAACCTGTAAGTACTTAAGACCCGGGCTTTATAGTAAACCACTAGTAGGTCACAGTGGTTTACTAATTCTTTCAGAATTATCATTCCACTGTGACCTACTAGTGGTTTACTATAAAGCCCGGCTTTATAGTAAACCACTAGTAGGTCACAGTGGTTTACTAATTCTTTCAGAATTATCATTCCACTGTGACCTACTAGTGGTTTACTATAAAGCCCGGTTCTTAAGTACTTACAGGTTGTCGCCACTGGGTTTGTATCTCATATTGAGAACACCTGGTGGCATACTGGGATTGTGAGTCAGTTGGAGAATTTAATGTTGTACGTTGCCATGGTAGCTCAGTTGGTTAGAGGATCGGCATGGAGAGCCGAAGATCCTGGTTCAAATCCCGGCTATGACATTGAATTTTTCATTCTGAGTTCACGTGTCCATCTTAGCCTACACACGGCCAGTGTCTGTCAAAACTCTGAAATACCTGTGACTTGTCTAATAAGGTGGCAAGATGAAATCAGTTCAATAAAATAGAACAATACGAGATGGATGATTGAGATATGGGACTTATAAGTGTCCCGATGAATGTGATAAGATTAATGGGACACACTCTTGAAATAAGGTACTGTCCCATACAATACAGGACGTTTGGTCACTTTACTTAGGGTGAAATAGGACTAATAGGAAGTGTATATTAAATAAATAAATAAATGGTTGCTGATCTCCAGGTGATGCAGTAACATTGAACTTGACATAAAGAAAGGTGTAAGGCTTATCAGCAAAAAATCCGTTTTTAAGATTGAAATCCATGCATTGTTGTTAAACAGCAATATTTTGAGAGACTTGAGTTAATCAAAACAAGCAAAACAAATCTTAAATAAAAATTGATCTTAAATTGATATTTTATACCAAACAAGGGCTTTAATATTGCAATGTAATAAAAACATTTTTTTTACAAGTGCAGAATTTAATTTTAGTTAAAATATTTAATGATCTTTTGTTTTTGTTTTGCTTTGGTGAACACAAAATGTTGAAGCATTATATTTACAATGAATGTATCATATTGAACGATCTATGAACTTTTCATTATTTTTATTTCAATTTATTTAAAAAATTCATAAATACTCGTACATAAATGAAATAAATGTTGGCCTTGAAACATTTTAAGAACAGGAGCATGTGCTCAGGGGTACTTCCATTATTATATTTTTATAGCCTGTGTGTTATAATTGAAGTGTAATGTTAACTTAAAATTATTTTAAAAAAACTATGAAGTAAAAATATGATGAAAAAGTACTAGGAGAGAAAGGCAAAACTGAGAACGCTGCCTGATTTACAGTAATTACAGATACAAATGATATTAAGGCAGAAGTTAAGTGTAGACTCAAATCAGGAAATGCTTGTTTTATGCAGTTCATAAACCCTTATCGTCTCGTCCTCTGTCCAGAAATCTAAAAATTAAGATTTATAAGACTATTATCCTGCCGGTTGTATTATAGGCTATGGATGTGAGACATGGCCACTAACTGATCAGGAAGAACATATTCTGAGAGTGTTTGAAAATAGGGTGCTTAGAAAAATATTTGGGCCCAAGAGGGATGAAAATGGGGACTGGAGAAAATTGCATAACGATGAGCTTCAGGACCTGTCCGCTTCACCGGATATAGTAAGGATAATTAAATCGCGAAGGATAAAATGGGCTGGACATGCTGCACGCATGGGGGAGGAAAGACATATCTCAAAAGTATTGACTGGGAGACCCGAAGGGAAAAGACCATGTGGAAGACCTAGACATAGGTGGGAGGACAATCTTAGAACGGATTTATGGGAAGTAGGATTTGTGAGGGATGACTGGATGGAGTTAGCACAGTATAGGGTTGGATGGCGGACTCGGGTAAGCGCGGCAATGTACCTTCGGGTTCCATAAAATAGATAATATTCCTTTAGCTTGCTTAGGAATTGGCTATTGCCATTGAGTAAGTAAGTAAGTAAAATCTAGAATTAAAGACTCCATAACTACATTTGGCTAAACCTGAATGTAATTTGATTTTAGAATTATACAGACAAGAACCGAAACTAGAGCTATGGGACAGACCAGTAAAAGTAAAACATTTAAATTAATGAATATGAGCCTATATGCATTCATGAACCATAGATTATTGTCTCTGTTAGACATTGCATGAGAATATTATAGGAGAAAAATTCCTCTGACAGTGGGATTTGAGCCCAGGACCTTTGGCCATCTGTACCACTGCTCTACCAACTGAGCTAAGCCAGAGTTCACTTCACTGCACCAGATGGAACCTCTCTCCTAGGATTGATTGCCCTTAATGGTCTACCTCACTGACAGACAAGTTATGTCATATGCAGTGTCAGAGGATTTTTCTCCTATAATATTCTCATGTGATGTCCAACAGAGGCATGGATCATGATTGCATATATATCCATCTTGAATGTTACTATACAATAACAGTGGAAGCCCGGTCACGAAAATCACTAATTAGTGTGCTTCACAGTACTGCATATGACATAACTTGTCTATCAGTGAGGTAGACCATTAAGGGCAATTAATCATATGAGCGAGGTTCCATCTGGTGCTGTGAGGTGAACTCTGGCTTAGCTCAGTTGGTAGAGTAGTGGCATGGATAGCCAAAGGCCCTGGGTTCAAATCCCACTGTAATATTCTCATTTAAATTAATGTAGCCAAAAGTTAGTAATTTTTCTGAAGATATTAGTTTCATGATCCATGTTGATTAGACATTTTTCTTGTCTTTATAAATACTACTATCCCACGACCTACTGCATGGTCCTAAAGAACAAGTGCCAGTTCCAACACACGGAAGGATTTCATGTTTACTTTTATTACCACGTCTCAAATACTTTTAGGTGCTCTGTTTAATGTTTAAACGTGTTTAAATCTGAGTTGTTTTCAGAAATATTATCTTTCACAAGTCTAGTTCGTGATCTAAGCAAGCATATCTCATTGTTGAGCATTGACAAAGTAGTAAGTAGTACAGTAAACATTAGGAAGGCTTTGTAGTATAATTGAGATTTAGAGGCTTTCACATCTAAAACGTGTGAAGACCACACTGTGTCTGTGTCATGACATTTATAACGACTAGGCGCATCACATTGTTCACCCATAGATTATTATTTCGAGAGGGAACAGTTTTGTATGTTTGTTTTGATGGGTATGGCTATAATATAACTATGGACTGCTACTTAGGTAATATAAGATCGTAGGCTTCCGCGGCCCGAGTTGACAATAAAATCTTCTTGGCTTCCGGGTATCTGCCGCGTCATACTTGAGAAATCTGCCGACGTTTCGACCATCTTGCCGTGGTCTTTATCAAGGCTACTGCAGCTCGCACCAAAAGTCTCCTGTATATATAGGGGCAGTGAATATTTCCTTCCCAGCCAATCACATCTCACTATCCAATGCTCTGTTGTGATTGGTTCAAACACATGGAAGGAAAAACGGTCCTTTTTAGGCACAATTATTTCTAGCAGGACGCAGATGTTGGGTCCATATCCTAGATAATTTCAGGCCTTCATCCCGGTTGATGTTGTTCGGATGCTTGGTGATCTCTATGGCCTCCCTTATTTTTCTGTGAGTCCTGTATGTAACCGTGGCTAGAATCTTAGTTTTGTCGAACTCAATGGCATGTTTCGTGTCTTCAGAATGTTCAACTACCACCGACTTCTCTGTTTTGAGAGCTTTCATCGCTCTTATGTGTTCTAATCTCTCTCCTACCGTTCGACCGGTCTCTCCAATGTACTTACGTTGGCAGCTGCAAGGAATGGCGTAGACTCCAGGTCTTTGTAATGGTGGCAAGCGGTCTTTCTCTTTTCTGATTAAGTTGCCAATACTGTTTGTAGAGTAGAAGATGGTCTTTATACTGTGTGATCTTAGCAACCATTTGATCTTGTCTGTGGTTCCTTGTACGTATGGAAGATATGCCGTCTTGGGCTTCTCTGTGGACTGAACGGTCCTTTTAAGGACCACTCGTTTATTGGTCACTTCTCTTACAGCTCGTGAGACTGTATCCTTCGGGAACCCGTTTTTCTGCAGGGCCTCAGACAAATGAGAGAGTTCATGCCGTTGGTATGGTGCTTTGCATAAGTTTACCGCCCTGGTAGCCAGTGTCTTAATGATGCCTCTCTTCGTCGCTGGTGGGTGATGAGAGTTCCAATTTAGGTACCTGTCTGTATGAGTTGGTTTTCTGTAGACAGTGTGATCTAAGTAGCCACTATTTAGTTTCTTGATGACCAGTACATCTAGGAAAGGTAATTTACCATCTTTTTCCAGCTCCATTGTGAATTTTATATTGGGGTGATTACTGTTGAGATGATTCAGGAATGATGCAAGTTTATCTTCACCATGTGGCCACACTACGAACGTATCGTCCACATACCTTAGCCACTGTTTTGGTTTCAGGTCGACATTTTCAAGTACGTTAGTTTCAAATGCTTCCATAAATATATTGGCAACTATCGGGGAGAGTGGAGAACCCATAGGAGCCCCTTTGGTCTGTCTGTAGATGGAGTCCCTGAATTTGAAATAGGTCTCTTGTAGGACTTCTTCTGTCAACCTTGCCCATTCAGTACTCATGCCCACTTGTTGGAGTCTCTGTTGTATGATTTCCACTGCGTCTTCTATTGGTATACTAGTAAACAGAGAAGTGACATCGAAACTTACCAGTAGATCTGTGGCAGAAATCTGCATGTCTCTGATTTTCTCTATGAAATCAACTTGGCCGTTACTTGGCCGAGAAGCTAAAATGTATTTCTGGCAGCACTCCATATTCTGTCATCAACTCCATGGATTTCATAGAGAAAATCAGAGACATGCAGATTTCTGCCACAGATCTACTGGTAAGTTTCGATGTCACTTCTCTGTTTACTAGTATACCAATAGAAGACGCAGTGGAAATCATACAACAGAGACTCCAACAAGTGGGCATGAGTACTGAATGGGCAAGGTTGACAGAAGAAGTCCTACAAGAGACCTATTTCAAATTCAGGGACTCCATCTACAGACAGACCAAAGGGGCTCCTATGGGTTCTCCACTCTCCCCGATAGTTGCCAATATATTTATGGAAGCATTTGAAACTAACGTACTTGAAAATGTCGACCTGAAACCAAAACAGTGGCTAAGATATGTGGACGATACGTTCGTAGTGTGGCCACATGGTGAAGATAAACTTGCATCATTCCTGAATCATCTCAACAGTAATCACCCCAATATAAAATTCACAATGGAGCTGGAAAAAGATGGTAAATTACCTTTCCTAGATGTACTGGTCATCAAGAAACTAAATAGTGGCTACTTAGATCACACTGTCTACAGAAAACCAACTCATACAGACAGGTACCTAAATTGGAACTCTCATCACCCACCAGCGACGAAGAGAGGCATCATTAAGACACTGGCTACCAGGGCGGTAAACTTATGCAAAGCACCATACCAACGGCATGAACTCTCTCATTTGTCTGAGGCCCTGCAGAAAAACGGGTTCCCGAAGGATACAGTCTCACGAGCTGTAAGAGAAGTGACCAATAAACGAGTGGTCCTTAAAAGGACCGTTCAGTCCACAGAGAAGCCCAAGACGGCATATCTTCCATACGTACAAGGAACCACAGACAAGATCAAACGGTTGCTAAGATCACACAGTATAAAGACCATCTTCTACTCTACAAACAGTATTGGCAACTTAATCAGAAAAGAGAAAGACCGCTTGCCACCATTACAAAGACCTGGAGTCTACGCCATTCCTTGCAGCTGCCAACGTAAGTACATTGGAGAGACCGGTCGAACAGTAGGAGAGAGATTAGAACACATAAGAGCGATGAAAGCTCTCAAAACAGAGAAGTCGGCGGTAGTTGAACATTCTGAAGACACGAAACATGCCATTGAGTTCGACAAAACTTAGGTAGCCTATTTAACTTTTCAATGGCTGTGCTGTTGAACATGACTTTAGTGGCTGCAGGGTATCTCTGGTAATCCCTGCATTTTCTTTTGCAATATTCTTTTGGCCTCAGTGCACAAAAAGTCGGCAGGGATTGGCGCACACCATTTTCCTTCGTATAGCGTGAGCCGTATAGCGGACTATGACAAGACAAACTCACACACTCTGGAAGAATTAAAATAATATATCCGCCAGGGAATTGCGAGCATTTCACAACGTGAACAACGGCGAGTGATGGATGGATCCTTAAAGAGGTGTCAAGAATGTATGGACAACGACGGTGGCCAGTTTCAGCATCTCCTTTCATAATGTCGGTAAGTAAAGCTTTTAAAATAGTTAAGGATTTTTTTATGGTTGTATCAGCGCCACTCTATGATAGCCGCAGTCGGCAACGCACTCCTCAAACGTGAACTGAAAAGCTCTGCGCAGCCGGTTCATAGTTTATTGGGTCTCCCTGTAATTAATTATCGAAATAGGATTATCCATGGCTGGATAATCGTATGATTTTTCAATAAATGGTGCAAAAATATATTGCACAAACTTTCTCCCATATACGTGTTAAAGGCTAGCACAGAGAAAAGTAAATTAAAGAGATATTTAAATTTTACTTATTACATTTTCATAAAAACTAACAAATATCTAGAACGGAAAGCATCAGGGTCGATCTTTATGTTCAATGCTTTTACTGTGAAATAATAATAATAATAATAATAATAATAATAATAATAATAATAATAATAAGAATAATAATCAATGGCAGTAAAACTATGGCAGTAATATTATTAGTACTAATACTACGGGAAAATTCAAATATAAATCGCACCTTGGGATGAATCGGCCCCACCCAACCCACCCTCACCGATGCAGTTTCTTTTGTACCACGATCTAGCAAATTCTTCTGTCCTCGTATTATGAAGAAACTCGTGATCGGACGTTGGAGGTGTGACGTCATACCGCTAGACGAGAGGTGACAGGCTGACAAACCTCGCGGGAGATATAATATGCCACATTTTCGAAACCTACAAACAGTGTATCGTACATTATTCGAAAATGCAAGGGCGCTTCGCTACGGCTGCCGCCTCCGCTTCGCGCAATTTAACTGTGTGGTTAGTGTTATGCATTATTTAGTTATATGGCGGAGCTTAAGGAGCGACTTATATTTGAATTTCGCAACTACTGCTACTACTTAGGTTATATTGCACGCTTTAACTGCATGTAGGTCATATAACGTGTTTAGTATGTTTGCGTGAACCATTAGTCTATAGTAACAGCTCATTCGCGTCATCTGCATCTATTGTTTAGTGATGTCTTCTTATGTAATATTCAGTTTAAACGATTATAATATCCACTGACATAGCGGCGATGAGTTATGGAAAATAAACAAGTCCTACAAACCCGGCGTTTGCCTTTGCGAACGAGGAAACCATGAAAAACCCAAGTCAATTTGGGCAGCCACGAGGTTTGATTTGAACTCATGACCTCTTCCCTGTTAGCCTATACCACCTCGCTGTAATTGGTTTTGGCGTGTTCATTACGACTGAGCTAAACTGACTGCATTTGCAACAATAAGTACATTAGGCCTATAGTTTTCTTGTTGCTAGGGACAACAAAATGTCATTCATATTTTAATTGACATGTATGTTCTGAAATTCGCATTTAAGCCGTCCTTATTTCGTTTTTATCTTGATATCTATTAAATGTATAAAGAAATGTGTTAAACAAAAAATGTTCATTTTAAATTTCTCTACAACTTTACTGTGGTAGGTTTTCCTGTATCGCCTACAGTAATGGATATAATCTACAAAAATTGAAAATGGATACGAGTAAAGTACCCCTTAAGTCATTTTTGCAGAAATACGGATATAGCCATTTTATTGGTCATAGATAAGAGTTTCCAATTTTCAATTTTTATTAAAATCGTTAGAGCCATTTTTTCAAAAATCAAAAATTTTAAAAAAGTTTTCATGAAAAGTCTCCTTAATATTTCAGTTGTAAAGCTAAATTTCTGGGCGGTTCGACAAAATTTCGAAAAAGTCCTTATTTCAAAAAATGAAGTAAATACAACGAGCCGTTTACCCGCTGTGCTTGTCCACAGACAGACGGACAGACGGACAGACAGACAGACAGACAGACAGACAGACAGACGGACAGACGTCATTCCAAAAATACTTTTTTCGGTTTCTAGGCTTCATGAAACATGCTCTCCCGGTGTTATCTCGACTTCGATTTTTTGTCACGATCACAATACTTTCTCTATACTACGTATATGGGAGAAAGTAAAAATGGTAAGAAACAGACAACTCCATGATGTAAGTATAGCCTAGATATTATTATTATTATTTAATCTCCATTGAGTGAGCCCTAGTTTACAATAAGTATGTTAGTGCTATATTTAGTCAATTGAGGTTTCCTGTATAGATTTAAAGTTCAGGAAGATACATTCATAGTCTCTTCAACACATATTCTAAAAATGCTGTGAATGACAAATAACAACATTTTCTAGTTAAAATTTCTCCGTTAAGCGGAAATTGAAAATTTGCACTGCACTTGTCTAAATGTAGTTCAAGATCTAATCTTTTTATTGAAAAACTGGGCAAGTGAACATCAGATGTTTGGCATTCTGAAGACGGTCACCACATATGCACTCGTATATATTGCTGTCTGTCTTGATATGAAATCTTTGGAAGTACTCGCCAAATTTTCCGTGGCCGGATAGAAATTGTGTCAGAATAAGTTTAGTTTCATGAGTGTACTTTTTGTGAATTACTGTATTTCTGAGGTTTTGCTCACCCCTAATAGCGGCCTTGGCTTGCCATGTAAACGTAGTATTGTGAAGAGCTGCTCCCCTACGTCAGTTCATACAATCCAGCCTAATGAGGGAATTATTCAGAATTGCTGGAGTTCTGTGAAGGACGCGATATGATGGATAGCAGAGACTTGGGCATTTCACTGAGCGCTGGAGAATTTATTTACTTTTTCTAGAACAAGAAAGAGAGAAAGTTATGTGGGACGATAAAAACGCCATTTTTTGCCTCAGAAAGGGAACAGGTAAGCTGAGGGCGGCAGGAAAGAACGATGGAAGTTTTAGTGGACATTTAAAAATGAGGAATGAAGGGTGAGAAAAACAAAACGAGAAAAAACTTGAGAGAAAAAGAATTTGTGCTGGAGACGCTGCAGTTGAATGACTCTTCCAGTTGACAGATGTGTGGATTATGAGACCAAAATGAGGCCATTCGTTTAATGTATCTTTTACTTGAAGGTCCTGTAAGTATTTTATATATTACGGTTAAAATGTAAATACATGGGAGCTAAAATAGGGACTTGAACGTATATTTTTTAGACCGTCGCACTGCACAGTGCTGAATAATGGGATTTCAGAAAGGTTAGATTTAAACGTCCCATTAAATGACCAATGACTAGTGGGACAATACTGTTTTACCATACTCTATACAGTAGAACCCCGCTAGATCGACATCAAAGTGGCCGGTAGTCTGGTCCGAACACAAAATAAACGGTGGAAAATATTTTGCATAAACTTTTTCACATATACGTGTTAAGAATTGTATTACTAAGGTTCCAAGGTTGACGAAAGAGACCAGTAGCCAATGAACCATTCAAAAACCAATGTATAACCTCCAGGTTAAATAGAATTAAGGATCTTACTGAATTTTTCATATAGACTAATATTTTCCTTGTAGCATCACACATGTTAACTGGATAAATAATTGCTCCGCCTATTCAATAGGCTTAGATTTACTAGGTCAAAGTAAATAAATCGTATTGGACAATGCAAATTAAAAAAATCAATATAGCCTAATCTATTACTTACGTCCACTTTAATTATTACTATTTTATATGGATATGTTTTTATGGACCTATGTAGTAAGCTTACAATATCTGAATAATTTTCGTTTTGCTTTTTAAATTCAGGCATGTTCAAGAATGTACAGTTACATTTAACCATATTTTCTTTATTAATAATATAATAATAATTATTATTACTTAGCTATTTTTGTCCTCCCGCTGTGTTCGCTCCTCTCACGCAGCGGGCCCGGGTTCGATTCCTGGTCGGGACAAGTTACCTAGGTGGGGTTTTTTCTGATGTTTTTCCTCACCTGTGAGACAAATGTCTGGTAACTTTAGGCCCTTGTGATCCCCAGATATCATCTTCATCCCATCCTCGCCTTGTTTGGAGTGAGTGTGTGTGTGTGTGTGAATGGTGTGTCTCGTCCTATGTGTTCGTGTTGTCTCGGAGGTGGCCTCGGCATTGGGCTGATCACTCATTCGGGGAGGCCTCCATGTCCTTGTCTGGTCAAAAAGAGTATGTATGCGATCCAAAGGTAATCCCTCTCCCGACAGGTCGCGTTGTTTAGAACGTTTACATGTTTCAGTAGGTTCCTATAATAATTAATTCGTATGCATCAGTTTCTATTGTTTAATTAAGTTCAGTTTGAACGTTTATAATATCCGATGACTTAGCGGCGATGAGTTATGGAAAGTAAACAAGTGAAAAAACCAGTCAATTTGGCCGGCCACGAACCCAAGACATCTTGCCTGTTAGCCTATACCAATTCGCTCTGATTCATTTAAGTGTATTCATCACGAATGAGGTATACTGTATTTCACAACAATAAGTTGTAGTGTTCTTGTTACTATGAGCCACAAAGAATATAAAACAAAAGTGTTCATTTTAATTTTCTCTATAACTTTACTGTGGTAAGTTTTCATACATCGCCTACTGCAATGGAGATAGACCAGAAAAATTGAAAAAATGATATCCCGTAAGTCATTTTTGCGGAAAAACAAATATAGCCATTTCATTAGTCATTGATAGAAGTTTAGGATTTTATATTTTTATTAAAATCGTGAGAACCATTTTTTCAAAAATCTAATTTAAAAAAAAATCATGAAAAGTCCCCTTAAAATTTCAGTTATGAAAAACCAACTTTTGGGTGGTTCGATAAAATTCCAAAAAAGCCCTTAATTTAAAAAAGAAGAAAATACAATGAACCGTTTACCAGCTGGGCTTGTCCACAGACAGAGAGACTGACAGATAGGAAGACGGGCAATGAGACGGACAGACAAAGAGACAGACAGACGTTATTGCGTAAACACTTTTTTTCGGTTTCTACGCATCGTGAAACGTGTTTTCCCGGTGTTATTCGATTTCGATTTCTTTTTTGTCACGATCACAATACTTTCTCTAAACTACGTATAGGCTACGGAGAAAAGTAAGAAAGAAGTCGGATTGTCAAAGATATGTTTTACATAACTGGAAATGTTGCTTTCAGTTATGAAGTAAACATATTATAAAACTCATTACAGTAACTCTTTCCTACTCACACCACAAACAGTCCGGATAGCACATTGATGACGTTCATGGCGTTGATGGCGGCATAAGCGATATTTTGTATATTATAATATATGTAACATGTATGTAAATATATATAATACATATTACATATATTATATGTAATATAATATATGTATCATTTGCCGAGTTTTATACATAACTTATTCAAGAAATTATAGCTAGAATTTCCATGAAAAGTTTATAACGTACGAGTAAATATGTTTTCTATAATTTCTAACAGATGTAGAGTTATGTTAAGTATTTCCACAACTCTTTTGTTTTAATATTTTATTCAAAATAGGTAATCATTTCATCTTACATACATGATCTAATACAACCGTATACAACTAATTTAAATAACTATTTCAAAACACACTGATTAACCGCTGCTTATAATCATGTTTTCCCGGGCTGCAATAAAGTCCGCAGTTGATACAATTTGACCTTTATAAACTGTGCCGCTTTAAGGTTGTAGTAGTGGGTGGAATGACAATAAAAGTTCAAAATGAATCGCGTATAAAAAGACAATCTTTGGTCATTACTTATTGCTTATAGGAGGCCATGCTGATATACATTTGTTTCAAGTAAATTGGGCAACTATAATTTACTTTTATTTTAGGCTATATAGATGTATATATTTCTGACATATATTAGTTATATATTCTATATGTACCACATAATATATACATACATACCTTATAAATATTTACGTATTAGATTAAACAATGGCGTTGAATCTACCTCAAATCTCAAGTCTCATAATTTCAGTTTGAAATTATTTTTTGTAAAAATTTAATCTATATTTAGAAAAATTAGATTGATTACATATTAAATAGAATGGAAAAGCTACTAGTCTAACAATAGTAAAATTGTAAATTGAACGATAGGAAGCGTAATTCGTAAATGGTAACACACTTGATATTTTATTTCAGTTACTCTTGACCAGTTTAGTCCAGGCAAAGAAGGAAAAACAGGAAACAATCGTGTAGTTTTGAAATTTGGCATAACTGTCAAGAGGAGTGTCCTGAACAACATACTAAAATTCCCCGACCGTGGGGGGTGAGCGGGGGGCAGGGGGGCCCGTAGAAGGTCCCTTTCATTGGTTTTTCGCTTTTACCTAACAAGGGTGCATCATAGAGGAAAAGTTACTATATTTTCATTCAAGGTGACAAAATTTCATACAAGTTTGACCTTGTACACTTTTTCTACTTCCAATAGCTTTCGAGATATCTGCTAGAGAAAAATAAAATTTTCGAGAAACACACTTTCGCCTCGCGCTTTTCGGCACACTTTGCCTTTAAGCGCTTCAGCCTTAGGTGTACAGCAGTGTCCTCATAAAAGAATTATTAATAAACTTCATTATGAAGCTTGGATAATTTCAACTAGTATAGTATAATTCAATTTATGGAAAAGGTTCCACCTATATACTGTTTGAACACCATATATGCTTGAATCCGATTAAGATTGTTAGGAGTATTATATGTTCATTTTGAAAGCACTGATAATAGTATATTTGATTGAAAATTGCTATCTTATTAACTTAAGTAATTTAAACTTATATTCTATACTGTATTCGGTTATTCTTAAAATAATTTACTAGTGGAGTATCAATGTTCACTTATGTTCAAATTTAATTTAATTAACTCCTTGTACAGTTTAACGTTGTGTCAGACATAAAACAGTATAAAACAGTAAACATGTATGGAAAATCAATAATTGCTTATCTAAAAATGATATTGATGACTTAATTGGAATAAATTTGGTTCATAGGCAGTATTGGAGATTTTTATCTTCTAACCTAACTTAATATCTGGTATTTAATGAAATACTTTCAGTTCTTTCATATGTATTGAACTTGTTGTTATTTGTTGTATTTAATGAGATATATTAGGTTAGGTTAGAAGAAATTTTATTTAACAATATAACAATTGAATTTTGTTCAGTTTTTTCTAGTTCATTTAGACTTTAATATGTTTAGTCATTTATCAATTTGTTATTTACAAGTATCATATGTATACAATATTAAAATTTATTCAATTGTTTTCTAAAAACTATAAAATACACAAATTTCATTTATAATAAGTTACTAAAAACAGTAATGAATATTTTATAAAATTGTAACCCACTTGAGCATGTTTAAAATATTCTAAAGTACATTTACAAGCAATTTTTGTTGGTAAGCAATATCAATATTCGTCTAAAAAGTTGATAGTGCGTTCACTGTTAAATAAAGATTGACCTTCATGTATAGTAATGTGAAAGTTCGTAGAAATCTTATTTTGAATTTAACCCATAAACTTCTTTATAGGAGTCATATAAAATATGTTAACTTTTAAATGATTATTTCGGTATAATCGTACACAGTGGGTATTGAGTTATGATATATAACTCTTTGTCGTTTGATACTCTATAATCTAAAAATTTTATACATTAAAATGAGTAATTTATACATTTATTTTAGTTTAAAGAACTGAGTAATTTTGTATTATAAACTTCTTTATAGAAAGTTCATATAAAAATGTTAACTTTCATATGATTATAAAGATTTTATACATTAAGTTTATTCGTTTTAAAATGTGGTTATTTAAGTTTTTATCTTCAAACTATTCGGTGGTCAAGAAGAATGGTGTATCATTGACGGATATGCATTTCGACATAATCATGTCATTTTCAGTCCCTAAAATTAATAATATCTATTAGTAATTCATTCAATGAAAATACAAAAGGAACCTAAGTTTTCTGAATTGTGGTTGTACTTACTAGCTGTTGTCCTGCTATTTGATCTGGTGCCTGTGAGGTCTGATTGCGCACTAGTTGTTTATTATATTTCTTGCGGGTTTTATAGCTTTTGTAAGTTTCAAAGAGGGCGTTGGTGTCTATTGTGTTTTCGTTAATTATGTTGTTTTTATTTAAATATATTTATATTTTTCTAGTGTATTGAGTTTAAGACTTTTGTTGTGTATATGCAAGATTTCTAAGGTGTTATTGATGTCGTATAAACCGTGGTTATTATTTAATAAGTGGTTGGCAAAATTAGATTTATTCCGATTATATTTAAAGTCTTTAATATGTTCATTGTATCTTGTTCTGAAAGTCCTACACGTTAGTCCTATATAAACTTTTTCACAGTCTTTACATGTTAATTTATAAACGCCATTTAAGTTTAATAAATCTTCTTTGTTGTAGTTATGTTTTTGTAATTGTTTTTGAGACTGTTATTATTTTTGAAAGCTATGTTGGTGTTATGTTGGGTGATGGGTTTTATTATTTTATAAATTCTATTATCTGTGTAATTAAATGTTAGGTATTTTGAATTTTCTTTTTTATTATGATCTGTTTGTTTACTTAATGTTGATATAGGGTTTTGAGATTCCTTATTTTATTTTTGTTTGTTTATCATTTTAAACACTAAAGATTTGTTATAACCATTGTTGTGTGCGATTTGTGTGATGGTTGTAAGTTCTTTGTTGTAATTATGTTTGTTCATAGGTATTGAAATTAATCTATGTATCATACTATTTATGGCTGCTTTTTTGTGACTGATTGGATGGTTAGAGGTATTATTTATACTGTTATCTGTGTAGGTTGGTTTACAGGGCAATACATTTTTATTTTGTCTTTATAAATGTTCAAACGACATAGCAATTTTAAGTTTCGAACAAATCTCGAGATTTCGAAAGAAAACCGTACACTGCACTCTCTCTTTATTTAGGGGTTATATTTTATATATAAGCTATATATTGTATCAAGTTTTGGTAAGAAATTCAACCTATATACTAGTAGTCTTAATGAACACCATATATTGTTTCGAATCAGATTGTGAATAAAAATTTGGGATTATATACATTCATTTTATTGAAGTATATCTATATACAATTGTCAAATATTAAGTTGATTTAATTTAATATACACCATGAACATTTATTAAACATTGTATCTCACTCTTTTTGTTTATCAGTTGGTAATGTTTGATAATTCTTTTTATTAATAATAATGACACCTTAATTAAAATTGACTTCTTTTCTTGCTGTTATTAGAAGTATTGAAAAGTAATAAGTTAGGTTAGAAGTAATAAATTTCATTAATAATATGATGGCTAATAAGCAATGTTAAAATTTGTTCTAATTTAACTTTAATGTTTTATCATTAGTGAATTAAGTTATGTCATTAAATGTTTGAAAATATATACAGAGCAGAATACATATACAGAATACACTTATCTAAATTATATAATATTGTAATAATTACATTAAAAGTAAGATTGCTAATAAGCAATGTTAAAATTCGTTTTAACTTAACTTTAATGTCCTTCAATATTTGGAGAACATTGAACTTGCTGTATAATAGTTATAGTATTCAATGTTCATTGTCCTTAATTTTTTTTATATACTTTAAAATATCAGAACTAGATTATATTGCACTCTTACGTTGATAAATTGGTAGTCATAAAAATTTTTGGATTTCCATATATAAAAATGTTACATTATTGGGATTATTTCAATATAATCGTTAGTTCGTAAGTAATGAGTTAAAATAACTCTTGTCACTGTAACAAAATTAGTACATACATTCTAGTTTAGGAAAGATATTCTATTCTTCCAGTTCTATAATTATAATAAAAATGTATGTTATATTTATATTTTTGTAATTAATAATTTCTTCTAATGTGCAGAAATATAAGTTTTAATCCTCAAATTCTTGTCAGAGTCGGTATTCTTATCAATATGGTGTTAGATCTTGGAGATGCATTTCGACATTTCATTTATGTCATCTTCAGTCCCTAAAATTGAATTAATTCTTATTAGTTAAGTTATTCACAAATATTACAAAAGGAATTTATTTATGGATTGTGGTGTTACTTACTTTAGCTGATGTACTGCTTTGTGACCTTGTACCTATGGAGTCTGACTGGGTACTGGTTGTTTGTTTTGTTTCTTGCGTGTTTTATAGTTTTTGTAGGTTTCGAAGAGGGCGTTAGGGTCTACTAAATTTTCATTGATTATGTTAGATTTATTTAAATATATTTCTAAATTTTCAAGTGTATTGAGTTTTAAGCTTTTGTTGTGTATGTGTAAAATTTCTAGAGTGCTGTTTATGTCGTATAATTCGTGGTTATTGTTTATTAAGTGATTGGCAAAGTTTGATTTATTCCAGTTGTATTTGAAATCTTTTATGTGTTCGCTGTATCTTGTTTTGAATGTTCTACCAGTTTGTCCTTTGTAAACTTGTTCTCAATCTTTGCAAGTTAATTTATAGACGCCACTTAGGTTTAATAGGTCTTCTTTATTATTATTTTGTTTATGTACTTGTTTTTTAAGACTGTTATTTGTTTTGAAAGCTATATTTGTATTTTGTTGAGCAATAGGTTTTATTATCTTGTAAATTCTATTATCAGTGAAATTAAATGTTATATATTTTGAATTTTCTTTATTATTATTAACTGTTTGTTGGTTATTTAAAGTTTAAATGTGATTTTGAGATTTTCTAATTTTATTTTTATGTTTATTTAACATTTTGAATACAAGAGATTTATTATAACCATTGTTGTGTGCAATTTGTAGAATGGTTTTGAGTTCTTTATTGTAGTTTTGTTTATTCATAGGAATTACACTTGAAGAACCCGTCGATTACAACATTAATTTCCTAGACTTAAACATTCATTTTCATAATAAAAAACCCGAGTTCAGTATATATAGAAAACCAACCTATTCAGATAACATCATAAATAATACTTCAAATCACACAATCAGTCATAAAAAAGCAGCTCTAAATAGTATGATACATAGACTAAATCGAATTCCTATGAATAAACAAAACTACAATATAGTAGTCTTAATAAACACCATATTCTTTCGAATCCGATTGTGAATAAAAATTTGGGATTATATACATTCATTTTATTAAAGTATATCCATATACAATTGTCAAATACTAAGTTCTTTCTTTCTCGTAGTTTTACCTCTCCCATTTAGGATTTAAGCGACCCAAACCGCCCGGGCCTTACAGGGCCGCGACCTGTCGGGAGAGGGATTATCTTTGGATCACATACATACTTTTTTGACCAGACAAGGACATGGAGGGCCTCCCCGGATGAGTGATCAGCCCAATGCCGGGGCCACCTCCGAGACAACACGAACACATAGGACGATACACACCATTCACACACACACACACACAGAACAAGGCGAGGATGAGGATGAAGATGATAATGACGGCCAGATGATATCCGGGGACCACAAGGGGCCTAAAGTTACCCGACATTTATCTCAAAGGTGAGGGAAAACCCCGGAAAAAACCTCACCTAGGTAACTTGTCCCGACCAGGAATCGAACCCGGGCCCGCTGCGTGAGAGGATTGAACGCATCCCCTGAGCTACAGCGGTGGACAAATACTAAGTTGATTTAATTTAATATACACATGAACATTTATTAAACATTGTATCTCACTCTTTTTGTTTATCAGTTGGTAATGTTTGATAATTCTTTTTATTAATAATAAGACACCTTAATTAAAATTGACTTCTTTTCTTGCTGTTATTAGTAGACGTATTGAAAAGTAATAAGTTAGGTTAGAAGTAATAAATTTCATTAATAATATGATGGCTAATAAGCGATGTTAAAATTTGTTCTAATTTAACTTTAATGTTTTATCATAAGTGAATTAAGTTATGTCATTCAATGTTTGAAAATATATACAGAGCAGAATACATATACAGAATACACTTATCTAAATTATATAATATTGTAATAATTACATTAAAAGTAAGATTGCTAATAAGCAATGTTAAAATCCGTTTTAACTTAACTTTAATGTTTTCTCATTAGTGAATTAAGTTATGTCCTTCAATATTTGGAGAACATTGAACTTGCTGTATAATAGTTATAGTATTCAATGTTCATTGTCCTTAATTATAGTAATTATATAGGTTGAATTTCTTACCAAAACTTGAATTATCTTATACTAGTTGAAATCATACACTAAGCTTCACAATGAAGTTTATCATTACAAGCACAAGTACATGTAATGAAAAATACGTTCCAGTCCAGGCAACAAAAGAAAAATAAATAGTTTTTAAATTTGGCAGAGATGCGGGGGAAAATGTTTTAAATACTAAAAATCCCCATGGATGGGGGTTAGCGGGAGGTGGGGGTATGTTTAATTATCGTTTTCTCAGTTTTCCCTAAATACCTAAATTATTATAGGCTCTAGCAAAAAAAAAAGTTTATGCACAAAATTAAACTACCGGTATATAAAAGTCCCTACAAAATTGATCTGAATCATATTTATGTAGGAATAATAGTTCAGGAAATAGAAAGAGATAAAGTATGAAATATAGGGTGAGGTAAGGTAATGTGGTGATACATTTACATAAAAAAATCTTTTAGCGAAAATACATAATTATTTTCCAATCTGTACTCTTATTTTGAAACCATTCTTCCAGGCAATGTTTTTCACTATGTTACTAAATTCGTACATACCCACTTTGATTTACAAATATTTAAATACTACACTGAAAGGGAAGGTAATTTGATGATACTAGGTTATTTGATGACAGTTTGCGTAATCATGACGTCATGTAGTCGAACATTTAAAAATGTAATTAGATTTTATTATTTTCGAGTTTTTGCGCGTACAGAAACACAGACAGACGGACAGACATTCTTTCCGTCCACCATGTAATCTTAGAAAGTACCGTTCTTGCACTTAATAATAATAATAATAGTAATAATAATAATAACAACAACAACAATAATGTTTTATTTTGGCTGGCAGAGTTAAGACCAAATGAACTTTTTTTTTCCACTCAACCAGGATGAATACAAAATACATCATATGTACCCCTTCAAAAAATACAATAAATACAATAAAAATACCTGCAATAAAATAGTAATGTAGCTGGTATAACCTACATTGGAATATAAGACAATCAACAAGATAAAATCAAGAGAGAATGTTGAAAACAAAAAGGTGAACTAAAAATTAGGCTATATATTGTGTGCGATTGTATGTGTGTCTGTGTGTGTGCACAGGATACGCAATACGACTGGAAAACAAAATTTTACAAAGAAATAGGCCTATGCTACATGCTTAATGTATACTTAAGTGTGAGATGATGAATATCATAGTCAAATATGTTGGAAATAAAATCAGGTAAACTGGTGTAACAAAGTGCCAGATGGAGTTAAATAGGCCAATATATGAAAACTTGTATTTATATTCATAACTTCTTGTTGAAGTCTTGTTGAAGACTTTAGGTCTATTTGTTGATTTTTATAACGTTTGTTAAGCATTGTATTGCGGATGTTCTATACCTAAACCTTCTTCTCCGTCCGAAAGAATCTGATCCTACTACCCCTTAGTTCCCTTACCTTCCTAGTTTCCTTGTTTGCTTTAATAAAAATCCGATAAAACGTATTCGAGTTATCGTGCGTTCAGACAAACGGACGGACATACATTTTCCCGTCCACCATATAATCTCAGAATAAAGATGAGTAAATGTATTGAATTATTTAGGCCTATTAGTCGATTTCAGAGCCCCCCACCCGAACTTTACTGTGTTGCTGCTGGCAGTTACAGGTCAGCTATTAGAAGTAACTTACTATTTATTTTAATGTTGTTTAAATTATAAGGTGATTTATTTTAATATTAACATATTTTATTATGTTATTTGATATTAAATATTACATTAAGTCAGGAAACTATTACTACTTTTCAAATATTTGGATGAAAAATTACGTACAGAAGATTATATAAAAAAACTCGTATACGGGACTCTCCGAAATAAGATTAAAATACGGCAGAGCGAACACAATTGCAAAAGATATACTTCCTCGTCTACGTGAAATAATGGCTATTATAATATATTAATTTAACTAATCAACCTTTAAAATTAAACAGTGCAAAATATATGGCACAAACTTTATTTATATTATTGACTTTTTAAATTGATGGATGTACAAGTCTTCGGGTTATTATCTCAGTAAGTAATTGCTCCGGCTATTTAAGAGACTAAGATTTTCTGGGTAAAGAGAGCGTGCAAATTAAACAAAGTCAATATAATATAAGGCTTAGGACCACTTTAATTATTGATGTTTCAGTGAGTATATTTATAGGCTACAAATAAATCAGTGAGGGAAGTGAGGCGGTATGCGGCGGTATGGAATACCGTCACTGGTTTTCAAGGTCCAAAGGCATACCGGGACTGGTTTCAATGGTGAAATAGCATACCGTCACTGAAAATCAATGGCTATTTAATACAAATTGTTAATGTTCCTTTGAGACGTAATAGAATAATTACTTTTCATGATTATACATCAACTCGTACGCTTTCATCGGTAGCCATTGTCACGATAACTTGTGATGGTCTTTGTTGCCATCTTAATTACTACACCACTAGATTTTATGTTTTAAAAATATTTCACGGTAACAAAATGTTGTGATTTTTATATTGTTTAAATAGGGCTTAAATACATTTAAGTATCTTATTGAAGTAAATAAACTATGGCTCTACATCCCTGGCCTACCAACCGACCGCTGCTCCTCTACCATTGATGGCAGGATTGGGGGCATGTTGTCAGCATGCTGACACCCACTGTTGTTATTGATGGTTTCCGTGATGTGAAATAAATAAAGATCTGTCAATCGACAGTACAAGAGGTTCTAGTCTTGTGTTGTGCTCCTACTTGGCAATCATCTATAAGGCAGGGTTGGTTACTCATGAAGGAATTTTATTAAAAACATCAAGTGGATATCACATATCCTGCATATCACATAATTATTATCTTGTAAAGGAGGTTATGAGCTTTTTTAAATTGAGGTATGTTAGGGAAAAATTTTGGGTTAGCATACCGCCTCTGGAATTTTCTCACTTCCTTCACTTGCTACAATACCTGAATATTGTCATTATTCTGTGCTCAGATTTCTTCAAGAAAATATAATTATCTAGAGTTAAGCAAATGTTTTCTTTACTATTAATATCAGTACTATGATTATTAAGTGCCAGAATGGATCTTTATGATATTGTGTAGTAGACGGGAAATGCCTGTCCCTATGTCTGTAAGGTCAAAAAGCACTTTGTTATATCAGTTTACATGATTTTATTTGATTTTGTAAATCTTGGCTACGAGTTGAATAAAACATGAAAATAGAGAGGTTTGCGGGATAAAAACATATAAGTACTGGTTGATTTATTATTAGTTTTTTAAACAACCTACTTCCAGGCAATGTTTTTCACTTTGTTACTAAAATGAGACAAGGACAGTTTCCAACCACAAATAAAATAAGGAAAAATCTAAAAATTAACTTGACTACTATAAGCTATGTGCTGAACACGGACTAATTATTAAGCTCAATCACACTTTGAATAATCCCTTTAGGCAAGCCTACAGGCTGAGGCAGATGTCGAAGTGCTTTTGGTTTAATTTACTGTCGCTGCGCAGCACTCTTCTTCTTTAGCCTTGGCATGACAAACCCGCAATAATAACTGCAAAAAAGAGGAAAGAGCACCTTTTCAAACATTCAAATCTCGCCTTATATGAGAACCATCGAGAACTAGTTATTGATTTGTAGAGTACTCATCAAGAGCTTTTCAACGATACCCCACTAGACGTGGTTTCAAAAATTTCGAATATCCATCCCCCCACCAACCACCCCCACTCGTACCCCCAAAACCCCCGAATCGATGATATCACTGTGAACTCCATAGGGAGTACTCTAATTTATTCAAACAAAGTTTCCCCCTATACTTCATATTGGCCGAAATATAAATGTTTTAAAATTTCCACCCCCTCCCCCGACCACCCCCTTGGACAAATTTTGCTCATTAACGAACTTTTCCGAACTATTGGGCCTAGAAATAACATAATAAAATTTGGTTCGAATATCTTCAAAATTACGGCCGCTAGAGTGTACAGATATATATAAATACTCGTATACTGTTTTTATTTTTTATTATAGAATACAGCATGTTCCATTACTAAGTTAAGTAATACTACATGCTTAATTTGACTTCTTTTCCTTAGTAATTATAATATTTGGTAGCTAATGTTCTTTACCTGATACTATTTGTTATAGTTTACCATTATTAGTCGTGTTATATTGTTCTTATTGCAGTGAGTCTAAGTCTATGGTGCTTGCAAACGTTGTTAAGTATTTTATGTATTTCACTCCTAGTTCGGCCTTCGAAACTGGCCACTTTCCACCTTTATTATATACACACGCTATCAACTTCTTTCTTTGAGCTTGTAATTTGTCACATACATATATTACGTGGTCAACTGTTTGGTCCCCGGTTCAACACACGCACGTTGCACTGTCCTTAATTTTGAAGCGGTAGAAGTAGCTGTTGATTCTTCCATGTCCGGTTAACAGGGTGTCAAGTTAGGTGTCATCCGTAGTTTGCATTTTAGTCTGTCTTGGACGCTATGGAAGAATGCCTTGGTATGGAGCCCTTTAGTAGTAGATTCCCATTCTACTTTCCATCTTTCCTCAGAGATGGCTGCTAGTTGTTTCTTTACTGCACTTAATGGAATGTTTGCGTAACTTATCTGTAGGTCAGCGTTACTCGCTGCCTGCTTCGCCAGTCGGTCTGCCATCTCGTTCCCATAGTTTCCGACATGTGCCTTCACCCAGCTGAAGTTTACATGCCAGCCGTCATTTTGCAGTAGTCGCAGTTTCTTTCTGATGTCGTCTATGAGATTGTTATGGTTGCGTCCGTTCCTTAAGAAATCGAGGGTGATTCTGCTGTCTGTATATATGGCTATGGTTCTTTCGTCCGCTGGTGTGATATGATTGAGTTCTTTCATATATTCTATGGCTTTCATGATGGCAAGTTGTTCTGCCTGATTATTTGAGCAGCCAGGCAATAGTTTGAATTGTAATTCTTGGGATATTTTGTCGCCACTGAATACTACTATTCCTGCTCCAACACCTAGCTCGCTCTTACTTCCGTCTGTGTAGATTTCGTATGCGTACTGTGTGTTTTCTCTGGTGTCTATGATTTCCACAAGTTCAGCCGGGTGTGTCCAATTCTTATACTGTGTGATGTGGTCAGTGTTAAGGTCTCCGTGTCTATGCGTTTTTTTCACAAAGTACAAACTCACAGCTTCCTGTATCTTGAGGGCAATAGGAGTAAGTCCTGTAACAATGCATAGTGCTTCATATGATGCAGTGCGAAAAGATCTTGCTACTCTAATGTTTATCAATCGTTGTACCCGTTTGAGTTTCTGAAGGTTGTAATTTTTTTCCAAAGCTCTCGACCAGACCGGAGCTCCATACGTTAGCAGTGGAAGGATTGCTTTGTCAGTTAGTCCCCTATTTTTGCTGTTCTGGAAAGAGCGTTTACCAGGCTTATGCACCTTTCTGCTATATAAGTAATGTGTTCGTTGAATGTAAACCTTTTATCCATGACGATGCCCAGATATTTAATTTTGTCGACTTGTTCTAGTTTTCAGTGGTCGAGGTAGACGTGTATGTCTCTATTTTCCCGACGTTTCCTTCGTGTAATTAACATTGCTTTTGACTTTTGTTCGTTAAATCTGGTTTTGCTGTTCTTAGCCCAGGTGGCTATCTTTTGGAGTTCAATGTTGATATAATTTTCAGCTTCGAGTACAGTGTTGCCTTTTGTGAGTACTATGAGGTCATCGGCGAAGGCTATAACTTTAGTTTTATTGGTGTATTCTAGTTCGAGTAGAGAGTCATAGTGGATATTCCAAAAGCCAGGGCCGCAACAAGATCCTTGAGGGCAGCCTTTGGTTACGTTCTTCTGCAGTTGAATGTTGTTTACTGTGAGTACTGCTGATCTCTCACTGAAATAGCTATCTGCAAGGCTATATAGATTTCTAGGGCACTGGAATTCCCGCAGAGTTTTCATAATGCTCGGCCACCATGCCGAGTCAAAGGCTCCTTGGATATCTAGGCTAACGAGCACCAAGTACTGATTTTGTTGTATGATTTCATCTACAAATTCTTTCAATGCCATTGCTGCATCTACCGTGCCTCGTTGTGGGGTAAATCAAAATTGATTATCATTTAACAGAGAGTTCGTGTTGATGTAATGAATTATCCTGTGAATCATGAGTTTTTCGAGTATCTTTCCGCTTGTGCGTAACAGGCTGATTGGTCTGTATTTGTTAACGTCTGTACTTGAGTCTTTCCCTGGCTTTATTATTGGGAGAAGTCTCGCTTTCTTCCATTGTTGTGGGAAGTAAGCACTATTGAGGCATTTGTTGTATATTGCTGTAACGTATCCTGGCAGCAGTCTGATTACTTGAAGTAAGATCTTACTTGTTATTCCATCGTCTCCAGGAGTTTTGTTAGGGTCCATTTGTTCAATGATTTGTCTGATTTCTTGTTGCGTGAACTCAGAGTCGTCTTTTGTTGTGATTGGTTCTTTAATTTCTGCTCTTACTTGTTTATGGTAGGTATACTGTATATATAAATATCACAATATATATATTTTTTCGAACAGGCGGTGGTTTCGTACTGAGGGAGGCCTGAAACGTAAAGATATGAAAGCATTTTCGAAAGTCATGACATGGTATCGATTGCAATAGATAGATTTTTCTTCGAAATCTACCTAAAAATAATATTCATTATAAATAACAGATGGGACGTCGGGCCAATTAAATCTGACGAAATGATTGCACTTGTTCAATGAAATAAAAACTCACGCGCAAAGAAATGCTATATTCGGTGCTATATTTTTCTAATATCTACTGATATTTTACAGGAACAGGAAATTAGTGATATTGTAAGTTTAAATTAACACAGAGGTATGAGAATTAAGGAGGGAAGATGTGCACCGCGAGCCATGCCATAAAATATACAGGGTGACCCGTTAGAGATGTCAGAAAAGTAAAGCATTGTGTACAAGAAACTATTTAAATTTATTAATTGTTAATGGTACAAACAGGTGTAGGAAACCTGTAAGTTTTGTATTCCAGCACATTAGCACTCAACATGACCGACATTGCGAATGCGGCACAGATCATACCTCGCGGACAGGTTCCGGCACGTGGCGCGGATCATTTCTGGAGTGATTTGCTGTAAGACCGCTGTAATCATCTGTCGTAGGTCAGCTATCATCTGTCGTAGGTCAGCTACACTAAAATTCAGCCCAGGAAGTTACTACAGGTCTTATGGGGCAGGAATTAACTCACACCACTGGACCAGGGTGATGTTGCCAAACTAACAGTAACGGTACTTTAAGTAGGGGGATGGGGGAAGGTCACGGGCTAGCAGAATCTGCTCTATCCCTATGTAATACCTATTCTAAAAATATTTTCCTTTTACTCTACGCAACTGCTTTGAAAATGTTAGTGTCAGTAAGTACAAGTAAAACAAGGAATTTAAGTAGATGATAAACTCACCATTAATCGGGAAGAGGAGCTACTCCTAAATCTTCATATTCGTTCCCACTTTCGTCGCTGCTATTTTCTTCAGATGCTTCAAGATTTATTACAACATTATCGTGTATCAGATCCAGCAAGCCGTCCGTTTCCCACATGCGTAGTTCAACATCTTCTATGTGTCGCACATAATTAGACCACTGTTGTTGTGTCACTTCATTAATACTAGATTCCAAGAGTTCCCGAACCTTATTTATATTGAAAGTAGTGTTCTCTTGTGACACTTTCCTCTTAATTTGACTCCACACCTCTTCAATGGGATTTAATTCACAATGATAAGGTGGGAGTCGCAATATCTCATGTCCATGTTGTCGAGCCAGTTCGTCGACAATACATTTAGGTTCGTATCGAGTTCGAACAGATTCCAATATCTCCACAAGCTCCGTCTTATGCATTTCATCATCGATGTGGATACCTTTGGAGATTAGCCACGATTTAATAACTCCCTTCGTGTTACTCTTTGTAGGGATTTTTTCATTCTTCCTGGAATGTACAGAAGCATTGTCTAGCACTATGACGCTATTAGCTGGTATATTTGGAAGCAATTTCTCTGAAAAATACTTTTCATACATGGGTCCAGTCATTTCATCATGATAGTCGCCATCTTTCTTTCCATGATAAATTAACTTAGCTTCAGGAATGAAACCATTTTCATTCCCTGCATGGACTAATATTATACGCCCACCTTTGCCTGGGGGCATTTTATTCCCTGTAGTTAGACCTTGTTTCCAGGCTTCTGATGCAGATCGAATTCTTGTGTCCACCCAAGATTTAGAGGTGGTGCAGCCTGCATTTAACCAGGTTTCATCGGTATAAACAATGTTTCTATTGTTTGCCCTGTGACGTCTCATAGCCCTCAAGTATCTATGTCTCCAAGCAATAATGTCACTTCTGTCGATCAACATAGAGTTCTTACTTCTTTTCGTGAACTGAAAGCCTATATCCAGCATTATCCTTCTTAATGTGGAAATAGATACAGTAGGCATATCAGGGTCTTCATCAAGGGCTGATTTCACAGTTTTCAGCGTCGGTAGTGTGTTTCCCTTATAAAACATGTGAACACGACGCCTTATTGCAGACAGAGTGTGAGAATCGTATTTTTGCATTCTTGTCTTTTGTATTCCAGGGCTCTTCTTTTTAACGGGTGTTGAAACAGTTCCCTTCATTTTAAGTTCTTTCCTTATTGTCATCACTAGTTTGTAGGAAATTTTAGTGGCTGCTGCGGTATGCTTGGCAGCTTCCGTCACACTGAATAAAAATATACTTCGAAAGTACAAATAGACATTCAAAACCATCGTTCTTTCATCGGAACGCAAAATTCTTTTCCGGTTACTCAATTTTTTGTAGCATTCCGGGGACGTTTCCATTGTTTTAACTCAATAACTGATATAATTACACTAATTTATTCCTACTAGATTTAAACTAAAGATAATATAACAAAATAAACACAAAAACTATAAACTATAACGAAGGATAAATGTAAAAGAAATATAACTATTGTAGAATAACATAAAACGTACGAATGCAGTATTAAATCATACGACATAAGAGAGGCGACACTTTCATACAGGGTAATATAGAACAGCACCAGCTCTGTGACAAGTGGTGACTGGTTTCCACATCTGGTTTTTCTTCAAGAGGGGGGTGGCTGGGATTGCAGATTAGACATCTATGCACCTGCTGTGTTGCAAATTTCAGGTTTATGTAAGGATTTTCCCTTAAAGCTACTGTTAAAAGGCAACACGGTTCCCTATTCCAAATACACAGTAACTTCCTGGGCTGAATTTTACTGTATCATCTGTCGTAGGTCAGCTACATTCTGTGGTCTTTGTGTGTACACAGTTGACTTGATGTACCCCCAAACAAACAAAAATCTGGAGGAGTCAAGTCCTATCACGTAACCTTCCGCCTGTACGAGGCATTTTGAGACCATCTTCCTAGAACATGTGATACCAGTTAACAATGTCTCGATGCGAAGGGGCAGTTGTACTGACATTGGAAAGCACACTGCGTTTGTATTACACTATAAAACTTCGCATGAATACCATACTAAACACTGAACGCACTGTTGTGGCGTGACCACCATTTTGTCCTCTATGCACGATAGCGCCGCCAAGCCATATGACCGAAGTCTGAAACATCACTGATTATTAACTCCCATCCTTTCCACTTACATTACAGCAAATTGCACAGAGCTATATACATTAACCTCTTAAATATAACGTTTTACTTTTCTGACATCTCAAACGGATCACACTGTATATCTTAAGTGGTAGCACGTCTTACAAGAATTATCACCAAGTAACCTGTATCCGCAAATTACTTTACCTTACCCAATCTGGAGATTCATTTTATACAGATCTGTTATATTATTTTTAACAAAAAAGGGAGCAGATGGTAATTGAAATGGTACGACGCCAAGCAAACTAGAACTTACAAAAATATACTTACTATGGGTTAACATTACACATAAAACTCATTAAGTGCCAGAAACGGTACTTTATGAGATTGTGTGAGGACGGGAAAATGTCTGTCCGTCTGTCCGATCGTCTGTCCGTGTGTCTGTACGCGCGATACCTGAAATACGCTTTATCGGATTTTAATGAAATTTGGTATACGCGTTTATAATGTCCGTGGGAAGAAGCCTATTGATATTGGACCAAATCTGTTGACCGGTACCAGAGTAAAACCCAATTTGGTGTCTATTTTAAAGGCGGAATAATTCAAATACGCATTATCGAATTTTCATGAAACTCGGGATACACATTTATAATGTCCATGGAAAAACGTCTGCTGATATTGGACCAAATCGGTTGGCCGGTACCGGAATAATGCCCAATTTAGTGCCTTTTTATGTTAATATACAACAAAAGGCGCGATAACTCAAATGCGCTTTATTGGATTTTAATGAAACTTGGTATACGCGTTTATAATATCCATGGGAAGAAACCTATTGATACTTGACCGAAATCGGAGTAATGCCCAATTTAGTGCCTATTTTATGGTAATATATATTAGAAAGAATTTAACACATGCAAATCGGTTATTCTGACAACATATTGTTTTACACTGATCTTATACGGCTTTGGAATTTGCAATAGGCCTACAGTTAGCCATGACATATTCCTTTGCATTTGATTATCAAACTAGTCAGATGTTTATTTCGTTGATCAAGTTGAATACTGTTTATATACAGAAGGTATATTACTGTGAAATACAGTGAGTCTCTCTTGGACTGGGGCCGGGCCGGGCGAGCGGTGAAACGTGACTGCTGCAGTGAGCCAGATATTGCAACATTCCGCTTGGCCAGCAGTTGGAGTGCATGCTTGTGAAGGTGAAGGTCAAACACGGCCTGTGCTCTCGTGCTATAAAGTTATATAGTGGTCTTTGTCTTAGTTCACATTTATCATTATGCCTCGATCTGTGTTCACAGTACAACATACGGTATTTATGTACGATAATTATGTGAAAACAGAGTCTTGCGTGTGAATGAGAGTTTCCTATCTCGATGCCAAAAATGTGTGGATGAAGGAGGAGGACATTTTCAGCATCTCCTGTAATAAGGTAAATCCCTATTTTCGCTATTTTCATGGTCATGCACGAACAAAGTGAAAGAAGCGAGAGAAGTGCCGTGCAGTTCCTACACCTCGGAACGCAGGGTGACGACTCGGCGGCCGCATGCACTTTTGCCACTAGCTCTGCCTCCAGTCGAGAGAGACTCACTGTATTTAGGCCTACGTAAATTAAGTGGAGTTCTTCGCCAGTGTATTTTGTGAAATGTTGACATATTTTAAGAAGTATACGAGTTTGAATTAAGGTTAAGTATGTTCTTCCACGTGTGAGTCTTCCTCGTGTGAGTCTGTTATGAGTACCCGAGGAAGCCAAAGTCATGCTAACAAATTTATGCAAATCCAGCAAAGAAGTCGGCCTTAGTATCAATGTCAAAAAAACCAAAGTAATGACAAACTACACAGAAGAACCAATCAAAATTAACGATGACACAATAGAATATGTAAAAGAATATGTAGGCTATACTTGGGTCAAATATTATCGTTTGACAATAAAATTCAAAAAGAAGTTTCAAGAAGAATCTCTTTAGCATGGAACAAATTTTGGAACTTAAAATTCATCCTATTAGACAAATCCTTAAGCATGAAGATAAAAAAGGATGTGATGGACACTTGCATTCTACCAGTTATGACTTATGGATCCCAAACATGGACATTAACTAAAAAAGAGAAAAACATGCTACAGATTTGCCAGAGGAAGATGGAGAGGAAGCTGCTAAACATCACATTGAAAGACCGAAAAAGAAATGAAGACATTAGGAAAGCGACATCTATAAAGGATGTGATGGTTACTGCTTCCAGATTAAAATGGATGTGGGCGGGGCATGTCATGAGAATTAACCCGGAGAGATGGACACATGCGATGACAGTGTGGGAGCCCAGAACTGGGAAAAGAAATCGCGATGGGAGGACGAGTTTAAGAGTGTTGTGGGGAACTTGTGGTCTAGGAGTGCCAGAGACAGAAAGAAATGGAAAACTCTTGACATTTAGTACTAAAACTAGAGTCAATTAACTTATATTAAATTTTAGCGTTCTCAGGTGAGGCTAGCCTGAAACGTTCTTATTTAACGAGTCAGCCACCGTGGTATGCCAGAAGGCCCTTGCCCGCTATGGGATGCTTGTGGGCTAATTCTTAATTCTTAATGTTCTTCCACAAGCCCTGCTTAATGAATCGATCTGGAGCTTAACTCGGAGATAGATTACAAAGATAACTTATTTTGTTATATCAGTTTACCTGATTATTATTATTATTATTATTATTATTATTATTATTATTATTGAAAAACTTAGCCGTTATGAATAATGTGTACGGCCAAACTTTCATGAGTGACAGCAAAGTGCGTCAATGGTGCAGGAACTTTGAAGCAAGACGTAGAGACGTTCATGATGCAGGCAGCCAGGGAAGGAATCGAGTGTCAACCGATGATTTTGTTCCGGAATTGTATGCATTGCTCATTCGTTGATGAATTTCGGCTGCATTACACTCCTCAGCATAAGAAATCGAAGACAGAACGCACTTCATACTTGGCGGGAGACTATTGTTCGAGGCATGTTTACGTTGGTACCACGCTATGACAAATATCTCAATCGAAGCGGCGACTATGTAGAAAAGTAGCTGGAAAGGTGTATGTAAATGTTAAAAATAAAACAGTTTTGATTTTCACTATGGTTTTCATTTAGCGACCGATCGGACCTTGAAAACAAAAATAGCCCTCGTAATAATAAAAGTTGGTTGGGAAAGAATGCTAGCAATACCCAATAAGGGATTACATTAGTTGTTACTTGAGCGACGATAGGACAGTCGATAGAATCCGAGACTGTTTCATATCTCTCACCAACAATTACATTTATATATAATTATATATAAATATACTTTTTTTGGCTTTTTTATATCTTATGTTTGTACATTTTTATTACATTTTATAGTAGATATTACATTATTATTGTTATTCTCTACATAAGTAAGAAATAAACTATTTCTTCTAATGAAGAATGGGGAAGTATAAATATATCTTTTTTAGAAATTTGATTGGTATTTGAGCAAACGACGCATGGAAATCGGACAGAGAAAAATATAATCTCACATACCGGTCATGAAAATATTAAATTTTGCCGGAGTGTAATAAAGAAGATTGGAATGAAAATGTTCTAAAATGGCATTGTGCTGACTTTTGAAGATATTGTGTTTGCTCGTGAATACTTGGTCAATTTGACCACTTTGTTGACCAAGGTATCCACTGTCAAAGCAAGTGTAAACTCAACCGCACGTGTACAAATGAACTTGTGTGACTACAATGACGTCATTCATGGAATGCAGCTTTGCACAGAGAATATTAGACCAGGGCTGAGCTAGCTCATTGTTCATCATAAGCTCTCTCGTCCTTGTTTTCATACGTAGCCTTCTATTGCTAAAATACATTCACTGTGTGATAGCCTTGTAAATTTTACAGGAGAATACTCCCTCTGTGGTTCTGAACACTTCTCAATTTGCTAATAGAACGATATGATACGTCTACAGGTTGTACAGCCTTCATGAGGGCCTTGTAAAATTCTTAACACTCACACAAAAGTATTATCTTAAACTATTTATCCAGTGGTTCCGGTATAACAGGTATTCAAAATAAAATCAATTCTGTTCGTGTTAATTTTAATATTATATTAAACTGAGATCATTTCGTGTGTTTTAATATGAGTTGTTTGACGTTGAAGCGTCAAGAGAAGCCCTGTAGCCTGCATGCCTTGTAGCCTGCTAAAGATCTCGCACGAAATCTGTGCCGATGAGACCGTTACTCTTTAGAGAGAGACATGCTATTGTGTGAGAGAGAGAGAGGTAGCTTGGCCTTTACAAATAGAAAGGGAGGTACTGTTGTGCGAGAGAGATAATTAGCAGGCCAATCGACGCTACAGTCCCCACGAAAACGTAATGCAATGACTTAGACAATCGGCACAGATATCGTGCGGGAACTATATCTATCGGAAAAGGCATTCCTGTATGAATTATGAGGTATTATAAATAACCAAAATCATTTAATTAGGAATTATTATTGTCGAACATAAACAGTCGTATGCAACTTGCCTATAATGGTAATTAAGGCACTCGCATGAAAATTTGCTTTTCTTGTTTCGTAAAACGTACTCGTGTCTTCATAAATGCCATTATAGGCTCGTTGCATAATGTACTATTTTATTATTTTATGTACTGACAAGCGTCATTTCCGTGTTTTAACACAAATCCTAATACAGTGTCGGTGAAACATTTTTTCTTCACCTGTTATAAAATGTTATTCCCATGCAGACCCTGCTATTCTGGTTCTCCCTCCTTTTATTTTCTTTCTCTCTCTTTCTCTCTCTCTCTCTCTCTCTCTCTCTCTCTCTCTCTCTCTTCGACCTATCCTCACACCCAACACATCCATGATCGTGTCGTGACCTGCAGTTTAAATGACAAATATCCCGGGTCAATAAGGCATGTGTGTAAAAATATCGCTTTCAGGCACATAAAAAATGACGTCTACAGGGATCGTTAATCATGCATATCCATATATTGCAGTCTCGTACACTGATCTGGTACCAACGTCTTTCCAGAGGATCAGAAAGATCATCCTATGTAATGTTCTCAAGCCATCTATGAAATGAGTACTTTGAAATAATCTGTTCGCTTTCCTAAGCTGAAATAACACATCTTTACAAAAGTTTAAGCATCTAAGATGATTTTCACAAAAACACAATATTCTTGGGGTCATACCTTATACAAAATAAATTAAAAATTAAAAACAAAATAAATAAGACAAAAAGATACTGAACGAAGGACAAAAAGAAAGAGAAATTCGGGAAATTCTCAATTATTTAATATTTTGTCGTTCAGTTTCAATATACGGAATACACCAGAAGCATATTAAAACAATTATTCTCTTATATTTAAAATTTGGCTCTAAAATTGATTACCAAAACGGAAAGAAGTAAAATAAAACATTTTTTTATATTTCATAACCAAATTTTTACTATGCGTCCGCACTCTATCTGGGATATAAAGTGAATACTTATTATTTATTATCATAATTAATGTTAGCTACACGTTATAAAAATTTAATGGGATATCACTATCGTTTTCACCTACAGTGCATCACTGTCCCGACATTTACTTTCACTTCAGGCACTGCAAATCGTTGGCCACAGCCCTGGGAGATGGTGTTGACCATAGGAAGTCCTAAGCGCAAATAAAATAAAACTTGAGCAGACAGGTATCACATATTATTTGTTGAGCTCGATGTCACATAGCAATATATGTTGTTATTAAATATATTCTGTCGGTATGCATATACGTTTCAGACTAAATGCCACATATTTTAAGATAATAACATGTAATTTTTATAGTAAATGAAGTAAGCCAATAGATAAGGAAACCACATAAAAATAATTCAATTTCATGCAAGCTTGGGGTTCGACCCCCCATTCACAAGAATATTAACTCAGTTTTTGAAACATAACATCTACAAAACTATTTAAATTTCATTTTTGTTTTCACTAGCATCCTGCTGTAGTTATAAATAAATAAATAAATAAAATTAGCCTAGACATCCCAAAGGGCAATGGCCTCCTGCGGATTGCAGGGCAAGCTCCTATACCTCTCGTTAGGTGAGCTAATCCTAGCGAGAGTGCTGTAGTTATCATGTACTAAATCCACCAATATTATTATTAGGCAAGGCATTTGATGATTTTGCATCTTTTTTATATGATGGTAAAAAGATAGCTCGAATATATATAAATGTGTATCATCAATTAATTGATCAAATAGGAGCAATTTGTTTTTGCATTTTTTGCTTTATTTTGTATTTTTTCGTAATTTTTAATAGATAGGTCATTTTTTGGCAATTTTTAGGTCATTTTTGTCATTTTTAGGTCATTTTCGGCATTTTTAGGACTTTTTCGGCATTTTAGATCTTTTTCGGCAATTTTATATTTTTTTTAAATGAAGTCTTACATTACATTATATTTTTAGTTTTTTTAATTTATTATTTCTGATTTTTAATGCTTGTCTATTATAACTGTAAAAGCAAATAACATCCACAGGAAATAAAGCAGATTGCAGCGTTACTGGAAGGAATATGCATTTTGAACTCTTGTTACATTTCCAAGAAAATACAGTATAAGCAATACCTGCTTCTCCTATTTTTAAGTATTTTGAACTAGTCTACATTTCCAAGAAAACAACGTTGTAAATACAAACGGCTATTGACGAATGTGTCCTTCTTGCATTAAAGAAACAACACTTGGGACACAGCTCCGTTAGAGATAAGCGAGGCGACTATACCTGCTTTATTATTTTAAAGGAATGTGCATCATGAACTAATCCGAGCATCCTATTGTTATTCATTTTCAGGTAGGAGGACTTTCACTATGTCTTTCAGTTGTCTGTAAGAGTTGTATGAGATAGTTTGTTGACAAAAGAGTTCAGTAAAATGCCCAAAGTGAAAGAAAGTACGTTTGATAAATTAAAACGATTTGTTTCAGAGTACGGAGAAAAAATTTATATTTATATTTATATATAACGAACTGTCATCCATTAAATTGGTCCTTAAAAGCAATTCATTACTTTAAAAAATAATTATAAGTAATAATGATAAAATTTATTGGTAATTTTTTAATTTTTTGGGGTAATTTTTTCACTATTTTTAGGTCATAAATGCATTTTTTATTTTGCATTTTTTAACTTTTTTATGGTCATTAAATGCCTTGCCCTAATAATGATATCACTACTTTAACTATGTCAAAATTTAATTTTTATAATGTGACACAATTTAATCATATACATATTTTATAATATTTCCTCTGCTGTCTCAGTGTGTACACAAACTTTAAAGACTTCGGTATATGTAGTAGCCCTTGAAATTAGCTTTAATTTGATACCAAAATGAACATTCTAGCTTCATTTTTTTGTGGGTGTTTTCATGTTTCAAAGTTATGAAAATGTTGCAAATTTTGAATTACGGTAAACGCGTAATGAAAATTTTGTACAGAATATCTACCTTTTAGACATAATATGTGCTTAGGTTGGTAAAACACAGAACATAATGCATTCTTATGCCACCTAGTGATAAAAGTGAGAACTTGATTCACCTAGAAGTGCCTGCTACAAAATGGAGCAATTTTTGAAACAGAGAAAATTCGAAACAATAAATTTGATATGGACACTAATGCCAAACTTTTAAAAATCATTCCCTGCTTTAAATGCCATTTAAAGGAAAATTATGTACAAAATAAACATGAATAATACATTTTACAAAAGTAGAAACTCAGAGCTTTCAAATGGTGTTAATTTCACAAATTCAGTGATTTGAGCCAAAAAATGCCATTTTAAACGTATATGCATACCTTAAAGTGAAGAGATATGCCGGTAGCCTATATTGCTTATACAAAATCTTAATCGATCCTAAATTCAAGGCCCAAGAACAAAATTCTTATACGGCATACTTTACAGTGCGTAATAGTGTCTAAACCCAATGCATAACAAATGTACTGTATTTATTTCCATACCGTTACACTGCTTTCAAAGCCAGAACAGGGACGATTATTTATGTATTTTCTATAAACAGATCTGCTGGAGTGGGGAATGTCGTAATTAAAAAGTCCCGAGCATTTGCTACAGTTATAATTAACATCTCCGGTTCCGAGCCCCGAGGAGGCAGCTTTGTGGTCTGCCTATATACACAAACACAAAGGCAAAGATAGTCGTCGTCTTGTACGAATTTAAGAAACACGCTGGCGGGGATGCGATGCAGTTTTTGATAAATTGAAAGCATCTCTTATTCAAACAAATGCGCATCTGTCGAGGAGTTTTGTAGCTGATAAGACAGGTGAATCGATCTCTTCCTTTCTTTGCTCTGTTGGTACTAATGCTTCCATTGTCAGGCTGTTCTTCTCAAACAGCTATTTGCTCTTGATGCCGATGAAGGTTCTAGAAATAAAAAAGTTTCTACAGGCCCGATAAAAGTGACTGGAGATTTGTGGAAAAACTACCATTCCGTAAATAACATTATCATATAAACGTCTATGCATTCAGTTTTATTCCAGTCCTATCTTGCGTTTCCTGATGTCGATTCGGTTTCATCAAAATCACAACACTCGATAATATCATCCTTCCTAAGAAGGCCTAATTTCAGAACGACTGTTTTCGTTCAAATGAAATAAAACTGAAGATCGTAATTAGTTAGGCCTATTTACGCAATTACTAGGGATAAGAATTTTCAATCTGAGAGAAAGGAAGACGGAGTTTCGTAGTAATTACTTATAATAGTTTATTTCCTACTGTGTCAAATGACCTTATTTTGATTAAATATTACAATGTACAGAGAAATCTGTCCGAAAGACCTCCCTTACTAATAGTCCAGTCAATAAACGTCGAAAAACACCAAATAGAAAAAAAAAATCGTGTAGTTTTGAAATTTTGCAGAGTTGTCGGAGGGAGTGTCCTGAACAACATACTAAAAGTCCCCGAAGGTGGGGGGTGAGCGGGGGGCAGGGGGGCCCGCAGAAGGTCCCTATTTTAGGTTTTTCGCTTATATCTATACAATGGTGCATCGTAGAGGAAAAGTTGCTATATACAAAATTCAAGCTGATGACATTTCCTACAAGTTTGAATTTACACATTTCTTTCTATTCCCAATAGTTTTCGAGATATCCGCCAGCGAAAATAACGGATTTTCGAAAAAAGCTCTTTCGCCTCGCGCTTTTCGACACACTTTGCCTTCTAGCGCTTCAGCCCTTAGGTGTACAGCAATGTTATCATGAAAGAAGTTGTAGGCAAATACATTATCTTGAAAATGAGTAGTCATTTCTTACTTTGTCTTCAAATGTTCAAAAGTTATAACAATTTTAAGATTCGGTCAAATTTCGAGATTTCGAAAGAAAACCGTATATCGCACTTTCTCTATATTTAGGGGTTATATCTTTGTACATAAGCTGTGTATTGTGTATTTACATCATGAAACAAGTGGAGAAACATCACACAACCATTAAAGTTGAAATTATTAAAAATCCGATCACGGTACAAGCACAGTACATGTAATGGAAAATACATTATATTGCAGGCAAGAAAGGAAAAATAGGGACAAAAAAATCATGTAGTTTTGAAATTTGGCAGAGATGTGGGGGAAAGTGTCCTAAACAACATAGTAAAAGTCCCCTTTGATAGGGGGTGAGGGGAACTTTTACCGGTAAATGTAATTTCCCTCAGTTTTCCCTAAATACACAAAAAGCTATGGGTTCTAGCAAAAAACACTTTATGCACAAGATTAAACTACATAAAAGTTCTTATAAAATTTATCTGAATGATATTTCTGTAGAATTAATAGTTCAGGAAATAGAAGGATATGAAGTATGACACAGTTCTGGAAATTCTGTTTTACATACACCTGTATATTATATTTTTAACAAAAGAGAAGGCAGATGATAATTAAATTAGCAAGATGCCAAGCAAGCGAACTAGTTCTTAGAAAAGTATACTTACTAATGGTTAATGTTACATATAAAACTCATTATCATTATTATTATTAATAATATTCTTCTTGTAAAGCTCAGACGTTTTATGATTCGTTAAAAAAATTACCGGTATTTTGAAAAATGGTAAGGAATTAGACAATTATATTTAAAGATTCTAAGAATAGCAGGCCTACCTATTACTTTAAATAAACGTTTACTTGTCTATGTGGCTCCTGAGAATATTTGCACTTCATATTTTGTCACTGTGCAACTCTGTGTGGTGGAAGATATGGATCCAGAAAAGCTAGTATTAAATGCTCATCCGTTTGTGGAACCTGTCTTGATACAACAGTATACCATTAGAAGAAGATGATGAATTTAAAATTGATGACGTCCAAGCAAAATAAGTTGTTTAGGCACTCTTTAATTAATGTTATATATGTGAATAAATACTGAGTGTTCGGTAGATAGAAAAATATAACCCTAACTTATCATACGATGTACAGTACTAGGATTCCAGTATTGGAGACTGAAAAAATAGACAACTAAACATTTATTTAAAGTACTATGTAGGCCTATTAGGTCTTATAATTTCTAAATATTTACAAATTCTAACTATTTACAATTTTTCCAAATGATATTTTCAGCGAAAAATAGAACGGCTAATAGGCCTGATTTATATTTCTTATAAAGTACACTCATACCATGTGATTTTTGTAAGCTTTATAATAATAATAATAATTATTATTATTATCATTTTATGTGTGATGTTTACCTTTAGTAGAACTATTATTATAAGAACTAGTTTGCTTGCTTGACATCATGCTAATTTAATTAACATCTGATCTCTTTTTTGTTAAAAAATATAATATATAGGTGTATGTAAAACAGAATTTCCAGAACTGTGTCATACTTCATATCCTTCTATTTCCTGAACTATTAATTCTACAGAAATATCATTCAGATAAATTTTATAAGAACTTTTATATAGTTTAATTTTGTGCATAAACTGTTTTTTGCTAGAACCCATAGTTTTTGTGTATTTAGGGAAAACTGAGGGAAATTACATTTACCGGTAAAAGTTCCCCCACCCCCCGCTCACCCCTTATCTATGGGGACTTTTACTATGTTGTTTAGGACACTTTCCCCCACATCTCTGCCAAATTTCAAAACTACATGATTTTTTTGTCCCTATTTTTCCTTTCTTGCCTGCAATATGTACTGTGCTTGTACCGTGATAGGATTTTTAATAATTTCAACTTTAATGGTTGTGTGATGTTTCTCCACTTGTTTCATGATGTAAATACACAATACACAGCTTATGTACAAAGATATAACCCCTAAATATAGAGAAAGTGCGATATACGGTTTTCTTTCGAAATCTCGAAATTTGACCGAATCTTAAAATTGTTATAACTTTTGAACATTTGAAGACAAAGTAAGAAATGACTACTCATTTTCAAGATAATGTATTTGCCTACAACTTCTTTCATGATAACATTGCTGTACACCTAAGGGCTGAAGCGCTAGAAGGCAAAGTGTGTCGAAAAGCGCGAGGCGAAAGAGCTTTTTTCGAAAATCCGTTATTTTCGCTGGCGGATATCTCGAAAACTATTGGGAATAGAAAGAAATGTGTAAATTCAAACTTGTAGGAAATGTCATCAGCTTGAATTTTGTATATAGCAACTTTTCCTCTAAGATGCACCATTGTATAGATATAAGCGAAAAACCTAAAATAGGGACCTTCTGCGGGCCCCCCTGCCCCCCGCTCACCCCCCACCTTCGGGGACTTTTAGTATGTTGTTCAGGACACTCCCTCCGACAACTCTGCAAAATTTTAAAACTACACGATTTTTTTTCTTCTATTTTTCGTTCGTTGCCTGGACTATAAGGGGCGACCGAAGTGTTGAGAGGAATTTTTCTAAACTACTTGTTGTAGAAACTTGAAATTTTACATACTTAATTAAAATGTAAATAGAAATTAAATTTTAAACTTTGATTTTAATGTCCCAATTTATTTTGGAGATATTAGTTGATTTAACTGATTTTTAAATCAAAACTGAAATCAATCTCCTCCGACATATATTACAATATACGCTTGAATTCTTGCGATTTTTTGATGCTTGCTTTACAGGGTTACTGATGGATTTTTTTATATTGTTTATATATTTTGTTAAGAAATAATTAATTAACCCAGAAAAATGAAAAATTAAATAAATGACGTATGATTACACGTCATACTAAGAGAAAATAACTAAAAAAACAAGAGTGTATTTATTTTGTTATACGTGCATTTGTGCAGTGTATATTGCGGATCTTCTCTTTGTTTTATTTTACTTATTGTGTTTCTAATTAATTGTATTATTATATACTTAACCATCATAAATAGAAAATATAATCCAGCACGAGAAGCTAATCATAGATGTCTAACAACGGAAGACAGAGGAATATTTTGTGAATTGTGTAACTGTTCTATTTTTATTTTCAAGAACATGATTTAGTGATGCATGAAGAGACTGCCAAACATGTTAAAAACAAAAAGTCCATGAAGTCTAGTACTTCTTTAGTACAGTTATACCCTAAAAAAAAGAAAAATGTACTACTCCAAACCTAACATTAAGCTCAGTGAATGTATACGTGTAGCATGACATTGCAGTATTAGTTCAATCGACCATTTGAGTGATATTTTAGTGCATAAAGTGGCTAAAATATTAATATAATGTAATATTAATATAATGACTAGTTTTGTCTAGTCTAGCACCTGGCAAGCCTGTTTCACAGTATGTCGAATTTCCTTCATAACAATATTTTATTTTGAAGTTGACCCTTTATTGTACATTTCAAGGCATACAATTTTATCAAATAAATATTAGTTCATTAACGCTTCACTCAGATTTGGCAAAGACAATAAATTAAAAATCTAATGCCATATCGGACGAGGTTATTAGTTTTTTAGTCAGTTTTCTTTTTAAAAGAATTAAAAAAAATCAGTTACTGACGTATAAATGCATCGCCTCAAAAATTGTATAAAAAGCAGAAATTAAGACTAATAGCAAATGCTTTATTCAAAGTATGAGGGTTTTTATCCGTGTGTTACGAATGTCATTATTTATGGAAATCAATTATTGCATTGACATTTTTAACTCTGAAAGAGTTATCAACATAACTTGCACCTTGCAACTTAAGTTTCGTTTACATTACATGTTAAGTCGAAGAGAGTCACCTATACTGTGGTACTGTGGTACAGGGCCGTAGCTAGGCGGTGGCTACATGCAAAAATGACTGACCAACTATATTATTACAACAGAAAAAGCCGAATGCGCAGATCTCAATTCCTTTTGTTATTACTATTTTATTATAAATTAAGTGTAAACTAAAATTTCTTATTTTAAAAATGTTTAGTTTTTTTAATCACACAATGTATTAATGTACATTAAAATTAATTTTTGTAACTTTACATTGAATATGTGTTGTGATCCGCGGCCGATGCACGCTCTGCCAGCTGGCAGTACACATGCTGTTTGTTTTGATCAAGTTCCCTTCTAAGGCCGGCGCTGATATTATAGTCGCTGCTATTATTTTTAATTATATTATACTGTATTATTATTAGGGCCCGGATTCTGATGACCTAAAATTGTTTGAAAAATGACCTATAAAATGACCCCAAAATTTAAAGAAAATGACTTAATAATTATAAAAAATGACCTAAAAACTGATATTTTATTTATAAAAAATTATTATTGTACACACAAAATTATAGAATAATTTGTACATAATTGTTAAAACCTTAAATTCAGAGAGGATGTTGTAGGTATAAAAAACTTTGATTTTTGCTGTGAATATTCTCTCCTTACGGAAATTTATACTGGCACTGAGGCACTGGCGAGTCAAACTTCGGGATTTCCTTTTGCGGTCTGCCGGATTATATTGTTTATTGAGGGTAAACAGTAGTTTGCACTCTCAAATACAAGCAGGTGGCAGACTCTGGTTGGCGTTCCTTTGATTCTCGTTTCCGGCTGAGACATGACAACACTTCAAAGACAGCACCGCTGGGGACGAAATAAATGCCCTAAAATATAAAATTGCATACAATGTCAAAAAATGACCTAATAAAAATGCATTTCTATAATCTAGAGGCCATGATTATGATTCATCTACAAATTGGCAATGTCTATGCAGCATCAATAAAAAAGATGACATGTCATTTGAATCCGGGCTCTGATTATTATTGTATTTTTTAACTAAGCGATTTTTAAATTAAACAGTGAAACAATATTAATGTTTGTGTTGTTTCGTCTCTTGTTGATGTTGGGGTTGCTTCTGTTGTATAGGTAAGAATGACTTCAGTAAAAAAATGTGCCAACTAAAACTACCATGACCATCATAGCTTAGTCTACATTATTAGTTTTGATCTATTAGGCAGTGGTTTTTTTTTTTAAGAAATGGGACCAAAAACAACCTTCTGCAAGCGAATTTAAGAAAATCAGTTTTACAGAAATTTAAAAAAATTGTTCATTTGGAGGGCGCAGATTTGTCAAACTCGCCAAGGGCGCAGAAGGACCTTGCTACGGCCCTGCTGTGGTACAACCCTCATCCAAGGTAGCCAGCGCCTCTACAGTTAAAACGCCATTATCTGATTAACCGTGCACTGAATCACAAATCAACTTCATCCCTTTCAATCCGTATGGTTATATAATTTTCACTCTATATGCACAAACTTATACACAAACACATATTACATTTCTATTATAATAAGCAATAAATGCAACGGTTTGTAAGAGCTGGGATTTCTATGTAATTACATAGTTTACTCTTTACCTGAGCACTGTGGAAAACCATAAATTTCCATAAAAAAAAACCATTTGACGATTATTTTAATGAAGTTTCATTTTACATATTTTTACATATTTAATGGGCATTTTAAATATTTTTGTGACATTACGTGAGATTACACGTTTAACCATTTTCATATTTATATGTGCATTTATATCTGGTTAGTATGTTTGGTCGTTTATATTATAGGCTATTGGAGGCACCACTAGCAAGAATGTCATTTAAGTAATACACTAATGTAGTGGACAATATTCATGGCGTATTTCAAGCTATTTCGTCTATTAATACTTAGTTTTGGCCATTCATTTGCATGCAAGTGATGCCTCGGCTGGAAAAACAAATTAGTTTCAAGAAAAACTGTTAAAATTTATCTTTTACTGCAAACAAAACCGAAGTTTTAAGTAATACACTAATTTTAAACTCGTAATAGACTTCAGGTAAGCTCGAAACTACGCCGATTTATTCTCTTCAGTCACGTTTTGAATCTGCTTGGTGATCTATCTCGATTTGGAAACTTATGAACACTTATTCATAAATCTACATTTATAGCGTTTGAGCATCCAAAAACACAACATCTAGGAATTTTCGACAAATAGGCACGCAAACTCACGCATACAATAAAGAGACACATGTTGCTTGGCCATGCGAAATTCGATGTGAAAGGCGGGCAGCAATGGCTCCGTGACGTCACTTAATTGGAAGCCGCATCAGTTATTCTTCAAATTTGCGAGAACGAAGCATCGTTATAAACATGGGGTTTTCATTGCCGTATTAAAAATATTTATATTCTAAGAGTCACTTGATCTTAAGTACTATTGAAGAGAGATTTCAGTCAATTTTTAGTCCGGTTTAGAAAGAAAATTTACCTACGTCTGTTTTTTCTTGGATTTATTTTATATGAATGTTCAAGGTAGATAATCATTATTCGTGTAAATAGAATATGACGAATTGTACGAAGCAAAATAATCATAAGGGTAAGAATCAGGAAATTTTACAAGGTCACTTACAAATAAATATTTTACTGTTTATTGTTATTTACATCGCGTACCAAAGTTACCTTGAACGGCGGCTGTTCTTTCATGGGAACTTTAGAGTGGAATAGAAGCATAAACACAAAAGAATGCAGGTTTAAATAAATACCACAAAAATAATGACATTTAAAATTGTGTCGCAGTCACTAAGACAAGTGGAGAGGTTGTTGACAAATACGAGTCCTTGTTTACACTGGAACGAGCACGACAAGGAGGGAGCGAGAATTCTCTTTGATGATTTGCTCGATGACCGAGAACAAATTTCTGTTCCACCACACGCTTCACGGCTTTGTAGGATCTTAAAACTGTTCAGTTTTGTCGTTTCTACTTCTTAAGAGGGTCTTTCTAATAGAAAGTTTAAATTATATAAACAACAGGCATGTGTCCGCGCCCGCGATTATTTATTCAACTACTAGATGTTTTATTTAAGTAATTTATTTAACAGAAAAATAATTATAACATTAAGTTTATTAACACTTACATCGTTTTTACATAAATTGCAAGAATTACGCGTACATAATTTTATTCTTAGTTATATTGTTTTTCCGTAACAAATGTAAATAATTAAACGAATAGAACGAATCTTGTCCTTCTGTGTGGCCATAAAGATTCTAAGTGAAACGATTAAAACGTACCAAAGACTCATGAACCTTACCCAAATCGTGCATAAAGAATGAAAACAAACTGATTATTAAAAAACTAAGATCCCGGTTTTGATGTAAATTTCACGATTAAATTGCTTGGTGCCAAATCCGGATTGTAGTGAGGGTGGTCGAATTGTTACCAACCAAATGATGCGATCAGATCTTGAGTTTGTTTAGGCGTGAAATGCTTTCGCGTGAAATTCTTTTGGTTCATGACAATGCCTGGTCACATACAGCCCCGTGATTATCACCTGTTTCTTCATCTGAAGAAATTCCATGTTGGAAAACATTTCAACGACGATAATGTTGTGAATCAAGAAGTCCAGACTTGGCATCTTTCATTGACGAATGCATATAAAAACTGGTTTCCCGTTACGACAATGCCTGAATAAGTGACTATGTGGAGAAGTAGTGTAAGGTGTAAGGTAATGACTAATGAATAATAATAAAATACTGTATTTGGAAAATTATGTTCTGTTATTTAAAAAAAAATATCGGTACTTACGTTAAAACACGTCTCGTAATAGAAAAAAAAAAGGAAGTGGTAAATTGTCAGCAAAGGAACTGCTTACTGGTTCCAGCCGACCCCTCTCTAATAGACAATGAATAATAGTGCGCTACATTGCTGTTTTGGGGTACGCCGTAGTGGTTGAGGCGCTGCACTACAAACCGGAAGATCGCGGGTTCTATCCCCGAAGAGGACTCTTCTGGTGGCACTATGGCCCTGGGGTCGACTCAGCCTCTATCAGAAATGAGTACCAGGAGCAATCCTGGGAGTAAAGGTGGCCGGTGCGTAAGGCTGACAATCTTACCACCTTCAAGTACCGAATGTCTAAAATCTGGGAGCCTCTACCTCCTGGAACCCTCTGGACCTCCATGGCCTGAATAGGGAACACTTTACTTATTTACATTGCTATTTTGAATATAACTGCTTCACTTCTGTTATTTTATTTTCGGCAATGAAATATCCTACTTTGTGGTTATGACTTATGAAATAGGAAGACTTTCGGTAAAGGCAATGTTGTTTTGTGGTAATGAAGGGCGCCAGTAATTCTTGAACATTACAAAGAGGTTTGCTAGGGCCAGACTTAAATAAATTAGATTAAACTTCTGTCATGGGTAGATGCAATGTTTCGGACCGTAAGAGTAAGAGTAAATGCTTGTATAATGATTTTCATTAAATAAGCTAACGATTTTTATCCAGAGGAATTCATAGAATGCGTGCTTTATATTTTAGGTGGTGCATTCTAATCTTCACATCTTGGTAGGGCATCTAGACGAAAATTACGATTTTACCATGGGATGCCTACATGCCAAAACCAGAATCACGAGGCAGGAGGAGAGTGAACCAAGTGCAGGACTCGAGGGTGGGTGTCGAGAGAAAATGAGGATGTGCACACTTGCCTTATGAAACCTAACCATAATTTTGGACTCAAAACTCCCGTGTTGTGAAATGTTAAAAATTTGACATCGAATTTCAGCATCGCATATAATAATTTCAATTAATTTTATTGTCAATAGACAGTTATGCAACTGCAATAGACAAAGTCAATGGGGTAAAATTACCATAGCCTAGTTAAATAAATAAAATATAGAGCAAACTTGGTACAATCAGATATCAATAGCAGATGGATTAAAATTTCACAAATACAATAACATGAAGCCATGAAGATAATCTCTTACCAAATTACTTATATGGTTAGTCGGTTACAACTTGTGGTAACTTATTAAACATTTTAATGCCTACATAGCGATAACTTTTTGTGGTTTCATTAAGCCTATGTTGTGGAATTTCAATCTTCTGACAATTTCTGATATCGTGATTCGTGACCTTATATTATATATATGTTGCCTTTGCTTCTTAAATAGCAGTAATGTGTATATATACATATTTATCATTGTTAATATTTTATATTTTATAAAAAAATATTTGCAATGGGTTCAGTCAGGTATCTGGGCTATGATTCTAATTATTTCCTTTTGTAATATTAATATATCTTGTACATAAGTATTTTCCCATACTACAATTCCAATTTATTAATACTTGATTCAAAGCACCTACGGTACAGATATAGAAAGCAAGAAAATTGAATTGTAGTCTATTGGTGAACTTGGCATTTGACCGATACCAGTATTTTAAGTCTATGGAACCTCGGCAGGGGCGCCCATATGATATTTTCTAGGCGAGGGGCAATTTTTAAAATTAATTTAGTTTTTGTCGCTGTAACTTCTTGGGCTACTTTGTAACATTATATTAATAATATGTGCAACAATGACGTAGCCAGAAAATAATTTCGGGGAGGATCAAAAGTGTCGGGGGGTTAGGGCGTATGGAATACTCCCATAAAAAGGGGGACCCCCAGAAAATGTTTAAATATTAAACTAATGAAAATCACATTTTACGCTGTTTTAGCAAATTTGTTTACCATAGCATACATACCATTTGTTTATCAAGACATGCCGGGTCCACCCCCGGAAAATTTTTAAATATTAAACTAATGAAAATTACATTTTACGCTATTTTAGCACTGAAAAACTAGTGAGAAAATTTGTTTACATACTCAAAGACATGTCAACGTAAACAAGAAATCGTTACCTAAGTTATAATACTTATTACTATCTATAAGAAAATTTAAATAACACATGGAACAATGCAAATAATAGGCCTACTCATTATGTTATGAAAACAAAATAACTGCTAATATCATATTTAACACTGTACTTAAAAAATACAAAAATATAATTTTAAGGTTTGATTTTTGGGGGTCCAAACCCCCTGGAACCCCCTTTTCTGATCCACTGTGGATTCTGCTTCCATATTTGGGAAAACTTCTGCAAACTTATGTCTCTACTGACTTTCAATTAATTGTCTTAAAAGAAAAACACCCGACTGTAATTATTAATATTCATTTTTCCCTTTCCCTGAGAGCTAGAGGGGGGCCGCATGAACCTCGTGTCACTAGTGTAATGGATATTCGAAGAAAAGTGAATAAGTTAGGACGGTTTATATTCATGGGAAGGGAATTAAATTATAATGGCGTGCGGCAGGTGGTGGACAGTAAAACTAGTTTATAGTAGGTACGACAGTTATTATTATCTATATTTGTTGTGCAGTTGCAATGGCGCATATGGCACCAGTTGAGAGAAGTTCCTCGTTTACTGGTCACCTGTTGTAATCCCTATTTCAGTTCTATATTAGAGGTCTCATTTGATGATCTCGACATCCGTTACTGCACATAGAGAGAAACATTACGGTTTCCTCACAGTTATAACTCGGTTTGGAAATGGAAATTACCAACTTCTTTCAGAAAAACTTATAGCAATTATGGATTCAGTTATGAGCTTAGATATGCATGATTATATAACGACAGTACAGAATAACTTCATATATACGAGGTAGATCTGGTTTACATTAACTAGGCCTACATCTTCTTGAAATAAATGAAAACCCGAATATACAGACGAATGGTGTTTTAGTCGTGTTATACGATAATTGACATCAGTAGAACTAGGCAAAACTCTAATTAGTTTAATTGTATATCTGCTTCGTAACTTCGAATAAAAGTTAATTTCGATTCCGTCGTAGCTTTGTTGAATTTTATATCAATTTAAGCTTTCTGTAAAATGCATTTTTGATACACGCTCCTGCTAATACAGTCGCGCTAATCCGGACTAGATGGGATTGGACCTTGTCCGGATCACCGAAATTCCGTATTAAACGGAATTTGCCTTGAAATGAACATAATGTACTGTGATACAAGTTTTATACGGGTAATACGACGAAAATATATTTTTTCATAAATATAACTTTTCTCCTAACTTAATTTTAGTGTTAATACTATTGTATTCGCAGACCTATGTTTTGAACCCACGAACTGATGTAGGATTAACGAAACAAAACATCTTTGTAATTAAAATTATAAATTTATTCTTTAATAATTCCTTCCGGGTCACCCGGATGTCCAGACGAGCTGGGTCCGGATTAGCGGGTACCTTCGGTTAATCGAGGCTTGGATAACCGGAGTTTTGCGCAATTGAAAGTTTCATTAAACATAAATTGACTATAAAACAAAGCACGTAGTTTATAGTTTAAGCAGGACTACAATAAACTTTACTTAATAGACTTACAAAGTACAGCAAAGTTTTCCTTACTCTTAACGGAGGTTGGGTTTCCAGATTTTTAGATATTCGGTATATAGGCCTAAAGCTAGTAAAGTTGTGGCCTTATACATATAAAGTGATGATAGGCAATGTAATGAATACCTTTGAAATAACCGATTAAGGGAATAGGCCTTAGCCAGAACTATACAAATGTATAATATTTTTACTATTATTGTTATTAGGCTACTAATTAATTAAAATGGCTAAAAAAATTTAAAACATGGTTTGCTAATTCCACTACCGAACACTTCAGAGCAGCAGTTAAAAAATGAGTGATAGTCAGGATAGATAGCCAACATCTGAAACGGATAGGCATTTGAAGAAAAAAGAAACTCTTGGAAACTGTTTATAGGACTTCTAGGCTATCTCTATTAACAAGAATGTTACTATTAAAACCTTGTTTCATAAAAGTAAGTAGAAGTTGTTAAATAACATAATTTCAAACATGAGACTGTAAATTATTCGTGCATGTTCCAATAATATTTATTATGTATCACATTCTCTTCACGTAAATCACGAGAAATTAGTTGTATAAATACAAGAGAATGTCGTTGCAACATCGCATCCCCGAAGGATACATAACCCAAATAAAATCTGATTAATGCACCCTCGTAACTTTCTTAGTCCTAAGCTTGGGCAATACACCTTTCTCACTTCACATTCTGATATACGTACCTAAGAGGCCGTATTGCAAAGATCGAGTATTTTAGTTGTATCTACCTGATGCAAAGCTTTATTGTTCAGCAGGCAAGATTAAGTTTCTGAGCTCTTAGTACAAGCACCTCATGTATAAAACTTAAAATCGTCAGAGCAGTTTTCGAGAAAATGGCAAAAAAAAAAAAAACTGCATTTTGTTCATGTAAAGTGGCACTAAGAGTACGAGAAAGTCGTTGCCAATCTTTGTGTCACATAACCAGAAGAATCCTAACCCAAATACAAAATATTTCCATACGATTTTTTCGTTCTGGAGCTAGGATATTCACAGACACATACCCACAGACAAAAATGTTTCTGAAAATACTGTTTATGCTAAAAACTCAATTAGAATTTCTTGGTCGAGCAATACTTCATCTACCTAAAGTCCCTATGGTACAGGCAGAGGAAGTAAAAACATGGCCTACTGTACTTACAGTTATCAAATCATATTTTGGCAACAACAACGTATTCTTCCAAAAATGCCACAAGAAACTAGAAAGTGTCCCTCTGCCCTAATCATTAATCTCACCACCTCCAACTAGTTGGTCTTTGTATTTATAATGCATGTGGTAGAGATTTCGTGACCTTAAAATAGTTGGTGAAATGAATCACTTTGATGAAAACGGTGCTTATGAATGACATCAAAATAATTTTAGGTCAAGAATAAAGAATAACTCGTTCAGCCTACTTCAGAAGCAGGTTGAAGTAGGTCCAAAATTGTACTATTTCAGGAGAAGATGAGATTAAGGGTCACAGATCAAGTGTTCGAAGCTTCAGTGTTACGTAAATGGCCAACTATGCAGTATTTCCAATAAAACTGACTCTAGCTAAGCACTCCGTGTTTTTTTTAAATTTCAATATAAATCATAATAAGTGAAGTAAAGAAATTCTTGTACTATATCTTTAAATGTGATACGGACTAGAGGCTACCACGCAGGAAGCTATGTTATGCAAAAGAGTGGCTCCAATTCAGTATATTTAGAATGCCATGTACAAACAGATACTTTAAGCTAAGCTAAGCTACATTTCACAGATCGCCGAAGAGGCGAATTTGCTTCATACATGCGTATCAGTTATTTTCCTCGGCATCTATCAGACTGGATAAACTATTGTATTAAAAAAAAATAAACAAAATCTTTTTTCTTACCTCAAACAAGCTCAAATTTCTCGCAGTATTATAGATTGTTGTGAAAGTAATGAAAGGTTAAAATATATATTTGATTTACGTACATTAATAAAAATGTAAATATTACAATACAATGGACTTTTATAAGTTCTATATAATTCCAACTACATATTTACAAAGGAATTTTGAATTCAAAATAAGCACTACCATGTATACACGTAATTTTAAACCAGTACCAGTATGCATTGCAGTGGTTGTGCAGCGGCCGGGCCGGGCTTAGCTTAGCATCTATTTCGTGCCACAGCTAGAGGTGTACAAATCTCGATTTTAGCTTGCCCATACCCGCTTGAACGTCAGGCAAGCAAGTTGCGAGCGTCGCAGCTAGCAAGCAGGCAGGTTTCTTTAGGCTTGAATGGGTTAGGTTGAACCCAACTTACGCAAGCCAGAATAAGCTTGCGACATTTCTATCAGCTAAACAAATGTAGTTGCTAAGTGTAGGTAATACTTTCTTGCTTTACTACATGCTGGTAGAAGAAATTCATCATGTAGATACCGGTAATTAAAAAGTGAATAAAGTATTAAAAATCATTTTAGCGTCTTAACACATTTATTATTTTCATTATTGTTATTGTTATTGATTTTTTTATGTTTTCTCGAAAATGTTTGAAATTTTTTCCCATGTCGGACTAGTACCTTTGTTCATTGATAATTCAAACTCTCCACATTTTAGTCTCTCCTCGGCTTCCTTCAGGGTAAAATTCTCCATTCTCCTTTTACTTGAACTCTAAACACATCTGAAGTTCCTCAACTAGGTAACTGCACGACTTACCAGTGCACTGATATACCCAGTTTCATATTGTAACAAGGGCTCGTTGGGGTTCGAAATCAGAACACCTAGTTTCTCATTGAAGGATGGAGGATTCTTTATTTCCTATAACAGTTGTCAATACAGCCAGAAAACTCCGGAATGTTCTCCAGTTCACTCTTCCGATCGGTGCTCATTGCCACGTCACAGCACTGTCCCAGTCTGGTCCAGATCAGCTCACCAGCTCTTCCGTTCACTAGTTCCTCCGTTCACCCTTCTCTCCGGTCACTAGTTCCCCGTTGACTAGGTAATCCGCTCGCGGGTCCCTCCGGTCACTAGTTCCCCGTTGACTAGGTCATCCGCTCGCGGGTCCCTCCGTTGACTAGTCCCTCCGGTCACTGGCTCCTCAGCTTCCCAAGTCCTCAAATGCGCCGATCGGTTCACTCCGTCCAGGTCCTCAGCTCCTCAAGCCACACTTACTTGAGGTCGTGCTGATCAGTGCTCTCCGTTCAGTTCACACTCTGACGCTGACTCTCTCCCGCTGTTACTGACTGTTACGGACTGACTGTTCTCCCATTGACTGGCTCATCACTCCTCGCGGACTGACTCCCTCTGACTGGCCGTTGCTGTTACTCTGACTTTCTGACTGACTCTCTGCTACTAACGAACTGAACTGAACTCTCTCAACTCAGACTTTCTGTCTGACTGTCTCAGCTCGCTCGCGGCCCTTATATATAGGCCCGATGAATATTCCAGAGCCGATGTCTCGAAAGTTCCGCCCGCGTGGAATCTAGAATGCCTACGCGGTGCGCAGTCCAGCCCTTAGCGCGTGGCTCCTCCCCACAGGCCTTCCCCCACGAAGCGTGGCCCAATCGCTACACGCCGCTGTCACGCCCACTAGCGCTCGTCTGCCGCCCGTCCACTAGGAGGCCGCGACATTTCCAGACTCCGTCGTTTCTCGCAATTTCTAGGTGAATCCTTTTTCTGGCAGTTTCTAGGCGAGTCTTTTCTGGGCTTTGTGACAATATTCTTTCCGCCAGGCCTTGCAGTTTCTTTAGGCCCTGTGAAACCCACCAGGTTATGAAGAGCTTGTGACACATAGCGACACTATTTCTTTCCATCGTAGCAGTCTGGCTTGCTCTCTTGTCAAGCAAGTTAAAAGCTGTGGCTGGTTGCCGAATTTCAAAGGGGCAAGCAAGCTAAAATCAGAATATGTACACATCTAGCCACAGCACACTTAGCGTGGCATTGGTCAGCACAGCATAGCACAGTATAGATAGCATAGGATAGCATAGCATAGGATAGCATAACATAGTTAAGTAATGTCTGTAAAAATACCAGTAAGTAATTTCTAACACCCCATTTGCTATTTTAGTAACTTACAAAATACAAATGTTTTTATTTCCATATCCAATATATCACTATTTGGAATTAAAAATATATATAATATATATTTAATGAAAACGACAGTCATAATGGGGAAAAGGTAACTTCATAAAAACTGAACCCTTTTAAAGACTTGTAACTTCTAAACTAATAACAACAGACAAATGTGCTGAATTACAGAGTATCATTGGGAGATACCATTGGCTAAACGCATTTGCTTTACCGCGTCTGGCACTACATGCACTCTGTATGCTTGTAAGCCTGCTTTCTTCGCAATCTATAACATGTGCCATATGAGTAGCCTGTCTCGTGGCTCAACCGGTACAATGATTTCTTTGGTGAGTTCACTAAACGTTCTCGAACATCATCAACACGATCTTGACTCATTGCAGGTCTTTTTTTATCCTGTCTCTCTGAGGAGAGAGCCAATTGTTGCCCTTGCTGGAACATTGCGCACATTGAATGGTCTTCGAAATGCCCGTTGTGCTTCAATCAATGTGTTTTCACAAGAAAAACATGCTGTCGAATTGAGAACTGTTTTTTCGTTTGTGATTGCAAAACTAGACTGGAAACTAATAAATTGTCGTGAGGCAAGACTGATGGATGGTAGGGGTACCAATATTAATACCAATATCGATTCTCCCAAAGACACTGAGATCAAAAAACCCTATTTCAAATTTTTATTACTTTCCAGAGGAAAATTATACATCTTAAAAAGTGTTCAGTTTTATATGGATCACACTGTATTTCTATTTAATGTAAAAGACTGAAGATAAAAGTAGATTTATATGAAACTGGGTATGTATACTCACCCCTTTCTAGCGGCGCCCTCTTGTACTTCTCGAGACGCTTGACAGCAATAGCTTCCAGGCGCACCCTAGCGGCAGGATACTCCTTCAGCACGTCCCACATATCTTTCTTTGAGAGCACGAACAGGTCGCTGTAGCCCACTGACCGCACAGACGCCGTCCGTCTATTCCCTGTTTTGACAGTCACACATTGCGTTATTATCATCAAAGTATATGTATACACACATACCTTTATATATGTATGTATATAGTCTTATAGATCACTGATTCTTTACACATTGACATGTTTTTAGTCAGCTGATTTTTATGACCCCAGGGAAGTAAAAGCAGGAAAGTTATTTTGTGGGAAGAATAAATAAATAGGCCCACGTTATATTTTACATTCATGCAACATGAATTCCGAAGTTTGTTTTATTATATTTATATTCTAATATTTCCGGCTGATATATTATAGCCCATAAAATAATTAATATTTTGTACTGGTTTCGTATGTTATTGAATGTATATATATATATATATATATATGTATGTATGTAAGTATGTATAAGTGCCATGGAAAAACACAGGCATCTGCTAATTCACATTCGTATTCCCTAGGTAATTGTTTAATCTGGCTATTCTACCTTCAATCAAGTTTATATTCTTAATTCAACCATGTTTTTGTTCTTAATTTTATTAATTTTATTCTCAACGCCAATTCTTCTCTCTGTCTTGCAACATGCTTCTCGACTTTTACATCATGACTAATATATTTCTGCGTTGTTGTTCTTACCCAGTATGCTATGGCAATCGAGCAATTCCAAATTCAACTATAATTTCACAATTGAATACGATCTACACGGAAACACCAACTCATTATTATATTAGATGATTACCCTATATAATAAATTAGAACAGCCAATTTTGTATGTCGATCCCATAATGAGCTCTGCTCCTTGGGCTTTATTGTGTTAATTTAAAATAAAATAGACACCAGAAATAAAATAAGTTGGGTAAAATGTAATAGGAAAAAGTTTATCTTGTTAATAAAAAACTTTAAATAGAACATGTTAAGAACACGTGTTTACAGTTCTTCATGTGCTATGAATACAGTAGGCCTATTTTATACGTAAAGAATTGCTATGTAATATAGGCTACGCACAAACACACCCTAGTGGAAATATAATCATTGTATAATTTTATTACTTTTCTTACGTTGCTATACGATTTATCGTAACGAGGTTTTGAAACTTGAATTAATGTGCTATTTTCAGTTTTAATTTACCTCCTTAAACGGGCGACATTCCTTTAAACAGGTTGCAGTGTTATATTCGAAACAGCACACTTTTCCATATAAATTCTATTTAAAATTTTCTGCCTTAGAACAATACCAGTTATTGTATTACAAGTAAGTAAAATAAATTATATCTAATCGATCAAGCAATGTACCGTTTCACACGAAACCTCACCAAAAGGTGAACATAATAATATTGTTCTAGTTTACAACGATAAGTCGACATTTTTACTGTGTAAAATTACAGACTTAATATGTAAGTTCTGTAGTTGGAGTGCTTTGCGTCGCTAAACTCTTTATACTCTACCTGGGGACAAAAAGCCTCCACACAAACTTCCCAATACAAATGTCCACTTGCTCTTTTGTGCACGGAAAACACCGGTATATGCAAGTAATTACTAGCGTTCTCTGCTAATGTAACACAGATTAAGACCCCGTATTCCCAAGAGCTTAAAACGTAGTGAAACACGTAAGAATTTAAGCCTCTGTAGCCTACAATTACAAAGAACTTAAAATTAAAATGTTCCATCCAAGAAAATAATAAAATACTCCTATGCTCAGTTGCGTAGGGATGGGGGGCAGGGGTCAAAACCTAAAATTCTATATAACATTAATAGCACAACTTTAATTTTGTTTTATCTTTCAATGTTTCAACGCAATTTATTCTACAAAAATTTATTTGTCTGTTTTTTGTATTTTCTATATACACCACTGTTGGTTCTTCTTTTTACATGTACTAAATGTGAAATAATGTAAATTGAAATGTAATTATGTATGTATGTAACAATAACGATATTAAAGTTATTTAAGCTCTGTTTTATCAAATATTTTATTATTTTATTTAATAATAAAATACTGAACTTGTAAATGTAGACCTATTATTTCCTCTGTTTTCTTATAAATAGTAATAAGTGTTATAACTTAGGTAACGATTACTTGTTTAAGGTGACATGTAATTTTATTAATAACTGCTATATTCTTAATTTGTAGGTATAGAAATTAAACTATAAATTAATTTAAATTGCATTAATTAGTACTGTAACTAAAACCCAAGCACACCGAAAGATGAAATGGGGTTAATAATACATGGAGATTTAATAATAGCAATAATAATAATGTTGTAAGATAAAACTGTTAAGGTATTATTGCAAAGGCATTGAAGGTGCCACAATTTTCACTACTTAGGTTTCGCTACGAGATTTATTCCAAAACAGAGGATATAATAATAATAATAATAATAATAATAATAATAATAAAAATAATCTTTATTGGTCCAAGATCAAAATAAATTTGAATAGGACTTCATCATAAATACAAGTAAATTAGACACAATATAGCATCAATTAGTACAATATAATATAATAAGATTATGTGAATTAAAAATTAAAAGTTAAAATTGTATATTTACATTGGTTTCAAGAAACTCGTCAACAGAATAAAAAGGATTCAATAAGAACCAGTTACACAGTTTTACCTTAAAAGTGTTGAAAGGAACAACTCTAGTTGAGGCAGGAAGCTTGTTATAAAAATCTATACCCTTGTAGAAACTTGTATCATTGGTCATCTGTAGTCTACATCTAGGAAGATTCGATTTAGAGTTATTTCTTGTATTGAAGTTATGCACATCTGATCTCATCTCAAGACTACTAATATTCTTATGTATGTTGACCAGACTGGTATAAATAAAGATACCATAAACTGTCATTATTTTAAACTGAATAAATAAAGGCCTACAAGGTTCATTAAATTTCTTATTAAGCATAATTCTTAGTGCCCTTTTTTGACATTTCAGTATTTCATCACAGCCAGATGAATGACCCCACAAGTGAAGTCCATAAAGTATATGGGTATGCAAGAGTGCAAAATAAACATTTCTTAAGGTAGAAAGTGGAACGCAGGTTCTCAATTTGCGAAGGAGGAAGGTGGCTCTGGAAATTTTAATACATACAGAGACCGTATGAGGTTTCCATGATAATTTTGGGTCTAGCAATAGGCCAAGTAATTTTACAGATGAGCAATCGTTTGAAATTTCTCTTAAACTAAAATTCATAGTTTTAGTTTTGGTGTCATTAAGCAAAAATCCATTAACAGAAAATCAGTGCTTAGCAATATCAGTACTTTCTCTGGTTAAAAGATCCAATAGTTCAATATCACAGTGACTCATCCTAAGGGTCGTATCATCAGCATAAAATACAGGTGATTCAGGTATATTATATATTAAATCATTGACCATTACTAAGAAAAGAAAAGGACCAAGTATCGAGCCCTGAGGTACCCCATAGTGGATATTAATAAGACCAGAACATTTATCACTGACAGATACATATTGAGATCTACCTGAGAGATAAGACTGCAGCAATTTCACACTTTCATAAGTTAATCCATAAAACTTAAGTTTCATTACCAGAAGCTCATGTACAACACAATCAAAAGCTTTCGAAAGATCGCATAAGATAAGACGGGCAAAATGTTTGTTTTCAAATGCATCAATTATATACTTCACTAATGTTTCAAGCGCCAGGACTGTTGATTTCCCAGATCTAAAACCAAATTGCAAATTTGACAATAAACTATGATACTTAAAATACATTGAAAGTTGTTTGTACATTATAAGCTCAATTATTTTTGAAATTACAGGTACTAGACTGATTGGACGATAATTACCAAATACGGAGTAATCACCATTCTTGTGAAGAGGTATAACTTTAGATATTTTAAGACATGAAGGAAAATCACCTTGTGTGAGACTTAGATTAATTAAGAAGGCAAGGGGAGCAGCCATTACATGAATAATTTGTTTGACGGTATAGTTGGATAAACCATAGATATCACAACTTCGTAATGAGGATAAGTTATTTACCGATTCAATAATATCATGCTCTGAAATTGTTTTCCAGTTAAATTTGACATCATTTCCAACCGGAGGAGCATTCTTACAAAGCTCCATTGCACTATAAGCATTACAGTCCACGGAGGAAACAATGTCCTTAACAGCTTGTACACAGTAAGAGTTGTATGCGTCCGGATTGATATACGCAAACAAACTGAATATCTTAATTGGTACTAACAGGCCTATCTTTATACTGTTAACAGTAATTATAAACAGTCATCATTATTCATGACATACTATTAACAAATGCCACATGTTATTAACAGTTGTGATTTATTTTTTTATTGTAACGATGTTTCTAGATTCATGAAAAGCTGGATGGCCGTGAAAGCATACTGAAATGCATAATGTACGTCTCATTAGCAAGGTATATTTAGAGCAGCGAAGGAGTAAATGTTTTAAAATTCTATATCATGTTCAGTATTAGTAACAAGCAAGCACGTTTTTGTTTTATTAAAAAGTGAAAAATGGGTACGTTGCAGCAACAGGTCTGAATCAAATATTTAAAATGCTGGGGTGGACCATGTGTGGGTGTAAGAGTGACATGCGGGTACAGGGAGATATGTGGAAACAGTCAACATTGACTCAGCTGCCGACACCTGAATACTAACTATTGGTATTTGTGTCTAGTCACTGCCACTTCGCTCTGTACGACATGGGCACGCGATTCAGTTCCTGATAGAATTGTCCATACTGGGCTTTTTGACATGTAAATGCCTTCAAAACATATCTTATGGGGCACTTGCTAAAACTCATGTGACGATAATTGATGTAATGTTCTACAAATGACTGCAGTTGCAAATGTTGCACCTTCGATGCTTTCGGCACAATATCTTACCAGTAATTTAGCAAACAGATGGAAAAAAAAGCAAAAACAGGAAGAGTACGGTAGCTCTCACTAGTCCTCGTGAGCGGACATTGGGTGTACCGACAAAGCCCGCCCCAATCCCTCTCTGACGTCATCAATGCCCGTTGCGGTGTTAACTTGCAATCCCACAAACGATACGTCTGCTCCTTCTAATGAAATCCAATACGGCAAAGATTTTCATTATAACATTAGTGTGGTATCGAATATTATCGAACATGGAACGATCTTGAAAACTCGAAAGCAGTAAATGGATCTGCGTAATAAACAATCTGTATTTAAAATAAAATAAATTCTGTTCGGGTTAATTTTATTACACTAAATTGAGTTTATTTCCTTTGTTTTAATGTGCGTTATTTGTAGTTAAAGCTCAAGAGAAGCCCTGCGGCCTGCATCAGCCCTGTAGCCTGTCATCTATCGGAAAAGTCGATCTTTACAGCATTCCACATTTTAAGTAATCCTCGCAGTGCTGAGTGGTATATGGTAAGTACCCCACGCAAACCTTTTGTTTAGAACAATTAAAAAGACAAGCGTATACTTCTGGGTTTTCTTACGGCCGAATATTGTTCACCCTTCTTCTTGATGGTAAAATGTATATGGTCAGTATATACAGGTATCTTTATAAATAAATAACTTTTTGAGGGGTTGGTTCTGCTTATACCCCACTAGCTTCATGGATAATGGACAATTAAAGTGGCCTAAAGGAAAATTTAATAATAAAATACCATACAATTTTGATGACAACAAACAAAATCCCACTTGGAATTGGGTGTCAATCTCGATTTGACAAAAGTATAAATAACTTATATGTTACCAATATGTTACCAATATTGGCTATGTTATGAAAACTTCGTATATAAACTTTACAACATAGAGCATTAAGAGCCTTATATAAGTTTCATTCACTTACACTATCATTAGAATTATATTCACATTCGGGCATGCTTCCGATTAGAGAACTTATAAAATCCCAGTCATGTGTTTTGTGCAAAAAAATATGACGCATCATAATATTTCCTTTACCTTTAGTGATTATTATATTCACAAATATTTCACTAGAAATTATAATTTTATATAGTTACTACAAAATACACCGGCCCTGGGGTCGACTCAGCCTCTAACAGAAATGAGTACCAGGAGCAATCCTGGGGGTAAAGGCGGCCGGTGCGTAGGGCTGACAACCTTACCACCTTCATGTGCCGAATGTCCAAAATCTGGGAGCCTCAACCTCCTGGAACCCTCTGGGCCTCCATGGCCTGTATAGGGATCACTTTACTTTACAAAATACACCAGTCAAATATGACAATAAACGAATTCGTTATTCCCTTTTCAAGAATTATAACGAACTACCACAAGATATTAAGGACATCAGAAATATAAAGACTTTTGCTTCGAAGGCCAAATTTTATTTCCGTTCACACAACTACTTTTAAGAATCCTATGTTTTCTATTTTTACTATTACATTCATACATTTCTGTGATAATCTTACAATATTTTCAATAATTATATTTTGTCCTAATTATTAGCAAATATTTTGTTGTTCTATGTTTATTATACTGTACTACCCCGGCCGCAGAGTGGCAACAACGAGACAATAGGTATCATCCCGCTCTCTGAGGATTGTATCATGGAACATTGAGGGTTTTAAGAAAAGAGTAGGCAGTGAAAGTTTCCTGTCTTTCATTAATGGAATTGTCGTGTGCTTCTCAGAAACATGGTTAAAGAGCGGAGAAAATGTGGAACTTATTGAGTTTGACAGCATATGTAAAGGGAGGGAAACAAGAGGCCGGAGATGGAGATGGCCGGGGAGAGTGTCGCTTTCATTCAGATCTGAGCTGAAGAACGCAGTTTCTAAATTAGATATTGATATGGAAGGGGTTATTGGCGTATCTTTAACTTTGGGGGAACAAATTTCATTATCATTGGGTTATACAATCAACCAGCAGTATCGAAATATGCAAACCGACAATTTTTTAATGATCTGACAGAAAAAGTTGTGCAAGTACAAACAGACGTTCCGGGGGCGGATATTATCGTTCTCGGTGATTTTAACGCCAGGATTGGTAGAGAAAATGTTTCTATTGTAGGAGGAGGGAATGAGGAGGAAGACCTACGCGGTGGTCAAAGAAATAGTAAAGATCGAACCGTTAATGCAGAGGGAAGGCAGCTACTCGCTTTTTGTGATGCTTTTTTCATTAGAAATCTTGAACGGAAAATATGGTCATGATCTAGAAGGGGAACTCACTTATATATGTGAAAATGGTGGAAGTGTGATTGATTTTATTTTGGTAAGTCAAGGTTTAATAGAGAAAATCAGGGATTTTTGGGTTGGGGACCGCTTGGAATCGCATCATTGTCCTATAGTATTGGATCTAGATGTTGGAAAAGAATCTGACATACATATTGACGAGGGGGAAGGACGGATGGGGGGGAAAGTGGTATGTAGATTTGGGTGGCGGCCGGATAAAGCGAAAATGTTTCTTAACGCTTTAAGAGACGAGCTAAGGGGGAAAAACATCGAAACGGTGTTACTTCTGACGGAAGCAATAGCCTAACTAAAGCTGCTGCAGGGATGAAGTGCCGAACAAATAAGAAGAATAGGCAATCAGTGGGGTGGTATGACCAGGACTGTAGAACCGCAAGGAAACGAGCAATAGTAGCCTTGAAACAGTTTAGATGGGAGAATACTGAAGATCGAAGGACAGTGTATACTCATGCTAGAAAGGAATATAAAGTGATTGTAAGGGAGAAAAGAAATAATTGGCAAGACAAAATGGTTAAAGAAATTCGGGAGGTCGCTTCGAGGGGAGATAACGTTATGGTTTGGCGATTGGTTAAAGATATAAAGGGTAATTGTCAGACAATTAGTGAAATATCTCCGGAAAAATGGCTTGAATATTTTATGGCAGTTTTCGGTGGAGGAAACTGGGGGGCGGGAAAAACAATTGAGATTCAAAGGCGGGAGTGGCTGGAAGTACCAATGTCGGATGAAGATATTACTATACAGGAGGTCATAAGGGCAATTAAAGGTTGAAAAGTGGGAAGGCTCCGAATTTTGATGGGTTACCACCTAAAGTATTTAAAGCCGCTGCAAGTGTTAATGAGTTCGGTTTAGTGATGCTCCAGATTTTCATGAAAACGTCTCGTGGTGGGAATTATCCTCAGTGTTGGGGCAAGGGAATTATTCAGCCAATTTATAAGGGGAATGGATCAAAAAGAATTCCGGACAATTATAGGGGAGTCACTCTGTTACCTATTATGGAGAAAATATATTTGCAGAATACTGTATAGCAGAATAAAGGACTGGTCAACGGAACTTAGTAAAATTTCAAAATTTCAATTTGGCTTTAGAGAAGGACATAGTACCACAGATGGAGTATTTATTCTGGACACGTTACGTGGGAGACAAATATCATTAAAACGTGGAAAACTGCATTGTTCTTTTGTAGATCTGAAAAAGGCGTTTGACTCAATTAATCGTGAGGCGTTATGGCATAAATTGTGGGTGAAAGGGATGTCGTGGAAGATGATTGTGGCATTGCAGGCGATTTATAAAAATGTGGAATTTTGTGTAAAGTACGACAGTACAAGGGTATCGGAGAGTTTTGTCAGCTAGATGGGAGTGAGGCAGGGTTGTATTTTGTCTCCTTTATTATTTAACTAGCATGTGCCCGCCGCTTCGCCTGCGATAATTATTTAAAAATTAAAAATCAATAGCATAATAGTTAAATCTGAGGCATAATTTAATAAGCAATGCTAATTAATTATGAAATGGAATTTAAAAGCAATGTAAATTAATTATGAGGTAATTAATCAAATAATAATTGGAATACTTATTTCACTTAGTTAGGAACGTACCATTTAGTAATAATTCTAAATAAGTTCATTTTAGCGAAATAAGGGAATTAAATTAGTTTTCATGTTAGATATGGTGTGAGCTAGATTTTAAACAGTTTCTCACGGAATCTTTTAGCAGGTAGTTCGGCATTTTCAATAGCAAGAAAGGAGGCAATAAAAGTAGGAACCTAAATGTTTTTTAGAATTTCAGAGGCAGAGAGAAGGTTTATTGGGATATTGTGTAGAATGCCGAAAAAGAATAATTGGCCATGTTTAACAATAAGTATATAGGGGTAATTTAGTTCTTAAGTTTGCAAAATCAGATAAAATATTTATGTGTTTCGATTTTCCCATGCGGAAATAATATATGCGTAATCATGTCTAAGCAGTGTGGGAAGATTCTACAAGTAAATGTAATTTTTCTATTGGCCGAGATTGTTAATAGGCTTAACCAATGAAATGCAGCAGAAGCTGTGCATCCAGCCCTCTAATTGAAATAATTAGAGAGTAGGCGTTAACTAAATTTTCAAAATAAGCTAGATAATGTATTTTGGAAATGCAAGAAAATTAATCTCTTTCCAACCTCAAGAGCGAGAGGTTACACTGTAGGAAAATACTCTATACGGGTAATTTGGAGATGTGTGTGAATAGGTTAGAATAAATATAAACTTACAACAAGTAAAATGTACAGTTGCATAATGGTAAGACAACTACCATTTAGGGACAGCTCAGAAAGTTGTAAGGTAGAAGCACAAATCACTTGTGCAGTGTAAAGATTGCAGTAGGCCACACACATAAAATGACTTCAAAGTGTTTACCACCAGGATTATTAACCTAGGATACCATTGTACTTCAGAACAGTGTAAGTGACAAATTATATTGCATATATTTAGACATTCAAAAGGAATAAAGTCGTTAATTTTACCAGTGCTACGGACTTTGATTTAGTAGAGAATAGTACTCCTGCAAGATTCACATCAACCCGAGAATAAGATCGACTGCTGTACAAAGTTTTTAATTCTACCACATCTGGCGAGCCCAACGTGACGCACGAGTAAAATTGGTATGATACCAGAAAAAGACGATGAATAACCCAGAGATGATGAAGAATGCAGAGAGCGCTAGGACGACGGAACGACGGGACGAATAATCTGATGTAAAGAAGAGGATATGCAAGTTCGTGGTACATCATTGAAGACATCGAGGGACCACTTCACTACAAAAATGACAGATAAGAATTTAAATATTTTTACTAAGTGCTGAATTAAGAAAATAAATATTGTTTTGTTAAATACTTTTTAAAGTAAAATATTATAACAAAAAAAAAAGAGAAAAGAATCTAGTGATTATTAAAGTACAAATAATATAATTCTTAAGACAAATATAGTCTTGAAATTGAAAATTTTAAATTAAGTGATACTAATACAGCAATATGAACATTTAAAATATATGCATATATTCAGCACTTGGTAAAGCTAGATAAATAATCTGCAATTTCTTTAAAATCGAAATCCAATCATTATTATGGAAAATTTAAGTCAAAGATATTTTTGTAAAAACATACTGTATTGTGCTTGCTATGTAGATGTTAGACTCTAAGAGTGAAGGGTAGACTTGTTTTGTGTAGTGCATGGTGCTCAGAAATAATAAGGTAGTAAGAAAAATGCACCTTATTAATGAACTTGGGGGAGGGCAGACGTTAGTCGGCCAGAAATTAGAGCATAATTACACAAAATAATCAGATTAGTAAGATGGACAGCGAGAGTAGGAATAATATGTTTACAGGTGAAAAGTCGGAGGCCAGTAAAATGAATTTACAAAAGGTGAGTGAACTAAGTGAAAGTGTTTTGGGAAATAGTGATGTCCATTCTGATGTAGTAAACAATATTGAGGAACCAAAAATAAACTCTAGCCAAAGTAACTTAGACGTAAATGTATCAGTGGGTATGGAAGCCTTATTAGCTAATTTGCTAGGGGAGATGAGGAAAGATATACTAGGGGAAATTAAGAACACTAACGATAATTTGAAAGAAACGAATCAGAAAATAGAGGCTACTAATCAGAAAATAGAGGTGACTAGTAAGGAAACGATAAAGGCAACTATTGAAAATATGCAAAAGAACTATGACAGTTTGAATAAGAAATTGGACGATAATAATAAGAGAATAGGAGAGATAAATGAAACAATTAAAAAGAATTATAATGAATTAAGTATGAGAATGGATGATACTAACCAGCGAATGGCAGAAATGAGTAGGCATATGCGAGAAAGCAATGAAATTCTAGAAAATAAAATAGATAAGAATACGGAGAAATTTAGTAAAGAAATAACTGAAGTAACAGGAGATATTGATGAAACTGGAGTGAATTTTATTCAGGGAACCGAGAATGAAGTAAAAGAGTTAAGGGGTGAACTAAATAATTGTTTGTCCGAAGAAAGTCTGTTAGTAGAAAACATTGAAGCCAGGACTCCTGAAGAACATCAGGAAATTGAGAAACTTGAATTAGAGGGCGAAATTGACGAGGAAGTAGGCCTAGGGTTAGCTAACAGAGAAGTTACTAGTAAAAATAATGAGAAAGAAATGTTAGTAGAAGTAAAGGAATCAGAATATATAATTATTCAGAAAGTGGATTTGGTAAATGAAGAGGTAGTTAGTGATGCCAATGAAATAATAGCAGGGGTTAGTTGTGAAAACGAAAGGGATGACACTGACATTCCTCAGAAATATTTTGTAACGAATGATATTGAAGGTAATACTGGTCAGAATACTGACGAAATGTATGCAAACTTTAAAATGTGTAGGGTGCCACAGGTTTCTGTGAAGAACTCTAGTTGTATGAAATTGAGAAACTTACTAGGAAGTGAGGAAAATGTTTTTGAATTCCGCGGGAGAGAGGTCATTAGTACAAATATTGTTCTTAGGGATTCAGATGAACGCTATGAATTACGCGTGAACTTAGAACAGCGTAGAAGGTTCTTGTTGGCGAAACTCTTTGAGCGTAATGTTAGGGATTTGTTTGATCCAGGTGTAAATGAGTACAATTTTTGGTACATTCAACCTAATCAGACGAACCATATACAATTCACAAGGGAGATCTCAGAGAAATATGGCAACATGGTTAACGGTACGAATAAGAAAAAAGAGCCCATTGATAGTGTGAAAGGACGTGCAAAAAGATGCAAACAAAATTCCTCAGAAGAAACATTGAACCCTAGTCATTCAAGTAAATTCCAGGTAGGATTAGCCGGAATAAAGGAAGCACAGATGTCCGAGGGGAGAGACCTTTATACTAACTAGTGACACAGTTAAAAGTTTTCAGTGAGTGACAGGTGTAAATCAAAATAAACAAGGTTATTGACCATAGTGGATTATACGAATGGCGACATGCCAAAGAAAAATAAAGTTGATAGAAAAATACGAAAATAAATATTTACACAATGCAAATTTCGCAATAATACCCTTTTAATTAGAAACAGAATAGCACACCTAGAGGTGGACATTTTCGTAATACGGGATGTGAATTCTAGTGATGAATGGTAAAGTTTATGATAAATTAGAAGAAAATGAGATCGATATGCAAATCTGGTAGTCAATGGATTGTTTGTAAGCTAGCGAGAGGAGGCGAAAAAAATAATAACAATAATAAAATCAATAATCAGGTCATATAATAAATCTTTGATTGGAAAATGTGAAGTTTAATACAATATATTTCTTGACAGTGAAATAATAAGCAAGGCTGTGTTTTATTTTAATTGGAATATAGAATGGGATCGAGATGATAAATGTATCACTCTTATTAATCAAAGAATGGAGTATTATCCAAGTACCGTCTTTCGAATGATAATTATGTTATTGAGAGGAAGAGAGGTGTTATGAGGAGAGAATAGCTCTGATGGACGAGCGATTTTATAGTTGAATGCGTTGAGGTTGTGGAATACGCCCGCGCGAAGTTTTTTATTCCGGCAAAAGAGTCGAGGACGACTGCCGATGTGAAATGTTTTAGACAGTGAAGCTAAGGAGCTCACTTGGTTTATTGTTGTAGAGGAAGTTTATGCCCTCGTAGGAAATGGAGAATTGAACGGATAGTTAGATGGTGAGTTTTCAGGGGAAAACGCAATTAATTAAAAATTCGGTATGCTTGGATATACGAAACTTAGAGAAAAGTAACAGTGGTTAAAGTGTTGAAACAAATACTGTATTGAATCAAATAAAACGAAGTCAGATAATGGAGATAGTAACTTTAACAGCCAAATCATTTAAAATATGTATTTTATAGAGCCTTAATAAATAATGAACCGTGTAAAATAAGAGAGTTGACCTGTGATATAATTGCGTACGAAATGCATGTGATGAGAAAAGAAAAATAATTGAAATTCGAGAATAGAAAGAATTCCTCGCAGCTACATAACAATACCAAATGAGTTAAATAAATATTTATTGAAAGAAAGAATTATAAAGAGATGTGGATTCTAAGATAGTAAAATAGTATGTCGATTAAATAGAAAAATAGTTGAAAATAGATAATTACGTTCAAAGGGTGGAAAACTAGCGAAAATGAATTAATGCATTGGAAGGCAAGGAGACGAATAGTTGAAATATTATGAAATAAATTTGATATAAAGTACATATAAATGCTATTATGGCGGATAATGAAGAAAATTTTGTGTAATGAGAAATTAAAGAGAAAAGGTCAAGAATAAGTTTTGGATAATGGCAAATAGTTCATAATAAATTGTGGGTTACACCTGGCACTGAAAACAAAGTTATCGATGACATGAGAGGTCAGGATTGTGTTCACTAGGGATAGTTTATTGCGCATGAGAGAAATGAAGACGAATAAAATGAAGGATTATTAAGCATTGAAATGAAAAATGCAGTTATGATGATTAAAGTATTACGTTTAGCGAAAGCAAATGAGAAATTAATTAATAAATGAATTATTAATTGAAGAGAATATTAAAAAAATATATATTATTGTATTATGGTTGATAGACTTTAAATAATAAACGAAGGCTGTAGAATTACTGAAAAAGGTAACATAGAAAAGTTGTTCGTGATGAAATAAATCGATGCAGGATAAGCTGATAAGCAGCAATTGTTATTGAAAGTTATAAAAATTTTGAAGTTAAGTAGATACTGAGAAATGCGAAATGGAGAATGAGATCATTGAATAATTTTGATTTTATTATGCAGTATGAAATCAAAGGGAACATAGTAACAAAACAAAATGGGAGAGGATTAGTTGAATAGATAACTGAATAAATAGTTCAGTATGCTAAATGTAAACGTTACAGGATTGTTATGTATAAAAAAGAAAAGTAGATTGATGACAGGAATCGGGTTTCATATTAAGAAATGCTCTGGAGTGAATAAGTAGTATTTTGTTACACTAAAGAAAATTATTATCAAATGATGGAATAAATTATTTGCAGGTTTGTAAATGTTAAATGGCGAAGGAGCCTGTAGAATTATTGCTTCCTAGTTAGTCTGAAATTTTACACAACTGGGTTTGCAAGCACATGAATTTTATGAAAAATCTGTAAGCTAATTGATGTAAGTATGTGGTGTGAAAAATGTGAGATGTAACATTGAGTGAAGGTATTTTATAGAACAGATATGAGGACGTTTAAAGACGTCGGTTACTGCGCACATATAGGCTTTATAAATATCTTTAGGTCAAGTGGAAATACATTAAATAATTTGAGTGAACAGAGTGAAGTATCCTTTGTGAGTGAAAGTTTTCGGGAATCGAACCCATGATTTTACAAAAGGAAATAAAACTATAATTGTGTATAGTCATTTCAGATTTCCAGAATATTACAAGAGTGACGTATACAACAAGAAGCATGGGTGATGTATGGCTTTGTTTGTACTTGGGTTAATGTTTAAGTGTTTAGTGAATTAATAACATGATAAGATTTTTACAAGGAAAATGAAAGAGGAAGTTGTTACACAGGTATACTAGAAATGGTGTTTACAACAAGAAGTTGCAAAACACTCAGGTAGTAAGTCAGATGAATGAACTCGTGCTTGTAAGCAGGATAGTTCTTGAAAAATGGTGTCACAATTCCATTTTGGGGGAATAGATCACTTGTCTACACAATTCTCCAAAATAAATTGATTATTTTAAGATTCTGGACCCAACTGATCGGGCATATGAGGCATAATTTAATAAGCAATGCTAATTAAATATGAAATGGAATTTAAAAGCAATGTAAATTAATTATGAGGTAATTAATGAAATAATAATTGGAATACTTATTTTACTTAGTTAGGAACGTACCATTTAGTAATAATTCTAAATAAGTTCATTTTAGCGAAATAAGGGAATTAAATTAGTTTTCATGTTAGATATGGTGTGAGCTAGATTTTAAACAGTTTCTCACGGAATCTTTTAGCAGGTAGTTCGGCATTTTCAATAGCAAGAAAGGAGGCAATAAAAGTAGGAACCTAAATGTTTTTTAGAATTTCAGAGGCAGAGAGAAGGTTTATTGGGATATTGTGTAGAATGCCGAAAAAGAATAATTGGCCATGTTTAACAATAAGTATATAGGGGTAATTTAGTTCTTAAGTTTGCAAAATCAGATAAAATATTTATGTTTCGATTTTCCCATGCGGAAATAATATATGCGTAATCATGTCTAAGCAGTGTGGGAAGATTCTACAAGTAAATGTAATTTTTCTATTGGCCGAGATTGTTAATAGGCTTAACCAATGAAATGCAGCAGAAGCTGTGCATCCAGCCCTCTAATTGAAATAATTAGAGAGTAGGCGTTAACTAAATTTTCAAAATAAGCTAGATAGTGTATTTTGGAAATGCAAGAAAATTAATCTCTTTCCAACCTCAAGAGCGAGACGTTACACTGTAGGAAAATACTCTATACGTGTAATTTGGAGATGTTTGTGAATAGGTTAGAATAAATATAAACTTACAACAAGTAAAATGTACAGTTGCATAATGGTAAGACAACTACCATTTAGGGGCAGCTCAGAAAGTTGTAAGGTAGAAGCACAAATCACTTGTGCAGTGTAAAGATTGCAGTAGGCCACACACATAAAATAACTTCAAAGTGTTTACCACCAGGATTATTAACCTAGGATACCATTGTACTTCAGAACAGTGTAAGTGACAAATTATATTGCATATATTTAGACATTCAAAAGGAATAAAGTCGTTAATTTTACCAGTGCTACGGACTTTGATTTAGTAGAGAATAGTACTCCTGCAAGATTCACATCGGCTCTGAGAAAGGATCGACTGCTCGGACCGCTGATAGCCTGGGTAGGTGGAACAAAATAAATTCGAGTAAAGGATCACTCTGGCGCCCAAACCATCTTCCAGACTGGAGCAGCTGATGTAAGTACCCATTCAGCATAGCCAGAATATACAAAACTTCTAATTCTACCACAAATCATATTTATTAACACCTAAATCACGTGGTCTACATACCACGATTAGATAGCGTCGCCTGATAAAAGCGACCCCAGATTCGAGTTCCTTGGCCCAGAATACCCCTGTATAGTGAGTTTCGTCCAAATCGAACAATGTTTGATCATATTTAGGCCTATATTCATTATCCCTCTTCCGTGTTGGTTGAAAATTTCATACGTCTGCGGGCCTTGATATTCTAAACAAATGAATCGTCCAGGATGGACTTACAAAATCAAGCGATGACCCGCGATAATTATTTCAAAAATTAAAAATTAAGAGTATAATAGTTAAATGATTATATTTATTAACACCTAAATCACGTGGACTGCATACCATGATTAGATAGCGTCGCCTGGTAAAAGCAACCTCAGATCCGAGTTCCTTGGCCCAGAAAACCCCTGCATAGTGAGTTTCGTCCAAATCGAACAATGTTTGACCATATTTAGGCCTACATTGATTATCCTTCTTCGGTGTATGTTGGAAATGTCATAGGCCTATGTCTAAGGGACTTGACATTCTAAACAAATGAATCGTCCAGGATGAACAATCAAGCGATGGCCCGCGATAATTATTTCAAAAATTAAAAATTAAGAGCATAATAGTTAAATCATTATATTTATTAACACCTAAATCACGTGGACAACATACCACGATTAGATAGCGTCGTTTGATAAAAGCAGCCTCAGATTCGAGTTCCTTGGCCCAGAATACCCCTGTATAGTGAGTTTCGTCCAAATCGAACAATGTTTGATCATATTTAGGCCTATATTCATTATCCCTCTTCCGTGTTGGTTGAAAATTTCATACCTCTGCGGGCCTTGATATTCTAAACAAATGAATCGTCCAGGATGGACTTACAAAATCAAGCGATGACCCGCGATAATTATTTCAAAAATTAAAAATTAAGAGCATAATAGTAAAATGATTATATTTATTAACACCTAAATCACGTGGACTGCATACCACGATTAGATAGCGTCGCCTGGTAAAAGCAACCTCAGATCCGAGTTCCTTGGCCCAGAAAACCCCTGCATAGTGAGTTTCGTCCAAATCGAACAATGTTTGACCATATTTAGGCCTACATTGATTATCCTTCTTCGGTGTATGTTGGAAATGTCATAGGCCTATGTCTAAGGGACTTGACATTCTAAACAAATGAATCGTCCAGGATGAACAATAAAGCGATGGCCCGCGATAATTATTTCAAAAATTAAAAATTAAGAGCATAATAGTTAAATCATTATATTTATTAACACCTAAATCACGTGGACAACATACCACGATTAGATAGCGTCGTTTGATAAAAGCAGCCTCAGATTCGAGTTCCTTGGCACAGAAAACCCCTGTATAGTGAGTTTCGTCCAAATCGAACAACGTTTGACCATATTTAGGTCAATACTGATTATCTCTCTTATAATAATAATAATTCTCTTCGGCGTAGGTTGAAAATTTCATATGGGTGCGTGCCTTGACATTAAAAACAAATGAATCGACCAGCGTGAGCTACAACATTCAAGCAATCGCGATGCTTTTATTTCTAAGGTCTTACAAAAATAGCCAAAACCTACTGTGATTGATTTGACATTGAAATATACTGAAAATTGATGCTTCGAAAACGCAACAAATACACGTTTTCACTCATAACTCACGAACGGAAGCAAAAATTAAAATTCCGGCTTGGAGGTGCATTTTCCGAATCTTCAGTCCACCTATGTTTAAAATTTCAGTTTTCTGCGTTCAGTAGATTTCGCTGGACATCGCGGACAGACAGACAGACAGACAGACGGAGGACGACAGACAGACGGAGGAAGTCAGACACTTCCTTTTATTAATATAGATACGTTTATAGACGATATTGTTGATGTAATGGGACAGATACCATATGGAAGCACCTGAAGTGGGGAATGTACATGTTCCTGTGCTTTTATACGCGGATGACATGGTGTTATGTTCAACGACGATTCACGCACTGCAACTGGGACTAGACAGGCTTCAAACTTACTGCGAGGAATGGTCACTTACCGTTAATACAAAAAACACTAAGACTATGACCTTTAAGAACGGATCAGTTTATAGCAGGGAAGAGACATGGACGTATGCGGGACAATCTTTGGATAACGTGAATAACTTCGTGTATTTAGGATTGACGCTTACTATGAACGGACGATGGGCAAAGCACATTGAGGTGACGAAAAATAAAGAGGGACCGAAATCAACTGAGACTCTTCGGATACGTAGCAAAATTCCAGACATGCCAGTAGGTGTTATGGAAACTCTGTACGCGGCAATAGTGAGATCGACGATGACTTATGGGCCTGAGATATGGGGTTGGGAAGAAACAGGGAATCTAGATCAGGTCAGGACGCGTTTTTTGAAAGGGATTTTGGGGATAGGGAGGGGTACTGCAAACTGTGGCATTATGAGAGAGTTTGAAGCGCACAGTGAGACTATAGAGAGTAAAATTAGGGCGGTGAAATATTGGTTACAACTTATGCTGGGGGATCAGTCTCTAATTAGAGCAATATGTTATCAAGAACAGCTAAGAATAGGAGGAAATACGTGGGCTTCCAAATTAAGAAAGGGATTAGAAACAATTGGGATGGGATACATTTGGATGGATGGGCAGGGAAATAGGATAAGTGTGTGGAGAAAGGTTAAGAACCGTTTGAAGGATATTGATAGACAACAGACAAATGCGCAATGTCAGACTATGGTTTCACTTGAATTACAATCGCGGTTAAAATTGGAGTGGGGGAAGGAACAATACATAGGAAAGGGATCTAAAGTCAGTAAACTGGAGCTCGCTTGGATTAGACTCGGTGCGTGGAGAATGATTAAGGTCACAGATGAAAACGGAATGAGAGTTTGTCCATTATGTAAGGGGGAAGAATCATGGTTTCATATTTTGGCGAATTGTGAAGGTTTGGAAAATTGGAAGGAAAAATATTTACCATTATCTTTTATGGAATCAAATAGGGAGCAACGAAAATTTTTGGAGTTAATGACGGGAAAAAAGGTTGAGGAAAGCATTGGTAAGTTTTTAATGAAGGCGAGACAGATCAGGTTTGAAAAAGCGACAAATTGGAGAGCGGGTGTGGAGGGTGAGGAATAGATTTAGTTTGTTTGTGTTATTTCGTATTTATATTATTTGTTCTTTTTGTGTGTGTGTGTTTTTGCGTAAGCATGTACGGTCCATGCGGACTCATGCGATTGTTTGCATTGGAATTTGTAAAAAGTTAATTACTGTAATAAACACTTACATTACATTTTAGTTATAAGCATTATTGCTCTTTAGGGTCTTTATTGATAAAAAATGATTGCTTTCCAATTAAGTTTACTGAGCAAACTACACGAATATTTAATAATATGATTAATCAATATAGCAAAATTTCTTGGGGTACTCACCATATCTTTTTTTAGAGAGTTTTAATTTGAATAGCAGTTTGACGTAATTTGCATAAACCAGTCTTAAATTTTTAGCAGGTCTAAGAGTGCCAATATGGACCGTCCGCGACTGCGTAAATCATTACAGGTAACATAATGTAATTTAGGAAAATTGTGTTTGCCTAGAAATTAAAAGCATTTACTGGCATGGTATGAAAATACAACACGCTTAGAATATCTTCCAGGTTATTTTTCTTCCACTCCATATAACTAAGATATGATTAGAGAGCTGAATGCAGTAGAGTTAATAACGAAGTCATTACTTCACGAGATTCTTAGAATCTGTTGTAACAAGTTTCCTACATTAATATTTGTAATGAGAGAAGGTCTCCTTGACCGCTCATGTGTAGTCTTTTTCTTTTGCTTGTGGAAAAATTTGAAATTGTTTTATGAAATTTTAATATCGTACATTGAGATAGAGTTAGAAGCAGACGAGTAATCCAGCTCTTAATAACACACCCTTAGTAAAATGTGGAAGCAGGTTTGAATTTCTCATTAGACTCTGCAGAGAGCCTTACATCTGTGAAATTACGGTCATGGAAGATGAAAAGTGCAGTATAAAGAGTCATTTCCAGTAAATATTTAGGAAAATGAAACGGTAGAAAGTACCCAGAGCTTCAGTAGCTGTATGAATATTCATGAAAATTAAAAACTCATCTCCATCTCACACATTTTTCTGTAGGTTAAACAATTTTGATTGGATTCTTCGAGAAAACCAGGTCCGTTGGCTACGATGTTCAAGAGGTCTAGCATGGGCACAGACGTTAACAGGTAGTAACTTGCAAACAAATACTGTTAGCAGTGGAGGGTATGTTGGTATAGGTGACAGATGGTTCTGTGACCTATCGTCTCTACACAAGTAGGCTACAAAGAATCATGCATAAAAGATAACGAACTGTTTCGAATTTCTCCTGTGTGATATCTTAAAACAGGATCTTTCTGTTATCCTATCCTTGTATATTGGAAACACTTCATTTACATTTATTAAGGGTCAGTATGTGTCTGTAAGTGCGTTAACTCAAATACTATTTATCGGATTTTCATGATACTTGGTATGCGTATGCATTTATAATGTCCATGAAAAAAAAAACCTATTGTTATTGGACCAAATCGGTTGACCGGTACCGGAGTAATCCCCAATTTAGTGCCTGTTTTATGGTAACATATTAGAAAGGCACGTTAACTCAAATACGCTTTAACAGATTTTCGTGAAATTTGGCATACACATTTATAATGTCCATGGGAAGAAGCCTGTTGTTATTGGACCAAATTTGTTGACCGGTACCGGAGTAATTCCCAATTTAGTGCCTGTTTTATGGTAATATATTAGAAAGAATTTATCAAACTGAAATCAGTTCTCATGGCAACATATTGTTTTTAACTCTCCATGCACGGCTTTGGAAGTTGCAATACAGTTAACTATGACAAATAACACTACCCACATATTCCTTCAAATATGCTTATCAAACTAGTCAGATGTTTGTTTAATTCGTTGATCAAATTGAAATGAGTCCTACATGAATACTGTTAAGTTATATACAGAATGTATGTTATTGTGAAATAATTAGACCTACGTACTTTAAGCGGGTGGTAGGCCAAGTCCCTCCAGGGATGTAGCGCCACGGAGTTTAGTTATAGTTTAGTACATTAAGCGGAGTTCTTTGCCAATGCATTTTGTGATATGTTCACATACAGTATTTAAAGAATTTCTTATATCAGTGTAAACGAGTATGAAATAAGGTTAAGTATCAAAGAATTTACCTTTATTCTTCCGCAAGCCCTACTTAATGAATCGATCTGGAGCTTAACTCGGAGGTAGATTACAAAAATAACTTCTTTTCTGCATATAGGCCTACGAGTAATAATTGCAATTATTACTGATTAAACAAAATCATTCTGGCACGTTTGTTATGCCAGTTTACCTGATTTTATTTATTTTTTACAATTCGTTCAAGGCAAAAACATTCATTCTAAAATGGTCACTAACACAAGTACTTCTAATGGACATGGGAAATGATGCTCGAAATATTGTTTATGACAGGGTTTTAAAAGAGAAAGAGGGCGAATGTAGATTAAATATTACAAAACCGTAGGTTGCTTTATAATAAGTGAATGTCATTTCATAAACAACATTCGTCAATAAAACTTTGAAGGTTCTCCCGACGAATACAATGTAGAAACTGTTCTCGGGTTTCCAGTCGGGTAGTTATAGAAATACATCCTGAGCTTTCACCTCTGGATCTCACTTCTTCGAAGATGACGACGCAGACAGTCGCCGAAAGCTCAGGATGTATTTCTATAACTACCGTACTGGAAACCCGAGAACAGTTTCTACAACATTCGTCAATTTTAACTTTTGGGAAATTTCAATAAAAAACTGAAAATTTTTTGTAATTGCACATGTACAAGATCGTTACTAAATCTGAAGATACTTCACACTGCCCCTATCAATTATCAACACTAGCGAAACCTATTCATTGCTTTCTGCACGAGAAAACGGCTGTTTCAATTTTTGACTGATGGGATTTCTGAAGGAAACTCTGTAATAAAGACCTGCCGAACCCAAGTTTGACTTATGTGGTTTTATAAGCAAAAGATGTAATTTACCATTGTAGAGTGTGAATCCACCGGGACCTCATTTTGGTGCAAAAGTGATTTTGTTTTTTAAATGACAGATCCAATGGCACAGGGTACTCAGACTCGGACAGCTCTTTGCATGCAGCTCTTGTTAGCTCTTTTACCGACATTGCTTCTGGATAGTAGTTGCGATCGGACTGGGAAATACTAATGTAACTGGACTTAGTAGACTGTAACTGGCAACTGGCTTCTCTAACGATATCAAGTGAGCACTGAATAACGTATAAAGCTGGCGTGGGGACATTTTACACAGTTGGATGAGTAGGTATTGTTAATTTGCTCTCAGAACTGGTTCTGCACGGCTGTCTCTTTCTAGCGAATTACTCTACTTAAGAGTGAGACAGAGATTGTTTTTGTTTAGCTTTTGTTCAGTTTTATGATTCAATAGACAATATATGGCTATCCCATTGTCTAAAACTTTTCCAGGTCGACTTTATGTTTTATATATTAATTTGCGGAACTATAGTATCGTACAGAATAAATGGTTGGTTGACGGTCGAAGCTGACAGAAAATAAAATTTGATGATGGCAAAATGAAAGCGATTCTGAATCATGAATTTCATAGGTGGGAAATACAGCCTCGATATTTTAAATTGGATTGTCCTAAAGTAAAACTGAAAATAATATTTGTAAAGTCTTGTCTGCATCTACTTCAAGATCTGGTACAATTTATATTACAATTACAATTACAATTTATATTACATTAATATCTGTAATAATTATTATGCAATTTAGAAGACAATGCATTAATTAAAAAATCTTATGTGAAACTCACATAACTTCCTCTGCCCAAATAAAAGTTAGTCTCTTGGTATTGTATGACATCTCTTCATGCAAATTGGTTGTAAAAATGAAGATAATGTCGTTGCCACATCGCATCGCATCCCCGAATAACCTAAATAAAACCCGATTAATACACTCTCGTAACTTTCTTTACTTTAAGCATGACCAATACATTTTTCTCACTTCACATTCTAATATATAATGTAATGTAATGTAAGTGTTTATTACAGTAATTAACTTCTTACAAATTCCGATGCAAAGAGTCGCATAAAAGAGGTCATATTGCAAAGAGCGCGTACTCAGAGTGGGTGGCTTATAACTAGCCTTCAGATAATTTTCTTCGAAAAAATATTTCAAATATAAGTTTTACCTCTATGTATAAGCATCCCATGTTTAAAATTCAAACGAAATCGTTAGAGCTGTTTCCAGAAAATCGCAACGAACGAAATTTTCTTAGTGGGAAGTCCCTTAAAAATAAAATAAAGTCGTCGCCAATCTTCGTGTCACTTCCCAGAAATTACATAACCCAAATAAAAAATAGTTTTAATAAGATTTTCCGTTGCAAGAGGCCGTATTGCAAAGAGCGCGTATTAAGAGTGTGTGGCTTATAACTACCCTCCAGAGAATTTAAAAAGAAGTTTGAAATAATGTTTTAGCTCTTGGTATGTACAAAATTTAAAGAAAATCATTTAGAGCCGTTTTCGAGAAAATCGCGAAAAACATTTTTTCACGTCAAGTCCCCTTAAAAATAACAGAAAGTAGTTGCCAATCTTCATGTCACATCCTCAGAACCCAAAACAAAATTTTGTTTATAAGCAATCTTCCGTTCTGGTGCTAGGCTGTTTACAGACACACAGACATATTTCTGAAAATAGTATTTTTGTATTCAGGGGACCACAAAACGTTTATGTTAAAACTCAACTTCCAATTTGGGAGTCGAAAACATACCAATAGTAGCCTACCTATGGTACGGGTAGAGGAAGTAATAAAAACAGATTGCCTTTACGTAGTATTATGTACCAGGATTGAAGTGCTCTAAAAAGTCCCGTTCAAATTGCGTTCTGAAAACTTGTTACACAATTAGTCTAATGATGTCTATCATTTTATTATTCTCATATATTCAAATGACGTAGGCTTATTGTTCTACATAGCTATAATTGTGTCACCAACTGTTAAACACATACACAATAGGTATCATTCGGGCCGAACATTATGTTTATCTACTTGATGGATAGGCTACTGGCTGGATTTGTAAAATTTGACATAGGCTGAATTCCAGTGGATGGACACGTAAAGGATATTGGCCATCAATCATCCATGTATCAATTAATCAGTTGGCTGCAAGAGGACAAGGCGCCAGTTGCATGATGAAGTATCAATGAACGCACTTTACTAAAACCTCATTATGATGTTTAGGGCTGATTAAATTTTGATTCTGATTATATTGCTTTTGGATAATTTCACAAAGTAGGATTCAGGGTGAGAAGGCCTATCTTTTGTATCAATCGCAGCTGTGTTCCAACGTATGCCTCGGGAGGAAAAGAGGTATAGGCCTAACTCAATGAAAAAGATAAAACTTTTAAGTCAATAGTTAAGAGAATATAGACAAAGTACTGATACCCTAGACCAGGGGTTCACAACCTTAATTAGACCAAGGGCCATTCTATTATAAAAAATTCACAGAGGGCCGCAGTGTACCATCATCCAATCCTTCATTGTAGGCCCGATTATACGTGATTATACCTTACTTCTGAATGAGGACTTATCATTATTTAATGTAATAGTATAATATTCAATAAAACAACAATAGTAATAACATGCCTTTTACTGGCATGCCCACTAATTAATTATTAGTCATAACACAAATGTTATTCACCTTTTAATAAGAAACTTGACACTGCTTCAGTTTTGTCAACTTTTCAATATTAGGTCCAATGTTTGATATTGCAATACGCTTACTCGCTTCCAAATGTTCATCTGTAACTCTGGATCGTGTTTTGGATTTCAATTGTTTCATAACCGAAAATGACTGTTCACAGACGTAGCCTACGTGCTACTAAATAAAGATGCCATTTTCAAAGCATGGCCATACAGATTGTGCATTTCTTTAGGTAAGTACAGCTTGTAGAAATCAAGAAGTGATACATCATCAAATTTTCTTTTCAATTCTGTGTTGCTCTGGATATCAATTAATTCCATCTAAAAAATTTTAGGCACTGTCTCAATATCAACATAAAAGGGTAGTGAAAATAATTCAAATGATTTTTCAAACTTCCGAACATCCTGAAAAAGGGTGTTGAACTCTTCTGTGAGATTGTTCAAGAGGTCAACGTATTCCCCAAAATCAGATTTGTTCGTAGAGTCCATCATTTTTCTATCTGTCGGAAAATTGACAAATACTCCACTTCTTAATTTTGTCTGCCAAACTTCAAGTTTTCTTTCAAAAGATTTGATTCCTAAACAGATGATGGATCATGTGGTTTTTGCCTTGCATTTTGGTATTCAGTTCATTAAGGTGCTGAACCATATCAACCAGAAATGCCAGATCAGAAATCCAATCACTTGTGTCCAGTTCGTCCACCTTAAAGTTTTGATTTGTCAAAAACAAACGAATTTCTTCCCGAAGTTCATTTACTCGTTTCAACATGTTACGTGATGTTGATAGTGACGTGTTTAGTGTGTTAAAGAACTAGTCCGTTAATGGATATTTTGAAACCAAATAATTTTCAATATTAATTAATCTTACATTTAACTTTAACGGGCCACAATATATATTCCGGCGGGCCGCGGGTTGTGCACAACTGCCCTAGATGATAACTGTACAAATATCAGTGGCCACGAAATAAGGTGCGAATTTTTGTCGAAGAAACTCAATTTAAAACAGAAGTATTTTAAGGGGGGACATACAGGTTTTGATGCTGAAAAATAGGTGAAGTTTCATTATTTTTTCTCAGCAATGAACTGTTCTGTAGCCTTGCAATCTGGCATGCTCTATATAGGTTAGTTTTACAATTGCATACTATTTTCATAATTAATTGAATTATTACAGTTAACTGGTAATTATCATTACAAAATGGCAGACAAATGTTGTGCACTGAAGTGCCGTTTCCCATCTTTTTCCATCTATTTGTAAATATCATATAAACAACATACTCTAGAATCCTTGGATTATCTGCAGTATAAATATTAAAAGAAACAAATTACTTTTTTTTAGGAATGTTTACATAAGAAATATAAAAAAAAAACATTAAAGTTACATCAATGATTCTAGAAAGTGTTGTTCAATATTATCAAATATTAAGTTACTTGCATGCAAAATTTCATTGCAATATGTTAATAAATGTTTGAGTTATCAGGGAAACGGCACTTCAATGCACAAAATTTGGCTGCCATTCTGTAATGATAATTACCCATTAACTGTAATAGTTCAATTGATTCTGAAAATAGTATGCAATTGTAGAACTAGTCAATATAGAGCATGCCAGATTGCAAGGCTACAGAACAATTGATTACTGATAAAAATAAATAAATAAAGAAACTTCACCTATTTTTTTTCCGCATGAAAGCTGTATGTCCCCCCTTAACTTACTTACTTTATTACCAGAATGAAATGACGGAAACTTTGTGCCACCATAGGCCTTCAAAGCAGTCACTTGCAAAAAAGAGTGAACAACAATATTCTGCAACAATTCAATCAGGAAAATTCAATTATGTTCCCATCTTTCCCGACTCCTGGAGATTAGAAGTCGTTCGGAACGGTAACTTGTGAGATTTATTTTAAGCAGTGAACATAATTTTGTCTGTAAATTATTCTTGACATATGTAAACTAGTCTTGTTCAACCTTATGACGTGTTGTTTCACGACATGATAATGATTCTGACTCTGCAGCCAGGTCGCAGAAAATTGAATCTCAAACAGAAATCATCTCCGCATAATGATTACAATAATACTGTCATTTTGAGCGTAGCTGTATGTTATGCTTGGTGATTTGATTACCAGATCATTTCATGCATTACATTACATTAAAGTTCCTTTTAGGCATACATAGGCATACAATATAGGCCTATAATGATACGGAGACATTGAAGAGACAGATTGGGAATTCTATTTTCATTTTGTTGTAAATTAACAGAACTTTGCTTCCTCCGATCACAAATTCTTTCACTTTGCTGATCACTTTATTTGTTTGCAATTTTGATCATTTGCCCAAAGACAGTCTTACTTCCAGAGCTAAGATTTATAGGCCTACGCACTAAAAATATTAAAAATGCGCATATATATATATGGATTTATGTGCTTGAAATTAAAGGCTAAACTGGTTTATAGTGCAAATTTGTCAAATTTATAATTTTTTAACTTATTATATACCGGTACCTAATATTTTATTTATTATTTATATTTATATTGTTGGTTACAATCATATACCATTAACGGCCGTGGGTGTCGGCGTGCTGACCACATGCCACCCAATCCTGCCGTCTGCCTACGGTAGATGATGCAGCGGTCGGGTGGTAGGCCTTGTCCCTTCTGGGATGTTAGCGCCACGGAGTTAGTTAGTTAGTTAGGTTACAATCACATTCTTTATTAAAAATATATAAGAAATGGTGTGTTTCTACTTTATATTTAAAATGCTTTTCAAAACGCCTAGAAGAGAACAGAAAATTATAGGACAGTTGATAAATTGAAATAGTACTTAAAATGAGATTTTATAATCTTACAGTTTTTCAATACAAGAATTCATATTAAAAGAATGATGAAAGGACAGGGATTACTTTCCACATTAAAAGTTAAGAGGCCAGAATAAATAACGTAGGCCTAATACGATGGAGGGTGGAAAAGTGATGGTCTCTCATGGATATGTTATAACAACTATTCATGAAGAACATGTACTTTAAATATTCATCAATGCTATTAGTATGAAAAAAAGTGCCGAATATAGGCTACGTGGGTCTAGGCTATTTCTAACAATATAGCCTATGCATTAAAACCTGAAATGTGCAAATTTTCAACTTTAAATTTCATTTATTTCAACCCTAATCCTTTGTCTTTATATGGCATTTGGGAGTATTAGGGCCTTTTCACACTGTGTTACTTGTCTTTTGCAGTGAACACTTCTGGGTCACTTGTGACGGTTACGGCTAGTATTGCCAATAGTAGCTACATGAAAAAACAATTTGTTATCGCTTTTAACATTCCAAATGGCAGGTCGAAATTCCACTTCACTTATAAAATCTTCAATATTAGTCAAATCTAAACTCATGGCGGGATAACAAGTTTCGCTGAGCTCGATTACACAACTGAATTATGTATATACAACTTGCATTGTTGGCAATCATAATAAAAGTGACCGTGCGGTGACCGTCGCAAGTGACCCAGTGTTAATGCTTCCATTTAAACCAATGCTTCTTCGTCGGTGACCGGTCTCAAGTGTTTGGAGTAGACACTGCAGCGTCACTTGTGTTTGGGTAGGTCACCGCGGTGACCCAGTGTGAACACTCACTCCCATTAATAAAGCAATGCTTCTTCGCCGGTGACCATCACAAGTGACCAACTGTGAAAAGGCTCTTAATACTTTGTAGGCCTATATGCACCTACATATGGAACCTGGCCCTTGTAAGGAAATATTTCGACACCGCACGCTTGTACCTGGTACTCAACTGTTGGTGACGTCAGTGAAAGTTGGGTAGTGCCGCGGTTGAACGTTGTGTTGCAGGAACAATAGAGACAGTACCCTGGCCGGGGCGCTGAAAGGTCCGCAACGGCGCATGCCCAACAGAGGATTCCCGTGCAGAGAGAGAAGCGAGGAGATGGTGATAAGAATTTTGACGGAGAAGGTCGTCGAGAAGTTGGGCCGGCGAAAGAACGTCTCGAGTAAGGTGGCTCGAGGAAAAGCTGTGTGGTTCAGCTACATAACGTCCGGAGCAAGGTGGCTCGAGAAAAGCAACGTGGGATTTCGTGGCACAGCCATTGGAAGGTCTTGAGCAGGGTGGCTCGAGAAAAGCTACGTGGGATTTCGTGGTACATCTGTCGGAAGGTCTTGAGCAAGGTGGCTCGAGAAAAGCTACGTGGGATTTCGTGGTACATCTGTTGGAAGGTCTTGAGCAAGGTGGCTCGAGAAAAGCTACGTGGGATTTCGTGGTACATCTGTTGGAGAGTCTTGAGCCAGGTGGCTCGAGAAAAACTACGAGGGATTACGTGGTGTAAATTGGAAGTCGTCGTGCGTGAAGAAACTGACACAAGCTGAGTATTCTACGAGAATATATTATTTTAATCAAAGACATTGAGATATAGACTCCATTTTTGTATATACATTTTGATTAACGTAAAAGTAAGAAAGTTAAATATTCTTTTTGTTTGTTTATTGTTTCATATAATAACCTGAAAAGATAACTTCAGTAAAGTACCCAATTCATAAGATCAACTTTGTTCGAACACGCATTCTTTGCTGTGGTCTGGAAGTCAGGTTAGAAGATTAAAAAGACATTAATTTATTTTTGAAGCTTAAAAATATAAAGAGGCTTTATATTTTGAACGTCACAGAAACATTTCAATTATTTTATTTCTATATAAAGTTACGAAGTATATATAATCTTCGAGACAAACCTTATAACTGTATTTGAATTTGAAAATATTAAAATATCAACCACTGTCAAACCTATTTTTTTTGTTTGTGTAAAATTATATACCTACTTAATCTGTCAACCTCAACACTGAATAGAATCCCCCCTAAAGAGATGACGAGCCAGTCTGGGCATAGACAAGTCGTAATGTGGCCGACGGGGAATAATAGACAAAAATAGGTCAAGTTATTGTTGTGAAGGAGTTTGACTTAAATAAGTACTTATGGTGAGTTGTATTTAGATAATCTAGCTGGCGCCAAATAAATACGCTAGAATTATATGGTTAAATATTTTGTGGAGTCTATAGAGTTTAGTTTTGAGTCAAATTGTCGGAAGTTTCTATTGTTCTTCTCGACCATCAAAGTTATCCTCACAGATAAATTGGCGCCCAACGTGGGGCCAGTGTTGCAGTGTTCCAGTGTTGCAGTGTTGCATCTTTTCGTAATAGATTTGCATATTTTCGTAATAAAAATATTACTATTTTCAAGACAGTGGTTAGGGAGTAAGATATTAAGGGACAATACGGAAATTCACATTTTTGACATGAATAGAGTATATTCTTTTAGAATAAGAGAGATGATTCTGTGACTAATACACATATTCTTTTCCAGGAGGGTATATAAATGTTTAAGGTGTATAAAACAGTTGAGACATCAGGTACAAGACGGGTATCGAAGGTTTAGATATTACGATAGCAGAGACGTAAGCTATGAGATGACATTCTTAAGTTTGTATGGATCTAAGTTAGGATCTTTGTAGTTATACTTCCCCTAGTATTACCGAGTGAAGTTGTGATATATAAGAAATAGGTATATCGTTTTCATTCAAAGTTGTTGAATAGATTTTTGAGATCGTTGATGATTAGAAATGGCGACTATAACAAATACTGCAGAAGCTTATCAAAACCCAGAACTAACGACGGCCATTCGTAAACTACGAAAAAGAGATTTAGAATCAGAGTGTAGATATTTTCATTTAGTTACGACTGGGAATAGAGACGAATTGAGACAGAGAGTGTTACATTTTGCAAGACAAAATTCAAACTTATTTGAGTGCGTGATTTTAGCATTCCAGCTTAGCGAAGAAGTTTTGAAAGAGGAACTTACAGAAAATTACATTCCCATCCCAGGCTCATATGGCGATATAGTGTACGCATGGATTATGTTAATGCGAGAAAAAGGAGAATCTCAAGATCCAATTTTAGCCCCGCAATCCCAAACTTTTACTATTCAGGTAGAACAACCTAAATTAAGTGCCATGGAAATAGTTCGTAGAGGAAATGCAAAGTTTAAGCCAGGAGATAGTATTTACTTATTCTTAGAGCGCTTAGATGACCTGAAAAGAGGATCTAGATTGTCTGAGAACGATTTATTTCTAGCTATTCCCGAAATGCTTCAAGATTCTGCATTGCTATGGTATAGAAATAATGTAAGCAATTGGAATTCTTGGGAAGATTTTGTAAGAGAATTTAAATCTTATTACTTACCAATAGATGCGGAAGACTCATTGTTGGAGGAAATTAAAAATAGGTCCCAAGGGAAACATGAAACAGTGGCGGATTATGCTAATGCAGTACAAACTTTAGCACGTCGGTTAACTACGTCTATGGATCCCGGGCAAATGATTAAATTGTTGATGAAGAATCTTAGACCCGATGTAAGACTTTACCTTCGCCCCCAAGAAGTAGAGTCAGTGGCGGATTTAGTCAGAGTAGGTAGGCATTATGAGCAGATTTTGATAGAATCTGAAAAATATGTTCCACCTCCAGAAGTATCGAAGGCTATTGTTAAAGAAACAGCGTACAACCCCAAAGTTCAGAAGTTTGTACCAGGTTTAAATACAGTAGTGGGAATAGAACAAACGTCAGGTCGGGAAGGAGGTGAATCCGAAGTGAAATTAGGAGTTAAACAAAAGAAATGTTGGGATAAAACAAACAAACAAAATGGAGGACAAATTCATAACGTAAATTCATCGGAGGAATCTAATTTAAGCTTATCTAATGATAGCACAGTTAGAGAGCAACGAGATGTAAACAGAGGAAACGTTGTAGAAGTTTCGAATAAGACAGAAAATTCTAAGCAGATCGCTTATAGTACAAGGAGAAAATTTAATTGTTGGAACTGCGGAGAAGTAGGCCATAGACATTTTGAATGTAAATTGGAGAAGAAAATATTTTGTTATAGATGTGGTAGACAGGGTAAAAGAAGTAATGACTGTACATGCGGAGGAGCTAGGAGAAACAGGCGATTATGACAATTACAAAGTCAGGGAACATTAACTGTAGATTGTTTAGGAGGTTCCACTCAAATTCAGTCAGCTATAAATAGATGTATAACGGAAATTGAATTAGAAGGAACGACGATGTATGCTTTGATTGATTCTGGATCGGACAGATCATATATTGGTAGGAAAGGCAGAGAATTATGTGAGAATTTGGGAATTATCATGCAACCTTTAACAGACCAAGTGGTTAGGTTAGCGGACAAATCGTTCAGTAGATTGTCAGGTGAAGTGATACTTCATACGAAATTACGGAACAAGGAAGTTGAGTTAAGTTATAGAATAATGCCGAATTTAGCGATGGACGTGATATTAGGCACAGATGCACTCGCGAAGCTAGGCATAATAGTAGATGTGACGGAGGATAGTTGGTATTTTAAAGAAAATCCCCAATCAAGATTTAAGTTCCTACAGGTAGATAGATCGAGTGTAGGCCATGAATTAGATGCCTTATTGAACATTCCTACAGAAAGGGAACAGGAATTACTTCGAAAATTTCTAGCAGAACAACTACCATTATTTGAAAATTGTACAGGGTGTACGAAAGAAATAACTCATGAAATTGATACAGGGTCAGCGAAACCCATTAAGCAAAGGTACTATCCGGTTTCACCAGTTTTAGAAAAAGCTATCCATTCGGAAATAGACCAGATGTTAGAGCAGGGTATAATAGAACCGTCTAGTTCACCTTGGAGTTCACCTGTGGTGATGGTTAAGAAACCAAACGGTTCTTGGCGTTTTTGCGTGGACTTTCGGAAAATTAACCTAGTCACAAAGAGGGATAGTTACCCATTACCTTATATTGAGCAGATATTAAGCAAATTGAGAAGGGCAAAATATATTAGCACCATTGATTTGAAAAATGGATACTGGCAGGTCCCCTTAACTGAGAGTAGCAAAGAAAAGACAGCGTTTACGGTGCCTGGAAGAGGCCTGTATAATTTTAAAGTCATGCCTTTTGGAATACACAATGCAGCAGCCACATTCCAGAGACTTGTTGACACGATTCTACGAACAGAGATAGGAGAAAAGTGCTTTGTCTATTTAGACGATATCGTTGTAATTAGCGAATCATTTGAGGAGCATTTGGAGTTACTAGAGAAAATCTTTAATAAGCTAAGGGCAGCGAACCTTAAAATTAATGTGGAAAAATCGAAATTTGTTAGGACTGAGTTAAAATATCTGGGTCATATTGTAAGTCCGTTAGGTATAGCAGTAGATCCTGATAAAGTTAACTGCATTTTAGATTATCCTGTACCGACTAAAGTAAAGGAAGTCAGATCATTCCTAGGGTTAGCTTCGTGGTACAGAAGATTTATTCCTTGTTTTGCTGAATTAGTGGCACCTTTGACTAATTTGTTACGCAAAAATCAGAAATGGAATTGGACTAGTGATTGTCAAAGTGCATTTGATGATGTGAAAAATAGACTAATAAGTAGCCCAATTTTAACATGCCCCGATTATAGCAAACCTCTAGTGGTGCAGACAGACTCAAGTTTTTCTGGGCTAGGAGCCGTCCTCATGCAACCGGGTGAAGCGGGCGAGGAAAATGTCATTGCCTATGCAAGTCGTTCTCTCACTCCGGCGGAAAGAAAATGGTCAGTGGTAGAGAAAGAGTTATTAGCCATACTGTGGGCTATACAAAAATTTAGAGCTTATATCGAAGGATATCATTTTGTAGTTCATACGGATCATTTCGCTCTTAAGTGGCTTCATAAATTAAAGAATCCTTCAGGACGTTTAGCTAGATGGAGCTTGTTCTTACAAGAATATGATTTTACGGTAGTACATCGAGCAGGCCGCTTACAAAAAGTGTCCGATGCTTTATCGAGGATACACAATAGTGACGATTCGGATTTACAGAGTAAAGAATTGTGTTTAGCCCTAAACCTAAGTAGTGAAAGAGAATGGGAAAATATTAAAGACGTTTGGTATAAAAGACGTTTAGACCAAGTTAAACAAAATCCTCAATATTGGCCTGATTGGAGAGTCGAAGAGGGAAAATTGTTTCATTTAAGACTGGATCAATTAGGACAGGTGTTAGAGGAAGATACAGATAAATGGAAATTAGTAGTTCCGTGGGAATTTAGAAAAAGATTGCTAAAGGAATATCATGACGAACCAACCGCTGGACATTTTGGAATTACCAAAACATTCTTAAAATTGTCTAGGAAATATTTTTGGCCTAACATGTTTAAAGATGTTGTTAAGTACATTAAGGAATGTCTAATATGTCAGAAATATAAAGTAGTACAATCCAGACCAGCAGGACAAATGCATTTTCGAAGAAAGGATCGCCCTTGGGTCACAATTTCGACGGATATATTAGGACCGTATCCTCGTTCAAAAAGGGGAAACCGATATATCGTTGTGTTTCATGACTGTTTTTCAAAGTGGGTGGAATGTAAAGCTTTAAAGACAGCTACCACAAAAACAGTGTTGGATGCGTTTTACGAACTTGTAATTTTGAAATGGGGGGTCCCGGAAAATTTGATAATGGACAATGGACCACAGTACAGTAGAAAAATTTTCCAGACAGTGGCTAAAAACTTTGGAATTCTAGCATGTTTTGCTCCAAATTACTCTCCCCAAGTAAATCCAAGTGAGAGAGTGAACCGAGTGTTGAAAACCATGATCTCAAGTTATATTAACACGGACCATACTCAGTGGGATAGATATTTGAAAGAGTTTGTTCATGCCATTAACTCGTCAGTACACAAGTCGACAGGTTATTCACCCTCACTGTTAAACTTCGGTCGAGAAATTGAAATCAGCAAATCTCTAGTCAGGACTCGGGATACGTGTCTATTGACACAGCGACCGAAGGAATGGATAGACAAAATGAATAAACTACAAGAGTTATACTTGATAGTGAGACATAATCTGGAGAATGCATTTAAGGAAACTAGTCACTACTATAACCTTAGGAAGAGAGAGATAAATTTTCGAGAAGGTGAAGCAGTGCTCAGACGAAATTATGTGTTAAGTTCGGCTGGACAGAACTTTACAGCAGGTTTTGCCCCGAAATATGTAGGCCCATTCTTGATAAAGAAGAAGCTTGGACTAAATGCTTATGAGTTAGAAGATAGAAACCATAAATCACTAGGCAGGTGGCATATCAAAGACTTAAAACCATTTTGTCCTGTGAGTGATACGTAGTGGAAGAAAAAAAAAGTAAACGAGTTTATTATTTTTTTTTATTTTTGCAAGGGGGGTGTGTAAGGAAATATTTCGACACCGCACGCTTGTACCTGGTACTCAACTGTTGGTGACGTCAGTGAAAGTTGGGTAGTGCCGCGGTTGAACGTTGTGTTGCAGGAACAATAGAGACAGTACCCTGGCCGGGGCGCTGAAAGGTCCGCAACGGCGCATGCCCAACAGAGGATTCCCGTGCAGAGAGAGAAGCGAGGAGATGGTGATAAGAATTTTGACGGAGAAGGTCGTCGAGAAGTTGGGCCGGCGAAAGAACGTCTCGAGTAAGGTGGCTCGAGGAAAAGCTGTGTGGTTCAGCTACATAACGTCCGGAGCAAGGTGGCTCGAGAAAAGCAACGTGGGATTTCGTGGCACAGCCATTGGAAGGTCTTGAGCAGGGTGGCTCGAGAAAAGCTACGTGGGATTTCGTGGTACATCTGTCGGAAGGTCTTGAGCAAGGTGGCTCGAGAAAAGCTACGTGGGATTTCGTGGTACATCTGTTGGAAGGTCTTGAGCAAGGTGGCTCGAGAAAAGCTACGTGGGATTTCGTGGTACATCTGTTGGAGAGTCTTGAGCCAGGTGGCTCGAGAAAAACTACGAGGGATTACGTGGTGTAAATTGGAAGTCGTCGTGCGTGAAGAAACTGACACAAGCTGAGTATTCTACGAGAATATATTATTTTAATCAAAGACATTGAGATATAGACTCCATTTTTGTATATACATTTTGATTAACGTAAAAGTAAGAAAGTTAAATATTCTTTTTGTTTGTTTATTGTTTCATATAATAACCTGAAAAGATAACTTCAGTAAAGTACCCAATTCATAAGATCAACTTTGTTCGAACACGCATTCTTTGCTGTGGTCTGGAAGTCAGGTTAGAAGATTAAAAAGACATTAATTTATTTTTGAAGCTTAAAAATATAAAGAGGCTTTATATTTTGAACGTCACAGAAACATTTCAATTATTTTATTTCTATATAAAGTTACGAAGTATATATAATCTTCGAGACAAACCTTATAACTGTATTTGAATTTGAAAATATTAAAATATCAACCACTGTCAAACCTATTTTTTTTGTTTGTGTAAAATTATATACCTACTTAATCTGTCAACCTCAACACTGAATAGAATCCCCCCTAAAGAGATGACGAGCCAGTCTGGGCATAGACAAGTCGTAATGTGGCCGACGGGGAATAATAGACAAAAATAGGTCAAGTTATTGTTGTGAAGGAGTTTGACTTAAATAAGTACTTATGGTGAGTTGTATTTAGATAATCTAGCTGGCGCCAAATAAATACGCTAGAATTATATGGTTAAATATTTTGTGGAGTCTATAGAGTTTAGTTTTGAGTCAAATTGTCGGAAGTTGTCTATTGTTCTTCTCGACCATCAAAGTTATCCTCAGAAAATTTCGCTACTATTGTTACGTTACACCAGCGACAATATCGAAATGCTCCAAATATCTCTAATTAGTCAAATGCAGAAAGTTTTAATGTAATTACTAGACTTCGGATTTTAGGTAAAAGCCTATTTTAATCCTAAGTGATATATGGACGAAAACTTGTATAAGCATGTTTCATAAGTGACTATGCCTAAAACTGATACTTTTATATCACCTAAAACAGCCTATTTTTACGTTAGAATCTAATATTGCCTTTATGCTTGTTTTTCCTCTAAAGTTCAAAATAAGTTATTTTTTTGTTATAAATTCTAGAATTTATTTTCAGTTCGTACTAAATTTTTAGCTCGGAGTGTGCAGTACATTACATATTTGTGACGTGGTTAAATAGTAAGGAATGTTTCGTCTTCAGTAGAAAAATTCCTTGGAATTCCCAAGAAAATGTAGTGTTTTTCTTCCGACTCCCACATGCAGTAAAAAAAGTAGTTTTCTGAATCACTGAGGAATACAAGGCGTTGAATACGAACCCATGCTAGCTTGCGTAGCTTCTGGACGCAGGGATTAGATTTCCACAGTTATGGTAGTAATACAGGCCCTAGTAATAGGTCTATATAAGTCTGTGTACCATAGGCCTATATCTGTGTTTTATCATGATTATTGATTAATGATGACTTCAATAGATATAATATTCTGCATTGCAATTGAGATATTTCAGAAAATTGGCAACTTAACGATTTTATAAGAGACTATTTTACGATTTTTAGAACCTATTTTCCAATTTTTAGAGCCTATTTTAAGTACCTAAAACAGTATTTTAGCGACCTAAAAGTCCGAAGTCTAGTAATTACATACTGTATATAAATAATTGTCTCTTTAGTTTATTTCCTGTGTAGGCTGTACAGTGAAAAATGCAACGAAAGAGGAAAAAGTAGGTTAGAACGAAATGAAATTCACATAAATGATAGTATTTAGAAAGAGTTATACGTACGGTCGAGCGGATGACTTTTTCTGAAAAATTTTTGGATCAAGGACCTCATGTGTATTAATGCTGTGAATTGAAATTCGAATTCCGTGGATACAACGCAATACAACCTGTGGGACGTAAAGGGGGGAAAACTTGTTTATCTTGGGGCTGTGTTTGTACAAGTCTGTTTTCCTCATCGCGTCATTTATATCGTTTCTATACGAGCTGCATAGATTACAGGGAGTATTCTTGGAAGTGTATGTTTATATTTAGATAGCCCAGACATAGCTGGATGAGGAAGTATTGTACGTTCTCAGAGCTGCGTAGGTTTGCAACAAAATTAAGCTACCGAGAACCTCTGTTCACTAATAAAGAATAGTTGTTTAAGTCTGGGAATATTTAGCAAACAGATTAAAAAAAGTGATGTAGCTATTTAATACAGCTCTTATTCAATTCTTTAAAACCTTTTCCCCAACAACTAAAATAATCTCATTTAAATCTCACCTATAACTTATTCATGGATCTCATGCGAATGCTAAGACTCATGTGAGAGCACATTTTAAATTTCACTCTATGACGCTGCATCCAATGAAAGTATTAGAATTAACGAACGATCGCTGTAGATTCAATAGATAATAATCAAAAAGGGATTTATGGATTAGTCACAGGTAATCTCACGAAAGATTACGAGTTTATCGATACATTTGCTTGAGAGAAGCGCGAGCGAATGTAATGTACTGAAATTCATAATATCGAGTGGGGTTGATTAAGATACACCTTGAATAAAATCTAACAGATTATATAAGTAATAATTAATTTCTTACTTGTGATTTTTTAAAATCAAACATTGTTTTAGCTGTCAGATTACGGCATCCTAAAAGAATAAACAATTGATTATCGAATTTCTTATCAGTTAAACGATCGTGATTTGTCGATCACCGAGTCATTGATAAACGTTATTGGTCAATATCAAACTCGCGTCGTATGGATAAAATAGTCGGCAAAATAAATCACGAAGCCGTTTATTACACTTATTCAGTCTGGATTACATGCAAAGGAATCTTTTTTATGCAACAATATAACCCAGGATTGTAGCTGAAGAACTTTTGTACATTTCAAAATAGGTCTACTGAGTATTCTGTCAATAAGAAGGTCGAGTTTTTTTTTGCGGGTAAATATGTAACGAAATTATACTGTGGGGGGTACTGATGGTAATTACTGCAGATAATTATAAACTTTAACTCTTAATTACAATTTATAATAATTAATAATACGTTTCAACAGTGAAATGTATTTACCTCGATAAATCAGGCGGCCGTTTCAAAATTCATTGATAGTATTTTCATAGGTAATCCCACGAGAGTTGACGAGTTTATCGATAGATTCACGACTGCGAAGCAGGAGCGAATTTATCTGAGGCAACTCGTCAACTCAAGTTGGATTTATTAAGACTATTCCATGAATAAAATGTAACGGATTATATAAATAACAAATACTTTCGTGCTTTGTTGTATAAAAACAAAACTAACAGTTGTGAGATCACGGCATACTGTGAATCAACAATCCATGAATCGATTCGAGCTACCGTGGTATAATACAGTGCTGCCAATAGTGCATATAAGACATAGTTAACTTCATTCAGGTAAGCTAACAGCAGAACACATTAAAATCACATGAACTGGCTTGCACTGAATCGAAATTGTGTTCTTAATCAATGTACGATTTCTATTATTTCAATTTCCAAACAAGTTATTTTTATAAAAGAATCTGATTTCGTGTCTCCTAGTGGCAGCAGTGACTATTAATCACTGCACACTGCTACTTGCATGTCCAGTAACGAGTAGCACATTTTATCGCGATAAAATGCCATCGTCCTGATTCCTACAAGAATATTGTAAGATAAACGGCCGTGATTGGTTTTTATCCGAGGAATTGCTAAACGTTGTTGGTCAATATCAAACACGCGGCGTATGAGTGGGATAGTCAGTAAAAACTGTAGATCCTTTGTTAAGTAATATAATATGCATTGTTGCGGTGCAGTTTCCGAATTAACGAACCCTGATTATGTGGGAATGACATCCGGTTTATCAAGATGAGAGATTGTGCTACTATGTAAGTGTTTTAATAAGTCATTCTAATGATAACTACTTAAGGTTTATTAATCTCCACCTACGTGCTAATGGTCTTGTGCACAATATAAAAGCATGTTTTTTTTCTGCTATCGTTTATAACCCTAACTGTAAACGTGTCTTTTAGAGATAAATATTTAATGACAAGCACTTCATTTTTCACAGACAGAAAGAGATATAAGAATGTATCACAATGCAGCGTGGATGAGAAAGATTGTGACACGTGCGTTGTGAAACATGGAAAACCCATTAAGGTGGTGTGAGGGTATAAACGAGATGGGATGAATGCATTTTAACATTCACTCTCATTAAAGTCTGTTTAAGAAAATGTTGCTTCCAGCGTTCCATATAGAACAGGCACATAATGTGTTCTTTCTAATATTCCGAGGTAATAAATATTATGTTAATCAGTATCTTCGGGTTTGTGTGGGTCACTGCATGATTGTTCTGACTTACTGTGACAATTCGGAAATCGATCATCACTCTTATGATCATTAGTATTTGTATGGGGAGTATCGAACTCAATTTACAAAATCTGATATGATACACTTACATAACTTTCTTTACTCCAAACATGGTCAATTACACTTGGTGACTACATATTCAGTTTTCAAAGGACAATGAAAAGATGTAATGTACGCTAAGTAAGACTTAATAACCTGAGTTAGTACAAACAGTGGCGGACGCAGAATTTTCTTCCGGGGAGGGATTCGAGGGGATAGAAAACTATAATAATAATAACAATAATAATAAATAATAATAATAATAAGTTCACTTATTTTTATATGAGTTTATAAAGCTGTAATCTTGCCAGACGTTTTGTTTGAATTTGAAACATGGCCACTTACATTGCAGGAGGAACACTAGTTGAAAGTATTTGAAAACAAAGATTTAAGGAAAATATTTGGACCAAAAAGAGTTTCAAGGGTTATTGAGATTAATCAAATGCAGAGAGTTAATACGAGTTGGATATGTTGCTTGAATAGGAGTGGAGAGGGGCATTTATTATAATTTTAATGGAAAGACCAGAAGGAAAATGGCCATTAGGGGAACCGAGAAGAAGTTGGGGTGATAATGCCAGGATGTAGTCTATTTAAGAGCAACTGATTGTAGAGTCCATTACTCAATTTAAATACTACCGAACACAGATATAAAAATGTGAGAAAAATCTACCGTAGCCTTCTAATTCAAATTTATAGCCTATACTTTTTAATTTTTTTTTTTCAAATTTCGGGGGAGAGTGATATCCCCCACCGATCCCCCCTCTTCGTCCGCCACTGAGTACAAACAATGACTGGCTTATTTAAAGGGAATTACTGGGGAGAATATTTTTTTGAAATAAACTTTTAGCTTTTAATAACAGCATCTCTTGAACAAAATTTAAAGAAAATGGTTATAAATGAGATTATCTCGTTTAAAAGTAACGAAAAGCCGTCGTTAATTTTCATTTCATATCCCCAGATGATATATTTCATTTTATTAATTTTAATACTTTTTTCATTAATTTTACTATCTTATTTATTTATATATAACCAAAATATAAAATTTTGCTTTAGGAGACTTGTTGATCTCGAGCTATGAAGATCTCTCTCATTCCCCCTCACATACACACACACATATAGGAATAGATATGTTATTAAAATTGTATTGTTATGAGATCTCAAAAGTGTTTTAATTCTGAAAACTTGACATGGAATTTCGGGATCGAACATAATATTTCCTCTACCTATAGTGCCTACGGAAGGGGTAGAATAAGTAATTATCCGAATTATTTTCTTTTCTGTATGAACTAAGCGGGATATTGTTAATGTAAAATAATTTATTTTGGCCTACGATTAAGTAATTCTAATTATTTGATTACACCTGGGCGTTACTGGTTTACCGAAAACTCACTTTGTAACTATGCAAATGATCTGTGCGTAATTCATGTTACAAATTCAATACTGGACACACTTTGTAATTACCACGCAAAATGTTGACCATAAGAAGTTAATCCTATCTAAAATAATTTATGCGTAGGACTTATGTTCCTGTATTAAATATTCTAACAAAACAGTAAACCAATTTCTGCCATCAGTATCATTTTCAAAATCTCAAGGAAAGTTGTAATATAGTGAAGGCTTGTCTCAATAGTGACAATTTAATGTAAGTTTCGATGGTGATGACCAGGCTGGAAATATTTGTAAATCAAACAGTTAAGTTCACTAAGGTAGGCCTATAATCAGGGAGATATAAAAATAATACATCTCATAATAATTTTAGAATGAAAACCAAATAAATTATCTCCGTTTATATTCTACTCATAAAGGAAGACCGTAAATAAATTGCCTTTTAATCGTATTAATGTAGTCTGAAAGAATCTTGTGTGATTACATCACCATCGAATTTGCTAATGCTTCATGGAGGTGCCTGGAAATGTTCCTTTCAGAAAAAAAAAACAGTATTTTTCAGATCTGGGGGAAAACGTCGGTTAGACCTACCCCCCCCCCCCTTTATTCAAAGAAAAGATTACTTAATATCTAAAAACACATATAAACAAATGCACTACTTTTGAGTTTTTAAGACTAGGCCTAAAATTTTGTCAAATTATTTTCTTGCACGCTTGTGTTACATAAAATAAATGTATGAATACAAAATACAAAAGCAACAATATAACGAAACTTCAAAATATCAAATGTTATTAATATCATCTCTAATGTATAAAGAACGGTTGACAATTTTATATTATATTTTATATTATTATTGATTCGAATTTGATTACAGATGGAAGAAAAGTTTTGAATTACTATTGTCGTGAAACCCTAGATTACTGATACTGCAGATATGGACATTTATCATGCACAGTCAAAATATGCTAAAAAATCGAAGGAGTGATTAAAATTGAGTAACATTTGAATAACATTCTCTCGGGAGTTCAGCCATGTTGTTAGAATATTTTTTCCGAAGTTTCTAAACCGTATGAGGCGCTTTAGTAAATGGATTCACTGAATTAATAAAACCGCAACATCGGTCAGTGTCCCGAGAGAATTTTAATCACAATAAATTTTTATTGTAAAAATTAAAACCCACTAAAACACAATAGTAAGATTATATTGAAAATAATCCTAGACATTATATAATGGATTGTCAGTAAGTCAACGGTTTAAAAATTGATCTACATCTATTTAGACACACGGAATGCTCGTCTCTTTGTAGTTTGTTGAACATGTACTGTACACCGCAATGTTACAAACCCAAAGATTTATTTGAATATCATGTTACATATACGTAAATGATTATGTATCGTCAAAAAATTATTATAATCATTATAAAATTGGGGATACTATACCGGTACTGAAAATTCGTAATAAGTTTAAAAAATATATAAATCCAACTTTATATTTGGCTAGAAAATATTTTAATGTATACTGTAACATAAATGTTATTTAATAAGAGTAGCTTCTTTAAAAAGACCCTATATATATAAATGTCCATTTCAGAACTTGGATACAGACTTCCCCGGGATGTTCTATTACACTCCAAAAATGTTTATTTTCATGAACTGATTTTTATTTTTAAATATCGCTTACAAGAAAAATAGCTTACACTTTTGTATTGAAGCAGAATTTATTGTAGGGCTACTTGCTACTTGAAATGTAATCAATCAGTACGGAATAGTACAGAATATCTAATAGTTGTAATTATTAGCGTTACAAAATATGAAAACAAAATGTATTTTTCTTAGAAAAATATAATAAGAACGTTTAACAGTTTGTAGTTCTTAGCCATTTCTTTTCGGGCTGTTTGACGATTTTGTTGTTCCCATACAGATAAGGAAAACTATTAAATGAATCAGTTAAAAATAATGACAATTTTTCACGAAGTTACTTTTTATTTAAAGCATGGGAAATTTTATTAACATATTCATAAGACATATGTATTGTTATTGTCAATTATATATACAAATTTTTAAAAATTGTATACCTCTAGCTTCAAAAACATTGAATTTGGCAATCTTAGTGTAGATTATAGTATCCCCTTACATATAAATATAATAAAATTTATATACATTAAATTGATAAGGGTCTAATGTATATTGTCTTGCCACTAATATACAGTATTGTAACGAACTAAACTATACAACCAAATACTTGGGAGGAGCTGTGAATCCTACACGTAATACTGTGTTGAAATACACACTAATTACCAGCATGCTATGGATGCATGCAATAGATCATGCATTAGACCATTTTTAATTACGGTTCCTCTAATTAATTGACTCATTCCAATTATATTGAGTGCTTTATTACCAGTTATTTAATTACCGTACTAAGTACTCTACGTATTGCTGCAGTTTCCTATTCAATATGCATTATTGTGATAACTAAGATGCAGTCAGTACCTCGTCTACAGTAACAAGCTGCTGAAGATTACACAAAGATTTAATACTCCACCTGTCTGATGAAAAATTCCAATTACGTCATATTGTTGCTTAACATTAATAGAGGAATAAAGATGAAATATTGTTCACTATGGTGAACACACAGTTTTAAAATTGTGTATCTACGAGGAAAGCCTAATAATGAAGCCTAAATTAGACGGATATGCTGTTTAAATAGCATAACCCTACAGGCCTTCTTCTTTATCTCAAACTTTTAATTTTATAATATTTCCTATGTTCTATGATGACTGTCCCTTTAGATAAAGCATTATGGCTACCTAATTTCTGGGGAAAATCTTATACAATATTGGATCAAGTCAAAAGAGTGAAGTCTGAATGAAATAAGCGATTCGCTTTCGAGAAGTTATCCGAAAGAAAGTTTAAACTTCAGATGGAATTTATAACATTTTAGAAATAGTCATATGAAAATTAATAAAGCAGCATCATTCTCGTAAAATTTATATATTTATAGGATCTTTAAGCTATGAAAACAATTTATTTTTCACATATCAATATTGCACTCTAGGACTGAGTTTTGAATATTCTGCAGTTCTCAATCATTCACTTCGAAATTTGCTGAGCAGGCAAGACATGTACATAGGAACAAGCGAACCAAATTTAATCAAGCTTTCTGTATTAGGTTTGTAGATATATATTTTTATTTTATTAATAACATTAAAATAGAGTCCTTCTTAAATATTTATAATATTTCGTCATAAAATTTTTGGTAAAGCACACTTACATCTTATAACTAAGATATGCTTCCCCAGGACTTTCTCCAGGTAAGAAAGAAATTATAGTAGGTAGTGCACATTTGGGTGGTTCTACTAAGCTATCATTACGATAGTTACGGTAATTGTAATCTGAAAAATACATTACGGATGAATCAGCTTGTTACATGTATTGAGGTCCATGCTGTCTAAACTAAACTAAGTTATAAACTTACTGTTCTTGAAGTCTCTTCGTATATTCAAACTAGTTGGGTAAGCAATCATAACGTATGTGAAAAGTTGACAATAGTGCTGATACAAATTTTACAAATTTATATTGTTATTACTAGCGAACAATGTTGATTTCATGGAAAATAAATCCTTAATTATCATATTTATTATTTTGATTTTCGACATTGTACTCAATTTTACCTGCGCAGTATTCTAGCTCAAATTTCAACTTAGATATATTTCTAGTATTTAGAATTGTTTCTTTTAATGGTATCTTCTGTTATCTTTCCAAATATCTTTGTATATATGACACATACATCTCTATGTTAAAAATTCAAATTTCAGATCCGAGAAAGCTTTAACATGATTTGTTCATGTAAATGTAATAAATGTAAATTTGTGATGTAGTGATAAAATAAACAAATAAATAAAAAAAATAGCTTTTTACAAATGTCAAAAAAGGTTATAAAGAATCTTATTGTAAGTTTAATCCATGCGTTTGAGTTGTATTTAATAGCTATAAAAGAGAAATACTCATGTTAGATCAAATCTAACGCGCGAGTGATGGTGTGACAACCATAGGCGCGAGTGATGTGGAATCGGTTCACAGTGTATTTTTGTTTACTTGCCGCATTTCGTTTAATCTTATACTGCACTCTTACCAAATAGAAGTTTCTTAGTGATAACTATATTTACTGCGTTTAGTTCATTAGCCTATATAGTTTAGCAAGAGATTATTCATGAATTTGATGACGTAGTGTCATATACACGAGATGTACGTTTTGATTTACTTTTTAAGTTCTTTCAAGTTTAAAACGTAATTTCTTATATCCACAAAACTTGATCAACAATTTTAAGTTAATTAGATATTAAATAAATTTAGAAAGTTATAATTATGTATTTGGATCTTGAAGGCATGCAGGCAACGCCTCGAACCAGGGCTTAATTTCAATGTAAATCCAGCAATACATTTACACTCATTTTGTGAGGTCATAATGATACGTCAAGCTGTGCTAGAACAAATCACTGCTATATACGTAAACCAACTAGTGTATTTCAAATTTAATGAGTAGGGTAGCATATCCATTTGAAATATTATAATTATGTCTTCGAGAACGATTAGGAAGTTATCAGCACGATAAATATTACACTTTGATCATTTTAACGCATTTTTAATTAGGTAGGACATGCGTTGAGTTTTACAAAATAAAAGTTTGTCTACAATTAAGTAGGGATAAATGAATGGAAATAAATGCTTCCATATCAAATAAGGTTAACTTTTCCCTCATGAGGTAGGTTTGAAGTCGGATGCGAAACATTCCGATGCTTCTAGTTTCTTGTAGTGTTTTTGTTCATTCAAAGTTGGCACTGAACCTCCGAATCAAGTGTTGCAGACCAGCCCTGGGTGAGTCAATCTCTTATTGGTTTGAATTCAAGTCAGAATACACGTATTAGTCTAGGAATATGCTCAAGCCTAGGTGAGCGGTGAAAGAGGTGGAGCATGAAAAAAAATTCATTTGAGCGGCTAAACGACGTGTCTAGAACAGACCCAGGATGAGTCTGACTCATATTGGTTTGATGTCAAAAGTCTGGCACTCAAACATTAACCCATGAACACAGGTTTAAGGAGCAAAGGAGTGAGGGGAATAAGACAAGCATTAAGTGGAGTTTTAGTTTCTGTTGTCTATCCGCCTACGCGAAAATATGATATACGCAGGGGTGGGGAGAGGAGAGTGGGCCTGGCGGAGCCGGTTATGTGTTCCCTTACCAACAAAACCCACAGCGCGTTATATCGGAAAGATTCCGTACACTCTACTGTATAAAAGCCAAACTCAGTAAAAATGAACAAAATTGCAGTTAAAAATATATGTCATTTATGAAATGTTGGACTTCCCAGCGGATGACAATAATCAAACCTTCTTCAGACCTCGAAATATTATTAAAATTATCGAAGAAAGTAATGAAGCGATTTGAAGACTTTGTTTGATCCCAGATAAAATTTACGGATTTTTGTTTTTAGTGTCATATGCTAAAATTGGAAAAATCTTTTCAAATTAATCTTATAACTAAAGATGACTTTACAGTCTCCTAGGCTAAAATTTGTGCTAAAATATGAATTTGTGTATTATATCGTCTTTCAGCAAAGGTGTGGTGAAAAATTTAGCAACACTGTAAAGCATAAACTTGCTTATTCGTGAAACTGATTCATAAGTAATAATAGGAATGTGAAATCTACTTAAATGTATCTTTTGCATAGAAATGAAAGACTAATCTAAATAGGCTTGAAAATTTTGACGAAATAGAGTAAAATTATTTCAGACACTGAACAACCAAGAAATCAATCGTTTGAAGACAAGTTGATAATTTGTAATATGGTTATTAAGATAGAACATTTGAAGCGAAAGGGTACATTTGCATATGAAAAAAAGTTTGTTTAAACAAAACTTCTAACCTTTCTAAAAATAAAACACTTCAAAAAACATAAAAAGGTAGGAATTAAAAGAATCATGTTTAACCTCTTATTTGATAAGTCTCAATTTCTCACATAACCATGTAAAACCATGTCATACAGGTAAGAAAATATGTTTATTCCCTTAGTATATTTTTTGTACAACATTCTGTAATCTTTCATGAAATTTAAAGTTATTTGCTAATTTATTTTTTGTTATTTTTACAAATAGAAGGTATTCAAAAGAATACATTACTGATTTAAGGATACAGCCACAAAGAAAAATGTAGGCCTTTTTAAACTAAAAGCCATGGTTCGAGGACAGAGGTTTCACACACACTTAGCAAGCTATATACAACTAGCAGCAATAAGCATATTTACCAAGGTTTTTACCTGCGGTACCCATGTTGAGGATGGAAATCTCGCCGAAGTAGGAACCGGCTTTGAGCGTTGCAAGTACCGTTTTGCCGTTGTCGGCCACAACTTGCAGCCTTCCTCTGTTCACTATGTACATTTCCTTCCCCACCTCGCCTGGAATTCAAATTACATATTATACAGAAAAGAGTAGTTTCAAATTAAAGCGTTTCAAGTACAGTAAACTCCCGACTTTCCGCGGATGGCACTACCACGAATGAGCAAATTTCTTGAATAATAGACATAGTGGTCGAAAAAGGGCAGAACTCAGCACGAAAATGTTCTTGAACAATTTTTACTTACAATAGGGCATACATATGCAACTTTGACTTTACTTACAAGTTTGTAGGTTCATTTTTTTTTCGAAAAAAAAAATTGTTAACTATTTTTATTTCTCCTCCAAAATCATAGGCATATCTAAAAAATAGAAAGAAGGAAAGACCAAGGATAAGCGAGAGATTATAGTAATTCAAACAGAACTGTCACACAAAATAAAATATTTCAACTACAATTTTTTTTTATAAACCAACGATTTAGCCTGTCCAACTCAGGTTTTTTTTTTCGGATGTGTTTGGCTAGGGCGCTCCAAACTGTCTTAATACTTTTCTGGGGGCTAATGGAAGGGGAGAACATGTTGAAAAGCAATTCCATCACATCCGAAGAACGAAATCACCATTACTTCCTCTACCAACCGAACAACACTCTCTTTTTTCGATGTAGGAATCAGTTTATTTCTAAACTGAGTTCAGTATCATGAACCTGGCGAAACCATGTCTCATCAGAATCACTGTAGGCCTACTGAATGCCTGCAGACGGACACGTATTTGCAGCTTTTTCCATCTTAGATACCTGTCCTCAGAAAATTGTTTCACTATTTTATGAAGAACATTGTACGTTATTGGCAATAAAAAACTGGTGGTAGGTCTATATTTTACAATAAAAGCAGTTACGATCTGAAAGAAATCAAGAAAACAAACTAAGCTATAAAAACAGAAGAAAGTCAAATAAAAATTGAAAATGCTTATGAAATAACATTAACATTGTGCATTCACTCGTCTTTGCCCCATGTGGTTTGGGGGAATCTTGACCTCAGACATTGAATTTGAGAATAAAAACTTGTTCTCAGGCGACTGGGTATTGTTACCCAAGCTTTATGCTGGTATTGTTATCCCAAAAACTGTTTTTTCAGCACGGTTAAACTTGTGTATATTGATATAATATTTTCTATTTGAACTCCACTTAAGCTAATATGAAGGTATATTTGTGTAGGTAAACTTCTTTATTTTCAGATTTTTCAATTTTAAAACTGCTAATTTATACCCAATGCGTCGTTACTATCAATTATAGAAGGAGTTCGGCTCACGTTCTGTGGTAATATGGAAAAACCCTTTCTCTACAATATTAAATTGTCTTATATTATAAGAAACATTTACTACTATACTATTAACGCATTTAGAATGTTCAAATTTTCCGGGTTTCATCGCCTGCAAGAAGATACTCGTTCTGATTGGAGCATTTTGTAATATCTCAACTCGTTCAGATTTTTCAAAATGTGGAAAATTTTAAGAAATCAAAAACAATAGAAAGTAAACATAAAAAAAGAGATATCTTCATTAAAAATGATCAAAGAGAAATATTCTTCATTCATTATGTTTTACATATTTCTATGAAATAACTAAAAAACACTTCTCAATTTGATTATGTTTTCTGAGAAAAGGTTCCTTACATATATAATAATTTAACACTGTAGAGATAGGGTTTTTCCACATCTACTGGGTTCCCTTAAAGTCTATGTCTCATCGGACAAGCAGAGAATCCTCATATGTAGGAACTTTGCCACATACTATGGTTTGCATCACTATTATTTGGGTTAATTATTTATATCAACGAACTTGTCATAAACATGATTATAATTTTTATAGTTAAATTTTGGTTTCAAAATCTGCCAGGAGTTTACTAACTTTATGCGAGGGTTCAAGACCAACTTTAAAACTTGACTGCACAGTAAAATGTGAGGTATGATTAGATGAAACAGCGAAGCTTGTAAAACATAGCTTCATGCACTGGAAGTAATCCATGTTAAAATGGCCTTCAAAATACATTGGTCACACAACTCACAAAAAAATGACAAGTTACGTTTAGCTAAACAGAAAGATATATGTGCTAGTTATATAAAAGTAAGCATATTTAACAAAATAAAGGCTGTTACAGTAAATGATGCAGTTATGGTACATGTGACAAACAAGCTAAGTCTAGGGTGCTTTGAAGTGAAGATATGAGATGGGGAGATCAATTTAGATAATTCTTGAAATAGCCTATAAGTTTTGTATGAAATAAGTGTGATGAGATAATTTGCATCTTATCTTGAAGTCAAACCATCTACTTATAGCCTACTTATATACTATTGATAGTCGTTATATGTAAATTATTTTGTTTATTATAATGGAGTGATATCTCAAGCTTATTTAAATGCCTCATAGCTAAGGCCAATCTTATTTATATTGTAATGAGCAGAAGAAGAGAAATAAAACACTTACTGAGAATTGAATAAAGCGATTACTGACAAAGAAAGCAAAAGGTGTTACGAGTGGCTGACTGTATTTGTGTTTTTACAGGCTTATTTGGAACACTGCAAAAGATAAATATAATGTGATTCTTTCTCGCGAATCGTACAATAAATCAAAGCAGCTTTTGTCACGAGCTGACATGAAAGAAACAATAACCAATTATATAAACCATTTTTATAAAGGGAGAAAAATAGAGTGGAAAGCTTTGTATTTAAATGGAAACGAACAAATGGAATGGAACTCCATTCATGAAGTCAATTTTTGGTACGCATTCTAGAATTTCACATCTCCATGAATCCGTGATGGTATTCAGTTAGTGGTATGTAGTTTTAAGATCAAGTGAAATATGCTAAGAATGGTTTGGAATTTCTTTCCCCTTGACTTTCAAGCAGATATATTTTATAATAGTCTTAACCGAATGTTCAGCCGAACAGGAGAGGCATCTATATAATTTAAAAAAATTACGTTAAAAACAAAATGTTGCATTACATCTTTAATTGTTGGAATGACATTTGGATACAAAGTTCAAATGGTGTCTTGACAAAAGAGCTTTTCTTCCCTACAGTGCACTTTCGGCTAAATGTTAAAATGTTTACACCAGATTTTAATTTAACACAATTTATGACAGGCCATGGAAAATTTGGGAGTTATTTTTTACGATTTCATATTATTTCAGATAGTGGTTATAATTGTGTCAGGAATCCATATTAACTGTAAAGAATGTGTTGTTCGGTTGTCCTATGTTCGAAACGAAAAGACTCCAGCTAAATTTGCTTTTTGAAGATTGTGACAACATTTCCATGTGTCAAAAAACTTTCACGAAGCAATGTTGTTATAATCATTTTATGCAGTATTTAACATGTAATTAATATTCTATATTTTACTGTATATATTGCTGTGTAAGCTATAACCCTAACATGCCTTTTCTGGCAAAATAGGGTTCGTAAAGATTTGGAGATACAATAAATAAATAAAAAACAAACGGTAATATTAATAATTATAAAACAAACAAAAAAATAACAACAAAGAAATAGACTGAGCGAAGATACTATTATTTCAACTCGACCGTTCCAAGGCTAGTCCACTACGGTACTGTTCATTCGTCTTGCTACCTTCAACATTTCATCTAGTTGTAAATTTGTTTGTAACTTAGTCTCGACCGAACGCTTTGTTCGATTTTCTTCCAATTTGATATTAATGTTAAAAAGCGACGTACATATAGGTTATAAGTAGTACGTTATGACAACCAAGAATCATTCAAGTGGGCAACAAGAAAGATGTTAGGGTATAAATGTAATAATTCCACTTGCACGCTTACCGAGCTTGAACCAACCCTAGGAACCGGTAGGAGGTCTTTCCCAAAAATTGGATGTTCATGGGCTTATTTATTTATTCTATGTTCGAGGATGTTTTATTTTTTATTCATTTCAAGGTGGTTTCCATTTTAATGGTCCCGTTTCATGTAATCTTTTATTTCTAACCAAACGAGTAGAGGAGATTGCCCCGTTGCCGGTCAGCCTCGTTACCGGTCAACAAGTAGTTACATATTAGGGTGCGTATACATTTGCGCTCTGTACGCGTGTCGACACGCGTACAGAGCGCAGATGTATACGGCATTTGAGGTGTTCGCGTGTCGACACGCAGACAGTTCGCCGCGATCCGTCTCCTGTCGGTTTTTTCAGCAGCGAACACAAAGGATTTCTGATTACATATTTGGACGTGTTGCGCTCCGTCCGTGTGTCGACACGCGTGTCATTTTCCTCCTGCGCTCCGCTCAAGCATAAATTTATTAATCTTGGTGTGGTCTGAGGAAAAGGCACTCCAGATGATAGAAGTTTATAAATCGAAACCTTTACTATGGAATCCAAATCACAAGGACCACTTGAGGAAAAATTTGAAGGAGGATGCCTGGAGGGAAATAGGTATTCAAATGAATGAGACTGCGGAGGAATGCAAGAAGAAGATGGTAAATCTGCTTTCAGCAAACCGGCGTGAAAAAATGAAAGTAAACGCCCGCAAAGGTACAGGAAAAGGTAACTTATAAAATATAAATAATGACATTGTTACACACTTTTCAATTCTTGCCTAAAATGATTTTGTTTCGATATTTGCCGTACACATTTTTTTGTAATTGAGGACTATTTTTTTCAAAACTAGTTTTCTTCAGATATTGGCAATGTTGGTGTAGGCTAAATCTAAACCGACTGTGCATCGCTTATTTAAAATAGCCCTTCTTCTAGCAGAACAGTTTTGCAAAATTCGGTTTATCCCAATGACTGATGGAAACGCGTGTTGTGCCATACGCATGTTGTTTTGATTTGGAACACCTGCAACAATAACATCGGGCAGCAGTGCACACAATGTTTATACAAAGTTCAATAATAATATTCAGGGTCCGGATTCTGATGACCTAATATTGTTTGAAAATGGCCTATAAAATGACCCTAAATTTTAATGAAAATGATTTAATAATTATAAAAAAATGACCTAAAACTGATATTTTATTTATAAAAAAATATTATTGTACACACGAAGTTTTAGACTAATGTTTACATAATTGTAAAAACTGTAAATAACTGTAATGGTGTGAATGTTCTTTTCTCACGGAAATTTATACTGGCACTGAGGCACTGGTGAGTCAACATTCGGCAGTTCCTTTTGTGGTCTACCGGATTATATTGTTGTTTATTGAGGGTAAACAGTAGTTTTTACTCTCAAATCCAAGCAGGTGCCAAGTCAAAACAATAATAATATAATACAAAATTTTGGCGTTCTTTGATTCTCATTTCCGTCTGAGACATGACAACACTTTTCCTTCTTGCATTAAACAAACAACACTTCAAAGAGAGAACCGCTAGCGACGAAAAAAGTTAATACACTCAATGTAAATGCATGAAAATGACTAAATAAGAAAGCAAATGACACGAAAATGACAAAATAATGACGTAAAATTGAAATAAATGCCATAAAAATATAAAATTTCATAAAATGACAAAAAACGACCAAATAAAAATGTATTTCTATAATCTAGAGTCCATGATTAGGATTTATCTACAAGTTGGCAGCAGCATCAATAAAAAGATGCCTATGTAGCATCAATAAAAAGGTTCATTGCCGCGTTTACCTGAGTCCGCCATTCAACCCTATTCTGTGCTAACTCCATCCAATCATCCCTAGCAAATCCTACTTCCTTTAAATCCATTTTAAGAGTGTCCTCCCACCTCTAGGTCTTCTGCGTGGTCTTTTCCCTTGGGTCTCCCAGTCAATACTTTTGAGATAATTAATAATAATAATAACAATAATAATAATAACAATAATAATAATAACAATAATAATATCATTATTATTATTGTTATTAATTTCATTATTATTATTATTATTATTATTGAGTTAAATTTTAATATAAAGATGGGCCCTATTGTCATGTTGATGGGCTGTGATATGATTTGATATGATATGAAGACATGATTGCTAGTACATGCCTGGTGGGTGAAAAATCACTGCTGGTGGTTCGCAGTATGTTCGTCGCTTTCCTATGGATAATTCCAACGAACTGTTCGCGTGTCGACACGCGTGTCGTTACGCGTGTCGACACGCGGACAGAGCGGAACGCGAGAGGAGCGCAAATGTATACGCACCCTTAGGAAGCTAGATACCAGCAGAAAACAGTTATGAAGTGGTAGGCAGTGTTTCTGCTATCTGGCGTCTCAATGTGTAACTACTTGTTGACCGGTAACGAGGCCTGACCGGCAACGGGGCAATCCCCCTAATGCTATAAAAATTTGAAGACACCTTCACTCTCGAATGTACAGTAAGTTTTTCTACAACTTTGTTCTAGTATATTTTTTATATAACTGTAATGTCTTACCGGAATTTCGCTTGTTTGTCTTTATGTTTGTTATGCTATCACGACCAAAAGTATTGTTCCATTTTCATCCAATTTGCATTATTCATTCTGATTTCGTTTCAAGAAGGTGGCCGTTTCACTGATGAAGAGGAGATCTTAGATTTGTTTTCAGTACTACCAGCAATAATAATAACAAAACAAAGCTATCATAAATACAGCGGATAGGTCCAAAAACATAGTTCTACCACAAGAAATTGCGGCCCAATGGAATCTGAAGTCGTGACCATGCCATAGACAGGAGTGATTTCTGAAACAACACCTCAAGATCTCAGGTACTATAGAACTTTATTAGATCTGCAGAATCTCCTTCAAATGACAAAAGTAAAGAAAATAGCGTAGTCATTCAAACCACACAAACGCACATGCAGTAGAACCCCTACATACTTCATCATCACGTCCATGCGTGGATTTTGCAGCAACTATACTGTGAAATAATAACAAAAAAAAAAAAAAAAAAAAAAAAAAAATAATAATAATAATAATAATAATAATAATAAACAATACAGTACCTTTGAAATCACAAAACATGAAAGGCAAGGAAAATCTTATTCCTATATCTGGGAAGACAATCAGAAAATGAAGGAGAGGAATGATTCAGTACAACAGTATTAATGGAATCAAACTAGTATGCCAAAAGATGGATTAATAATGCATATCTAATGCACTTTATTCCTCAGAACGGTTCTGAAAACAGCAAAAAAGACAAAGAAAGAAACAGGAGAGTAACCCGTACCGTTCCATTGTTGGAATTTAATTTGAGTTAACCATAGATCTTTGAGATAGTCTAATGCCGGCTGTCGACCAAGAGCTAAGCTAAGTTAGTTTAGCTTAGCTCACATACAGTGCGGGATTTCATATTTAGTTGTGCCGACAAAACTACACTTGTAATCCAGAAAGATAGGTAATAAAATCCGAACCTATCATGCAAAAAGAAAAATACAAATCACATTGATAAAGAATGTTCAGCAAAATATACGGCAAGTGGAATTAGTAACGAAGACATAGGAAATACGAAAGTGTTTGAAAAACTGCAGATTAGACTGAAGAAAAAGTAAGGGGAAGTAGCAAGAGTATTTTGGTTATTAAACGCACTAAAACAAGTCAGAGAATGAAGGAATATTAACGTGGAGAAAGGTCTTGAGAAAATGTACATACTAGGCAGCGCACAGATTGAGTTGGATGGAAAACAAATGACAATAATGATAATAACAACAACGATAACGATAATAATAATAATAATAATAATAATAATAATAATAATAATAATAATAATAATAGTAATAATACTGACGGAAAAACTTACTTGGTTAAAATTGACCTCTCTATTATTATGGAAGGGGTACGCCGTAAGCGTAGTGATTGAGGCGCTGCGCTACAAACGGGAAGGTCGCGGGTAGGGTTGCCACCTGTCCCGAATTATGCGGGACATCCCGCATTTTAAGGAATTTTTCAGCGTCCCGAATTATGCCTAAGAGGGACGCATTATATTGCGGGACGCCAAATTATTCCGAAACAAAATATGAGACAGCAATTCTTGGTGGCGTCTTTTGTGAATTTCGTCTCATGGTCAAGATATCGATGTCGTCCATCGCTAAAATGTATCGTGTTGGACAGCATTGAAATCACCGCCCATGATGTTATTCTTTGTAATTCATTTGTATAAGTCGCGCGGGCATTCTTGGGGTATGTCCGTGATCTGTACAACCAGCGTGCGAGCCATTAACTGGTGATCCGACGGGGAAGTACCGAAAACAGATCATATGGCACTCTGCACTGATTTGCCAAGTACAGTTCCTTCTGGAATTATAGCACAGCAAGACGTGTGTAGTGTTATCAGTTGCAATTTGAATCCACGTTCTCTGTGTGTTTTATGTGTCGTTCGTTGAGTAGCCTAAGAACTAATTAAATATTTCTCCTGTTATTCCTAAACTTAGTGGTAAGTCATTATCTAGTCAGAGTCTGGATTGCCAATGTTCATAATTTTTTCGAAACATGTCTATGAGTGTACATTGTTTTTTGAAATTCTATGAGAAAGCTTTAAGTTCCTTAGAGAAAGTATTTGACTTCACAGAAAACAATCTTTATGGCACACTGAAGAACTTGAATCTTAAGAGTTCACTATCTTTCAAACATCTCAAAGACTCTGTGAAGGCACATAATGTAGAATCTGATGTTAATTTGGATGAGTTAGGCCTAGGCTATATGAGTATTCTGCTTTAGTTCAGATATAATAAATGCTACTAAAGTGAACTATACAGAAGGAGAGACTAAGTATGAGTATGAAATGGAAGAAAATTATTCAGGAGATTGGTAAAGAACACATTCGCAATCTCAAATGCTTTGTTCTGAGCATCCCTGGTAGCAATGCCTTTGTGGAAAGAGTGTTCTCTCTCTTGAATCTAAAATGGACAGAATCCAGAAATAGGTGCTCAGCTGACCTCATAAAGAGCGAAATCATTTCTACAAAATGTTACAGATACCTGCAAAGATTATTTAGTGAGGGTGAAACAGAACAAACAACTATTAGAAGCTGCCAAATCAAACAAGAAATACAGCTTCTAGTCATGAATTTGCCCAGTTTTTTTAATATTTTTATTTATTTATTATTTTGCTAATCTTTTCTTTTCTAATGTTAGTGTTACTGTTACATAGCCTATTCAGTTTTGGCTTTGTAATAAATTCCGTCTTTCAGTTATTAATAAATTGTTCCGTGTACATATTTAGGTATGAAGATCGGCGATCTGCATATATTCGATAAGTGTCCCTCCTTAGCCTAACCAAAAGGTGGCAACCCTAGTCGCGGGTTCGATTCCCGATGAGGTCGTTGGAGGTTTTCAATTGGCCTAATCCTTCTGGTGACACTATGGCCCTGGGGTCGACTCAGCCTCTAACAGAAATGAGTAGCAGGAGCAATCCTGGGGGTAAAGGCGGCCGGTGCGTAGGCTTACCACCTTCAAGTTCCAAATGTCTAAAATCTTGGAGCCTCAACCTCCTGGAACCTTCTGGGCCTCCATGGCCTGTATAGGGATCACTTTACTTTACTTTAATTATTATGGAAATCGACACACATGTAGCTATGCTGTTTAGAATAGTGTATAGGGAATTAATAATACTCGTATATGAGCCTGTATTCTAATTTTTTGGAATGAAATAACAGATTAATAATTCATGGTGTTGTATTTTATGATTAATCAGAGCGAAACAGCTGGAGAGTAATGGGAACATTCAATACTTAATACCACTACTAAAGCAAATACTATAGGCTATATAGAACTTGGAATGAAAGGACTTAGCACACTTTATCATTAAAATATTGTTACTTTGGTTGATGCTGCTGAATTGAAAATTGTAATATAGAAGCTCTCGTTTAATTGGGTCTCAGCAGACATATTCTAATTGAGGTGTCATATGTTGGAAGCATTGTTATTGATAACTACATATACCCGTTGTCTAATGCGTGTTTCAGGTGTTGGAAATGCTGGGTTTGAATACCCATTAACTGTATAAAGCGTGGCTGTACAGTGGGGAAGAGAATGAGAGAATATGAGAGAAATTGCGAGAATGTTATAATCAATGAGTTAATGAGGTCGGGAAACAGAGAGAGATAGGGCAAAGAGAGAGAAATATGCTATAAAGAAAGAGAGAAAGAAAAACATCTACAATATAGAAACTTCATTATGATATAAAGAATTAAACACGTTACAAATCTGAATAAAACAAGTTTTTGTAAATTGTTATGCTGGAATATCATGAAAACTACTACATAATGTTTAAAAGTTATAAACTTTCAGCGTGAATGCATGTAACGAAAGCCTGTTAGCAAAAAGGTGCAAGTAAAAATTTTCTTTTCAAATCCGACACTGACAATGCTTAGAAAGAAACAAATGAGACCATTGACATCACTTTGAATTCTTGGTTTCTACAATGCATCTGCCACCTGTACAACCTTCTCAGTTAGAAACAGTAAAATTGCAGGTCCTATATGTTAATAAAAAACGCAATATGAAATTTTCATGATTAATTTAATCACACCTTGATGTACAATTTGTTTGGATGAATTTTATAGCAGGTGGCGTAGCAGGTGGTGTGCATTAGCGGATGAATGATTTCTGTCAATAAGTATCCACACATAATGTTGATGTTTTATTTAAACAGCAGAAGAGTGTTAAAATTTTATATTTTTCATCACCATCCTCTTGCTTTTCATTATACTTGTTTCTAACGTTAGACTAGCTTCTGGATGCTAGCAGAAAATATCTTTGATTGTGCCGCCTTCTTCACACAGATCAGACTCTTGTGAAATTGGGGTTGGTGTTCGAGACATTGGATCATCCTTTATACTATCCAGATATCGTTCAATTGGACTACCATCCTTTTTGTCCACAAAGATGCAATGAAGGCCGTCCAGTCACTTCAGATTGAACCAAGTTTGGGACACTACATTCTTTCAGGACTAGGCCTACTTTGATATATAAAAGAATTGTAGGGTATTAATGAATGTTGATATACTGTAAATTTGATTCATAATGATAGGGTCGAACGGGAGAACCCCAAGAAAGCCTGCTACAAACAATACATCCTCTCATGCTATTTTTTAAAACTACAATAAACTCGTGTTTTCCTGGCTAACAAATTTACAAATGATGATTGAGGAATGGTAGAGGAAACAGACGAAAGTCTATTCTAATATTAATATTTTGCTAAGAAATATTCTCCTCAGGTCCACCGCTGTGGATGCGTTCGCTCCTCTCACGCAGCGGGCCCGGGTTCAAATCGTGGTCGGGACAAGTTACCTAGGTGGGTTTTTCCTCACCTGTGAGACAAATGTCGGGTAACTTTAGGCCCTTGTGGTCCCTGGATATCATCTGGCCGTAGTTGTCATCTTCATCCCATCCTCGCCTTGTTTGTGTGTGTGAATGGTGTGTCTCGTCCTATGTGTTCGTGTTGTCTCGGAGGTGGCCCCGGCATTGGGCTGATCACTCATCCGGGAGGCCCTCCATGTTCTTGTCTGGTCAAAAAAGTATGTATGTGATCCGCAGATAATCCCTCTCCCGATAGGTCGCGGCCTTGTAAGGCCCGGATGGCTTGGGCCTTTAAATGTCCCTAAAAGGGAGACGTGAAACTAAGGTGAAGAAAGAAAGAAAGAAAAATATTCTGCTCAGAGGTATGCTAAGGAAATGCCTTATACAATTGATTTTAATGTTTTTTGTTTTAATAAATATTTTCTCCTGTTTTATGCATCCCTTGTAACTAAATTATACAGCTAAAGTCAAGAATTTCTTGACCGCCTGTCAGTCGGGTAGAACGGATCAGTACCAATGTTGCCAACATTTCAAATATGACTACGTGCAGACTGAACTTAGTAGATGGCAAAGTAGTCTATGGATTATAAACGAAACCCCGGTGTATTATTTGATATGGAATAATACAATGGTATAAATAGGATGACGAATCAAATCAGCGTTGGTAGGAATTACCTTGGGGCAATACTTGGATCAAAATCATTGGACTTCTTGGTGTAAAGAAGTTTTGAGAAAGGTGTGGAAGAGCTTTTGCATTAAAGTAATGGCAGCAAGATTCTTCGTCAGTGACATGTAGTGCCAATATTTAGATTAGGGTAAGTTAGGTTAGAATAGGAACAGTTATATTAGTTTAGAATCGGCATAAATAGTGCGCGATTCGATACGTACCATATTGAACCATTTCCTGCGCTGGGAAATTTGATTATTACGAGTATCGTTCCTCTTTCGTTTTCCGCAACTCGGTCAGTAGTGTCGGAGCACTGTTCACCGGCTTGAGCGTTCCGAGCTATTTAAATTCTGCTTAGCTCACTAAATATTGGGCTTAATTAGCCATTACAAGGCAATGCACTCTTTTTCGCAAGCATCATTGAAAGCATAGTTTACCTTCAACATACTGCAAAGTGCACCCTTTGTTACAGCACAAATTTCACAGGTTCAAACTGAGCTCGGGGAGAAATGGAAATGTATCCATTAACTGTTCTAACTAAGTAAAGTAACTTTCCCTTAAAGCTATATCAAAGCTGGGGCAGTGATGTCTCTAAAATGAATATTCTCAACAGCAGGGGTTACAGAATGAGTAACTATTACTGATACGACCCATTAGTAGCTGTGAACATTTTTAAAAACTACATACTTTTAAGCTTGAGAAAGTTAATCCTGGAAATTTTTGCATCAAACGGTACTGTGGCTGTAATATACTGTAGAATACTGTACCTTTCCTACAGATGTAGTCCCCAGGCGAGAAGAGGACGGGGCGCAGTCTGAGCACCAGTTCGCACAGGAAGCCCGCTTCAGTGTTCTGGAAGATTTCCACCCTCTTCAGAGTGTCCAGGTGCACGTTGATGGCTATCTCGGCCTTCAATTTATCTGCAACCCAAATTAAAATACTCTATGTATTCCTTGGCTCAGAATACATGAACTGCCTCCCGTATATAACCGAAATTCACTGTATAAACTCCATCGTTTTTAAGTATAATTTATACTTAAACAGTAGCATTCATATCCACAGTTTTACGTATATCCTACGTTTGAACATAATTTGTAAATATACAAGCGTATCTCACTTCAGAGTGAGGTTAGAGTTAACTTAAAAGTTTAAAACTATTTCGCTCTAATAGGCCTACTTCATCTAAATTAAAATGTTTAATTATTATTATTCGCCTAGAAGACAGCAACTGAACCTTAGCTTCATTGCCCATTTCTTTCGGAGGACTTGGAAATCGTAGCGTCAGCGATGTTTGTTTACCTGCTTTCCTGGCTTCTGCTTATGGGGTTATCGATTTTGTTAAGTTAATTCTTCCCAATCACGGTGATGAAATCGATATTTCTCATATGACCGATGCTCTGGTTAAGTGGTCCAGCATTACAAATGATCATAGCATACCATCTAATCCTGACATACAGACGTCCTGGGATTTCATCCTCACCTCGAATACCTATGAGAGTCTTCTGAGGTCTTCTGTTTTGGACGCAGAGCGTGCTCGATACCTGGCAATTCGAGAGAAAGAATCAGGATCGTGGCTTCAGGCAATTCCATCTTCCAATATTGGAACATTACTTGACAACATGTCGTTTAAAATAGCTGTTGCTTTAAGGTTAGGTACGAAGATCTGTTTCCCACATAAATGTCACTGTGGAACACTTGTTGATGCCTCTGGACACCATGGCTTAAGTTGTTTTAAGAACAGTGGCAGACTTTCAAGACACCATGCAATTAACGACATTATCAAGAGAGCACTTGTATCTGCAGGCTTTCCTTCAGTCCTAGAACCTATGGGTATAAGCCGCAGTGATGGAAAAAGACCTGATGGCCTAACTCTGATACCATGGTCTAAAGGAAAATCGTTATTATGGGATGTCACTTGTGTTGACACTTTCGCACCATCTCATTTGCCGAACACATGTAAACTAGCAGGCTCAGCCACAGCATAGGCAATCTGCACAAAGCTGAATAAATATAACGATCTGATTAGCAATTACAACTTTACTGTGTTCGCTGTGGTGACGATGGGACCTTGGTGTACAGATGCGAAGATCCTGGTGTCAGAAATAGGAAGACATCTGGAGGCCCTGACTGGAGATTCACGGTCTACAGATTTCCTACAGCAGAAGATCAGCCTTGTCATTCAAAGAGGAAACGCTGCTAGCATTTTGGGGACGTTTCCTGAAACACAGGCGCTAGAGGAAATATTCTATATTTTCTAATTAGTGAGATCTATGTAAGGCTCGTCACTCCAGTCTTCAGTTTATCTGTCATCCTCTTAGGTCCTTCACATCTGCAGAGAACTCCAGGAACTTACGAACTGCTTTTAGAGCTGCCCGCCGAGCTGCTGCAGCTTCTTTCACTGCTGCACGTCTTGTCATGTTTTTAAATGTATTTTAGTGCTTCTTTGTATTGAGTGAATTGTATATATAATATAGTTGTTATATAAGTCATATGATCTTATACACATATCTAATATTGAAGTATAGAGTGCAATCCTAAATCGTGACATATTCGTCACACACTAAGCGTTAGACACTTTCGCTGCGATGTTGCCTTAAGTCGCTAATTTTGTTGCCATTGAATTAATTTACATGGAAACCGGAAACTTTATTGAAGAACTGCAAAGGGAAAATTCATTCCTTATTATTTCCTCTGATGTGAAAAATAGATAAACACTGATAAAAGAACACGAGAAAACATTATTAAAGTTTAGGGGAATCATTTCTGAGAAAGGTATTCACTTGACACAAATAGCGTACTGGAAATCTTTCTTTGTTTCTACTGAAGAAGTAAGCTGTTAAAATCTGCACATTTCCACTCTGTATATCGTATAGAGATCTCTACACTCCTGGAAAGAAATTAAAGTATTTTACAATAGGGATTTTAAAGAGCCTACTGGTATTTCTGAAAAACCGGATCACAACATGCTTCAAACATCATATTGTTTTCTTTGTGCCACTCTAGAGTTCACTGTACGTTTATTTTACCGGATGTCTTAAGTTTATACACACATGTTATTAACATAGTTAAGCAACTTATATTGCGTAGTTTTTGTGTTACGTTGAGCTATTTTATAAAAGCTGGAATCCCACAAAGAAACCAAGCCCTTCCAGGGAGTAAAATTACATAATTTAACACAGGGAATGAAGTTGTAATGCATGAATTCGCAGGGCCATTAATTTAATGCAAACTATTCTAGGCTAGTTTCATTATAATATAGGGCCAAGGGTACACAAAACATCCAACAGTCCCAAAGAGATGAGCTCAAAGTGTATTATGATAATTAAAATGCAATAGTATGGAAGCTGCAATGTTAATTAACATGTTAATAATAAATGCAACGAGCATATACTTGTTCAGCAGTGAAAAAGCTGTGTGGGGCAAAGGTCATGTAATATAGCACCATTTTATGCCCTATTATTAAAATGGAAGCCCTATAGAAAGCAGCCGTTAATCTGTTATTCCTCTATGCACTATGCATGTAGACAATTACTATCAATAAATATTGCAATGAATTTTACCAACCTCAGTTTCTCGTTGTTATGCAGTACTGTATATGCTTATTTAACAAATATTGACAGAATGTTTTAATCGTGTTCGTAAAAAAATCAACCAGTTGTACTAAAAAACGGTGTGATATGATTCTATAAAATATTCTTCAATTTACGTACCTTCACATTATTTTTATCTTCAATGGCTTTCTATTTGAGCAGTTAGAGTAAATGTACCGTACTAAGAACAATGAAATTCATTGTATTAACATTTTATAAAGACTTTATTTCCATAGGCCTTGATGTTAATTAATCGCTTTCTTTCAGAATGGGTTCGCTATGAATTCTGAAACCAACTATTTACATTATGGCAGAGGTACCACCGATGTTACGTACATAAGGTTGGAAGATGGTAAGCCCTAAGTTCCTAACTATTAATATGTAACCTCGTCTGTCTTCAAAATGTTATCCCCACTAGCAAATACGATACATGGCTTAAAATCGAACCGAGTGTGCATGGGACTATCAAACAGTATTTCATAGATTCTTGATACTTGGGAACAGAAAATATGTAAAGATCTCGCACGATATCTGTGCCGATGAGACAGTTACTCTCTAGAGAGAGACATGTTATTGTGCGAGAGAGAGAGAGGTAGCTTGGCCTTTACAAATAAAAAGGAAGGTACTGTTGTGCGAAAGAGATAGTTAGCAGGCCAATCGACGCAACAGTCCCCACGAAAACGTAATGCAATGATTTAGGCAATCGGCACAGATTTCGTTCGGGATCTTATCATGCTGGAATACTCATTGCAAACTTACCATCGATTATCACCGATAAAGCTGACATTAATGTAACCTACTGTCATATTTAAATTGTTGCAGTTGGGTTTAAAGCAGTCTTAACCCATTTCCTTCCTGTTTCTATAAACCATATCTCACAGTGTTTGAGAGTGCAGGTAAACAACTCCCCCACCCGGTGACATCCCAGCAGACGAGCTTTGCCTGCCTGCCGGTGGCTGTTACTCTAGGGATCTCACCCCCTGTCCTTGTCGTCGTTCGTACTGTTTACGGTCATTTACAATACTTTAATGTTTTAATTTTTTATGATATTGTAGAGAACTGAAGTTAGATATACATATTATATTTTTGGTGGGTTTATGAAGAGCATAAAATGCTTTTAAAATGTAATTAAGAGGATGCAGATTAACATTGGATGGGATTGCGAACACAAAAAATCAACAGCGAACCCTTCTCAAGAAAACACGTGCGTTGTGTATTAATACAGTTAAATACGTTGACTGATGCAGAGATTCTTACTGAGAGCTATTGTACATGCTCGGGTTATTTTTCAGTATCACAAAAATAAAATTAGTTTTTTATTTACTAATGATATTTCGGTTTGTACTTTCTATTTGTTTCTCGTGTAATTTTTTTTGGATAACATAAGTTATTTCAATAATTGCAGTTCTTTCCTGCTGCAATTTCAGCCTCCTTGAAAGAGTATAAAATGTTTTTTTGGCTTTAAAGCAGAAGGTAAAAATACAAAAGTAATGAAATATTTACCTTGGATTTTAATATGAAGTTAATACTTTCTCGTTAAATGTTGGTTTTGATCTCAGAGAATTATAATGGTTGTACTCAAGAAAGTTTCAAAAACCACTGCATTGAATTATCTGTCATCCTACAGAATAAAAGTGTTATCGGAAAATAAACCATCTCTCGAATCTGCTCTTAAGAAACATAGATGTGATTACTCGACCGGTATATTAAATCTCGAAAATATAACACCACAGTGCAACAGTTGATCCAAATAAGGTTTAATTTACTTGCCATAATCACAGTTACTGTGGGGTAATTATAATACAAATAGAGTTTGAGCAATTTACTCCACTTGTACTTTGATTCTATTATAATCGGAATGATAAAAAATAGAAGAAAGCAAAGAAAAAGTTTGGTCTGCTCAAAACAGCTTTTCCCTGATATCCTACTGTTGCACTGAGATTTATTTATTAAAACTTTAAAAAAGATTCAGACTTTGAAAATGTAGCGGTACTTAAATTATGCTTAGTTTTTAATTCTTTGAATTAACACTATTCTATAGTAAAATATTTCCTTAAAATGTTATTTGTTCTGTATTAAAATTGTCTGTTCACATTTAGGCTACTTTGGATTTTATGCAATGTAATGTGTCCCACATAAACATAATCTTATCTAAAGTATCTTAACATGAATTTCAGGAAACTTACTTTTCCTCTTCTTTCTCTTTTTTAGCACTAGCCAAAGCTTGATCACTTCAGTTCACTTCATGTTGATCCCTGGATTTTGGACTACAAGCTACTAGGATTTTCTTCGGCTAACCGGTCTCGTAGGGCAGAAGGGAGAAGTCACTGATAGTGTTATTTCTACAGAGGAACATTTTTACTAGACAGGATTCGAACCTGAGTTTTCCCTGTGAGATAATTCTGATCACCAAAACATACCCAGTCCCAATCAAAAAATTTTTTAGACAGATGCACTACCCGGTAAGATATGTATGTATAATATTGCTAACCTTTAACGTCTTGGTTAGCTTAGAAGCCTAGAAAAAATAGCATCCGATTAGGATGCATCCTCCTTAGCGTCTTTAGTCCATAGTTGTCTAGAGGATTTTACACAATGGGACAGAGCATGGAATGGGGACCAGAATGGTCTCAAAATCAGCATATCAAGCTGAAAACATGCATTCTATTCCCACTCAAAACAAGCGTTTCTCTACAGAATGTTCTTTTTCACTAATTAAGACAAAGCAAGTGTCTGGTGAAAAATCTGGAGATAATTTGAGATGATGTAGCAATTCTGCACTACCGGATGTGTATGCCTATTTATGTATATGTGTGTTTATGTATGTATGTATGTATTCCACTGTGACCTACTAGTGGTTTACTATGAAGTCCGGGTCTTAAAGTACTTACAAGTTTCAAGTCACCACTGGGTTGGTATCTCATATTGAGAATGCCTGGTGGTATATCGGGATATGCGAGTCAGTTGGAGAATTTAATATTGTATCTGCACGTTGCCATGGTAGCTGAAGGTTAGAGCAGCGGCATGGAGAGCTGAAGATCCTGGTTCAAAACCCGGCTATGGCATTGCATTTTTCAGTCGGTCTCAACCTTTCCATTATTATTATTATTATTATTATTATTATTATTATTATTATTAATATTATTATTATCAGTTCTTATGTGAGACAAATATCGAGAAACTTTAGGCCCTTGTGTTCCCCGGACATCATCTGGCCGTCATTGACAATTTCATCCTATCCGTGCCTTTTTGGGCATAAGTGTGTGAGTTCTACTGGAGTGCCTATATGTTTGTGTTGTCTCGGAGATGGCCCCGACATTGGGCTGTTCACCCAACTGGGGAGGCCCTTCATGACATTGTTTGGACGAAATGTATATGTGTGATGATGATGATGATGATAATAATAATAATAATAATTATTATTATATTCGGTATTGGTCGTAGTGGTTGGGCTTTTGTTCTTCAGCATTTTCGTTTTAGTGCATTTCTTTTACGTGAGCTTCCTTACTTGTTTTATGTTTGGTCTCTTGAAGTCTGTGTAGAATTCAATACCAGTCTCAGCATTCAAATGCATGCATTGTGACCTCGTTCAGTTAACGTGATCTCAAAAGAGCCGGTTTGTTTTCAATAGTCACTTTGTTTCGTCTGAGGAATTTCATTTCAAGAGCATGTTCATCTTAATACCCCTCTTTCTACATTTCTCTATTTCAATCTGTCCCTTTATTGGAATCATCAAGATCCAGTCACAATACAAAGATCGAACATAGTGCAAATACTTGCCCAGAGTAAACACGAATGTAACCTCTTCAAAGTGTGCATTCTGAAAAAAAAAAGAATAATAGCCTATATTGCTTGTCTCAATACGAAAACAAAAGGACACGGCCAATTAAACATACTATCGAATTCAATTATGATTCTTGTTATATAATGTTTGTTTGTATGATTTTCGTTCTATTGTTATGGATATTTAATTAAGTACTTCAAATTTAACTCATGCATGTTGCTGGTCTGCCAGAACTTTGTCTCGTACAACTTCCTCTGCTTGTCTGTAAATACAGACATGGACTTGTATTTGCGCAAGCACGAATTCCATGTTACCGGCAATGTGTGAAATCCGGCATTCTATAGAATGCCTAAAATCGAACGTCAAAGTATGAAATGATTGATATCTTATACATTGCCTAGACATTGTAGGCTATACTTTGTCTGGTGGCAAAGTATATAATACGCCTTATCCCGCAATTTTTCCCGCTACCACTGTTTAATAATAAAGAGAATGATGATAATTGATTGAACTCAGATCGGAAGAATGAAATAGACTAAAAGCATAAAATGGAACTAATATGTCGTTGGAGTAGAATTGAGGGTAAATTTGTATAACAAATGCAAACAACCAAATTCCTTGAACTGAAATTATTAACAAAATTACTTTGTACGAAATAAATTCTACATTATGTCACAAATATTTAGTGTAGAATAACTTATATCTTTAAAATGTATTTAGACTTTTTGAAATAGAAGAATTAAATAGTCTGCTAAATTTGCTATGCGAGATTCGTTATCATTATATTCTGATAAAATTCGTTTTCGTAAAAAAACACATATTTTCTAAAATCAACATTCTGTAAACTTATTGAAATATGGTGTAATGAAAAAATAACAACTGTGATTATGTAGTAGGACTTCTTTGTATCAATAAGACAGGCTGCTAAGAAAATTGGGTTGCAATTTCATTGGTAAATATCAGTTCTGCTTTCATTGTTTTCCGGTAAGAATATCCTGTGCTTTGTTTCGTAGTTTTGTTCTTTCATTTTCAAATGTGTAGGCTGTTCATCTTGTTCCCTTTTAACACTTTGCATAAACGGTACTGGTCATTCTGTATAATGCCTAGGAATTGTATAGAATGCCTAGGAAAAGTATGTAACATTTTCACAAAAACTTAGGTTTCATAGTTTTCCTAAAACCATCAGGCATTCTATACATTCTATAGAATGCAGGGATTTCACACAATGCCGGTAACACATATACTTCGACTGGGATCGGACAAGCAAACTGGGGAAGAAGGTCTGCCTATTCAATCAATTTTTTCCGTTCTCCCCCTCTTCAGTTGAAACCCATCCCTTGGACCGGCCTGATTGTCTATAGGCTAGAGACATTTGGAATATTCGATTTGTAATGGGAATGACATTTCGATTAACAAAAAACGTTTGGGTTTTAGTTGTAATGATAATGAACAACGTTGTAAAAAATGCTTAGTTTTCGTAAATGACAGGATTCACGAATTGTGGTTGTCATAAAGTTAAAATGTTTTGTTTCAAACACTTCTAGGCTTAAATATTGCCATTTTACACTTCCAAAAAATCTAGATCTTTTTTGCGAAATATTCGTTCTTTGCGAAATCTTCCTATTATGAAAGAAATGTAATATTTCAATTGAAATCTGGAGTTTTAGAAAGGAATGTATTAAATGAACTTAAATAGTAGGCCACAATAAAGTGGAATAAAAATATGCAAATAAATAAATAAATATTAATAAATATTCAATAAAACAAGTCCATGTACAATCCCTTTATTTGGCATTTTTGCCATCAGATAACATTTTCCGGAGATTGGCAAGCCTCTTTTGAATGCAGACTACGTAAATATTCCCTAATGCCACGTAATATTTAGAATGTGAACTAAAGTCAGAGAAGTTACCTGTATGAAACGTTGCCGAATAAGACATACATTTCTTGGGTAATCAGCATTGCACTTCTGGAGTACTGTGTTACCTTAGAGGTACATTGCCAAGCCAGTAGGGCACATTTTTAGTTTGTCTGCCAAATACAGAGTTAAGTGTAAGGAGGAGAAGCAACTAAAAAAAATATATATATATTATCATACGTGCAGAATTCACGTAAACATTATTTTTGTTGTCGAGCGCTTTTGGGTTTTGGCTAAACCCCATTTCCTGTGAATTTATTTTAAATTTTCTTTGTGTATTTTGGTGCCAAGTCGTTTATTTCTTCGATACGGTAGCAATAATATTGTGTTCCACCAGTCTGTCTACATTGCAGTAAGCCAACTGATAAGAATAGTTAAAATCTACAGAAAGAGCCTAAAATTCATTTGACGATGTGCATTTGCAGAAGTGTGCAATATTTTGTACCACATGGACCATGAGTCTAATTGGTTTTAATGCGAAATAACACCGAAATTAACCTAACTTTTGTTAATTTCATTTTTATCAATGAGAGTAAAATGCATATATTTAACAAGATTTCCACCTGATACGAATAATGAGGGTGTAAGGGGGAAATCTTTTTATAGTAACCAAAATTTTGCATTTTCATTCACCGTAAAATATAATTTATAGTCATTGGGAATAAAATTGAATATACAAAGTGATTTTTGAAACATATTAGTCGTAGTAGCCTAGTTTTAGTTAGACATAAGATTTTTACACCGAAACTAGGGAATCCCCAAATTGTGATGTTAATTACTATCAGTACAGTACTATAAGTACTATCAGTCTTATAATGAATAAAGCTAACACAAGCTGTGTATTCACAATACTTTTAAAACTTCAACTGTATACACAGTTGTGATGAAAACACCTTAGAATGTTTATGAAAAACAAACATTTGTTGAAGTTACGAGATCTGTGTTCCTGCATATTCTAACACGTATCTTTGTCTTCCGTGCTGAAGTAAAGAGGTTATATCTTCTTCTTACCTTCTTTGTTTGAGTTTTTTTTCACTTTATCATCAATGTTTCATCTCTTTCCCCCATGTCTTTGTATTACAGGAGTTTGTTTTCATTATTTTCCCTCTACCTGTTGTCTTTTGTTTCCATAATCGAAACAACAAAGTAAGATTACTGCTCTAGTACACCATTTCTGTGAAACGTGGCAACATTGTTGTGTTGGAAGTAATAACGTTTTCTATATATGCCGCACGCGTGCTTGTGGCAGCACTGGCAATAACAAAAGAACAGAGTTATTGCGTCATAAACACAAGAAAAATAACTTTCAATAATAAAGATTTTTTGTGTGTAAACTACTAACCCCTTAGAAAGAAAGCGACGAGGATAAAGAGAAAGAGAAAACCGGTAATATTCTGCTATCCATTTTCATAGTTTTTGTATTGCCTCGACGTCGATATAACGTTAATAGTTCTTTGTTATTGTTGCATTAAAATTATGATCTACTTATGCCGCCATTTTGAAACGTTTATACACATTCTTTGCCCGCTTAGAGCGAGAGGATTTTATGGTGCGTTGGCTGTGAACTTTTGAAAACGCCCGAGCTGTGATCATTTCTTGCTCGTATAAGCGGTAACTTCTGATTCCCTGTTCGTGACCATATTCAGAACACTCGTAATAAAAAAATAAAAATAAAAACCTATGTTCAAAACGACGTACAATATTGTTTATGTGCCTCAGTGCAAAAAGTTTTGGATTCCTTCTAATGCTGTAAATAGTTGATTATATTTTAAGTTACCAATATCTTGGACATTGGGAGTTCCTTTCTGTCATTCCGATGACAAAAGGTTTCCCTCAAAGGAATAAAAGAAAAGTTTCCTTCTTTGTATATTTGAACGTAAGTTCAAACTTATTTGGAGCTTTTGCAGGTAGGCTATAAATAATCGTGCGAATTATATATTTATATGATTAAATATTTTGCTTGTAATTCTGCCAGTTCCATTGACAATGACAATTATTATGGTTTGCTTTGTTGTGTGCCTAACTGCAGTAGGAACTATGGTGCTAGAAATAGCTTTTAGGTTTTTTCAAGTTAGGCTAAGTTGTTAAAAAAACGAACGAATTTCTGCAATAAAGAGTGAAAATTTCATTCCAAATAACTTAAACAATAGAATTTACGCACTATAAATTTTGCAAACATATAAATAAGATGTGAATATGTAATCATTTAGTAGTACAAGGCAGAATTAATGCAACATATCAAAGAGACTTAGCACAATAGCTTAATATAGTCATAATGAAAAACACTTATACCGGCACTTGGACCGGCACGTTGGCATGGTAGCTCAACGGTAGAGCAGCGGCACGGAGAGCAGAAGTTCCTGGTTCCTATGGCATTGAATTTTCAGTATGACTCAACCTTTCCACCTTAACCTACACACGGCCAGTGTGAAAGAATTATCATTCCACTGTGGCCTTCTAGTGGTTTACAATGAAGCCCGCGCCTTTAAGTACTTATGGGTTGTAAGTCGCCACTGGGTTTGGTATCTCGTATTGAGAATGCCTGGTGGTATACCGGGATATGCGAGTCAGTTTGCGAATTTAATGCATTTGCATGTTACCATGCTAGCACAATGAAAGCCGAAGTTCCTGGTTCAAATCGCGGCTATGGCTTTGAATTTTTTTAGTCTGACTCAACATTTCCACTTTTACTGGTTGTTATTTATAATTCCGCATCCTGTTTAAGTTTTTGAGAAAAACTTAACACTTGAAGGAAGAGTCTCCTTCACCCTTGCAGGCCAACTATTCTATTAATTTATTTACGAAAGAGTACTTCCAGTTAAATTTTGTCGATTCCTGATGTCGATAGGATGGTTTCCCCACATACGCCTTATATATTGCACATAATCTATCATTTCATCAAAGATTTCTAAGACTTACAGTACTTCATTTATCAATTTGTTCAACTACCATCCCTGAAATATTTTAGCCCTTTTTTAAATCCTATCTAATGCTTAAATTTTCCCTACTCCGTATGAATCCCAATAAGCTGCTCCGAACTCACCATACCTCGCCGTACCATGCACACGATACTTTCAAAATTACGTTCACCTGTCTTTTAACATAAGACATCACAAATCACAAGGGACCTGTCGATCTATGAAGCGAAAGAATATGAAATGGGCTTAGGACTACGGGGGGTGTATCTGAAGGAGGTTGGCAGCTGCCCAATAGGGTGTGAGCAATCAAATCAAGGTCGCATACTTACATTATTGATCCGCATATTTTTTCTCAGGACTTCTGGAACGGACAGTAGAGAAGAGTATCACGACAGATTATCACGATTATGGCAGCAATCACTATTCTATTCAGCGCTGCTCTTTATACTACTACTCTTTGTCTCGAGTTTGTAAACTAAATGTTACTATTGAGGAGTAAAATATAGTTTCACAGAAACTGCCTGAAGGGTAGTTACATGATTATGCAGAAAGGTTTCTAGTGTTCTATATTCTGTGTACCTGTTGACTTCTTTTTAACCCTAGAGCAGGCGTACCGTGTATTCTGTAAACAGTGTAGATATACAGCTATTTATTGCTATTCCTATAGCCTACCATTTATTACAGCGACTTAAACTGCATCATTCATGGGTTACAAGTAACATCTAAGCTTGTGCTTAAAAACAGTCACATAAAAGTTTTATAAATGCTAATTGATTACGATTGATTAATTATTTGAAATTAGTCTTGTTCGACGCCAGGTGATCGCACACATGATTGCTGTTTGGAAGTGATTTTTTGCAAACAAACATCGTGACAATATTTCTGGCTAGTACACATGATATTCTTTTATATAAGTTTTAATCCAATTTGTCTGTTTGCCCTTACCAACAGGGCATTGTTCTGTACCCGTTGCCTTTTCTTGTTATGGTAAATGATTTACCATGTAATAAAACTGTATATCGAAAACTATTTTATTCGCCGATGATACCATCTTTATTAGTAATAATCATGTCAATATAGACTGTCTTGAATCTGATGTAAAAAATAATATATTAACATACTCCTATCGCAATAGTTTCCAGCAAACAGTTTTCTTCCTAGCGACCAAAAACTCGAAATATGATTTTTACTCCAAATAATCTTGTTTTCCCACAGAATTTTAACGATATAAAGCTCCCAAAAATTTATAATCATATTTTTACTTCGGAGGTTCACATAAAATTCTTACGTAGAACGTTGTGAAGGGTTGCATTTCTGTTCAGAAATTTAGTTAACCGCGTTCCATTTGAGTATGTGAGGATTTCATACTTTGCATATTTACAGAGTGTAACAAATAATGAAATTTTAATATGGGGAAATAGTTCTTATACACAAGATACAGAAGATATTACAGAAGAAAATAATTAGAATCTTAGCCCAGATACCTGACATAACTCATTGAAAACCGTATTTTATAAAATATAAAATACTGACAATGGTAAATCTGTATTTATACACAGTATTACTGTTTACGAAGCAAAGGGAACATATTATGCATAATATAAGGTCAGACATTCACAATCATAATACCAGAAATCGTAAAATGATTGAAATTCCACAGCATAGACTTAAGTAAACCACAAAATGTTATCGCTATGTAGGCACTATACTTTTAAGTAAGTTACAGCAAGTAATAACAGACTTACCATAAAAGTTATTCTGTAACAGACTGCATTCATGGTTGGTCGCCAATCCATTCTATTTTATTTGCATGTTTACTGATTTTAATCCATCTGCTATTGTTATGTTATAGTGCAAAGTTTGCGCTTTTTTTTTATTTAATTCTTGTAATTTTACCTCATATACTTTGTCTATTTAAGTGGTATACTACCTAAAGGCAATAAAATTAGTTGTATTGTATTGTAATAAAAAATCATATAAAGTACCGTATCAAAAAATCCTTTAATCACTCTCAATTTCAGAATCAATGTCAAGATTACTCGGTGACATTATTTCATCTTCTTAATCATCATTATCCCCACAGTAGTCTTCTTCACCAAGCACCTACAATTAATTGTCCATTCTATTATTCCTCCGACAAATATTTTTTGGCCCTACAAATAAAAACACGAAATATTAGCGGCATCAAATGATAAAACTATAATAACGACGTCTCTAAAATATATAGATTCTGTACTATGTGTAAATTGAAATTGAAAGAATATTCCCGAAAGATACATAACCCAAATAAAATCTGATTAATGCAATCACGTAACTTTCCTTAAGCATGGCCACATTCTGATATAGAATAAGAGACCGTGAAATAACGTGTATTCAGTTGTTTCAAACCTGATGCAAAGCTTTATTATTCACCAGGCAAAACTGAGTTTCCACAAACAGTGGGTGGTGATACTAGGAACAACAAAGAATACAATATTCCGTATAATAGGCTATCAAAATCAATAGAAAACTTTGAATGTATGGGTATCAAGGTAGCAAATAAGATGCCATCCGACTTATTTCTTAGAAATGAACTACACTTCAACAAAAGTATCACTTGCTGGCTCCTAAAGAACCCATTTTATAATATAAGTGAATTTATGGAAATTAAGTGTCCCATTATTGTGTAAATATTATTGTATTAATAACTGACAATGTCTATAGTGTAGTTTACACTCAACGACCGTAAATTAAATTAATTTAAATTAAAACTACCCTTCAGAAAATTTTCTTCGGAAAAATTTCAAATAAACGTTTTATCTCTTGGTTGGTATAAGCACCCATGTACAAATTTTAAAGAAAATCATTATAGCAGTATTCGAGAAAATCGCGATAAACAAAATTTTCTTATTGTAAATTGAATTAAAATAAGAGCAAATTGTTGCCAATCTTCGTGTCACATCCTCAGAAGGTACCTAACCTAAATACAAAACTTTGTTTTCATACGATTTTCCATTCTGGAGCTAGGCTGTTTACAGACACACAGACACTCACACACTCACGCGCACAGATATATTTCCGAAAATAGTATTTTTGGATTCAGGGACCTCAAAACGTGTTTTTATGTTAAATGTTGGGATTAGAAAACAATACTTCCTCTACCTATAATACCTATGGTACGGGCAGAGGAAGTAAAAATTGCATTGTTAGCAGAGAATTCTAATAAATGTACATAATATCTTAGCAAAAGTATTACCGTGTGGAAGAGAGTTCATAGACAATCTGCGGCTTCCAGGGTTATTCAGGGCAAAGCCGGAGTCAGTGCTGTTGTATTTTCTTATAATCCAGGGCGGCAGCAATCACGTCTGTTGCATTATTTACGTGTCTGCAAAAGAGTTATACTAGTGACCAACACGCTGGTTGTATTTCTCACCTCGTGCACACAACTCTTACCTCAACATTTCGCTTTCAGGATAGAAACTTGGTCGTACTCATCCTGAAGTACTGTAAAATATAGGCCTAAGAACTGAAGAGCTTTGCTAATGTTCTGTCGCGCAGTGATCGCATCACATCTTTAGAGTAGCTAATAAGCAGAGATTCATGGTACTGACAATGTGTCGACGATGTAGTTGAATTTCTCGCTTGAATTTTTAGTTCTAATTTTACTGTATCTTGTGGTCAATATCAAAGGCAATACCACGATTGAAGTATTCTCATCTTGTCGGTTATCTGAAGAAGACAATTTAAACAATAAGATGCAAATTCAGAAAACATGAAAAACGATTTATAAGGAAATAATCTTACAGTCTTCTTATGGCTAGCATCATTCCTTAAAGATCAATTGTGGCATGTAAGTAAAGAAGTGTCAAAAATACGAAATGTGAGTTCTTGATGAAATACTGCTGTAGAGACATCATAGTCAATAATACAATATTCCGATCTAAGCGCCAAGCAGAGAGCATAGGTTTTATAGCTACTAGAAGATGTCACTTATACGAAACACCAATGCTGGTGGTTTAACGTTATGTTGATTATCTCTAAATGAGCTTTTCGGCACTTGATCCGTTATTTTCTTACATGCCACATTTCAAGGAATGTCTTAAACGCTCGATTGTTTGCAAGACTTTCATTATTTACGTTTTTTGGCTACATACAAGACTGCTTTTCTTTTGTTCCTGAAATCTTAGCCTACATATTGTCTCTTTGACTATCCGCCTATTAATTAATTAATTAATTAATTTGTTCGTCTTTCAATTTATTTTTCGTTTTTGTATTAATAAAATTCTTGTCATCCATCGTAGCGCAAGTGATAGGTTCGCTCCTCACACGCTGTGGGTACGGGTTCGACTCTCAGTCGAGACTAGTTGCAAGTGAGGGGTTTTCTCACCTGTGAGATAAATGTCGGGTAACTTTAGGTCCTTGTGGTCCCGGGATATCATCTGGCCGTCATTATTATCTTCATCCCATCCGCAACTTGTTTGGAATGAGCGTGTGTGTCCCGTCCAGTGTACATGTTGTCTCTGAGTTGGCTCCGGCATTGGAGGTCCTTGTCGGGTCAAAAAGTATACAATCCCGATAGGCTGCGGTTCTATAAGGGCCGGGTGGCAAGGACCGCAAAAGCATTCCTACAACGGAAGACGTTAAACTAAGAGGAAGAAGAAGTATTAATATAATTCTTAAATTACTTAAAACATAATCAATTCATTACTTATATATATATTTTTTAACTCATTAGTTCCTTGGAATTGTCGCGCTCAAAGCGAGTAAGGGAGAAGCCAGCTAGGGAATTAAGTTCTTAAGCATTCTTCAATGGAAATTTAGCTAAGTGAAAGGAACTTTTATGAAATGTGCATTAACTATGACAAATTAAAGGAGAAAGTTATAAGGACAAGTTGAATTTGGGGCTGTCATTAGGTTGTGAACAGCTGTTTGTGTTTCGCCTTCCCACCAGCCACCGCGTTTAATTACTAAGTCTAATGTGTTTAGGTGCTGTGTTGTGGCCTCTAGCAATTTCTATGGTAGCTATGGTTACCGTCATGAAATGGTACATTTGAATTGCGAACAGGGCAGAGAGGGAGGCTCTCACTTAGGATCCCGCGTGAGATACAAACTTCCATGCAATATCGGCATATGTCACTCCGGCAACACTGTAAAGGAGGTTTCATCACTCCACTTTTATTTTTCTCCAACACAATTTAATTGACGCAGGCTTACACAGATGGCTAGACGGTAGGTAGCAAACTTAAATAATATTATAAATAACAAAATTACAAATGAATAGTTATAAAGCAGAGGAGCCTAAATCGAATTAAAGTATCTGTTGGAACTTTGAATGGCTTCTTCTTTTTGAGAGATAAGCTAGAAAAAGATAGAAGAGAAGTAACAGAGTAAGAAGTGATAGGGGAGAGAGAGGACAGAAAAAATGGGAGAGGAAAGAGAAAGGAGATAGGTGAGAGGAGATGGAGATAATAAAGAGGAAATAAAGAAGAATATGGAGAGGAGAGAAAGGAAAAGAGAAGAGAAAAGGGAAAGAAAGATGTAAGAGGAGATAGTGGATAGGGAGAGAGAAGCGAGAGTAGAGCGATAAGTGAGACATAGAGCAGAAATAGAAAAGGAGATGAAGAGGAGAAGGGATATGAGAGAGGGAGAAGAAAGAGACAATGAGAGAGATGAAAGAAGTGAAATAAGAGTGAAAGAGACGAGGGATAAAAGAGAGAAAAGGGAGAGTATATAGAGAAAGAGAGAAGCAAATGCAGGTACATAGACACACAGATTTTATAGATGAGAAGTGATAGATAAAAATTATGAAAGCAGAGACAGAGCAAGAGAGAAGGGAGAGAGTGATATAGAGGTTATAAAATCTAATTTTACAAGCAATTATTTCATTAGTTACTGCATAGAGGTTTGTAGTTTGCAATGCAGGGATGACTTTTCGTTCAGTTTTATCTCCCCCTTCGCAGAAAGATTATGCGGCCCAAACCGCCTGGACCTTACAAAACCGCAGCTTGTTGGGGAATTACCTATGGGGGCATCCCCCCAAAAAAGGACCACAAGGGTTTAACGTTTCACGAAATTTGTCTCACAGATGAGAAAAATCCCAGGAGAAATACGAAGTAACTTGTCCCAACCCGGAATCAAACCCAGACCCTATGCGAGAGGAGAATGAACGCATTTTCTTCGCCACAGCTGTGGACGAAGGGATGATAAAGCACATAAAAAAGAACACAGAGGGATTTCAAACTGAACACTTAGTTAAAAATAAAATATTCAAATAGATATACAACAGGAATTAAACAAAAAGAGGTGGCATGTACCATGTAATAGCTCAACAACATTTTTACTTAATCGAAACAAGCATTTGTGCGAATAAAAAAACCTAAAGTTCCGTATGAACTATCATTTGTGGCCATCTTACATTTGAAGTTAGGCACTAATTGTAACATAACTCTTTGGAATTATAAAATCTTTATTTTCAAATCATGGTAAGTGAGTCACTATATGATTTATAACGTTGTTATTATTGGGAATAGAACATTTGTAGTATTCGCAATAAAATTATCAGTTAAGAGTATTGATAAATTTCATTGCCGTTAATGGATGTTTTATAATTCAATGTTTTATGTATGATTTTAAAAAACAGGCACACACTTTTAATAAATATGTAATGTACAACATAACTGGCTCTATTGTAAATTATGAATAATATGTGTGTGAAAATATGAATGGTTTGATATGTAAAGCAATACATTTTTTGAACAAAACTGATATAAACAGTAGTTTAGTTTTCAGCAAGAAATCCATAATCAAAATCCTATAAAACTTACTTAATGGTATATTGGTGGATCAGTCAATTCTACATTGAATCAGCTAAGAGGTTCACTTAAGAAATATCGAGGTTCGTTTTTGAAAGGAATTCTACACCTGTTCAACCGCAATTTTGGAAACAACAGATTCAATTTAAGAAAGAAGAGATTTTAATTTAATAATAATAATAATAATAATAATATTAATACTATTAATAATAACAACAATTGGGGAAGAAGTAAGGCCAATTTCAGTTTTATAAAAAGTAATTTCAATTTTATACAAACATATTCAATGTTAGAAAAAGTATATTACTCTAAATATCTTAAAGAAAGCGCAAATTATGTTCAATACATTGAAGACATTCACGCTCCAGCCCATTGCCAAAGTGAAAGAATAATGCAAGAAGAAGAAATTCCTGAATTTGTAATCTATCACTCGGCTGCCTTACAGCTCCATGTTCATGCCAATTGAGTATTTGTTAAAGAGCTTACATGTGGTAACGTTTGAGATATACCCACGGCATTTTGACAAGGAGTGATTAACTGATATAACAATTAGAAATATTTGAGAATTCGTCACTTGGAAAATAATGCATTACCAATCTTCATCGCTTATAAGTCTTATGTTTCAGATGGTTATCATGACAGTGGAAAATTAAAATAAATTTGTTGTTTAAACAGAGGATTATTGTGGAATATTGTTTTATTACTGCTTTTCAGTAACATGTGTTTATTTATTTATTATTTAATCATTTATTATCCGAATGTTTAACGCTATTTTACCTTAGGGTGTATCAAGGTTATAGTTCTTTACATACATAGACTATAATACATCTCGAAATACGAAATATGATTTACAGTGTGAAAAAAAGTTGTGAGTGGTTTAGAAAGTACATAATCTACTGATTCTAACAGTTCTTACCTGTCACGATAAAGTAACGGGCGGTGAAGAATATTGTGTGTGTGTGACATTTTGGATCTTCTCTCCGCAGTCGCATTCAGGGCTAGGTCCAATGCGACATCTATGTATAATCTCTAAAATTGCCACGTCCAGTCAAAAACTGAGTGAAAGAGAAAAACTGGGTATAAGCATTTTACACTCAAGTCTATTACAGACCGTCAGAAAATATAGTTCTTTTGTCAGAACGTCTTTATCGCTGCTCACCAAAGCTCTTTCTCCTTCTGACGATAAACTCTTTCACAGCCCTTTTAACAAGTGATACTATGAATAAATTATAAGGAAGTGGAAGATCAGAAGATGTGATATATATGTACTACCTGCACGAACTAGAAATGTTTGCACAAAATTCAGTAAATTAAAGAAAGAGCTAATGGATGAGTTTCTGTCTGAACAAAATAGTGTTTATGCATTTTACATAAGTGTTCTCGTTTTTCACTTATATTTAAATTTTGTAATATATTTTCATTCTCTTAGTCCATATCGTAAGCCTTAAAGTCTTTTGGAATCTCCTGGAATACATTAACATATTACATTACAATACATTCATTACACAGTTTCCGGACACATTTAACTCTGATTATTTCTTTATAATTGAGACTAATGTTCTAGGACAATCATATCTACGGATAAATTGATAAAGTTTCGCTTTCTTCATAGAAATCTTGGGGAATGTGGAGTATCTGAATTATCAATTATTCAAGTTGACAAATCTTTTTTAAGGATCTAAGTAGACACATCTTCCCCAAAGTTGTCAATGTGATTATTATTATTATTATTATTATTATTATTATGGTATTTAAAAAAATTATCCTTTTTCTTTATAGACCACCAGACTACTTCGTCACATTGAAATGGCTTACTATGAGTTATTTCACGAGCTATCGTGGGGATGGTGGCTAACCGGACCCCAATAGAATAGCCTAGAGAAAATTCCAGTATTGTAGGTTGAATTTGGTACCACAGTAGCCTGAACCTAAACTCAACATGGAATCTGATCCATGGTGGGCTTCCCATATGCTTTACTTAATATGCATGATTTGTCAGTGGTGAAGGCAGCGGTCATCCATCCAAGTTCTCAACAGAGCTTAACCGAATGATTTGCTTGGAAATGTTATGACCACTACTCCAGAGGATACCCTCTTAATAAATAAAATATGTTTATCCCTGAAAGAATTTATTGACCAACGCTGATCTAAGTTCTTAAAAGAGGACGCATAAACCTACCGATAGCCTATTTGTGGTTAATGGTTATGAAGTTTTCAAATCCATCGTCACGTATTTTAATTAAACTTTCGAGGGGGGATGTCTCGAAAAGTTTCAGTTTGGTTCACTCAGCTTTAAGTTATTTTATTCATGAGATTTAACTGATGGCATGAAAACAAACCAGTTCTCGTATTTTGCAGTTAATGGAATATGTTAGAACATATACATATTTGCGGGATGTATTTTCTATATCCATTGAAGACATGCCAATTAATTCTGTCCATCATTATCATCAATACTGAACACGAATAAAGAAAATTTGTTATCATAAAACAGTTTGGAAGATCGTGATGAAATATGTATTCATTCTTATATTATTGCTCGTATTATTACTTTCTTTTGCAAGAATGAACGGCTCTTAGGTATGCATTAATAAAAACAATCAACATTCAGTTTATTATCACAATAAAGCCAACATTAATATCAATAGTATTCAGAGGTATTGGTTTACCAACTATCAAGAAAGAAGCTGAGCATCAGTGAGAAGAACATTGCTGTTTGCTCCGGAAATTATAGAAAAAGAAGTAAGACTGTGGTACAACGTGTTATCAAAGGACGAAAGAAAATTCTACATACTTAAAAATGTCGCCTTTGCTCACAGGCAATATGACATTACAAGTATATACATATTTAACCCTTTCAGAGCTGAATTTATGGACTGATAATAAGGCAGTCATCAAGTAAAAGCATCGGTGAGCTCTCAGTTTAGAATCGATAAAAAATTAATTGGAGTAGGTGGTAGAATGACAACCATAGTACGTGGATAAATATCCTTACATTTTAACATAAAAATAATTACTATTTTAATCTTATATATATATATATATATATATATATATATATATATATATATATATATATATATCTGCGTTTATACAATTTTGGAGTGACGACGACGACGGCTTTAAAATATGGACTTCTACTGCACCACGTTTCTTTAGGAAACTACATGCAAACGAACGGAAAATTTATCTGTGTCTTACCAACTACACATATTGAACATAAAAAGACAAACTCTACGAACTGTGACACTTACAGTCGTTATCACAAGTCAAAGACATCGCAAGAATAACCAGAAGATTCAATCTCTCTTTAACCCACCATCCAAATTCCATAATGGCCAACCTCTAAGCCTTTATAAACTCCCGGCCATAGTGTACTCTCAGTCAAGATTGTTCTCGCAACACTTAATAGGAAATACCTCACAAGACATACCTACAATCAAGCCTATCATATTGTAAAGAAAAAAGCCTTTCAAACTAGCCTGAAACCTATTTACCACTATTATTGTAAAAAAAAAGGATAATTGTTTGAAGTAAGCCCAATATCGATCTTGACCACCAACATTTCCAATCAACTTCTATGGGTGGTGATCTTTTTAATTGGGGCTGCACCGCAGCCTCCGGCGCGAGAGACCTACATTTCATTGGGGGACCATGGTAAATATTGTGAATTTTCTCTCTTAATTTAACATATTTTATGATGTGTTTGTATTTTATCAAGTCATTTGATATAACGAGAATGTAGTTTTAGTTACTCGCCGGATGGAGCGTTAGTGTCGCCCAACTTACATGTTGTCATTGGACTTTTAACACACAATTTCCTAACTGTAATAACACTTAGTACCGTTACTTTACTGTCACGGGACAGAACCTGTGGTTCGTGTTCTGTTTCACATTCCCTCTCCACTTCTGACTTCAAGTGGCCTCTCTTATTACTGCGAACAGCCCGCGACCTACGTCAGAGGTAGAAGTCATAAGAAAAGCAATGTTGTAAACACATAATATGGTATATCAAGTGGGACCCAATTCAAACGTCGTTGACTATCTCGATTACTGCTAAACCGGTTCGCTACCAGGAAATAATTACATATACAGATACATATACATATATATAGCTCTTACACTGAACCAAAAATGTCGATCTGTGTGTTTCCAGTTAAATATAGTGGATTATGTGTGCATTGCCTCACCTGGAAGACAGCTGACTGCTTTCTCCTCGTCCGAACACTTCTGAGTGAGCCAAAGGTAGTCGAACCACTTGATGACTTTCACCTGAAGATGGTTCGGTACCCTCCGCATCCTCATGTAGGTTTTCACTCCATCCAACTTAGCTGTAACAAAGAGAACAGTGTCATAATTCGGTAATTGACAGATAAACATGTAACTTATGGTTCATGCATTCCTTATTTGGATCTTCCTATGTGCCGAATTTGTCAATAACCTTCATTTATCTGTTTTAGTAACGGTGTCAATGCTAAATCTTGCAAGGAGAACTATTAACAAGCTCATATTGAAACTTGCCTTCAGATTCTGCTGACAGAACATGCATCCTATAGAAAACTTATATAGAAAGAACTAGTTAATTTTTAAAATTGAAAGTTCCCGCAAAGTGGACGGAAATTTGTACTGAAACAATTGTGGAATTGGTAGGTAGTATAGCGTTGAGTTTGGCAGCCCTGACTACTGTATGAGCGTACAGCAGTAGATCACGGTGCATCGCTATTTGGTTAACGAGGGACGTCCAAATGCTACTGGCTAGGTAGTTTACCTGGCCTCGAATTCCAATTAAAATAAAAATCATATAGTTTTTGGTAAATGAGCTTCCATAGGACACAAACTCTATCAGTCAAATTTGAAGTAAGCTTCGACCATGAGCTCATTAATGTCCCTTGTTAGTTGCATTTTCTGACTCCAAAACCAATGTGTGCAAGAAGTAATTGCACACAAAGCCGACTATAATTTTCTAATCCAGTAGTAAACATATGGAACATACAAATGGCTTGAACTACCCTAAGCTTGTATAAAACGGTATTCTCGCTTCATATTCCGACTTGCTGAAGTAGCTATAGACTATTGTAATATTTTGCTCACTCCTGCAAGCAGGAATTTAGCCGCGCTAGAAGTAAATCGAGAGCTAACCCTAACTTGCGTTACGAACAACATCGTCACGAAATTGTTACACACAAAATCGTCACGAAATTAGTGGGGCTGTGACGGAAGGGACTGCACAGAAAACAATCAACTCAATGATTATGCTTATCCAAAATTTAAAAAATCCAAAAATTAAAAATTAAAAATTAAAAATCTAAAAATCTAAAAATCCAAAATTAAAAATCCAATAATCCGAAATTTAAAAAATAAAAAAAATTAAACAAGTTTCACTTCTGTCGCGTGACGTTCCATGCACACTTTTTTTTACAAATACAAGTGCTGTGACTCAGGTCTAGAACGAACAACAATCACTGTAAAATTTTAAACAAAATCGATTGAGCCTACTTGAAAAAATAGAGAAACATTATTAATTTGTACAACAAATTGTGAATTGGCTTTACCTTCCATTCAAGAAGTGTAGATTCTGTTGCATATAGAAGGCTAGAGAGAGAGACTCTCCTGCCTATCTCATAGAACCTGCTTATATTTTAAAATACGTTTTGCATGTTCCTGCGTGATCTGAGTGAGAATATCCTGATATCGGTGTTTTGAATAAAACATTAGCATCTGCCATTCTTATAAAAAAGTCAAAACTTAAAACATACCTACTTGCAATATCTGCAGCTTGAAAACCATGTTTACGTTGAAATCAGGCAGCGTGAAGATATTCCTGGATAAAAATATACCAGTAGAAGTCATAGATGTGTATGGAAACTGTATGTGTACTTTACACTAAAGGAAATGAAGATATATAGAAAGGTAGAGTCTGATTGTAAAAATTAATGCCATAGCTGGGATTTGAACCAGGATCTTTGGCTCTCCATGCCGCTGCTCGACCAATTGAGTTAACATGACATTGTGCCGATCGGTTGGAGAATTTAATGTTGTACCGGCATGTAAATATATATATATATATATATATTTGTAAAAACTCTGAAGGGTTGTTATACGGTAGTCAAGACCTTCCCGAAATTCAAACTTAAAATCATGAATTGCGAACGAAGTAGTTTAGTGTGGTGTGCACTGATGCAGTTAAGGCAATGTAAAATACCTAAAAACTCGAAGTAAAAACTATATCAAACAGAAATGAAATAATTTGTTCATGTTTTTACTTCCTCTGCCCGTACCATAGGTACTATAGGTAGAGGAAGTATTGTTTTCGACCCCAAAATTCGAAGTTGAGTTTTTAGCATGTATACACATTTCAAGGCCCCCTGAATCCAAAAATACTATTTTTGAGAGCTAAAACTTTCATTTGAAACCTTTTTTTCGAAAAAATTCTCTGAAGGCAGTTACAAGCCACCTACTGTTCACTGTAAAAAGTTTGTGTTGTGGTGAACAATTGAATACGCGCTCTTTCACGGCCTCTTATTCTATATAAGAACGAAGTGAGAAAGACATATTGGAGGGAAATATTCGATAAAGTTCGGAAATTATTCTTAACGACGGAAGTTTCAATAAATGTCTGCAGTCACTTGTTTTTGTTTGCTATATAGTCTGCACTTTTATTAGTCGCATCATTTTCAAAGAAGAGGTTATCAGGTATAATTAGCGTTAAATTGTGTCTTGCGTTTCTGTACAAGGATATGTGAATACTCCTAACTTTTATTTGGGCAGAGGAAGTTATGTGACTTTCACATCAGATTTTTTATATAGGCTATATTATGTATGAAAAAACGAACTGAGACAAAGATCAACTTTAAATGTCAGCAGTATGTTATGACCGTGTTACCACCTTTAATGTAATATCTGCACATTTAGCAGCATTAAAGTAAAGTAAAGTGTTCCCTATTCCAGGCCATGGAGGCCCAGAGGGTCCCAGGAGGTTAAGGCTCCCAGATTTTTAGACATCGGCACATGAAGGTGGTAAGGTTGTCAGCCTTACGCACCGGCCGCCTTTACCCCCAGGATTGCTCCTGGTACTCATTTCTGTTAGAGGCTGAGTCGACCCCAGGGCCATAGTGCCACCAGAAGGATTAGGCCAATTGAAAAACTCCAACGACCTCATCGGGGATCGAACCCGCGACCTTCTGGTTTGTAGCGCAGCGCCTCAACCACTACGCTACGACGTACCCCCATTTAGCAGCATTAAGTTATACAACATTAATACCAATTCCTGAAATAGATGTGGAAAATAAATTAATTATCGACGAAAAATAATATAGTAGTAATGCATTTTAATATACTGTGCCACTTGTTCCTCCATGGTTTTTATCTTCTACTGCCATTAAACTAATTAATAAATAACTAGATTGGAATCGTTCTAATTTTATTCTAGGTTTAATTTCAAAATATTTCGAATGGGCACAATTTCATGCCTCTCTACAGAACTTCACATTAATCGCATTCCTGTACAGTAATAACTATTCGCTTCTGGAACACATTTCCTGGCTATCTCAGGAGCTGCCAAACGATAGCCTATCACAGTACAAACGCAATTTAATCAAATTAGTAGGTTAAGAGTGATATTAAAAACTAAATATTTTACAATTTTTAGCATTATAGTCAACATTTTATTCGTTTATTTTAATTTATTGTATTATTTAGTTTTCCCCTTTGTATGTTAAGTCAGCTGTATTTACTATTTTAATTAGGCCTAAGTTGTGCACTCTATGAAGAATTCTAGGGAGTAACATACTCGTACTAGCGACTAGCGAATCTGTAATGTGAGAGAAGTTACAATGGAAAATCCCTGCATTTAGCTATTTTTGTAAGGAATGTCGCATAGAAAAAGGAAGTTGTGTTACTTCGGTAGATGGGGAGCTGAATATCTTATCAAAGCAAGAGCACATCTTGGTCTGGAACGGTTCCAGAAGCAATCATTCTCTGTTTACATTTCACCTCTCCGAAGTTTCCTTTCCCATCCTCAGTAACACTTCGTTTGAACTCTGGATTTTATTCCAGGGATCTGCCTTAGTAAAGAGATTATTTTTTTAAGTTTAAAAGAGCAGTTGCAGTTAAAAAAACAATATCCCTCACGTTACAATGACCAGAAAAAATTCTTAAGTTCTATAAATCATACTAATTTTTATTTATTCATAATAAGTGACTTCTAATGCAGTGTGGCAGGGACAGCTCAAACGTTTTGTTTTAAGGAACCGATTATTGAGCCGACTTTGAAAGCAGAGCATCTGACCCAATTTTATAAATGAATGGTAATATATAGTGTGTTAGAGTACATTAATGATTAATAGCCAGAGGATTCAGGAAATTTTCATAATACAAAGGACATAAATTATTTTTAATCTTCTTCAACTATTTACCTCCCCTTTCAACAGACTTATGTTCCAATGCCCGTAAGGGATTGAAGAAATCTTTGAATCACACACATGAGGGACTCCCTGTTTTGGGATCCTCCCTGGGGCAGGTCATTCCTATAGGACAACCATACATGTAAAGACAACGGACAGAGAACGTTCGGGGTGGTTGTTAAGACCAATTGCAAGTAAGGAAAAATTCCAAAATACCCAAGGTAAATTGGGTTTGCCATGGGATTCGAACCCGTAAATACACAAATAATAGTCCACGACCTTAACGATCGGAATATTTTTTTGTTTACATTTTAACACAATTTATTATCATTATTACATATTTAATACAAGTAAAACAATTAAAACCAAACATTCCCCTATATGAGCAAGCTCGTGTTTAGGGGATATAGTACATTGATATAAATATAATTACATATCACTGCATAGAATACTATACACGAAAAAGTTCTAAATTTATGAGTACATGTAAATAAAAATAATTTTTTAGCATTAACCAGTGGTTAAAAATAGCATTTACAACAGAAATGGAATAAATTGGACTGAAACATTGAAAGACCAAACAAAATTAAAGTGTGCTAGTAATATTATATTATAACTTTTTTATTTTCCTCTTAAAATGTTTAAGATTGTAATTTGCATATTCAGGGTACTCAGCAATAAAATTGTTATACAATTTCAAACCATAGTTTTGACCATGTAATTGCCCCTTGGTCGTCTTACATTTAGATTCGGCGAAACGAAAGATGGCGTTTCTTCTTGTATTTTGACAATGGCTTTGGGAAATAAATTTAGATCTGTTTTTATGATAATATATTAATAATTTTAACTTATAAAGCTGTTCGATTTTCATAACATTGAATGTTCAATAATTGATAATGTAATTCTCCTGGCGCATTAAGAAGCATGTGTTAATTTACACATAAATTGCATATGTGGAAAAAATTGCTTTTAACAAAACTCGCACATACTTAAATATGCAAAAAAATTAAATTATGCATTTAACGAGAAAACCCAGAAATATGCCCTTTAAAAATAAAAGTAGACTTATTTCACCCTAGTAGCTGTAATTAGTAAACTCAAAAGATAAGATATACATTCTTCCATAAGAGATAAATCAATAAAGATATGCAATCGAATAAAGTTCCATGGTCCACGAATATGAAAAAAAAACATCAGAGTTACATGCATCCTCATCAAGTTGTAGATTGAAGAAGAAACTCAATGATCAATGAGGCATTCTAGTGAGCAGAAGACGTCACACTTTAAGAACGCCGAGATTACAATAAATTAACATTTTGAAGAGAAGCAAAACACCCCCACTGTCCATTATCATTAAACAGACGTTGTAAACAAATTACTGCGAGTGATGCTATGGTCCGGAATATTATTCATTGTTGCCATTAGGTCGAAGATACAAATAATATTGTTGAGAAAGACGACCTTAGCGAATACGTAATAAAAGAGAATGTGTTCTGTAGTCGTGTAAATGAAATTATTAGTGCATCCCGTGAAGAACCAAACGTGCAACGAAGCAACAAATTAACATTACTGTACCTTCTGAATTCAAAGAAATTACATCACACTTCACAGAACGTCAAGAGAGAGAAAAATGAAGTATTTTCATTTTAACTTCGTTGAAGACATTATTTACATTCATAAATGCAATCTTTTAAGCAAAAACCCAATTTAGCTTTATATGTAACGTGGAAGGGTTACCATTAGGAATCCAAATTTATTACTAAGGGGAATATAACTCCTAAGCAATAATAATTGTAAAATATGAATTGTGAAAACTTTTATTGTCATATGAATAAATTTCACATCGTTCAATAAGGGGCTAATATAACTTATAGACGCAAAAAGTCTCTATCTCTTTCTCTCTCTCTTCTCCTTTCTTTCTCTCTCTCTCTTTTTTCTCTCTCCCCCTTCTCTCTCTCTCTCCTTACATCCTCGCTATTACAAGCCATTGCTCCTACTAAGTTTTTTTTAATTTTATTTTTTTTATTTGACCATAGTTGACCCAGAGTCCCACAACCGGATTCTAAGAAATAATCAAATCAGGTAAACTGATATAACAAAGCGCCACCGATTAATCAGTGATACAATGAACGCCGCTTAATTTAATCGCGGATAATGTAATGAACTGGGTATTGTTATCGCATTTTCCTTTTTGCGGTTTTATTTCCAAGTAGGCCTACTGTACGTCATTTAAAAATTCGTTTTTAAGGGTTTAGTTTGTAACTCAACTGTATTATTGTGTTGTTCTGGAGGTAAAAATTCTGTTCCCAGCTCACAGGACGACCAGTTCGAAGGAATGGCATTATCTAACTTTCTCTTTAAGCAATGAAAGATGTTTCACCCCACAGTTAAGCTGCAGTTTTGGATTTATGAAGATAACAGTGCTGACATGCAGTGATGGCTAGTGTAAAATGAAGAGACTTGAATAGTCAGGTTAGCCTTAATTCATACTCGTATACACTGGTATAAGAAATTCTTAAGACATGTTAGCATTTCACGAAATGCACTGGCAAAAAACTCCGTTTAATGTACATAGGCCTAATTATTTCACAGTAATCTAATGAGTAGCCTATTACATGAATACTGTTATATACCTTCTGTATATAACAGTATTCATGTAATACTCAATTCATCTTGATCAACGAAATAAAAATCTGACTAGTTTGATAACATATGTGAAGGAATATGTGGGTAGCCTACTGTTATTTTTTTCATAGCTAACTGTATTGCAACTACCAAAGCCGTATATGAACACTGTAAAACAATATGTTGTCATGAGAACTGATCTGCATTTCATAAATTCTTTCTAATATATTACTATAAAATAGGCACTAAATTGGACATTACTCCAATTTGGTCCAATATCCATAAGCTTCTTCCAATGGACTTTATAAATGCGTATACAAAGCTTCATGAAAATCCGTTAAAGCGAATTTGAGTTACCGCGCGTACACACATGGACGGACGGACGGACGGACAGACAGACGGACAGACATTTTCCCGTTCCCAGACAATCCCATAATGCACCATTCCGGCACTTAATAATGCTAGGAAAGTTTAAGCCATGTAAGCCATGTTAACTATTGTTCTGCATCTGTTATTACATTACATTTTTAATTAAATTTTTCGTAAATAAATTCAAGAGAATGAATAAGCGCTTCCAAGAACGGTAAACATTTTCAACATCTTCTTTAAATAGATGAGTTTTATGTTAATTTTATTTTTTACTTCATAAAATGTAGCAAAACATTATAACCATACGTTAGTGCTGCTCACCGAATTTCGTTTCTTAGCGGATTCTTGCCTGCACGAGTAGCCTATTGCGAAGTGACTCTTTGATGGCACTGGGTTTTATTTCACTAAATACTGTAAACGAAATACGAAAAGGTCAACAGACAACATTACTGAAATAACAACAAAACATAGGGCAAACAGCAAATCAGAAATATGATACTGCATTCAAATCACAGGGCATTTAGAAAATTAGGCTTGAAGGGAGGAAAAAAGGAATATGACCAGTCAGCAAGGTAATAAAATTAGAACGGAGAGATGGTGAATATGGCTAGCTGGCAATGCCCTTTTATTCAAAAACAAATATATAACAATGCCCCTGCTGCTTTGGTAAGAACAAGCTTATTGCGATGGCTTAGTATTGCTGGAACTAGCTTCATTTGGTGGGGGCTCTGAGATTCTCTGGAATAAATTTGTTGTTAACTGACACCGTATCGGAGTCTGTGTACTTATAATTACGTAGCCTATATTACTGTTCGGCCATAAAAGTGCGAAATGATTCATAAATCATTAAATTAAATTAATAATTATATAATGCCTTTTAAAAAAATGATTGGACCAGGATTAACCTATCAGAGTGTGGAAAGGAATTTGCTCGTCAAATAAGGATAAAAGCTGAAAGTCTGTCAAATTTCAAGTTTCTAGCTCATCTGGAAGTGGGTAAACATTAATGTCAGTAAACATTTTTAAAGTTTTCTTTAGGGATAAAATTTAAAATTTGGTTCTTTTGAAATTTCCCCGTCGGTTAGGCTAAAAGCTATAACGCTGCCACATTTCAAGTTTCTAGCTCAAGGGGAAGTGGGTAAACAAAGTCAGCGAATGGGTGATTTAGACTGGGGTAGATACGAATGACTTTAGACTACACATTCAGTTTTTATCTAAACATTCAGTTTTTCCATACTTTTAGGGTAGCTAGAACCACCAATTTGGCATGCTTATGGCAGTTGGACGTCAAATTCCTGCCAAATTTTATGATTCTAGCTGTCCTATAAGTTTTTCAAAAATTATATAATTAGTGAAAAATGTATGAAATTTATTACAATGAAAAAAATCTGACAATCAGAGGCATAAACGATGGAAATACGACAAAACGTCTAAGGGCCAACGCTGTAGATCTCTCAAAATCCGTTACTGGAAGTGCAAACGGGTTTAAGATACGACATAACGTTTAGGTACCATAAACTTCCAAATAAAAAAGCGATTTTAAAGCTGCGTTTGCCGTTTTGAGGGATTTTAAGGGGTAAAAAATTGAACATTTTGAAATTTTCCAGTAGGTTGTAGACTAAAAGCTATAAATGTACCAAATTTCAAGTTTCTAGCTCATCTGGAAGTCAGTCAACATTAATGTCAGACAGTCAGTCAATTAGCCAAGTGGCTTTATATTATAGGGATGGCATTATTTCTTAATGTCTACAAAGCTTGAAGATGAAATATGATAAAGGAAGAAAAAATGATGTTCACGACTGCGTTATTCTATCGTCGAACGAGATTTTTTTTCTGTAGTACAATGGTAGGGATCAAAGTACAGTGGAATATGAAAGACACATTTGTAATAAATCTTACTACGTTGCTTTAGGAATGGCCCTTTTCCCGACGATATATTGCAGAACCTGTACAACCTTACATGAAAACAATATCATACTAATATTAAATAGCTCTGAATTGAAAACGAAGACGAATGTTCCAGAATGACATAATAATAACAATAATTATAATATAATAATAATAATAATGGCTATAACAACAATAGTGGTGTTATATGCAACTTGGTAGCAGGTGAAACAAAGCACAGGAGATAAATTGTTAATACGATCTGGGGATTATCACATTGCATTATTCACACCTGTTATAAGACTCTACCACATTGCAGGATGCACACCAGTCTCTTCTCTCATCCTTCATAATGCCAAAAAGCTGAATCTCCTCCCGCGAATATCCACAGTAAGGAAAGAGAAGATTATACTGAAATTATTATTTTGCAGTAGCACTCTTAAGGAATACGCATGGATACAATTCCTTTCGTCATATATTTTTATTTTCTCTCTTTTTTTATTTTTACTTTTCTTGTTCTTTTTTCTCTCCCACATCTTCCTATGACTGGCGTGATAATTTTGCTTCAGAGAAATTGTTTATATTTTTAGTCCCCCACAACGGATATTAAGCTTGTTATTTAAACATAACCTCGCTGATAACTAGAATGAATGTCTCGTTATCTAGCCTAGGTAAATTTATATTTTACACTATTTTCATAGCACTTAGCCTATATTTCTTCTACTTGTTAATTTCTTAGTTTTAAGTTTCAATTTTAGTGTATATTATAGTATAATATTATAATTATACACACATCCAATTATATTATAATTCTTTAATTCACTTTGTTTTCTCGGCATATTATTGGACACATTTTTGTCTTATGTTTGAATATACGCAGATCAATATTGTATTAATATTCTATTTTTAGCATTTTGTATTATTACGTGTGATATCTATTTTATTTGTTTTTTTTAGGTTCCTTTTAGTCTATTTTGTATTTATCATGGTTCGGTGGAAGATAAGGCCCTATGGCCTTAACTCTGCCAGGAAAAATAAAACATTATTATTATTATTATTATTATTATTATTATTATAACCTTGATAGAAATAAATATAACACCCTTAATGAAAATATCTCTCAGTTTCGTTTTCATTTAATAATATTGACAGAAATCATGACAAAATGTATTTCATATCTGGATTTCTTTGTATAGCTTTTGTTTGGAGCTGTTAAGTATAAGCACCTTGAATTTGAATTATATGGCGAAAATCAAGTTTTAGATTTCTTCCTGTAGAAGTGTAACACCGATTGTCAAAAACAGGCAATAAATCCGGAGATCAAGCACAGACGTAAATTGGTAACCTGCATAATGCAATTTTATGGTTATATCTATTTTGTTAATACTAAGTAAACTTATTAAATATTTAAGTTAGACTGTTGCGTTAATATACGTACATATAGCCTATTTATTGAGAACTTAGTTTGACTTGTTGAAAATTTCGTTTAAATATTTACGTTTTTCGTTTTTATTTTAAAAAGTGCAGAAAAGCTGAAGTGATGAAGAAAATCTGAATAGAGTTTCGGATTCATCAATGGACAAGAATCAGTTATTTTTTCTCATGAAGCTGAAATAAAGTTTTAAAATGCCTAACAGTAATTTTTTTTTTACTTTTTTTTTTACATTACCATATGTTACATATGGCAAAGGCTCGGAACTTAATGGGCTACCAGAATATAAAATATGCGTGCAAACATGCTCTAGAATTTTTAAAAGATACTCCGAAACCAATGAAGTAAACTCTGTCATTTAAGTAATTTTAATACTTTACTTCCTCTTGTTGGATGAATTATATTATGAATTACAAAAACATAGTAGAAATCTACTCTTATACAATTCATCGGCTCTAAATAGCGTCCTCACTTCGTGAGACATCATGTATACTCGGCGATGTTCGTCTCTCGCAGTGTAAACTTTCACGAAGAGTACAAAATTAGGAAAACAGTTTCTTTATTATATAAGGCCTAAGTGGAATGAATACAATGAACAAATATTATAATTTTACTTTTACTTACAATTTTGATAGCTCTGAAGCACAAACTTTTTAATAAACTGCCAGTGTTAATTTCTTAAAAATCCTGGAGTCAATTAATAATGGCGGGCGAAGCCGCGTGCACCAGCTATAATATAAGTCTGGAAGTATCGCGGACAATAAAAATCCAAACAAACCACTCCTTCCCTTGAAAAATTATATAATTTCTGAAAATTACACTGAATTTGTCAAATAAAATTCACATCATATTCATCTGTTAACAAACAGTTGAGAAATGATACGTATTATCAGTGTTCACAGGTAGCTTTGGAACTACATAATCGAATGTGAGATCGTTTTCCCAGGCGGCGCTTTCTAATCGTGGAATGTACTGGTACTCTATAGCCGGAATTTTAGCTGTTTCATTAATTACACTAGTTAACAAGGTTTTTGCCACATGGTTGAAACTATGTGTATCAGATCAAGTTTTATGTGTTATTTACTAATATGAACATAAAAATGTTCCATCACCCTCAGATTTTTAGGAAATCACTAAAATATATCTAAAAATATGATAAAGTAGTAGGCATAGTAATAATTATTACAACCTCTTCTTTTTATAACTATAACTAGTATACAAAAATTATTATAATTATTAACCAATTGTGGAGCTTTATTATCTTTCTTAAAGCCAGTTTGCACAACAATTTGTCCATTCTTACATGCCTGAAGAGGCATAGGGATGTGCGGTACCTTTCGAGGTAGGGATTAGTGAAGTGCTTGGCTGAGTGTATGGGGTGAGATAGGGTGTCAACATGAAATGTTCAGATTTTTTTGTTTAGTTTGAGTTTGGCTGTGCCTCTGAAAAGAGTTGTAAGTGAGTTTTGCTGCCTGTAGTTTTAATGTTCACTGCAATGAAGAAATTACGCCGTGCGTGTGTTAATTCGCCAAATACTTTGTTACGTGTGTGAACAGTTTACTATTAAAAATCAACATAGATCTTTAACAGAAACATTAAAAGAGGCGTACTACATTTATTTTGGATGTCGTGTTGGTGATGAAGACAAAGTGTGGGGCCCGAACGTGTGCTGTATAACATGTTATTCAAATCTAATTAAGTGGGAAAATGGTGACAAAACCCGTGCTATGCCTTTCGCGGTCCCAATGGTCTGGCGTGAACCAACTAGCCACGCACAAGATTGTTATTTTTGCTTAACAAAAATTGGAGGACATTCTAAAAGGACAAAATCTATTATTGAGTATCCCAATGTTCCATCTGCTATAAGATCTGTTCCACATGGGCCTGAACTCCCAAACCCTAGTCCACCTACACAGTTAGAAGAGTCCTCTCCAGGAGAAGAACAAGCAGATGAGTTACCGAAACCATCCACTTCCTCTGATCCAAACTATAGCCCAGAACATAAAAAGAAACCCCTCCTGATTAATCAATCCAGACTGAACGACTTAGGTAGAGATATGTACGAGTATCTCACGAAGTAGCAGGCTGAAGTGCTTGGATCGCGACTTCAAGAATGGAATCTACTTTCCCCCAGTACTAGAATTTCTTCTTTCCGGAAGAGACATGAAAAATGTTCTGGTTATTATGTAATGGAAAATGCCCTCTGTGCATGTATAAATATAGATGGTTTAATGGATGAGCTTGGATTTCAACATGTCCCTGAAAAATGGAGATTGTTTATTGATTCCTTGAAAGCAAGTCTCAAAGCAGTATTGTTACACAGCCTGGAAGGCCTTTTCTGAGGTAGTGAATGGGTTTCTGGGAAATAATAAAGCAGAAAATTTCCGACAATTGGTTCAAGAACTTCTGGAGAGTTACAAACAACTAGGATGCAGAATGTCTCTGAAAATTCATTTTCTCCTTTCGCACCTGGAATTTTTCCCTGAGAATTTGGGTGATGTCAGTGATGAGCAAGGGGAAAGATTTCACCAGGACATTCAGAAAATTGAGCAGAGATATCAATGTAGATGGGATCCTCACATGATGGGTGACTATTACTGGTTTTTAGTTAGGGAGACTGACACGCACTACAAGAGGAAGAATTAACTGTAAGTCCTAAAATTCAAAGTAGCTGTCACATTTATAATCTCTATCCTGCATGTTTAAGTTACTAAGTAGTACTAAAAAGGGTTTTTGACTATTAATTCTTAGGATTTCTTAATTCCAAGTCAAAATTTCAAATTGTTTACTTTGTAGCAAAAATTACATCATTTTATTACATTTACCTGAGGATGAAAGTCAATTTGTCAGTAGTAGCATCAATTTATTCCGTTTATATTACCTCATATGTAAAACTAAGGCATTTTATAACATAATTCTATAAATTAATTAATTATACTTGTGACATTTTTAGAATTATGTTTAAATTAAACTAAATTTTCTTAATTTTTTTGCTAGAATCGAACTCGGTTCTGTCACATGAAAACGTTACGTGTTATGGACTTTTTAATGTCATTTTCGTGTTCAGGCGGTCTGATTTATATAAAATGACCTGTTTTTGTCCATGTGGCAGACAAAAAGTTGAAATTTGTTGACTAGTGATTATTAATGGGTTAGTTTATGAATGATTCACGTGTAAGTGTTAATAAATATAATGCTTTAATAATTATTATAATTTTAATTTTTACTTTTTCAATTAATTATCGTGTGCGAAGCCGCGGGCACCTGCTAGTTGTATACATTGCATTACAATAACAAACAAGGGCAATGCAACACATTTTAGTAAACTGGAAATTAATGAAGTGAAACGTCGCTTTAATATTTTACTATCAGTTCCGAAAACATTAGGCCTTGTACTGTCCATTATTGTACATTCGCTTATCCATTTATCCAAATATGCTCTAAATGTACGAATTAACAGTGTTGTGCACAATATTTAAAAACTATTAGAAATGTGAAAATAAAAACCTTACAAATTAATAAAATATGCACAAAATATTTAATTAATTTTTAGGACTTCGCCCATGCTTATGTAATAATATTGCCCTATTTTCAAAATAACCTTTGGTTATATCTAAAATTTAGATATTTAATATAGATATTTAATATATAATATTGTCATTTTGATAGCTCTTGGCTAATAAACATTACTTAAGTATAAATTACGTTTATAAATTCCTTTAGGTTATGGATATAACAAATGTACAATAATCGAACCGGTACAACAGTGTTATGATAGTAACAATCTTAGTGTAACTAAAATTAATAACTTAGTATTGATGTTAATAAAATAATTAAATTACAACATGGTCTTGGGCGCTCTTAAATTGCGACGGAAGTTGTAGCTCGAATGCCCTTTCATATTTCAATTCAGTTACATTTAATAAAACATACATTTTATGGCATGAACATTAGGCTACCATGGACGATATTAGAAAGAGTCTGATTGTATAGACGATAAGGAGGAGACGAAACGTCAAAATAGATCTTCTGAGTAGACGATTTGTTCGCTATCCAGTAGGTAATGGTAACACTTGCAACCATACTTCGATACATTGTTTAAAAGATAAACCATTCAGTATTCAGAAGATCAAGGAACTGAAATTTAATTAGGCGCAGAAAGGACTGAGTGGGTAAGTTCTACAGCCAGCAAAATCGCCGCAATAGTCTTATGTCGTTTACGCTTTAATAGCAGGTATGAGAAATTTTCCATCAGAAATTCTCAAGTGTTATTACAGGCAGGCATTAAAAGATGAAAGACGCCATTATACACATGAGCCTCGGAGACTTGGGTAGTTTGACCACGTGACTGGGACTGGCCCTCATTTCTAGCAGTAACCGTATGACACTTTATGACGTCATCATGCACACTCAAGTGAGCAAGACTTCACAAGGCCCACTCATTACCATTAATGAAGTAGGTTTATATACTTGGAGATAGACGGTAAACTGCGTTTTCAGCAAGCCTCCCTGCTCAAGATGGTGCTATGATGTTATGTTTACAGGATGGCCCAAAATTTACTGTTCTGGATTGGTATACCTCATAGGTTTACCGACAAGTCGTAAAACTTGGTTCAAGTTTGCAGCAGGTTGTAGTTGTAAGTTATTTTATAGTTATTTTGTAGTTATACAACCTGCATGATGCAGAAAGTACAACTATCTAAACTCAGCACACTCGATTTTGAACAGATCGACAATAAAAAATATAAAGGATAATTGAGGCAAGGACATGTGAAAAAGATGAGAAGCCGTTAATATGCTATTTTAGTAATTTAGTCAATATCTACCCTTACAAACAAGCTTTATCGCTCGGGTTTGGGCAGGTGCGCATTCAAATGCTCGTGAAAACATGTGCTTGTAATGGCAATAGACAAACAAAAGAAACCGCGCGGTACGTCATTCGTGCAACGCTGCACTTTTTCGCCTGGAAGTGCGTGTGTATGTAAAGGCAGAAGACAAACAAACATAACTTTCCAAGAGCACATCAACTCCTCTGTACTGAACTTTAAACAATACCGCACGCTCTTAGCTGGCGTGTACAAAATTTATATACTCCACGCGCCGTTCTTTTGAGAGAGAATTCGCGCGTGTTTGGCAATTACACGCACAATCTTCCGCGCGTACTCTTTTGTTGACACTCTATCATGCGAGGAAGAACGTGCATTCATTTTGGGCTACATTTTTCACCACGCTCTTTCCCCCGTACGGTCCCAGGAGTGTGGTAAAGAACTATTGTGTGGGGCTTGCAGTTCGTAAGTTACTGAAGATACTAAAGCGAATTTGAGAAAACCATCTATTAACTATTCATAAACTTTCTACTCTCCCTGAGTCGGCTCAAAAACATTTCCCTCGGATTTTAACATAGGCCTACTGCTGAAGTGTTGGCCGTCATGGTCTAGACCAATGACCGGCATGTTCCGTGCTCTGTGACGTCATACTACAGAGCAGCCACGCTCTTTGCTCGGCAATTTCTCCGTACTGAGCAGAACGCAGCGTGGAGGAAGGGTTCAACTGGCCAGTGGCGGAACGACGCCTATGCATTGACAGAGTGCGCTCCGATCTTCGTAGATAGTATGGGAATAGCACAATTACAATGCATTTGTACGAAAACAAAATAGTACAACTGTGATAAATCAGTGTAACAGAACAGTTTTGTTTGTAATGAAATTTAATATAGGCCCTACTTACACTAATCTGAAATGCATCCAGGTGCGGAAGCGTCAGGTTATTTAAATGAGGCTCCGAAACTACTATAAACATACAAATACATAAAACATAAGAATACTTTAAGCAGTACTGCAAAACTTTGTCTACTCGGAAACTGAAAAATGTTAAAGTAAACAAAATATACAAAATACACAAAATATACAAAATACACAAAATATACAAATTAAACTATGCACCTTTGTGAGCAATATGCCAAGTATAGGCCTATTCAGACTTTTGATACACACCCTTACTTTGTGTCACTATCGTGCCCAAGCTCAAGGCATTGTCGAGATTTTTTCCCTCTTTTCTCGCGCACTAATTTTGCAATATTAGGAGACATAGTCTGGCTAACACACAAACGAGAACATTTTTCATGTTCTGATCAGATAGGCGGTTTCCATGTTGTGGTTTGCAGATCTTTATACAAGAAAAGAACTATTCACATGCATACGTCGATACAAATATACACAACATTCTAGCAGCAAATATATTATGTAGTTGCCTGGGGAAATCTTCTATAAAATATAGATAGATCCTTTTTGTTTTGAAAGCGGTCTTTCATTTCAATATTCTTTTGCAAATCAATGACTTCTAGTTGCAATGACGTTGGAACATAGTCAATATGCACAGAAAATTGTGTCGCAAATATACAAATATTGGATTGGAGTTTTGCAAAATCTTGAAATCCGTAATAAAATATCCTGATCCAGTTCTTCTAATATTTGTACATAATTATTAATGTCTGTAATTGAATGACATACTGTAGACAACTTTGGAAAATGTGGCGTGTCTCCGAGGGTGACCTGACGTTTCCGTAAGTCTAGTATTAATCTGAATGCACTAAATTTACCATACATTTCACTGATTAACTGACCTCTGTACCCTTGCCATGGTTAATGCACGCAATTCAATGTACCATCAGGGCTCACCTTAACCCTACTGCTGCACTGAACGCCACTGCGCTAGTGCGTATTAACAGGTATGCAACACAACTGCTCGCTCTCTCAAGCTCTTGCGAGATGATCGGCTCTTACGTCACAACTGCAGCATCTGCCGGACACTGGTCTAGACTCTAGAGATATAGCATACCCGTCTCTAGATCCGAAGGTCACGGGATCAAACTCGGCCACGGTCGATGGAAATTTCAGGACGTCAGGACTTTAAGCTGGGAGGCCCGTGTCGTAAAAGAACTCCAAGCCTAAATAAAATTAGAGCCTCTGAACAAAATTTCTCGGTCTTTTCACGTCCAAGTAATCCTTAGTTCCCGGAGGGGGCTTGCGAGGCGGTGGGATTACCACCTGTCACTCTGGCTTCTCTTGGAAAATAAGCGTAACAAAGTTCACTTATAATTAATTAATTTCATTTTCCAGTGGCATAAATATCATTGTTAGAAGTATATAAATCTTCGCCTATATACCACTCGAGAATAAATAACAGAAAAAGCAAAACAAGGAAAACCAAGGAAATGCAAAATGGAGTACACGCTTAAATGATAAAAATTTGTATTTATTATTAGTTATTTATGGTCATGTATATAAAAATATGTATTAAAAGATGTAGTATACCCAGTGTAGAAACATTGAGCTCAGTGATAGTACCGGTATATTACTGGTTTTGTATCTTGTTTAAAAACATAAAATTCATAAGTTAAAATTAAAATTAAATTTTACACTTAAGAATATGTTTTTCCAGACACTGGATGAGATAAAATGTTGATTAAATATCTTGATGTAGTAGCGTTATTCGATATCTGTCCATACAATTATGTAAGTTGGCATATCAATAAGCATGTCAGTTATTTAATGTTGCGTAGTATAGTTGCGTGTATGTTATTTATGATGAGGACCAACATCAAACGATATCCTCTTGAGTTAGTTTAGCAGTCTTGAAGTCCGTGCCTTGCTTGATCCTCGTTATTTGTGTAATTAATAGAGATGCATTTCGATGTATTGTTGTTACACCATCATCAGTCATTCCTAAAAAATTATTTGTAATGATATTGGTTTTAATTTATAATTTATAAGAATGCGAGATTATTAAATTGTGTATTATAATGGAGTCATAGTAAAATCTATATTTATTAAAGATTACGGGTCTAAGAAATTGAAAAAGCAAGAAAAGGGGTTGCTATTTGAAAAATTATTATTAGAATATAATGATTATTTTGGGTATATAATAATAGGTGTTTGACGATAGTTGAATAAGAAAATTATTAATGGGAACGATTTAAATTATTTAGTATTTAATTATTTGAATCTTGTTTTATCTAGAAAAATAAATGTATAAAGTGTAAGTTTAGTATAATTCTTGAAAATGTAGATAATAATAATTATAGAAGATGCTATTTATATCGTGTAAGAGTATAATTAGATCATATGACTTACCAAGGTCGAGGATAATGTGTAGACCTGAAGTATTGAGAGCTAGATTGCTACTGATTGATCAGCAAAGTCTTAATTAACTTGTGAGGTTTAGGTATGTTTCAAAAAGTATGTTTTGGTTTATTATGTTTTCATTTAAGGTGTTGTTTCTGTGTTTATAAATTTCTAACAGATCTAGTGTGTTTAATTTAGGACTTTTGTTGTGTTTGTGTAATACTTTTAGTGAGTTTTCTATAGGCGATGGGCTATGTTGATTGTCTAAAAGGTGTTTTGCATATGTAGATTTATTTCTGTTGAATCGAAAGTCGGAAATATGTTCTTTATATCTGGTTTTGAATGATCTACCGGTCTAGCCAATGTATACCTTTTTACAGTCTTGGCAAGTTAATTTATATATGCCGAAATTTTCGTATTGGTCTTTGTTATTGACAGGATTGTTTTTATTATAGATTTTATGTTTTAGATTGTTTTTAGTTTTAAAGGTGACTTGTATGTTTTTTTCTTTAGTTCTTTTGTGATTTTGTATATTTTATTGTTGGTAAAGCGTATTTATTAGGGTTGTTAGTGTTGGTTTCTTGGTTTGGATTTAGTGTAGTAATTGGATTATTTAGCTTGTTGATTTTATTTTTGCTATTTTTTATTAATTTATAAACTATATTGTCGTGATATCCATTATTCCGTGCAATTTGCAAAATGGTTTGTAATTCAATCTTGTAATTTTCGCGGGATAGGGGTACTTGTAATAGTCTGTAAATCATACTGTTAATGGCAGCGGTTTTTTGGTTTTTAGGGTGGTTGGAGTTGTTTTGAATTATATTATCAGTATAGGTAGATTTTCTATGGATGTTAAATTGTATTTTATTATATGCTTTGGTTAAATTTAAGTCAAGGTAATTGATATTAATGTTGGTGTTTATTTCTACTGTAAAATCTAAATTTTTGTGTAGCATATTAAAAGCTTGTATTATAGCATCTACTTTGTGTTTATTACATATAATAAAGATGTCATCAACGTATCTTGTATAGGCTTTTAGATTGAATTTATTGATTATGTTGCTAATGTGTCTTTCTTCAATGTGCTGTAGAAAGATTTCGGAGATTATACCTGATAGTGGGGAGCCCATAGCTAGCCCATCTTGTTGTTGATATATCTTGTTGTTGAATATGAAGTAATTTTGTTTGAGAACGGCTTGTAATGTGTTAATAATTTGTTCAGTTACATTGAGACTATCACCTTTATTAAATAGGCATTGTTTGGTTATTTCAATAGTTTCCGCTATGGGGATATTCGTATATAAATTTTTTATATCTAGAGATATGAAAGTATCATTTTTGTTGAGTTTAATGTCTTTGATTTTGTGAATGAAATCAAAAGTGTTTTTTATTGTATATGTGTTATTAAGATCTAATCTGTTTTGCAATATATTGGCTAGCTTTTTAGAAATTTTATAGGATGGTGCATTTGTGAAATTGACTACAGGTCTTATTGGTTTGTTGTTTTTATGGATTATTATTTGAGCTCTTAGAATAGGGGGTTTAGGTTTCATGTGTGTTAGTTGTTTGATATGACTATTGCTAAATATTAGGTTTGAAGATTTTAAGGATCTTTTTATTATCTCTTGGTATTTGTCGGTTGGATCTTTAGTCATTTCTATGATGTTATCTTTTATGAAATCTAATATTTTATTAATGTATTCAGAATTATTTATTAAAACGATAGCATTTCCTTTGTCAGCTTTAGTATTTGTGATGTCTTTAAGTTTTAGTTTTTTGTTTAGTTTTTTTAGTGTATTTATCTCGGTATTAGTTTTATTGTTGTGTTCTTTTTTGGTGTAGGTTTTCTTAATGATATCGGCAATTTGTTCTCTTAGATATGTTTGTTTGTTGGGGTCACAGCTATTAATAGCCGTTTCAGCATCAATAATATTAGATTTTATTTGATTTTCAAGTGTGTCTGTGAAGTTATGTTTGTATCCTAATTCTAGTATTTTCTGTTCTTCTTTGTCAAATTTTGTGGTAGTTAAGTTTACAACTCTAGGGTGAAATGTTATCTTAGGAGTTTTTTGTGTACTTTGTGTCTTTTGGTAATTTTGTTGTTTTAGTTTTTCAATTTTCTTATTGAGTGTACAATATTTCTTTTCAATTTCAAATTGAAGTTTCTCGTTAATGTTCTTGTCAATTATCATCCATTCATTTTTATATATCTTTGATGCTTGAAGATGTGTTTTGTATAATGTTTCGTTTAAGTTGGCTTTCTTTATATATAGGAATCTTATTTCATTGTTAAGACATATTTTGTTGGCGTTGGTAATTGCATGTTGAGCGTTTTTAGTTTTATTGTTGGATTTTAGGTTGATATATTTAGGTATTAGGTTATTTTGTTTGCATGTCTTGTTAAAGTATAGGTTTGCTATTGTCTTATTAAGTATTCTCTTAGTGTTTATATATTTGTTAATAATATTTGCCTGGCTGGCTCAATGTAACTGAACAAATTATTAACACATTACAAGCCGTTCTCAAACAAAATTACTTCAAATTCAACAACAAGATATATCAACAACAAGATGGGCTAGCTATGGGCTCCCCACTATCAGGTATAATCTCCGAAATCTTTCTACAGCACATTGAAGAAAGACACATTAGCAACATAATCAATAAATTCAATCTAAAAGCCTATACAAGATACGTTGATGACATCTTTATTATATGTAATAAACACAAAGTAGATGCTATAATACAAGCTTTTAATATGCTACACAAAAATTTAGATTTTACAGTAGAAATAAACACCAACATTAATATCAATTACCTTGACTTAAATTTAACCAAAGCATATAATAAAATACAATTTAACATCCATAGAAAATCTACCTATACTGATAATATAATTCAAAACAACTCCAACCACCCTAAAAACAAAAAAACCGCTGCCATTAACAGTATGATTTACAGACTATTACAAATACTCCTATCCCGCGAAAATTACAAGATTGAATTACAAACCATTTTTCAAATTGCACGGAATAATGGATATCACGACAATATAGTTTAAAAATTAATAAAAAATAACAAAAATAAAATCAACAAGCTAAATAATCCAATTACTACACTAAAGCCAAACCAAGAAACCAACACTAACAACCCTAATAAATACGCTATATTCAACTATACCAACAATAAAATATACAAAATCACAAAAGAACTAAAGAAAAAACATACAAGTCACCTTTAAAACTAAAAAACAATCTAAAACATAAAATCTATAATAAAAACAATCCTGTCAATAACAAAGACCAATACGAAAATTTCGGCATATATAAATTAACTTGCCAAGACTGTAAAAAAAGTATACATTGGCCAGACCGGTAGATCATTCAAAACCAGATATAAAGAACATATTTCCGACTTTAGATTCAACAGAAATAAATCTACATATGCAAAACACCTTTTAGACAATCAACATAGCCCATCGCCTATAGAAAACTCACTAAAAGTATTACACAAACACAACAAAAGTCCTAAATTAAACACACTAGAACAGTTAGAAATTTATAAACACAGAAACAACATCTTAAATGAAAACATAATAAAGCAAAACATACTTTTTGAAACATACCTAAACCTCACAAGTTAATTAAGACTTTGCTGATCAATCAGTAGCAATCTAGCTCTCAATACTTCAGGTCTACACATTATCCTCGACCTTGGTAAGTCATATGATCTAATTATACTCTTACACGATATAAATAGCATCTTCTATAATTATTATTATCTACATGTTCAAGAATTATACTAAACTTACACTTTATACATTTATTTTTCTAGATAAAACAAGATTCAAATAATTAAATACTAAATAATTTAAATCGTTCCCATTAATAATTTTCTTATTCAACTATCGTCAAACACCTATTATTATATACCCAAAATAATCATTATATTCGAATAATAATTTTTCAAATAGAAACCCCTTTTCTTGCTTTTTCAATTTCTTATACCCCTAATCTTTAATAAATATAGATTTTACTATGACTCCATTATAATACACAATTTAATAATCTCGCATTCTTATAAATTATAAATTAAAACTAATATCATTACAAATAATTTTTTAGGAATGACTGATGATGGTGTAACAACAATACATCGAAATGCATCTCTATTAATTACACAAATAACGAGGATCAAGCAAGGCACGGACTTCAAGACTGCTAAACTAACTCAAGAGGATATCGTTTGATGTTGGTCCTCATCATAAATAACATACACGCAACTATACTAAGCAACATTAAATAACTGACATGCATATTGATATGTCAACTTACATAATTTTAAGGACAGATATCGAATAACGCTACTACATCAAGATATTTAATCAACATTTTATCTCATCCAGTGTCTGGAAAAACATATTCTTAAGTGTAAAATTTAATTTTAATTTTAACTTATGAATTTTATGTTTTTAAACAAGATACAAAACCAGTAATATACTATCACTGAGCTCAATGTTTCTACACTGGGTATAATACTACTTTTAATACATATTTTTATATACATGACCATAAATAACTAATAATAAATACAAATTTTTATCATTTAAGCGTGTACTTCTTCATTTTGCATTTCCTTGGTTTTCCTTGTTTTGCTTTTTCTGTTATTTATTCTCGAGTGGTATATAGGCGGAGATTTATATACTTCTAACAAAGTTCACTTAGGTAACAGAAACCTCCACTTGGATGCCCTACGCCCCAACACTGGGGGCAATAGGAAAGACAGACAGACTGCTGAAGTATGTCAATGTTTTGTGTAATTATTTCCAAATAATTATTATCAGTGCATAAGTTATAATGATAAAGTCGGAATGTTAAAAGAAGTTGAGATATTGTTGGCCCGAAATTTTCTTAGCAAGCCTGTGGAAATGAACATCACTAAGTCACATACGAAGTTTATGTTTTCTCTCACACTTCTATTAATCAGGGATACTAGTTACGTTATTTTAATTTATCCTTTCATTAAGATTAACCCATTGGGATCCCAAGGGGGATCGTATTTTTATTAATAGTATCTTTTAATAGTAGCCTATATCCCTTATATTCTTGAATGCCACTACTTCATTACTATCTGTGGCATTCCGTGTCGCAATAACTAAATTCCCAGGTGGCGCCTCTCGTAACCATATTATTAGGGAGTGAAGATAATTATTTTATTCTCTATTAAAATGGAAAGTTACGTTCGTAATTTCAGCATGAGACTACATTTCAATAAATTCCATTAAGAAGACTGTACTTGCATTTATTTTATTCTTATTTATTATTATTATTGTTAAGCTTATGCCACTTACCGTCGATCGGTGCATATGATTTCGACGTTTGAGTCGTTCATTCCTTTACACCTATTTCGTGTGTATTATGTTTATTCACGTTATGTGATAGCAATAAAGTGGTGAGGAGGCTGACAGATTTTCCCTATCACCCGAATTTCTTGTTCCTTTAACTTTGTCAGAAAAAAAAAGTTGTTGTAAGGCTCCATAACAACCATGGATAAGTTGTTATGTCAGAATGTCACGACTCCACACAGCTTTCTACATAAACCACTAATTATAATTCCTTTTAAAAACAGAGAACTATTTAAAATATATCGACTGTAATGACTATTTTTAATAATGCTGGTTTTATGATCAAATGTCGAACACGCTCAGCAGTATGGACTACACGTTGGAAAAAAAATAATTAAGGGCCTGTACCAATTTCGAATGTTAGTTTCACTTCGTTATTTTAACGAGCATTTCGCGGGTTGTTATTTCGAAATTGCACAAAACTCTCTTATTATTCCAGGATCATTACACAACGAAAATTATTTAACTTTTTTTATTCCTGTATTAGTTGAACTATGTTTCACTGGGTTGTCTTTTAGTTGTATTGTAATATGCCAAAGCTTATTATTAATGAGAAAATTAGGAAGTTACGTATATGAATATGTACATATATGTGCTCACACACAAAGGTATAGGCCTACAGTGAATATATTTATACTATATACAGTATATAATCATATTCATGGTTACAGCTTTATATGCTACCGTTTCCCATGTAACCTAATAAGTTCACTTAATGTAGCCGTAAGTTTCAGCACTGATCGAATTGGAAGTTCTTCAAAAATGTATAAAGAGAGTCACGGATCTATCGATAAACTCGTAATTTCTCGTGTGATTACCTATGATAAAATTTAGGTCAATGGAAATGAAAACAAACCTGTATTAAATATATATTATAAATCTGCTTTTCCATTCCGATTTTTCTACAACATTACGTGGTGGTAGATCTCGATAAAAAGTCAGACCACGGTGCGAGAATGCTAGTGGACCCCTACAACAGAACTACAATATAAAATAAGTCATTAGCGTAAAAAACTACATGTAAAACACACGGTTGTTGTAGCTGCAATACACCGACTGGCACTAGCGTTATGTCGAGAGGAATAGTTAATAAATTAGGAGGAGACATCGCTGTTTTCACACCCAGGTAAACAGCATAGAATGGCGTTCCGCATTATCCACATTCCACAACGTTCCATTTATCTTGCAGCTGGCAAAAAAGTCTTGTTATCAAAATGCTTGTGATTAATTGCTAAGAGAAATTCTCCGAAAAATTTATCTCCTGTACGCGCTGTTTCAGAAACACGTTCTAAATTCGTCCTTGAGCTCCTAGGATGAATAGGCCTACGAGTTCTAAATAACTTTTCTTTTATAAACGAAAGCCTTTGGGTAGAAAAAAACCTTATGTGGAACACTATATGGCTTTCTCCACCTTAAAGGCCAATCTCCTGACTTCCATGCTTACCATTCCACATAAGCCTACAGTTCATGGCAACAATTTGTTACTAAGCATCCGCCTGTTTCAGTCTCAAGCAAAGTCGAATTAATCGGGAGCATGGATTTTATTTCAAGTTTGCGGAAGAGTTTAACTAGCTTCTAACTTATAAAAAATGTACAGGTACTGGTTTCAGGTAGTATAGGCTTATTAGCAGCAAAAAATTCGAGACAAAAACTTAATTTTCCATTAACCTTTCTAAGGCTGAATCTATACACTTGTAATAAACATTTATCAAGTTAATCTATCAGTGGGCACTAAGTTTGAAATCGATGGGGAAAATCTCAGTTAATACCTGTTTGCCAATAATGACAATCCTAAAACGAAGATAAAAATCCTCACATTTTGAAATACGCATTATGCTATCTTACAACTCTGCTTTCATACAATTTTTCAGGTAACGCATTTATACGTTAGCAACAGTGTAAAGATTAAGTTAGAATTAGAATAGAAGAATTTTACTAAATAACTTTAAATACATGTCTCATCCCCTAAACTCTAAAGACACAAAATTAAAATAAAAAATTTCGTTTTTTTAAACCATTGTTCACATCAAACACACAGACACATAAACAGATCCATAACATTATATTTTTTCTGCAAATGAAATTTCTATGGAGCATGAAAACTTGTAACTCCACATCAAATTTGAGAGTGAAACTCAATACTTTCTGTACTCATAGTCCCTATGAGTATGGGAGTGGCATGGATACTGAAATCGAAAATTTCAATAGTAAATAATCTATATGAATGAATATTTTCCTGACATACAGTATGCATTTCTCGGGTTTTCATTATTCTAAAGCATTTGGCAGTTCGATGTTCCAATATTCCTGTCAAATTTTACGATTCTAGCTGTACTATAAAGTGTGTAAAAAAATACATTATGTGAGGAATATACAAAATTTACTTTAAAAAAATATATATCTAAGGTAGGCCTATAACCGGTGCAGATACGACCAACATTCGTAGATAGAACTTGTAGAACTCTCAAAATCCTTGCTGGTTCAATAAGTTTTTTGATACGACTTACCGTTTAGCTGCCAGAAGCCTCCAAGGAAGGTCTGCAAAGACCTTAAACTTGGGTCCGTCATTTTGCATGTTTCTTCGAGCCTAAGAAGTTAAAACTAGGAACTTTTTGGAACATTTCCGACGTTACAGGCTATAAGCTACAAATATGACAAATTTCAAGATTCTCGTTCATCTGGAAGTGAGCAACGATTAGCCTACGTCAGTGATGAGTTAGCCATGTGGCTTTGTAGTGTAGTGATTTGCTATTTAATAAACATGTGATCTTTAATTGATCATTATTACGGGACCGGTCAACCGATTTGGTCCAAAATAAATGGCGTTCTTCCTATGGACGTTGTAAGTGGGTAGGCTATACTAAGTTTCTTGAAAATCGGGAAAAGAGTATTAAAGTTATCGCGAGTACAGCAGCCAGACGGACGGGCAGACATTTTCCCCGTCCACCATGCAATCTTAGAAAAGCACCATTCTGGCACTTAAATACATGTCAGTTATGCATTCATGAGATAACATCACAACAAACATTTCCACATATTCTCGTGTCCAAATGTCAAGATTTTTTTTCTAGATTGTTTGGATCATTAGTATGAAGATGGGTCTGAATGCCGGAAATACTCGTACGCTCCACCTACCTAACGGAATCCGGAAACTCGTCACAGTTAATTTGTCACGGATACAATTTATCAAGGAATTGCAATTCACTCAATTACATTGCGTCAAAAAATTATAATTTGTCCCAGAATTAAGTAGTACTTTAATTAACATTTAACATATGTCGATCACACAACTTATCACACTGTTCATTTGAGTTTCAGCCTTTTTAATACACAGCATGAGGTCAATGAGTTTTAAATTTCTATAGTTTCTCTTTAAATTCAAAGTTCTTTCAAATTATGATGGAGAAAGAGGCTACATACTGAAAAACCAAAAGCAGGATACTGATAACATATAGACTACAATATTTTCATGTTTACCAAGCAAAGAATTATAAAAGTGGGGTAGGATGGCATTGCGACTTGCATGGTGAGTGTGTCATTCCAACCATGCCACTAATTGGGGAACAATTGAAGCGAGAATTCACGGAATCTATGTAGGAAACTCCTCCAAGAGAAGGAAAACAGTTTATGCTGAGCAATGTTTCTTTGTATAAAATTACAAACAATATACGGATGAAGGAAGATTTTGCTGTATGTTCAAGTCTTGGACTAAAATGAATCAGAGAATTAACAATATTAAATTAGAATATTTTGTATAATAAATCAAATTATATTAGAATATTTTCTATAATAAATCATATTATATTGCGAAGTATCTGATCATCTTAATGACTCTACATAATCGACATTTCAACCTACCTTTTTCCCTTTACAGTTTTCTCAATTTTGGGACAATATCTTCTTGCGTCTGTACAGAAATTTATTTTTAGACTGCAGAGTCTTTGAAGTTGATACTGTCATCATATGGATGTGCATCTGCTGCATTGCAAAAACCATTGAGTTCCTAACTTGAACTGTTCAGTTTCATTTCCCGGCAAATTGTACAAGATTATTTACCGCCTTGGTGTTACAGGAACGACGCGACGGTCTTATGTGGTGGATAATGTGGAAAAATACTTGGAACGCTACCCCTTTCAGTATTATAAGTTTACAGTCAGGCCTGTATTCATTTTCCGAGTAGTGTTGACTACACTGATGAACCTGACTTTTAATTTCAAAATTGGTGAGTGTAACTGCTTTAAGCCATTTTAATAGTAGTTCCTTGTCCACTGGAAATTCATGATAGCTGACTCCAGTTCTTCCTTTCCTTTCTTCCAGATTGGTACGCAAAAATAGACCATCTGAAAAGAAGCAGATTCGACTTAGCCCGCGGTGCTCAAAAATGACATTGGTCGGAATTACGATTCATGTTTTAATCCATGTCAACTCTGAGCATAAAATAAGAAATAATGCCAAGGGGAGAAAAACTTACCTTCACTGGTTCCCATTATTTTATGTCACAAATATTATTATTAATTACTTCCATTAATATAAACCGTCACAATGTAAAACAAGCTTTTTTGCTCACGCTCTTATTATGACAATGACAACACGGGTCAAGTACGAGCGCCTCTATCGGCAGAATGTTGGGAAAGAGTCAGTTCGCCAATTACCATAAGTGGGCGGCGAATTGCCGAGACTTTATGAGCATACTAGAAGGCTATGCCGAGACTTTAGGAGCATACTAGTGGACTATGCCGAGACATTAAGAACATACTAGTGGGCATAGGCGTAACCAGGCCGACCATATGGGGGGGTTATAACATCCGGGAGAGGGGGGTCCGGGGGTCCTCCCCCGGAAAATTTTAAAAATTAAGACGCAAAATAACGAGTTTTTCGCTTCCGGGGTTCTTCCCCGGAAAATTTTAAAAATTAAGACGCAAAATAACGAGTTTTAAGCTTCCCACGCTTTATATAGTTGTATTAAGTAATTTATGGGCAGACTTTAAAAAATTATACAATTTTCCTTTTTTTAATCAATGGGGGGGTTCAAACCCCCAAAACCCCCCCCCTCGGTACGCCTATGCTAGTGGGATTGCCATGACTTATGCCACATGCATCGTAGAAGGATGGAATATGCGGCAGAAGTGTTGAGCAATAGCACACTGCTTTCTGTGTAGTGGTAGCTTACCACTGTAGTAACTCCAACTCTTATAGGTACGTTTGCCTATAACATGGATCTTTTTATGCTTTTATATTTCCGGAAAAACCTCAGGTCTTGGATCCATCACGTGTGTTGGGTTTAAATTTCATACAGTTTGATACAGATTAATAAAGGTACTACTTATAGATCCTGTATATGAATAAATAAAGCACAATAGATTTTAATTGTTTGCTTCTTTCTTTTTGGTGTGCTATGTTGATGGCTATTCCTAAATTAAGAAAGCAGGATTATATTATATATATATAATTGTATAGGCCCATATATAAAAAAATCTTGATAAAAACTCAGGTTTTATGTTTCGCGTCGTTTAATAAACTTCATTTAAACTTTCTTTCTCGTGGTTTCTGGTGGTTCCCGCAAGAACGCTTTCGACAAGCTTTGTTCTAAAGTAACCACTTCAGTCTACTTTAAAGACATATCACTGGGAAGAAGTCCAAAATAATTTTACTTGTACTTAATCTGAAATTACTACAGTTCTTCATAGGAGAGTTTATTATGGTCGGCAAAAGTTGTGAAACTGTAACTATTTTTAAACTTTTCTTTTCGGGTAGTACACTCTGATTTATAATATCTACTGTATACTTCTCAACTATTTCAAAGTGATAAACAAACATGTTCATTATATAGACCATATTATGAAAGAAAATTTCCTCTTGTAGAGATTTCTCACACAGCATATAAAAGCATGCAGTAGGCTACAAGTTAAGAGTATGAAATGAGGAAACATTGAATTTAAACACAAAGAGAATACAGTACTGAGTAAGTAAAAGGCTGTGAATTAAAGTTTCAACAATAGCCTGGATAGAATTTCCATTTCTTAACTCTGAGGAATATTCTTACGCATCTGCCTCCTACACAAAAATGACTCGAGATACTTCCATGCCTTTTTTTTTTTTTATCTTTAAGCATGCAATTTGCGATATTCTCGTTTCACCTTCTGGCATAGAGTAAGTGACTGTCAAGTGTGAGTGAGGAGTGAGGAGTGGGACATTGTGGGTTCAGGTCTACACATATAGTTGAGACATCTTCCAAATATTTTATAACTTATTTAAGAATTGCTTAAGATTTTTGGGTCCAACCCTACAATCAAGTGGTATTCATATTA